>OZ014519.1:300468048-302909298 GCA_963966055.1 Lathyrus aphaca | reverse complement strand
TCAGACTCGACTGGACCAGATAAATTTGATTGATGAGAAGAGTTTAGCAGCAGTTTGTCATGGCCAGATGTAAAAGAGGCGAATGATCAAAGCTTTTAACAAGAAGGTTAAGCCAAAGGTATATCAGGCTGGTGACTTGGTAATCAAGCGTATCATATTACCACAGGGTGATCCTAGGGGCAAGTGGACTCCAACATATGAAGGTCCATTTGTAGTCAAGACAGTATTCTCAGGAGGTGCCGTGATACTGACTACAATGGATGGTGAAGACTTCCCACAGCCTGTAAACGCAGACATAGTTAAAAAATACTACGCATAAAAAGAGACCCGCTAGGTTGACTGGCCTAGGCAAAAATAAGGGCATCCCGGCAAACCAAAAGGGTTTGGGCAAAAATTAGGGATATATATAAAAAGATGTACACCCGGCAAGTCGAAAACCTGAAAAGGCGGCTTGGGCAAAAAAGGGTATCCCGGTGGATTGAAAACCTGAAAGGGAAATCCAGGCAAAAGTTAGGGATTAAAGCGTATGACTATGTCTCGTTTGGATCACTCATGAAACTGCAACCAGTTGTACTACTTATTCAAGCTCAAACAGATAAAGCTCAATCCAATCGTTTCCGTCTCAACAGCAAGAAGATGAGATACTTGAGTGGCAATAGTAGAATTGAAACTCAATAGGATTATTTACCACATAGCTGATTCCCTTTCTTTTGTAAAACTTTATGACAAAATCCTCTTACTAGGATTTATGTCTCCTTGTACAAACTTACCCGTGTATGGGTCACTTTTGATATAAATAAATTCCATCTTTTGAATCCAGATTTACTTTTACCCTATTTACATAAGCGAAACGTCCATTGGTTGTGTTTGAATGTATGTATGCTTTTGAATATGATTAATGTTTACCAGAAATGCATGTATGCTCAATATGATTAATGTTTACCAGAAATGCATGAAAATGCAGTAATAGTATTTACTAAGGACGAACAAGGGGAGGATTTCAACGAAGCTTCGCCGGTTCACCTTTACAAAACAGTTACAAACCTTCAGTAGGACAAATCCATCTTCATAAAGTCTCATCTCCCCTGGAATTTATATCCATCTCTTTTATCCTCATACGGATATACGGGAAATTACTTTCCAATAAGGGTACGACGAACGAAGACGGGATGGTATACTTATCCTACTATCAAACGAAGACGGGAGGTTATCTATACCTTACCATCCCCAACAACGGGAGGTTATATATACCTTACCATCCCCAACAACGGGAGGTTATATCTATATCCTGCTATCCCCAGCAGACGGAGGGTTATACATTCTTCAACAACGAATCGGGATTTATTTTCCCTGGCCAGCAGTTATTATACAAAGATATCCAGACGCTTCCGGCAGTATCGTATCATACATACATCATTTATATCATACCATAGCATATATATCCATAGACATATAGTACATTACCTAAGTGCATCATATCATACATACATACATAAAGCATAAACTAATGTTATTATACAGAATGCTACCTTGTTTTCAGATTAATTATCCAACAAACAAGCTTATGATCTTTAGGACTGCTTTATCGTCACCTCAGGGTTACTTTATCCTCCTGACGAGCTTCTTATTACTTTGGGACTGCTTTATTATAACCTCAGGGTTACTTTATCCTCCTAATAACATCTCATGACTTCAAGACTGCTTTAGAGCTATGGATTGCTCTATCCTCCTGAAATCATCTTACTATTTCAAGACTGCTTTAGAGCTACTGATTGCTCTATCCTCCTGAAATCGTCTTATTATTTCAAGACTGCTTTAGAGCTGTTGATGGCTCTATCCTCCTGAAATCATATTATTACTTCAAGACTGCTTTAGAGTTATCATTATTGACTGCTCTATCCTCCTGAAGACATATCATATTATTATTTCAAGACTGCTTTGGAGTTATCATTATTGATGGCTCTATCCTCCTGAAATCATATTATTACTTCAAGACTGCTTTAGGGTTATCATTATTGATTGCTCTATCCTCATGAAGACATGCTGTTACATCAGTATTACTCCAGTATCCTGAAAGCATATCATCAATACCTCAGGACTGCTCCAGACTCCTGACAGCTCTCATTATACTGCTGAAGCACTTTCCCCTAGTGGCATCTTTAAGCCCACTCAATCATGTTCAACCAACCATCAATATCACTCTATGCACTGGTGAGTGCAAATTTTTGGGCTTTTTTGTTCAATCCCCTTCAACCTTCCAGGTCACGACTGGCAAATATACCAGTCTAACCCCTCAGGTTTCAGAAAATTGAACAGGGGCAGCTGTTGCACCCCAAAATTTGCCCTCACAATACAAGACTTTGTGTTCTAAGAAGGTTCACAAAGTTCACAAGTTCCTCTACATTTACAAGACCTTTCATGAGGTTCATGAAGTCTACAAGTCACTTCTTGAAGGTTCACAAGGTTCACAAGATTCACAATGATTACAAGGCTTTCCTGAGGTTCATGAGGTCTACAAAGCCACTTCATGAAGTTCACAAGGTTCACAAGCTGCACAATACATCCCATGAGTATCACAAGACACTTTATGAAGATTCACAAAGTTCACAAAGTCCACAATTGGTCAAAGAAGTTGACAATTCCCTCAGACAATACACCTCCTAAGCAGTGTATCCAAAACTAAGGTTTTGACTTCAATCAGGCTAAATGGACTTCCAATACCTCAAGTGAGTTTCATAACATCTTATATGTATGCAAGAACCCCCATGACAAGTTTCAAGACTTTTCTCAAAAGTTTGCTCAGTCAGATGATCAGATAAGTCAAAATCAGTCAAAGCAGTTAAAAAGTCAAACTGAGGTCAACTGTGGTCAAACCAAAGTCAAACTTCATGATTTTTTGCCAACATCAAGTATATGAAGTAAAATTCATCATTTGATCAAGGGTTGATCATGATTCATCAAGGAGATTCCAGATCATCAATAATCAGAAGTTTCTAAATTAGGGTTTCCTCAGTAAAAGTCAACTGAACTTTGACCAGCCATAACTTTCACATGCTTCATCACCAAGTCTCCATCCAAAGCTCATTTTGAAGGAAATTGAATTCCCTACAACTTTGATGTTGAAAGTTAAGCCCAAAAATGCTTCATTTGAAAGATATGATCTAAGACATTATAGGTCATTTCAAAAGTCAACAAAAAGTCAACAACTTCAAAAGGGCATAACTTGAGATTGGTAAATGATATGGACCTGAAACCAATGGGGTTGTTTAGAGGACTCTTCAAGCTTTCCAAAAAGTCCAAGAACACCCTCATACCCTTAAAATTGAGGGAGATGTGCCTTTGCAAAGTTGGGAAATTTTGTGATGGTTTATGTTGAAAATGGAGGTTTAAAAGTAATTCTTTCTAAATGGGCTTGCTAAGTTGTGATCCAATCCACCTCATAACATTGTGCACGACCCAATTGACCAAAATTCAGCATTTTTATTATTTTATTTTTATTTATTATTGATTTAATTCATAAAAATCATTTTAAATAAATATAAAATATGAAAATCTATTTTTGGAGGAAGATAATGCTTCTAGAAATTCTTAATTATTGATTGAATTTGAAAGAGAAAGGAATCATGTGATTAGTCCAAGAATAGCAAGTCTTCATGATCAAATATTTGGACTTTTACAACATGATCTTTTTCAATCTTTTTGAATCCAAATCTCCACACAATGAATACATATTTCTGACCTAATTCACTCCCATATAAGTATGGATCATAAGCATAACCCTAGCTCACGATTTCCAGCAGCAAAAGGTAAGATTCAAAAACTCAAAATTCATCAAAAAAGTGGGATTCAGATTCTTCAATCCAGGAGGTTTCAAGGTAAACTAAGAACATAGACGTGTTCTTTAGACATCACTGAAGCTAAAGCATCACTCATTTGCATCCCATGTGCACTACATTGGCCAATCCGAATCCACTTTGCTCTTGAATAATTTTTTTTCGATTCCAATGATTCCTTGCATATAATTGAAATTTGATTACATAATCGTGTTTGTTGATGACTATAGATGAAATCTGGAGCGTTTGATGAAGTTTCATAGCCTAATGCGTGATATACCATTTTTAGGGTTTATGGTTCCAATTGGGGTTCTTCAATCCAGCCCATATAAATGGATTCTAAGAACGTAGAACCATTGGAAATATTGTTAAGAACTTAATGGCATAATCAATTTTACAAAATCTTGCTGTTTTGTCCATGTTTGAGTTTCGCAGGTTTTGTTACAATTCTGTTTTCGCAGGAAAAACCCTAGCAGATTTCGCAAGAAAAATCGTAGGTCTCAAGGAAGAAGAAGATCAATTCCCGCGCTCTGTTTTAATTCAAATTATTTGTAATATATTTTATTGATTGGTTGCTGTTTAAAGACACACAAACGCTTGTGTCCCAGTGGTGAAAGGGATGCGCGTAGGACTTGAGGCCATGAGTTCGAATCCAGCCTCCAGCAATTCTTTTTGATGCGTTTTCATTTAATTTGTGATTTGAATATATTATATTATGCTGTCAATATGCTTTCAGATTGGCTCTTCCAGCCGGGTGGTGATGTGCGCGTTTGTGAATATAAAGGTCCTGGGATCAAATCCTCCCCCAGGCCTTTTTGGTTTTCTCATTATTTTCTGGATTTCTCAAAGCAAGGAACAAAACAAATCTCACTCTCTCATCTCTTGCCTGCGCATGGATGGCCCAGTGGTGTGATCTCTTGGCTGCAAGCATAGGGGACTGGGTTCAAACCCCAGCCCCACCAGGTTTTTTACTTTTCTCATTCTTTTTCTTATTGTTTTCTAATTAATTAATATCTTATATTAAAATAAATTAAAATTATAATATTTTTTTATTTTTTACATTATCAAGTATGTATATATTGTGTACTCCAACTCTTAAAATTACTTTCTAAAAAATATAAAACTCTTGATTTTTCAATGATAATTTTATGTAATTAGTTAAAAATAAATTTTGTATATAAGTCAACCCTAATTTTTTCTAAAATAAAATCTAATTCTATTTTTTCTAAGTAATTTTATTTTCTAATTATTAATGTAATTATAATGTATATTTATTTATTTATTTAGTATGATTTATGTAAATATTATAAATATAATTATAAATTATTTCTCTCATCAAAAATATAAATATATTTCATATTATTAGAAATTAAATCTTGATTGTTTGTTCATATTTCTTTTTTTTTATTATTAAATATAATTGTTCATATGAAAATTTATCAATTTCCTATTCTTATAATTTTGATTAATTTTATTTATTATTGTTATTACTAACCATGTTATTTATTTTGCTTTATTAATTTTATATATTATTTCACTAATTTTTATTATTTCACTAACCTCTCTCATTTTATTACTACTAACTTTTTGCTTATTATTATTATTTATCACTAACCCTTATTATTTATTTATTGTTTATTGCTTATTTTATTTATTTATTTTTTGCTATTTATTTATTTTGATCATTATAATTATGTAATTGCCTCCCGGATGTAATTTTGTAAATTTGTAATTATTTAATTATTTTTGCTATGGTTAGTAATTAGGGAGTGCAAATATGTATGTTATTTAAAAATTACTTTAGATCATGTTAATATAAGATAATTAAATTAAACACTCACACACGTAAGTCGATTTTTAATCGCCGTCTCACTTTCTAAGGTTATCCCTCAAGTTGCCTAATTCATAATGGTCAAGTGGGGTGTATAAAGCAAGTCCCTTTAAAAAGAAAAATCATCAAGTCCCTCATGGTTGCCTTTACGAATCGAGTCCCTTCGAATAATGATGATAGTCCCTCCTTTATGCTTATTACACCCCACAATTGCCTTCATAACCAGATTGTCCCTCATATGTCCCTTAAACATCCAAGGTAAAGACTACCTATTCCTTAATAGTAGGGATAGTCTTACCAATGAAAGGATAAAGAATAAGAAAGACCTTAAAACATTAGGGTAGGTTCCTCTTATGTACTTGCTCACTTCAAAACTTTTTCACACTTAAACAAATTTCCAATAAATTTTCAAACAAGTTTTTTACACATCCGTACATGGATTATTATTAACTATTCTGAAAATTTTTCTATTCACACACTGCACTTTCAAAAAACAATTTAAAGTGAGTTTAAGTACCTAAGAGCCCATGGATAACCATGGATGAAAAGGGTGCTAATACCTTCCCTTTTCATAACCTACCCCCCGGACCCAAAATATTCTCTTAAGGTCTTTCCTGTTCTTTTATAACCTTTCCTTTTGGATAAAATAAAAGTTGGTGGCGACTCTTGCTATCCGCAACATTGCTTAAAGTCAGTTCTCCCACCGTGTTACACATATGCCACAACTTTTCCATCTTTCATCAAAACACCACCTAAATCAGTCAATGAAGCATCACAATAAACCACAAATGGTTCTGTAGGATTTGGAAAAATCAAGATCGGAGTCGTTGTAATCCTTATTTTTAGCTCAATGAAACTCTTTTCACAATGAATATCCCAAATGAAAGCCTTTCCTTTAGAAGTCAATTGCGTTAACGGAAGTGCCAACTTCGAAAATCCCTCAATAAACCTCCGATAATAACCCGCCAAGCCTAAAAAGCTTCGAATCTCTGTAACCGATCTAGGAGCCTCCCATTACATCACCACATCAATCTTGGATGGATCAACACTAGTACCACTACTGGAAATAACATGTCCAAGAAAACATACTTCCGACAACCAAAATTCACCATTTCGACAACTTAGCATACAATTGCTTCTCTTTCAAAATTTGTAACACAATCCTCAAATGCTCTTCATACTCCTCTTGAGACTTAGAGAAAATCAAAATATCGTCGATGAACACAACCATAAACGATCTATCTGTTCATGAAAAATATGATTCATGTATTCCATAAACACACTCGGCGCATTAGAAATCCTGAATGGCATCACAAAATATTCTTAATGGCAATACCGTGTCCTAAAGGCCGTCTTTTGAATATCCTCTCCTTTCACACGAATCTGGTGATATCCCGATCTCAAATCAATCTTGCTAAAAACACGCGCACCAACTAATTGTTCCATCAAATCATCGATCCTTGGAAGCGGATATTTGTTCTTAATTATCACCTTGTTCAATTGTCGATAATCAATGCATAACCGCATACTCCTATCCTTCTTCTTTACCAACAATACCGGAGCACCCCAAAGAGAAACACTTGGCCTTAAAAATATCTTGTCCAATAAGTCATTCAATTGCCTTTTCAATTATACCAACTCCGATGCCATCATACGATACGGTGCCATCGAAACCGGTCTAGTACCCGGAACTAGATCAATAGAAAACTTAACTTCTCTTTCTGGCGGTACATCCGTAATATCCTCCAGAAACACTTCTGGAAAATCACACAGTACTGGGAACACATCAAGCTCAACTTTACTCTCCACCCACAATGATGCAAACAAACCGAACAATTGAGCTTCGTCCGCTAAAAGTTTCTTCAACTCTTTAGTGGATAGGAAACTCTCATCTTCATCATCTTCCAAAGAAGGAAACCTAACTAACTTGTGAAAGAAATCTATATGAAATCGATTAAATTGCAACCAGTTCATACCCAAGATTACATCCAATCCCTCCAACGACAAACACACTAAATCCATAATGAATTATTTACCATACATGGTCAAAGGACAACTTACACTCACCAAAGACGTAGTTACCGACCCCGAAGCAGGAATCTCAATAACCATCTCACCACCCCAAGAAATCATAAACAAATTCAAACGCTTAGCGCACCTATGAGAAATGAATGAATGAGTCGCTCCCGTATCAATAATAGCAACTAAAGGCGTATTATTAATAAATCATGTACCTTTAATCAAACAGTCTGCACTAGTAGTGTCCATCCCCGCTAACGCAAACACCTTTCCTCCCGCTTGAGCTTGTTTTGGCTTAGTACACTTAGACCTAATGTGACCCACTTCTCCATAATTATATCACTTCACTACATTCCTTCTACAATCGGTAGCAGCATGCCCAAGGCCTCCACAGTTAGAACATTTCACTACGGTATTCCCACACTCAAATGATTTATGACCCTTTTCACCAGACTTGTAACATTTAACGAAACAGGAACCTCCTCCTCCATATGTCTTATCAAAGTTTCCCCTATGCTTGCCCTTATCAACGGGTGTCACATAAGGTCAACTTCTAGCTTGTTGCTTTCCCTTCCTCTCATTCAAACTTTTGTAATGTTTAGAACGAACCTTGCTATCTTCCTCAAAGATTCTACAATATTTCGTTAAATCCGTAAACCTTCTTATCCTTTGATATCCCATAATTTGCTTAATCTCGGGACGCAAACCATTCTCATATTTAATACACTTTGAGAACTTAGCAGTAATTGCAGCATAGTGAGGATGGAATTGAACCAACTCCATAAACTTAGCAGTATAGTCCACCATGGACATACTACATTGTTTTAGTTCAAGGAAATCCTTCTCCTTCTTCTCTTTCACACTTTCAGGTTAATACTTCCTCAAGAACTCGGTACGAAATAAATCCCAAGTTATCTCTTCATCATCCACCTCAAGAGCTTGACGCATACCGACCCACCAATCCCCAGCTTCTTCCATCAGCATGTGAGACCCAAGCCTCACCTTATTCTCCTCCGCACAGCCCATGACTCTGAAGAGCCTTTCAATCTCTTTCAACCAAATTTGAGCACCATCGGGATCAAATCTTCCTTTGAAGACCGGTGGTTGATTCTTCCTGAACTCGTCATTAGCATTCACATTCGGCGCACCTTGCACCGCCCTAGCCATTGCTACCAAATTAGCAGTCATCACATTTTCATTTCTACCAGCCATATTCTGATCATTCCAAAAAATAAAAACAAGGTTAAACAACAGTTCAACCATCACAACAATAAGACAAACACAACTGACTCAACACTGGCTCTGATACCACTTAATGTAACACCCCCTTTATATACCCCCAAATAATCACATAATCATTTAGGCACATATTAAAATTTTTGTCAGAGTATAATTATAAACATAGTATAAAAGAGATATGTCACATTATACATGAATTTAAAGCATTCAACACCTGCTCAACATTTGATATGCAACAGTGGGGTAACTTTTGCAACAGAGGAACTTAGTCCTTACACCCACATCTCAATATTTAGAATAAAAGCGGAAAATCTAAATATTGAATAACATCAAACATACACACACACACACATACACACACACACACACATATATATATATATATATACATATATATATATATATATATATATATATATATATATATATCATCGAGTATGATCCACCAACATAATATATGTTTACATAAACATTCATCAACAGGATACATGTACAAATGTATCACAAAAGAATCATAATAATCCTAGCTACCCGGTGCTACATAACAGAGCCGATCGACCAAAAGAATGAAGACACGCTTCACAAAAAGACCACCAGCATACCGACTCTGCAATGCCTCATAGAGCCTCATAAAACAAGAGAAGAGTGAGAAATATTATCATAATAACAATGCATATAATTATATATCTTAGCATAAAAATACACATATACTACATTCTCATCATAATTCGTCGCCACTCACTCATATACATCACAATATAAATATATATATATATATATATATATATATATATATATATATATATATATATATATATATATATATATATATATACACACACACACAAAACCAAGCATATTCATCATGCATACCTTCACCATTCTTATTATTCTACATAAACATACATATTCATGTTTATTCATCAATGCACAATTACAAAGATGATAAATAAAAATCATAGAGACTGACTCACGACTCTATGCAAATGCAATGCGGTACCGACTCAATCATCTCAAGTTCACTCAGGAACTTATTGGAACCATCGCTCGTTACGAATGTAACTCCCCATCGGGCCTACGATATTCACCCATTGCTCACACCTCACATAGCCACACAATGTTTATGGATTCCTCACACCTCATATAGGAACACAATCTGATTTCTCACACCTCACCTAGACAAACAATCGTTTATAATCATCGCTCACACCTCACATAGGTACAAGATGTTACAACGGATTCTCATTAGAATCACACAACACAAGAATGTACATCATTATGCTTCACATACAAAATGACTCAAGACACTCTTGAAATGCATACATATTCACAATATCTTCATGCATTCATCTCATGCTATCACATACAATCTATATACATTCACATCAATTACTCCAAACGGTAACGAGCATCACTTTACCACCTAAACGACAACGAACTCTTTCACAATTAACATGCGTTTACATTTAATTTAAACAATGCATTTATTTGTCAAAAGGCCACAATTCACAATAAATTCCACAATCTAGGATTCACTCCATAAGGCTACCCACAACACATCATATAACAACACACACAAGCTATACGTTATATAACAAAAGCATACTGCACGATAACACATCAATCGTACACATTCGCGACGGTAAAAATCAACATAATGACACGGTTTCAATTTTTTGCTATAATTAAACCAGGTACAGGCCTCAAAACCATTTTTCCTAGAAAGAGCTTCTTGTTAGCTTTCCAACGCCTCAAACGGGGGTCAAAACCGACTCACGGTTCAAGAGTTATGAATTTTCGAAGTTTTTCCAAAACATAATTTTTCTGCATAAAAACTGCTACGGGTTTGAGCAATTTCTTCCGAAAATCCGACCAACTTAATTATTTTCTTCGAAACAAACACATACTCATCCATACCAAATATATACTAGTGATTTAGAACCATCAAACGTGAATTCTACGACTTTCGATTTCAATCCGAATCTTAAACCCTCAAATCTCCAAAAATGCAAAAACTTACAAAATCAACCAAATTCGGTAAAAACAAGCATACTCAATCATGGCCTAACATTATCTGACACAACTACGCAATCTATTCCAGCTTTCGTCCGAAAAAATATTGATTCCTCACAAAAATCTCAATTTCAACCTAGAACTCAAGCTATGGAAAACAAGAAAACATCCAAGCAAACACATACATAACATTGATGAGATAATAAAATTTCACACCCTTACCCAATTAAATCGATTCCTAGAAGTTGTTTTGAAGATTTCCAAGTGTTTCCTCTTTTTCTTCTCTTTTCTCTTCTTCCTCTTTCTTTCTCTCCCTTTTCTCTCTTTTCTCTTTTCATTCTATTTCTCTCCTATTTCTTCTTCTTATCTCCTTTTCTTTTCTTTTTTACACAAATTCAATTAATTCATTTTCTCACATAATTATATTTCCACTAAATTTCAAACTTATCATTAATTGAGAAATGTCCAAAATACCCTCCATTCTAATTTCCCCGAAAACTCTAAAAACGGTAAAATATCATAACATGTCAACATATCATATTAACACACCAATTTCACAAATAAAATAATTATCACTCAATTTAAATAAAAGACTCAACCAAATGGGAATAATCGAAATCGGGGCGTTACACAGTGTCTGATGATAAGCCTTGGTATCATGACATTAAACACTTTTTGGAAAGTAAAGAATACCCAGCTGGGGCATCTTCCAACGACAAGAAGACTTTGAGGCGACTTGCTGCAAGTTTCTTCTTAAATGATGACAACGTTCTATATAAGAGAAACTTTGACATGGTCTTGCTCAGATGCATGGATAGACACAAAGCAGACATGTTAATGCAAGAAGTCCATGAGGGTTCATTTGGTACCCATGCAGGAGGACATGCAATGGCTAAGAAGTTATTGAGGTCAGTGTATTACTGGTTAACAATGGATGCAGACTGTTATTCATATGCCTGGAAATGTCACAAGTGCCAGATTTATGCAGACAAAGTGCATGTTCCTCCAAGCCCGCTCAACGTCATGTCATCTCCTTGGCCCTTTTCTATGTGGGGCATTGACATGATCGGAAAAATAGAGCTTACTTCTTCGAATGGCCATCGTTTCATACTGGTCACAATCGATTACTTCACCAAATGGTTCGAAGTAACATCTTATGCCAACGTTACCAGACAGGTGGTGGCCAAATTTTTGAAGAAAGACATTATCTGCAGATATGAAGTTCCCGACACTATGCCAAAATTGACATTTAACAGCGCACCTTAGACAACGCTTTATAAAGAAAGCGCTGCTATAGGTCAAAATTAAAAGAAAACACGGAAACTGTTCAAAAAAATAATAAAAGTGCTGCTAAAAGTCATACCTTAGACATCGCTTTTTCAAAAGCATTGTCTAAGATAGACCTTAGATAGCGCTTTTAGAAAGCGCTTTTAATGATAGACCTTAGACAGCGCTTTTAAAAAAGCGTTTTCTTAGGCTTTCAATATAAAAAAATCAAAAGCGCTGTCTAAGGTTGACCTTAGACAGCGCTTTCCCAAAAGCGTTGTCTAAGGTCTAATTATATTAAAAATATACAGTTTCTATTTTCATTTCCGTCTCTTCTGCGAACTCTCACTTTCTACGAACGGACACCATCGTCGTCCTAACTGAGCTTTTTGCTACCATTTCCCTAACTGAGCTTCTCGCCACCATTGCCCTAATTGAGCTTCTCGCCACCGTCGTCCTCCACGTTCACCGTCGTCCACCACATTATTTGGTAAGCTTCTTCTCTGTTCTTTTCTTCTCTGTTCTTTTCTTCTCTGTTTAGAGCAAGAACGAAATCAACTTTATCTCTTTTAGTTTAAGCTCTTTTTGTTTGTAGTTGACATTGTTGTAGTTGACATTGTTGTAAAAGTGCTTATTAGTTTAAGCTCTTTTTGTATATTATTGTAGAAGTGCTTATTAGTTTAAGCTCTTTTAGTATATAGTGGACATTGTTGTTGAAGTTCTTATGAGTTTAATATCTTTTTGTATATGATTGACATTGTTTGAAGAAGTGCTTATTAATTTAAGCTCTTTTTGTATATAGTTACACTATTCTATACATTAAAAATAGAATAGTGTAAGTTATTAATACTGGACATGAAACTTAGAGTATGTATCAATATAGGGTATTCATGAAACTTTTGAGAATATCTAACTAATATACAAAGATTCATAAAATAAGCACTTTAATAGGGTATTCATGAAACTTTTTGCTTATTAGTTCATTGTTGAAGCTTTTTGATAGGGTATTCATGAAACTTTTGAGATGATCAAACTAATAGACAAAGATATTCTCAATACACAAAATTATAATAGATGAAAGATTCATAAAATAAGCACTTTTATTAGTTTAAGCACTTTTTATTAAGTTAGATTTGATCATGCATGGTTTCTTTATTATTTATGTATTTATTTGACATTGTTGTATTTATTTGATTATAAGTTAGATTTGATCATGCATGGTTTCTTTATTTTTGTGTTTTCAATTGCTTTTATTATAAGTTATATTTGATCCTCCTTGGTTTCTTTATTACAGGTTAGACATGGCCACTAATTATGATAACCCACATGATGATCATTCGACACATGAATGAGGTAGTAAAAAAATATCAACTGAAGAAGAGATTCGAAGAGGTATAACGGTTATGAGAAGAGTGGTAAATGGTAGATCTCGAGGCATCATTATAGATGTGAATTGGAGCCATCAGGGGCAGCTTATAGAACCTAATGGACACACCTTAACTAGTTTCATTGGTGCACTAGTAAGGAATGAAGTTCCCATTACTTGTGATGATTGGAGAAACAAAGATCTGAATGACTCCAAAGAAAGAATTTGGACTGAGATAAAGGTACAATAATTATGTCTTTAATTATGCGAATCAATTATGTTTTTTCGATTACCTGTACTAACGTACAATCTGTATGTTTTTCTTAGCGGTGTTTTAACATCGAAGAAGAAAGAAGAGTTTTTTGTATGAAATTGGCCGGAAAGCTTTTACGAGGGTTTATAACATTTTTTCATCCAAGTTCCTTAAGGATGCGGATGATAATTATGTTGATGCGGAGCTTCCTAAAAAATATGAAAGTTTGATATCAGCAGAAGAATGGGAAGCCTTCAAATCCAAACGACAGGACCCTATATTTAAAAGACTAAGAGCCACAAATCGAGAAATAGCATCAAGTCCCGCATATTCGTACCGAAAAGGACGTGTCGGATATGGACGCATAGAACAATCCATGGTAAGTATTTATAAATTGCGATAACATATTTATTCATCATATATTAGTTTTATTTGATCATATTGTATGACTTAATATGTAGCTACAGAAGGAGAAAAGTTCTGAAACATCTATTCCTGCACATGTTTTGTGGAAGGAAGCCCGTGTGGGCAAATCTGGAGTTCCTAAAGAAGATGTTTTACAAGTATACGAGAAATGTGTAAGTATAACATTTTTTATTTAATTAAATAAAAACTTTATAAACAAATATTTGAAAAGTATACGGTATTCATCTGATTTTCAGGAGGCTCTATCTCAGTCTTTACCTCCATATGATACTAGGAGCATACTTATTCAGGCATTAGATGTCCGTGAGTATTCTGGTTGGGTGAGGGGTAAGGGATTTGGAGTCACTCCGACCTCCCTGAGTATTAAAAAAGGAAAGGCTCCTAGTAATCGGGAGCTTCATGCAAAATTGGAAGCAATACAAGCTGAGCTTGATGCATTAAGGAGAGAAAGAGAGGCTAACGCCTCAACATGTTTCAGAGATGCTTCAGACAAAGATAGTATCAATTGTACCTTTAAGCCGAACATTCCAGAGGTAATTACATATAATTGTCTTAAATTGAACTATTTTCTTAAATTATGTATTTGACATATATACACATTAACAATTTCATTTTATTATTGGTTTTAGGGCATTTCCCATTGTCAGCTCTATTTATCGTCACCATATTATCGGATGGTTGGCAAGGGAAAAGTGCATAACATTAACGGAGTATTACTTCACACCAGAGAGCTCCCTGCTGGATGTTTGAAAGTATCGGTTGATATTGCAGTTGAGCCGAATGCATCATTACCATATCCTAACGATGGTTCGGATGCAACAACGGTGGACGAAGCAGTAGGTTTGTTTGTTGCATGGCCGACAAACCGCATTAGTGTAGGATATGAGGTATGCTTAAAACCTTTGTTAACCTTAATTTGTATATTCAAAGTTTTTACGGGCATTTTACGTACATTTTTTACTTGGTTATGTTAAATAGACTCCCACAAGATCCAAATCAAAAGATAATATTATTCTGCGGCATAACGAGTATGTGGTTTCAAAAAAAACAGGTACAATACAATTATATGACATATATGCATGGAAGTTGTTAAATTCTTAATTTCATCTAACTATTTATATGATATGTAGCTTCAAGAAAAGGAGGTTAGCAACGTCTCCGCAAACCAAACAAAAGGAGGTTAGCAAAGCCTCCGCACAAAAAAAAAGGAGGTTAGCAACGTCTCCACACAACAAAAAAAGGCTGGTACTAAGAAGACCGTAGCTAAGAAAAAACCTACCACCAAGTATAGGACGTGCCTCCAGACATTTCTAGAGATGACAGATATACCGACCGGAGGTGTTCGTCTTGTGCATATGGAGGAAGGTATTTTCGGCTTTGATTACAAACAAATGATTGGTAATGAAGACTTCATGCTAGTTTTTGGTCGTGAAGAAATTGGCGTCAGTGTTTTCAATATATATATCAGGTAAATCCGATATACTTTGTTATATTAATTGAACAACTTATTTACTTTATGTTTCAAATGAGGCGTCTAATGTTAATGATGTTTTTATTTAAGGTTTTTGTATGACAAATTGATGCACCCCAATGGATTGGACGTAACATTTGGATTCTTAGCACCCGCTTCCGTCAACTTAAGTTTAATCATAAGTAGACCGGATACCGTGACGGAGTACGTTCTCAGGATCCTCATGGCCAACAAAGATGCGGAGAAGTTGTTATTTATACCGTTTAATACCGGGTTAGAATTTCATTCTAAATTCATCTATTATAATTATTTTGTATTTTGACATCGTGTAGAAAATTTACATCTAATATTTGTTTAATCATACAGTGGATATTAGTTGTTGCTCACAATCAATCCTATAAGAGAAATCATTTATTATCTTGACTCGTTAGGAAATGATTGGACAACATACCTGAATATGAAGGACACAATTGACACGTAAGTGAGATTGTTCTAAATTTTCTTGTGTGTATTTATTAATTTATGTGAATTATTCTAATTACTTCATTTTTATTTTATTAGCATCCTACAAGTTTTTCGAGCCCAACGAGATATCCAAATATCAAAGAGGAGAGCCAACTGCATTACATGGATAAAAGTGGCGGTATATTATTAATTATCACATTTTTTATTATATTAGTGATGATACTTGATAAAACTTAGGATTTATCCATATTTTCTTTTCATCTGTAGTGTCCTCAGCAACGTAATCAAATAGATTGCGGATATTTCATGTTGAGGTTTATGCGAGATACTCTTGTTTTGGGCCGATTAGAGATTTCCACCGATGTATGTATTTCTAACTTATGAGTTATTTTAATATTTACACATATCTCTCATATAATTAAATAGTTGAAATTAAATCAAACTATGTTATATTATTATGTAGTACTTTGATGAATTCAAGTGTGCATATTATACAAAAGATCAAGTGGACGAAATCAAAGAGGAATGATGTCAATTCATTATAGAGCTAGGTGTTATGTGAGGTATAATATTGTACTCTTACTTTAATTGATGAGAATTTAAATTTGTGTAACGTTGTAATTTCTATAATATTTTTTATTAATTGAATTACAATCTTTGTGTTGTTTCAGGACGTATGTATATTTGAAGCAATGTTTTGGATGGATTAGATATGTGTACTTATAATATGTACATTTGTAGTAAAATGCAATGACTTGTAATTATAATAGGCCAAAATGGTTTGAATTGGTATATATATATATATATATATATATATATATATATATATATATATATATATATATATATATATATATATATTGGTTTGAACTACCAATTTTGGATTTATAATTTTGGTGTATAAATTGATATATAATTTGTGATATTTGTCTGCCAAAAATTGGTTGAAAACAGGTCAAAATCCTGGTTTAAAAATCTGGTAAAAAAAGTGGTTTCAAAAAAACTATTAAAAAATTTTTGTATACCTTAGACAACGCTTTACACAAAAATCGATGTCTAAGGGGGCTTAGAAAGCGCTTTTGGCAAAAGCGCTGTCTAAGGGGGGCTTAGACAACGGTTTCCAAAAGCACTGTCTATAGTATACCTAAAAAAATTAAAATAGGAGGGGATTAGACATCGCTTTCACCAAAAGCGCTGTTTAAGGTATACCTAAAAAAATTAAAATAGGAGGGGATTAGACAACGCTTAAATCAAAAGCGTTGTCTAAGGTATTCCTAAAAGCATTGTCTAAGGGTACCTTAGACATCGCTTTTAAGATTTAAAAAAGCGATGTCTAAACCTTTAGCAGCGGAGGTTTAGACAGCGCTTTAAAGCGCTGTCTAAGTGAAAAAAAAGCATTGTCTAAGGTTTTGTTTGTTGTAGTGCGAGCGAATCATTACTGATAATGGTTCAAATCTGAACAAAAAAATGATGGTTGAGCTATGCTGGGACTTCAAGATCCAACATCACAATTCTTCTCCCTACTGGCCAAAGATGAATAGCGCGATCGAGGCGGAAAATAAGAATATCAAGAAGATTGTATAGAAAAAGGTCGTCACTTATAAAGATTGGCATGAGATGTTACCGTTTTCTTTGCATGGGTACTGAACATCGGTCAAGACGTCTACTAGGGCAACTCTTTTTTCCCTGGTGTATGGTATGGAGGCAGTCTTACCTGTTGAAGTCGAGATTCCTTCTTTGCGAGTAATGATGGATGTCAAGCTTGACGAGGCTGAATGGGTGCGTGCCCGATATAATCAATTATGCTTAATTGAGGAAAAGAGATTGACAGATGTATATCATGGTTAGCTTTATCATAGGAGAATGAAGCAGGCATTCGATCAACGAGTATGCACTCTGGAGTATGAAGTTGGTGAGCTTGTACTCAAGAGAATTATTCCTCCAGGTTCAGATCACAGGGGCAAATGGACCCCGAATTATGAAGGCCCATTCATAGTAAAGAAAGTTTTCTCTGGTGGGGCACTGATTCTCATTACTATGGATGGCGAAGATTTCCAGTCTCATGTTAACTCAGACGCAGTTAAAAAATACTCCGCATAAAAAGACCCGCTGGACAAAAAACTGAATAAAGAGTCCAGGCAAAAAAAGGGGCATCCCGGCGAGCCAAAAACAGAATAAAAGGCTCGGGAAAAAGTTAGGGATATAATAAATAATTGTACACCCGGTCATTTGAAAATCCGCATTGGACAGCTCAGGAAAAAAAGGGTATCCCGATGGATTTAAAACCCGAAAGAACAGTCCACGCAAAATAATGGAATAAGAAAATGACTGTGATCTGGGTAATCTGTACCACGTCATCGTCTCATTTAACCTGGAAATCTCCGAAGGGTAGGAATCATTCCAATCTTCTTCTTCTTCAGAAAGCAAGAGCAGAAACGGAGAAATCTTGAAGACATACTGGTCATAGCAGAATGGAAACTCATTGGAATGTCGTGCACATTTCCATTAGGATAGTTTCTTTTTCTCAATTTGTAGTGATCACCTCTTTCCAGGTGGTTGCTTCCGGATGTAAATTGTCGCCTATTCACATGCTCATCAATAAAAGAATATTCAGTCAAAAAAGCTTTATCCTTATTTTTATTTTACTTGTTTTGTTCGTAAAAATGTCCTGAATTTTTGATAAAATAACATTGCATTTAACGAGTTGGCTTTATGAATGACATGCGAAAGGGAAAACATTTAAAATCACTTTTAATGGTGGGTGACATTGGATGGTCGATTCATACCATGTGATTCCCCGGGGCATATGTGCATGCTTTTGTTGTTGCAGGTTTGCAGTCAAGAAGAGGATGTTATCAGACAATACTCCTCAAGCAGAATTTCCCTCCCCAGTAAGAGGCACCTTCATAGCTCATGTGTCCAGCAAAAAGGGTGATTCCCAGCATCCCCAGTAGAATTGTCAGAATTCTCTCCCTAATTGAGTCATGGAAAAATGGTAAGTCCCCCAACAGAACTTCAGGGCAGTTGAACTGTTCATCCCCAGGAGGAGTCATCATCACAGTGGGCTATTCCCAGTAGGCGATTGAAGGCCTTGTTTCCCCACAGAGTTTAGGATTGTCAGAATTTTCTTCCCAGCAAATATGTTGGTGAAGCATTTCCCCAGCCCAATATGAAGGTTTTGTTTTCCCCGCAGAGTTTCATGTTTGGAATTGGTCCATCATTGAAATATTTCCTAAGAAGTCGCCAATTTATTTTTGGCAAGTATGACAAGTCAATGCAGACAAATTTGTTCTTACTCCTCTTCAACAGAATATTATCCTTTCAAGTATTTTTGTGATCGATCCGGTGATCATATTTTCCTCAACAGAATGTCAGTCAGGACGTTCTCATCCTCATCGGGGTTTTACAAAAAGAATTGTCCCCTGCAAAATTAATCCAACCAGTGGATTAGCTTCAGATTTAGTACCAGTGAATTGCTCATTCAGCGTATTTCGGACGCAATATCAAACTTCAGTGGATCAACCTTGGGATGCATGTCTATATTGGTAGAGTGTATGTTTCAAGAAGAGGATCATTACAACGCAATACAGGCGAGATCCTGATGATAGAAATCGTCAAAATTTTGCTTTAGAGTTGTAAAACGCATGTTGGGATGCAGATTCTAAACGAGGCTGTTTCAACGCAGCTCATGCAAGATCCTGACAATGTTTTCATTGTCGAAATAGTACTCAGAATCGTAACAACGCATGTTAAGATGCGGATTCTAAGTGCACTTTTGTACCATGTATCTGACGCAGACGATATGTGAATAGGGTCGTTTTAGCGCGATACAGGCGTGATCCTGACATTGGATTATATTGTCGAAGCAGGGGAGAGAATTGTAACAACACATTTCCAGATGTGAATTCTCCCAGATGCACATTTCTACTGTATATCTGATCTGAGGGTAGGCAAAGAGAATCATAAGCGCATATTTAAGATGTGGATTCTAATCAGAGTTATTACAGTGTATTTCTAGATGCAAGATCATGATCATTACATGTGTATCCCACAGACTCAAATGCACCGTTGAGAAACATTTACAGACATGAGATTCGTAAGGAGTCATTTATTTCCAAAGTCCACAGTCGTTGTGGCGATCCAGTAGTCTCCTAGCGTCGTTCAAAAGACATTTCTTCTTGGTTACGAAGTTACTATCTCACTGCATCGGGGTTTTCAAACAGTTGTTCTCTCTGGTTGGGTTTATTTCCCATTCTTCTTTATCCAGCAGAGTGCAATGTTTTTGTTCTTTTGGTATTCAACCACAATTTATCTTGAACGGTCAACTGCCGATGTTTTCGTCCTTTTCAGATTAACAGTTGTTTGAATAGGGACAGCTGTAACACCCCAAATTTTCCCTCTTTGTTTCATCTCATTTTACATATCATAAGCATAACATGTAGTTTGCATACCCTAGAATTTGGCATAGAAAAATGAGGTATAAACATCCATGTTTAGGAGCATAAGGCATGTGATCAATAATCTGGCAAGATTTGATTCTTCAAAGACAAGATGAGAGCCAAGTGGTCTTGCAAGAATCTCACAAGGGATTCTCATATCTTATACAATCTCAAGGTCCTCCTCAAAACCCTAGAAAGGATGAAAATCAAGATCAACTAAGAATGGACAGTGCAGATGCATTCCTGAAGTTTCCCACCAAAAGGGGGGAAATTTCAAATTTTGCCTGCGTTAACCGGTTAACGCTATGGGTTAACCGGTTAACGGCTGTAAAATTTTAATTTTTGCAGCAATTCAACATGCTTATTTTGGCTCCCTTTTCTCACATTTCAGATTTTATTTCATTTCAATTAATTGGGAATAGTTAAGAAGGATCTAGAATGATTACCAAACCTAATCCCAAAGCTAATTCCTAATCACCTTTCTAAGCTAACTCCAAACCACATTTTTGGGCCCCAAACTTATATGATATTTACTTCATTTCCCTCCAAACCAAAACACAGTCTCATACTTCTCATTTTCATTTTCTGAACTTTCAGAGCTCTCTCCCAATTCTCTCTCATTTCTCTTCTAACCTTCAAACCCTCAAAGTTCCTTTTCTTTGAAGATCATCAAATTTTTCATTGAAATTTGTTGATCTTGGAACTAAACCTTCATCCATTTCTTTCTATACATTCATTTCTGGTTTTTGCTACTAGTTCAGATCTGTTTAAGTGCTTGGAAGTGCTTTTGGATCAAGATTTTGCATTAAGTTCATCAACTTGCAATTCATTTTTGTGTTGTGTGTGAAGAAGAGCATTGGATTTTGGAAGTTTCTCTGCTAGATTCATCATTTTCAGCTTGAACAACACTCATCAAAGAAAATCTCAACTTTGTAGGTTGGTTAATTTCATATCTACTTTTGCTTTTAGCTTATTTGAATGTTTAGGATGTAGATCCATAATATGCTTGTGTTGATTGATTTATTTGAGAATTGATTTATATGATGATATTGGTTGATCTATTTGTGTCTAATTAATGTTGAATTTGGTGTGATTTTCGTGGACATTTGATTGCTGGAACTTCTGGAAATTATTGAAATAAGTTGTGTTTGGAACTGACTTTTTCTGCAGAATTAGGTGTTGTACGCACAGTGTTAACCGGTTAACATTATGGGTTAACCAGTTAATACGTTGTAATGTTGACTTCTTTTCTACAGTTTTGGTCGGTTAACCGCTTAACCCCTGGGGTTAACCGGTTAACGCTGTTACGGGTTGAATTTTCTGAGTTGTTTTGAGGTTCTTTGCTCGCTATGTCTTCTCTTGATCATCATAGATCATTATGTTATTATTTTATATGCTTGTTTAGAGTGTTTTGCATGTTGGTTGATGCATGTTTGCATTTCCACGATGCGTGAATTCGCGTATTTCCGATGTTTGACATGTTTGGTGACTTTATTTTCTTGAAGCTTTAAACATGTTGATTATATGGATTTGTTGGCATGCTAATACTTTACCAATTTGCTGGAATATATGTTGTGAATTTTCTCTAACCTTTGTAGGGGAAATGGTGAGTGAGAAATGTGGATGGTATCCATATTTCCAATCTTTTTCTCTTATTTTTTTATGCTTTGATATTTGTCTTTGAGATTTGCTTAGGCAATCATTTCTTTTCTCTACCTCCTTTCTTCTTCTCCTCTTCTTCTTCTTTCTTTTCTTTCCTTCTTTTCATTAGGATAAACTTCAAGCCACACTAACCTAGGTCCATCTTTGCATGATAACATTAGAAGTAGTCTTTCCCCTTAGTGGTTTTACCTTTTGAGTTCCTTTTGGTTATTCTCTTTCTCATCTTCATACAAAAACTAAAAAACACTTTAACAAAGGTTGAAGTAGTCTTTGATGCATGGCCTTATTCCATGGGGCATTTGTACTGACCCCATATTGGTTGTGGTACAAGCTTGTCTAGCATGATGCACAAGTTCAATCATAAGACTATCTTCATAAAGAAAACCATAAAACACATTTCTTCATTTAATTCACAAAACACTCAATAATTCTAAACAAGTTAGTTAATTCATACCTTAATCTTTGGAAACAAGTTTGAGGGTCTTCTTCATTATTGGTGAACTTATTACTCAATCTATCTAGGAATGTTGTAATAAGAACACATTCCCTAGAAAAGGATTTACTTTCATTTTCTTGTGCCACACTCATAAGAAACTCGTAAAAAACATTGGACAAAGAATAATCGTCTTTCCTTCAGGAATTTCTTTTCTCACCTCACTCACTCCTTTCGTAAGAACTTCCTCCTACTTGTCACTTTGCAAGACGGTAACGCACTCGTGCTAGACGAGCCTACAACACCTGAGCATTGATATAAGTAGTTCAAGCTTTTAACACACAAGCCATTTTCCTCCCTAGTAAGGGGAACTACAAAGACTCTGATCCTCATGTCCAGATGAGGTACGTAGGCAGCGGGGTAGGATCCGTTTGAGCACTCTTTTATTTTCCCTACACTTTCCCCCCTTTCTTTTCTTTTCTTCAGTTCAGTTCCATTTATTTTGCAACAGCTTTCATTTGTTCACCGTTTGAAACAGTTTCTTTGCAATCGTGGATCCCGTCGGGTACAACGGACGATCTGGGGTGCTAATACCTTCTCAGGTCATAACCGAATTTTGAACCCAGTTCTTTGGTTCGCAGGAACTTGTCCTTTCCTTTTCCTTTGTTTGTGCACCATTACCATTCCCATTTTTTCGGGATAAAAATGTCTGGCTGGAGACTCTACCTCTTTCCGTGCCACTTTCGCGTTTGTACCAGGATGGAAATCCAGGGAGCGACACCAAGTTCGAGAGGTTGGTGAAGTTTTGTCCTCACTACAACCATGATGATGCTGAGTTGTCCATGTGTTTGAAGTTTGAGAATGGGCTGAGGCTAGAAATCAAGCAAGCGATTGGGTGTCAGCAGATCTGTAAGTATGTTGAGCTTGTGGATAAGAGTAGATCTATGATTAGGATAGTCGAGCTCGATCTGCACACTATAAGCAGGTGAGTACAAAGAGAGACAAGGGTCAGTTTAGAGGGAAGCCTTATGCGACTCCAAATGACAAAGGGAAGCAAAAGGGTAATGATGGGAAGAAGCCAAGTGAGGGAGCGGGTTCCACTCCTCTCAAATGCTATAAGTGTGGCGAAGCAGGTCACAAATATGATGTGTTCACTACTACTGTGATAAGATGCTATAGGTGTGGTAAGAAGGGCCATATGAAGAATCAGTGTACGAATGTTGAACCAACTTATTTTAATTGTAGCAAAGAGGGGCATATTAGTACTCAATTCCAGAAACCGAAGAAGGTTGCTACTGCGGCTCATACTACTGGTAGGGTGTTTTCCTTGAGTGGCTCAGATGCTCAGAAGAAAGATAAATTGATTAGAGGTACTTGTTTTATTAATGATGTTGAATTGGTTTCTATAATTGATAATGGAGCTACTCATTTATTTATTTCGATTGAGTGCGCGACCAGGTTTAATTTTCCTTTGACTATTATAAATGGTAAAATGTTGATTGAGATGCCTACTGACGGTTCAGTTACGACTAATCGTGTGTGTTTGAAGTGTCCTTTGACCATTTATGGTAAGGATGTCTTGATGGACTTAGTGTATTTGCCTTTGCGCCATATGGATATTATACTAGGAATGAATTGGTTAGAATTTAACTTCGTGCATATCAACTGCTATGCAAAGATGATAGAGTTTCTAGAGTTTGGCGAAGGTGGGGAGATGATGTTTCTATCTGCGAAGCAAGTGGATGAACTTCTAGCAGATGAAACCCAAATGTTTGCTTTGTTTGCAGCGTTACAAGTGGACTGTGAACAAGTGGGTGTGGAGTTACCTGTTGTCCGAGAATTTATCGATATGTTTCTGGACGATATTAGTGATTTATCACCGGAGCGTGTAGTAGAGTTTGTTTTAGATTTATTATCGGGTACTAGTCCAGTGTCGATGGCTCTTTATCGGATATCAGATTCAGAGCTGAGTGAGTTAAAGAAACAACTGGAAGAACTCCTTGAGAAGAAATTAGTTCGTTAAAGTATTTCTCTGTGGGGTGCTACTATGTTATTGGTTAAGAAAAAGGATGGTAGCATGAGGTTGTGTGTTGATTATCAACAATTGAATATCCACTTCCGAGGATTGATGATTTGATGGATCAGTTGGTAGGAGCTTGCGTTTTTAGCAAGATTGATTTGAGGTCGGGTTATCATCAGATTCAAGTTAATGAAGATGATATTCCAAAGACAGCTTTCCGGATGAGATATTGTCACTATGAATATACTGTGATGCCTTTTGGTGTATCCAATGCACCTGGTGTATTCATGGAATACATGAATCATAACTTTCATGAGTATTTGGATAAGTTTGTGGTGGTTTTTATCGAAATATCCTAATTTATTCGAAGTCAGAAGAAAACATGAAGGACATATGAGGATTGTATTACAAGTGTTGAGAGAGAATAAATTATATGCTAAGTTGTCGAAGTGTGAGTTCTGGTTGAAGGAAGTGAGTTTCCTTGGCCATATGATTTCTAGTGGTGGAATTTATGTTGATCCTTCAAAAATTGAGGCTGTATTGAATTGGGATACTCCGAAGTCTGCTATGGAGATCAGAAGTTTTCTTGGTTCGGCCGGTTATTACCGAAAGTTTATAGAGGGATTTTCTAAGTTGGCATTGCCCCTGACTCAGTTGAATCGAAAGGGCCAGGCTTATGTATGGTATGTTGCTTGCAAGAAGAGTTTTGTTGAGTTAAAGAAGAGATTGATTATTGCTCCAGTTCTAATATTTCTGAATTTGAATGAATCTTTTGTGGTGTACTGTGATGCCTCGAAGATGGGTCTTGGTCAAGTAGTTGCCTATGCTTCTAGACAACTATGTGTTCATGAGAGGAACTATCCTACCCATTACTTAGAGTTAGCAGCTATGGTTTTTGTGTTAAAGATTTGGAGGCACTATCTGTTTGGATCGAGGTTTGAGGTGTTCAGCGATCATAAGAGTTTGAAATACATGTTTGATAAAAAAGAACTAAACATGAGGCAGAGGAGGTGGTTAGAGATGTTGAAAGATTTTGATTTTGATTTAAGTTACCACCCTAGTAAAGCTAATGTGGTCACATATGCTTTAAGTAGGAAAACTTTGCATATGTCAATGTTGATGGTAAAAGAACTTGAGATGATTAAGCAGTTCAGAGACATGAGTTTGTTGTGTGAAACTACATCTGAAAGTGTGAAGTTGGGTATGCTGAAATTGAATAATGATTTTGTGGAGGAGATTCATATAGGACAACATACAGATTTGAAGTTAGTTGATCAGATGACTTTGATTAACCAAGGAAACAGAGGAGAATTACGAATTGATGAGAATGGTATGATGAGGTTTCGAGATAATGTGTGTGTGTTTCTGATATTCCAGAATTGAAGAAAAGTATTCTGTAAGAAGGACATTGAAGTCAGTTGAGTATTCATCCTGGTGCTACTAAGATGTATCATGATTTATAGAAGCTGTTCTGGTGGCCGGGTATGAAAAGAGATGTTGCAGAGTTTGTGTATGCTTGTCTAGTTTGCCAGAAATCGAAGGTTGAACATCAAAAGCCTTTAGGGATGATGCAACCATTGAGTATTCCAGAATGGAAATGGGATGAAATTTCTATGGATTTTGTGATAGGTTTGTCGAAGACGGTGAAGGGGAATGATTCCATTTGGGTGATTGTTGACCGATTAACTAAGTCGACGCATTTCTTACCGATGAAGATTAATCATTCCATGTCAAAGCTAGCGGAGATGTATATTGATGACGTTGTGAAATTGCATGGGATACCGTCGAGTATCGTGTCGGATACAGATTTGCGGTTTACATTGAGATTTTGGAAGAGTTTGCAAGATGCTTTAAGAACCAAATTAAGGATGAGTTCTACTTATCATCCATAGACGAACAGTCAGACGGAACTGACTATCCAATCTTTAGAGGACTTGCTAAGAGTTTGTGTGTTGGATCATGAAGGTGCGTGGGATAGTCATTTGTCGTTGATTGAGTTTACTTATAATAATAGTTTTCATGTGAGCATTGGTATGGCTCTGTATGAAGCATTGTATGAGAGACGATGTAGGACTCCATTGTGTTGGTATGAATCAGGCGAGAGTGTTGTGCTCAGACCTGAGATCATGCAGAGACGACAAAAAAGATTAAGATGATTCGAGAGAGAATGAAGACTTCGCAAAGCCGTCAAAAGAGTTATCGTGATAAGAGGAGGGAAGCACTTGAATTTCAAGAAGGAGAGCATGTGTTCTTGAGGATTACTTCAGTGACTGGTGTTAGAAGAGCTTTAAAATCCAGGAAGCTCACTCCGTGTTTCATTGGATCGTATCATATTTCGCAAAAGGTCGGAGAAGTGGTATATCGTATTGCATTACCACCGTCACTTGCGAATTTTCATGATGTGTTTCATGTGTCCTAACTAAGGAAGTAAATTGTGGATCCATCGCATGTGATTCAGATGAATGATGTTCGGGTATGAGATAATTTGACTGTGGAGGTTTCACTAGTGTGAGTAGATGGTAGATAAAGGAAGCGATTAAGAGGTAAAGAGATTTCCTTGGTGAAGGTATTGTAGGGTGGACCACCTGGTGATAGTTGGACTTGGGAGCGAGATGATCAGATGAAAGAGTCGTATCCGATGTTGTTTGATTCAGGTACATTTTCGAGGACGAAAATTCTTAAGTGGGGGAAATTGTAACACCCCAAAGTCGATTTTTAATTTAATTGATGTGTTTTCTTGTGAATTATGATGTTTATGATGTTATTTTATGTTTTGTGGAGTTTTGGGGTTGACTTAATATATTAGTAATATAAGAAATATTAAGTTTAGTGGGTTTATTTTATTAATTGAGATTAAATTAAATAATATAAAAGGAATTAGAGGATAAGGCCAATATGGTCATTTGATGGATAATTAGTGAGGGTTTTGTGGGGAAAGACTAAAGAGGTCCTAGGGGTAAGAGTGACAAAATAGGGTAAAGTTGGAGAGTACGATCATTTGGAACGATCTCGCATTTAGGAGAAGAGCTCAGGAGAAGAAGAGAAGTTAGGGCTAGAAGGTTGGAGAGATTTGGAGGGAGTTTATCGAAAAGCTTACGGAAATTAAGGTATGGGGAGTATTTTCCTTTCGGTATTATAATGTGGGAATGGAATTGGGTGTTTTGTGGTGTAGTTTAGGGAATAGGGTTTTGAATGATGATTTTGTATTTTTGATGATGATTACATGATAATTGATGAATATAATGATGTATTTGATGTTATGGTAAAGAATGTTGATGTTAATTGTGATTCTTCTGTTATGCTGATGTCAAATGTGAGTTATTATTGAGTTTATCGCAGAAGGAGAAGGCTGAAAATCGCAGGAAAATTATGCAGAATCGTGAAGCTCGCTTAGCGAGCAAAGTTAGTGAGTTAGGCGCTGAGCGAGCAGGATGTCTCGCTTAGCGAGCCTTGAAAAACTTTGAAAAATGTCTTTTTTTTCTTTTCGAAAACTGTTTTGAGGTGGTATGTCCTAGATTTCTATGATGTCGTAGAGTTGTCAAATGATGTGTCTTAAGGACTAAAATGAGTAGGGTTAGTATTATACGATGCATGAAGATTATCTTGATTTTTATGACTTGTGGGGTATGGGTAGAATTAGTAATTAATTGATCTATGAAGAATTGAATTAATTTCATTTGAGTATGAGGTATGATTATATGATGTAGAAGCATGATGATATGAGTGAGTATGAGGAATAATGATGTAAAATGAATACGGATGCAATGTTTATGATGCTTTGAGGATGATATTTATAATTGCGTCTTGCATTCATGGCATTGAATTATGAGGGGACTTTGGTTCATTGGTAGCTTTAATCCCATTGTGTGGATTGGAGTGATATGATTTTATAATATTCTCCCTTAGGGGAGGGTTGATGGCCCAGTGTCCATCCATGAGGATGTTTCGGTACCACATGCATTACTAAGAGGTTGCATTTCATTCTAAATTACATAGCATGAGTTGCATTGATGTTGTGTAATAATGAGATGTATTTGATGGTGTATAAATGAGTATGGTGAATGATATTATGATGTGATAAAAATGATGATCAGTGTAATTGAGTTAGGGATGGTGGATTGTTGTTGTTATGTTTTAAATTCTCATTTCTATATTATTTTATTGAATATGAATTTACTCACCCTGTCTGCCTTCTAGTAATGGTCTATTATGCCATCTTGCAGATAATCAAGGTTAGCTCGGTGCGTGCTTAACTCAAAGATAATGTGTCGTCGAGTTCGTTAGGAGTGGAGACCTGTTTTATTTCTAAAAACATCGGAATGGGTTTCGCTAGAGTGTTTATGTTTTATTTGGATTAAGATGCTTGTTTAAGTATTTTGATAAAATGATATTTGGGATAAGATATAAGTTTCGTTATATTAAAGAGGAATTTATGACTTATCATTTTCCGCTGCATATTTGTTGAGAAAAGATTTATAGTGCTCTTCATGATTTTGTGAACCCGTGTTGTGGGACATGCCTCTAAGTGATGTTTATGATTTTTTATTTAAGAAGTAACGTGATGCCCTTTTAATGAGTTATACTATGATATATGATTTAAATTGCTTAAGTCGTGATAGGGTAGAAAGGATGTTATAGTCACCACCAGCAGCGACATTCGTAGAAGCGTCTATGGGCACCAACTCATCTTAAGGGATTATCGTCTAGAGACCCTTCGCTTAAATGTAGCTTAAATGTGGCAAGCGATACATTTATTTGTTTTCTATAGATAAAAACAATAAAAGAAAGACATTAACATAAAAGTTGGTGGGTTACCACCCATACAATGTTTTGTTTAACGTTGATAGCTCGACGATTAGGAGTGTTAATTCTTCGGTTTCCATAGCCATTTATCAAGCCATCTCACATATCCCTCACCTTTTCTTTTCTTCCTTCTGTGCGGCAGTTTACTCCTTTGAACTTCTGGTGGTGGTTATGGATCTATGATAAGTATTAGCTTTTCAAGTTTAGGCATATTTATTTCATCCAACACCTCAAAAGTTAACCTTACTCGCTTAAGATTAATAATTTCCCTTGTTTCAAGGTCCTCTGGTTTTCTCTTTTTATGCAAGATCCCTGACAAAGGTGCTTTGATGTAGATATTTTCTAATGCCTCCGCATACGTTTTGGATTTGGAGTCTGCAAACTTATACGAGAAAGGATATGGTGGGGTATAAGGAGGAGTATTGATAGTTACTTCATCCTCTACCTTTATGACAACCTCCCATTCAGATGATGTCGGTGGATTTTCCTCACCAGAACTCTCGTCATCCTCATAATCACTCTCCTCAACCTCATAATCACTCTCCTTAGGAAATTCGAGTTGATTTTCACTACTAGCTGTTATAACATACGCAATTTCCTCAGGGGAAAGTCCTATAAGTGTCAGTGCAAGTAGCAAGATTTGGGTCTCCAATGCCTTAGTGTGAGTCACAAGGGACTCGACTATTGTGTTTATCTACCTAATAGTTTCATGAGAATCGAGATGTTATCTTCTAAGCTCTTTATTCTGGAGATTTTGTGCCTCTATAAAGTGATCCATCATTGATTCTAGCCTAGAATTAGTTGTTGTTTCAATGAAATATTCCAATAATGTTTCAAGGTTGGAATTAATGAATTCTTGTTGTTCCTCAAAGTGTTGGGAATAGTAATCATGGAGGGGATTCAGGTGTGGTTCCAAGAGATATTGGGCATGACTCTGCATCACATTAAGATCCTTCAATAATATTTCTAGGTTGGAATTATGGGCATCTTGCGGTTCCTCAAAATATTGGGGATAATAATCATAGGGAGAATTTGACTATGATTCCTCAAAATACTGGGAGTTGTCATCATAGAAGAATTTGGGCGATACATAGTTATAGAGATAAGAAAGTAAATGCCTTAGTCTATACGGTGCAACAACAAAATGACAATATTGACTTTTGGTCCCCGGAAACGGCGCCAAGAACTTGTTCGCAACTTTCTGAGTCTAACGGTTACTAACTGCAAATAAACAATATATCACATAGTAATAAAAGATATCAATCCCACAGAGACCAATTTCAAACTATTGTATTTTATCGTTACTTTGTAAAGTTAAGGTGAAGTGTATTTGGTTAAGAAGAAACTAAAACTAGGAACTTAGAATAAAACTAAGAAAATAAGATAATAAAGAGAGATCAGAATATGGATTCAGCGTTCCTAAAGGACTATGTAGAATTTGGTTACTAATTACGATTATAACTTAGTTTCGTAGAATAAACTGACTTAAAGACTCGCCTCACGCTCTCGCGGTATTAACTAAAGTCACGTTCTCTAGTCCCAAGATTTTGCTCTCGCTCGCCCGATAACTAGGAAATATGTTTTGAAATCCAAATATATCCTAAAATTATCTAAAGCGCTCTCACTATATTTAGATTTATTGTCTAATTTCCACTACCCGGTTCGATCCCCACGCTCTCGCAGTGTCGGTTCTAACCTTAATTAATTTCTCACTCTCGTGACAAAATCGTGTTATGTAACCCCTCACTCTCATGACAAAGATATTTAAATTAAACTTAGATTTTAAAACCAAAACAAAATTTTAATCATAAGTTCGCACTTATTATTTTCTACCGAGTCACGTCGGTAACAACAGTCTCATATGTCGGACTCAGGCCTATTTAGCTAGACATGGATAGGAAAATAAACATGCAGATATGACAATAAACTAAAATCAGAAACATGATTTGGATATTAAATAAAACAATAAAATAAATAATAATTGTAAACACCCCAAATTTTCCTTCACCCATTCACACCATGGCTTGTGATCATTTCATATGCATAAGCTCAATCATACCATCTCATATTACATTTTTGATCCACTGCATTGTTCCTAAGTCATCTGCATCTAGGGTTTGTGATTTGAGCAATCCAAGAGCTTCTTGAGCCACTCCAAAGGCCATCAATCACTTCAAAGAGGTCCATGTGTGTTCAAGTATCACATTGTATCTTCTCAAAGTCAAGAATGCCAAAGAATCACAAGAACTGGGATTGGTATGGAAGCAGAGCCAGGCTTGACTGCACAGATGACCTAAAATTAGGGTTTTGGTTTCAGAGGCTATAACCTCAAATTTTTTTGGTCATTCTTGTTTCTATTGGTCTCTATATGGTATAGGGAGTATGCATATCAATTTTCATGGAGAAATTCCTTGGGGAAGTCATCTGATCAAGAGTTGACTTTTCAGACAAGTCAGTGCAAAATCAGGGCATCTGAGGCCCCCAGTGACCCAACCAAAGGGTGATCTTCATCATTTTGAGTGTATATGATCTTTATTTGATCATAGAAGAAGTTTGAAATTCACAAAATTCAAGAATTTGAAGTTTTTTGCAAAGTTGACTTTTTTGGGCAAGGTTGACTTTTAATGAAATGTCATTTTATGCAACTTTTTCAACCCTTACTTTTTGATCCAAAAATGCTTCAAATGGAAAAACTTTGGTCATGAAAGTTGTAGATTAGATCTTTCCCTTTTCAAAAAGTACAAGAACATGACCTAATTCATTTTGGATCAAAAGTTATGGTGCATCAAAGTTGGCAAAAATCACTAAATTTCAAGTTATGCACAAAATGGGAAACTTGCAAAAACTTGTACCAAAGCAATTTGTGACTTCTAATTGGTGTCAAACCATTACACAAGCATCATACAAGTCCTAAAGTTCAGATTGAACCAAAGAGATCACATGTTTTATGGTGTTTGGAACAAGATCTTTTCATGGGAACCAAAGGCAAGCAAGTTGCAAAACCAATGATACAATCTCATCCACTTGCTGCCTTGGATGCTGAGCCACACTAGCCCTTTCCCCTCACCATGCTGCGCAAGACAAGCCTTTTGTACCAAGCTAGCAAAGTAGCCCATGCCCTCCTTACACAAAGTTGACAATTTGCAAAAAGCACCATACCAATCAATAAAGCACATGTCATGTCATCTGACCAATAAGATTTGTTTATGTGGATCAAATGCCAGCAAAACACAACAAGAGGCAAGGCTGAAACACAACACAACTCACCATTCACAAAATCTCTCCCTCTTGCAAAAGCTTTCGATTCTCCCAACTCAATCACTCAATCTTCAAACAAACACCACCATTCATTTCTGGATCATCCACTGACCCAAAACCACCCATCAAAACAACCAAGAACCCACCACAAGCCAGATACGATTTCTGACCAGTTGAAGTGCAAACTCCCAAACCGGCCACATTCAAAGTTGTCCAAGCACTGCAAACACATCAGGAAGGTCATTAGAAGCTTTTTGCACCAAGAAAGCAGCCAGCAAGCTCAAAGGGTGAAAGCTCCATCTCAGGTAGCCTTTCGAATTAACTTTTCCAGGACCTCTATTTTATGTTACAAAATGATTAAGCATGCTTCACTGATCACACTGAACTTGAAATTATTGAAAATGGTTGAGAAATGAGACTGTATTGCTTGTCTGAAATTTTGGCAGTTTTTGTTCTTAGCTTCGATTCATGATTATGGCTGGAAATAAATGAGAAATGAGGTTAGGGTTGAGTTTAGGAGAGTGAAAGGAACAAATCTGGAGCTTTAGAGCTCCAGAAATGACCTAGGGAATGATTTGGAGATTCTCAGGGAGGGAGGTCACCGGAGAAGACGACCGGAGCTCGTCTCCGGTGACCTGAAAGTGATTAGCTGGTAATTAGGGTTAGGGCACCAAGTTTAAATGTGAGCCACTGGATTTCGTTTCCCGCGCGTGTATGGAGGGCCTGGATCACTTCATTAACTCTTAATTTTGGATTAATATTTAATTAATTAGAATTAGGCTGGTTTGAATTTGGGCCGTCCAGATGCGCGCCCAGTCAAACGTTTCAAACCCAGTTTCAATCCTGGCCTTCCATCCTGCATACTTCCCATTTATTTTATTTCCTTTTCTTTTTATTCCATTTAATTTGTCCATTTAATTTAAAATAGCGAAAATACTTTAAACATTCTGAAATTTTTTATACAAGTTATTATTTAATTTCAGAGCACAAAAATATTTTTATTTTCATTTTTAGCATTATAAAAGTATTTTTAAATATTTAAAAGTTTCTTTTTAATTAATTAATGAGAATTAATTAATTAAAAATACTTTTAGGTATTTAAAAATCACCAAAAAATTCATGAAACATTTAAAAACATTTAGAAACATTGCCCAACCCTCAAACCAAATTTCTTTTTTGATCTTGATGCATTTTGAGAATTTTTCTTGGAATTAAAATCATTTTGATGCATTATTTTGATCCAAACTTCCAAAAATCATTTTTGCCTAACCCTAAAGAGTTGGACTTTGATTCTTTTTGCATTGTGTTATGCATATCATGTAGTTTGTGAGATTAATTTGGCATGATTTGATCTTTCATTTTTTTCATTTGTTTGGTAATTTTCTTGTTTAGGAACCCTAAAACCCTAGAAAACTTAGGAAAATCATAACTTGAATTAGGTTAGGAGTTGGAATCCCTCCTTTGGGCAGTGAGTTAATATATGATTAGGGATCCTTTGAGTGCATTTTCAATTTTTTATCTTGATGTTTGCTCCTGATTTTGGTTTTTGTTTGATGCATTGATCATAAACCCTAATTTGGGCTTCCATATGCATCCATCTTGCATTTGCATTCATACCTTGACTTGCCATGACATTTTATGCCTCCATGTGATTCATATGACATCTTAAGACATATTGAAAGCATGTTTGATCATTTCATCTTGCATTTGCCATATTGTATGCCATTTGCATGTCATAACTTTTCATGTATATTCATGTGTCCTAACTTTCTTCATTTGCATCCATAAGCTTGTATGATCATCCTCATGTGTTGTTTCATGCTTGTGGCATCCCATAGCATCATTAACACTATGTATGTGCTTCTGGTTTTGTTTCTCATCATGCCATTCCATCCCATTTTGCATTGCATTGCATTTCTTTTCTAACTTTTCAGGTGGTAAGTGGATTTGAGAAGTGAATTTGCCTTCACTTCTCATAACTTTCTCTTCATCTATTTTATGCATCCATGCTGCATTTTGATATGTGTTTGAGTTTGAGCTTGCTCCTTCTTCTTCTTCTTACTTTCTTTCCTCAAGTGACTTGTCTTCTTAAATGAAGCAAGTTGCTTTGCTTATCCTGATCCTTTCATCTGCTTCCTGGTGGTTCCTTTGAAGATTTCTCTTGTAAACCTCACAAACCCTAGGAACAACCAAGCATGACAATGATTAGGGTTTTGATTAGTCTCCCCATTTAGTTTTACCTTTGTGTCTCTTTTGAGTCTTCTCTTCTCATCTCATAATCAGGGACTAAACCCTAAAGGCTTTAAGGCTTTGTGATTAAGCTTATGCCTGCATCCTTCTATTAGGATGGAGTGTATAACTTTAATCCTAAGTGTTAAACCCTTAATGTGTTTAACTCCTTCAATCAATCCACCTAATAATCATCAAGACATCACACTTGTAACTTGGGCCTTGCATTAGGGTTCTAATTCTTCCTTAATTGGTTAAGAAGGACTAACCCTAGTGTTAATGGACAAGTCCCCCTCAAGTTGTCTTACAAACCCTAAAAATCACTTCATCATCTTACAATCAAATAAAATCCACTTAATCAAAGGCTTGTTTTGTCATGGGTTTAATCCCTAATCATGGATTAAGTTGAGGAGCTTTCCTCAGCTTAAACACCCTCATCTATTATCCTTCTATTAGGATGGTGTAATGAGTCTGTTTAATCCTTGATTATGGCTTAACCTCATTACTTAACACTAAACAAAAACACCAAAACATCTAAATAATCACAAGTAGGTTAATGATCTTAATCCTACATCAAAGGTGATTAAGTGTGAGAAGCTGACTTCACACTTAAGGTATTCTCATTACCCCTAATCAGAGGGAAGATGTGATGAGTTTACTAAATCCATTGGTTTAGGCTTAAGCTCATTAACTTATGACAAACTTCAAAAAAGCAATAAAAGACTGAAAACTAAAAAAACAAACAATAATCGTCTCCTTCGGGATTCTTTTCTCACCACCTTCATTCATAAACGAGAACTTGCTTCTTCCGTCTAATGCAAGACAGTTTGCACCTGAGCCAGACAGGTCATACACTTGAGCATTGACAAGTAAGCAGTTCACAAGTCAATTTATCTTTCAGTCTCTTTGGGTCGAACTACGGTGTTCTGACTTCCTCATTGCACGAGAGGATACGTAGGCATAACTTAACAGTTATCGAACAAAAGTCTCTGTATATTCCCCCCTCCTTCTAGCCTTATTCTTTTAGCCTCATATTCATGGGCATTTCACTCCTGTTCTTACGCTGACACTTCACATATTTCACTTCACACTTCTTTTACACTGACACCTGTACATTTTTTTTCCAGCTATTTTTATACACAGATTGCACTGACACTACCCCTTTAAAACACAAATCTTTTAAGCGTGGATCCCGTCGAGTACGACGGACAATCTGGGTGCTAATACCTTCCCAGGTTGTAACCGACCCCCTTTCTCAGTCTCTCTGGTTCGCAACCGTCTTATCCATCTCTTTCTAGGTCTATGCAGCATTACCTTTCCTCCGGGATAAAAATGCCTAGCTGGCGACTCTTTTCTTTCCCAGTGAGTTCACTGCTGAGTGTTCTCATTGTCCCTTTCGCCGACCGTTCGCGTCTGTACCCTATTTGGCCCGGCTTCATTTAGTGGGAGCGACAGCTTGGCGACTCTGCTGGGGAGCCTTATACTGTAACCAGGGCTTCTGGTTCTTTTTGTGGGTTCCTCCTAGCGCTTGTTTGATTTGTGTTTACTGGGGTGTTATGTGCTGTCTGTGCTTGTATATTTGTTTTATTTACTGCTTTATGTACAGTTTTGTTTATTGCTTTCTTTATAGCTTTGTGCATATATATCATACTGTCATGCTGTCTGTGCTGGATCTGTTTTGTTGCTTTGGTGGGTGGGTGTTCTATTGAGAGTTGAGGTCCTATACCTGGGACCTGAGTGACACCTAGGCTAGAGTGGTTCATATTCTTTCCCATTCCATCTCGGTCTGGTGCGGGAATATGAAACATGGTTCAGATATGGGTTTCTTCTTGAGAACTCTGTGTTGCAGATTTCCTACAGTACTAGGGCTATCTGGGAAGCCTGCTAAGTCTGGATGACCTTTAGTATTGACCTTCAGAAACTGAGGTGAATTAGAGGAGGATCTTTTATGGTTATTGTAAACACTGTACCCCCGGGTTAGAAGTGTTTACACTTCTCATAACTTATCCAAGTCTGAGGATCCTTGTTTTAGAACATCACCTGTGAGAGGGTTGGGTTGTTTACAGGTTTGCAGGTACCCTTGACCTCAGCATACCCTGTTTCTTTGTTTTGATTAAGAGTACTCCACTTTGGGACAGTTCTTGTGATTTTTAACCCAGGACATATGACTCTTTATTTGAGCCCCCCACCTTGGTTACTGGACTTATAGACCTCCATCTGGACTTCTTGGACATACATGGACATATATCAGAACAGTTAATCAGATCCAGCTCAGTCACAAACCCCTACATATCATTTGCATACATCCTCATTGCATCATTCTAACATGTGTTTATTTGTTTTTCAGGGTATCCATCCTATCATTTTGGCTTGGTTTTGACCCCTCCTTCAGCTTAGACCCATCTTCATCAGCACTTGCTTCAGCTATCAGCCACCGGCTTCAGTCACTTGCATCCTCAGTCCCAGCCTATCAGTGGCCCATCTTCAGTGTTGTCTTCAGTCATTATCATCAGCACCCAGTCTTCAGCAACATGGCACCTAAGAAAAGTAACATCTCCTATCACTTCTTTGAGCCTGAGCTAGCTAGCATCAGGAGGATTCAGACCCTGATTACTCCAGACCATATACCACTTTTCAGAGAACATTATGGAGGAATCCTTGATGTGGTTATGGATTTGGACCCTTCTCAGAGGAGCATGATCCATACTTGCCTGCAGTTCTATGATCCTCCTCTGAGGTGCTTCACATTTCAGAATTTTCAGTTGGGACCCTTGATGGAGGAGTATTCATCATTGGTTGGAATACCAATCAGGGGTGGAATCCCCTTCAACCCTGAGATGGCTTTCCCAAGTAATGAGGAGATAGCAAAGGCATTACATCTGGAACCAGTTTTGATTGGGCAGAATTTGACATCTAAAGCTGGAATCTCTGGTTTTCATCTCAGGCTAGTTTGAAGGCCTCCCTAGGGGAGTGGAAGGCAGTCTGTGCTCTGTTGGCCCTTAGCATATATGGGATCATACTTTTTGCAGATGAGCCTAGGTTTGTTAGCAAGAATGCAGTCCATCTTTTCATCCTGAGAAACCCAGTGCCTACCTTACTAGGAGACCTTTACTACTCAGTTCATCAAAGGAATGAAAAGCAAAGGGGGAGATTAGTGAGATGATGTGCACCTTTGTTCCATACTTGGCTGCTCAAGCATTTGCCAAAGACTGATGCATTCTTGAACCCTCACCAGCAGAAGAACTGGGCTAGAAGGCTTGTTGCTCTAACCTCAGATGACATCAGATGGTGTACTCAGAGTACTAAGGGCAGAGATATCATTACAAGTTGTGGGCAGTTTCCCAATGTGCCCCTGATTGGAGTAAAGGGTTGCATCAATTACAACCCTCTGCTTTTCAAAAGACAACTGGGCTATGCATTGGTCCATCCCCCTAGAGCACAAGATCTGACTGAGACCCTTTATGTTGAAATCAAGCCTAATCTGGCTAGTGTCAGGCAAGCATCCTGGGCCTGGGACAATGTGCAGACTAAGGGGGTAACCATTCTTGGAAAATGCAATAATGTGGCCTCAGCCCAGTACTATGAGTGGTCTCATGCCAGGGCCCAAATTTCTGGAATGCCTTTCACTATTGAAGATATGCCTGGACCTTCCACAGCACCACCTTCAGCAACTGTCAGCTTAGAGGAGTTTGAGAAATTGAAGGAGAGAAATGAGAAGTTGACTCAAGCTCTACAGAAGACCATCTGGGAGAGGAGTGATGGTAGATTGGATATTGAGAGGCTGGAAAAGTTGAAAGTGGAGCATTTGGCTAGAATTGAGAAGTCTGAGGATTACATTAAGAAGTCTAGGGCTGGAGAACAGATCTTGAAGAATGCCTGCAAGGAAGCTCAGTTCCAGAAGGCCAGGACTGAGTCGTATCTGAAGGAGAGTCAGGCTAGGTGGGTCAGGATCACCGAAGCCCGTACTCAGGAGGACAAAAGGACTCAGGATAAGATTGAGCAACCGGAAGCTAGTGCAAAAGAGCAACAGGAAGCCCTGGCAACAGCCCAGAGGGAGATCTCAGAGCTGAAGATCAGAGCTGGTGTAAAGAGGTCAAAGGACCAAAGTCAGCATAAGAAGCTAACTGCAGCTGTTGCCACAAGGAATCTCCTTATCAGGAATCTAACAGAGCGTCCAGCTAATCCAGTGACTGAAGCACTTCTCAAGGAGGTTCAGGAGGATGAATTTGGCCTTGGTGTTTGACTTTTTGCTTGTTGTTGCTTTCATTTTTATGTACTTTTCTTTATGTTGTATTTTTGACCCCTCAGAGGGCATATGTTGTAAAAAAGAAACAAATTATTTACCTTTTTTATAAATGTTGGTATGTGTCATCTGGATTCTTCAAGCAACATCACAAACATCTTCTTCAGGGGTTTGGAAAGGTCAAAACCAAGTACCAAGCCGGATACCTTGGAAACAAATAGACACACTGCATTGCATACTAACCTTTTGTTTTGTTTTGTAGGTTTTGTTTTATTGTTACTAACTCTGTTGTGATCTCAGGAATTATTGCTCGACGTCGAGGGTTTCCACTCAACCGTCCACACAGATACCCCACCCGCAGCAACCTTCCGGGCATACAGATGGATCAAATGCAGCAGGACCTTACAGAGGTCAGAAATCAAATGACCAACGAGAGGTTGGAAATGAGGAATCAAATGACGCAATTTATGGAGGTGATGAACAATATGGCTCAAAGCCAGGAGAGGTTAAGAGCACTGGTAGAAGGGAGAAACCAGGAAGACCATCAGCCAGGGACTGCTGGGACGAGCAACAATGAAAGAGTCCAACCTCATATCAATCCCCCAGTCTTTGGACCCCACCAGCACCCGGAGATCAACATCCCTGTCAATGTGCAAGGGACTGCCAAAGCGGGTAGAGTGCTGCAAGAAGACCCCCAGGAGGATCAGTTCACAGTGATGGGGGCTGGGGAGGAAGCCTATGACAGAAGGCTGGATGAGATAGCTGAGAAATTAAGATCCTTAGAGTCTCAAAATTCTTTGGGTTTTGATGTTATGGACATGGGCTTGGTAGACGGGGTCAGGATTCCCCACAAATTTAAGCCACCATGCTTTGAGAAGTATAATGGGACTTCCTGTCCCCGGACCCATCTACAATCTTTTCTGGGGAGGCTGAAGGCCTATACCATGGACGAAAAGCTATGGATGTTCTATTTTGAGGATAGCTTAACTGGAGCTTCGTGGGAATGGTACTCCCACCTGACAAGAGCAACTATTAGATGCTGGAAGGACCTGGCAGAGGCCTTTATCAGACAGTATTAGTACAACCTGGATATGGCCCCCAACAGGACCCTCCTGATGGGGATGTCTCAGTCATCCAGAGAAAGCTTCCGTGAATACTCTCAAAGGTGGAGACAGCTTGCTGCTGCTGTCCAGCCACCTATGTCAGAGAGGGAGATGGCTGATATGTTCATGAACACCCTCCAGGGGACTTACATTGATAGGCTAGCTGCCTTCTCATCTACCAGCTTTGTAGATGTGGTCATAGCCGGAGAGAGAATTGAAAGCCTATTGAAGATGGGTAAGATCTCAGACAACGGTGCAAGCTCATCCAGCAACCCAAGAAAGCCTTTTGCAGGCCCAAGAAGAACTGGTGAGACCAATGCTATCCACACCAACAGGGGCAGGCCCCAATATATTCATAGGTCTGTGGCAGCAGTCACCATTCCCGCTCCAATTCATCCTCAACCAGCTTATCAACCTCAGCAACAAAATTATCAGCCACAAACTCAGTTTCCTCCTCAAAGAAATTACAACAACAGCAACACCAACAACAATAATCAGCAAAGACCATTCCAACAGAGGCCCTCTCAGGCCAATAGGGTGATCGATCCGATCCCTATGCCCTATGCCACATTACTGCCACAACTCTTGAAACTCAACCTAGTTGAGCTAAGGACGTTGGCACCTCCGGATCCTAACAGTCTGCCCAGAAACTACGACGCCAGCGCCAGATGTGCCTTTCACTCAAATGCACCTGGTCATAGTACGGAAAAGTGCAGAGCTTTGCACATGAAAGTGCAGGATCTAGTGGATTCCAAGGCTTTAAACTTTGCACCACCACCAAATGTCAACAAAAACCCTATGCCACACCATGGTGGTCCCCGAATCAATGCTATTGAAGAAGACAAGCCGTCTTACTTGATAACCAGTGTGGGTCAGATTCGGACACCCTTGGTGGAGATCAAGGCTCAACTTTTGGAATGTCAAATGTTCCCAGGATGTGAGCTAGGGTGTGCTTATTGCAACATTTCAGTGAATGGTTGTGATAACTTGAGGGATGGCATAGATGGTCTCATCCAGAGTGGCCTGCTTCAAATTACAACATCAGTTCCTACCAATCCAGCAATCTCATTAACAACAATTCCAGAGTCTACTACAACTGCAACAACCATTGTTCCGGACAACTCTTCAGCTTCATCAACAAATGTTTCATCTGTCATTTCAACTGACCAAATATCAACGAACATTCCTTCTACAACTTCAGCACCACTTCATTTTGAGTCTCCTACAACAACAACACCCATCCTTCCAACAATGTCTCCTACAACATCAGCAGCAAACCATGAAGATGTCTCAACAGTTACGATTTATTATGATCCTGAAAATGATTCTGCCTACAACTCACAAAGTGCTGCTCCTATCAGAACGCCAGTCACAATATATTATGATCCACAGACTATCACGGTTCCTTCCGCAGCTGCCATCAGTCCAGTCACTGTCACAGTGCCTGGACCAGTACCTTATGAAAGCAGTAATGCCATCCCTTGGCATTACGGCTCTGATTTATACTGCGAAGGACAAAAGATCACTTTTGAATCATCAACTTCTGCACCACAAATAGACAATGTGGGAGGAGGCGGAGGCTTCACTCGAAGCGGACGTCTCTTTGCCCCGCAAATTCAAAGACCCACTGCCGAGGCAGAAGCTGCTGCCAAGGCAAAAGGGAAGAGCATGGTGCAAGAAGAGCAGGTTGTTAGAGAAGCTTTGAAAACACCTTTCGATCAAGAAGTTGATGAGTTCATGAGAATCATCAAGAAAAGTGATTACAAAATAGTGGACCAGCTTCACCAGACGCCTTCCAAGATCTTCATTCTATCATTGCTTATGTGCTCCGAAGCTCATCGGAACGCACTACTCAAAGTCTTGCACGCAGCTTATGTGCCAGAAGAGATCACGGTCAATCAATTGGAAGCTGTGGTTGGAAATATTAATGCTAGCAATGGACTAGGATTCACCAACACTGATTTGACTTCGGAAGGCCGCAATCATAACAAGGCCCTGCACATTACCATGGAATGTAAAGGTGCAGTTCTTTCCCATGTGCTGGTAGACACAGGATCATCCCTCAATGTCTTTACCTAAAAAGGCCCTGGTGAAGCTGGAATATGAAGGATTGGCATTACGACCCAGTAACTTGGTAGTGAGAGCTTTTGACGGCTCTAAGAGATCGGTTCTGGGAGAAATTGAGTTGCCTATAACGACTGGCCCACAAACTTTCAAAACGACCTTCTACGTGATGGACATTCAGCCTGCCTACAGCTGTTTGTTGGGTAGACCATGGATTCATGCCGCTGGCGCAGTAACGTCTACCCTTCACCAGAAGTTAAAATTTGAGTGGGAAGGTCAAGTCGTTACTATCTGTGGAGAGGAGGATATATTTGTTAGCCATCTGGCTACTTATAAATATATTGAGATGGATGGGGAGATCCACGAGACGATGAGTCAAGGGTTTGAGGCCCTGAATATTAATGAAACCTCTGCTGTGCTTGGGACCTCTATGACATCCTATCAACAAGCCCGGAAGGTGGTGGAAGAAGGAAACGCTCAAGGCTGGGGCAAACTGTTGCCTGTGGAGAAGAAAGAAGATAGATTTGGGTTGGGTTACAAACCAACTCAAGAAGATCAAGCAGAGGCTGCTAAGAAGCCCAGCTTTGTTAGTGGGGGGATGCTCACCCCTGATGCTGTCAACAACTTGGAAGATGAGTTGGAAGAAGAACGCAACCTGGAAAGCTGGATTCGTCCAAAGATCCCGGGGAGCAGTATCTCAAACTGGTCTTCCCAGGAAATTATAAGAGTTACTCATGCAGAGTAATTATTATTTCCTGTATTTTTATAGCATGCATCAAAGTCTTGCATCTTGCCCAAGATGACAAGACTCATTTTGTAATCGGTCCATCTGTACTTTTTGTGCAACAAGATTAATCAATGAAATATCAGACATCTTTTGCAAACAAGTCTTTTTCTTTTCCGCTCACTGTTTTTCCATTTTTCTTTTTGTAAAAAAAATAAATGGAGATGTTTTCAAAATGACAACTTTATTTCACTCTTCTAAACAAGATTAAAATCAATCACTAAAATGAACAAACTGAACCCTTGCAGAGAGTGCCTTCCAGACAGCACCGACAACAGCACGGCTATGACTCCGTATGACTTTGGCAATCCGATCAATCAAGCTGATGAAGGGGTTGAAGAAGATTACGAGCTTCCTGAAGAGCTAGCCAGATTGTTAAGACAAGAGGAGAAGTTTATCACTCCTCATCAGGAGGAGGTGGAAACAATTAATCTTGGTACAGATGAAGATGTGAAAGAGGTTAAAATCGGGGCCGGCTTACAAGACTCAGTGAAGAAACAACTGATTGACCTGCTTCAAGAGTATGTGGATGTGTTTGCTTGGTCTTACCAGGATATGCCCGGGTTGGATACCGACATTGTTATGCATAAGCTGCCTTTGAGGGAAGAATGCCCACCAGTTAAACAGAAACTGCGCCGTACTCGCCCAGACATGGCAATGAAGATCAAAGAAGAGGTACAGAAGCAGTGGGACGCCGGGTTCCTTGCTGTAACTAGCTATCCGCCGTGGGTTGCTAACATAGTACATGTGCCTAAGAAGGACGGCAAAGTAAGAATGTGTGTCGATTACCGGGATCTGAACAGAGCCAGCCCGAAGGATGATTTCCCATTACCTCACATTGATGTGTTGGTGGATAACACGGCTCAGTTCTCGGTATTCTCCTTCATGGATGGATTTTCAAGATACAATCAAATTAAAATGTCACCTGAAGACATGGAGAAGACAACCTTCATCACACCCTGGGGCACTTTCTGTTATAAGGTGATGCCATTCGGATTGAAGAACGCTGGTGCAACATATCAACGGGCTATGGTAACGTTATTCCACGATATGATCCATAAAGAAATCGAGTGTTATCTGGATGACATGATTGCCAAGTCCCTTACAGAAGAAGACCACTTGGTAAATCTGCTGAAGTTATTCAAGCGCCTGAGGAAGTACCAACTGAAGCTAAACCCCAACAAATGCACATTCGGGGTACGATCTGGTAAGCTGATGGGTTTTATTGTAAGCGAGAAAGGGATTGAAGTGGACCCTGATAAAGTCAAAGCCATTCAAGAAATGCCTGCACCGAAAACTGAGAAAGAAGTTCGAGGTTTCTTAGGTCGATTGAACTACATCTCAAGGTTCATATCTCACCTTACGGCAACCTGTGAACCCTTGTTCAAACTGTTAAGAAAAGAACAGACAGTCAGGTGGAATGAAGACTGCCAGAGGGCTTTTGACAAGATCAAGGAATACCTGCAAGAACCACCGATCCTTATGCCTCCAGTTGAAGGAAGACCTCTAATCATGTACTTGACAGTATTAGAAGAGTCAATGGGGTGTGTGTTGGGCCAGCATGACGAGTCTGGTCGAAAAGAGTATGCAATATACTACCTGAGCAAAAATTTTACCGACTGTGAACAGCGTTATTCACTGCTCGAGAAAACTTGTTGTGCTTTAGCGTGGGCTGCTCGCCGACTGAGACAGTATATGTTGACTCACACTACTTTATTGGTCTCCAAGATGGACCCAGTTAAGTACATTTTTGAGAAGCCAGCACTTACCGGACGGGTTGCAAGATGGCAAATGATCCTCACAGAATATGACATCCAGTACACATCTCAGAAAGCCATCAAGGGCAGTGTATTGTCTGAATATCTTGCTGAGCAACCTATTGATGACTACCAGCCTATGAGATTTGACATCCCTGATGAAGACATCATGTTCACAAGAGCAAAAGATCATGAAGAGCCTATTCACACTGAAGGGCCTGACCCAGAGGAAGAATGGACTATGATGTTTGATGGGGCTGTTAATATGAATGGTCGGGGTGTTGGTGCAGTACTCATTTCACCTAAAGGAGTTCACATGCCTTTCTCGGCAAAACTCACCTTTAACTGCACTAACAACGAAGCCGAATACGAAGCTTGCATTATGGGTCTTGAGGAAGCCATTGACCTCAAGATCAAAACTTTAACTGTATTCGGAGATTCAGCTCTGGTAGTTAATCAAACCAACGGCAAATGGTACACACACCAGGATCATCTGATACCTTACAAGGATTATACAAGGAGGTTACTGACTTTCTTTACAACTGTCAAGCTTGAGTATATCCCCAGGGACGAGAATCAGTTTGCAGATGCTTTGGCTACCATTTCGTCAATGATCAAAGTTCAAACTTCCAACTTTGTACCGCAGATTTCAGTGTCCAGACTTGACAGGCCAGCATATGTGTTCGCAGCAGATGTTGTAAAAGATGATAAGCCTTGGTTCCATGACATTAAGTGCTTCTTAGAGGATCAAACATACCCACCTGGGGCATCTTCCAATGACAAGAAGACACTAAGAAGGCTTGCTGGTAGTTTCTTCCTGAACACTGATGGTTCCCTATACAAGAGAAACTTTGATATGGTACTCCTCAGATGCGTTGATAAAACAGAAGCAGACTTGTTAATGCATGAAGTGCACGAAGGATCTTTTGGTACCCATGCCGGAGGACATGCAATGGCTAAGAAGTTGCTAAGATCAGGCTATTACTGGATCACAATGGATGCAGACTGTTGTGCCTATGCCAGGAAATGCCATAAATGCCAGATTTATGCAGACAAGGTGCATGTGCCTCCCAATCCTTTGAACATAATGTCTTCACCATGGCCCTTTGCCATGTGGGGCATTGATATGATCGGCAAGATTGAGCCGACTGCTTCAAATGGCCACAGATTCATCCTGGTCGCCATTGACTATTTCACCAAGTGGGTTGAAGCAGCTTCCTACGCCAATGTTACAAGGCAAGTGGTAGCCAGATTTCTGAAGAGGGATATCATCTGTCGATACGGAGTTCCCGAGCGAATCATTACTGATAATGGTTCCAATCTAAACAATAAGATGATGGCTGAGTTATGCCGGGACTTCAAGATCCAACACCATAATTCTTCTCCTTACAGACCAAAGATGAACGGCGCTGTTGAGGCGGCTAATAAGAATATCAAGAAGATTGTGCAGAAGATGGTAGTTACGTACAAAGACTGGCATGAGATGCTACCGTTTGCCTTGCATGGGTACCGCACGTCAATCAGAACATCCACTGGGGCAACACCGTATCAGCTTGTATATGGTATGGAAGCAGTCCTACCTGTTGAAGTTGAGCTACCCTCCCTACGGGTACTGATGGATGTTAAGCTGAACGAAGCAGAATGGGTACGATCCCGGTATGAACAATTGAGTCTGATCGAAGAGAAAAGATTGGCTGCAATCTGCCATGGGCAGTTGTATCAGAAAAGAATGAAGAGAGCCTTCGATCAGAAAATCAGGCACCGAGAGTACCAAGTAGGGGATCTTGTGCTAAAAAGAATCCTCCCTCCTCATACGGACCACAGGGGCAAATGGACTCCAAATTATGAAGGACCATTCGTGGTAAAGAAAGTGTTCTCTGGTGGAGCACTGATGCTCAGCACCATGGATGGTGAAGATTTCCCGTCCCCTGTGAATTCAGATGCAGTTAAAAAATACTTCGCATAAAAATGACCCGCTGGACATAAAAACAGAATGTAAGTCCAGGCAAAAATAGGGCATCCCGGCGAGTCAAAAACAGAATAAAAGACTCGGGCAAAAATAAGGGAAATAAACGAAAAATTGTACACCCGCTGAGTTGAAAAGCCGCATTGGACAACTCAGGCAAAAATGGGTATCCCGATGGATTGAGAACCCGAAAGGGCGATCCATGCAAAATAAGGGAATAAGCGAACAACTGCACTCTGAATTCGTATGCGTCACCTACAACTTGGTAAGCTTCGAAAGGATCAAGCTTCTGTCAGAACCAGCCCTCTTCAGAAAGCAAGACGAGAAGAGCGTCAATAGTCATACGAGTCATAGCAGGAGGAAGCTCCTTCAAAGCGTCGTCAACATTGCCAGCACTTTGTTTCTCAATTTGTAACAGTCTCCTCATTTTAGGAGATATGTTTCTTTGACTGTATCTTGCCAATTCAGGGCATTTGAATTAATAAAATCAGATTTTTCAGTCATGTTTTGTCTTGTACATTTTGTTTGCAAAGAATGTCTGATGTCTTAAGAAAAACTGATTGCATGAATACAAATGTTATCTCTAAAAATAAAACGCGTGCTTGCAGGAAATATACTTACTCTCAGAAGTGCATAACTCCTATGACGGGATCCGGTAAGGGATGCCTCGGGATTACTTGTGCGTTTCTCTGTCTTTGCATGATTGCAGGTATTCAAAAGCGCAACATAGGGCATGAAAGCTTCATCCCGGCAAACTGGAAAATCAACACTCACTCAGTCTTAACACTCAAAGTGCTTTCTCCCCAGCTGAGTTGCCACTTGTTGCTTCTCCCCAACCGAGTTGCCAATCATTCTTCCTCAGCCAAGTACAAAAGCCAGGGAACCATCTTCCCCACAGAATTTCAGCCTCTATTCAGAAGAGCAACGCATGAAGGAGTCACAACAGAGTAAAGAAAGCTTCTACAAACCCCAGCTGGGTCCCCCAACTTACAGGAATAGGTCTATCATTGGCCCATTTCCCCAAGCAGAGTCATTTCATCAGATCTACCAATAATCTCATCCCCAACTGGGATTTTCACTTCAGACAGATCGACCAGAGATCTTCGCGGCATCGGGATCCGAATCCCGGTTTGGTATATTTGCATAATCATAGCATTCGCATCATGTTCACCCCACAAAGCGTAGCATTCCGTCTAAAACGGAGCATTACGGCAAAAATCAAACATATAGCATAATCATAAGCCATGTTTTGAATCGAACACTCGTGAATAATAAAAATCCATCAGTATACAGAAAACTTTCCCCCCAGAGTCCCCAGCAAAAGCGGTTGCCTCATATTCACAAACACCAATATATACTCCCTTTGACACCCGTCCGTGTCACATCCCCAGCAGAAAGCCAAAGACACTCTCTTTGTACTCACAAATACTTATATATATACACATTTCCTTGACATCCATCCATGTCACTTTCCCAGCACAGTAATGTAAACACTTTGTATACCAGATATTTGTTTATACTATACTTTTCCCCTTTTGACACTCGTCCGTGTCACTCTCCCCAGCAGATTGAACACTCAAATATACATCACTCATACCTTCTACTCATACTTATACAGATACTCGTCCGTATCTTGTATGCACCATTTATATCCCCGTAGATTCGACACTAGTCCGTGTTCTTTGTTAACCCGTTGGTACTCGTCCGTACCATCATCTCAGAACATGCGTCAAGCGTTTGTTTCTACATGATACTCGTCCGTATCATAGTCTTAAGGATGCTCGTCCGCATCTTTAATCCATACACTGTGTCTTCTTGAATATAGATACTCGCTTGTGTTTACTATTCCCCAGAAGAGTCCCCTCAGATTCAACACTCGTCCGTGTTCTCTGTTAACCAGTTGATACTCGTCAGTATCATCATCTCTGAACATGTGTCAGTACTTGTTTCTACCTGATACTCGTCCGTATCACAGTCTTAAGGATGCTCGTCCGCATCTTTAATCTATACACAATACCAAACACTTATACCTTTTATTTTCATGGATGTAAACACTCGTCCGTGTTTGCTATTCCCCAGTAAAGCAATTTTCTTTTTATCTGACATTCGTCCTATGTTATGATAAACCTTGAGAGCAGCCGTCCCCTGCTAGGTGGTCGTTCTCCACCTCTTGATGGTCGTCCTCCATCATACTCGTCCGATGGCCGTCCCCATCGTTGACTCCTTCTATCCGACATTCATCCTATGTCGTGATATTTAGCAGCCGTCCCCTGCTAGGTGGTCGTCCTCCACCTCTTGATGATCGTCCTTCATCATTTTATCCAATGGCCGTCCCCATTGTTGATTTTGGTTATCTGACATTCGTCCTATGTCATGACAAACCCTGAGAGCAGCCGTCCCCTGCTAGGTGGTCGTCCTCCACCTCTTGATGGTCGTCCTCCATCATGCTCATCCGATGGCCGTCCCCATCGTTGACTTTCTCTATCCGACATTCGTCCTATGTCGCGATATTTTCGGCAGCCGTACCCTGCCAGGTGGTCGTCCTCCACCTTAGATGACCGTCCCTCATCTTAACCCCAACAGAGCAGCCGTCCCCTGCTAGGTGATCGTCCTTCACCTTTGATGACCGTACCTCATCATCTGTTTATTTCATTTATTCTTTAACCCGATGGCCGTCCCCGTCGTGGTCCCTTTTCTTTTTAGCCCGATGGCCGTCCCCATCGTTGGTTACTTTGCTTTATGAACTTGATGGCCGTCCCCGTCATTTTTCATTTAATCCCCAGAGAATCTTACAACTTTCTCTTGATGGCCGTCCCCATCATGATCCCTTTTATCCCCAGCATGTCGGCCGTCCCCGTCATTTCTTTATTTCCCGCACTTTCCCCAGCGTGTCGGCCGTCCCCGTCATTGCTATTTCCCCAGCAGTCGTCTTCTGCTCGACGGTCGTCCTCCATCGCCAACACTTTATACTACACTTTATTTTCCTTTACGATCTATATATCCCTTTTCTTCTTCATTCTGTGAGTGCAAATTTTGGATTGTCTTTGGTATTCAACCACAAGTTATCTTGTTTGCATGTTAAGCCGTCGCTTACATCCTGCACAGCTAACTCATGTTTGAATAGGGGCAGCTGTAAACACCCCAAATTTGCCTTCACCCATTCACACCATGGCTTGTGATCATTTCATATGCATAAGCTCAATCATACCATCTCATATTACATTTTTGATCCACTGCATTGTTCCTAAGTCATCTGCATCTAGGGTTTGTGATTTGAGCAATCCAAGAGCTTCTTTAGCCACTCCAAAGGCCATCAATCACTTCAAAGAGGTCCATGTGTGTTCAAGTATCACATTGTATCTTCTCAAAGTCAAGAATTCCAAAGAATCACAAGAACTGGGATTGGTATGGAAGCAGAGCCAGGCTTGACTGCACAGATGACCTAAAATTAGGGTTTTGGTTTCAGAGGCCATAACCTCAAATTTTTTTGGTCATTCTTGTTTCTATTGGTCTCTATATGGTATAGGGAGTATGCATATCAATTTTCATGGAGAAATTCCTTGGGGAAGTCATCTGATCAAGAGTTGACTTTTCAGACAAGTCAGTGCAAAATCAGGGCATCTGAGGCCCCCAGTGACCCAACCAAAGGGTGATCTTCATCATTTTGAGTGTATATGATCTTTATTTGATCATAGAAGAAGTTTGAAATTCACAAAATTCAAGAATTTGAAGTTTTTTGCAAAGTTGACTTTTTTGGGCAAGGTTGACTTTTAATGAAATGTCATTTTATGCAACTTTTTCAACCCTTACTTTTTGATCCAAAAATGCTTCAAATGGAAAAACTTTGGTCATGAAAGTTGTAGATTAGATCTTTCCCTTTTCAAAAAGTACAAGAACATGACCTGATTCATTTTGGATCAAAAGTTATGGTGCATCAAAGTTGGCAAAAATCACTAAATTTCAAGTTATGCACAAAATGGGAAACTTGCAAAAACTTGTACCAAAGCAATGTGTGACTTCTAATTGGTGTCAAACCATTACACAAGCATCATACAAGTCCTAAAGTTCAGATTGAACCAAAGAGATCACATATTTTATGGTGTTTGGAACAAGATCTTTTCATGGGAACTAAAGGCAAGCAAGTTGCAAAACCAATGATACAATCTCATCCACTTGCTGCCTTGGATGCTGAGCCACACTAGCCCTTTCCCCTCACCATGCTGCGCAAGACAAGCCTTTTGTACCAAGCTAGCAAAGTAGCCCATGCCCTCCTTACACAAAGTTGACAATTTGCAAAAAGAACCATACCAATCAATAAAGCACATGTCATGTCATCTGACCAATAAGATTTGTTTATGTGGATCAAATGCCAGCAAAACACAACAAGAGGCAAGGCTGAAACACAACACAACTCACCATTCACAAAATCTCTCCCTCTTGCAAAAGCTTTCGATTCTCCCAACTCAATCACTCAATCTTCAAACAAACACCACCATTCATTTCTGGATCATCCCCTGACCCAAAACCACCCATCAAAACAACCAAGAACCCACCACAAGCCAGATACGATTTCTGACCAGTTGAAGTGCAAACTCCCAAACCAGCCACATTCAAAGTTGTCCAAGCACTGCAAACACATCAGGAAGGTCATTAGAAGCTTTTTGCACCAAGAAAGCAGCCAGCAAGCTCAAAGGGTGAAAGCTCCATCTCAGGTAGCCTTTCGAATTAACTTTTCCAGGACCTCTATTTTATGTTGCAAAATGATTAAGCATGCTTCACTGATCACACTGAACTTGAAATTATTGAAAATGGTTGAGAAATGAGACTGTATTGCTTGTCTGAAATTTTGGCAGTTTTTGTTCTTAGCTTCGATTCATGATTATGGCTGGAAATAAATGAGAAATGAGGTTAGGGTTGAGTTTAGGAGAGTGAAAGGAACAAATCTGGAGCTTTAGAGCTCCAGAAATGACCTAGGGAATGATTTGGAGATTCTCAGGGAGGGAGGTCACCGGAGAAGACGACCGGAGCTCGTCTCCGGTGACCTGAAAGTGATTAGCTGGTAATTAGGGTTAGGGCACCAAGTTTAAATGTGAGCCACTGGATTTCGTTTCCCGCGCGTGTATGGAGGGCCTGGATCACTTCATTAACTCTTAATTTTGGATTAATATTTAATTAATTAGAATTAGGCTGATTTGAATTTGGGCCGTCCAGATGCGCGCCCAGTCAAACGTTTCAAACCCAGTTTCAATCCTGGCCTTCCATCCTGCATACTTCCGATTTATTTTATTTCCTTTTCTTTTTATTCCATTTAATTTGTCCATTTAATTTAAAATAGCGAAAATACTTTAAACATTCTGAAATTTTTTATACAAGTTATTATTTAATTTCAGAGCACAAAAATATTTTTATTTTCATTTTTAGCATTATAAAAGTATTTTTAAATATTTAAAAGTTTCTTTTTAATTAATTAATGAGAATTAATTAATTAAAAATACTTTTAGGTATTTAAAAATCACCAAAAAATTCATGAAACATTTAAAAACATTTAGAAACATTGCCCAACCCTCAAACCAAATTTCTTTTTTGATCTTGATGCATTTTGAGAATTTTTCTTGGAATTAAAATCATTTTGATGCATTATTTTGATCAAAACTTCCAAAAATCATTTCTGCCTAACCCTAAAGAGTTGGACTTTGATTCTTTTTGCATTGTGTTATGCATATCATGTAGTTTGTGAGATTAATTTGGCATGATTTGATCTTTCATTTTTTTCATTTGTTTGGTAATTTTCTTGTTTAGGAACCCTAAAACCCTAGAAAACTTAGGAAAATCATAACTTGAATTAGGTTAGGAGTTGGAATCCCTCCTTTGGGCAGTGAGTTAGTATAGGATTAGGGATCCTTTGAGTGCATTTTCAATTTTTTATCTTGATGTTTGCTCCTGATTTTGGTTTTTGTTTGATGCATTGATCATAAACCCTAATTTGGGCTTCCATATGCATCCATCTTGCATTTGCATTCATACCTTGACTTGCCATGATATTTTATGCCTCCATGTGATTCATATGACATCTTAAGACATATTGAAAGCATGTTTGATCATTTCATATTGCATTTGCCATATTGTATGCCATTTGCATGTCATAACTTTTCATGTATATTCATGTGTCCTAACTTGCTTCATTTGCATCCATAAGCTTGTATGATCATCCTCATGTGTTGTTTCATGCTTGTGCCATCCCATAGCATCATTAACACCATGTATGTGCTTCTGGTTTTGTTTCTCATCATGTCATTCCATCCCATTTTGCATTGCATTGCATTTCTTTTCTAACTTTTCAGGTGGTAAGTGGATTTGAGAAGTGAATTTGCCTTCACTTCTCATAACTTTCTCTTCATCTCTTTTATGCATCCATGCTGCATTTTGATATGTGTTTGAGTTTGAGCTTGCTCCTTCTTCTTCTTCTTACTTTCTTTCCTCAAGTGACTTGTCTTCTTAAATGAAGCAAGTTGCTTTGCTTATCCTGATCCTTTCATCTGCTTCCTGGTGGTTCCTTTGAAGATTTCTCTTGTAAACCTCACAAACCCTAGGAACAACCAAGCATGCCAATGATTAGGGTTTTGATTAGTCTCCCCATTTATTTTTACCTTTGTGTCTCTTTTGAGTCTTCTCTTCTCATCTCATAATCAGGGACTAAACCCTAAAGGCTTTAAGGCTTTGTGATTAAGCTTATGCCTGCATCCTTCTATTAGGATGGCGTGTATAACTTTAATCCTAAGTGTTAAACCCTTAATGTGTTTAACTCCTTCAATCAATCCACCTAATAATCATCAAGACATCACACTTGTAACTTGGGCCTTGCATTAAGGTTCTAATTCTTCCTTAATTGGTTAAGAAGGACTAACCCTAGTGTTAATGGACAAGTCCCCCTCAAGTTGTCTTACAAACCCTAAAAATCACTTCATCATCTTACAATCAAATAAAATCCACTTAATCAAAGGCTTGTTTTGTCATGGGTTTAATCCCTAATCATGGATTAAGTTGAGGAGCTTTCCTCAGCTTAAACACCCTCATCTATTATCCTTCTATTAGGATGGTGTAATGAGTCTGTTTAATCCTTGATTATGGATTAACCTCATTACTTAACACTAAACAAAAACACCAAAACATATAAATAATCACAAGTAGGTTAATGATCTTAATCCTACATCAAAGGTGATTAAGTGTGAGAAGCTGACTTCACACTTAAGGTATTCTCATTACCCCTAATCAGAGGGAAGATGTGATGAGTTTACTAAATCCATTGGTTTAGGCTTAAGCTCATTAACTTATGACAAACTTCAAAAAAGCAATAAAAGACTGAAAACTAAAAAAACAAACAATAATCGTCTCCTTCGGGATTCTTTTCTCACCACCTTCATTCATAAACGAGAACTTGCTTCTTCCGTCTAATGCAAGACAGTTTGCACCTGAGCCAGACAGGTCATACACTTGAGCATTGACAAGTAAGCAGTTCACAAGTCAATTTATCTTTCAGTCTCTTTGGGTCGAACTACGGTGTTCTGACTTCCTCATTGCACGAGAGGATACGTAGGCATAACTTAACAGTTATCGAACAAAAGTCTCTGTATATTCCCCCCTCCTTCTAGCCTTATTCTTTTAGCCTCATATTCATGGGCATTTCACTCCTGTTCTTACGCTGACACTTCACATATTTCACTTCACACTTCTTTTACACTGACACCTGTACATTTTTTTTCCAGCTATTTTTATACACAGATTGCACTGACACTACCCCTTTAAAACACAAATCTTTTAAGCGTGGATCCCGTCGAGTATGACGGACAATCTGGGTGCTAATACCTTCCCAGGTTGTAACCGACCCCCTTTCTCAGTCTCTCTGGTTCGCAACCGTCTTATCCATCTCTTTCTAGGTCTATGCAGCATTACCTTTCCTCCGGGATAAAAATGCCTAGCTGGCGACTCTTTTCTTTCCCAGTGAGTTCACTGCTGAGTGTTCTCATTGTCCCTTTCGCCGACCGTTCGCGTCTGTACCCTATTTGGCCCGGCTTCATTTAGTGGGAGCGACAATAATAAATAAAACCTGGAATAAAGGGGCGCTTTGAATCCTACACCGAAATCATGAACACTTGAATCAGTTGCGAAAAAATAAAATACGAAAAAATAGTCCAAAAACTAAATGTGTGGTAGTTCGTCGATGTGAGAAACTACCACTTTTATATGGTAGAATAAAACGGCTAAAAACTAAGAATGATAATCAAAAGAAGGTCCCTTGTTCAAGTTCACTTGGTTCCTATTTATAAGCCTTGAGTACGATTGTTGTTGGAGAAATTTTAGGAAATAATTTTGTTGGGCTTGAGAATATTTGGGTGACTGTGACTTAGTTGGTTTTGAAGACTGAGCTGAGGGAGAAAAAAAAAGGAATGCAACGACTCTTCTGTTTGACTGAGGCACGTTTTATTTGTTTTCTTCTATTTTTGACCTATGACAGTCGTCTTGCTTGCAGGATGATCGTCTTGCTTCAAAATGCAGAAACCTTGTTTTTCTGCTATCTGTCTCATTTCAACTGATATATACTTCATTTCTTCCTCATTTCAACTCATTTCTTCTGCAAGTCTTATCAATATCGAAAAACAATGACTTAATTAATTGGAAATGAAGCTAATTAATCGATATAAAATCCTATTATCATTTGTGTGATATTAAAAAAAAATTAATTATATGAAACCCCTGTCATTAGGGTGAGATTTGTTATTCCCAAGAAGTTTTTTTTTATGAAGTCCCCCTTATAAAATCAAAAACCATATTTTACCACACCCGACATGTTGACTAGGCCAAAGTAAATTGGTTATGTGGCTTATTGATTGTGCAAGCCACTTGAAGCGTGTATATGTGTTCTTGTCCTCCAATCTAAATGCTAGGGTTTCATCGTTCTTCTTCTTCATATTTCCAACCGTTTCATTGTTCTTTTTCTTCACATTTCATGTGTCTTCATCGTTCATCTTCTTCACTTTCCAGTGTTTCATCGTTCATTTTATGTGAGTTTGTTGGTAATATGTCTTTTGGAAGCAGTTCTCATTAAGTTTCGTATCTAGGTTTACCCGTTTGTGGTTGTGGTAGAGCAATGAAGATGTGAGTCTCAAATACAAGCAAAAACCACAACAAAAATTATGGAAATATCACAATGCTAGGAATGGCCGTGAATTATTTTTATGGGATGATGAAATTGAAGACTCAATGAAAGAGATGGGTGTGATTCAATTTGTTTGTAAGAAGTGTGTAATGGAAGAAGTGAATTTTGAAGCAATGACAAAGAAAGAGAAGGTGAATATGAAGCTTGAAGTTCAAAGAAGGGTTAATATGAAGCTCAAGATAGAAATTATGATGCTTTGTTTGATTATTGCCATATTGTATAAATAAATTTATGTAATGTTAAGTTGGTTTCAATAAGTGTTTATTTTCTGGTGTTATGTATTTTGAAAGTTCTATATGTCAATGGAAAGATATTGTATTTTTCTGGTTATATGGAAGCTATTGTGTTCATTATTGAATTATAATGCAAACAAGTTGTATAAAATTACCAAAACATAATATGGAAGATATTGTGACAAGTTGTATAACATTACCAAAACATAATATAACATTAAAAAAGTATGTTGTCATTACATAATAGCAGAAATTGGTTTTGAAATAACCAGCAGAAAAACATAATAGCACCAAAATCATGCTTAAATTAACTAGCATAAGTTTTGTTGTCATTGTAGTTCATTACAAAAGGTGTGCATAGCAGAAAAGTTAAAAATCATTAATAAATTTCTCCTTTAGAGCCTTCTTAGGAATACTTTTTGAAGGGTAAACTTTGTGGTGCCTTCTTAGGAGCCTTGCTTGTATTTTGTGAGGCATGTCCTTCATCTTCTTCAGTGGAACACAGTGATTGATGTGGGTCTGAACCAGGACCTCTGAAGGGTTTTGGTTTTTTAACTAATTCTCTTTAATTCTCTCACCTTTTCTTGTTCTCAATGGTTTGATGTCCTCTTTACTGCAACTAAACCCTAAATCAATGAAAATAATTGAAATAATTAAAAATTACTTAAAATAGAATAGTTTTAATCGGATTACCTTTTACTAGTAAAAAATAAAAACATATCTATTCTCCATTCCAACATCTTTCATTAGCAGATTTATGAACCACCTCTATGATTCCTTTGTTTCTCTTTCCACAACACCAAAGGAAAGTGGGAAATACTGGTCATTGGGGTCCCTCCCAACAATTATCAACAGTTGACCTCCATAGGTAGTCTTCAAGCGACACCCATAAACCCCAATGAAAGGTCTACAACCATTTATGAAACCTTTTCTACATCCACCAAAACATAAATAAAAGGAACCAAATATAGGTTGAATGGAAATTGATGGTCTATCAATGTTTATATTAATTGTATTTCCAAGATTTTCCCTATGCAACTCAGCTGCATATTTGCATATTCTTTATCTGCATCTCCTTCTATGATTTTCCTTGAAATCATCTTAGCTTTCCAAGCCCTTTCCACAGTTATACCAACTGAATAATTTTTCCTCATATCTTGGATAATATCAATGATCCTTACTTTTCTGAAGTTTGCATTTTCCTTACCATAGCCTTGGCCACCCACTTTGAACTTACTATTTTGTTATACAAAACCCTAGCACATGTGTGGGTGTCCTTTATAGTCTTAATTGCATAAGTGTGCTTATGGCCCACTTTGGAACAAAGTATTAAAAAACCACACTTTGCCTTACATTTCACTCTCACCTTATACCCCTCATTATTCACAAATATTATTTCCCTCCCATTTAAAATATTACACTCATGAATTGCCTCCCTAATGTCATCTAGGGAATTAAACTCCATACCCCATTTAAACTTGAAATTCTTATTCAGTTCTTCCTTCTTAAACTTCTCAAACCTTGGTTTTTATTCATCTTCTGAGTTATCAACATCAGAACTCAATAATTCTTCACTAACATACTCCTCATCATCCATATCTTTCTTACTATAACAAGTTAAGAACCCCCTTATTATTGGACCCTGACTAATTGGTATAGTCACATCAATTCCTTCAAAACCATCTTCAAGAGCAGTGGTCCTCTCATCCTCACTATGGTTCAAATCTTCAATAATCTTATCATCACTAACTTCTAAATCAGTCGTATGATTGACACACTTAGGGATTCTTCCATTTCCACTTGCATCATGTTCCACAAACAATTCCCCATCCACTTTATTCACACAATGGTAAGAAGCGAAATCAGATGCATCCTCGTCATTCTAAATCTGCAAATGCTTTGGAGCAATTTTAGTGATTTTCACCCACATTCTATACAAACCTTCAACATAACCACACCCAGTGATTGTGTTGTGAATGTGAGTCATGGTAAACTTATCTAAGTGTTCCCCAGAAATCACAGTACCACCCTTATATATCGTCTCTCTATCACTAAGCTTTACAAACTCCCCTCTGTAGCGGTAAAATCGTGAGTGTAAGCTATTGATTAACTTAACTCGATTAACACAGAGTCGCCACCGCGCTTTTCTTTATTTCCGAATGGAAAAAGGTAAAAGAACGAATAAAAACCTAGGATTCTAAAAGCAAAGGCTAAAAGAAATAAACAGAGATTGGGTAAGGGGATTGGTTATGAACCGGGAAGGTTTTAGGCACCCGACTCATCCGTGGTACTCCACGGGAGCCCTTTGAAATACTTATTGCTTTTGGTCTGAAATTGGTTTGTTTAAAATGATGGAAGAGATGAGAAGAAGAATATTTTTTAAGGATTTTGTGTTTGATAAGGTTTTAAAGCCTTATGCCTACGTACCCACAAAGTGCAATGCGAGATCAAAACCTCGTAGTTCGTGGTACAAAGTTTGAAAAGAATAAGTGTGTTGAATTAATTTTAAGATGTAAAGATAAGTCGTCATCCCTTAGCGAATAATTCCGCTAAAAGGGATGAATCATATCTAAACATATGGAAAAGAAGAAAGGTGCCCAAGGCACAAAAACAATTGAATGGATTTATATTTTTTAAAGTATGTACAAAAATGGTTTTAATATATTTACATGATTTAATATTTGATTAAGAAAATAAAAGGAAAAGGTTAAAAATCGCTTGATCGAAATCAAGGTTTGTTTATGAAATTGTTTGAAGTTTAAGAAATAAGAAGGTTTTGAAAAAGGAAGAAGTTTTGAAAATTAAAGAATGGGAAGGAGATGAAGAGAATAGTCCTAATGCTTGAATTAAAAGCTAAGGAAAGAAGTTACCAAGACCAATATGTACAAATCTTCAAAATTCGGACTTCCATCTTCAAAAGTTAATGGCATTATTTGAGGCCAAGATTTCTAACCACTCCAACTTGAGCAAAGGGAATCCTAGAAGATCTAAGTCCAATCTCCAAAAGTTCGGGATAGTAACCATAAGTCCAAAGTTAGAAGTAACAAGTTTTTTAAGAGTTTAATCCTTTATTAAGTGTTTTAATATCCAAATGGACAAAAAATAAAAAGCAAGCACAATATGAATATATACAAGCATAATATGAATATAAACAATGATATATGATATAATATGGCAAAATATAATAAGGAGATAAAGGAGCAAGAGATTAAAATAAAAGAATAAAGTGCAAGAGATTAAATTTAAACAATTATATTCACATTATAATATTATATACAATATAAGGTGGTATGATGAACTTAATCAAGCACAACCACAACAATGAAAATAAAACCGAGGCAACCGGATCCAAGTGGATCTTTAATCGAATCGGGACAACTTTAGGTCTATGTTAAGCAATCGCCGAGTAATTTACGAAGTAATTACCCTACAAATGAGGCCGGCCACCACTAATTAAAGTGGAAAATATTCGTGTTAATACATGTTAGAGAAACGATATAATGGATCGTTCTCCGAAAACATGCCACACTAAAAGAAGAGGAAGGTCTAATCTTAATCGAGATTATCGTTGAATTTCTCGATTAGCAACCTATCACGATCTCAAAGTATGGAGAATGATCCAAATGATCATTCATTCATAGATTTGAAATAATGAAGATTAAGCTTAATCGGAAATCAACAATCCCGAATCGGAAGATTGTCATCGACCAAAATTAAAAAAGAGATGAAGAATAATGGATCTAAAAATAGATCTATAAAAGTAATTGAAATATTTTTTAAATAATTTTCTAAAATTATTTCTAAAAATCTTTCTAAAAAGAAAATCTCTTCTAAACAAATAATTTCTAAAATGCTTTTTTTTTTAAATTGTTTTTCCTACATCCCTTTAAAAATTTCTACAATATTTTTCATCAAAGTAATATTTATAAACAAATTAAAGAAGAAAAGCTAAATAATATAAGAAAAAAATAAAAAAAACAAGAGGGGGAGAGGGATAGCAACCCGCGGGTATGTGGTGAAATGGATCTACCAAGATCCTTCAAGCCCAAACAATAATCATTTTGCTTTTTTTTTATAAAAAAATAGAAAGAAAAACATTACATGAAATAAATAAATAAAAACAAAGAAGTCTGAGACTTCTTCTCCTTCACTGCGCTAACACAAAAAACAGGGGAATATGAACGGAGCAAAATCGGCGGCACCGAAGCACAAGCGGCGGCTCACCTTCAAAGAAAAGAAACGAAACAGGAATTTCCTCTTTTCCTCTCTCACACGAATCTCCTTCTCTTCCGCGATTTCTTTCTCTCTTCTTCTCAATCTCTCAGATTTTTCTCCAATTTAGAAAGAGGAATTAGGGATTTGAGAAGTTTTTATGAAGATGGAAAGGGATTTGGGTTTTTGAAGCTTTTTGGCAGCGATTCTTTGGCTTCGGAGAGCTTTCGATTTGAATGAGAAAAGGTTCATTTAAATAGAAGAAATGATGATGAAGGGGATGCCGTTTTGTTCAACTTGGAAGTGCGTTTCGGGATATCACGGTGAACGCGTGCTTGCTTGCGTTTTCAACTCTGAGTTTTGAATTTTCGTTTTCACTTTGTGTTTTATGACTTGTTGTGATGCGTTTTGATTATTTGTTTTTTCAGGTGGAAAACTCGTGTGAAACTTGTTGTCGTTTGAAGTGAGCCGAGGCTTGTGTTGCTGTTGGCTTTTGCTGTGACTTGCGCGCGGATTGAAGCTGTGGCAAGTTGTTGTGTGGCTTGGCCGAAAATTCAGGTTATTGTTCGGCTGAGGCTTGGATGAAATGCTTGGGTACGGCTGAGTTTTGATTGTTGGGCCAGGCGTGCGGCTAGTTGTTCTTGGCGCAAGCTTGAGGCATGGAAAGGTTGGCTAGGCCTTGGCTCAAGTGATTGGGATTTGTTTTGTTGAAGGCTGAGGGCGGAAAAAACTTGCGTTTTTGCTGGCTGCACGTGGGCCTGTGGTGAAATGGTTTTGGGCATAGGCTATTGATGGGAAAAGTTTTGGAGTAGCTGGGAGTTTGGTAGCTGATAGATGCTGGTGGGGTCAAAGGGAATTGGCTTAGATTTTTTTATTCATGTTTGTGATGGGTGAGGTCAGCGCATGGGGCCTTGTGGTGGTGTTTGGCTTATGGATTGATGTGGGGCAAGCTGGACAAAGGCTTGGTGATGCCTTTTTTTTTTCTTAGTGATAATGGACTAAAAGTAGGGCCATGTAGGAAAAAAACATTTCATATGGACTTAAAAAAAAAGTGGTCTTATTATATAAACTAAAAATATGGATTAAAAAATTAATTGGGAATGATTTTAAAAAAAAAGAAATGATACGAAAATTGATTAAAAGAAAAAATGGCAAATGAAAATATAACGAATAAACTAATCGGGATGGATTAAAAAGTTAACGGGTAATGAGTGATTAGTAAAAATTAGGAAATGAATATGGATATTCGAAAGAAAAATGGATTTTGAAAGGTGGCTTTAATATGAATAATTGGTAAAAAAAAAATGGACAATGAATAGAAATGGATAATGGTTATATGTAAAAAAAAAAAAAATGATTTATGGATCGAAATAAAAAAAATGGGTGGAACGGATAAATGGATATTTGTGATGATTTTTAAGCCCACGACCAGATCTTGATTATTTCACAAGCCTCTGAACAACTGAATAATTTGAACCTTAAACCACAACCGTCATCTGAAAATTGTCTGATTATTGCCCTGATGATTCGAAACCAAACTGAGGAAAATAAATCCTCAGATGAATCGTTGATGAATTGATGAAACAATGAACTGATAAAACACTGGAGATTCACACCAAACTTCGCACAGAACAACTGCCACACAATCCAACTTATACTTTGAAAACGCATTGCCTGATGAATGAATTACTGGCACACACAACTGACAGTCAACACAATCTTTTAATAGTTTGACCCGATTAGGTCAAACATCCATCTGAAAATCGCATTGAGACTGAACAAACGCATCTGAATGAAATTAACTGCCCTGTCTTTGAAATCCTGCAACACAGAGAAGAAGAAGAACACCGCAACATATTTTTTTGTATTTTGGTTAGTAATCAGTAAATATAAACAAATATAAAACAGTAAAAATAATGGTGATCCCCTGCGAAGCATAGACCCGATATCCGAGAAGAAACTCGGAAACCAAAGTGATCTTGTTTGATATGCAACATGCATATGATATGCGAAACAATCTTAGGGCAAAAATTAGGGTATTACACCCTCCATGTCGAAAAACAACATTAAACAGTGCATTTTTCTGAAAATAGAAACGTAAAATAAGAAATATATGAAACTGGGAACTTAATCCTAACACACAAGCGGCTTCACATTACCTGCAATTCGAAGTTCGCATCCATGGCTTCGTCTTCTACCTTGCTCACGCCCATGGCTTCCTTGCAGTCGTCTTCTCCCAATTCAAACATCCAAATGATAAGCCCTAATTTCACAGGGGGAACAAGAATACATATACATGCTTCAAGTGGTTTACACAGTCAGCAAGCCACATAACAATTAACGTTGGCCCAGTCAGCATGTGTGGTAAAAGGGTATGGTAAAATATGGTTTTTGGTTTTATAAGGGGGACTTCATAAAAAAAAAACTTCAAGGGGGGAATAACAAATCTCGCCCTAATGGCAGGGGGTTTCATATAATTAACCATATATATATATATATATATATATATATATATATATATATATATATATATATATATATATATATATCAAGGAGTACAAGAGATATTTACCCCATAACACAGAAGAGAGCCAAAAAGCACAAAAGAATAAAAAGAATAAAAAGGCGTTATATGCATGCGCCATTTCTATTGATATTTAACTCCTCGATTTCAAAACATTATGGACACATAATGTAGTGACTACCTTCAAGAATTCCTATTCTTGCTAGATGAAGTCTTGTTGGGAGGCGTATTTGGATAAGTATCCAAAATAAAGCATGAAATGAGCTCAGAATTTTGGTTTTTCACACCTAAGCAAGATCTCTCAGGGCCAGATCATCGAATTTAATGTCATCATCTAGGATTGTTGAGATGATTGCATAGCTACTACTAACACTGAAACCATGCTTGTTTTTCCACGAAATGAATTGGTCCTTGTTCTCCAATATGATATCAATATGCCTGGTAATATCCAGCAACTCAACCAACTGTTTTCATATTTTGATTATGGATCTGTTTGAGATAAATCTAAGTTCCAGCTCCAATTCACTTCTTGCCAACATTCTATTTGTGTTACTTTAGCTTTTGGAATTTATAAATTTCCAAAAGCAGAAAGGAAAAGATTGCATAAGGGTGTGTTTGGTTCAAATGAGGGGGAGGGGGAAGAGGAATTTTAATGGAGGGAAGAGAATGGGAGGGGAGGGGAGGAATTTTATATATATATATATATATATATATATATATATATATATCTGTGTGTGTGTGTGTTTGTGTGTGTGTGTGTGTGTGTGTGTGTGTTTGGTTCAAAAGAGAGGAAGTGTGTGTGTGTGTGTGTGTGTGTGTGTATGGTTCAAAAGAGAGGATGAAAGATATTTTAATTAAAAATATGTTTGGTTCACGAGGGGGAGGAGATGAATTTTATCAATAATTTACATTTTTATCCTCTTGATATAAGTGATATACTATTTCGAGATGAAAAATTCATAAATAGTTTTTTGATAATTAAGTTTGTAATTTAAGTGATTAAAAATGTCATAACTTATCACATAACATTAAAAAAATTGAATATATTTGATTCGTATTATAACTCTCCGACACAAATTAAACTTCTAAATGCATAAAATCACTTATTATTAATCATTAATTATATATATATATATATATATATATATATATATATATATATATATATATATATATATATATATATAATATGATAAAATACATATCAAAGTTAGATAAAAACAACATAAATAAGGTTTAAATTAAAAATTATAAAAGAAAATAAAAAATTCTAGTGGTTATAATTTATACTAAATAAAAAAATGAAAATTAAATAATTTTTAGATGAATAATAATTATAATAAGATGATGGAAGCAATAAGGAAAAATTAAATACGAAGTAAGAACACAAAAGAAAATAATAATTTTAATATAAAAAAATAATATTTAGGATAATTTGGTAAATATAATAATTTATTAAATATTAAAAAATATTTTCTCTCTATTCCTCTCCAAATCCCTTTGGAGGGATGTAAAAAGTGTGATTTTGAGGGATTTTGCTCCCCTCCCCTTTCCTCCTAAAAATTGAAACAACCATATTTCATTAAAAATATCTCCTCTCCTCCCCTCCATCTACCTCCAACCAAACACACTAAAGGAAACATATAAATCCATTTAAAGTTCCAAATTTCTACTTTTATCATTCCCTATTTTGCAGTTGATAGAGTTTGATAACCAATTCCCTTCCATCTTTATGTTGTGACAGATTGAAAGCAAGTATCTCCGCCATAATGAGTCATTCTTGCCAAAGGAGGGGAACACTACGCCAAAAATGCTTTTTAACAGCGCATCTTAGACAGCGCTTTTAAGAGAAAGCGCTGTCTAAGGTTAAAATTAAAATTAAACACGGAAAATGGTCCAAAAAAATAATGAAAGCGCTGTCTAAGGGGGGGTCTTAGACAACGCTTTCTAAAAGCGCTGTCTAAGACCCCCCCTTAGACAGCGCTTATAGAAAGCGCTTTTATATATATGCCTTAGTCAGCGCTTTTGATAAAGCGCTGTTTAAAGTTTTTAAATTTAAAAAAAAATAAAACCAAAAGCGCTGTCTAAGGGGGGGGGATTTAGAAAGCGCTTTTGGAAAGCGCTGTCTAAGGCATACCTTAGAAAGCGCTTTTACCAAAAGCGCTGTCTAAGGTCTAATTAAAATTAAATTTCATACTTCTATTTTCATTCTCTGTTGTTTTCGTTTTCCCTCCTGCGAACGTTTTCAGAGCGAACCCTAACATTTCCAGAAGAACTTGAAGTCATTGAAGTGTTCATCGTTCCAGAAGAACTTGAAGTGTTCATCGTTCACGTTTGAATCGTTCACGTTCACGTTTTCATCGCGGTATGTATTTCAGTTTCACGTTCGCTGTTTCAGTTTTCATTCGTTCAGGTTTTCATTCATTCATTCATGTTCTTCGTTTCAGTTCTTCGTCTCAGGCATTGCAAGAGTTAAATCGTTGATTTCTGAAAGTGTTTGAAGAATCTCATTACGGTATGTGTTTCAGTTTTGAAGAATCAGTCATTTTTTTGCAGATAAAACACAACATTTTACCCTTCACATTGCTTAACACATTGATGAACAAATTTGCAGGAAAAAGATATAATTATCCATGGTTAATAGGTTAATAGAATTTTGATTGTCTTTTAGTTTTTAACATAAAATACAGATTAAGAAATAATAGCCGGTGATGTGGTGCCTACACAACCTGTGTCCATCAATGTCTTTAAGCTGCTTAGATTTGAGTATGAATGACAAAATCTTATGAACTGCAATGACAGCCCTGAAAATGGCAAGCGTGAATAATGGGGATTAAAAAATGATTTGTGGATTGTAAAAGAGAATATCAAAACTAACCATTAACTTATGTATTAGCAGGTTTAACATCTGTAACAGTTTGCTTTGATGGCCATGAGTGTCATTAAATACTCCTACGCTCACTTTTGCATAACTTTATAAACCTGCTAACATAATCCAGAGTTTATTATTTTGTTAAAGTTCACTTCATCTTGTATAAGTTTACCAATAGTAAAGAGTGTCCTGTGTTTACAGACTTGTGTATAACTGTTAGCTTAAATTAACAAGACAATTTGATTATGTATTGAATACAGTCGAATTTTAGCATTCATAGGCAGGCATCTTGGATGATGTATCATGCACAAGTTTATTGGCGTATCGGATACGTCATTGAAGTTTATATTAACATTGGTTATGTATACGTTTTTTAAGTAGGAAAACCATGGATAAAACATGGATCTGTGCCGATCGAATGACCAAAGAGTACGAGAGTGGGGTTGCGGAATTCGTTAAGTATGTTGTTCAACACGCTGAAAACCCCAGACGAATGCATTGTCCTTGCTTGTGTTGTTGTTATATTGGTAAGGTTGACGCACATGGATTGAAATCGCATTTGCTGAGGCATGGAATTGATCAAAGTTATCAGTGTTGGATATTTCATGGTGAGAAAATTAACGGGAATGTTGAATCGAGTGGAAAAAGTAATACGACCTATGCTTCATACGACAAAGACACGGAAACATATGATTGTGATCGAGTTGAAGAGATTGTAGAAGCACTGGAAGAAGATCTTCATGATTGTCCTGAAATGTTTGAGAGGATGGTAAGCGATGCAGAGAAACCGTTGTACAAAGGTTGCACTAAATTCTCAAGACTTTCTGCGGTATTAAAGTTGTACAACTTAAAGGCGGGCAATGGATGGTCGGATAAAAGTTTCACAGAGTTGTTGGCCCTTATGAGAGAAATGCTACCGGATGATAATGTTCTTCCTAATCGAACCTATGAGGCAAAAAAAATGTTGTGCTCTATTGGCATGAGCTATGATAAGATACATGCTTGTCCTAACGATTGCATTTTGTTTCGTAACGAATATGCAACGTTAACTGAGTGCCCCAAATGCGGTTTGTCTCGATATAAGAAAAAATTATCTCCCGCAAAAGTCTTATGGTATTTTCCGATAATTCCGAGATTTAGGCGCATGTTTCGTAGTGAAACCGATGCAAGACATCTTACTTGGCATGCAGATGAAAGAATCACCGATGGAAAGTATCGGCATCCGGCTGATTCACCACAGTGGTCGAAGATTGATAATGATTATCCTGAGTTTGGATCAGAAGCAAGAAACCTTCGATTGGCATTATCTACTGATGGAATGAACCCACATGGTCTTCAAAGTATTTCACATACCACATGGCCTGTGATTCTTATGATTTATAACCTACCTCCGTGGCTATGTATGAAGCGTAAGTACATGATGTTATCTATGTTAATCTCTGGGCCTAAACAACCAGGTAATGACATAGACGTATACTTGACACCTCTGATCGAAGATTTAAAGATTTTGTGGGAGAACGGTGTGGAGGTTTATGATGGATATAGGAAAGAAAGTTTCAATCTGAGGGCAATGTTGTTTGGCACAATTAATGATTTTCCAGCATACGGGAATCTATCTGGGTATAGCATCAAGGGTCAACGTGCGTGTCCTGTTTGTGAAGACGGAACCGATACGATCCGATTGGAACTTTGCCAGAAGAATGTGTTTCTCGGTCATCGTAGATTCTTACATTCTAAACATCATTACCGTGGGTGGAGAAAAGCATTCAATGGAGACACCGAACATCGTAGAGCTCCACCCGCATTGTCAGGTGAACAAGTTTTTGAAAAGGTGAAAGATGTGCGTACTGAGTTTGGCAAGCCTTTTGCACATAAGATTGTGAAAGGTGGGTGGAAGAAAAGGTCGATATTTTTTGAATTGCCATATTGGAAGTCTTTGTACGTGAGACATTTTCTCGATGTTATGCATATTGAAAAAAACGTATTTGAAAGTGTTATCGGTACATTACTCAATATAAAAGGCAAGTCTAAGGATGGCCTTAAAGCAAGGGAGGACATGTTAAAAATGGGAATGAGAACTGAATTAGCACCCGTGAAGAAAGGAAGACGAACATATCTACCACCTGCTGCTTTTACTTTATCTAGAAAGGAGAAAAAAATTTTGTGTAAGTCTCTGAGTGAAGTTAAGGTTCCAGAAGGATACTCATCTGATATCAGAAGACTTGTTTCTATGAAAGACCTCAAGTTGAAGAATTTGAAGACACATGATTGTCACGTTATAATGGAACATTTTCTACCGATCGGTATACGTTCTATTTTGCCAGAAAAAGTAAGAAGTTCCATAACTAAATTGTGTTTTTTCTTTAGGTCAATTTGTGGTAAGGTGATCGATCCCGAGATGTTACCAACACTACAAAAAGAGATTGTAATTACCTTGTGTGAGCTTGAAATGTATTTTCCTCCGTCTTTTTTTGACATAATGGTTCATTTAGTTGTTCATCTTGTGAAAGAGACACAGTTGTGTGGACCAGCTTATATGAGATGGATGTACCCTGCTGAACGGTATATGAAAATATTAAAAGGGTACGTGAAATCCCGAAGTCGACCAGAGGGTTGTATTGTTGAACGATACATTGTTGAAGAAGCTGTTGAGTTTTGTACTGAATATTTGTCTAACGTTCAATCGATTGGACTCCCCAGAGCTCAGATTTTCGACAAAATGGAAGGTAAAAAATTAATTGGGAATAAAATTGTGACAATATCAAGGGATGAACGGGATCAAGTTCATTTGTATGTTCTGCACAATAATAATGAGGTTGAGCCATATGTTGAAATGCACAAGGATGTACTCCGAAGGTTAAATCCGAACAGAAATGAAAATTGGATAGTTATAGAGCACAATCAAAGTTTCATACAATGGTTGAAGGATCATATTTACTTGAAGCGCTCTTCAGATCCTTCTTCGGTAACAGAAAGGTTGAGATGTTTGGCATATGGTCCAAGTTTGCATGTGTTTTCTCATAGCGCATATTCAATTAATGGATACACATTTTATACCAAAGAACAAGATGATAAGAGTACTATGCAAAATAGTGGTGTCACCGTGCTAGCTGAAGCAATGCATATATCAAGCATGAAGGACTTAAACCCCAAATATGCAAATCTGTCGTATTTTGGAGTTATTGAGCACATTTGGGTGTTTGATTACGAGAAGTTTCAGATTCCCATCTTTGGTTGCAAGTGGGTGAATAGTAGTGGCATACGAATGGATAAGTCTGGATTTTTGCAAGTTGATCTTACTAGGGTGGGGTACAAAGATGAACCTTTTATTCTAGCATCTCAGGCTAAACAAGTGTTCTATGTGAATGACCCGAAGAGTACAAAATGGTCTATAGTGCTTTTCTCTAACAAAGTGACTGATGATAGCGGTGTCGATCAATGTGATATTGATGTTGAGAATGAGTCATGCATTAGACGGAATGAGTTGAATAGAAATGATGAAGTTGAGGATCTTATACCGGATGAGTCATATATAAGAAACGATCATAATGAGGGAATTTGGATCAATTCATCCGTACGCATTGCTAAGAAACAAGTGATTAATATTCCAACAAAGAAAAGAAAGAGATGTTAGTGACTTAGGTAAATTATCCATGGTTTCTTTATTTTATTTTTTCGATTGTTTTGATTATAAGTTATATGTGATAATGCATGATTTCCTTATTTTTTTGTTTTCAATTACTTTGATTATAAGTTATATATGATAATGCATGATTTCTTTATTTTTTTGTTTTCAATTGCTTTGATTATAAGTTATATTTGATATTTGATGGTTTCCTTGGTTTATTACAGGTTAGACATGGCTGATGACCAACCTGAGGAAGTTCCTAAAAAAGTATCCGCGGAAGAAGAAATTCGAAGAGGCATCACAGTAATGAGAAGGGTGGTCCAAGGAAGATCTCGAGGCATCATACTAGATGTCTATTGGAGCACCCAGGGACAGCTTATAGAACCTAATGGGCATACCTTAACTAGTTTTATCGGTGCACTAGTAAGGAATGAAATTCACATTACATGTGATGATTGGAGAAACAAAGAGCTGAAAGAGTCCAAAGATAAAATTTGGAGTGAGATAAAGGTACAATCATGTTTTTTCAATTATGTTTTTTCAATTACCGATACTAACTATCAATCTGTATGTTTTTCTTAGCGATGTTTTAACATCGAAGACGAAAGAAGAGGCTTTTGTATGAAATTGGCCGGAAAGCTTCTAAGAGGGTTTCAGACATTTTTATCATCCAAGTTCCTTAAGGATGCGGATGGTAATTTTGTGGATGCGGAGCTTCCCAAAAAATATGAAAGTTTGATATCGGCTGAAGAATGGGAAGCGTTCAAATCCAAAAGACAAGACCCGGTTTTTCAAAGAATAAGTGCTACAAATCGGGAAAGAGCATCAAGTCCCGCATATCCGTACCGAAAAGGACGTGTCGGATATGGACGTTTAGAACAATCCATGGTAAGTATTTTTAAATTGCGATAACAAATTTGTTCATCATATATTAGTTTTATCTGATAAAATTGTATGACTTAATGTGTAGCTGCAGAAGGAGGAAAGTTCAGAATCATCTCTTCCTGCACATGTTTTGTGGAAGGAAGCCCGTGTGGGCAAATCTGGAGTTGCTCAAGAAGAAGTTTTACAAGTATACCAGAAATGTGTAAGTATAACATTTTTTCATTAATTGAATAACATTTTTATACACAAATATTTGACAAGTGTACGATATTCATCTGATTTTTCAGGAGGAGCTATCTCAGTCTTTATCTCCCGATGATACTAGGAGCATACTTGGTCGGGCATTAGATGTCCCTGAGTACTCTGGTCGGGTGAGGGGTAAGGGATTTGGAGTCACTCCGACCTCCATGAGTATTAAAAAAGGAAAGGCTCCTAGTAATCGGGAGCTTCATGCAAGAATGGAAGCCATGCAAGCTGAGCTTGATGCATTGAGGAGAGAAAGAGAGGCTAGCGCCTCAACAGTATACAGAGATGCTTCGGACAAAGACAGTATCAACTGTACCTTTCAGCCGAACATTCCAGAGGTAATTACATATAATTGTCTTAAATTGAACTATTTTCTTAAATTATGTATTTGACATATATACACATTAACGATTTCTTGTTATTATTGGTTTTAGGGCATTTCCCATTGTCAGCTGTATTTGTCGTCACCATACTATCGGATGGTTGGCAAGGGAAAAGTGCATAACGTTAGCGGAGTATTACTCCACACTAGAGAGCTCCCTGCTGGATGTTTGAAGGTATCAGTTGATATTGCAGTTGAGCCGAATGCAGCATTACCATATCCTAGCGATGATTCGGATGCAACAACGGTGCACGAAGCAGTAGGTTCGTTTGTTGCATGGCCGACAAACCTCATATGCGTAGGATATGAGGTATGATTAAAACTTATGTTAACTTTCCTTGGTATATTCAAAGTTTAAAATTTATGCTTAAAATTTTACTTACATATTTTCCTATGTTAAATAGACTCCCACACAATCCAAATCAAAAGAAGCTGCGATTCCACGGCATACCGAGTCCACGGTTTCAAGAAAAGAGGTAATATACAATTATATGACATATATTCATGGAAGTTGTTACATTCTTAATTTGATCTAACTATTTATATGACATGTAGGTTCAAGAAAATGAGGCTAGCAATGCCTCCGCACAACAAAAAAAGGAGGTTAGCAACGCCTCCGCACGGGTACAAAGTTCTGGTGCTAAGAAGTCCGTAGCTAGGAAAAAACCTACCACCAAGTATAGGTCGTGCCTCAGGACATTTCTAGAGATGACCGATATACCGACCGGAGGTGTTCGGACTATACCTATGGAGGTAGGGATTTTCGGCTTTGATTACGAACAAATGATTGGTAATGAGGACTTCATGCAAGTTTTTGGTCGTGAAGAAATCGGCGTCAACGTTGTCAATACATATGTTAGGTAAATTCGGCATACTTTGTTTTATTAATTAAACAACTTATTTTAATGATGTTTACTTTATGTTAATGATGTTTTTATATTAGGTTTTTGTATGACAAATTGATGCGCCCCAATGGTTTGGACGTGTCATTCGGATTCTTAGCACCCGCGACCGTCAACTATACTTTAATGATAAGTAGACCGGATACCGTGACGGAGTACGTTCTTCGGATCCTCGTGGAGAATAAAAATGCGGAGAAGTTGTTTTTTTTACCGTTTAATACCGGGTTAGCATTTCATTCTAAATTCATCTATAATAATTATTTTCCAAGTTACCATCTAACATTTGCCTAATCATTACAGTGGACATTGGTTGTTGCTCGCAATCAATCCTATCCGAGAAATTGTGTATTATCTTGACTCGTTAGGAAATGATTGGACAACATACCCGGTTATGAAGGACCTAATTGACACGTAAGTGAGAATGTTCAAAATTTTTCTTAGTTTATGTGAATTGTTCTAATTGCTTCATTTTTATTTTATTAGCGTCCTACAAGCTTTTCGTGCCCAACGAGTTATCCAGACCTCAAGGAGGGGCGCCAACTCCATTTCATGGATTAAAGTGGCGGTATATTTTTAATTACCGCGTTTTTTATTATATTAGTGATGACTACACTTGATAAAACTTAGGATTTATAATTCATATTTTTTTTTCATATGTTTGCGAAAAAATGTTTGGGAATCTTGTTTTTAATATCACCGTACCTAAATCTCAACAAGTCAATCCAAATGTGATTGTGATCATTTAACACTCTCCATAATCATTTGGATTTGTCTTCCCAGGGACTGAGGGGAGTGATTCGCCCTTATGGTGATGAGTCGGGGAGGATGAAGTCCTCCGGGTGTGATATGCACATGGCCATTTGATAAGAAGAGTCGTCGGGCGGTGTGTCCTCGCAAGGTCTCTTCTTTTCTTGCTCTTTGTGCCTGGGAGTTTCGTTCTTCTTAGTGTACTGTTTGAGATGGCCCTCTTGGATCAAGATCTCTATCGCGTCCTTCAGGTGGACGCAATCTTTAGTCACATGCCCATGACTTCTGTGAAACCTGCAGTATTTGGATTTGTCCGTGTGAGGCTTGGGCGCAAAAGGTTTGGGAAACCTCACCCTGCCTTGTTTGAAGCCCGAGTTGATGCATTCGGCGAGGATGCGCTCGCGGGGAGCCGTCAACAATGTATACTCTCTATATCGGCCCGCGAGTCCTCTTCCTTTACGAGGCTCGCGGGGCTTCTCCTCCCTTCGCCTATCTCCGTTGCGACGGGGAATATTGGGGTCCTCGCGCTTGGGATGGTCGGTCTCCCCGGTGTTGTGACTACTGCGAGCGTTGTGGGCGACCTGTTTTTCCTCATACCTAATGTAAGCTTAGGCTTTATGCATGAGGTCATTCAGGGTGCATGGAGGTTCTATCCCGACTGTCCTGCTAATTTCACTTCCGGGCAGGAGTCATCTCTTGAGGAGGCATTTCTTCATGTGTTCCGTAGTGTCCACCTCGACAGCCTCTTGGTTGAACCGCTCGATATATGAGCGTAGTGTTTCATTCTTCCTTTGCATTATGGCTTCAAGGGTCGCCTCAGTCTTGGGATGGCGTCGGGAGGCTGTAAAATGCCCCGTGAACATGGATTTCATGACCCTCCAATATGTGATGGACTCTGGGGTCAGACTTTTGTACCAGGCCATGGCTCATTTCCTGAGAGTTGTTGAGAATAGCCTGCACTTGAGATGCCCGGTGATGTCGTTGCGATAGTCGAGCATTGTATTAATGTTGTCGACGTGATCGTCGGGGTCAGTGGTCCCATCGTAGATGGCCAGATTAAGGGGCTTATCCATGCCCTTGGGGAGTGGAGCCTCCATTATTGCCCGTGAGAGGGGGCAATGTGGGTCTTCCTCGTCGCTCCTTAATGGGGAGAGTTCATCATTACCAGGGCTCTGGTCGTGTCTCGGTGAGGCCCCTGATCGGTCGGTCTCACGGCGCATCCTTGACCTACTTTTGCTGGGTTCAGGGGAGCGTCGTCCTCGACGCGGAGGGGAACGTCCCCGCTTCTTCGCAGCTTCTGGACGTTGCAGTGTCCTTCGTTCTTGTTGAGGTCAGCTCTCCTTCCGGTCAGCCTCCAGGGCCATGATTCTTTCATGTTGCTGGTAGAGCATGGAGCTGGCCTGATTGAGGGCATTCACCATAGCGATCATGGTGGCGTCCCCCTCGACGGGAACAGGGATGGGCTGGAACGTGGTGACCGATGGGTTTTGAGGCTGAGGTTGGTTCCCGCTGTTTTGGGGTTCAGGAGACGGGGTGGAGGGATGTCCGTCTCGGGCGTCAGATTCATGGTAGTTCAAATTATCCTCCATCGTGTAGTCGACGAGGGGACGGTTACGGTTTTTGGGCTGCTCTCCCGACATGCTGGAAGGATGGAGTAATTTTGAGCTTTGATCTTCTGTTGTGGAAGAAGGGGAAACTAGCTTCCCACAGACGGCGCCACTGATCTTACCTGATCAGGAGGGCCTTCCAGTAATTGGGTGCGAACAACAAATGGATGGAATGGAGGGGGTGTACCTGCAAGGCGCTCTGATGCCAAAGTTAATAGAGGTACAACAATAGGTAAGTTGGAAGAGTTAAATCAGAATACCTGGCCCTTTAGTGAAAAAGGGTATTTATAGTGAGCCCCCAGCGCTGGGCCAAGGTCCTTCTTTGGGGTGGATCAGCTAGGCCGAAGGAAGAACTGCCAAGGAACGCGTGAGAAGCGTGAAGACCTAGCTAAGTGGTCTGGTCCTTGGTCCAACTGCCCCTATCTTTCAGGAGATAATGGGGGACAGTTGGGTGACGTGGCAAGTGAACTGGCAGACTTGTTCTTTGCCCGTTCCGAGTGTGTGCCCGACATGTGGAACGTATGCCCGTCCGTTAAGTAACTTCGCCCGTCCAACAAGTGTACTTTCCCGAGCGAATGGGCATCTGCTCGACGTATTGGGCCGTAGCCCAATATAGTCTGGAGGCCCAGTCTGAAACAACATCTTTGTTATTTATTCTTTCTGCACTTTTATTTTTCTCCCTTATTTTCATAAGTTCGTCCTTGTTATTCTGGATAAATAAAAAGTAAAGAAAATTTGCAAAATAACGAGAAACATTCATAGAACCTAATACATTCCCCTCTTAGGTTACACTATGTGGTTACAATTGACATCATAAAAGGTTAAGTTAACTTGCTCCCCAATCAGGGTAAATACGGCATCCACAAAATTGTTCTTGGCTGATGGTGGCAATAACAACAAAGCTTCGGGTTTTGTTGGTGAATATTTTGACTTCTAGAAGATTCGCATGCAAATATACTTAGAAGCACAAGGAGAATAAATATGGGATGCTATTAAAAATTGTCCATTCGTTCCTATAACGTTCATTAAAAATGAAGAACAGGTAAAGGTGAAAATCTCTTGAAATGAAGATGACAAGAAGAAAGTTTTATTTGACAAAAAGGAAAAGAAATTTTTTGCATCTACACTAGGTATGGATAAATACTTTAATGTATCAAATTGTAAAACATCAAAAGAAATTCGGAATAATTTACAAGTGACACATGAAGGCACGGTAGAATTAAAAAGATCTAAACTAAACTCTCTATCACAAGACTATGAGAAGTTTAGAATGCAGCAAAAAAAAACATTCATTGATCTATTAAAGAAATTCTCACATTTGAAAAATCATTTAATGACACTTTGAAAAACATTCACAAATGATGCCTTATATCTCAAAGTCCTTAGATAGTTGACAAGAGCATGACAACCAAAGATAGCGACTAGATCGGAAAAGAACAATTTCTCTAAAATGTCTTTGGCAACATTGTTCGCCAAACTTCAACAACGTGAGATAGAACTTGGAAGGCTAGAAAAACATGAAGATAAAGAAAGAAAACCCAAAATTATTGTCGTAAGAGTAGAATCGAAGGAAGAAATGCAAGTTGATGTTTCAGATTAAGATGAAAATATTACGCTACTTGTGAGGAAGTTTGGAAAGTTCCTTTAAAAATAGAAGGTCGCGAGATTCAGTATGGGGAGGAAATTCTTCAAGAAAAAAGAGACGTCAACATCAAACCAAAAGTTTACATGTTTTGAATGCGGAAAACAAGATCACATTAAAAATGGATTTCCCTTCTCTTGTAAGTAGTTTCAAAGCAAATAAAACACTCAAATAAAACAAGGCCTATATTGCATGGGATAACAGCGAAGTGAGTTCATCTTTCGATTAAAAAATGAGAAATTTTTGAATGAAAAATATGCAAATTTCTCATTGATGGTATCATACCATTCAGAGGTCAGTGATTTTGAGCAACAACCTTTATTTTAATAAAAATTGTGTCATTGTACAAGTTAAGGATCTTAAATCTTATCCACAATCCACATATATATTTGAAGATTATCACCTCATTCAAGAAATAATTAAATTAAGGTATGGGAAGATATGATGAGGACCAACACTTGATAATGTTATGTACCTATTCACATATAATCTTTCTTAATCAGTAGAAATATGATGTTCATACTAGATTTATGGATATTAGGTATATACATGATTGACTGTGAAAAATTATTGATGTAAGCTCTAATGATCTTAAATTGTATCATATTAGTTATTTATAGTAAAATATATTTCTTTATTATATTTATTTTGAAAGTAGCAATGTGTTGTTTGACACTCCTCTTTATTTATAATATTAAATAAATAGTTTAATATTACACACAAGGATAGATAAAATATATGTTAAATAAATGGATAACATTCATTTATGATTTACGCTAATTAGAGAAACATAATACATCATTGGTTGTAATGTGTAATAAGTGGTTAATTTATGAACATTACCATTCTATTAAAGTGATAGTATCACATATTTTCAAAATCTTAGCGGATCTAGGATTCTGAGTTTGTTTTCTATCTAATTAAGACATTTTTTGGTTCACAACTAATATTGTAGGTGAAAATTTTCTCATTGTATATTATGTTAGTATGGATGAGCAGAGGCGGTGTCGTTCGTGTTACGTTTGTGATCAATATATTTCTATGATCAAAGGATATGCACATCAAAATATAATACGTTAATCTCTTACGTGTGACGTTTCTAAAAATCCATCATAAGAAAAACAAAAGTAATTTTATTCGTTGCGTTTATCACTATTACCTTTTAAAATAGTCTTAAAACTTCTTAGTGTCAATGAAATGAGTGAATGTGGTGCCTCCCAATCTAAAATGGCTTAAAACTTTTCAAGATCAGATTCAACTCCTACTTGATATTACATGATCCATATAGTTTACAATATCAACTTAAGAACACAATTAAATAACTTAGCTATAAATCGGTTTGAGTCAAGTAAGTAATTCTAATATTCTAGAATAAATTTTAAATGTTACAAATGATCAAATATTGTGTCAATAATTAGAATATCATAAATAAATAAATAACCGATGTAAGTAGAACCATGGAAACTTATTCATTGCAAATTGAAATGTTGATGAGGAGTTTGATAAACCAGAAGGCACAACCAAAATATCGTAATACCAGACAAAAGTGCACAATGTTAATGTGTAGATTGATTTTAATGAAAAATAATGCATAACACAACTCATCCAATAGTTGGAATATGAACCCTATTTTTAATTGTGATTGCATTCAAGGCTCTAATCAATACGAAAATGATAAGGGCCATCTTATTTTCGTACTAGTATGAGATTATTATTAGACACAATTATCTCCTTTTGCACTGTCTTTTGATAGTAGCATCGATATTTTTAAAAAATGGTGTGTTTGTGTCCGTGTTAGACACGTGCACTTACACTTATATTTATAATTATTTTTAATTTATTTATTTTATAAATTATTATCGGTGTTATTGTATCGATGTCGGTAACATATTTAAGATGTTTGTGCTTGAAAGATCTCTTTTATGAGATTTTATTGCTATACCATAATTTGTATTGGTCATATGTTTCGGATAACAAAATAACAAGATCAATAAACTAAATATGGAAATGAAAATATAAAATTACCTTCACCCATTGTTACAATGTTGTGAGTGCACCTTCCTATGGACTTCCAAGAGTTTACTCCCTTCTATATAATTGGTGTATATCCTGAATAGTAAAATTGATTTGAGAGAAAGCTTAGGGACCAAAGGTTATTTATAGACTCAATTTTACCATCAAGAATTGGTAAGCTATTTAATAAAGTTAAAATCCATTACCACCCAATATAATGATCATTAAAAGTAATTATCACTCAATATAATGATCATTAAATTTGAGACTCTTAAAGATCAAAATTTTCAAAACCTATAGACCACTTATATGCGGGTAATTACTAATAATCATTTTTTTTAAACAGATCTTGCATAACATTGTCCCACTTGGTCCATACGATCTAATTATTGGTCTAAATTGAATCATCATGTACCTTCCTTAAGAAATATACATGTGGATCATGGAGATAGTTCTTCTAAAGGCGGATATTTTCGTCCATGTATTACAAAAAAATTGGTTTCTTTAAGTATATATGTAATGTGGTAATTAAACTTAATGAATAAATCAAATACTTATTCTTGGTCCAAATAAATACATTTCCTTAAAAACTAAAGTGTGAATGAATATGAAAAAACATCACAATATAAGATTTTTATCAAAAACTAAATGTATGTAATCATATGGAGAAACTAAGTCCCATATTTTTCTACACACTATGCCAAACAAGACCTTAAACAGTGTTTTTTTTTTCTTCACTTAGACAGTGTTTTAAAGCGCTGTCTAAACATCCGCTGCTAAAGGTTTAGACAGCGCTTTTTTAAATCTTAAAAGCGTTGTCTAAGGTACCCTTAGACAGCGTTTTTAGAAATACCTTAGACAACGCTTTTGGTTTAAGCGCTGTCTAATCCCCTCCTATTTTAATTTTTTTAGGTATACCTTAGACAACGCTTTTGGTGAAAGCGCTGTCTAATCTCCTCCTATTTTAATTTTTTTAGGTATACCTTAGACATCGCTTTTGGTGAAAGTGTTGTCTAATCCCCCCCTTAGACACGCTTTTGCCAAAAGCGCTGTCTAAGGTATACGAAAATTTTTGAATAATTTTTTTGAAACCACTTTTTTACCAGGTTTTTAAACCAGAATTTTGACAGACAAATATCACAAATTATATATCAATTTATGCACCAAAATTATAAGTCCATAAAATGCAAATCAAACCAATATATATATATATATATATATATATATATATATATATATATATATATATACCAATTCAAACCATTTTGGCCTATTATAATTACAAGTCATTGCATTTTACTATAAATGTACATATTATAAGTACACATATCTAATTCATCCAAAGCATTGCTTCAAATATACATAGGTCCTGCAACAACACAAAGATTGTAATTCAATTAATAAACAATATTATAGAAATTACAACGTTACACATATTTAAATTCTCATCAATTAAAGTAAGAGTACAATAGTATACCTCACATAACACCTAGCTCTATAATGAATTGACACCATTCCTCTTTGATTTTGTCCACTTGATCTTTTGTATAATATGCACACTTGAATTCATCAAAGTACTACATAATAATATAACATAGATTGATTTAATTTCAACTATTTAATTATATGAGAGATATGTGTAAATATAACTTATAATCAAGAAACCAAGGATATAATTGCATAATTTACCTCTTTCACTAACATCTCTTTTTTTTCTTTGTTGGAATATTAATCACTTGTTTCTTAGCAATGCGTACGGATGAATTGATCCAAATTCCATCATTATGATCATTTCTTATATATGACTCATCCGCTATAATATCCTCATCTTCATTGTTTCTATTCAACTCATTCCGTCTAATGCATGACTCATTCTCAACATCAATATCACATTGATCGACACCGCTATCATCAACCACTTTGTTAGAGAAAAGCACTATAGACCATTTTGTACTCATCGGGTCATTCACATTGAACACTTGTTTAGCTTGAGATGCTAGAATAAAAGGTTTATCTTTGTACCCCACCCTAGTAAGATCAACTTGCAAAAATCTAGACTTATCCATTCGTATGCCACTACTATTTACCCACTTGCAACCAAAGATGGGAATCTGAAACTTCCCGTAATCAAACACCCAAATGTGCTCAATAACTCCAAAATATGACAAATTTGCATATTTGGGGTTTAAGTCCTTCATACTTGATATATGCATTGCTTCAGCTAGCACGGTGACACCACTATTTTGTATAGTACTCTTATCATCTTGTTCTTTGGTATAAAATGTGTATCCATTAATTGAGTATGCGCTATGAGAAAATACATGCAAACTTGGACCATATGCCAAACATCTCAACCTTTCTGTTACCGAAGAAGGATCTGAAGAGCGCTTCGAATAAATATGATCCTTTAACCATTGTATGAAACTTTGATTGTGCTCTCTAACTATCCAATTTTCATTTCTGTTCGGATTTAACCTTCAGAGTACATCCTTGTGCATTTCAACATATGGCTCAACCTCATTATCATTGTGCAGAACATACAAATGAACTTGATCCCATTCATCCCTTGATACTGTCACAATTTTATTTCCAATTAATTTTTTACCTTCTAGTTTTTCGAAAATCTGAACTTTGGGGAGTCCAATCGATTGAACGTTAGACAAATATTCAGTACAAAACTCAACAACTTCTTCAACAATGTATCGTTCAACAATACAACCCTCTGGTCGACTTCGGGATTTCACGTACCCTTTTAATATTTTCATATACCGTTCAGCAGGGTACATCCATCTCATATAAGCTTGTCCACACAACTGTGTCTCTTTCACAAGATGAACAACTAGATGAACCATTATGTCAAAAAAAGACGGAGGAAAATACATTTCAAGCTCACACAAGGTAATTACAATATCTTTTTGTAGTGTTGGTAAGATCTCGGGATCGATCACCTTACTACAGATTGACCTAAAGAAAAAACACAATTTAGTTATGACACTTCTTACTTTTTTTAGAAAAATAGAACGTATACCTATCGGTAGAAAATGTTCCATTATAACATGACAATCATGTGTCTTCAAATTCTTCAACTTGAGGTCTTTCATAGAAACAAGTCTTCTGATATCTGATGAGTATCCTTCTGGAACCTTAACTTCACTCAGAGACTTACTGTCACACCCCAAATTTTACCCCTAATCGCTCATATCATAATCATACTTTTATCGCATTTAACAGGGATTTTTCCCGATTTATTTTCTGTTGTTTTCTTCTCATTTTCTAGCTTCCATTTTAATTTAACTTATTTATGACTTTTTAATTCATTTTCGTATTTTTTTTTAATTTTTAATTTCCATTTTCGTTTCTATTTGTAAGTTCCTATGTTAAGATTTTATTTTAATTTCTATTTCTAACCTTTAGCTCAATTTTCAATTTTTCTAAATTTATTTGTTATTTCTTTTCATTTTCAAGTTCGCATTTTTAAAATTAATTTTTATTTCATTTTCAAGTTTTATTTTTGACTTTATTTTCTATTCTTCAATTTTTAAATTTTATTTCATTTCCGAGTTGTAATTTCTAAATCTAATGTCAATTTCAATTCATTTTTATTTTCTAAAGTCCAAACTTATTTCTCAAATTCTAAAGTTAATTTTTAATTTCAATTATTTAAGTTTCTAAGTTATTTCAATTTTAAGTTTAATTCTTTTTTATTCACTTCTAATTCAAATTTTAATTTTTAACCATTTATTCCATTTTAATTCATATCCACATTTTTATTTTCTAAATTCCAATTTATTTCTCAAGTTCTAAATTAATTTTAATTCCAAGTTATTTATTTAAGTTTATGAGTTATTTTCAATTTTAAGTTTATTCCTTTTTAATTCATTTCTAATTTAAGTTTTTCATTTAGATTCTAATTTAGAGTTCTCTTTTCAAGTTTCAATTTCAAATTATAATGTAAATAATCAATCTTTATTTCATATCTATTGTTTTTGTTACAATTACATAAAAAAATGTACAAAAAAATTCAGCTCCAAGACAAAATGCAACAGCACAATTCAGCCCCATGCAGTCCCAAAACTCAGCATGCAGCCACCAACAACCTGCATTTCCTGCTCCACTTCCTCCACAAAAATTCAGATTTTGTTCCCTCTCTCAAAACACCCTTCTCCTACAAGTTTCACAGTACAAAAAAAATCAGAACAGTTCCAAAAAATAATCCAAAATCAACCAAAGACAGCCCTTAAAAACCCCACTGTTACATTGCAAACATTACAAAAAAAATCAGCATCAAATACCCCCCAAAAACAGCCCCCTAAACACACTGAAAACAGCCTAAAAAACACACCACAAACAGCTCTCATTCATACAAAAATCAGCATTCAAAACAAAAAAACTCAGCCTCAAACTCACTCAAACCAACCCTCAAACTCACTGCAAATCACCCCTCAAAAACATACTACAGCTCAGCCTCACAACTACACAAACTCAGCCTCACCCTCAAACCAAGCCACTGTTACATTCCCAAATTCAGCACCTAAAACATCAACCAAAACAGCCCTAAACTCACTACAAACCAGCTCTAAAACAAGCCACAAATAACCCCAAAAAAATCACACAAACACAGTGCCGATACAGCTCCCAAACACACAAAAAATCAACCAAACATTCTACCACACAAGCAACCCAAAACAACCAGAAAATCAGCTGCACAACCAAAAAAGGAGGAGAAAGAAAGGAAGAAGCAAAAGATTCAGCAGCAAGGGGTAGTCTTACCGTCGTGGATTCGTCACCCCGATAACATTCGGGGCGGTATGTTCCTCTTTCTCTTTCATTTCTTTTCAGCACGTTTGTCATTGGTTTAGCTTCCTTTTTTCTTTTCTTTCAATGTCATCTCCATTTTAGATCTGCATATATCAAAACAAATGTTACATTAAAAAAAACTTCAAAAAAAAAACATTTAAAGCAAAAGTCAGTAGCAAAAACATAAAACACAACTCTGAAAACTGACCTCCTCACCTGCCAATACACCTTCAATCTCCATCCCCTCAATCCACACCAAACCTGCAAAATCGAAACAAGAAAACAACCCCTTTTTTTCAGAAAAAACACAGAAAATAAACAAGTTGAAAACCAATACCATTGCTGCACCAAAACTATAAAAAATCACCTCATCGAATATCCAAAACAGAACCATCTCAAGCCATCACACAGGACCCTCACTCATCCTCCTCATAAACCAGCCAATAGCCGACGAACCTCATCCCTGAAACATCAAAAACGAACCAAAACACCACTGTTAAACTGAATCCAAAACCAGAACCGAAAACAACCGAAACGAATCCACCGAAAAGCAAAAAAACTACGACCAAACCCCAAACCCCGAAAGTCCGAACAGCCAACAACCTAAACACCACCATTGATAAACGTCCTTCACCGCTTCCAAAACTCATCTCATCGCAAACAGTTCATCGAGAGAGGCTCGATTGTGAGCAAACTGACATACTACTGTGAGAACACAGAAGAAACAACCTTCGCCGCTCTCCGTTAAACCCCCTTTACCTCAACAACAATCATCAACCTGTTTTCCGCCGCCACCATACAACAAACTGCAACAATCCCTCACCTCAAAACCAGTTCTGAAAACTGAAAGCTTACCCAAAAATTCACCGAACCGCTTCCATCGCACAAAGCCATTGAAATACCTTCAACCGTCATCTTCATTCACGGCCACAATCGCATCAATCACCCAACTCGCTGAAACCATTCAAACCCTTTTTACTTCCGCCTTACCGCCACAAAGCCCTCAGCCAAATCCTCCATTCATAGCCAAACAAACCTGTGAAAACAATACCGCAACACCACCACCTTCACAAACGCGGAATACACAGACACAAACCGATGAGAGTTAAACCGGAAAAGTTCACCAAAACAAACCTAGCTGAAGTTGCAAAACCACTTTCACCTTCGTCCCCCCTCCAACATTCAAATAAACCACTGGAAATCCTCCTTTCATCACCGTCATCACCACCATTGTGAAAAAAAATAACTTCAAAAACAAAACGCACTAACCCAAAACCACAATCAAACTTACGGCCACCAAACCTCCATTAATAACAACACAGACCATAAACCGTGACCATCAACCCACCACAGACAAAAACTGAATCGGACCCGAAAACCACAAAAATATTGAGAAACTGAAAACCCTGAAACAACGCCCAAATCGCGAGACCTCAAACTCACCCAAATCTTCCAACACGGACCCTTACCTCCGGGAACGAATCCAAACAAACAACAACAAGCCGCCGTCACCGAAATCAGACCCAACCGCATCTCAGACCGCCACCATTCACGTCCGCAACCCACCGCGAGCAAACCTGACCGCCGCACGCCGAGAGAGACTTCCGTGAGAGAAATCGTGACTGTGAGAGAGAGACGATTCTGAGAGTGAGACGAAGAAACCGAGAGAATGATTGAGAGGAGAGCGAGAAAGACGAAGGCTGAGAGGCGGTGATGGCGACGAACAAACTTGAGAGAGATTCCACTGATTGAGGGAGACTTGAGTGAGACCGATTCATGGATTGAGGAAGGTTGAGTTGAATTTCGTTCTTGTTCCTTGATGTTGAACGAACGTGTTTTTTTCGTTTCTGATGCACACTTTTGATTTTGACCCTGATTTTGTTTTATTGGTTTGTCTCCTGAAGTTATGATTGGGCTAAGCCCATGATACTGGTTGCTACTCACACACAAATAATACCGATGCACACCCTCTCATGTTTTTTTTATGTAATGGGCTCAAGCCCATTTATTTCTCTCACCACCATTTTTTCTACTACACATAGAATCTGACCTGCAACTTTTTTTTACTTTTATTTTATTTATTAATTTTTTCTTTGTTTGTTAGGTTATTAAGAGAAATTTAATCCAATTTATTCAATAGTTTCATTCTCATACATTCCATTTGTAATTAATTCCTTAATTTAGGGGCCGATGATATTACAAAAATCACGATAAATCATTTTCGATTAATCGTGACCAATATGAGGCCATTTTTTTTTATTCTTTTCATTCCATTTAATTCATTTATTTATTCTACTTAATTTATTTAATTATTTCTATTTCATAACTCATTTCTTTTATTATTAATTATTTATTTCTCGCGTATTTACACCATATTAAATTTAATTTTCAAAATAATATTCTTTGGTCCAACGCCAAATTCACTTCACTACACTCACACACGTAAGTCGGTCGTTTACGATCGCCATCTGCACAGTTCCTTACATTGCAACTTTCCAACTTAAGCAATTTGTCGCACTGCGTTTGTTTGCCACCCCAGCATTCTCGACCCATATATCGAGCCATAGCCAGTTACCAAGCCCTTTATCCTTGCATTCCATTTACTTTATTCGTGTTATTTTGCAAGTAGCAGCCTTTGCCTAGACTTAGGAGCTTGCACCCTCGTTTATTTATTTTTGTTTATGCTATTTCGATCCAAAAGGGAAAGACTCCTGCAGTTGACTCAATGTCATAGGAAGTTTAGCAATCCCTAGTTCCATTTTGACCTTAGCAATTAGGTCCATCATCCTTAGGTCCTTAGCCATTAGGTCCTTAGCTTTTTATTTTACAACTTTTTGTGACTTTCTTAAAGTCACGTGAGTGTTTGCCATAACACTTACCTTCCCCCGCGAACCTTGAGCGTAACCAAGTGTTCGTTAATCCTTAGGAGAACTACGAGTGCTCTGATTCTACACCCGATACGTAGGCATCGATGCGATGTTGTGCGAGCACCATTAGAAATAAAAACCTTAGGTTCCCATAATTTTAGCAAGCAATAAACAACAAAATTACAAATATTAACAAGAGGTTCCCGTAGGATACTGCGGATGCTTAGGATGCTAACACCTTCCCTAGGTATAATCAACCCCCGAACCTAGTTTCTCCTCATTTAGGGTTTTTACGATCTTTTTCCCTTTTCCTTTTGGATTAAATTAAAGTCGGTGGTGAACATTAAATGTTTTGCGATTCAAGCTCACTTAATAGCTTGGCATCTGATTCTCACCGCGACAGAAAATGGCGACTTCACTGGGGAAACTATTTTTGAGGGTTAAGCCCACCTTGTATATTTGTATATTTGTTGTTGTATTGCTTGTTATTATTTTTGGATTTTTGGGTGTTCCATGTGTGGTGAGATAAGTCCTAACCCGGACTTGAGTGCAAAATAAGTTAGGACGGTGGTATATTCAAGAAGGCTTGTAGGGAGTTGAGTCCCGACCAAGTTGACTTGAGACACCACCACTCGGCGGAGGCCTCCTCGGATGTAGTTTTGTTGATCGAGTTCAGTTGTGAAAACATTACTATATTCGACTTGAGAGCCATTAATGCTGAGGACCTTAGAACATTTACCCCCACTTGGCCTTTTTAGGGATGTAGTGCGATGACTATGAGGGTGCAAATCCAAAATAGTTGATACGCGATACTGCACTCGGATGAGACTCTCTTGAGAATATTACTGATTACCAAGTCGAGTTGGGAAGTCGGTAATATCCGATAGATGGGACAGTGATTCTGGGAACTTTTAGAACCCGTTGTACAGGTACAAATAAACCCATAGTACATACCTTTTGGGAGGGTTGAACCTTTGACCTCATGCAAGCTTTGAACCTAAGCCTTGTTTGTGTTTGTTGCATTCACGCATCATGAAGCATCATTTTTACCATTTATTCAAGGAACTCAGAAACTCTATCTTTGCAAATATCATAGGTATCATCATGGACTTTGGAAGAAGAAAGACTGTCAAGTACACATTCAAAACTCCCAAACTTGAAGACCTAAGGAAATTAAGAGATTTGGTTTTGGATCAAGAAGCCTTCATGGAGAAGCATAGGAGACTTTTAGCTTTGCTTAAGACTGATTGGGATGGAAGGTTGCTCTCTGTGATGCTCCAGTTTTATGATCCTCTCTACCACTGTTTTACGTTCCCTGATTACCAATTGGCACCTACTTTGGAAGAGTATTCAGTTTTGGTGGGATCACGTGTTAAGGATGAGTTTCCATTCCCTGTTCTAGAAAAGGACCCTGAAGAAGCGGAGATTGCAAAGGCGACATATTTGAGTGTTCCTGAGGTCAAGGCAAATATGACTTATAAAGGAAAGATCTTTGGATTCCCTACAAGGTTTCTGATAGAAAAGGCCAAGAATTTTGTTGATGTGAAGGATATGAAAGCTTTTGAGGCGACTTTTATTCTGCTGATATATGGAGTGCTGCTTTTCCCAAACTTTGAAGACTTCGTCGACCTGAATGCCATCAAGATCTTTCTAAAGAAGAACCCGGTCCCTACTTTGCTCGGAGACACTTATCATTCCATCCATCTGAGGAATCACCATAAGGGAGGGATGATTACTTGTTGTGCATCATTGCTATATGAGTGGTTTATTTCGCACTTGCCTAAGTCATCTTCATTTTGGAACCTTAAGGATGGTTTGTGGTGGTCACAAAGGATCATGTCTCTTACCCACTCTGACATTAGTTGGTACAATCGTGTTTATGATGGAGCATTGATTATTGATAGCTGTGGTGATTTTGCTAATGTGCCTCTTCTTGGCACTAAGGGAGGAATCAGCTATAATCCAGTTTTGGCTCGCCGCCAACTCGGGTATCCGTTGAAGGACAAACCTAAGAGTGTTGAAGTGGAAGGAATTTTCTTTAAGGATGACGAAGAACCAGAGCTCAAGAAACAGATTATGCAAGCTTGGAAGTACATCCATAGGAAGGGGAGGAGTAGCTTGGGAAAGCCGAATTGTGTTTCTATGGAACCCTATCTCCAATGGGTACGAGATAGGGCAATCAGTCTGAAGATGCCTTACCCTTGCCAGGATCCTATGACCTTCAAGAAATCCATTCTGGTCTTTATGGATGATGCAGAGAAGCTGAAGATTGATTTGGAGAAAGAGATTCGAGAGAAGAATGCATGGAAGAATCGACATCAGATCATCAGCAGTGAGAATGAGGAACTTAGAAGACAATTGAAGATGAAGGAAGAAGAAGAGCTCTCCAACAAGAAAAGTAAAGCACCAGAGGATTTATTTTCCTCCAGCATTCAAGAGGACGCTTCTTGGAAGTCGATCGTGGATCAACTTATGATTGAAAGGGCTCAGATGAGGGCACAAATCGAGAAGCTCAACCTGAGGCTTTTAGGAGAATCTCCTTAGGACTTTGTCTTTATCTTTATTAAACTTTGTTTGGGATTTTTGAAAGTGTACTCAAGACTTTGTATCACTTTTTGAATTTAATGAAATCATATCCTTTTGATTATTATGTGTTCCTTGGTATTTGCAAATTGTTTCTTAAGTTCCTTGAATAAAATTTCATTTTTGCATTGCACTCATACATTTGGCATTGCATTTGCATTTTTTTTCATGAAACTCATTCCCGTCATCTGCTCTCAATTCAGCTTTCACACTGAGGCTCTCACGCAAATACTACACTCGAGCTCAAGCCAGAAAAAGGATGGCTGAAAGAGACATAGAGATGGATAGAGTTAACGAAGAGCTTACTGAGATTCGTGGAGATATGGGTCAGATGATGGAAATGTTGCAAGTCATTCGAGCGAAGATGGATACCCAGCAGACTGTGGTGTCAGAAATTATTACTGCAACGACTGAATTTGTCACTGCAACGACCCAGCCTACATCATCAGTCATTACCCCTGTGACCTGGCCTCCTTTTGGACTTCCTCATGGATTCGTCCCTCCTCCTCATGGTTTTGCTTCTCAAAGTTTTATTCCTTCTTCTTCAGGGTTTGCTACTCAAAGTTTTATTCCTCCTTCCCAAGGACTTACCGCTCAAAGTTTTATACCTCCTTCACAAGGGTTTGCTACTCAAAGTTTTATACCTTCTTCACAAGGGTTTGCTACTCAAAGTTTTATACCTCCTTCACAAGGGTTTGCTACTCAAAGTTTTATACCTCCTTCACAAGGGTTTGCTACTCAAAGTTTTATACCTCCTTCACAAGGGTTTGCTACTCAAAGTTTTATTCCTCCTTCCCAAGGACTTGCTACTCAGGGTTTCTTCCCTCCTTCTCAAGGTTTTGCTACTCAGAGTTTTATTCCTTCTTCCCAAGGACTTGCTGCTCAGGGTTTCTTCCCTCCTTCCCAAGGATTAGCCTCTCAAAGTTTCGCACCTCCTTCTCAGGGTATTGCATTTCCTTCCCAAGGTTTTGTGCCTCCTCCTCAAGGATTTGCTGCTCAACAGACTATTCCTGTGACTAATGAAGAGAACCATGCAGTTGCTAATTTTACACCAGACATTGTGCACACCCGTGCCCAACCATACTTTAATGACCATCAGGCGTATGACGCGCCAGATATGTCTGAAAACGGAGACGAGAAACATGAGAAGATGCAAGAGAATTTTGATACCCTTGAAAAAAGGTTAAGTGCGATTGAAGGTGACCGGATCTTTGGGGCCGCTGCTAGAGAGATGTGTCTGGTGTCTGGATTGGTAATACCTCCAAAGTTCAAGATACCCACTTTTGATATGTATGAGGGTGCAACTTGTCCTAAGAACCATCTCTTGATGTACTATCGAAGAATGGATGCACAGGTGGACAATGATAAATTAATGATCCACTGCTTCCAGGACAGTCTGAAGGGAATCTCCTCCAAATGGTATCTAACGCTAGACCAGTCGAAGATTCGCAGTTTCCAAGACTTGGCAGATGCTTTCATCCAGCAATACAAATACAATATGGACCTTGCTCCTGATAGGAGGCAACTGTTGAGTATGTCACAAAAAGATTCTGAATCATTTAAAGAATATGCTCAGAGGTGGAGAGGGACCGCTTCTCAAGTAGAGCCCCCATTGACTGAAAGAGAATTAGCTGACTGGTTTGTTGACACTGTGCGACCAGAATTCTATGAGAGAATGGTGGGGAGCATAACTGCTAGCTTCTCTGACCTTGTAGCCGTGGGAATCAAAGTTGAACTTGGACTAAAAAGTGGAAAGATGAGTGGTGCATCTGGCAGTTCCAGCACTGGCAGTGGAAATAATGTCAAGAAATTTACCAGTAATTTCCACAAGAAGAAAGAAGGTGAAACGAATGCAATAATGACAAGTCAAAGAAGAAATCCGCTTTGGCAGAGACCTCCACCTATGGCTCAATAGCAGTATGCTCATCCACCACAGTATGCCCAACATCCTTATGTAGCGGCGGTTCAACCGTCATTTAATCCACAAGTCCCGATGTATCGGCCAACTCAAGCAGTACCAATGTATCAGCAAGCGGCTCCAGTGATTCCACCTTATCAACCAATGCTCAACAATCCAGGCTATCAACAAGCGCCCAATGCTTCAGCCTACCAGCAGAGGACTCCAGCTCCTCATCCAAATCCCAATTTTCAGAACAGAAGAACAGGTGGAAGGCCTCCTAATCCTCGAATCCCTATAACTTATACTGAGTTATATCCTTCACTGCTGAAGAAGGGTTTGGTTACTCCAAGGCCTTTGGGTCCTCCACCAAGTCCGCTCCCACCAAATTACAACCCAAATGCTCACTGTTTATTCCACGAGGGTGCCCCGGGGCACGATTTGGAGGGTTGCTATGCCTTGAAGTACATCGTGAAAGATTTGATGGAGAAGAACATTCTGTCATTTGGGAATACTGGTCCGAATGTCAAAGATAATCCTTTACCCAAGCATGGGTCTATAAATGCTATTGTTGATGAGTCCGAAGAAGGTTTGATTTTCAATGCCACCGAGATCAAGACCCCGCTCAGAGACTTCCATGCGAAGTTAGTAGAGGCGGGTATACTAAAGGGTTGTCATCAGAATTGTGAAGGTTGCGTTGATAGTCCAAAGGGATGTGAATCGGTCTTAAAAGATGTTCAAGATTTGATTGATGAAGGTGTCTTACAAGTGAGTGGTCATATGAAGAAGAATGAAGTGGCAGTAATTGAACCAATTTTCAACTTGCCGGAATCTAATTCTACTTGGGTGCCAGTGTTCAACCTGCCTGAATCTTCAGGAGTTCAACCTGTCTTCAATACTCCAGAATCTGTGGTGCCAATTTTCAACATACCTGAGCCAAGATTTGAACAAAGGAGTAACTCTTCCCGCTATGAAGACACTAAAGCAGTTCCATGGAGGTACGATACAGGGAAAGTTCATCAGAAGACTGATAAAGCTAGCCAGAAGGAAGGTTCAAAAGTTGCAAGTACTGATATAGCGGGTGCAGGTCGTTTGACCCGTAGTGGTCGTGTTTATACCCAGCAAGCCAATACGGCTCCGCCTAAAGAAGTCATACCAGCTGTTGTCAACAAGGATAAAGAAGTAGTCTTGGGAGAAGAGGATGCAGAATTTCTCAGAATCATAAAGAAAAGTGATTATAAGGTTATTGATCAGCTACATCAAACGCCTTCCAAAATATCTATCCTATCACTTCTTATGCATTCTCCGGCTCATCGAAGTGCGCTTCAGAAGTTGCTAGCCCAAGCACATGTTACGCGTGATATAACAGTGAATCAGTTTGATGGAGTCATTGCCAATATCACTGCATGTAACAACCTCAGTTTCAGTATGGAGGATCTTCCAAAGGAGGGCTTGGACCACAACCGTGCGCTCCACATATCAGTGAAATGTCAAGAGGATACTTTAGCAAGAGTTCTTGTAGATACAGGATCTTCACTGAATGTTTTGCCGAAAAGAACACTTGCAAAGTTATCTTATCAAGGGGCAGAGATGAGACCCAGCGCACTGATTGTGAAAGCATTTGATGGGTCAAGAAGAACTGTTATTGGAGAAGTAGACTTACCAATCTTGATTGGGCCACAGGTCTTCAAAATCACTTTCCAGGTTATGGACATCAATCCTAACTACAGTTGCTTGCTGGGAAGACCTTGGATCCATGCTGCTGGGGCAGTTACTTCTACCCTACATCAAAAGATGAAGTTTGTAGTCAATAACAAGCTGGTAACCGTATCTGGGGAAGAAGATCTCATGGTTAGCAACCTTTCATCCTTCAGTTATATTGAGGCTGACGAAGATGCTTTGGAAACTTCTTTCCAAGCTCTTGAGATAGCCAATGCTGTCCTTCTGGAAGTAGAGGAACCGAAAGGGAAGGGTATCCCATCTTTTGCATCGCTGAAGAGTACCATTTCCACCATTGAAGAAAGAAGCTATGAAGGTTGGGGTGATGTCATCAAAGTCAAGCAGAAGCTAGATCGTTGCGGGTTGGGTTACAAACCAACTCATGCGAAGGAAGGAGCGTCAACCTCCGTTAAAGGACGTCCAAAGACCATTCAAGAGGTGTTTTCCAGTGCTGGTTATCAGGTCAATGCAATTGATGGAGTTTCTGAAGATGAAGATGTGAATCATCTGGTGTATCAGTGTGAAGAAGCCTTGGACAATTGGGAGGCAGTCGAGATCCCAGAGTTTTTTCCATTGTCAGAGTAATTTGTTGTTTTTAAGTGTTTTCAAAGTTCCCTAGCTCTGCCCAAGGCTATGGGAGTATTTTGTAGGGCCCCTTCTCATTTTTAAAGTTATTATCAATGAAGGCATTTTGTTAAACTCTTATTTTGATCATTTACTGTTTTTCTCTCTTTTCACTTTTAAAAGAAGATGGCAATCTTTCAAAACCAATAAAAAACATTTTCTCTTGCATTTCTCTATTTTCCACTTTTAATAAAAGCAAATCATTATCATATGCAGAATAAACGAAAACCCTGTTGAATCCAATGACTCTACATTCTCTCCTAACTTTGATTCGCCCATCTACCAAGCGGAAGATGAAAGTGAGGAAGATTGTGACATTCCCGAAGAACTGGCAAGATTGGTTGAGAATAAGCACACAGATCTTCAGCCACATAAGGAGCAGGTAGAGACCATAAATCTTGGCACTGATGAAGACGTGAAGGAAGTCAAGATTGGTACAACACTTGGGGCAGATGTAAGAGAAAGATTGGTCAAGCTTCTCAGAGAGTATGTAGATGTGTTTGCATGGTCGTATCAAGATATGCCCGGGTTAGACACAGACATAGTGGTCCACAAGTTACCTCTTCGACCAGATTGTCCTCCTGTAAAGCAAAAGCTCCGAAGAACAAGACCAGACATGGCTCTGAAGATTCGAGAAGAGGTCAAAAGACAGTTTGATGATGGATTCCTCGCAGTCGCAAAGTACCCTGAGTGGGTAGCTAATATTGTGCCAGTCCCTAAAAAGGATGGCAAAGTCAGAATGTGTGTGGACTATAGGGATTTGAACAAAGCCAGTCCGAAGGACGATTTCCCTCTTCCGCATATTGATACTTTGGTTGACAACACTGCTAAATTTGCTATTTTCTCCTTCATGGATGGGTTTTCAGGATACAACCAGATCAAGATGGATCCTGATGATATGGAAAAGACTACATTCATCACACCATGGGGCACTTATTGTTACAAGGTTATGCCATTTGGTCTCAGAAATGCAGGAGCCACTTATCAGAGGGCAATGGTCACCCTTTTCCATGATATGATGCATAAAGAGATAGAAGTTTATGTGGATGATATGATTGCCAAATCACAGAGTGAGGAGGATCATTTGAATCATCTCTTGAAGTTATTCGAGCGCCTCAGAAAGTTCCAACTGCGTCTGAATCCAGCTAAGTGTACCTTTGGTGTCCGATCAGGAAAGTTACTTGGTTTTATTGTTAGTCAGCAAGGAATTGAAGTAGATCCAGATAAGGTCAGAGCAATTCAAGAGATGCCAGCTCCCAAAACAGAAAAGCAAGTCAGAGGTTTCCTCGGAAGATTGAACTACATCTCCAGATTCATCTCCAACATGACTGCTACCATGTGAGCCTTTATTCAAGTTACTCCGGAAGAATCAAGCAATTGAGTGGAGTCCTGATTGTCAATTGGCTTTTGAAAAGATTAAGGTTTATCTACAAGAACCTCCTATCTTGATCCCACCTACTCCAGGGAAGCCTCTTTTCATGTATCTGACTGTGCTCGAGGGATCTATGGGTTGTGTATTAGGCCAACAAGACGAAACTGGTCGTAAGGAGCACGCCATTTATTACTTAAGCAAGAAGTTCACAGACTGTGAGAGCAGATACTCACTTTTAGAAAAGACTTGTTGTGCTTTGGCATGGGCGGCCAGACGTCTCAGGCAGTACATGATTTGTCACACTACTTTGTTGATCTCGAAAATGGATCCAATAAAGTACATCTTTGAGAAGCCTGCTTTGACTGGAAGGCTCGCCCGTTGGCACATGTTGTTGTCCGAATACGACATCCAATATGTAACCCAAAAGTCTATCAAGGGCAGTGTTCTATCTGAATACCTTGCTGATCATCCTGTCGAAGATTATGAACCTTTGAAATTCGATTTCCCGGACGAAGACATTATGTTGATAAAGGACTGTGAAGTTCCAGGTCCAGATGAAGGTCCCGAGCTAGGTTCTCGTTGGAAGATGATGTTTGATGGTTCCTCTAACTACATGGGGCATGGTGTAGGAGTTGTTTTGATGAATCCTGATGGTGGTTATACTCCTTTCACAGCTAGATTGTGTTTTGACTGTACAAACAACATTGCTGAGTATGAAGCGTGTATTTTGGGTATCGAAGCTGCAATTGATACCAGAATCAAGATTCTGGATGTATATGGAGACTCAGCCTTAGTAATATACCAAGTCAAAGGTGAATGGGAGACCCGTGACGAGAAGTTGATCCCATACCGTGCCCACATTGTGGAATTGATCAAATACTTTGATGAAGTCACTTTCCATCACGTTCCAAGGGCAGAGAATCAAATAGCAGACGCCTTGGCTATGCTGGCCTCTATGTTTCAAGTCAGATTTCTTAATGAAGCTCCACTCATTACAATCGAGCGAAGAACTGCACCAGCCTACTGTCTACTGGTCGAAGAGGAAACTGATGAGAAACCGTGGTTCTACGACATCAAGAACTACTTGCAGAATCAGGAGTACCCAGCTGATGCAACAACTCTGGATAAGAAGACTCTGAGAAGATTGGCGTCCAAGTTCTTCCTCAGCAACAATGTGCTTTACAAGAGAAATCATGATATGGTTCTGCTCAGATGTGTGGACAAACGTGAAGCAGACTTATTGATCAGGGAAATCCATGAGGGATCATTTGGAACACATGCCAATGGACATGCCATGTCCAGGAAGATTTTGAGAGCTGGATACTTCTGGTTGACCATGGAATCAGATTGTTTCAAGTATGCCAGGAAGTGTCATAAATGCCAGATTTATGCCGACAAGGTGCACGTACCTCCAACACTTTTGAATGTTCTGTCATCGCCTTGGCCTTTCTCAATGTGGGGCATTGACATGATAGGGGCAATTGAGCCTAAAGCTTCCAACGGTCATCGGTTTATCTTGGTCGCAATTGATTATTTCACCAAATGGGTAGAAGCAGCTTCCTACGCCAATGTGACAAAGCAAGTGGTTGCCCGTTTCATCAAGAATCAAATTATCTGCCGTTATGGGATCCCAAGCCGAATCATCACAGATAATGGGACCAATTTGAACAACAAAACAATGAAAGAGTTGTGTGAGACATTCAAGATTGAACATCATAACTCTTCTCCGTATCGTCCGAAGATGAATGGAGCTGTTGAAGCTGCAAACAAGAACATCAAAAAGATTCTGCAGAAGATGGTAAAAACTTACAAAGATTGGCACGAGATGTTACCGTATGCTTTACACGGATACAGAACATCAGTTCGCACTTCAACAGGGGCAACCCCTTTCTCTCTGGTGTACGGGATGGATGCAGTTCTCCCTATTGAAGTGGAGATACCATCTTTGAGGATCTTGATGGAAACCAAACTGGAGGAAGCTGAGTGGGTCCAGAGCAGGTTTGACCAACTGAACCTCATTGACGAGAAGAGAATGACCGCCATGTGCCATGGCCAGTTGTACCAGAAGCGCATCAAGAGAGCATTTGACAAGAAAGTCCGTCTCCGAGAATTCAAAGAAGGAGATCTTGTACTTAAGAAAATCTTGCCAGTCCACAAAGACATGCGTGGAAAATGGAGCCCTAACTATGAAGGCCCATATGTTGTGAAGATGGCATTCTCCGGAGGTTCCTTAATCCTTACAACTATGGATGGTGAACAGCTGAAACACCCGGTGAATTCTGATGCAGTCAAAAAATATTATGCCTAAATAAAACCCGATAGGTCGAAAACCAGAAATGGCGACCCAGGCAAAAATGGGTATCCCGGTGGATCAAAACCTATGAAGGAGATCCAGGCAAAAGTTAGGGATAAAAATGAAAAAAATAAGAGCTCGCTAAGTTGAAAACCCGAAAGGGCGGCTTAGGCAAGAAAGAGCGTCCCGGTGGATTGAAAACCCGAAAGGGCGATCCAGGCAAAAGTTAGGGACAAAGGCATTTGACTGTATCAGATGGTGTTTACCATTACTGAAGAATCATACTGGAAGATCGATCCAACTGCTCTCGTCGGAAGCAAGGTGTCGGGCAGTTTTAGTTATTAGGGATTGTAGTGGTCGTTGGATTCAATGTAGACCCTTCCCCATTGCCATTTTCAAATTGTAATTTCCCATGGAGTTTTCGCCATTGGCAAGCTACCATTCTTGAATAGAATACAAACTTTGTCTATGAATTTTGTTCAGTTTCTTATTTTCTTTTGTTATGCAAAATGCCATCACTTGATTACAATTTAACTCTGAAAATGACAAGTTTTTTTAGAAAATGTTTTTTGAAAACACACTGAAAAACTTTTAAGTTTCTTTGACTTTGGAAAAATCGGAAAAAGAACCTTCTGTTTCCCCAAGAAGTCCTGGTTTGCAACAACACTTTTATACTATTATTACAGAAATCTCCATAGAAGTTCAAAAATGATAACACTCTTGGATGGATCCTTGGACCAAGCATGATTTCCAAGTTCGAAGACATCTCCCCAGTGTTTTTCATGTTGCTCATCTGAGTATTAGTGTTGAGAGCCTACTTCTCTTTGAGTCTTGTCAAAACTCTTTGTCTCTTTAGAGTCAACATTTGCATATCATGATCATTCGCATCATGCTCAATCATGCGCATTTGGCATTAGCATTTATCTTTCCCCAGTTGGCGTCTGTTTAACTCCCAGTCCAGATATCATTAGTGTTCGATTTGAGAACTCATTGTTGTTGGTACCCGAAGTGGTTTACTATTTGTTATTGTCCCCGGTAATTGCTGGTGTCCCCGTGGACTTCTATTTGTGTTTGGCATTTGTCGTTATGACCACCGTGTCTCCTTGAAGTCCAATTGTCATTGGCACAATTTTTTTAAGTAGATCCTGAAACCTTTTGCTTAAATCCAGGTCAATTTGATTTTGTACATACTTGTACCTTTCTCCTGATGGTTCCTGAAGGAATTTCCAGAGGCTGGATGTGTTATCTTATTTGAAAACTCCAACATGTTTTGTTGTTACTTCTTTGCGTTAGCCGGTCGCGTAGAGCCGTTGATCTATATTTGGGTGATCTGCATTTTATCCCCAATGCTAGCTGGTCGCATAGAGCCGCTACTAAATCATTGTGATTTCCTTCCTTATCCTCGGTGTCGGAAGTTACATTTGAACCTGCTAATTTACCATTATTGAATACTTTGACTACTTTGCCTTTATCATTCTTAGTGTCAACCGGTTTCTTTAACTTGTTGCGCATTCACTTTGAGTGTATCTTGGCTTTCTTTTGTAGTGTCAATAGGTTTCGAACCTATGGCGCTTCCATTTCGATTATTTTGTTGTATTCTTGGTGTCAGTTGGTCGCATCGAGCCGCTGCGCATTCACCTTAAATAAGCTGTTTATCATTTCCAATGCTAGCTGGTCGCATGGAGCCGCTGCATTTTCTCTTTGAATGTTTATCTTGTCTGTATTCATGGTGTCAGTTGGTCTCCTCGTGCCGCTGTGCATTCACCTTGGATAGGCCTTTTGTTATTCTCAGTGACAGTGGTCGCATCGAGCCACTGCATTTTCTTTTTGAATATTTATTTTTGTTATTCTTGGTGTCAGTTGGTCGCATTGAGCCGCTGCGCATTCACCTTGAATAAGTTTGTTGTCATTCTTAGTGACAGTTGGTCGCATCGAGCCGCTGTGCATTCACTTTGAATGTTTATTTTGTTTCTATTCATGGTGTCAGTTGGTCGCATCGAGCCACTGCGCATTCACTTTGAATATTATGTTTATTATTTCCAGTGACAGTTGGTCGCATTGAGCCACTGCACATTCTCTTTGAATTTTGTGTCCTATTTCTATTCATGGTGTCAGTTGGTCGCATCGAGCCGCTGCGCATTCACCTTGAATAAGCCTGTTGTTATTCTTAGTGTCAGTTGGTCGCATCGAGCCGCTGCGCATTCACTTTGAATATTGTGTCGTTTCTATTTTTTTCCAATGACAGTTGGTCGCATTGAGCCACTGCACATTCTTTTTGGATGTTTAGTTTGTTGTATTCTTAGTGTCAGTTGGTCGCATCGAGCCGCTGCGCATTCACTTCGAATATTTTTGTTGCTATTCATGGTGACAGTTGGTCGCATAGAGCCGCTGTACTTTCCCTTTGAATGTTTATTTTGTTATATTCTTAGTGTCAGTTGGTCGCATCGTGCCGCTGCGCATCCACTTTGAATATGTTGTTGTTTTCTTTTATTTCTCAAAGTCAATTTGGTCGCATAGAGCCATTGATCTACCATTTCGATTTATTTCCTTGCATTGTTTGTATTCTTAGTGTCAGTTGGTCGCATCGTGCTGCTGCGCATTCACTTTGAATACGTTGCTTTTATTTCTCAAGTCAATTGGTCGCATAGCGCTATTGGTCAACCACTTCGATTTATTTCCTTGTCTTATTTGTATTCTTAGTGTCAGTTGGTCGCATCGAGCCGCTGCGCATTCACTTTGAATATGTTGCCTTTTACTTCTCAAAGTCATTTGGTCGCATAGAGCCATTGATTTACCACTTCAATTTATTTCCTTGTCTTGTTTGTATTCTTGGTGTCAGTTGGTCGCATCGTGCCACTGTGCAGTCACTTTGAATTTTATTTTGTTTTGTCTGTGTTCGTTTGATCCAACGTTTTGGATTTCCTTTTGTTCCCGTCTTTTGTTATTCTTGGTGTCAGCAGTTACACTTGAACCTGTTGATTTATCACTTTGAGTATTGTCCCGTTTTCGTTTATTTATCCCCAGTGTCTGTCGTCCCTAGTGTTTGTCATCCCCAGTGAGTCTTGGCTTGTGGTCGTCGTTTCATTCTCTTTCTGATCATTCATACCATAATCATCATTTCATTGCATAAGAGTTGCAGAGTTAGATAGTTTTGTAGTCCAGCATAACATTGCGTTTAGGGGAAAAATTTCCGGTTATTTCTGTATTTAAATATCTTTCACCCTGATCTCATGAGTGTCTACCGTCATTCACGCCATCTGGTAAAGTTATTTAAATAGGGGCAACTGTCACACCCCAAATTTTACCCCTAATCGCTCATATCATAATCATACTTTTATCGCATTTAGCAGGGATTTTTCCCGATTTATTTTCTGTTGTTTTCTTCTCATTTTCTAGCTTCCATTTTAATTTAACTTATTTATGACTTTTTAATTCATTTTCGTATTTTTTTTTAATTTTTAATTTCCATTTTCGTTTCTATTTGTAAGTTCCTATGTTAAGATTTTATTTTAATTTCTATTTCTAACCTTTAGCTCAATTTTCAATTTTTCTAAATTTATTTGTTATTTCTTTTCATTTTCAAGTTCGCATTTTTAAAATTAATTTTTATTTCATTTTCAAGTTTTATTTTTGACTTTATTTTCTATTCTTCAATTTTTAAATTTTATTTCATTTCCGAGTTGTAATTTCTAAATCTAATGTCAATTTCAATTCATTTTTATTTTCTAAAGTCCAAACTTATTTCTCAAATTCTAAAGTTAATTTTTAATTTCAATTATTTAAGTTTCTAAGTTATTTCAATTTTAAGTTTAATTCTTTTTTATTCACTTCTAATTCAAATTTTAATTTTTAACCATTTATTCCATTTTAATTCATATCCACATTTTTATTTTCTAAATTCCAATTTATTTCTCAAGTTCTAAATTAATTTTAATTCCAAGTTATTTATTTAAGTTTATGAGTTATTTTCAATTTTAAGTTTATTCCTTTTTAATTCATTTCTAATTTAAGTTTTTCATTTAGATTCTAATTTAGAGTTCTCTTTTCAAGTTTCAATTTCAAATTATAATGTAAATAATCAATCTTTATTTCATATCTATTGTTTTTGTTACAATTACATAAAAAAATGTACAAAAAAATTCAGCTCCAAGACAAAATGCAACAGCACAATTCAGCCCCATGCAGTCCCAAAACTCAGCATGCAGCCACCAACAACCTGCATTTCCTGCTCCACTTCCTCCACAAAAATTCAGATTTTGTTCCCTCTCTCAAAACACCCTTCTCCTACAAGTTTCACAGTACAAAAAAAATCAGAACAGTTCCAAAAAATAATCCAAAATCAACCAAAGACAGCCCTTAAAAACCCCACTGTTACATTGCAAACATTACAAAAAAAATCAGCATCAAATACCCCCCAAAAACAGCCCCCTAAACACACTGAAAACAGCCTAAAAAACACACCACAAACAGCTCTCATTCATACAAAAATCAGCATTCAAAACAAAAAAACTCAGCCTCAAACTCACTCAAACCAACCCTCAAACTCACTGCAAATCACCCCTCAAAAACATACTACAGCTCAGCCTCACAACTACACAAACTCAGCCTCACCCTCAAACCAAGCCACTGTTACATTCCCAAATTCAGCACCTAAAACATCAACCAAAACAGCCCTAAACTCACTACAAACCAGCTCTAAAACAAGCCACAAATAACCCCAAAAAAATCACACAAACACAGTGCCGATACAGCTCCCAAACACAAAAAAAATCAACCAAACATTCTACCACACAAGCAACCCAAAACAACCAGAAAATCAGCTGCACAACCAAAAAAGGAGGAGAAAGAAAGGAAGAAGCAAAAGATTCAGCAGCAAGGGGTAGTCTTACCGTCGTGGATTCGTCACCCCGATAACATTCGGGGCGGTATGTTCCTCTTTCTCTTTCATTTCTTTTCAGCACGTTTGTCATTGGTTTAGCTTCCTTTTTTCTTTTCTTTCAATGTCATCTCCATTTTAGATCTGCATATATCAAAACAAATGTTACATTAAAAAAAACTTCAAAAAGAAAAACATTTAAAGCAAAAGTCAGTAGCAAAAACATAAAACACAACTCTGAAAACTGACCTCCTCACCTGCCAATACACCTTCAATCTCCATCCCCTCAATCCACACCAAACCTGCAAAATCGAAACAAGAAAACAACCCCTTTTTTTCAGAAAAAACACAGAAAATAAACAAGTTGAAAACCAATACCATTGCTGCACCAAAACTATAAAAAATCACCTCATCGAATATCCAAAACAGAACCATCTCAAGCCATCACACAGGACCCTCACTCATCCTCCTCATAAACCAGCCAATAGCCGACGAACCTCATCCCTGAAACATCAAAAACGAACCAAAACACCACTGTTAAACTGAATCCAAAACCAGAACCGAAAACAACCGAAACGAATCCACCGAAAAGCAAAAAAACTACGACCAAACCCCAAACCCCGAAAGTCCGAACAGCCAACAACCTAAACACCACCATTGATAAACGTCCTTCACCGCTTCCAAAACTCATCTCATCGCAAACAGTTCATCGAGAGAGGCTCGATTGTGAGCAAACTGACATACTACTGTGAGAACACAGAAGAAACAACCTTCGCCGCTCTCCGTTAAACCCCCTTTACCTCAACAACAATCATCAACCTGTTTTCCGCCGCCACCATACAACAAACTGCAACAATCCCTCACCTCAAAACCAGTTCTGAAAACTGAAAGCTTACCCAAAAATTCACCGAACCGCTTCCATCGCACAAAGCCATTGAAATACCTTCAACCGTCATCTTCATTCACGGCCACAATCGCATCAATCACCCAACTCGCTGAAACCATTCAAACCCTTTTTACTTCCGCCTTACCGCCACAAAGCCCTCAGCCAAATCCTCCATTCATAGCCAAACAAACCTGTGAAAACAATACCGCAACACCACCACCTTCACAAACGCGGAATACACAGACACAAACCGATGAGAGTTAAACCGGAAAAGTTCACCAAAACAAACCTAGCTGAAGTTGCAAAACCATTTTCACCTTCGTCCCCCCTCCAACATTCAAATAAACCACTGGAAATCCTCCTTTCATCACCGTCATCACCACCATTGTGAAAAAAAATAACTTCAAAAACAAAACGCACTAACCCAAAACCACAATCAAACTTACGGCCACCAAACCTCCATTAATAACAACACAGACCATAAACCGTGACCATCAACCCACCACAGACAAAAACTGAATCGGACCCGAAAACCACAAAAATATTGAGAAACTGAAAACCCTGAAACAACGCCCAAATCGCGAGACCTCAAACTCACCCAAATCTTCCAACACGAACCCTTACCTCCGGGAACGAATCCAAACAAACAACAACAAGCCGCCGTCACCGAAATCAGACCCAACCGCATCTCAGACCGCCACCATTCACGTCCGCAACCCACCGCGAGCAAACCTGACCGCCGCACGCCGAGAGAGACTTCCGTGAGAGAAATCGCGACTGTGAGAGAGAGACGATTCTGAGAGTGAGACGAAGAAACCGAGAGAATGATTGAGAGGAGAGCGAGAAAGACGAAGGCTGAGAGGCGGTGATGGCGACGAACAAACTTGAGAGAGATTCCACTGATTGAGGGAGACTTGAGTGAGACCGATTCATGGATTGAGGAAGGTTGAGTTGAATTTCGTTCTTGTTCCTTGATGTTGAACGAACGTGTTTTTTTCGTTTCTGATGCACACTTTTGATTTTGACCCTGATTTTGTTTTATTGGTTTGTCTCCTGAAGTTATGATTGGGCTAAGCCCATGATACTGGTTGCTACTCACACACAAATAATACCGATGCACACCCTCTCATGTTTTTTTTATGTAATGGGCTCAAGCCCATTTATTTCTCTCACCACCATTTTTTCTACTACACATAGAATCTGACCTGCAACTTTTTTTTACTTTTATTTTATTTATTAATTTTTTCTTTGTTTGTTAGGTTATTAAGAGAAATTTAATCCAATTTATTCAATAGTTTCATTCTCATACATTCCATTTGTAATTAATTCCTTAATTTAGGGGCCGATGATATTACAAAAATCACGATAAATCATTTTCGATTAATCGTGACCAATATGAGGCCATTTTTTTTTATTCTTTTCATTCCATTTAATTCATTTATTTATTCTACTTAATTTATTTAATTATTTCTATTTCATAACTCATTTCTTTTATTATTAATTATTTATTTCTCGCGTATTTACACCATATTAAATTTAATTTTCAAAATAATATTCTTTGGTCCAACGCCAAATTCACTTCACTACACTCACACACGTAAGTCGGTCGTTTACGATCGCCATCTGCACAGTTCCTTACATTGCAACTTTCCAACTTAAGCAATTTGTCGCACTGCGTTTGTTTGCCACCCCAGCATTCTCGATCCATATATCGAGCCATAGCCAGTTACCAAGCCCTTTATCCTTGCATTCCATTTACTTTATTCGTGTTATTTTGCAAGTAGCAGCCTTTGCCTAGACTTAGGAGCTTGCACCCTCGTTTATTTATTTTTGTTTATGCTATTTCGATCCAAAAGGGAAAGACTCCTGCAGTTGACTCAATGTCATAGGAAGTTTAGCAATCCCTAGTTCCATTTTGACCTTAGCAATTAGGTCCATCATCCTTAGGTCCTTAGCCATTAGGTCCTTAGCTTTTTATTTTACAACTTTTTGTGACTTTCTTAAAGTCACGTGAGTGTTTGCCATAACACTTACCTTCCCCCGCGAACCTTGAGCGTAACCAAGTGTTCGTTAATCCTTAGGAGAACTACGAGTGCTCTGATTCTACACCCGATACGTAGGCATCGATGCGATGTTGTGCGAGCACCATTAGAAATAAAAACCTTAGGTTCCCATAATTTTAGCAAGCAATAAACAACAAAATTACAAATATTAACAAGAGGTTCCCGTAGGATACTGCGGATGCTTAGGATGCTAACACCTTCCCTAGGTATAATCAACCCCCGAACCTAGTTTCTCCTCATTTAGGGTTTTTACGATCTTTTTCCCTTTTCCTTTTGGATTAAATTAAAGTCGGTGGTGAACATTAAATGTTTTGCGATTCAAGCTCACTTAATAGCTTGGCATCCGATTCTCACCGCGACACTTACACAATTTTTTTTTCTCCTTTCTAGATAAAGTAAAAGCAGCAGGTGGTAGATATGTTCGTTTTCCTTTCTTCACGGGTGCTTATTCAGGGCACTCAGTTAACGATGCATATTCGTTACGAAAGAAAATGCAATCGTTAGGACAAGCATGTATCATATCATAGCTCATGCCAATAGAGCACAACATTTTTTTTTGCCTCATAGGTTCGATTAGGAAGAACATTATCATCCGGTAGCATTTCTCTCATAAGGGCCAACAACTCTGTGAAACTTTTATCTGACCATCCATTGCCCGCCTTTAAGTTGTACAACTTTAATACCGCAGACAGTCTTGAGAATTTAGTGCAACCTTTGTACAGTGTTTTCTATGCATCGCTTACCATCTTCTCAAACATTTCAGGACAATCATGAAGATCTTCTTCAAGTGCTTCTACAATCTCTTCAACTTGATCACAATTGTATGTTTCCGTGTCTTTGTCGTATGAAGCATATGTCGTATTACTTTTTCCACTCGGTTCAACATTCTCGTTAATTTTCTCACCATGAAATATCCAACACTGATAACTTTGATCAATTCCATGCCTCAATAAATGTGATTTCAATCTATCTGCGTCAACCTTACCAATATAATAACAACGCAAGCAAGGACAATGCATTCGTCCGGGGTTTTCAGCGTGTTGAACAGCAAACTTAACGAATTCCGCAACCCCATTCTCGCACTCTTTGGTCATTCTATCGGCACAAATCCATGTTTTATCCATGGTTTTCCTACTTATTAAGGTAAATAATCAATATCAACTTCAATAACGTATACATAACCAATGTTTCTCCAAACGACAATAACCCAGTTAAATCTAGACGAAAATACATAACTATGGTAGTATCTTCGAATATTCTAACAACTTTCAAGTTCACTTCATTTTCTCACATTTAACAGATATTTACATCATTGAAGTTGAAAATAGAGTTTCATATAATAACAACAATATTAGACTTATCGAACATAACACCAATGACTAACGTATCTCCGTATCCTAAATGTTTTAAACAAAAACTCCGTATCCTAAATGTTTAATTTTAACTCAGTCTACAGATTCAACATAAAAACTTCTCAGGTAATGAAGCCAACAACTCAGTGTTAATATTTATATAAACTCAGTGTATATACATAGTAACAACAAAAGAACAAGAACAAGAACAATATCCATCAATGAATCTTATGGTTCATACTGTATATACATAGTAACTACAAGCAATAAAATTTCAAGAATATGCAACTTTTCAGCAAAAAAATCAAGCAAGAACAAGAACAAGAACAAGAACAATACCATTATCAAGAACGTACCTTTTTGAACGGAAGACGACGGTTGACTTCACGGAGGTAGAATCTGGTGGACGACGGTGGAGGTAAGACCGTTGAAGCTCGTTAGGGCGAAAATGGTGATTTTTGTTCGTTGTTCGCAGAAGAGACGGAAAGGAAGAAATGAAAATAGATCTGTATAATTTTAATATAATTAGACCTTAGACAGCGCTTTTGATAAAAGCGCTTTATAAGGTAGGCCTTAGACAGCGCTTTTGAAAAGCGCTGTCTAAGCCCCTCCTTAGACAGCGCTTTTGTTTTTAATTTTATTTAATTGAAAGACTTTAGACAGCGCTTTTGACAAAGCGTTGTCTAAGTCCTACCTTTAAAAGCGCTTTATAAAAGCGTTGTCTAAGGCCTACCTTAGAAAGAGCTTTTTTAAAAGCGTTGTCTAAGGTAGGACTTTTAACAGCGCTTTTTTAATTTTTTTTGAACATTTTTCGTGTTAGCTATTAATTTTAACCATAGACAACGCTTCCTTAAGAAAGCGTTGTCTAAGGTGCATTGTTAAATGTCATTTTTGTTATAGTGACATGATCCTTGAATTTCAGTGGTGTCATGTCCTTAGTCAAAGGATCAACGATCATTAAATCAATGTGTATGTGCTCAATAACCACTACTTAATTCTTAACACTTTTTCTAATGACTAAGTACTTAATGTCGATTTATTTACTTCGACTTTCACTTATATTGTTCTTAGCTATAAAGACACCAGTTGAATTATCGCAGCAAATTTTTAGAGGCCTAGAGATATAATCAATTGTCCTGAGTCCAGAAATAAAAATCTTAAGCCACACACCATGAGAAGTTGCCTCAAAACAGAAGACAGACTTAACTTCCATACTAAAAGTAGCAATCAAAGTTTGTTTAGTACATTTCCATGAAATAACTCCACCGTCCATCATAAAGATATATCCGAATGTTGATTTACAAGAATCAACACAACCAGCAAAATCAGAATCTGAATAGCCGATTACACCTAGATTGTATGTCTTCTTATACATTAGCATGAAATATTTTGTTCCTTGAAGGTACCTCAACACCTTATTTGCAACTTTCTAGTGCTCCATACTTGGATTACTCTGATATCTTCTGATTCTAACATAAAATGCGATGTTTAGTATTATGCACACTTGAGTATACATAAGAATTGCAAAAACATAAGAATAAAGAATGTTCTTCATTTGTTCTCGTTCAAAATAATTCTTAGGGAATTGGCTCAAATTAAACTTATCACCCTTCACAATGGCAGCCACACTTGGTGATCACTTTTAATTTGAAATCTCTCTAAGACCTTGTTGATATAGGTATCTTATGATAGCCTAAAACTCCTTGAGATCTATTTCTATGGATCTTAATGTCAATTGTAACCCTAAATATCTCTCGTGTAAGATAAATAAAATTAGAGTAATTATCTACAAAATCTTATTTAAGAATGTCACACTTTCAACAAACACATGCTCATGCAATCAGATATGTAACACATGTTCTTTTAAAAATTATTAATAATAACATTCTCAACAAAATATAACTGAAGTTTAACTCATGTAGAAACAAAAATAACATTAATAATTCAAGTTAACAACTCAAAGCATAACATAATTGATAGTGTCATAAAGAAACAACAGTCATAGGGAATAAACATGGTAATCAACCATCAACATAATAAAACACACAATATTCCATAACCCTAGTGTTACACATCATAACAGACGCTGACACAAAAATAAATTGAAGAATCCAGCTTTTACTCATATCATCTGCTCTACTGAGAGTTATCTGCACGATGCCCATGTAAAGTTACATTCAAATAGAAGGGGTGAGATATCATAATCATATAAAGGAAGGCATGATAATTAGTAAGAAACTGATTATTTCGTGCACATCACTCATTCAACAACACACTACAACATCAACACACAACAAACGTTCAATACAACAATGAACATCCAACACAACAACAAACATCCAACATAACAAAAAAGGTAATCAAAGTGCAACGCAATGAGACTCACAACTCGACTCAATGCATGAGGTACCATTCGATTCCTATTTTAGAACCTGATCCCTTTTTCATGATCATAATTCTTGTAGGAATTTCCATTAAGTCACTTACACCCCACATGGGAACACGACATCTGTGATCGCTCACACCCCACATGGGCACATGATCACCTCAACAACAAAAATATTCTACAAGCATGAACGAGAAGTGTGAAGTAGTCGAAAGTAAGGCTCAAATGGTTGCACAAGGCTATAGTCAGCAAGAAGGAATTGACTATACTGAGACCATTGCTCAAGTCTCCAGGTTAGAAGCTACACACCTATTAATTTCTTTCGATGTTAATCATAACATCATCCTTTATCAGATGGATGTTAAGAGTTCATTCTTAAATGGTTACATTTTTGAAGAGGTGTTTGTACACCAACCCCATGGATTTAAGGATTATAAGAAATCATATTTTGTTTTTAAACTAAAGAAATCTCTATACGGTCTGAAACAAGCTCCCAAAGCTTGGTATGATAGACTAATTAATTTCCTTTTGGAAAATGATTTTATCAGAGGGAAGGTAGACACCACATTCATTTGCAAAACATTTAAGAATGATATTCTTGTTTTGCAAATTTACATAGATTATATTATTTTTGGTTCTGCTAATCCTTCTTTGTGCAAGGAATTTTCTAAGTTAATGCATGCAGAATTCGAAATGAGTCTGATGGGAGAAATTAGATTCTTTATGGGTATCCAAATTGATCAATGTCCAGAAGGAAAGTATATTCATTAGAGCTAATATGCAAAATAACTTTTAGTTTGAGATATCCGAAAGTAAACCTGCAAAGACCCTCATGCATCCAACATGCATTTGGGAGAAAGAAGAAGCAAGTAATAAGGTTCGTCAAAAGCTCTATCGTGATATGATAGGATCTTTTTTGTACTTAACTACTTCTCTTCCAGATATTATGTTCAGTGTTTGCTTGTGTGCTCGGTTCTAATCAGATCCAAGGGAAACTCATCTTACAATTGTCAAGAGAATCTTAAGGTATATTAAGGGAACAACTAACCTTGGATTGATGTATAAGAAAACATCAGAGTATAAGCTATCTGGTTATTGTGATGCAGATTATGCCAAAGACATAATAGAAAGAAAAAGTACTTCTAGAAACTATTAGTTTCAGAGAAACAATCTCGTCTCCTGGGCAAGCAAAAGGCAATCTACAATTTCCTTATTTCCTGCAGAAGCTGAATACATCTCAACATCACTATGCATCACATATATACTTGATTGCGAATTCTGAGTCTTATGGGTACTAACTGCAAGTATACATCCTAATCGCGTAGTAATAAAAGATATCAATCCCGCAAGGACTAGATAATCAAACTAATGCTTTCAGGTGTTACTATGTTTAGCTAAGGCGAGTGATGTTTTAGTTAAAATGGAACGGGTAATTAAGAATTTTAATTAAATTAGATTATGATAAAGTATCGGTACATAATTAATATGCCTTCACGGATCCAATGAATTATCGGCTTATAAAGATTGGTCAAATTATCTTTTTGTAGAAAATATCAGTTTAAAAGTCGTCAACTTACACTCTCGTGGTCTTTCCTATAATCATACTCCTAAGTCAGATTGAGCGCTATCGCTTTATCAAATTGAGTTAAAAGTACTTTTTAAAAACCTATAGATTCTAATTAACTTTAAAGCACTTCCATTGTATTTAAAACGAATGTCCGATTTCAACTATCTAGTAAAAACCCCACACTCTCGTGGTCTTAATCCTAACCTTTTTACCTTTTTACTTTCGTAATAAAAGCTTATTTTAAATTAAGAAATTGAAACCAAAAAATAAGTTTGTTTATGATTTTAGCCTAGATTTATTGAATTCATTGCGGTTAATCAATTACATATTGATTTAAGTGTCTTAGCTAGACATATTAAATAAAACAAGCAATAATAGATAGAAGCGGTAAACAATATAAAACATGGTGAATGGAAATAAAAGAAATTCTATTAATTTGATGATAAACCTGGACAAAAGTACAGTCTTGGCATAATAAACTCCTTGCGGAAAATAAAGTTAGAAATGCAGTGGCTTGAAACAATAAAAGGGTGCAATAGCTTCCCGATGTAGGAAACTATTATGAATTCGGTAAGGTAACGAAAACAAAAACTTAATGCAGAAAAATAAATTAAAACAAAGCTATAAACAGGAAAAAATACGGCAGAATAAGGTTTAGGTCGAAGCTCTTTTTGGAACTTACATTGGTTTCTATTTATAGTTTCTGATGTAGACTGTGTCGTTGAGAAAATGCAGGAAAAAAATATTGTTGGGCTTTGATACAATTGCTTGACTGCTACTGAGTTGAACTGAGAAAATAAAGCAGCAACAGCTCTCCTGTTTGACTGAGGCGCGTATATTTGATTTCCTTAAATTAGACTTGTGACCGTCGTCTTAGATCCAGGACGGTCGTCCCACATAAGCATTGTGTGACGGACGTCATGTCCTTGTGACGGGTGTCTGGGCTTCAAAATGCAGAAAATTGGTTTTCTGTCATTTGTCTTATTTCTTCTGCTAAAGGCTTCGTTTCTTCCTCATTTTAACTCCTTTTCTTCTACAAGTCCTATAAACTAGAATACCTACAAAAACATACAAATAACTTGTATAATATTATGTAAATTATGAAAAACAATAACTTAATTAATCAGAAACCATGCTAAATAATCTATATAAAATCGTGTTATCAAACCCCCTAGACTTGAATCTTTGCTTGTCCTCAAGCAAATAATCAATAAAGTTTTTGAAAAAATCCGTCAAACGCAAACACAGACACAATACCTAACCATACGTGGCCATGCTATATTTTTCTAAAGAGACCGCTAGTAACTCGAACACTAAAGATACACTAACGAAACGAAAGCAAGAATGCTCATAAACCACCTATACAAACCAGTCTGTATCATTCTATTATAGCTTAACCTAATGCTCTCATTTCTATTTCCCATGTTTTCATTCTGACGCAATCACATTAAGCCCTTTATCTTTACACGCACATAGTGGAGTAGCATGTTGGTGAATTTGATCCTTTCGAACGTGGGGTCTGGTACACAAGTGTGATAACCTGTTGTGCCCTAAAATTTGTCCTCCCATCTTCAAGATGATGTGTCTCAAGAGGTATCTTAATAGTCACAAGATTCTTAATTGGTCAAAGGGATTGAAAGTTTCACCAGACAAAGCCCCCTCCTAAACAATGGACCTTAGAACTAAGGTTTTGATTTTCCCCAAGAAAAATGGACTTCCAAAGCCTCAAGTAGACTTCATAACATCCTACATACCTTGAAGAATCCCCATGACAAGTTTCAAAGCTTTCCCAACAAGTTTGACCAGTCAGATACTCAGATACCCAAAAATCAGTTAACCTGGTCAACATAAAGTCAAACTTCAAGATTTTTGGTCAACATCAAGATTATGAGGTGAAATTCATCATTTGATCAAGGGTTGATCATGATTTATCAAGGAAACCTCAGAATCATCAAAAATCAGGAGTTACTAAATTAGGGTTTTGTGTAGGAAAAGTCAACTGAACTTTGACCGGCCATAACTTTCACATACTTCATCAAATATTTCTCACCCAAAGCTCATTTTGAAGGAAATTCAATTCTCTACAACTTTGTGTATCACAAGCCAAGTCCAAAAATGCTTTATTTGAAAGATATGAGCTAAAACATTATAGGTCTTTTTGATAGTCAACAAAAAGTAAACTTTTTCCAAATCTCATAATTAAAAATGGTAAATGATATGGACCATTGACCAAAAGTGTTGATTAGAGGACACTCTAAGCTTTCTAAAAAGTCCTAGAACACCTTCATGGGATCAAAATTGTGGAAGTTATGCATTGTCAATTATGGGCAATTTTCAAGAGGTTTATGAAGCAAAAAAGGTCATAACTCCAATTCTTTCCAAATGGGCCTACAATGTTTCAATCCAAACTCAAAGACAAGTCCATCAACGACCCAATGACCATTTTTCAGATTTTTATTATTTTTTATTTTAATCATTTAAAATCATTTTTAATTAAAATAAATTATGAAAATCAAATATTTGATTTGAAGTTTGTTTTGGGATCAAATATATGACATTCAAGGTGATTGATACACTCCAAATTCGTGCAAAACTCAGATGGCATTATAATATTTGATTTTTTGGACAAATATAACAAGTTGGTTTCTTCATCATCAAGCAATTGAAATCCATGCATCCAAGACCCAAATTTTAACCTAAATCATCCCACTACATAACCATAAGCACAATCCAAGGATTGGGGACAAAAGATTGAGACAAGAGAGCACTTTTCAAACTCAAATTTTTTCAAGAAATTCAATTTTCGGTTTTGGCATTCCAACCCCTTTCGAAGCATTCCAAAGGTTGCAATCACATCCTTGAGGGATTCTGAGCATGATTCAATCATCACTATCATCCATAATGCCATGAAACACATAAACTGATTCTTGTTTTTCTTGTTTATTTTGATTTTTCGGTTCTATACATTCACGCATTATAAATCGTATTTAACTGTTGCTTTGTGTTTGTTGCACGATGAGGATGAATTATGGATAATCACATTGGAGTTTCATGGACGTAATCGCCAAACACCATTATTAGGGTTTCAAGCTCTAAATTGGGGGCTTTTTATTTAGACCATATAAATCCCTTTTGAAAACATATTCTAGTTGTAGAACTTGTGGGCGATTGTTTGGTTCCATTATCATGAATTAATTTGACACGATTTGATGTAATTGAAAAATGCAGGTTTCCTGCAAAAATAATTTTGCAGCAAAACTTGTGGAAAAATTCTCAGGTAATGTTGCAGTTTGGAGGTTGAAGATGACCGATGGCGTGAAATCCAGGATTTGAATTTTGGTTTATTTTATAATCTATTGTTTCTGCTTGATATCACAAGTGGCACATTGGCCCAGTGGATGGAAGGGTGTTTGATGCTGCTGGGGTGTGTGTTCGAACCCAGCCTGTGGCGTTTTTTTAAAAAAAACTAATGATTTTCTTCAACTTTAAAATATTATTATTTGTTTTCAATTCTATAACGCAGACGCACATTGGCTTGGTGGCAAAGGTCTGAGGCTGGAGTGGAAAGGCATGGGCGTGGGTTCAATTCCCACCGCAGGTATTTTTGGCAAAAATTGTTTCATTTCATTTTCTTTAATTTATTTATCTATTTATTTTAAACATGGTTAACCTAATTGACTTTTAATTAATTTTTAATTAACTTTTTCTAATAACACTTTATTATTTTCTTTTAAAAAAAATTATTTCTTTAGATTTAGGTTAACATTTTTATTAAAAAAATATTTTGTTATATTTAGGTTTATAATTAAACCCTAATTTAATTCTTTTCATAAAATTTTCATTTTTTAAACCTAAGCCCTAAACGTTTTCTCAAACTTCATAGACCCTGTAATATCCCGTATTTTATTTAAAACTCTGAATAATATTAATTGGTAATAATATTATTCCGGATTACTCTAAGAAATTTTAACGGAACTAAATAGAGTAATCAATGGGATATTATTTTATTAATTGATGTTAGCTGACTCAGAGGTTTTATAAAATATCGGATTAAGAGACATTTTTGGATACTCTCTAATTTTGGACACAATGGTAAAATATATGTTTTTATAATTATTAATAGAAAGGAAAAAAGAAGAAGAAGAAGTTAGTAAGGAAAAAGAATAGAAAGAAGAAGGAAGAAAAGAGAGAGAAGAGAAGAAAAGGAGGAAAAAAACCCCAAGACTTCAAATTCATCTTACTTCACCATTTGTCCGTCGAATCGAATCAATCCTTCTGCCAATCTTCATCTCTCGAGGCACTTCATGTTCCATTAAGGGTAAGGATAAGGAGACTTGATTATTCTTACTAGTTGATGGCTTTGTCTTCCGTTGTGGATTTTGAGATCTTCGGATCTAGTTCTTAGACTTTTGTAGTTTGAACATCTTGTATTATTCTATAGCCTTATTTTAGTACCTTTTGTTGTAGTGGCTATATTTATATAATGTATTATTAAGAACTTATTTGTATTTCAGTACCATATTTTAAATATTTATATATGAAGAATATGCTTTATGTATGTATTTTGTATATGGGTATTATAGTTGGTGTCAGAGCAGGTCGTGTCCTCGACCTAGCCTTGGAATATTATAAGTGTTTTCTTCCGTTCATACACGTTGACTTGCGGTAGAACTAAATGTTATATTTATGGTATTGAGCCCGATTAACTTAATCCTGTTTTGATGACATTTAGGAATATGGATGGTAGACATGGAACTCGTACTCGACCCAGTATCACTCGTCTCGGTAGCGATCAGGCAGGTGGTGATGGGAATGCTCCTATGTTCCAATTTATGCAACAGATGCAGCAACAGCAGCACCAATTCATGCAAGAAATGATGCATCAGATGAGTGGGGGCCTTCACCCTCACGTGGTTTCTCCTGAAGCTGTGGGTGGGACATTTAGAGATTTCTTCTGCATGAACCCTCAGGAGTTTCATGGCGGATTGGACCCGGTTAAGGCTCGTGAATGAGTGACTGGAATGGTGAGGATATTCCATATTGTGATTTGTAGTGAAGAAAACAAGGTGACCTTCGCATCGCATTTACTAAAGGGTCCTACTGCTAGGTGGTGGGAGAGCGCTTCCAACTTGATGATGGTACAAGGGGTTCCGAGAGTGTGGCAACAATTTAAGACAATTTTTATGGATAAGTATTTCCCGAGTTCCTTGAGGACACAAAAGGAGTTCGAATTTCAACAATTGAGGCAAGGGAGCATGACTGTGGCTAGTTATGCTGAGAAGTTTGAGAACATGGCAACCTATTCTAGGCAAGCTATGTATGCCCCTGATGAAAGGTGGAAAATTGACCAGTTCTTGTTTGGATTAAGGGCTGGAATCTTGCATAGTGTCTCTCAAAGGGAGTTCACTACCTACTCCGAGATGTTGAGACAATGCTATGTTGCAGAACATAGTTTGATGAAAGTGAAAATAAAAGCAAGTGCCGGAAGGACGGTTCAAGGAGATAGAAGGAGAGCTAGTCAATCTTTTAGGCCGAGGCCTTAACCCTTCAAGGGGAAACAGGTGTTAAGTCCTAGATCCAGTGCTCCTCTTTCTTGCTCCCAATGCCATAAGAACCATTTTGGAAGATGCAATCCGGGTGCCGTGATTTGTTTCCTTTGTCAGAAAGAAGGACATTTTGCTAGAGATTGTCCCAGAAGAAGGACCAAGTGCAAGCGAAAAAGTTTATACTATGGATGTTAGGAAGACGAAGGGCGACAATTCCTTGATTGTGGGTAATTGTCTTGTTAACAATCATCCTTGTCTTGTTTTATTTGATTGTGGAGCCGCACATTCTTTTATATCTACTAGTTGTGCGAAACGACTTGGGTTGCTGTTATTTCCTTTGTCTCCTCCGATGGTGGTTACTACCTCCATGGATGAAACTGTCAAGACGCACCTTAAGTGCGAGACTTGTACGTTGTCCGTGGATGGTAGGATCTTTCAGATTGACCTTATTTGTTTGCCTCTTAAGAAAATGGATGTTATCCTGGGAATGGATAGGTTGTCTGCTAATTCGATGTTTATTGGATGTGAAGAAAAGTTGATCCTTATTCCCTCCGTTGAAGTGCCTATTTGAATGGTAAATTTTTTGTTTGAGCAAGAGAAGTCTGTTTTTCTTGTCCTTACTAAAGAGGAGAGTAATGACCAACAAGTTTTGAACATTCCGATAGTTTGTGAATTTCCTGATGTTTTTCCTGAAGATTTCACTTCCTTACCTCTGGTGAGGGAAATTGAGTTCTCAGTCGACCTGATACCGGGAACGGCTCCTATATCCGTTTCCCCTTATCGGATGGCTCCGCTCGAGTTGAAAGAATTGAAGGATCAATTGAAGGATTTGATGGCAAAGCATTTTGTAAGGCCTAGTGTTTCACTGTGGGGAGTTCCTGTGTTATTGGTAAAGAAGAAAGATGGTGGTATGCGGCTGTGCATCGATTATCGTAAGTTGAACAAGGTTACAATCAAGAATAAATACCCCTTACCGAGGATAGACGATCTTTTATATCAATTGAAAGGAGCCTGCATCTTCTCGAAGATTGATTTGAGATCGGGCTATCACCAGATTCGTGTGAAGAGTTCTGATGTTCCGAAGACTGCGTTCAGAACCCGTTACGGTCACTACGAATTCTTAGTGATGCCTTTCGGTGTGACGAATGCTCCAGCTATTTTTATGGACTACATGAATCAGATATTTCAGAATTATTTGGATCAATTTGTAGTGATCTTTATCGATGACATTCTTATCTATTCTCGTACCCCGCAAGAGCACGGAGAGCATCTAAGGATTGTCATATCGATACTGCAAGAGAAGCAATGTTTCGCTAAGTTTAATAAGTGTGAGTTTTGGATGTCGGAAGTTAAGTTCCTTGGACATGTTATATCACAGGGAGGTGTAGCAGTGGATCCGTCAAAGATAGAAGCTGTAATTAATTGGGAGAGCCCGAAGAAATTTTCAGAAGTGAGAAGCTTCCTAGGTTGGGCAGGTTACTACAGAAGATTTATTAAAGGTTTTTTCTCAGATGGCGTTACCGTTAACTAAACTCACTCGGAAGGACTTTGCTTACGAATGGGATTCTAGTTGTGAGCAAAGTTTCGTGTGGTTGAAGGAGAAATTGACAAGTGCTCAAGTTTTGATTATTCCCGATCCTAACAAATCTTATGAAGTGTTTTGCGATGCTTCGAAGATGGGATTAGGAGGTGTTCTCATGCAAGAAGGTCAGGTGGTAGCCTATGCTTCTAGACAGTTGAGAGTTCATGAGAAGAATTATCCTACTCATGATTTCGAATTAGCGACCGTGGTGTTTACCTTGAAAGTGTGGCGGCACTATTTGTATGGTGTGTGTTTTGAGATGTTTAGTGATCATAAGAGTTTGAAGTACCTCTTTGATCAAAAGGAACTGAATATGAGACATAGGAGATGGATGGAGTATTTTAAAGATTATGACCTTGAGTTGAAGTATCATCCAGGAAAAGCGAATAAAGTGGCAGATGCTTTAAGTAGAAAAGTGATTCATAGTGCCGGATTGATGGTGTTGGAGTATGCATTGTTGGAAAAGTTTGGAGATCCTAATCTTCAGTTTGTTTGGACTCCGAATGGTGTAATCATGAGAAACTTGAATATTAATTCTACTTTGAGGAATTATATTCAACAAGCGCAAGTTTTGGATGAGATATTGCAAGGATTGTTACTCCAACCGGGTTTCGTAAGAGCGTTAGATGGGATTATCCTATTCAACCAATGAATTTGCATTCCTGATGATGATGTGTTAAAGAGAAAGATTCTGGAAGAAGCACATAAAGGTTCTTTTATGATACATCTGGGTTCTTCAAAGATGTATCAAGACTTGAAGAGAGAGTATTGGTGGTTCAGAATGAAAAAGGACATTGTGGTATTTGTGTCTGAATGTGCAGTGTGTCAGCAAGTGAAGATTGAACACCAACGACCGGGCAGATTGTTACAACCTTTGGACATCCCAATTTGGAAATGGGATAGTATCTCTATGGACTTTGTAGTAGGGTTATTGAGTACTCAGGGTGGCTATTACTCTGTTTGGGTGATTGTGGACTGACTAACGAAATATGCGCATTTCCTAGCCGTGAAGACTACGTATAAGGCAAGTCATCTTGCGAGGCTGTTTATTGCTGAAATTGTGAGGTTGCATGGTGTCTCGTCCAGTATTGTGTCGGATAGAGATCCGACATTCACTTAGAGGTTTTGGAAGGTGTTCCAACAAGCCATGGGTACGAATTTGCGTTTGAGTACTTCTAATCATCCTCAAACGGATGGTCAGACGGAATGTACGATTCAAACAATGGAAGATATGTTGAGAGCATGTGTCTTGGAAAGTAAAGGAAATTGGAAAGAACTTTTGTCGTTGATCGAATTTTCGTACAATAACAGTTACCATGCGAGCATCGGAATGGCTCCGTATGAGGTTTTGTACGGAAGAAAGTGTAGAACACCGTTGTGTTGGTCGGAAGTGGGTGAAGATAGGATTTTAGGACCGGAAGTTATTCAAGAGACTACGAAAAATATTCGTATGATCCGAGAAAATATTAAACAAGCCCAAGATCGTCAGAAGAGCTATGCTGACAATCGAAGGAGATCTTTGGAATTTGATGAAGGTGATCATGTATACTTGAAAGTCACTCCGAGATTGAGGTTGAAAGGACCATTTAAGTCACGTAAGTTAAGTCCGAGATACATGGGACCGTATTAGATCTTAGAAAGGATTGGTGAAGTTGCTTACCGTTTAACTTTACCGTCCTCTCTATCTGAAATGCATGATGTTTTTCATGTATCTCAACTTTGTAGGTTCGTTCCCGATCCTCTTCAGCCTATTCTACCAGATTCTATAGAGATAGAAACGGGTTTGACTTTTGAACCCCAACCGAGCCGTACTGTTGGAAGAGAAACCAAGGTGTTAAGGAATAAATAGATACCACTTGTTAAAGTGCAATGGGATGAGACGCATTCGGGCGATGCTGCGTGGGAGTTGGAATCAGAGATGCGATAATCATATCCTCACCTGTTCAGGTAATCCTTTAAATTCATGGACGAATTTTATTTAGGGGGGGGGGGAGGATGTAATACCCTGTATTTTATTTAAAGCTCTGAATAATATTAATTGGTAATAATATTATTTTAGATTACTGTAAGAAATTTTAACGGAACTAAATAGAGTAATCAACAGGATATTATTTTATTAATTGATGTTAGTTGACTCAGAGGTTTTATAAAATATCAGATTAAGATACATTTTTGGATACTCTCTAATTTTGGCCACAATGGTAAAATATATGTTTTTATAATTATTAATAGAAAGGAAATAAGAAGAAGAAGTTAGTAAGAAAAAAGAATATAAAGAAGAAGGAAGAAAAGAGAGAGAAGAGAAGAAAAGGAGGAAAAACTCCAAGACTTCAAATTCATCATACTTCACCATCCGTCCGTCAAATCGACTCAATCCTTCTGCCAATCTTCATCTCCCGAGGTACTTCAGGTTCCGTTAAGGGTAAGGATAAGGCGACTTGATTATTCTTACTGGTTGATGGCTTTGTCTTCCGCTGTGGATTTTGAGATCTTCGGATCTAGTTCTTAGACTTTTGTAGTTTGAACATCTTGTATTATTCTATAGCCTTATTTTAGTACCTTATGTTTTAGTGGCTATATTTATACAATGTGTTGCTAAGAACTTATTTGTATTTCAGTACCAAATTTTAAATATTTATATATGAAGAATATGCTTTATGTATGTCTTTTGTATATGGGTATTACAGACCCTAAAATTTTCATTTTTGAAACCTAAACCTTAATTTTTATAAACCCTAAAAAATTTCGAAACCTAAATTATTTTTCTTAACCTTAACCCTAATATTCAAACCTTTGGTTATGTTATTTCCTATTTTCACTCGTTTTTTTATTTTATTCATTCATTGTTTGCCTGATTATGTAATTGTTTAGCCTTTGTAATAATTAGGTTTTATTTTTCACCATTATTATTATGTAACTACCCCGAAGCCATGTAGTGTAGGGATTTTATTATTGCCTTTTAATTTCTGTCATTATTTTTTTTATATTTACTGCATGGTTAGTAACATAGGGCGTGCCAAGAATTAAATGAACAATGGACTTAGAAAATTTATTATCAAGATAAATATCGGAAAACATGATTCACACACGTAAGTTGATCATTCTATGATCGCCAACTGCACCTCCTAGGGTTTCTCCTCTTGGTTGCCTTTAATATGGTCAAGTCCCTCAAAAGTAGGAGTGTCTTAAGCAATGTCCTTTCAAACAGATAAATCATCAAGTCCCTCCAAAGTTAAAAATATCTCGTCCCTTAATGACCCTCCGGAATAAATGATGATAGTCCCTACAAATTGCTAAAGACACCCCTATAAGTTGCCTTCATTGACCATACGATGACCCTACACCCGTCCCTCAATAAATCCAAGGTAAATGACTCCTTACTCCTTAATAGTAAGGACAATCTTACCCTTGTAAGGAAATAAAGAAACATGAAAGACCGGTCTAGGGTAGGTAGTTCTTAGTTACTTGCTCATATTTCCAAATTCTTTTTCACACCTCACTTTCAAACAATTTTCAAAAACTCAAAGCTTTGTATACATCCATACGAGGATCATTACAAAGACTTATGAAAATTTCTAAACACACATTTCACATTTATTTTCAAACAAACAAGTGAGCTAAGTAACTAAGAGCCCATGAATAACCACAAATATAAAGGGTGCTAACACCTTCCCTTTATATAACCTACCCCCCGAACTCAAAAATTTTAAAAGGTCTTTCATGTTCTTTTATAAACCTTTCCTATTGGATAAAATTAAAGTCGATGGCGACTCTTGCTATCCGCACATGTTTTTGTCAAACAAAAACACCAAGTCAGTTCTCCCACCATGTTACATAACCCTTCATATGTACTGAGTGAAGGTTGTGGGGGATCGAACCGTAGTTCGCCCTACTGAGTTCATAACCATATACCTATGAACCAACTAACGTCATATTTTTCTTTTCCTTTTTCGCATGTTTTTGCATCCTTTAGATTTGGTGCAAACTTAACCATTTTATCATTGGCACGCTTAATTCTTAGTTTTTTTTTCTCTTTTTGGCACTTTAAGTATCAATCACTTATTTGCATCGACTCTCCACATAGCTTGTGCTTAAGACATTGATGACTTCTAAAATAAACTACTAGGGGCTAATTTAGAATAAAGCTTCATATCTTGGTATAAAAGGTATTCAAACTGATATCGCATATCTTAGGGTCTAAGGTGTCAAGACTGTATCAATTTTGTTAAGTCTTTCTCAGCTTTCTAACATAGCCTATCGACTTATATACTCGTAGGGTATGTCAAGTGAGTATATTCTATCGGATAAAATTTTGTTATAGAAAAAAAATATAGAGGGAGTCGAATAACCGAAAATACTTTCATTAATAACTTAGTTAACTCGAATAAAAAGTACATAAAGGGAAATAATAACTACCTCTCTCCCACACTATCTCGGGCGTTGTCCTCAATGTTACGAGATAAAGGTAAACTACAAAAGAAGATAAAAAGGAAAAATACAAGAAAAAAATAAGGAAAACTAATGAGGTCCTCGTCCGCATGCTCGGCCTCTTAGGTTTCTTTATCCATATTGTGCTACATGATCTGAGATACCAACATGATGGATACAATCATGCAGCTCATATACCTGCTAAGTCAAAGCACCGAGTCCTTACATGGCCCTTGTTATCCTTGCTCCTTGGGTTGTTTGTTCCAACAAGATCTGGACCATGAGAGTCATCATCTCTGCATGCTGAGTTTGGTAGTACATCCCTCTAGGCATCTAATTCATTCCTCTAGATGATCGCCATAAGAATATCATCTTTTTTTGTTGGTTCTATTTCACTCCTACGACGGTGTTTGGAGGAAGTGCTAGCGAGTCAGCGGTTGGAGGCTGTTCAGGTTCTTCTTGTTATGGATGCTTCATCTCTTCAAATAGATCTTGTGGTGGCTCTTCCGGTGCAGCAGAATCGGGTGATAGAACATCAAGGTTGAAAATCCAGTTTATCTGGTGCTTAGCATGTGTGAGAGTATGGCAAGGCATGACTATGCTTCTAACTACATTGTTCTTGATCATCAGATTAAACCTGCCATCTTTCCTTTGTTTGACTATATGCGCGTGTCGACAGAATTCCATGTCGAGGAAAAGGGGCGGTATGGAGGGTAAGCCGAAGAGACGATCTCCTAAATTTAGCTTAAGTGCAATGTCGGTAATGATCCCTCTAAAACAAAACGAATTTTCCCTTTGACATAGACTGAGTGGATGTTGGACAACATGAAGTCAACTAGGTTCGAAGGCATAGGTTGAAAAAGACACTGAAGGAGAAAAAGCTCCTTCTGATTTACCTTGTGATTGTTGTGCCTTCCGAAGACGGGTGTAGCTCAAAAATCGTTCAAAGTAACGAATTTCGAGTTTGTGGATGTGAGAAGCATATAGATCATCCCAACCTGACGGTACAACACCGGTCATAAATTTCCAAAGCTCAAAAGCACCGGCCTGCCAAGTTGCATGACCAGGAAGGTGGTAATGAACGTGGGTGCCTTGATGGAAACTAAACCATTCGCTCAATGTCTCTAGAATTACATAATATTCTTCACCGAACATCCTAAATGTGGAAGAACCTGTTTAAAACTTGTTGTCTTTGTTCGTTGTGGTTTAGGAAAATGAACTCAGAAATTCCAACGTCAGTGGTTCATACGTTGGGCTGTTATTAATGCAGAGTTTTGTTAAACTGGTGTTGGTGAGCAACCACTGGACTCATTCCAGCAGTCCGAGTTGTTGGAGACAATCGTCATCGACATATATGGTTGCTTCGATGAAGCGTTGGTAGAAGGCTTCGTATTTTTCTCGCCGAAGGTCACCGACTTCTCTGTCACGGAAGGTGATCAAAGAAAGGTCGTGGGTTAGCCATTTTTCACAAATGTAGGAAGTTTCGTGATTAAAAGATGAAAAAGGAAGGTTATGGAATAAGAATGAAACTTACTGCAATATATAAAGAAAGTGTGAAAATGGGAGTTAATGAATTGGTGGTGTGAGAAAATGGAATGGTGGACGATTATAAATAATGGTGGTGAGTGGATCATTGGAAGAGGAAGAGGAAAAGGGGTTCGCAATGGTCCTGTAATAGTTATCATATAAATTACAGGAATGACCGTTGTGACGATCGTCTGGTCATGTATGAAATTCGTCTGGTATCTTGGATAATCATCTCACAAGTAGGACGAGCGTCACACCCTAAAGGTGTGTGATAAGTGTCACGCGTGTTGGGACGATGTAACGGTCAGAATGGCAATGTGTCTTCCTTGCATTAAAGGCATGTTTCAATATGTAAACACCCCAAATTTTCCCTCACTTTTTCTCACACCATGGCTTGTGATCTTTCATTTTTGCATTAGCATAAGCATATCATATCCCACTGCATAGTTCCTTTCATCTGCATCTAGGGTTTGTGATCTGAGCAATCCAAGAAGTGATCTGAGCCATCCCAATGGTCTTGAAGCTTTCAAAGAGGGTCCATGTGTTTTCTATGATCATAATATGCTCCACAAAGTTCATAAAAGTCAAGGGATCACAAAGCATGGCAAAGGCATAGAGGCAAACTGAAGATTTCCTGCACAGATGACCTAAAATTAGGGTTTTGGTTTTAGAGGCCTTAATCCCAAATATTTTGGTCATTCTTGTTTCTAATGGTCTCAATATGTTATAAGGATCATGTGTACCAAATTTGATGAAGAAATTCACTTTGGAAGTCATCTGATCATTGGGTAACTTCTTGAGCAAGTAAAGTCAAAATCAGGGCATCTGAGGCCTCCATCAAGGGTACCAAAGGGTCATCATCATCATTTTGAGTCTCTATGATCTTTATTTGATCATTGAAGTGGTTGGAAGTTCACAAAGTTGAAGAATTTTGAGCCAAATGCAAACTTGCTATTTTCGGAAATGACTTGTAATGGGAAACTTTCCATTTTGGGAAAGATATTCAACCTATTCTTTCATGACAAAAAATGCCTCAAATGAAAAATCCCTGGGCATGAAAGTTATAGATTATGTCTTCCCATTTTCAAAAAGTACAAGAACATGTCTTGATTCATCCTAGAACTCAAGATATGACCATTCAAAGTTGGCAAAAATCCTATAATTTTCAAGTGTGCACCAAATAGGGAATTTTGCAAATTCACTTGCCAAGCCATTTCATGACCTCTAATCAACTTATAAACATCATACCAGCATAATGCAACACATTTTGATCAAGATTGCACAAAAAATCATAAGTTTCTATGCCTTACACTTCAAGAAATTCTAAAGAGGGAAAATTGCATAAACCATGAGAACACTTGATCAAGGCCATCCAGTTGCATTCTATTGATCCAAAGGCCATCCTTGATGCAAGCTGAGGCCAAGAAACCCCTTGAAACAGCTATGATTCGTGCCATGCCTCAAGTACACATCCATTGACATTTTTGCAACTTGGCCCATACCAATCACACTATGCCACCACCCATTTTCTGATCAATCCTATTGGCTTATACTAACCCTAAGGACCTCATTTCATAACACACACAAGCCTGAAACAAGCCAAGCTCAGAAATCCCAAAATTTTCCATAACACTTCCTCTCTTCGAATCTCTCAACACAGCCACTCAAACTCAAAACTTCCTTCATCATTCAATCACTCATGTCATAAGGAACACAAACCACCCTTCATTTTGCCCTAAAAGCCTCTGAATCAAAAACACGATTTATCACCTCTCAGAACTGAAACTCACAAAGGAGGCCATTTAAACCCTTGTAAAGCTTCTCAATAGCATCAGGGGACTCAAAGGGGTTGTTTTTCACAAGGGAGGAGCTCTGAAAGTCCATATTTGCAGTACATTATCTCAGGTAGTCATCAAGAACTTTTTTTCCAGAAATCTTCTTTTAAGTTATAGAATGATTCTATATGTCTCTCTGATCATGGTGATATGATTTGTTTTGAAAATGGTTGAGAAACCAGGATGTATTGGTCTTTTGAAAATTTTCCCGTGAAAACTATTTTTGTTTGATTCCTTTGATTGATGCAATATAAATATTATTTGTTGATGGATTTGTGTGCAGTGATGTTAGATGGTTGATTCTGGAGCTTTAGAGGGTTTGGGGTAGCCTAGGGAAGAAGATAGGTTGAAAGGATCACCGAAGAAGATAACTGGAGCTTGCTCTGGTCACCTGAAAGTGTTTAGGGTTAGGATTAGGGTTAATCTTGTCAGTTTGAATGTCAGCCATAGGATCTTGTTTAGCGCGTGTTTGTAGGGTCCATATTGATTCACTTAAACCCTAATTCAGTTTAATTAAAATAATTAAGTTTAATTAATTAATTCAATTTAAATGCTATCCATTAGATTGCGTGTGCAGTTAACCAAATCATCCCCAATTTGAATCTCAGCCTTCAGATCAGCATACTTCCATTTTATTTCATTTTATTTTTCATTTTATTCCATTTTCTTTCCATAATTATTTAAAATAGCAAAAGACTTTCAAAAAATCTCATTTCTTGCATTTTTGTTTCAAATATTTTTCTTAACCTAAAAACATATTTTATTTTAATTTTTGCATTAAAAAATTATTTTAAACATATTTAAATTTTTTATTTAATTAATTAATTGATTTAAATTAATTAAATATGCATTTAGGTTTCTAAAAATCACCAAAAATTCATGAAGCATTCCAATACATTTAGAAACATTTCCAAACTCACCATACAAATTTATTTTTAGTTTTGATCACATTTTCACAATTTTCTTTGAATTAGGGTTCTTAAATTTCACATTGTTTAACCCTAACTTGAAAAATTAATTTCTGCCTAACCATGATGAGTTTGAACTTGATTCTTTTTGGATTGTTTCATATATTGCATCTAGTTTATATTTTATTTATCTCATATTTTTGCATTGCATTTTCAATTTGATTTACATTTTTTCTTTAGAATCACCCAAAAAACCTAATTAACTTAAGAAATCCATAACTTGTCCTAAGTTAAGTTTCTGACTTTCTCCTTTGGGATGTGATCTTATATGGGATTAGGGTATGTTTGAGTTCAATTTCAAATTTTCATCATGATGTATGCTTCTGTTTTGGTCATATGCATCATGCTTGTTCATAAAACCCTAATTTTGCATCTCCATTTGCATTCTTCTTTGCATATCATGAACTTGTGAACTTTTCATGCCATTCCATTCTTCTGTATGTCATCTTAGACATCTTAGGACATGTTTAAACATTTCTTGATCATTGTTGCATCATTTTGGTATGCTTTGCATCCATTACATTTCATGAACATCCATGTGTTTTCATGCTTCTAAACATGCTTCCATTGCATCTGATCCTTGTATGATCATTCATATGCATCTTGTATGAATTTGTATCATATCATAACACATTTGCATTGCATAATCACTTCTGTTTTTGGACTTTTCATCCTTATTCATCTCCTTCCTTTGTGCTTTATGTCTTATGCATTCATACTAACATTTCAGGTACTTTTGGTAAGCTATCTGGGAGGTGGATTTGCCTTCACCTCCCACCTCTTCTTTCCATTGCATTTTAATCCTTCATTTTTCTTTGGAGTGAACATGCTTAACTTGTGTTTCTCTTGCTCCTTTCTTCTCTCCTAAGTTACTTATCTTCTTCAGGAAGTAAGTAACTTATTATTCTTCCTCATTCTCTTTTCATCTGCTTTTTCCATGGTGGCCTTCTTGAAGATATTTTCTCTTAAGTCTCACAAACCATAGGATATCCAAGCATGATATTTTTTAGGGTTGTGTATAGTCCCCCCTAGTCTTTTACCTTTGAGTCTCCTTGAGTCTCTCCTCTCATCTCAATAATCAGAGGCTAAACTCTTAAAGCTTCAGGACTTTGAATTAGGGTTATGCCTGCATCCTTATCTTAGGATGGAGTGTATAACTTTAATCCTTAGTGTTAAACCTTTAATTTGTTTACACCTCTCAATAAAAACACATTAATAATCACTAAGACTTTATCTTGTAACTTGGGCCTTACATTAAGGTTTTATCTCTTCCTTATGGTTAAGAGGGACTAACCCTAGTGTTTAATGGACAAGTCCCCCTCAAGTTGTCTTACAAACCATAAAATCCACTTCTTAATCTCACCCTTTAATTAAAATCCATTTAATAAAGATTTTTTATATAATGAATTTAATCCCTAACCATGGATTAAGTTAAGGTATCTTCCTCAGCTTAAGTGCTCTCATCTATCATCCTTCTATTAGGATGGTGTAATGGGTTCACTAATCTGTGATTGGAGATTAAACTCATTACTTAACACTATACAAAAATCAAAAACATCTAAATAATCACAAGTAGGTTAATGATCTTAATCCTACATCATCATGGTAATTAAGTTGAGATGCTTATCTCACACTTAAGTAGGCTCATTATCCCTAATAAGGGGTGATATAATGAGTTTACAAACCCTTGATTTAGGCTTAAGCTCATAATCATATGAAAAACACCAAAAACAATAAAAAAACTAAAAATACAAAAACAAACAATAATCGTTTCTTTCGGGATTATTTTCTCATCACCCTCATTCTATAAACGAGAACTTGCTTCTTCCGTCTAATGCAAGACAGTTAGCACTCGAGCCAGACGAGTCATACACTTGAGCATAAGCAAGCAGGCAGTTCACAGTCAATTTTTTTCTAGTATCTTTGAGTTGAACTACGGTGTTCTGACTTCCTCATTGCATGAGAGGATACGTAGGCATAACTTAACAGTTATCGAACAAAAGTCTCTTTGTCATCCCCCTCTTTCAGCATTCTTTCTAAAGCCTCAGTTCCTGAGCAATTCACACCTTTTGCACTGGCACCTGTATTTTCTTTCCCTAGCTTTTGCACACAGATATCACATACAGTACCCCTTTTAAACACAATCAAGTAAGTGTGGATCCCGTCGAGTACGACGGACGATCTGGGTGCTAATACCTTCCCATGTCGTAACCAACCCCCTTTCTCAGTTTCTCTGGTTCGCAACCGTCCTATCCATCTCTTTCCAGGTTTATGCAGCATTACCTTTCCTTCTGGATAAAAATGCCTAGTTGGCGACTCTATTCAACCCTTTTCTTCGCCGACAGTTTGCGTTTGCACCAGGATGAAAATTCGGGGAGCGACAGCTTGGCGACTCTGCATGGGACATTTTGCACCCAAGGCTTCTGGTTCTTTTTGTGGGTTTCTCCTAGCGCTTGTTTGATTTTTGTTTATGGGGGTGTTATGTGCTATGTGTGCTTTTGTTTATTTCTTTATTTATTGCTTTCTGTACAGCTTTTTTTTTCATTTTCATTTACTGTTTTTATGCATTTCATGTTATTATCATCATATCATGTGCTGGATGTGTTGGTTTACCTTGGTGGGAGGGGTATCTCAGTGAGAAAGGTTCCACACCGGGAGCCCGAGTGACACATAGGATTAGAGTGGCTTCATATTCTTTCCCATTCCATTTCGGTCTGGTGCGGGAATATGATACATGGTTCAGACATGAGTTTCTTCTTGAGATCTCTGTGCTACAGATTTCCTGTAGTACTAGGGCTATTTGGGAAGCCTGCTAAGTATGGATGACCTTTTTAGATGACCTTCAGCATCTATGGTGAATTAGAGGAGGATTCTTTATGATTAGGGTAAACATTGTACCTCCGGGTTAGAAGTGTTTACACTTCTCATAATAGATCCAAGTCTGAGGATCCTTGTTCTAGAACAATACTTGTGAGTGGGTGAGGTTGTTTACAGGTTTGCAGGAACCCTTGGCCTCAACATACCCTGTTACTGATATTGTTAAGGTTACACTATTTTGGACTGATCTTATGAAACCCTGGACTTATGACTCTTTATTTGAGTCCTCCACCTGGTTACTGGTTCTCTAGCCTTCATTTGGATTTCTGAACACTCATGGACCCTATCAAAGCAAATGACAAATCCAGCACCTGATCACAAACCCTTGGATATCATTATGCAAACATCATTTTGTATCATTTAACATTTGTCTATTCGTTTTACAGGGTATCCACATCATCTTTGGTTTTGTTTTGACTGTTCTTCTGCTCAACCATCTTCATCAGTTATCTTCCTTAGAGATCTTCTTCAGCTGATATCTTCTCCAGTAGTCTTCATCAGTATTTCTCCTCAGTTATCTTCATCAGCATCCATTGTCAGTATGGACTCATCCAGGAAGAGCAACATCACTTATCATTTCTTTGAGCCCTCCCTAGTAGGCATTGTAAACACCCCAAATTTGCCCTCACCCATTCACACCTTGGCTTGTGATCATTTCATATGCATAAACACAATCATACCATCTTATACCACAATTTTGATTCACTGCAAAGATTCAAAGTCATCTGCATCTAGGGTTTGTGAGCTGAGCAATCCAAGAGCTTCTTGAGCCACTCCAAAGGCCATCCATCACTTCAAAGGGGTCCATGTGTGTTCAAGCATCATATTACATCCTCTCAAAGTCAAGGTTGTCAAAGGATCACAAGAACTGGGATTGGTATGGAAGCAGAGCCAGGCTTGACTGCACAGATGACCTAGAATTAGGGTTTTGGTTTCAAAGGCCATAACTCCAATTTTTTTGGTCATTCTTGTTTCTATTGGTCTCTATATGGTATAGGGAGTATGCATATCAATTTTCATGAAGAAATTCCATGGGGAAGTCATCTGATCAAGGGTTGACTTTCTGAACAAGTCAGTGCAAAATCAGGGCATCTGAGGCCCCCAATGACCCAACCAAGGGGTGATCTTCATCATTTTGAGTGTATATGATCTTTATTTGATCATAGAAGAGGTTGTAAGTTCACAAAATTGAGAAATTTCAAGTCTTTTGCAAAGTTGACTTTTTGGGCAAGTTTGACTTTTAATGGAAATGTCATTTTATGCAACTTTTTCAACCCTTACTTTTTGATTCAAAAAGGCTTCAAATGAAAAAACTTTGGTCATGAAAGTTGTAGAATAGATCATTCCCTTTTCAAAAAGTACAAGAACATGACCTAATTCATTTTGGATCAAAAGTTATGGCTTGTCAAAGTTGGCAAAAATCACAAAATTTCAAAGTTTCTACCAAAGAGGTATTTTGCAAAATGACTTGATCAAGTGTTCTAAAGCTCTCAAATGGACTTCTAATTCACATAACATGATCATGTGACATCTAAAGTTCATAATGGACCAAAGAATTACACATTTGTATGGTTTTTGGGACAAGATCTTTTCATGAGAACCTAAGTGAACCAAGTTGCAAAATCCATCATAACACCTCATCCACTTGCTGCCTTGGTTGCTGAACCACCCTAGCCCTCTCCTCACCTCATGTTGCGCAACCCACTCCCCTTGTACTTGGCTAGAACATGACCCATGCTTTCTCTTACACAAAGTTGACAATTTGCAAAAGTAGCCATACCTATCACAAAAGGACATGTCACATCTTCTGACCAATAGGATTAGTTTATACAAACCAAATGCAAGCTAAACATCACAAGACACAAGCCTGAAACAAGCAAGAACTCAACATTCTCATTTTCCACCCTTGAAGCAAAAGCATTCGAAACATACAACACAGGCCACAAACACCAAAACAAACTTAATAAACCTTCTCAATACATCACCCTGATCACAAAGCACCCCTAAAATCAACCTGAAACTCAGGGAATCAAGAACACGATTCTCACCTGAGCTTGAACAGAACTGGTTCAAACTCTCAAACCAGCCAGCACAAACCTTCTCTAAGCATCAAGAGTTCATAAGGGAGGTCAAAGGGGTGGATTGCACAAAGGAAAGAGGCCAGAAGGTTGCAAAACTGAAAGCTTCAAAACTCAGGTAGCTCAAGAACATTTTTTCCAGAAACGTGTTTTTAAGTTTGAAATAGATTCTATATGTTCCCCTGATCACTCTGATGTCTTTGGTTTTGAAAATGGTGGAGAGATGAGAGTTTAATCGTGTTCTGAAATTTTTGCCCTAGAAAATGTTTTGTTTCGATTCAGTGGATTGAGGAAAGATAAATGAGTTTTAGCTTAGGGTTTTGATTCAGTGAGGTGTGGGAAGGATTTCTGTTCTTTTAGATTTCATTTTAGTTACGTTTTGAGGATTTTAGGAATTTTCAGGTGGGGTTCCCACCGGAGAAGACGACCAGAGGTCTTCTCCGGCCACCTGAAAATAATTAGGGTTTAATCCCTGTCATTAATGAAGTTTGAATTGTGAGCGTTGGATGAGTTGACCAAGTCCATTCCCGCGTGCATTCAAGGGCCTGGATTGCTTCATTAAAGCCCTAATCCACGTCATTAGCTAATTAATCAGGTTTTATATTAATTTGACCAGTTTGAATATCAGCCGTAGGATTGCGCGCGCAGTCTTCCCTCCTTCTCCCAATTTGAATCTCAGCCTCTAGATGTGCATACTTTTCATTTTTATTAATTTTATTTCATTTCTTTTATATTTCTTTTGTACATTTAATTAAAAATAGTAAAACTCATCCAAAAATTATGAAATTTTTTATGTAAGCTTTTATTTAATTTCTGAATACAAAAACATTTTTATTTTTATTTTTTGCATTAAAAAAGTATTTTTAAATATTTAAAAGTTTATTTTTAATTAATTAATGAGAATTAATTAATTAAAAATACTTTTAGGTATTTAAAAATCACCAAAAAATTCATGAAACATTTAAAAACATTTAGAAATATTGTCCAACCCTCAAACTAAATTTAGTTTTTGATCTTGATGCATTTTGAGAATTTTTCATGGAATTAAAATCATTTTTATGCATTATTTTGATCCAAACTTCCAAAAATCATTTCTGCCTAACCATTGAGAGTTGGACCTTGATTCTTTTTGCATTGCATTGTGTTTAGCATGTAGTTTGTGAGATTAAATGGCCATGATTTGATCTTTCATTTTCAATTTGTTTGGTAATTTTCTTGTTAAGGAACCCTAAAACCCTAGGAAACTTAGGAAAACCATGACTTGAATTAGGTTAAGAGTTGGAACTTCTCCTTTGGGAAGTGAGTTAGTATAGGATTAGGGATCCTTTGAATGCATTTTCAATTTTTTATATTGATGTTTGCTTCTGATTTTGGTTTTTTGTTTGATGCTTTGATCATGAACCCTAATTTGGGCTTCCATATGCATCCACCTTGCATTTGCTTGCATACCATGTCTTGCCATAACATTTTGTGCATCCATTTGATTCATTTGATATCTTAAGACATATTAGAAGCATGTTTGATCATTGCATCTTGTATTTGCCATGTGGTATGCCATTTGCATTCCATAACATTTCATGTATGATCATGGTTCTAAACTTTCTTCATTTGCATCCATGAACTTATATGATCATCACCATGCCTTATCTCATGTTTGCATCATCTCATAGCATCATTATCATCCCATATATGCTTCTGGTTTTGTTTCTCATCATGCCATTCCATTCCATTTGGCATTGCATTGCATTTCTTTTACTAACTTTTCAGGTGGTAAGCAACTTTGAGAAGTGAATTTGCCCTCACTTCTCACAATTTCTTTTCATCTCTCTCTTGCATCCATGCTGCATTTTGATATGTGTTTGAGATTGAGCTTGCTCATTCTTTTTCTTCTTACTTTCTTTCTTCAAGTGACTTGACTTCTTGAATGAAGCAAGTTACTTTGCTTCTCCTGATCCTTTCATCTGCTTCCTGGTGTTTCCATTGAAGATCTTTCTTGTAAAACTTCACAAACCCTAGGAATAACCAAGCATGATAATAACTAGGGTTTTGATTAGTCTCCCCTCTTAGTTTCTACCTTTGTGTCTCTTTTGAGTCTTCTCTTCTCATCTCATAATCAGGGACTAAACCCTAAAGGCTTTAAGGCTTTGAGATTAAGCTTATGCCTGCATCCTTCTATTAGGATGGAGTGTATAACTTTAATCCTAAGTGTTAAACCCTTAATATGTTTAAATATCTTAATCAATTCACTTAATAATCATCAAGACATCACACTTGTAACTTGGGCCTTGCATTAGGGTTCTAATTCTTCCTTAATTGGTTAAGAATGACTAACCCTAGTGTTAATGGACAAGTCCTCCTCAAGTTGTCTTACAAATCATAAAACTCACTTCTTCATCATATCATTAACTAAAATCCATCTAATAAAGGCTTTGTTTTGTCATGAGTTTAATCCCTAATCATGGATTAAGTTGAGGAGCTTTCCTCAGCTTAAACATTCTCATCTATTATCCTTCTATTAGGATGGTGTAATGAGTCTGTTTAATCCCTGATTATGGCTTAATCTCATTACTTAACACTAAACAAAAACAACCAAAACATCTAAATAATCACAAGTAGGTTAATGATCTTAACCCTACACCATGGTGATTAAGTGTGAGAAGCTGACTTCACACTTAAGGTATTCTCATTACCCCTAATTAGAGGGAGGATGTGATGAGTTTACTAACCCTTGGTTTAGGCTTAAGCTCATTAACTTATGACAAACTTTCAAAAGCAATAAAAGACTGAAAACACAAAAACAAACAATAATCGTCTCCTTCGGGATTCTTTTCTCATCTCATTCACTCATAACCAAGAACTTGTTTCTTCCGTCTAATGCAAGACAGTCAGCACCTGAGCCAGACAGGTCATACACTTGAGCATAGACAAGCAGGCAGTTCACAAGTCAATCCATCTTCCAGTCTCTTTGGGTCGAACTACGGTGTTCTGACTTCCTCATTGCACGAGAGGATACGTAGGCATAACTTAACAGTTATCGAACAAAAGTCTCTGTATATTCCCCCTCCTTCCAGCAGCATTCTTTAAGCCTCATAGTCTTGAGCACTTCATTCCTGTTCTCACACTGACACTGTACATTTATACACTTCACTTCTCTTACACTGACACCTGTACATCCCTTTCCAGCTACTTTATACACAAAATGCACTGACACTACCCCTTTAAAACACAAATCTTTTAAGCGTGGATCCCGTCGAGTACGACGGACAATCTGGGTGCTAATACCTTCCCAGGTTGTAACCGACCCCCTTTCTCAGTCTCTCTGGTTCGCAACCGTCTTATCCATATCTTTCTAGGTCTATGCAGCATTACCTTTCCTTCGGGATAAAAATGCCTAGCTGGCGACTCTTTTCTTCTCCAGTGAGTTCACTGCTGTGTGTTCTCATTGTTCCTCTCGCCGACCGTTCGCATCTGTACGTTTATCTGGGCCATTCCCATTTATCGGGAGCGACAGGCATCAGGCAGATTCAGGAACTTATCACTCCTGATCATGTTCCTTTATTCAGAGAACATTATGGTGGTATTATGGACATGATCATGGATTTGGATGCATCACACAGGAGCATGATTCACACTTGCCTTCAGTTTTATGATCCTCCTCTCAGATGTTTCACTTTCCCAGACTTTCAGATGGGTCATTTGTTAGAAGAGTTTTCCATGTTGTTGGGTGTCCCCATCAGAAGAGGAATTCCTTTCAACCTTGAGATGACTGCTCCTAAAAATGAAGACATAGCTATGTCTTTACATTTGGAAACCACCATCATTGATTAGCATATGACCACCAAGTATGGAATCGCAGGCCTCCATTTGGACTTCTTGATCACTCAGGCCACCAGTCATGCTGCAGCAGGGAAGTGGAAAACTGTTTGTGCTCTCCTGGATCTTAGTGTATATGGAATCATCTTGTTTGCAGATGGGCCTAAGTTTGTAAGCAAGAATGCTATCCATACCTTCCTGCTGAAGAATCCAGTTCCTACCTTGCTAGGGGATTTCTACTACTCAGTGCATCAGAGAAATGAGAAGCAGAAGGGAAGGCTAGTTAGATGTTGTGCACATCTCTTCTATTGTTGGTTATTGAGACACATGCCGAAGACAGAAGCTTTCCTGAATCCTCATCAGTCAAGAAATTGGGCTAAGAGAATGATTTATCTCATTTCAGAAGACATCAGGTGGTGTACTCAGAGCACCAAGGGCAGGGAAATAATTACAAGCTGTGGGCAGTATCCCAATTTACCTCTTATTGGAGTGAAGGGTTGCATCAACTACAATCCTTTGCTTTTCAAAAGGCAGCTAGGGTATGCCTTAGTACATCCACCAAGAGAGTAGGATTTAGCATAGACCCTTTAATGTGATGTTCAGAATAATCATGCCATCATCCGACAAGCAGCCTGGGCTTGGGATAACATACAGACAAAAGGGACTGATATTCTTGGCAAGTGCAACAACATAGCTTCTGCTCATTACATTGATTGGTCTTGCATCAGAGGACAGATCACCCGCATGCCATTCACCCTGGAAAATGTGCCAGGGCCATCATCATTAGAGCCCATAGCTATAGTGAGTCTGGAGGAATTTGATAAGCTGAAAGAGAGGAATACCCAGCTTTCTGAAGATCTGAAGAAGACCCTTTGGGAAAGGAATGATGGTCGTCTGGACAATGAGAAGCTAGAGAAGCACCGTATCGAGCATGTGACCAAAATCGAGAAGACTGAAGATTACATCAGAAAAGCCCGAGTAGGGGAGTTGGTATTGAAGAATTCTTACAAAGAAGCTAAGATTCAGAAGGCCAGAGCTGAGCATTACTTGGAAGAGAGTCAGGCTAGGTGGATCAGGATCACTGAGGCTCGTTTGCAAGAAGGTTTAAGGACACAGGCTAGGATAGAGCAGCTGGAAGCTAATGAGAAGAAGAGCCAGAAAGCCTTGTTAGCAACACAGAAGGAAATCTCCGAGTTGAAACTCCGGGAGGGGTTGAAGAGATCAAAAGACCAAGACAAGTACCAGAAGTTGACAAGTGCCATTGCCACCAGGAACCTTCTTATCAGGACCATCACAGAGCATCCAGTTGGACCAGTGACTGATGCTTTCCTGAAGGAAGTCAAGGAGGATGACTTTGGGCTGGATGTTTGATTTCTTTGTACTTGTATTTTATTTTGGTTGTACTTTATTTCTCATGATGATTTTGTTGTATTTCTCGACTTAATTGTATTTTGACCCACCATGGGAACTTGTTGTAATCATAAACTATGTATCTTTTGCATTTGTAAAATATGGTTTATGTATTACCTGGTTTTTCTCTTGGACTCCATTTCTCTTCAACATCTTCATTCCTAGAGGTCTAGAAGGTCAAAACCAAAGAACCAAACTGGATACCCTTGGAAGACAAATAGACATACTGCATTGCATACTAACCTCATTCTTTGTTTTGTAGGTGTTTTTGTTGTTGTTTTCTCACTTTGCTGTTGTCTCAAGAAACATTGCTCGTAAGAGGGTTTTCCCCATCAACAGAGTTCACCTGTATCCAACCAAAAACAACCTTTCGAGCTTACAGAATGACCAAGTTCAACAAGATTTGACTGACGTGAGAACTCAAATGGCTAATGAGAGAACTGAGATGAGGGCTCAGATGAACCAGTTCATGGCAGTAATGACTGGGTTGGCCCAAAGCCAAGAAAGATTAAGAGAGTTAGTCGAGCGGCAAACTCCAGAAGAGAATCATCCAGGTACAGGAGGTACTAGTAACAATGATCACGGGCAGCCACGAACAGATCCGCCAGAGTTTGGGCCTCACCTCAATCCTCAAGTCAATGCTATCAGAAATACCCAAGGAAACACTGGAGGTCGTGCCTTGTAAGATGACCCTCAAGAAGAACAGTTTACAGTAATTGGTGCTGGGGATGAAGCCTATGATCGTCGTCTGGACGAAATAGCAGAGAAGCTGAGATCTTTGGAGTCCCAAAACTCTTTGGGATTTGATGTAATGGACATGGGTCTAGTTGAGGGAGTCAGGATTCCTCACAAATTCAAGCCTCCATGCTTTGAGAGATATAATGGTACCTCTTGTCCACGTACTCACCTGTAGTCCTTTCTGGGGAGACTAAAAGCTTATACCATGGACAAAAAGCTGTGGATGTTCTACTTCGAAGACAGTTTGACCGGGGCATCCCGCGAATGGTATTCTCACCTGTCCAGAGCAACAGTTAGAAACTAGAAGGATTTGGCCGAAGCATTCATACGCCAGTACCAATATAACTTGGACATGGCTCCCAACAGGACCCTCCTGATGGGTATGTCTCAATCATCAAGAGAAAGCTTCAGGGAGTATGCCCAAAGATGGAGACAACTTGCTGCTTCTGTCCAGCCTCCGATGTCTGAGAGAGAAATGGCCGACATGTTTATGAACACGTTGCAAGGAACTTGCATTGACAGACTTGCTGCTTTCTTGTCCACCAGCTTTGCGGATGTAGTTATAGTTGGAGAAGGAATTGAAAGTCTTTTGACGATAGGCAAAATTTCAGACAACGGTGCTAGTTCCAACAATACAAGAAAACCTTTCTCAGGACCTCTCAGGACAGGTGAGACCAACTCAGTGCATACGGACAGAGGTAGGCCTCAATACATGCCAAGATCAGTAGCTGCTGTCACCATTCCAGCTCCAGCACCTCAACAACAGTATCCTCCATAACCATAACACTTCCCACCGCAACAACAATTTCCTCAACAGAGATCTTACAACAATAACAATCAGCAACAACGTCCATTTCAATAGAGGACTTCACAAATCAACAGGGTGATCGATCCCATTCCAATGCCCTATGCTTCCTTACTTCCACAGTTATTAAAGCTCAATCTGATAGAATTGAGGACTCTGGCTCCACCAGATCCCCAAAATCTCCCAAGAAACTATGATATCAACGCCAGGTGTTCCTTCCACTCCAATGCACCTGGCCATACAACAGAGAAGTGCAGAGCTTTACACATGAAGGTTCAAGAATTGATTGATTCTAAGGCAGTCAACTTTGCACCCCCTTCAAGTATTACCAAGATTCCTATGCCTAGCCATGGTGGGCCTAGGATAAATGCCATTGAGGAGGATCTACCAATGAACCAAATTGGCAGTGTTGCAAGTTGTAACACGGTGGGAGAACTGACTTTAATTATGTGTTGCGGATAGCAAGAGTCGCCACCAACTTTTATTTTATCCAAAGGAAAGGGCATACAAGAACAGGAAAGACCTTAAAAGATTTCTGGGTTCGGGGGGTAGGTTATGTAAAGGGAAGGTGTTAGCACCCTTTACATCCATGGTTATCCATGGGCTCTTAGTTATTTAGCTCACTTTAAAATGTTTTTGAAATGTGAAGTGTGTGAATATAAATTTTCTTTAAGTACTTTATAATGATCCATGTACGGATATATACAAAGACTTTGTTTTGAAAATTATTTGAAAATGTGAAGTGTTTGAAATGTTTTAGGAAAATGAGCAAGTACATAAGAGGAACCTACCCTAAGTTAAGTCTTTTCTGTTCTTAAATATCCTTTAAGTGGTAAGACTATCCCTATTATTAAGGAATAGGTAGTCATTACCTTGGATGTGAGGGACAAGTGAAGGGACATCTGTTATTTAGGCAATTGTAAGGTGTATAAGCAATTTGAAGGGACTTATCATCTTTATTCGAAAGGGACAAGATCATTACGAAGGCAACCACGAAGGGACTTGATCTTTTTATCTATTAAGGGACTAGATGATATAAGAGAAGGGACTTTGCTTTACACCTTACTTGACCTTGTGTTTAGGCAACGTGAGAGGTAACCCTTAAGAAGTGAGATGGCGATCAAAGATCGACTTACGTGTGTGAGTGTACCAATTCAAATATTTATCTTTAAGTTAATGATCTAAACCAATTTTAAATACAAGTATGTTTCACACTCCCTATTTTACTAACCATAGCATTTAAAAATAAATAATAAAGATTACTACAACTATTACATATGAGATACAATTACATTATAATTAAAAATACTTAAAATAAATAAGCAAAATAATAATAAATAATTGGGTTAGTAGCAATAATAATAAAATAAAAATCATATAATATATAAATAAATGGGGTTAGTAATAATAAAATGAATAAGAATAAAATAAAGAAATTAGCATAATAATGAATAATAAATTAAAAGTTCAATTTTTAATAAATAATTATTTTTTAAGATTTTAATAAGGAAAATAATCAATTCATACTATATACTAATTATTATAAAGATTTACATTTATATACATGTTATAAAAATAATGGTTAATTATAATTAAATAAACATATTATAAAATAAATTATATTTATAAGATTAAATTATGAGTTTTTAATTGTTTTAAACATTACCTAAAATTATTTACATGATTTATATAAAACTATGAATAATGATAATATAAACAAATAAAGAAACATAATTAACATTTATATAAAATAATTAGGTTTTTAGAAAAATATTATTAGGGTTAATGAAAATATTAGGGTTTATGATTATTTTGAAAAAATACAAATAAGGTTTTATTTATTAATTTACAACAAAAATAACAAATTCAATTATTTACAAATTATATATTTAACAATATAAGCATACAAATTAATTTCTAAGCATATATGATTTTATTTTTTATTATAAACTATTTTAATTAACATTAAAGAAAATAGAAGAAATAGAAAAAACAATTAAAACAAAATAGTAAAACTTACCTGCTGGAGCCTGGGGTCGAACCCAGGTCTCCCAGCCTATTCCATTGACCATCAACCAGCTGAGCTACGCATGCTGCGTGTACATGAATCAAACTCCAGCAATAATATATTAAACCTGATAATTACATGAAATTTTGAACAAAAAAAACCTGACCCAGGAATCGAACCCTGGCCCTCTATCATCACACACCAACGTCAAAACCAACTGAGCCACGCGCTCACTTTGAAACATAAATAGAAACAAATACAAAATATTTTAAACCAATTTTTTGAAATAATTTTTCGCGCCACTGGTCTTCGTCTTCAACCTTGGTACCTACGAATTTTCCTGCGTTTTTACAGACATATTTACCTGCGAATTTCTTAATACAGAAAACCTACGAAATTGAAACATCATTAAAACAGTACAATTTCATTAAATTAAGAGTGCAAACAAGGTCCAGAGGTTGTTTAGAATTGATCCACGGTTTTAGAATTTGTTTATATTCGTTAAAACACAAAACCCTAACTTGAAGGTCAAGAACCCTAAAATGGCATCACACGATTCGGCCATGGTTTCTTCAATTAAACCGCCCAGAATTCATCACAAGCTTCAACTAATAATGAATCAATAAACAAAATTAGTTTTCAATGCATAAATAATGAGAATCGAAAATTTCAAAACCAAGAACAAAACTGATTCGGTTTAAGTAATATGGAATGATTTGGATGCTGCAAATGGTTCAAATAGGTTCAGTGATGTCCATAGAAAACATGTATCAACCTTCAAATTGCCTTGAAATAGCTTGAAGAGTGAAATCCGAATTGTGTTTTTGGTGAGTTTTGGAAAATTGGAAACTTACTCTTGAGGCAGAAATTTCGTCCTCTATGCATTGTGATGGTTTGTATACTTATAGTTGGATGAAACTAGGTCAAAAAATTGAATGGTTGTTTGGACTTTTTGATCTTTGAAGATTGAAAAAGATCATGACTTGAATTTCATATATCTTTGAATGAAACCTTTCTATCTTAAGACAATCACCATCAATTGCATATCAATCTGATCCAATTCATGTTTATGACTTTCTAAAATCAAAATATATTTTAAATCTTCATATTTTATATTTTATTTGAATTTAAAATGATTTTTAATATAAAAAATCATAATAAATAAAATAAATAAAATAAAATTATGAAAATATTAAATAAATTTCGTGCATGATGTCATGGAACACCTTGGGTCACAAAAAGTTCAGCCCATTTGAAGAATTATGGTTTTAAGACCCTATTTTCTTCATAAACCACCCAAAAATTTCCCAACTTTGCAAGGGCACAAATCCTTCAATTTTAATGCTATGAGGGTGTTCTTGGACATTTTGGAAAGCTTAAATAGTCCTCTAACCAACCCCATTGGTTTCATGTCCATATCATTTACCATTCTCAAGTTATGCCCTTTTGAAGTTGTTGACTTTTTGTTGACTTTCAAAAGGACCTATAATGTCTTAGCTCATACCTTCCAAATGAAGCATTTTTGGGCTTGGCTTGTGAGACACAAAGTTGTAGAGAATTCAATTTCCTTCAAAATGAGCTTTGGATGGGAAAAATTTGATGAAGCATGTGAAAGTTATGGCTGGTCAAAGTTCAATTGACTTTTCCTGAGGAAACCCTAATTTAGAAACCTCTGATTCTTGATGATCTGAAATGTCCTTGGTGAATCATGATCAACCCTTGATAAAATGATGGATTTTAATTCATATACTTGATGTTGGCAAAAAATCATGAAGTTTGACTTTGGTTTGACCACAGTTGACCTCAGTTTGACTTTTTAACTACTTTGACTGATTTTGACTTATCTGATCATCTGACTGAGCAAACCTTTGAGAAAAGTCTTGAAACTTGTCATGGGGATTCTTAAACACATATAATATGCTATGAAGCTCACTTTAAGTCTTGCAAATCCATTTATCTTGATTAAAGTCAAAACCCTAGTTTAAGATGCACTGCTGAGGAGGATGCATTGTCTGAGGGAATTGTCAAATCTTCTGACTAATTGTGAACCTTGTGAACCTTGTGAGCCTCTTAGTACACAAAGTCTTGTTTTGTGAGGGCAAATTTTGGGGTGCAACAGCTGCCCCGGTTCAATTTTCTGAAACCTGAGGGGTTAGATTGGTATATGTGCCAGTCGTAACTTGGAAGGTTGAAGGGGATTGAACACAAAAGCCCAAAAATTTGCACTCACCAGTGCGTAGAGTGATACTGATGACTAGCTGTAGATGCTTGAGTGGGCTTAAAGATGCCACTTGGAAAAAGTTCTTCAAATATACCTCTTGGAGAATAAAGTAGTCCAAAGTATGAAGATATAGCTTTTTGGGAAAATAAACAACGGCCCAAAGTAATGATAGCTTTCAGGAGGATAAACAACGTCCTGAGGTATAAGTATAACTTTTGGGAAGATAAACAACGGCCCAAAGTCAAGATATGGCTTTTGAGAAGATAAACAACGTCTCAAGATAGCTTTTGGGAAGATAAACGACGTCCCATGATGATGAGGTAACCTTTGGGAAGATAAACAACGACCCAAGGTCATGATAGCTTTCAGGAGGATAAACAACGTCCCGAGGTAATGAGATAACCTTTGGGAAGATAAACAACGGCCCAAGGTCATGATAGCTTTCAGGAGGATAAACAACGTCCCGAGGTAATGAGATAACCTTTGGGAAGATAAACAACGGCCCAAGGTCATGATAGCTTTCAGGAGGATAAACAACGTCCCGAGGTAATGAGATAACCTTTGGAAAGATAAACAACGGCCCAAGGTCACAAGTTGTTGATGAAGTTTGCCTGCTGGAGAATTAATCTGAAAAACAAGATTATAACATTCTGCACGATAATATTAGTTTATGCATTATGTATGCATGTATAGTATGTTGCACTTAAGTAATGTATTATGTACTTATGGATATGTATGTTATGGTCTGATGTAAATGATGTATGTATGCATCATGCAGCTTGAAGCGCCTGGATATCTTCGTATAACAACTGCTGGCCAGGGAAAATAAATCCTGATTTGTAACTGAATATGAGGAACTCGTTCCCGTTTCGTTTGATAATATAGTACTCATAACCTCCCGTCTTCGTTTAATAGTAAGGTATACATAACCTCCCGTTTTTGTTCGATAGTAAGGTATCCATAACCTCCCGTCTTCGTTTAATAGTAAGGTATACATAACCTCCCATCTTTGTTCGATAGTAAGGTATCCATAACCTCCCGTCTTCGTTCGTCGTACTCCTATTGAAAGAATAAATTCCCGATTATCCTTCTGAGGATAAAAGAGATGGATATAAATTCCAGGGGAGATGTAACTCGAAGTCTTTATGAAGATGGATTTGCCCTACTGGGGGATTTGTAGTTGTCTGGTAGGGATGAACCGGCGAAGCTTCGTTGAATTCCTTCCCTCGTTCGCCCTTAGTAAATACTATTACTGCATTTTTATGCATTTCTGGTAAACATCAATCATATTGAGCATTTTATGCATTTCTGGTAAACATCAATCATATTCAAAAGCATACATACATTCAAACACAACCAACAGACGTTTCTCTTATGTAAATAGGGTAAAAGTAAATCTGGATTCAAAGATGGAATTTTATTTATATCACAAAGTGACCCGTACATGGGTAAGTTTGTACAAGGAGACAGAAATCCTAGTAAGAGGAATTCGTCATAAAATTTTACAAAACAAGAAAATCAACTATGTGGGAAATAATCCTATTGAGTTTCAATTCTACTATTGCCATTATCTTCAAGTATCTCATCTTCTGCTGTCGAGACGGAAATGATTGAATTGATCCTTATCTTTTCGAGCTTAAGTAAGTAGCACAAATGGTTGTAGTTTAATGGGTGATCCAAACGAGACATAGTCATACGCTTTAATCCCTAACTTTTGCCTGGATTGCCTTTTCAGGTTTTCAATCCATCGGGATACCCTTTTTTTGCCCAAGCCGCCTTTTCAGGTTTTCGACTTGCCGGGTGTACATTATATATATATATATCCCTAATTTTTGCCCGAACCCTTTTGGTTCGCCGGGATGCCCTTATTTCTGCCTAGGCCAGTCAACCTAGCGGGTCTCTTTTTATGCGTAGTATTTTTTAACTATGTCTGCATTTACAGGCTGTGGGAAGTCTTCACCATCCATAGTAGTAAGTATCATGGCACCTCCTGAGAATACTGTCTTGACTACAAATGGTCCTTCATATGTAGGAGTCCACTTGCCCCTAGGATCACCCTGTGGTAATATGATACGCTTTATTACCAAATCACCAGCCTGATATACCTTTGGCTTAACCTTCTTGTTAAAAGCCTTGATCATCCGTTTCTGGTACATCTGGCCATGACAAACTGCTGCTAACCTCTTCTCATCAATCAAATTTATCTGGTCAAGTCGAGTCTAAATCCACTCATCTTCATCCAAGCCTGCATCCTTCATAATTCTTAAAGAGGGAATCTGAACTTCAATGGGCAGAACTTCTTCCATACCATAGACTAAGGAGAATGGAGTTGCCCCTGTTGAAGTACGTATTGTAGTACGATAACCATGAAGAGCAAATGGTAACATCTCATGCCAATCCTTGTAAGTAACAGTCATCTTCTGTATAATCTTCTTAATGTTCTTGTTAGCAGCTTCAACTGCCCCATTCATCTTTGGACGATACGGAGAAGAGTTGTGATGCTTAATCCTGAACTGCATGCAGAGATCAGTAATCATAGTGTTGTTCAGATTAGAGCCATTGTCAGTAATAATCCTTTCAGGGATGCCATACCTACATATGAGATTATTCTTAATGACTCGAGCCACAACATTCTTAGTAACAGATGCAAATGAAGCTGCCTCTACCCACTTAGTAAAGTAATCAATAGCAACCAGGATGAAACGATGCCCATTAGAAGTAGTTGGCTTAATCTCACCAATCATATCAATGCCCCGCATGGCAAAAGGCCAAGGAGCAGTCAACACATTCAATGGTGATAGAGGTATATGTACTTTATCAGCATAGATTTGACACTTATGACATGTTCTGGAATGTTGATAGCAGTCAGCTTCCATGGTAGACCAATAGTAACCTGCTCTCAATATCTTATTTGCCATAGTATGACCACTAGAATGAGTGCCAAAAATCCCATCATGCATATCTTCCATAATCTCTGTTGCTTCCTTCGTATCCACACAACGAAGCAAAGTTTAATCATGATTGCACTTGTACAAAATGCCATTACTCAAAAAGAACTTAGTAGAAAACCTTCTCAGAAACTTTCTATCTTTGACAGATGCCCCTTCAGGGAACTCCTGATCTTTCAGATATCTTTACACTTCATAGAACCAAGGCTTCTCTTCTGCTTCTTCAGTGCCAATCTCATTGCAGTATGCAGGCTTCTCAAATTTATCAATGGTAATCTTGGGAGCTTCATCATCCCAGCTGATCTCAAACATGGATGCCATGGTGGCTAATGCATCTGCTAGCTGATTCTCTCTTCGTGGAATATGTCCAAAAGTAATCTCTTTGAAATGTGGAACCAAAGACAACACATGTTCTCTGTAAGGAATGAGATTATCATGCTTGGTATCCCAATCTCCTTTAATCTGACTTACTACCAGGGCTGAATCTCCATACACGTCTAGGAACTGAATCTTCATATTAATGGCAGCTTTGATACCCAGGATACATGCCTCATACTCAGCCATGTTATTAGTACAATAGAAACAAAGTCTGGCAGTAATCGGGGTATGACAACCTTCAGGGGAAATGACCACAACACCAACACCATTACCATGGGCATTAGAAGCTCCATCAAAAACCATAGTCCATCGGGATCCTTGTTCAGGTCCGTCATATTGTCCAGGTTCTTTGGTAATGATCATAATGTCTTCATCGGGGAACTCAAAACTCATTGACTGATAATCATCCACTGCTTGATGAGCCAAATGATCAGCCACAACACTTCCTTTAATGGCCTTCTGAGTAGTATACTGTATGTCATATTCTGTCAAGATCATTTTCCATCTTGCAATTCTTCCGGAGAGAGCAGGTTTCTCGAATATGTACTTGATTGGATCCATCTTTGAAATCAATAAGGTAGTATGAGTCAACATATACTGTCTTAGTCGACGAGCAGCCCATGCCAAAGCGCAGCAAGTTTTCTCGAGCAGTGAGTATCTTGTTTCACAGTCGGTAAACTTTTTGCTAAGGTAGTATATTGCATGCTCTTTTCGACCAGACTCGTCATGTTGCCCCAACACACACCCCATTGAGTTGTCTAACACTGTTAAGTACATAATCAAGGGTCTTCTATCAAGTGGTGGCATCAAAATGGGAGGTTCTAGAAGATATCTCTTGATTTCATCAAAGGCTGTCTGGCACTCATCATTCCATTCCATCACCTGATCTTTCTTCAACAATTTGAAGATTGGCTCACAGATGGCAGTTAATTGGGAAATAAATCTTGCAATGTAATTCAATCGTCCCGAGAAACCTCTAACTTCCTTCTCAGTACGGGGAGCTGGCATCTCTCGTATAGCTTTCACTTTTGCAGGATCTACTTCAATACCTTTTCCACTGACAATGAAACCCAGGAGCTTACCAGACCTAACTCCAAAAGTACACTTGTTTGGGTTCAATCTCAACTTGTATTTCTTCAACCTCTCAAATAATTTATGCAAATGATCAAGATGTTGCTCTTCATTCTGGGACCTGGCTATCATATCATCCACATACACCTCTATCTCATGATGAATCATATCATGAAACAAAGCTACAATGGCACGCTGATATGTTGCCCCTGCATTCTTCAAACCAAATGGCATCACCTTATAGCAAAAGGTGCCCCACTGTGTAACAAATGTTGTCTTCTCCATATCTTCAGGTGCCATATTGATTTGATTGTAACTAGAGAAACCATCCATAAAAGAGAATACCTTGTGCTGAGCAGTGTTGTCTACCAGAACATCAATATGAGGAAGTGGAAAGTCATCTTTGGGGCTGGCCTTGTTCAAATCCCTGTAGTCTACACACATACGTACCTTACCATCTTTCTTGGGTACCGGCACCACATTTGCAACCCACTGAGGATAAGAAGTCACAGCTAAGAACCCTGCATCAAACTGTTTCATTACCTCTGCTTTGATCTTCTCTGACATTTCAGGACGCATGCGACGAACCTTTTGCTTCTTTGGACGACAATCTTCTTTTACTGGCAAACGGTGAACCACAATGTCTGTATCCAACCCTGGCATATCTTCATAGGACCAAGCAAAGATTTCCACATAATCATGTAACATCTGAATCAGCCTGTTCTTGACACTATCCTCTAATTCAGCCCCTATCTTGACCTCTTTCCTGTTTTCTTCAGTTCCCAGATTCACAACTTCGACTGGCTCTTCATGTGGCTGTATAGTTTTCTCTTCTTGTTGTAACAACCTAGCAAGCTCTACAGGTACTTCACAATCGTCCTCATTTCCGTCTTCAGCTTGATAGATCGGATTCTCGAAATTATAATTGGCAATAGTAGAATTGTTATCAACAGGATCCAGAGTGGATGAGGATCTGCATTTTAGTGATGTGGGTGTGTGTAAGAACACATAGCTGATAAAACAAAATAAAAGAAAAGAAAGACAAGGAACACAATATTTACGAAAACGAAACGTCCACTGATTTTTATTGAATGAAATATGCAAATGAAATGACATCCCGTAATAAGCACACCATTGTGCCCCGGGTAAGGCACAAGGCTTGAGAGTTTTAATTGTTCAAGAAATTACAGACTTAAAAGTAACAACACAGTAATAGTATTTACTCCTGACTAAAGGAGATAGGAATAACATCTTCAGCTTTCCAATTATTGAGCCCAGCACCCACAGTAGGAAAAATCCAAGCATCCAAGTTGTAGTCTTCGTCATAGTCACCCACGGCATTGATCTGATCTTTCATAATCCCCTGATTGGTGATACGAACAACACGAGCACGACGAACAGCCTTCTGGGACTCTGCAGTGAAACCCAAACCAAACTTATCAGACTTGTAAGGAATGTCAGGAAGCTGACCCCAAATAGTACAACCACCTTCATCCACCACAACTCTAGCATCTTTGAGGGAGGCCATTGTAGGAGGTACTCTGGTGACCACAGGAACTTTCTTGACAACAGGAGGAGCTTCATAATTGTTAACAATCCAAGGAACCACTTCAAACGTCTGGCACGGAGTTTCAACGTATTCACCTTCCACTTCAAGATATTTAAAGGTGTTCACATGGCTAACTATATATCCTTCCTCTCCGTAAACAGTGACAACTTTTCCTCCTACCGGATATCTCAGCTTCTGATGTAAGGTGGAGGTTACAGCACCTGCCCCATGGATCCAGGGACGCCCAAGCAAACAAGAATACGAAGGACGAATATCCATCACATAAAAAGTAGCATTGAAGACCTGAGAACCTACTTTTATTGGGAGATCAATTTCTCCATGCACCACTCTTCTCGAGCCATCAAAAGCCTTCACCACTATATTACTGGGTTTCAACACATCATCTTCAGGATTAAGTTTATTCAGAACTTCTTTAGGCAACACATTCAGCGAGGAACCATTGTCTATTAATACATGTGACAGGGTAGTGCCCCTGCATTAAATAGAGATATGTAGAGCCCTGTTATGATCCCTCTTAGCAGGAGTCAAATCAGCATCGGAGAAACCTAACCCATTATCATAGGTCAAGTGTGCAACACAATTTTCAAACTGGTCAACAGAGATTTCATTTGGTACGTGAGCAATCCTCAAGAATTTAATCAGGGCTTTGGCATGAGCCTCAGAACACAACAATAAAGACAACATAGAAATCTTGGAGGGAGTATGCCCCAATTGATCAACAATGTCATAATCACTTTTGCGAATGATCTTCAATACTTCTTCCATCTGCTTAGAGAGATCATCAGCAGCTGGCACATCATTTTATATAGGTTCAATAACAGGACCTTTGCCCCGAGCATCAGCAGTAGAGGTAGTAACTAGAGTAACTGTATTCTTGGAAGTAATTGGAGGAGAGAAGACTCTTCCACTTCATGTGATCTTACTTGATCTAGCAATATTATCAACATCAAGGTTTTCATTAGCAACTGGTGTATCAGCTAAGGGTTCCTGCTTAACACCATGGATATAAACATCGGACCCATAATGCCAAGGCACAGCTTTATCAGAAGTGTACGGAATAGGACCAGGAGTGGTGATGATCATAGGAGCCACTCTAGCTTCAGCAACAATCTTCACAGGGCCTTCAGCAGTAATCTTAATTGGACCCTTATGAGTGATTTTTATAGGACCCTTGGAAGTAATCCTCACCGGCACTTTATCAACCATATCCACCTCTTCAACCTTCGCACCTTTAGTTATATGATCAACCATGCTCTCCACAGAAGGTGGAGTCCTCTCAAACACTATGGTGTAATTATTCATGAGGCGTTTGTAAACACCCCAAATTTTCCCTCACCCATTCACACCATGGCTTGTGATCTTTTCATATGCATAACTCCAATCATAGCATCTCATACCACATTTTTAATTCATTGCTTTGGTTCAAAGTCATCTGCATCTAGGGTTTGTGATCTGAGCAATCTAAGAGCTTCTTGAGCCACTCCAAAGGTCATCAATCACTTCAAAGGGGTCCATGTATGTTCAATCATCATATTATGTCCTCTCAAAGTCAAGAATGTCAAAGAATCACAAGAACTGAGAATGATATGAAAGTAGAGCCAGGTTTGACTGCACAGATGACCTAGAATTAGGGTTTTGGTTTCAGAGGCCATAACTCCAATTTTTTTTGCCATTCTTGTTTCTATTGGTCTCTATATGGTATAGGGAGCATGCATATCAATTTTCATGAAGAAATTCCATGGGGAAGTCATCTGATCAAGAGTTGACTTTCTGGGCAAGTCAGTGTAAAATCAGGGCATCTGAGGCCCCCAATGACCCAACCAAAGGGTGTTCATCATCATTTTGATTATGTATGATCTTTATTTGATCATGGAAGATGTTGGAAGTTCACAAAATTGAAGAATTTCAAGTCATTTGCAAAGTTGACTTTTTGGGAAGTTTGACTTTTAATGAAAATTGCCATTTTGGCAAACTTTTTCAAACCTTTACTTTTTGATTCAAAAATGCTTCAAATGGAAACACTTTGGTCATGAAAGTTGTAGAATGGATCATTCCCTTTTCAAAAAGTACAAGAACATGACCTAATTCATTTTGGATCAAAAGTTATGGCTTGTCAAAGTTGGCTAAAATCACAAAATTTGAAGTTTTCTACCAAAGAGGCATTTTGCAAAATGCTTTGATAAAGTGTTCTAAAGGCCTCAAGTGTGTACCATTTCTTCACAACATGATCACACAACCTCTAAAAATCAGAATGGGCCAAGGGATCACTCATTTTCATGACTTATGAAGCAAGAAATTTCAAAGGAAGCAAAAGTGAGGCAAGTTGCAAAAACTCACTCAAGTTTGAATCCACTTGCTTGCTGACTCCACAAACAATCCTATGGCTCACCACACATCTTGCTGCGTAGGACACCCCATTTGTCCTTGGCTAGCTAGCAACCCATACCTCTCTTACACAAATTTGACATTTTGGCAACTTGAGCCATACCAATCACAGCAGTACACATCAACTCATCTGACCAATCCCATTTGTTTATACAAACCAAAAGCAAGCCATTTGACATAACACACAAGCCTGAAAGCACCAAGAACACAACTCTCTCATTTTCCACCCCATTTGCAAAAGCTTTCGAAACACTCTCCACAAGCTGCAAACACACAAACAAACTTCACAAACAAACTCAGCATGCTTCACTGATCAGAAATCACCCATCACCATAGCCTGAAACCCCTAGAAACCAAAATACGATTTCTGCCCCTCTTTGAGCAGAACTTCAGCAATCTTTCAAACCAACCATTATAAACTTCAAACAAGCATTGAAAGCTTCTCAGGAGGTCCATTGGAGTTGATTGAGAGCAAGAAATCAGCCAGAAAGTGCCAGAAATGAAAGCTTCGATTCAGGTAGCCATGGAAATTCATTTTTCCAGAACCTTTATTTCTTGTTTCTAAATGATAAAGCATGCTTCCCTGAACTCACTGAGCCTTTTACTTTTGAAAAAGATTGAGAAATGAGCTTGTATCGTGTTTCTGAAATTTCTGCAGTTTTTGATGTTTGATTCGTATCTTGATCTTGAGTAGAAATAAATGGAATTTGTTGCTGGATTGTTGTTTAGGAAGGTTAGTTGAGTTGATCTGGAGAGTTTGACATGATTTAGTGAAGATTTGAGAGAGTTTGAAAGAGGGGCTTGCCGGAGAAGACGACCGGAACAGTGTTTCGGTCGTCTGAAAGTGATTAGGGTTAATTAATTAGGGTTTAGTCTTAATTGCGTGAGTTTGAATGCTGGCCGTCCAGATGAGCGCCAAGTCAATTCGCGCGCGTGTGAGTTTGAATGCTGGCCCTTGATCTTGCATACTTTCATATTTTTCAGTTTAAATTCATTTTATTTTCTTTTTTATTTCATTTGTTTTCTACATTTTATTTAAAATAGTAAAAATCATTGAAAAATTCTGAAAATTTTTATACAACCTTTTATTAATTTTCAGAAACCAAAAACATTTTTATTTTTATTTTTTGCATTAAAATTTATTTTTAAATCATTTAAAAGTTTATTTTTAATTAATTAATGAGAATTAATTAATTAAAAATACTTTTAGGTATTTATAAATCACAAAAAAATTCATGAAACATTTAAAATCATTTAGAAACATTGTCCAACCCTCAAACCAAATTTCTTTTTTGATCTTGATGTCTTTTGACAAGTTTCCATGGAATTAATTTTATTTCAAAGCATTATTTTGATCCAATGTTCAAAAATTCACTTCTGCCTAGTCTTTAGGAGTTGGACTTTGATTCTTTTTGCATTGCATCTTGCATATCATGAAGTTTATAGGGTTAAATTGGCATGATTTGATCTTGCATTTTCAATTTGTTTGACATTTTTCTTGACAAGGTACCATAAAACCCTAACAATCTTGAGAAATTCATAACCCTAATTAGGTTAAGAGTTAGAACCCCTCCTTTGGGCAGTGAGTTTGTATAGGTTTAGGGTTCCCTTGGATGCATTTTCAATTTTTTATCTTGATGTTTGCTTCTGGTTTTTGTTTTTGTTTTGTGCATTGATCATAAACCCTAATTTGGGCTTTCATTTGCATCCATCTTCCATTTGCTTGCATACCATGACTTGCCATGACATTTTATGCATCCATTTGATTCATAATACATCTTAGGACATATTAGAATCATGTTTGATCATTGCATCTTTCATTTGCCATGTTGTATGTCATTTGCATTCCATAACTTCTCATGTATATCCATGGTTCTAAGCATGCTTCGTTTGCACCCATATGTTTGTATGATCATTCACATGCCTTGCCTCATGTGTGAATCATCTCATAGCATCATTAGCATCATACACATGCTTCTGGTTTTGTTTTACATCATCCCATTTCATCTCACTTTGCATTGCATTGCATTCCTTTCACTAACTTTTCAGGTGGTAAGTTACTTTGAGAAGTGAATTTGCCTTCACTTCTCAGAATCCCTTTTCATCTCTCTTATGCATCATTGCTGCATTTTGTCTTGTGCTTGAGATTGAGCTTGCTCATTCTTCTTCATCTTACTTTCTTTCTTCAAGTGACTTGTGTTCTTAAATGAAGCAAGTTACTTTGCTTCTCTTTGCTCCTTTCATCTGCTTCCTGGTGGTTTCTTTGGAGATCTTTCTTGTAAACCTCACAAACCATAGGAACAACCAAGCATGACAATAATTAGGGTTTTGATTAGTCCCCCCCATTTAGCTTTTACCTTTGTGTCATCATTGAGTCTTCTCTTCTCATCTCATAATCAAGGACTAAACCCTAAAGGCTTTAAGGCTTTGTGATTAAGCTTATGCTTGCATCCTTCTATTAGGATGGAGTGTATAACTTTAATCCTAAGTGTTAAACCCTTAATGTGTTTAAATCCTTTAATCAATCCATCTAATAATCATCAAGACATCAAGCTTGTAACTTGGGCCTTGCATTAGGGTTCTAATTCTTCCTTAATTGGTTAAGAAGGACTAACCCTAGTGTTAATGGACAAGTCCCCCTCAAGTTGTCTTACAAACCCTAAAAATCACTTCATCATTTTATCATCAATTAAAATCCATTTAATAAAGGCTTTGGTTTGTCATGAGTTTAATCCCTAATCATGGATTAAGTTGAGGAGTTTTCCTCAGCTTAAACACTCTCATCTATTATCCTTCTATTAGGATGGTGTAATGGGTCTGTTTAATCCTTGGTTATGGCTTAATCTCATTACTTAACACTAAACAAAAACACCAAAAACATCTAAATAATCACAAGTAGGTTAATGATCTTAATCCTACACCATGGGGATTAAGTGTGAGAAGCTGACTTCACACTTAAGGTACTCTCATTACCCCTAATCAGAGGGAAGATGTGATGAGTTTACTAACCCATTGGTTTAGGCTTAAGCTCATTAATCTATGACAAAATTTCAAAAGCAATAAAAGACTGAAAACTCATAAAACAAACAATAATCGTCTCCTACGGGATTCTTTTCTCACCTCATTCACTCATAAACGAGAACTAGCTTCTTCCGTCTAATGCAAGACAGTTTGCACCTGAGCCAGACAGGTCCTACACTTGAGCATAGGCTAGTAAGCAGTTCACCGGTCAATTCATCTTTCAGTCTCTTTGGGTCGAACTACGGTGTTCTGACTTCCTCATTGCACGAGAGGATACGTAGGCATAACTTAACAGTTATCGAACAAAAGTATCTGTTTATTCCCCCTCCTTCTAGCCTTATTCTTTATCATGAGCATTTCATCTTTGTTCTTACACTGACACTTCACTTATACACTTCACTTCTCTTACACTGACACCTGTACATCCTTTTCCAGCTCTTTTATGCACAAATTACACTGACACTACCCCTTTAAAACACAAATCTTTTAAGCGTGTATCCCGTCGAGTACGACGGACAATCTGGGTGCTAATACCTTCCCAGGTTGTAACCAACCCCCTTTCTCAGTCTCTCTGGTTCGCAACCGTCTTATCCATCTTTTCTTAGGTTTATGCAGCATTACCTTTCCCTCGGGATAAAAATGCCTAGCTGGCGACTCTTGTCTTTTTGAGTTCACTCCTTTGTGTTCTCATTTCCTCCTTTCGCCGACCGTTCGCGTCTGTACCCTTATTTGAGCCAGTCTCATCTTTTGGGAGCGACGGCTTGGCGACTCTGCTGGGGACCCTTATACTGTAACCAGGGCTTCTGGTTCTTTTTGTGGGTTCCTCCTAGCGCTTGCTTGATTTGTGTTTACTGGGGTGTTATGCGCTATTTGTGTTTGTATATTTGTTTTATTTATTGCTTTATGTACAGTTTGTTTACTGCTTTCTTCACAGCTTTATATACATCATACTGTCATACTGTTCTGGCTGGATCTGGTTTTGTTGCTTTGGTGGGTGGGTGTTCTATTGAGAGTTTAAGGTCCTATACCGGGGACCTGAGTGACACCTAGGCTAGAGTGGTTCATGTTCTTTCCCATTCTATTTTGGTCTGGTGCGGGAATATGAAACACGGTTCAAATATGGGTTTCTTCTTGAGAACTATGTGCTACAGATTTCCTGTAGTGCTAGGGCTATCTGGGAAGCCTGCTAAGTCTGGATGACCTTTATTATGGCCTTCAGAAACTGAGGTGAGTTAGAGGAGGATCTTTTATGGTTATTGTAAACACTGTACCTCCGGGTTAGAAGTGTTTACACTTCTCATAACTGATCCAAGTCTGAGGATCTTTGTTCTAGAACACCACCTGTGAGGGGGTTGGGCTGTTTACAGGTTTGCAGGTACCTTTGACCTCAGCATACCCTGTTACTTTGTTTGATTAAGAGTACTCCACTTTGGACAGTTCTTGTGATTTAACCCTGGATATGTGACTCTTTATTTGAGTCCCCCACCTTGGTTACTGGACTTATGAACCTCCATCTGGATTTCTTGAACCTATATGGACTTATACCAAGGCAGTAATCAGATTCAGCTTGATCACAAACCCTTGCATATCATTTGCATACATTATCATTGCATCATTTAACATGTGGTTATTTGTTTTTCAGGGTATCCATATTACATTTGGCTTGGTTTTGACCCCTTCATCTGCATAGGCCCTTTGTTCACCAGCTATCTGCTTCAGCTACCTTCATCAGCTACCTGCTTCAGTCACCTGCATCACCAGTATCAGCCTGTCAGTGACCCATATCCAGTGTTAGTCTCCATCATCAGCATCTGTCTCAGCTCTTCATCACCAGACATGGCACCCAAGAAGAGCAACATCTCCGATCATTTCTTTGAGCCTGAGCTGGCTGGCATCAGGAAGGTCCAGGCCCTGATTACTCCAGACCATATACCACTATTCAGAGAACATTATGGAGGCATCCTTGATGTGGTTATGGATTTGGACCCTTCCCAGAGGAGCTTGATTCATACCTGCCTGCAGTTCTATGATCCCCCTCTGAGGTGCTTCACCTTCCAGAATTTTCAGTTGGGACCCTTGTTGGAAGAATATTCATCACTGATTGGTGTACCTATCAGGGGTGGAGTCCCCTTCAACCCTGAGATGGCTTTTCCTAGTAATGAAGAGGTGGCAAAGGCATTGTATCTGGAACCTGTTCTGATTGAGCAGAACCTGACAGCAAAGGCTGGAATCTCTGGTCTACACTTGGATTTCATGACCTCTCAGGCTATCCTGAAGGACTCCTCGGGGGAATGGAATTGGTCTAGGAGGCTTGTTGCTTTGACCTCAGATGACATCAGGTGGTGCACCCAGAGCACCAAGGGCAGGGACATCATTACTAGTTGTGGGCAGTTCCCCAATGTACCTCTGATAGGAATGAAGGGTTGCATCAACTACAACCCTCTGCTATTCAAAAGACAACTGGGCTATGCATTGGTCCACCCTCCTAGAGTGCAAGATCTAGCTGAGACCCTTTATTGTGAGATCAAGCCTAATCTGGCCATTGTCAGGCAAGCATCCTGGGCTTGGGACAATGTCTAGACCAAGGGGATGGCCATTCTTGGGAGATGCAACAATGTGGCCTCAGCTCAGTATTATGAGTGGTCTCATGCCAGGGCCCAAATTTCTGGGATGCCCTTCACCATTGAGGATGCACCTGGACCCTCCACAGCACCACCTCCAGCCACTGTCAGCCTGGAGGAGTTTGAGAAGCTCAAGGAAAGAAATGAGAATTTGTCTGAAGCCCTGAAGAGAACCCTCTGGGAGAGGAGTGATGGTTTTCTGGACATTGAAAGGTTAGAAAAGCTTAAGGTGGAGCATCTAGCCAGGATTGAAAAGTCAGAGGACTACATCAAGAAGTCAAGGGCTGGAGAACAGATTTTGAAGAATGCCTGAAAAGAGGCCCAGTTCCAGAAGGCTAGGACTGATCTTTATCTGAAGGAGAGCCAAGCTAGGTGGGTCAGGATCACTGAAGCTCGCACTCAGGAGGATAAAAGAACTCAGGACAAGATTGAGCAGTTGGAGGCTAATGCAAAGGAGCAACAGGAAGCCCTATTAGCAGCCCAGAGGGAGATCTCAGAATTGAAGCTCAGGGCTGGTGTGAAGAGGTCAAAGGACCAAAGTAGACACAAGAAGCTAACCACTGCTATCACCACCAGGAATCTTCTCATCAGGAACCTCACGGAGCATCCAGCTAATCCTGTGACTGAAGCACTTTTGAAGGAAGTCCAGGAGGATGAGTTTGGTCTTGGTGTCTGACTTTTGCTTGTTGTTTTCATTTCATGTACTTTTATTTTATGTTGTATTTATTGACCCCTCAGAGGGCATGTATTGTAAAAAAACAAACTATGTATGTTTTTCCATTTGTAATATATTCATTAGTTTGTTTTATCTGAGTTCTTTTTCTCTCAAGCAATATCAAAGCACCTTCCTCAGGGGTCTGGAAAGGTCAAAACCAAATGCCAAGCCGGATACCTGGGAAACAAATAAGCATACTGCATTGCATACTAACTTTTCTTTTGTTTTGTAGGTTTTTTTTTGTTTTGTTTATTACTAACTCTGTTGTGATTCAGGAACTATTGCTCGACGACGGGTGTTCCCACTCAACCGTCCACACAGATATCCCACCCGCAACAACCTTCCGGGTATACAAATGGACCAAGTACAACAGGACCTTACAGAGGTCAGGACTCAAATGGCCAATGAGAGACTGGAGATGAGAAATCAGATGACCCAGTTTATGGAGGTGATGAATGGATTGGCACAGAGCCAAGAGAGATTAAGGGCATTAGTAGAAAGACAGACCCAGGAGGAACCTCATCTAGGGACTGGGGGAACAAGCGACAATGAGAGGGTTCAGCCTCATGTTAACCCACCTGTGTATGGGCCCCACCTTCATCCAGAGATCAACATCCCTGCTAATGTGCAAGGGAATGCCACTGCAGGCAGAGTATTACAAGAAGACCCCCAAGAGGATCAGTTCACTGTGATGGGAGCTGGGGATGAAGCTTATGACAGAAGGCTAGATGAAATTGCTGAGAAATTGAGATCCCTGGAGTCCCAGAATTCCTTGGGCTTTGATGTTATGGACATGGGTCTAGTGGACGGGGTAAGGATTCCCCACAAGTTTAAACCTCCGTGCTTCGAGAAGTACAACGGAACTTCCTGTCCCCGAACCCATTTACAATCCTTTCTAGGGAGGCTGAAGGCATATACCATGGATGAAAAGCTATGGATGTTTTATTTTGAAGATAGTTTAACAGGAGCTTCAAGGGAATGGTACTCTCACTTGACTAGAGCAACCATCAGGTGCTGGAAGGACCTGGCTGAGGCCTTTATCAGACAATACCAGTACAACTTGGATATGGCTCCTAACAGGACCCTCCTGATGGGAATGTCTCAATCGTCCAGGGAAAGCTTTCGGGAGTACGCCCAGAGGTGGAGACAGCTTGCTGCTGCTGTCCAAGCACCCATGTCGGAAAGGGAAATGGCCGACATGTTTATGAACACCCTCCAAGGGACATACATTGACAGGCTAGCTGCCTTTTCTTCCACTAGCTTCGCTGACGTAGTCATAGCTGGGGAAAGAATTGAGAGCCTATTAAAGATGGGCAAAATTTCTGACAATGGTGCGAGCTCGTCCAGCAACCCCAGAAAACCTTTTGTAGGTCCAAGAAGAACCGGTGAGACTAATGCTATTCAGGCCAGCAGGGGCAGACCACAATATGTTCATAGGTCAGTGGCAGCAGTCACCATTCCCACTCCAATTCCTCAGCAACCAGCATATCAACCTCAACAACAACCCCATTACCAGCAACAAACTCAATATCCGCCTCAGAGAAGCTACAACAACAACAGCAACAATCAACAAAGACCATTTCAACAGAGACCATCTCAGGCCAATAGGGTGATTGATCCGATCCCTATGCCTTATGCCGCTTTACTGCCACAGCTCCTGAAGCTCAACTTGGTTGAGTTAAGGACGTTGGCACCACCAGATCCTTCCAGTCTGCCAAGAAATTACGACGCCAATGCCAGATGTGCTTTACACTCCAACGCACTTGGCCATAGTACAAAGAAGTGCAGAGCTTTACAGATGAAGGTGCAAGACTTGGTAGACTCTAAAGCTTTAAATTTTGTACCTCCGCCAAATGTTAACAAGAACCCCATGCCCAACCACGGAGGACCAAGAATCAATGCTATTGAGGAAGATAAGCCGTCTTTCTTAATAACCAGTGTTGGGCAGATCCGGACACCCCTGGTAGAGATTAAAGCTCAACTCCTTGAATGCCAGATATTCCCTGGGTGTGAGCTCGGGTGCGGTTATTGCAACATTTCGGTAAATGGATGTGATAACTTGAGAAGCGGCATAGACAGTCTTATCCAGAATGGTCTACTTCAAATCACAACATCAATACCTTCAAATCCGGCAATCCCTCCGACAACAGTTCCAGAGTCTCCTACAACTGCAACAACAATTATTCCAAACAATTCTTCAGTTTCATCAACAAATGCTTCAAATATCACTTCAGCAAGCCAGATGTCAACAAACATTACTTCTACAACATCAGCACCCCTCTATTCAGAATCTTCTTCTACAACACCAGCAAATATCTCAGCAGTCACTATTTATTATGATCCGTCAAGTATTCCTCCGAACAACAATTTTCAACAACAAGCAGTGGCATCTCCTGCCAGGACACCGGTCACCATCTACTATGACCCGCATACTATTGCAACACCCTCCTCTGCTGCAGTCAGCCCGGTTACCATCACGGTACCTGGGCCTGTTCCCTATGAAAGCAATAATGCCATCCCTTGGCATTATGGCTCTGACTTTTACTGCAATGGGGAGAAAATCACTCTTGACTCTTCAACCTCTTTTCCACAGGTTGACAATGTTGGGGGAGGCGGAGGCTTCACCAGAAGCGGATGCCTTTTTGCCTCGCAATCACAAAGACCTAATGCCGAAGCAGAAGCTGCTGCCAAAGAAAAGGGAAAGAGTGTAATAGCTGAAGAACACATTCTCAAAGAAACACAGAAGACATCTTTTGAACAAGATGTAGACGAGTTTATGAGAATCATCAAGAGGAGTGATTACAAGGTGGTGGATCAACTTCACCAAACTCCCTCAAAAATCTCCATTTTGTCCCTGCTGATGTGTTCCGAAGCTCACCGGAATGCATTACTAAAAGTCTTGCACGCAACATATGTGCCGGAGGAGATCACCGTTAATCAGCTGGAGACTGTGGTAGCAAATGTCAATACCAGCCATGGATTGGGTTTTACCAATGCTGATTTAACAACTGAGGGTTGTAACCATAATAAGGCTTTACACATCACCCTGGAATGCAAGGGTGCTGTTCTATCACATGTACTGGTAGACATTGGGTCTTCACTCAATGTCTTACCAAAGAAAGCCTTGGTGAAGCTGGAGTATGATGGCGTGGCTTTGCGTCCAAGTAATTTGGTAGTGAGGGCGTTTGACGGCTCCAAGAGATCAGTGCTAGGAGAGATTGATCTACCTGTGATGATTGGCCCACAGACGTTTAAAATAACCTTCTATGTGATGGACATTCAGCCGGCCTACAGCTGTTTGTTGGGTAGACCTTGGATTCATGCCGCTGGCGCAGTAACGTCTACCCTTCACCAGAAGTTAAAATTCGAGTGGGAGGGCCAGATCATCACCATTTGTGGTGAAGAAGATATTTTTGTTAGCCATCTGGCTACGTACAAATACATTGAGATGGATGGGGAGATGCATGAAACCATGAGTCAGGGATTTGAAGCCCTGAACATTAATGAAGCATCTGCTGTACTTGGGACCTCCATGACATCTTATCAGCAAGCCAGAAAGGTTGTTGAAGAGGGGAATGCCCAAGGCTGGGGCAAGCTGTTTCCTGTGGAGAAGAAAGAGGACAGATTTGGGTTGGGTTACAAACCAACTCAACAAGATCAATCAGAGGCTGCTAAGAAGCCCAGTTTTGTTAGTGGGGGAATGCTCACCCCTGATGCTGTAAACAACTTGGAAGATGAGTCGGAAGATGAGCGCAACCTGGAGAGCTGGATACGTCCAAGGATCCCGAGGAGCCGTATCTCAAACTGGTCTTCCCAGGAAATTATAAGGGTTACTCCTGCAGAGTAATTATTATTTCCTGTATATTTTAAGCATGCATCAAGTCTTGCATCTTGCCCAAGATGACAAGACTCATTTTGTAATCGGGCCATCTTGTAATTTTATGCAAACAGATCAATCAATGAATATCAGATGTCTTTTGCAAATGAGTCTTTTTCTTTTCTGCTCACTGTTTTTCATTTTTCTTTTTGTACAAAAATAAAATGGCAATGTTTTCAAAAAGATAAATTTCATTTCACTTTTTCTAAACAAGATTAAAATCAATCACTAAAATGAACAATCTAAACCCTTGCAGAGAGTGCCTTTCAGACTGCACCGACAACAACACAACTATGGCTTCGTATGACTTTGACAATCCAATCAATCAAGCCGATGAAGGGGTTGAAGAAGACTTTGAGCTTCCTGAAGAGCTAGCCAGGTTGTTAAGGCAAGAGGAGAAGGTTATCACTCCTCATCAGGAGGAAGTTGAAACGATTAATCTTGGTTCGGAAGAAGACGTGAAAGAGGTTAAGATCGGGGCCTGCCTACAAAACTCAGTGAAAGAACGACTGATTGATCTGCTTCGGGAGTATGCGGATGTGTTTGCTTGGTCTTACCAGGATATGCCAGGGTTGGACACCGGTATCGTCATGCACAAGCTGCCTCTGAAAGAGGACTGCCCGCCGGTTAAACAGAAGTTGCGCCGTACTCGCCCAGATATGGCAATAAAGATAAAGGAAGAAGTACAAAAGCAGTGGGACGCCAGATTCCTTGCTGTAACTAGCTATCCGCCGTGGGTTGCTAATATAGTACCTGTGCCTAAGAAAGAAGGTAAAGTAAGGATGTGCGTTGACTACCGGGATCTGAACAGAGCCAGCCCGAAAGATGATTTCCCATTACCTCACATTGATGTATTGGTTGATAATACGACTCAGTTCTCGGTATTCTCCTTCATGGACGGATTTTCAGGATACAATCAGATCAAAATGTCACCTAAAGACATGGAGAAGACAACTTTCATCACACCCTGGGGCACGTTCTGTTACAAGGTGATGCCATTCGGACTGAAGAATGCAGGTGCAACATATCAACGGGCTATGGTAACATTATTCCACAATATGATCCATAAAGAAATCGAATGTTATGTGGATGACATGATTGCCAAGTCCCTCACAGAAGAAGACCACTTGGTAAATCTGCTGAAACTATTCAAGCGTCTGAGGAAGTACCAACTGAAGTTGAACCCCAACAAGTGCACATTCGGGGTGCGATCTAGTAAGTTGCTGGGCTTTATTGTAAGCGAGAAGGGGATTGAAGTTGACCCTGATAAAGTCAAAGCCATTCAAGAAATGCCTGCACCGAAAACTGAGAAATAAGTTCGAGGGTTTCTAGGTAGATTGAACTACATTTCCAGGTTCATATCTCACCTTACAACAACCTATGAACCCTTGTTCAAGCTGTTAAGAAAAGAACAGACGGTCAGGTGGAACGAAGACTGCCAACGGGCTTTCGACAAGATCAAGGAATACTTACAAGAGCCTCCAATCCTTATGCCTCCAGTTGAAGGAAGACCTCTAATAATGTACTTGACAGTATTAGAAGAGTCAATGGGGTGTGTGCTGGGCCAGCATGACGAGTCTGGTCGAAAAGAGTATGCAATATACTACCTAAGCAAAAAGTTTACCGACTGTGAACAACGTTATTCACTGCTCGAGAAAACTTGCTGTGCTTTAGCGTGGGCTGCTCGCCGACTGAGACAGTATATGTTGACCCACACCACTTTGTTGATATCAAAAATGGACCCAGTTAAGTACATTTTCGAGAATCCAGCTCTTACCGGACGGGTTGCAAGATGGCAAATGATCCTCACAGAATATGACATCCAATACACATCTCAGAAAGCCATCAAAGGAAGTGTATTGTCTGATTACCTTGCTGAGCAACCTATTGATGATTACCAGCCCATGAGATTTGACTTCCCTGATGAAGACATCATGTTCATAAAAGCAAAAGATCATGAGGAGCCTGTTCACACTGAAGGGCCTGACCCAGAAGAGGAATGGACTATGATGTTTGATGGGGCTGTTAATATGAATGGTCGTGGTGTTGGTGCAGTACTCATTACACCTAAGGGAGTCCACATGCCTTTCTCGGCAAAACTCACCTTTAACTGCACTAACAACGAAGCTGAATACGAAGCTTGCATTATGGGTCTTGAGGAAGCCATTGACCTCAGGATCAAAACATTAACTGTATTTGGAGATTCAGCTCTGGTAGTTAATCAGACCAACGACAAATGGTACACCCATCAGGATCATCTGATACCTTACAGGGATTATACAAGGAGGTTATTGACTTTCTTTACAACGGTCAAGCTTGAGTATATCCCTCGAGATGAGAATCAGTTTGCAGATGCTCTTGCCACCATTTCATCCATGATCAAAGTTCAAGCCGCCAACTTTGTGCCTCGGATTTCAGTGTCCAGACTTGACAGACCAGCATATGTATTTGCAGCAGACGTTGTCAAAGATGATAAGCCCTGGTTCCATGACATTAAGTGCTTCTTGGAGGATCAAACATACCCACCTGGGGCATCTTCCAATGATAAGAAGACTTTAAGGAGGCTTGCTGGTAGTTTCTTCCTGAACACTGATGGTTCCCTGTACAAAAGGAACTTTGATATGGTACTCCTCATATGCGTTGATAGAACAGAAGCAGACTTGTTGATGCACGAGGTGCGCGAAGGATCCTTTGGTACCCATGCAGGAGGGCATGCCATGGCTAAGAAATTGCTAAGATCAGGCTACTACTGGATCACAATGGATACAGACTGTTGTGCCTACGCCAGAAAATGCCATAAATGCCAGATTTATGCGGATAAGGTGCATGTGCCTCCCAATCCTTTGAATGTGATGTCTTCACCCTGGCCCTTTGCCATGTGGGGCATTGACATGATTGGCAAGATTGAACCGACTACTTCAAACGGCCACAAATTCATCTTGGTAGCCATTTACTATTTTACCAAGTGGGTTGAAGCAGCTTCCTATGCAAACGTTACAAGGCAAGTGGTAGCCCGATTTCTGAAAAGAGACATCATCTGTCGGTATGGAGTGCCCGAGCGAATCATTACTGATAATGGTTCCAATTTAAACAACAAAATGATGGCAAAGCTATGCCGGGACTTCAAGATCCAACACCACAATTCTTCTCCTTACAGGCCAAAGATGAATGGCGCTGTTGAGGCAGCTAACAAAAATATCAAGAAGATTGTGCAGAAGATGGTAGTCACTTACAAGGACTGGCATGAGATGCTACCATTTGCCTTGCATGGGTACCGCACGTCAATCAGAACATCCACCGGGGAAACACCGTATCAGCTTGTGTATGGTATGGAAGCAGTCCTACCAGTTGAAGTTGAATTATCCTCCTTACGGGTACTGATGGATGTTAAACTGAACGAAGCTGAGTGGGTCCGATCCCGATACGAACAACTGAATCTGATCGAAGAAAAGAGATTAGCTGCAATCTGTCATGGGCAGTTATATCAGAAAAGAATGAAGAAAGCCTTCGATCAGAAAGTTAGGCTTCGAGAATACCAAGTAGGAGATCTTGTGCTGAAAAGACTCCTCCCTCCTCATACAGACCACAGGGGCAAGTGGACTCCGAACTATGAAGGACCATTCGTAGTAAAGAAAGTTTTCTCCGGTGGAGCACTGATGCTCAGCACCATGGATGGTGAAGACTTCCCGTCCCCTGTAAATTCAGATGCAGTTAAAAAATACTTCGCATAAAAAAAAATGACCCGCTGGACATAAAAACAGAATGTAAGTCCAGGCAAAAATAGGGCATCCCGGCGAGTCAAAAGCAGAATAAAAGGCTCGGGCAAAAGTAAGGGAAAATAAACAAAAAGATGTACACCCGCTGAGTTGAAAAGCCGCATTGGACAACTCAGGCAAAAATGGGTATCCCGATGGATTGAAAACCCGAAAGGGCGATCCGTGCAAAATAAGGGAATAAGCGAATAACTGCATCCTGAATTCGTCTGTATCACCCACAACTTGGTAAGCTTCGAAAGGATCAAGCCTCTTTCAGAATCAGCCTTCTTCGGAAAGCGAGACGAGAAGAACGTCAAGTGTCATACGAGTCATAGCAAGGGGAAGCTCCTTGAAGCGTCGTCAACATTGCCAACATTTTGTTTCTCAATTTATAAGCAATCTCCTCATTTCAGGGGATATGTTTCTTTGACTGTATCTTGCCAATTCAGGGCATATGAATTAATAAAATCAGATTTTCAGTCATGTCCCGTCTCGTGCATTTTATTTCCATTTGCAAAATGTCCGATATCCTTAAGATACTGATTGCATAAATACAGATGCTTCGTTTCTAAAGAATGTGTGCTTGCAGGGAATATATTTACTCCCAGGTGTGTCTAAACTCCTATGATGGAATCCGGTAAGGGATACCTCGGGATTACTTGTACGCTCCTATCTTTGCAGGATTGCAGGTGTTCAAAACACGACATGGGGCATGAAAGCTTCACCCCCAGCAAGCTGACAGATCAGCACTCACTCAGTCTTAGCACCCAAAGTGTTTTCTCCCCTGCTGATTTGCCACTTGTTATTTCTCCCCAGCCGAGGTGCCAATCATTCTTCCTCCTCAGCCAAGTATAAAAGCCAGGGAACCACTTCCCCACAGAGACTCAGCCTCTATCCAGAAGAGCAGCACACGAAAGAATCATAACAGAGTGACGAAGGCTTCTACAAACCCCAGCTGGGTCCCTCATTACCAAGAATGGGTCTATCAGTGACCTATTCCTCCGAGCAGATACATTTCAAGGATCTCATCCCCAGCTGGGATGTCCACTTCAAACAGATCGGCCAGAGATCTTCGCAGCAACGGGACCCGAATCCCGGATCAGTATCTTTTGCATAATCATAGCATTCGCATCATATCCACCCCACAAAGCGTAGCATTCCGTCTAATACGGAGCATTACGGTAAAAATCAAACATATTGCATAATCATAAGTCATGGTCTGAATCAAACACTTGTGAATAATGACAATCCATCAATAATATACAGAATGCTCCCCAGATTCCCCAACGGAGAGCTGAAGCTAAGGCAGTTGCCTTACACTCACGAACATCAGTACATACTCCTTGTGGCACCCGTCCGTGTCATATCCCTAGTAGAAAGCCAAAGCGTCCCCTTTGCACTCACAGATATATATATATATATATATATATATATATATATATATATATATATATATATATATATATATACGATTTTCTTGACACTCGTCCGTGTCACTCTCCCCAGCAGGTTAAACACCCGACTATACACCATATATTACTTGTTACTCCTGTTTTCACTTATACAGATACTCGTCCGTATCTTGTATACACCACTTATACCCTCTCAGATTCAACACTAGTCCGTGGTCTTTGTTAACCAGTTGGTATTCGTCCGTACCATCATCTCAGAACATGCGTCAAGCGTTTGTTTCTACCTGATACTCGTCCGTATCATAGTCTTAAGGATGCTCGTCCGCATCTTTAATCCATACACGTGTCAAACACTCTTGTCTTCTTGAATTTAGACACTCATCTGTGCCTACTTTTCCCCAGAAGAGTCCCCTCAGAACCAACACTCGTCCGTGTTCCTTGTTAACCAGTTGATACTCGTCCATATCATCATCTCTGAACACGCGTCAAGCGTTTGTTTCTACCTGATACTCGTCCGTATCGTAGTCTTAGGGATGCTCGTCCGCATCTTTAATCTATACACAACACCAAACTCTCATACCTTTTATTTCTTGGAAATAAACACTCGTCCGTGTTTACCATTCCCTAGTAGGTTGCCAGCAAAGCAAAATTTCTTTTCTATCTGACATTCGTCCTATGTCATGATAAACCCTGAGAGCAGCCGTACCCTTCTAGGTGATCGTCCTTCACCTCTTGATGAACGTCCTTCATCATGCTCATCCGATGGCCGTCCCCATCGTTGATCTTTTTTATCCGGCATTCGTCCTATGTCGTGATATTTAGCAGTTGTCCCCTGCTAGGTGATCGTCCTTCACCTTTTGATGATCGTCCTTCATCATTTTATCCGATGGCCGTCCCCATCGTTGATCTTTTTTTATCTGACATTCGTCCTATGTCATGATAAACCTTGAGAGCAGCCGTCCCCTGCTAGGTGATCGTCCTTCACCTCTTGATGATCGTCCTTCATCATGCTCGTCCGATGGCCGTCCCCATCGTCGACTTTTTATCTGGCATTCGTCCTATGTTGCGATACTTTCGGCAGCCGTACCCTGCCAGGTGATCGTCCTTCACCTTAGATGACCGTCCCTCATCTTATCCCCCCTCAGAGCAGCCGTCCCCTGCTAGGTGATCGTCCTTCACCTTTGATGACCGCCCCTCATCATTATTTCATTTATTCTTTAACCCGATGGCCGTCCCCGTCGTGGTCCCTTTTCCTTTTCCTGATGATCGTCCTTCATCAGTTTAGCCCGATGGCCGTCCCCATCGTTGTTTGCATTACTTTATGAACCTGATGACCGTACCTCATCATTTACTTTTACATATTCCCCAGAGAATCTTACAGCTTTACTTGATGGCCGTCCCCATCATAATCTCTTATACCCCCAGCATCTTGGCCGTCCCCGTCATTGCTTTATTTCCCGCATTTTTCCAGCATGTCGGCCGTCCCCGTCATTGCTCTTTCCCCAGCAGTCGTCCTCTGCCCGGCGGTCATTATCCGTCACCCACACTTTATATTATACTTTATTTTCCTTTACAATCTATATCCCTTTTCTTCTTCATTCTATGAGTGCAAATTTTGGACTGTCTTTGGTATTCAACCACAAGTTATCTTGTTTGCCTGATAAGCCGTTGCTTACATTCTACACAGCTAACTCATGTTTGAATAGGGGCAGCTGTAAACACCCCAAATTTTCCCTCACCCATTCACACCATGGCTTGTGATCTTTTCATATGCATAAATCCAATCATAGCATCTCATACCACATTTTTAATTCATTGCTTTGGTTCAAAGTCATCTGCATCTAGGGTTTGTGATCTGAGCAATCTAAGAGCTTCTTGAGCCACTCCAAAGGTCATCAATCACTTCAAAGGGGTCCATGTATGTTCAAGAATCATATTATGTCCTCTCAAAGTCAAGAATGTCAAAGAATCACAAGAACTGAGAATGATATGAAAGCAGAGCCAAGTTTGACTGCACAGATGACCTAGAATTAGGGTTTTGGTTTCAGAGGCCATAACTCCAATTTTTTTGGTCATTCTTGTTTCTATTTGTCTCTATATGGTATAGGGAGCATGCATATCAATTTTCATTAAGAAATTCCATGGGGAAGTCATCTGATCAAGAGTTGACTTTCTGGGCAAGTCAGTGTAAAATCAGGGCATCTGAGGCCCCCAATGACCCAACCAAAGGGTGTTCATCATCATTTTGATTATGTATGATCTTTATTTGATCATTGAAGATGTTGGAAGTTCACAAAATTGAAGAATTTCAAGTCATTTGCAAAGTTGACTTTTTGGGAAGTTTGACTTTTAATGAAAATTGCCATTTTGGCAAACTTTTTCAAACCTTTACTTTTTGATTCAAAAATGCTTCAAATGGAAAAACTTTGGTCATGAAAGTTGTAGAATGGATCATTCCCTTTTCAAAAAGTACAAGAACATGACCTAATTCATTTTGGATCAAAAGTTATGGCTTGTCAAAGTTGGCTAAAATCACAAAATTTGAAGTTTTCTACCAAAGAGGCATTTTGCAAAATGCTTTGATAAAGTGTTCTAAATGCCTCAAGTGTGTACCATTTCTTCACAACATGATCACACAACCTCTAAAAATCAGAATGGGCCAAGGGATCACTCATTTTCATGACTTATGAAGCAAGATATTTCAAAGGAAGCAAAAGTGAGGCAAGTTGCAAAAACTCACTCAAGTTTGAATCCACTTGCTTGCTGACTCCACAAACAATCCTATGGCTCTCCACACATCTTGCTGCGCAGGACACCCCATTTGTCCTTGGCTAGCTAGCAACCCATACCTCTCTTACACAAATTTGACATTTTGGCAACTTGAGCCATACCAATCACAGCAGTACACATCAACTCATCTGACCAATCCCATTTGTTTATACAAACCAAAAGCAAGCCATTTGACATAACACACAAGCCTGAAAGCACCAAGAACATAGCTCTCTCATTTTCCACCCCATTTGCAAAAGCTTTCGAAACACTCTCCACAAGCTGCAAACACACAAACAAACTTCACAAACAAACTCAGCATGCTTCACTGATCAGAAATCACCCATCACCATAGCCTGAAACCCCTAGAAACCAAAATACGATTTCTGCCCCTCTTTGAGCAGAACTTCAGCAATCTTTCAAACCAACCATTATAAACTTCAAACAAGCATTGAAAGCTTCTCAGGAGGTCCATTGGAGTTGATTGAGAGCAAGAAATCAGCCAAAAAGTGCCAGAAATGAAAGCTTCGATTCAGGTAGCCATGGAAATTCATTTTTCCAGAACCTTTATTTCTTGTTTCTAAATGATAAAGCATGCTTCCCTGAGCTCACTGAGCCTTTTACTTTTAAAAAAGATTGAGAAATGAGCTTGTATCGTGTTTCTGAAATTTCTGCAGTTTTTGATGTTTGATTCGTATCTTGATCTTGAGTAGAAATAAATGGAATTTGTTGCTGGATTGTTGTTTAGGAAGGTTAGTTGAGTTGATCTGGAGAGTTTGACATGATTTAGTGAAGATTTGAGAGAGTTTGAAAGAGGAGCTTGCCGGAGAAGACGACCGGAACAGTGTTCCGGTCGTCTGAAAGTGATTAGGGTTAATTAATTAGGGTTTAGTCTTAATTGCGTGAGTTTGAATGCTGGCCGTCCAGATGAGCGCCAAGTCAATTCGCGCGCGTGTGAGTTTGAATGTTGGCCCTTGATCTTGCATACTTTCATATTTTTCAGTTTAAATTCTTTTATTTTCTTTTTTATTTCATTTGTTTTCTACATTTTATTTAAAATAGTAAAAATCATTGAAAAATTCTGAAAATTTTTATACAACCTTTTATTAATTTTCAGAAACCAAAAACATTTTTATTTTTATTTTTTGCATTAAAATTTATTTTTAAATCATTTAAAAGTTTATTTTTAATTAATTAATGAGAATTAATTAATTAAAAATACTTTTAGGTATTTAAAAATCACAAAAAAATTCATGAAACATTTAAAATCATTTAGAAACATTGTCCAACCCTCAAACCAAATTTCTTTTTTGATCTTGATGTCTTTTGACAATTTTCCATGGAATTAATTTTATTTCAAAGCATTATTTTGATCCAATGTTCAAACTTTCACTTCTGCCTAGTCTTTAGGAGTTGGACTTTGATTCTTTTTGCATTGCATCTTGCATATCATGAAGTTTATAGGGTTAAATTGGCATGATTTGATCTTGCATTTTCAATTTGTTTGACATTTTTCTTGACAAGGTACCATAAAACCCTAGCAATCTTGAGAAATTCATAACCCTAATTAGGTTAAGAGTTAGAACCCCTCCTTTGGGCAGTGAGTTTGTATAGGTTTAGAGTTCCCTTGGATGCATTTTCAATTTTTTATCTTGATGTTTGCTTCTGGTTTTTGTTTTTGTTTTGTGCATTGATCATAAACCCTAATTTGGGCTTTCATTTGCATCCATCTTCCATTTGCTTGCATACCATGACTTGCCATGACATTTTATGCATCCATTTGATTCATAATACATCTTAGGACATATTAGAATCATGTTTGATCATTGCATCTTTCATTTTCCATGTTGTATGTCATTTGCATTCCATAACTTCTCATGTATATCCATGGTTCTAAGCATGCTTCTTTTGCACCCATATGTTTGTATGATCATTCCCATGCCTTGCCTCATGTGTGCATCATCTCATAGCATCATTAGCATCATACACAAGCTTCTGGTTTTTTTTTACATCATCCCATTTCATCTCACTTTGCATTGCATTGCATTCCTTTCACTAACTTTTCAGGTGGTAAGTTACTTTGAGAAGTGAATTTGCCTTCACTTCTCAGAATCCCTTTTCATCTCTCTTATGCATCATTGCTGCATTTTGTCTTGTGCTTGAGATTGAGCTTGCTCATTCTTCTTCATCTTACTTTCTTTCTTCAAGTGACTTGTCTTCTTAAATGAAACAAGTTACTTTGCTTCTCTTTGCTCCTTTCATCTGCTTCCTGGTGGTTTCTTTGGAGATCTTTCTTGTAAACCTCACAAACCTTAGGAACAACCAAGCATGACAATAATTAGGGTTTTGATTAGTCCCCCCCATTTAGCTTTTACCTTTGTGTCATCATTGAGTCTTCTCTTCTCATCGCATAATTAAGGACTAAACCCTAAAGGCTTTAAGGCTTTGTGATTAAGCTTATGCCTGCATCCTTCAATTAGGATGGAGTGTATAACTTTAATCCTAAGTGTTAAACCCTTAATGTGTTTAAATCCTTTAATCAATCCATCTAATAATCATCAAGACATCAAGCTTGTAACTTGGGCCTTGCATTAGGGTTCTAATTCTTCCTTAATTGGTTAAGAAGGACTAACCCTAGTGTTAATGGACAAGTCCCCCTCAAGTTGTCTTACAAACCCTAAAAATCACTTCATCATTTTATCATCAATTAAAATCCATTTAATAAAGGCTTTGTTTTGTCATGAGTTTAATCTCTAATCATGGATTAAGTTGAGGAGTTTTCCTCAGCTTAAACACTCTCATCTATTATCCTTCTATTAGGATGGTGTAATGGGTCTGTTTAATCCTTGGTTATGGCTTAATCTCATTACTTAACACTAAACAAAAACACCAAAAAAATATAAATAATCACAAGTAGGTTAATGATCTTAATCCTACACCATGGGGATTAAGTGTGAGAAGCTGACTTCACACTTAAGATACTCTCATTACCCCTAATCAGAGGGAAGATGTGATGAATTTACTAACCCATTGGTTTAGGCTTAAGCTCATTAATCTATGACAAACTTTCAAAAGCAATAAAAGACTGAAAACTCATAAAACAAACAATAATCGTCTACTACGGGATTCTTTTCTCACCTCATTCACTCATAAACGAGAACTAGCTTCTTCCGTCTAATGCAAGACAGTTTGCACCTGAGCCAGACAGGTCCTACACTTGAGCATAGGCTAGTAAGCAGTTCACCGGTCAATTCATCTTTCAGTCTCTTTGGGTCGAACTACGGTGTTCTGACTTCCTCATTGCACGAGAGGATACGTAGGCATAACTTAACAGTTATCGAACAAAAGTCTCTGTTTATTCCCCCTCCTTCTAGCCTTATTCTTTATCATGAGCATTTCATCTTTGTTCTTACACTGACACTTCACTTATACACTTCACTTCTCTTACACTGACACCTGTACATCCTTTTCCAGCTCTTTTATGCACAAATTACACTGACACTACCCCTTTAAAACACAAATCTTTTAAGCGTGGATCCCGTCGAGTAAGACGGACAATCTGGGTGCTAATACCTTCCCAGGTTGTAACCAACCCCCTTTCTCAGTCTCTCTGGTTCGCAACCGTCTTATCCATCTTTTCTTAGGTTTATGCAGCATTACCTTTCCCTCGGGATAAAAATGCCTAGCTGGCGACTCTTGTCTTTTTGAGTTCACTCCTGTGTGTTCTCATTTCCTCCTTTCGCCGACCGTTCGCGTCTGTACCCTTATTTGAGCCAGTCTCATCTTTTGGGAGCGACAGCGTTGAATTCCATCCCTCAACCTCTAGCAGCTATCCGACTTATAGGTACAATATAAACAATCTTCATGACAACCTGGAAAGACCCCAGCTTGTACCAACTTCTTCTTGATAACAAACAATGGTGTAGTCACGTCTGCAACTGATGAAATACGTGAAACGTCATCAATGGCATTGACAGTCTTTTCATGATTTAGCATGGGAGCAGTAATCACATTTGGAGTACCCGGAGGGTCGAACTCAATTTCTCCAGCATCAATCATATCCTGAATCTTATTCTTCAATACCCAGCAACTATTGGTATCATGTCCCTGACAATTTGAATGATATGCACATCGTGCATTAGGATTGTACCTGGGAGAGGTAACATTGGGATTCTGAGGAGGGTCCCTCAAAGTGATAAGTTCACCCTTCAACAAGTGTTGCAAGGCTTGGGCCAGTGACATGTTGATCTTAGTGAACTGCCTTCTAGGCCTCTGTTGATTGCCCTGTGGTGGCTCTGGTGTTGCAGGAGTTGGATTGGAGATATGAATTGCACTCACATACTGATGCCTCCTATTACGATCAGGTTGACCATAAACAGCATTTGACTCTTTCTTCCCACTAGGGGGCTTCTTTGTAGTATTGGATGAAGAAGCACCCACTTGGATCTTGCCACTCCTTATACCACTTTCTATGCGCTCTCCTGTCATTATCAACTCAGTGAAGCTAGATGATGAGCTTCCAATGAGATGAATGTAAAAGGGACCATTCAACGTACACATGAACATATCAACTAACTCCCTGTCAGTTAGAGGGGGTTGTACTCTTCCAGCCAAATCTCTCCACTTCTGGGCATACTCCTTGAAATTTTCTTTAGCACCCATAGACATCGTCTGTAGTTGCATACGAGTAGGGGCTAGATCAGAATTGTATTGGTATTGCTTATAAAAGGCTTCAGCAAGATCATTCCAATCACGGATGTTGACACTCTCCAACTGATAGTACCATTCCAATTGAGCTCCAGACAAGCTTTCTTGGAAGAAATGGATCCACAACTTTTTATCAGCAGTATGGGGTTGGATTCTCCGGACATAAGACCTCAGGTGCAGCTTGGGACAAGAGACACCATCATAAACTACGAAAGTAGGAACCTTGAAACCAATTGGTATGACTACCCCAGATATCAAACTCAGGTCTTCAAAATCCAGCCCAGAATATTTCTGTAATTCCATAGCATCCATTCTATCCACCAGCATCTTGAACTTATCTTCATTAGGCTCATGATAGTAGTTAGCCTCAGAATCAGAGTCCCCCATTGTATTATGGAGACTGCCTCCCTCTTTCTCAGACTCTTCAGACTCATAATCTTCAACCTGTTCTTTGGTCTTGACAGGACCTCTGAACCTTCTTCCCATGTTGATTAGGCCTCCTGACCTTCTAGTCTTCTTAGTCTTCTTGGCCAGTAGTGTCTTTAATTCATCCTGCCCCTTGGACAAGTTCAGGATCAGCTCTTGGAACTATGCATTTTGTGCCTGAAGATCCTTAACTGTTTGTTCAAGAGCCATTACTGAAATAAACAGCGAGAAGATAAGAAACCTGTGCACAAGAAACCTGTGATGCAATGATATGGTATGTAAATGCGTATGCAATGTTTTCAAGGACTGTAAGATTTAAATTTGCTTAAACAACCAAGGAAGTAAATTTTTATTAGTAATAAATTTGTTTGCCCCTTGGGCTTACAAGATGAAATGAAATAAATACAAAAGATGGGGTTTTAAGTCTCCCATGGACGTTTCCTCTCTGTGTTGAGGTATGAGTTGAGATTCTGCTCCTCGTGAAGTTGCTTTGTTAGCTCCAGGATTCTTTCTTGACTTGCTTTGTAATGAGTCTCAAAAGTATCCCTTTGCTCCTTCAACTGGATCCAGGATCTCTGTAAGTCTTCCATGTCAGTGGGCATGTATGGGTGAAGGATGGTATAAGATGTATCTCCTTCAGCAACAGGCTCCATATTAACTGGCAGGATGGCAGGATATGGCATCATAAGAGTCTGAGCACGAGACCGTACCCATCTGAGATAAGCTTCCATAGGAATAGTGTACTTGGGCTCCAGAGTCTTGCTGTCAACCTTGTTCACTTTTCCCCATGCTCGTATGAACCTCTGATGGTAACCTTGCAAATCGTTGTCGTAGTCAAACACAATACCCTGAATCAACATGTCATGTGGACCATCACTCCGAGCATAACCAAACCGTCGTAAAGCTAAGGAAGGGTTGTAAGTAATGCCTCCTCTTATGCCTAGAAGTGGCACATTAGGAAACTCCCCACAATGGTCAATGATAGTAACATTCTCCATAGATCTGGAGCACCAATGGATATCTGAATGAGAGAGTGACATAATCCTCTTGGACCACCTGAACCCTTGTTCATTCTTCATTATTGATCAAGGAAGGTGAGAAATAAACCACCTAGACAATAGAGGTATGCAACACATCAGAGTTCCTCGTGCCTTTGTAGTACGAGTATGGAGAGAATGCAAAATGTCTCCAAGCAATGTAGGCACTGGATTATGACTCAGAAATATGTTGATGGCGTGAACGTCTATGAACTGATCTGGATTGGGGAACAACACTAAGCCATAAATCAACAAGGCTAGGATCTCCTCAAAAGCATCATAGCTCATAGCCTTCAAGAACACTTGAGCCTTCTCTATCAACACCTTAGCAAGAATACCCTTAACTCCGCTTCTCGTTTCTAAAACAATGTCTGACTTCTTTAGATGTAGAGCTGCAGCAATGACTTCAGGTTTAGGCTCTTTCTCCAAGCCTGTGAAGGGTCTCTGATCAAGAATAGTTATACCCAGAAGCTTGGAGAACTCTTCCATTGAAGGAACCAACTGATAGTCGGGGAATGTGAAGCAATGGTGCTTAGGATCAAAGAACTGAAACAGAACACTCATCATGTCTTCATTGAACCCTGAAGTGACTAGATCCAGTAGGTGACCATGTCTCTTGATGAACTGGGAGTTTTCAGAAACTTGGGAAACCAATTCCTTAAGCTTAGGATGTATCCTTACAAAGTTGATCCTGATAGTATTCCTACGAGTAGAAGCCATGACCTGCAACAAATAACAAAGATAAATCCTTTGGTCCTTAAAATGGTTAGTGAAAATGCTATGCTTATGATGCATGATGATGCTATGATGTTATGCTCAATCACAAACATGTGGCACACACAAACAAGTCACACCATAGCCTTAGGTTTAAAGGCTTGCATGAGGTTTAAAGGTAAGCACCCTCCCCTGAAGTTTAGATGGTTCATCCTGTCCTATAAAGTAACCAGGTTCTAAGGGATCTCAATATCATTGATCCTTCACAAGGGTGGTTGTTCAGTAGGCAACTTTCTTGCCAACCAAAACCCTCCAAATTTAGAATCTCAATGAGCGTAGTATCGAGTATCAACCAACTTCAGTCTTCACCAAAGCCGGTTATCTCACTACTTTTCTAAAAGGCCAAGATGGGATGACTAGGGTTCTAAAAGTCAGTTAGTGTATTGACAACATATGGCAGCCTCATATTATCCTCAACTTGCTTAAGGAACATAAGCACCAACCAAGAAGTCACACTAACTATGGCCACCAGATCAACCATATCGGTATACGCCGTACAATTTCCTTGGTCTATTGCCATTTACCTAAGGTACACTAGATCCGGGTTAGGATCTTTCACACATAAGAGCACCTAACAAATAAGTATAAAGCAAACAACGCAAACAATTTTAAAGTGATCTAATTCCTAAGGGTACCCCTCTTTTATTAAATCCCCAGCAGAGTCGCCAGTTCTGTAACACGGTGGGAGAACTGACTTTAATTATATGTTGCGGATAGCAAGAGTCGCCACCGACTTTTATTTTATCCAAAGGAAAGGGCATAAAAGAACAGGAAATACCTTAAAAGATTTCTGGGTTCGGGGGGTAGTTTATGTAAAGGGAAGGTGTTAGCACCCTTTACATCCATGGTTATCCATGGGCTCTTAGTTACTTAGCTCACTTTAAAATGTTTTTGAAATGTGAAGTGTGTGAATAGAAATTTTCTTTAAGTACTTTATAATGATCCATGTACGGATATATACAAAGACTTTGTTTTGAAAATTATTTGAAAATGTGAAGTGTTTGAAATGTTTTTGGAAAATGAGCAAGTACATAAGAGGAACCTACCCTAAGTTAAGTCTTTTCTGTTCTTAAATATCCTTTAAGTGGTAAGACTATCCCTATTATTAAGGAATAGGTAGTCATTACCTTGGATGTGAGGGACAAGTGAAGGGACATCTGTTATTTAGGCAATTGTAAGGTGTATAAGCAATTTGAAGGGACTTATCATCTTTATTCGAAAGGGACAAGATCATTACGAAGGGACTTGATCTTTTTATCTATTAAGGGACTAGATGATATAAGAGAAGGGACTTTGCTTTACACCTTACTTGACCTTTTGTTTAGGCAACGTGAGAGGTAACCCTTAAGAAGTGAGATGGCGATCAAAGATCGACTTACGTGTGTGAGTGTACCAATTCAAATATTTATCTTTAAGTTAATGATCTAAACCAATTTTAAATACAAGTATGTTTCACACTCCCTATTTTACTAACCATAGCATTTAAAAATAAATAATAAAGATTACTACAACTATTACATATGAGATACAATTACATTATAATTAAAAATACTTAAAATAAATAAGCAAAATAATAATAAATAATTGGGTTAGTAGCAATAATAATAAAATAAAAATCATATAATATATAAATAAATGGGGTTAGTAATAATAAAATGAATAAGAATAAAATAAAGAAATTAGCATAATAATGAATAATAAATTAAAAGTTCAATTTTTAATAAATAATTATTTTTTAAGATTTTAATAAGGAAAATAAGCAATTCATACTATATACTAATTATTATAAAGATTTACATTTATATACATGTTATAAAAATAATGGTTAATTATAATTAAATAAACATATTATAAAATAAATTATATTTATAAGATTAAATTATGAGTTTTTAATTGTTTTAAACATTACCTAAAATTATTTACATGATTTATATAAAACTATGAATAATGATAATATAAACAAATAAAGAAACATAATTAACATTTATATAAAATAATTAGGTTTTTAGAAAAATATTATTAGGGTTAATGAAAATATTAGGGTTTATGATTATTTTAAAAAAATACTAATAAGGTTTTATTTATTAATTTACAACAAAAATAACAAATTCAATTATTTACAAATTATATATTTAACAATATAAGCATACAAATTAATTTCTAAGCATATATGATTTTATTTTTTATTATAAACTATTTTAATTAACATTAAAGAAAATAGAAGAAATAGAAAAAACAATTAAAACAAAATAGTAAAACTTACCTGCTGGAGCCTGGGGTCGAACCCAGGTCTCCCAGCCTATTCCATTGACCATCAACCAGCTGAGCTACGCATGCTGCGTGTACATGAATCAAACTCCAGCAATAATATATTAAACCTGATAATTACATGAAATTTTGAACAAAAAAAACCTGACCCAGGAATCGAACCCTGGCCCTCTATCATCACACACCAACGTCAAAACCAACTGAGCCACGCGCTCACTTTGAAACATAAATAGAAACAAATAAAAAATATTTTAAACCAATTTTTTGAAATAATTTTTCGCGCCACTGGTCTTCGTCTTCAACCTTGGTACCTACGAATTTTCCTGCGTTTTTACATACACATTTACCTGCGAATTTCTTAATACAGAAAACCTACGAAATTGAAACATCATTAAAACAGTACAATTTCATTAAATTAAGAGTGCAAACAAGGTCCAGAGGTTGTTTAGAATTGATCCACGGTTTTAGAATTTGTTTATATTCGTTAAAACACAAAACCCTAACTTGAAGGTCAAGAACCCTAAAATGGCATCACACGATTCGGCCATGGTTTCTTCAATTAAACCGCCCAGAATTCATCACAAGCTTCAACTAATCATGAATCAATAAACAAAATTAGTTTGCAATGCATAAATAATGAGAATCGAAAATTTCAAAACCAAGAACAAAACTGATTCGGTTTAAGTAATATGGAATGATTTGGATGCTGCAAATGGTTCAAATAGGTTCAGTGATGTCCATAGAACATGTATCAACCTTCAAATTGCCTTGAAATAGCTTGAAGACTGAAATCCGAATTGTGTTTTTGGTGAGTTTTGGAAAATTGGAAACTTACTCTTGAGGCAGAAATTTCGTCCTCTATGCATTGTGATGGTTTGTATACTTATAGTTGGATGAAACTAGGTCAAAAAATTGAATGGTTGTTTGGACTTTTTGATATTTGAAGATTGAAAAAGATCATGACTTGAATTTCATATATCTTTGAATGAAACCTTTCTATCTTAAGACAATCACCATCAATTGCATATCAATCTGATCCAATTCATGTTTATGACTTTCTAAAATCAAAATATATTTTAAATCTTCATATTTTATATTTTATTTGAATTTAAAAGGATTTTTAATATAAAAAATCATAATAAATAAAATAAAATTATCAAAATATTAAATAAATTTCGTGCATGATGTCATGGAACACCTTGGGTCACAAAAAGTTCAGCCCATTTGAAGAATTATGGTTTTAAGACCCTATTTTCTTCATAAACCACCCAAACATTTCCCAACTTTGCAAGGGCACAAATCCTTCAATTTTAATGCTATGAGGGTGTTCTTGGACATTTTGGAAAGCTTAAAGAGTCCTATAACCAACCCCATTGGTTTCATGTCCATATAATTTACCATTCTCAAGTTATGCCCTTTTGAAGTTGTTGACTTTTTGTTGACTTTCAAAAGGACCTATAATGTCTTAGCTCATACCTTCCAAATGAAGCATTTTTGGGCTTGGCTTGTGAGACACAAAGTTGTAGAGAATTCAATTTCCTTCAAAATGAGCTTTGTATGGGAAAAATTTGATGAAGCATGTGAAAGTTATGGCTGGTCAAAGTTCAGTTGACTTTTCCTGAGGAAACCCTAATTTAGAAACCTCTGATTCTTGATGATCTGAAATGTCCTTGGTGAATCATGATCAACCCTTGATCAAATGATGAATTTTACTTCATATATTTTATGTTGGCAAAAAATCATGAAGTTTGACTTTGGTTTGACCACAGTTGACCTCAGTTTGACTTTTTAACTGCTTTGACTGATTTTGACTTATCTGATCATCTGACTGAGCAAGCCTTTTAGAAAAGTCTTGAAACTTGTCATGGGGATTCTTAAAAACATATAAGATGATATGAAGCTCACTTGAAGTCTTAGAAATCCATTTAGCTTGATTAAAGTCTAAACCCTAGTTTAAGATGCACTGCTTAGGAGGATGCATTGTCTGAGGGAATTGTCAAATCTTCTGACTAATTGTGAACCTTGTGAACCTTGTGAGCCTCTTAGTACACAAAGTCTTGTTTTGTGAGGGCAAATTTTGGGGTGCAACACAAGTATTCAAACACCTTTGGCTGAGGTTAAAGCCCAACTTTTGAAATGCCAAGTGTTCCCAGGTTGTGAGGCCCATTGCGAAGCTTGCAAGATTTCTATCAACGGTTGTGAAAATTTGAAGACTGGTATCAACAATCTTATCAAAGAAGGCACTTTACAGATCACTTCAACAGTCCCAACTCCTACAACATCAACAACCATTCCTACTATAACTTCAGCAACAATCATTCCAACAGATTCTTCTACAACATCAACAACCATCCCTTCTTCAACTTCAATAGATATCAGTTTAACACATCCTTCTACAACAACAACAACCATCAATGAAGACATTTCCATAGTGTCGCTCCCGGGATTTTCATCCTAGTACAAACGCGAATGTGGCGCGGAAAAGGTAGAGTCGCCAGCCAAGCATTTTTATCCCGAAGGAACGGGAAAGGTAATGCTGCACGAACTTGAGGAAGAAGGAAAGGACAAGGTCCTGCGAACCAAAGATCTGGGTTCGGGAGTCGGTTACGACCTGGGAAGGTATTAGCACCCCAAATAGTTTGCCGTACCCGACGGGATCCACGCTTGCTTGTTTCTTCAAAGGGTGAGAAAATAAGAATGCCGCTGAATAAAAGAACTGCTACTGGCATGGAACTGGAATGGGAATGAGAAAGGGAACTGAAAAAGAAAAGGAGCAGAAGGGGGGAAAATGTAGGGAAAATAAAGAATGTGCTCGAACAGGCCCTACTCCGCTGCCTACGTACCTCATCGGGATAATGAGGATCAGAGTCGATGTAGTTCGCCTAACTAAGGCGGGAACTATTTTTGTATTTTATAGGATGACGTTGCCATAGCTCTAGCTCAGGTGTTTACCGTATCGCTGTTTGAACTGTCGAGACAAGTCGCATTCGTCCGCAAAGAGTAGGAGATGAGAAGAGAAGACGCGATGTCTTTGTTGATTGTCTTTTATGAGAAGTATTTTGGAGTTTGTTTGTGAGCATTCTCATACTAAGACTTATCCATCGCGGCAAGGACTTACACCTCGACCCGAAATAGGACGCGTATAAGAACTCCGCAACAAAGTCTCATGTCGTACAAGAACATTCGGTTTTTATTAAGTGTCTTTTAGATTTTGTTTGAAGATGAGAGAAGAATACTCAAATCAGAAAAAGGACAAAACTAAGGGAGACTAAGACACAACCCTAAGTTATTTATCATATTCAAAAGGGAGATCCTAATGGTTAGTGAGGTTTTCTAATCCTAAGGAGCAAAAGGAAAAGAATGAAGAAAAAGGATGCAACTTACTTCCTAATGAAGGTAAGTTGGTCCTAACAAAGGGGGACATCCTACCAAACACAAATATAGAAGAAAAAGTGAATTAAATGCATACAAGAAATGCATAACGAATGAAAGGATAAGGGGTAAGGAAACTTACCTCAATCTTCCCCTCTACAAAATAAAGGTTAAAGTGCAATTTATTAAAAATAATAAAGCAAACACATAACAATTAAATCTTAAAGCAACTTGGACCTAAACTAGACTCAATCTTAAGTTTAAGGGTGCTTACACTATGCTAAACTAAAATTCAGCAACTATTTATAGCACTCAAACACACAATCAGCTATGAAATCAATGTATAACACAAACAGCTTTTTACAGCCAGCATGCAGCATGAAAAAGTAGGTGTAAAAAATCAAATACAACATGCAAAGAAACAAACAGCATACATTTTACAGCACCTATATGCAAAAACAGCTATGAAATGCAAAATCCAAAATTGATTATTTTTATTTTTTAATGCACAAACTCAATGAATATGCACCAACTTAATCATGAACATGCATTTGAACATGGATCATCATACATCATTGGAAGAAAATGAACATTTAGAAGGATTATGCAAGAATGCATCACATGGTTGATTAAGCAACAAGTAATGCAAAAATGTAGCACATGAAACATGGCATATGGACATGATGATTATTGACTATGAACATGCAATATGATAGCTCAACAAACATGCTAAACTCAATGCAAAATTCAGAATTGAATTGATATGGACAATGTGATCAAGTATGCAAACAAATGCAACAAAATGCACATACATACATGATTATGCAAAATGCCACATACATTGATACAATGAAATGCAAAATGATTTAATGCAATATGAAACATGTAAAAACAGAATGCAACATGATTATTACATACCAAATAATGCATGAACATGGCAACAACATGCAAGAAATCAAAGCATATACAAAGAAACACAAAAATGCATAACACGCGACAAGAACAAAATCGTGTCGAAACGACTCGAAATGGGGGAATGAGCTACTGGAAATGGACTCAAAAATTCCCTAAAATCACTACCTAAACATGTATGAACACTAAAGGCACTAGGACTTAGGAATGAGCATTCAAATAAACCAAAAAACACAAAAATCAACAGCGTTAACCGGTTAACCACATGCGTTAACCGGTTAATGGACCCTGGACAACACTAATTTGTGGCTAAACGCACGCGTTAACCGGTTAACCAAATGCGTTAACCGGTTAATGCTGAAAAAAATTGAAAAAATGCCTTTGAAATAAGTGCTTTTAGCCACAAACTCACTTCTAATGATCCCTAACATACCTAGGGATATGCTAACACTAATTTCTACTTAATTGGAGCTTATTTACACATGATAAAACATATAACTATCAACACCTTAAATCCAAAATCAATAAAACTCACAAATCACAAACAACACATAATGAAAATGACATCGATCGCAAGCAAAACAAAAAGCGCTTAAAGAATGCCGAAATGGAGAGATGAAGAGAATAACTTAAAGAGGAAGTGATTTAGATCACCAACCTACGAAGTGGAGGAGTGCTTCGGTAATTGTTGCAAGAATCGGAGCTTGATCGAAAAGAAAACCGAAAAACCGAGAAACCGCAAAATAAATGTGTTCTTGACGTTTGGATCTTCTTGCACTTCCGATAATCCGAAACCTTCAACAAAATCACTAGCTTCTTCTTCTACAATCCACAATTAATGGTGGTTGAAGGCTTAAGCTTTAAGATCTTCAAGTTTCAATGTGAAACTTGAAGAGCTTATTCAAAAAGCTTTGGTGAAAGGAGGGAAAATGGAGGAAAAGTGAGAGAGAAAAAGTGATTGTGAAAGAGTGAAAATTTTGGAATTGTGGGAACCCCTCTCAATGAAGTGATTAATGGTTATATAGAGACTAGGCTTGGAGCTAGGTTTGGTATGGAATTAGGTTTGGGGCCCAAAAATTAGGTTTGGGATCCAAATTTAGGTTTGGTAGTTAGTTAGGGTTAGGGTTGGAAAAGGGAATATTCCTTGGAACACTCTAGAAGATGGTAGAAGTTGGTGGAAGTTTCCAAGGGAAATGGAATGGAATTGAAGTGGAAAAACAAGATGGAAAGAGTGAAAGGAAGTGTGGAAAGAAAGTGGAAGGAAAAGGGAAATAATGAAAGGAGATGTGGAAGGAAAGTGGAAGGAAAAGGGAAAGAAAAGGGAGAGAAAGGTGAATTCTTCCCTTTTTGGTTGGTTAGCTTGGATTTTTTTTGGGATATCATTTTTCTCTTGAACTCCAATGCTCGGCAAGCCTCGATCGACCACACACCTCATGCAAAGGATGATGAATGATTTATTTGTTTATTTTTCAAATGCGATGCGATGATATGCGGAATGATGCAAGAATGAAGCATAAATTGCTCGAGGTGGATAATAAATAAGAGGGCAATTTTTGGGGTGTTACACATAGTTACCATTTACTATGATCCGGAAACAATCCATGTTCTAGATTCTTTCAACAACTCACTTCAACATCTCCATCAACATCAGCAACCTTCATCACCAGCACCATCTCCGGTCAGACCTCCTGTCACAATTTATTATGAACCTCAGACTGTCTCAACTCCTTCTTCCGTAGCAATCAGTTCGGTTACTATCACGGTACCAGGACCAGTTCCATATGACAGCAGCAGTGCCGTGCCTAGGCACTACAGCTCATATTTATATTGCAACGGAAAGAAAGTCACTCTTGACACTTCTACACCACAGATTGATAATGTGGGGGAGGCGGAGGCTTCACTCGAAGCGGATGTCTCTTTGCCTCACAATTCCCAAGAACTAATGCTGAAGCAGAACCTGCTGCCAAGGCTAAGGGCAAGAGTATGGTGCCTGAAGAACCTATTGCCAAGGAAGCTCAGAAGACATCCTTTGACTAGGATGTAGACGAGTTCATGAGAATAATCAAGAAGAGTGACTATAAGGTTGTGGACCAGCTCCATCAGACACCCTCCAAAATCTTTATTCTATCACTGCTAATGTGTTCCGAAGCTCACAGGAATGCACTTCTCAAAGTCCTGCATGCAGCTTACGTGCCAGAAGAGATTACAGTTAATCAGCTAGAAATGGTGGTTTCTAATGTCAATACTAGTCGTGGACTAGGGTTCACCGATGCTGATCTAACTACGGAGGGCCGTAACCATAATAAGGTTTTACATATCACCTTAGAGTGTAAAGGTGTTGTTCTTTCTCACGTCTTGGTTGACACTGGGTCCTCACTCAATGTTCTTCCGAAGAAAGCCTTGGTCAAGATGGAATATGATGGTCTTGCGCTGCGTCCAAGTAACCTGGTTGTGAGAGCCTTTGACGGTTCTAAAAGACCGGTTCTTGGGGAAATTGAGTTGCATGTGGTGATTGGCCCATAGATCTTCAAAATTATCTTCTACATGATGGACATTCAGCCTTCCTATAGTTGTTTGTTGGGTCGGCCATGGATTCATGCCGCTTGCACCGTAACATCGACCCTTCACTAGAAGTTAAAATACGAATGGGAAGGCCAATTCATCATAATCTGTGGGGAGGAGGATATCATCGTTAGTCATCTAGCTACTCACAAGTATATTGAGATAGACAGAGAGATCGATGAGACAATGAGCCAAGGATTTGAGGCCCTCAATGTCAATGAAGCAACAACTGAAGTGTCTGGTACTTCGATCTCTTCTTATAAGCAAGCTCGAAAGGTTGTTGAAGACGGGAATGCCCGAGGATGGGGCAAGCTACTGCAAGTTCAGGTCAAGGAAGACAAGTTCGGGTTGGGTTACAAACCATCCCGACAGGTCCAAGAGGAGGCTGCTGAAGCTCCCAAGTTTATCAGTGCGGGTATGCTGACCCCGGATGCAATCAACAATGTGGAAGACGAGGCTGAAAGCGACTTCAACCTGGAAAGCTGGATTCGTCCAAGGGTCCCAGGCCAGCAAGTCCTCAACTAGTCTTCCTAGGAAAATATAAGGATTACTGTTGCAGAGTAATTATTATTTCCTTTTTAAGCATGCATCAAGTCCTGCATCTTGCCCAAGGTGTCAGGACTCATTTTATAATAGGGCCATATTTGTATTTTGTGCAAATGAATGATTAATAAACAATGGACATCTTTTGCAAACGATCTTTTTTCGCTCACTGTCTTTCATTCTTGTTATTTTCGCACAAAACAATAAAATGGCAATGTTTTTTTAAAAAAACTTCATTCACTTTTTCATAAACAAGATAAAATCAACCACTAAAATGAACAAATCTCAACCCTTGCAGAGATAATCCTCCAGATTGAACCGAAAACGACACTACTATGACCTCATATGACTTCGACAATCCGATTAATCAAGCAGATGAAGGGGTTAATGAAGACTATGATTTTCCTGAAGAGTTGGCTAGGTTGTTGAGACAAGAGCAAAAAGTGATTGCTCCTCATCAGGAGGAGGTTGATACCATCAATCTTGGTACCGAAGAAGATGTGAAAGAGGTGAAGATCGGGGCCAGTCTGCAAGCTCCAGTGAAAGAACAACTCATCAGTATGCTGCGAGAATATGTTGACGTGTTCGCTTGGTCCTGTCAAGATATGCCAGGTCTAGATACGAATATTGTCATGCACAGATTGCCACTAAAAGAAGATTGTCCGCCGGTCAAACAGAAGTTGCGCCGTACTTGCCCAGACATGGCCATGAAAATCAAAGAAGAAGTACAAAAGCAGTGGGACACCAGTTTTCTTGCCGTGACTAGTTATCCGCTGTGGGTTGCTAACATTGTACCCGTGCCTAAGAAGGATGGCAGGGTGCGTATGTGTGTGGATTACCGGGATTTGAATAGATCTAGCCCGAAAGATGACTTCCCATTGCCTCACATTGATGTATTGGTGGACAACACGGCTCAATTCTCGGTATTTTCTTTCATGAACGGATTTTCAGGATATAATCAGATTAAGATGTCACCTGAAGACATGGAGAAGACAACTTGCATCACACCCTGGGACACATTCTGCTACAAAGTAATGTCGTTCGGTCTGAAGAACGCCGGTTCAACATATCAACGGGCTATGGTAACATTATTCCACGATATGATCCACAAAGAAATCGAGTGCTATGTGTAACACCCCAAAATTTGCCCTCTGATTTATTACCATTTACTGGCTTCAAACTTCATGGTCATCTGCATTTCCCGTTATGTTATGGCATTCATAAGTAGTTATTCAGTTATGGTATTCCACTTAAGTGGTTCAAGGGTTTTCATCCCGGGTCTGGTTTTGTTGATAAGGTTAGTCAATCGAAAATGGTGTTCAAATCCTCATATCAAAGACATTGTATTATTTCTGGTACAAGAAGATTTAGTGGGGACTCATACAAAAAAAATCAAGACATGGTAGTCCTCTTAATGGTTCATTGTTGGTAATACAAGTTAAAGAGGTTTGAGTTGAAATAAGCATGTTAGGATTGGTTATATGGATTACTTAGATTCTTCTCATGCTAATATTATTTCCAGTCCACTACCCATTTCGTTCATGTTTCCAATCCGATTATTTGAAACCCATTTCTTGTCATACCCTTATTCACAAAATTGGTCATTTAATTAACGCTTTCTTTTATTACCCGTTCTTCATTTTTAGTTTAACTCTAAAACTAGAAGATTATTAACCATGTTTTATGTAAGAACATTTCTTTCTTTTTCCTAATTGAATTCCCTTGTCCTTATCTATTCCTCACCAAGTCCAATACTCATTTTTAGTTCCGACTTAATATCCATTTGATTCAATATCGATTCAAGACCATAAAATCATTAAACCAAAGTTTAAATCCTATTCCAGGTCTTATTTCACAAGTTCAAACTCATGGCTCAGGTTATAAGGCCCATTGATCTTTTTGTCTTGTCCTTATAATAAAACGTGTGACTATAGAAGAAAAGGATTGCTTGGGAATTAATGGAAAAATTATCGAATGATCTTGAGGTCATTAATGTGGGAAATGCGAGTCACGACCAGAAATACAGAAGGGAAAATTCGGAAAAGAATATTCATGACGGTTGGTGTAATATATCTTTATGAAGGTTGTCTACATGAAAGTATTGATTAAAATAGTATCCATTTATCATCTTCCTATGGTATAATATCCGGTAATACATTGAATTAGCATATGATTAATTGTAAAAAAAAAATATATATATATCTATATATATATATATATATATATATAAATATATATATGTCAGTGTGAAACATAAGAAAAAGTGCAAATGTCCAACAAATATCACGAGACCTATTCACTTTCTTCGAAGTATAGCCTATGGCTGGAGAGCAAGGTGAAAAAATCAGTGAGGAAAAATATTGAGAAAATATTCATATTTTCTCCATTGAAGCACCACTTTTGGTATTGATGAACATAAAAAAATCAGTGAGAAAAATATTGAGAATCAATATCAAATTCTATTACAATCAGTTCTAACAAGTTTTTTTACAAACCATAACAGAATCATAACAGAAATGCTAACTACCCAAAAACTAACTTAACTGAAAATCAGGGTGAAAATACAAATTTACCCTCACTATGCTACTGATATAAAAAAAAAGGTTTGCTGCAAATTGGAGGGGCTGGATTTCTCAATTCTTCTACCCCAATTCATCATTCACTTCATCCTCTTCTTTACTCCATCTTCATAATCCTCAATTTCCATCAATCTCCAAGGCTGCAACAAAGATTCAACATAACCATCATCTTCAATTCGGAATTTTGATTTCTACAAACAGTTAGAAAACTCACAGAAATTACAGAAACCAAAAAAACCAGTAGAAATTCTTGTTCAATCTCACCTTCAAGCTTTGCATCTTCACCAATCTTCATACAATCCAACAACCTTCTTGCCGCTGCAATCACAGCTTCAAGCACTATCATCAATACCACCAAGTTTCATCAAAACCTGCGAGAATCAATATTAACCAGCTCAGAATCGCATCACAGAAGGTCAAGAACAACGACCTGTAATCTGAACCTTCAAATCTTCAACCCTGTTCATACCATTATCAATCACGGATCGTCTTTGGAGCTTTGACAACGGCAAACTACAGCGGGATCACCGACGAACTCACATCGTTGCATCATCATTGCCATCAATCTTCAATACGCTCTTCTTCACCAACATTCAACTGATTTCGCATCATCATCATATTGTCATCCTTTTCAAAGCTTCAAGGCCGTTAACATCGTTTCCATCGTCAACAAAGAATCAGAACCTGCACGTAACAATAACATCCATGTCAAGAACACACTACTGAGTCACTCAGGTGAAATCAATCAACAAAAACGCAGCAAGAACAACAAATCCGCAAACGAAAGAAGGAGAAAGTTTGAATTCATTCATAGCAAACGAACCTGTGTATTCTCGTCATTCTCAACGCAATCGATACACTCCGTTCTTCATCAAGTGACTGATTTTCGAGTCATGTTCATCATCAAGATCCCTTCATCCATAAACCGAAGCTTTTGATCGTTCATCCCCGGTGCGATCGGTGCACGCGTTCTTCCTCAAGGTATGTGTTCAAGGATTGGCTTATGGACTTGGATACTTTTATGCCTCGATTTTGTTTTACATTTTGTGTACTTTGTGATGTAATAGCGTAATACTTGTATGCTTGTTTAGTTTTTATAACTAGGTTAGAAAAGATAAAACGAATCGATAGAAAACCAAAATCTCAAAAATAAATAAAAGGCTCGATCCTACGTCGAGTAAATTTTCAAGTAAACAAATAAAGTTGCATGTGACTTTAGGTTTCCTCGATTACCATCGTTCCACTCCATTCAACCAAAAGCAAGCCTTGTATGTTTCACACCATAGGTCGTGCGTCTTAGCACCACGCAATCAACCCACCCGATCCATTGTTTCATCCCATTTACATTTCATACCGTGTTTACCCACCATGACTTAGGAGGACCATATTGTTCACTATTAACTTCTTCTTACTTGTATTTCTATTTTAATATCTTTTAGGTAGATTTAATTTCAAACCTCATTAACCATAGGTCATCCATGAATTCAATTAACTTAGGGTAAGTCTAGTTTCCCTTAGAATTTTTTCTGTTGATAACTTGAGTCTCACTTCTCATCTTTAAGAAAAATCAAGACACTTAATAAAGGAAAATGTGTACAATACGTCACTAGCCTTAAGCTATACGGGAAATGACTAGTGGAGGTCTCCTTCACTCTTCTAGGATGCTTTACAAACGTTCCATTGGGGGCGATCTTGGAAAGTATTCGCTCCTGTGTCATAGTCTTTAGTGTTGTACATACAATAAACACAATCTCAAAACACTTCTTATAAAAGACAACAAACCTAAAAGTCACGTCTTCTCTTCTCATCTCATACTCTTTGCGGACGAACATGACTTGTCTCAACAGTTCAAACATCGATACGGTAAACACCCTCGAGTCAGAGCCGGTAACACCTGAGCTAGAGCTATGATAACGTCATCCTAAAAGCCACAAACGAGTGTAAGCCTTAGTTAGACGAACTACGGCGTCTCTAATCCTCATTGATCCCGATGAGGTACGTAGGTAGTGGGGTAGGGCCCATTCGAGCACAATCTTTATTTTTCCTACATTTTCCCCCTTTATTCTCATTTTTCGATTCCATTCCTCTTCTCATGTCCATTTCATTCCAGATAGCCATCCTTTTATTCAAACAACATATTATTTCTCACCCTTTGAAAACAGACTTATAAGCGTGGATCCCGTCGAGTACGGCGGACGGATTGGGGTGCTAATACCTTCTCAATTCGTAATCGACTTCCGTATCCAGATCTTTGGTTCGCAAGGCCTCGTCCTTTTCCTTCTTCCTTAGGTTTGTGCAACATTACCTTTCCCATTCCTTTGGGATAAAAATGTCTAGCTGGCGACTCTAACTCTTCCGCGCCAGTTTCGCGTTTGTACTAGGATGAAAATCCCGGGAGCGACAGCTGGCGACTCTGCTGGGGACTTTTAGAAATTCTAATTTCCCCCTTGAGAGTCAATCCCAGCGCTTGTCTGTTTCTGTTTTCGTTGGGTGCTTATTCATTCGCTGTTATGCTTTAGTTTGGCTTTACTGTTTTGTTTACAGTTTATCGCTTTCCTTTACAGCTTTATTTACAGCTTTCTGCACTTTACTTTACTGTCGCATATACTGGCATATACTGTACTGGTTGTTCTGGTTTTCCTTGGCAGGATGGGATTATTGTGAGATAAGCCAAATACCCGACTTGAGTATACACATAGGATTTAGAGTGGGCAGTCGTGTGGCTTGCGTGGTTTTGAGCACGTGTAGTTTTCACGAGTCCCACACCCAGATCAGGCTCTCTTAGGATATGTTCTATACTGCCTAGGCAGACCATAGAATGTTCCCACCTGAGCTGCTAACACTGGGAACCGATCATCGAGGACCTTAGTGGAAACAACCCTCTCCAGTGGTGACAGTGGCAGACCACATTTTGTGGCAAACCCATTCGCACCCGAGGGCCTACTAGGAAATCGCATAGGATGACCTTGTTCTCTCGTAGGAACCTGGTTAAAGCAACTGGTCGTATGAAGGTAGTATTGTACCCTTCGAGATGAATGTACTATTGTTTCTCGACTGCAGTGCTTGAAGCCGGGAACTTATGAGGGATGCTTGGTTTTTCCGGAATTCAGCTGAGGTCTCCCTGAGTAGTACATAATGCCAAACCGATTCCCTGACTTGGTCATGAGCCATTTCTCGGAAATGGTGAACGTATTATTGCTATTCGGCTTTGAGAGTCCGTGATGTTGACCCGTAGTAGCACACCCGTGAGATTGGGAGGGGTTTATAGGTTTGCAGGAACCCTAAAAAACTTCCAACATACCCGCTTTTGCCAGTATTACTCCGTGTTATGATCTGGTCCTATATGATACTTGGTTGAGAATTCTGGAACTTCTGCACAGAGACACTGATATCATGATCTTCACCAACACTTGATTATCTGATCCACACCAGCGTCGGACCGCTGACCATATGCCAGTTGCATACATGACATCATAGCATTTTAGCATACATGTTTCAGTTACTTCTAAGGATCCCATATCTGAATTATGTCGGAGTTTCTTCTGCATTAAAACTTGGATCAAAACAGATGGGTTCCTTGGAAATAACCGAACATAGAATTTGCATACATCCTTGCATTTTTGACAGGTGTTCAGAGACAAATTCTTATCCTGACCTGATTTCTCTCCAGAATCTCCAGAATGGTCAATTTGAATCACGACTGTCAAGGTTTAGACATGGAACAACTCCGAGTGGAGGTGACTGAGATGAAGGCCCAACTGGGGCATTTTATAGTGGGCATTCGAGCGTTGTCCCAGGATCAGAAATTGCTAAGAGAAGAATTCAACCTGATGAAGACTCAGATAAAGCTGCTTACAGGAATCATGAATGCTATGTCGAAAAAGGAAAATAGTTGTGTGTCTAATTTTCAAACAGAAGGTCATGTTTCTCCCATCTCTTTGGGATGTCCAATAAATCAGGGTTCTTTAGATGGATTTCTGCTACAGTTCGAATCTCTTCACCAGCAATCGCCACTCGGCAGTCAGGAAGAGCATCAGATAGGAACCAAATCCACATGTGAACTGAATGATCCTACACCAATCGTTACCAAAGAAGTGAGCACTTTCTTTCCTTATCAAGGATCCTCCTCAGCTGCTACGCCTTGGTTTCCAGGAGAAATACTTCAACCAATTTCATCTATAACTCCTCCATTGCTAGCAACCCGTCATCAACAGGTTCAAGAAAAGGTTATTGATCCGATACCCATGTCTTATGCTGAATTATGTCCACAACTGATCAAAATGGGATTGATTGAGTGTCACGAGCTAACTCCTCCTTCAGCACGCAGGAATACAAAAGAAGTGGTCAACTTTCCTTCTTCTAGAATCATTGCTCAGTCCAAGTATTCAAAGGGGCTGCATCAACAATCTTCATTCACTCCTCGGCCAAGTACGAGTAAAAAAGTACAGGGACATGTCAGGCGTCCAACGCAGTGTCAACAACGAAGTTTTCAATCACGACCGCAGGGTCAGCAACAACAGGTACAGAGACTGTTTCAGGAAAGAACAAGAGCGAGGAACCGCAAACTTGATCCTATACCATGTCCATATGTTGTATTACTTCCAGAACTTCTGAAGTTGAACTTGGTTGAGCTCCGTACCATGAGAGCTCCTTCTGCTGATAACCTACCACCAAATTTTGATCTTAATTCCAGGTGCGAATTCCATTCAGGTGCCCAGGGGCATAGTATTGAGAAATGTTGGGCTTTTCAGAACAAGGTACAAGACCTAATTGAGTCCAAGACAATCATTTTTTCTCCTCATCCAAAGGTACTCCAGAATTTGATGCCTAATCACGACGGAACCAGTGTCACGGTTATTCTACCAGATGGTCCATGTTAAGCTGAAATCCTCAATTTAATCACCCAGGACACAGGGTACTCATGAAGCAAATAGAGCCAGCAGTATTCAAATACTCTCAATGATGGCATTTATGTGTTTGCCTTTCTTCATTGTTCATTTTCATCACTATTGAGGGGAACTACGTCGCTCTGATTCTTCATTGGTCATCAGTCAATGGAGATACGTAGGCAGAAGATCGTCAGGTCTTTCCGAGCAACCTTATGGGGCAACTTTACTCCCCAGCTTCACTCTTTCCTTCAGATGTCTCGTGTCAGAGTCAGAATAGCTAGAAAAGGAAGTATTACTGCCATGGTTGGGCATGCAACTGCAAATTGAAGATTACAAGTCTGTGAAAAGAGCTATTGATCGTTGAGAGTATCTAAGACTGACAGGTCCAGACGGAGCCAAGCCTCCTCAACTACGGCAATATTCAGTTTCTTTACTGCATTTCCATTTGTAGTTTCTTTTATATGCTAAACATTTGTCCACATGTATGAAATTTGTTTGCTTTTGAATGTTAGCAATAATAAAACTCACATGTTTTTCTTGAAGTAATTTCATTTGCATTCCCTTATAATTTTGCATATGTACATCGCAATACCAATTGTCATGCTTAAATTCTATGAGGGAGAATGATGAAATAAAAACGCGAAATCTCTAATTGTATGCTCTCGAATAAGGCCCTGTTGACGATGTACAAGCTTTGTTTCAAATCCTTAAACACTGGAGATATAAGGAAGATAGACCCTTGCTAACCCCTTCGAGCCTTGAAGTAGGAGTTTCTTTTCACATAAAAAACCCTCACATGTAACCCAGGGGCAGGGTAGACGTCAGCTAGTCAAACCAAGCGTTCAGACTTTCATAAAGAAGTGTATTTGAAGATCCGTTGCATTCTACTATGCTAATCAAGAGGTCCAAAGACCCAAAACCGCAATGGTTATCCAAGTCAAAAGGTCCAAAGATTGAAAACCACAATGGTTATCCTTCGTCGACCAAAGAATGAGGCAGTCACAACCCTCACAAAGCAATCAAGGCAAACAATGTCACGCGACTTGTTCAAAATGCAAAAAAAGAAAAAAAGAAAAGGCCCGCTAAGTCGAAACTTGAAAACAAGCGACTTAGGCAAAAGTTAGGGCATCCCGCTAGACTCCACAATCAAAGATTCACAAGAATCAGTCCAGGCAAAAGTTAGGGATAAAGAAAAATAACGCAAAAGCGAAAGACGGAAAGGATTACATAAGAAAGATCCTCAAATAAGAACAAAGTCGTACGACACAGACACGAAAGATAGAGGAGTGACTGACTCTCAACAATAACCTGATTGGTGCTTGAACTAATAGCAGCAATGGTTCCTCAATCAACACGAAACCCTTATGAAAGGTGAATGCTTGTGAAAACTAGCTGAATGTAGGAATGGAGAACATCACGAAGAGTGGATGGGCACAAATAAATTTCGAGCCTATATCCTTTGTTTCTATAACCGTGAACCAGGCCACGATACAACCCTTAAAAGTCCTAACTGAAACAAGGTTAATTTGAGAGCGTACTACCACGAGACCGCGTTCCTGACTCCCATGAGTTGTGCTAAAAGACATTTGTTGGTATTGCATGTACATACTCTCATTCAAAATAAGGTCGTATCTTAACCAGTGATTCTCTCACGAAGGTTAAACGATCCATTTTCAAAACTTCAAGTTTAACATGTGTGTTGCATTAGAATTTTCATTCTAAGAATAAACATTTTTTGCTTGCATACATTTGTTTGGCATCATAAATGGTTCACATGCGAAAATTCAATCCAGAAGCTTAAGCTTGACAAGTTGAGAAGTCTAAAACTTCCGAAAGACTGTCACGTCAAGGTGCACTTTTCCGAGAAAGTTTCATTGAGCAAGGACTTTCCTAATTAGTCACAGTAAGAGCTAGCCAATTCGGGGAAGTTAAGTCGAGCAATCTATTCAAACTTCAGTCAAACTGGGGCAATCACCTCGAGATTCAGATCTCTCCAAGAGCGAAGATTAATCAGTCAGGTGCAAAACTATTCAAATACTCGTACTGGGGCAGGCCACCCCAATATTACGAGAGTTCATTCTTTCCTGAAGACAGATGATTGGAAGCATTTACCCGGAGTTTAGAATACCGTGGTCACTTGTCAAGCCAACTATCTCGATACGAATTCATCCGCATTGGCAATGGTTACCTCCTCAGCAAGGTTATTACGCTGAATTCATGCAGTCGTTACAATACCTAAGAGTTTAAAGACACCAAGTCTTTTATAAAATCCTCTTGAGGTAGAGTCCATACGGAAGCAACTGATCCCCAGCACGAGACAACTTGAAATCTCCCCTCCTCAGCAGGATGTGTCTCGGTTTCTAGTCATCCCCAACAGACAAATGGAAGTTATCCTCACTAAAGTCAGCACTTTTTCCTTCAGTTGGTTCCCTTGATCTCAGTTCCTCAACAGATCTAAGGCAATTCCTATTTCCCCTAGAAGATTTCAGATAAATCATTCTCCTCCCCAGCAGGTCCATAAGAGTGGATATTCCTCAATAATCGAGGTATCCCCAAGCACGGCCCTCAAAGCTAAAAGTCCAATTTATTTTGGGCAAAGGTGATAATTCGGGACAGATGAATTATTCACGCTCTTCTCCGACAGAGATGTTATCTCCACAGGACTTCTTGGGATCGAATACGCGATCATTATGTTTCCCCACAGAGTTAGCAGAGATTTATTACTTCCGCGTCAGGAATTTCTTTTACATTTACACCAATTCATTAGCAATACTCAAGACGTAACATCCCCAGTGTCATGGGGCAACATACCATGCAATTCAACATATGCAAAGTCCAACCGCAGACTGGCCAAAGTCCATCTTCGGGTGGCAGATTTCAAAGTCCAGCCGCAGACTGGCCAAAGTCCATCTTCGGGTGGCAGATTTCAATGTCCTGCCGCAGACTGACCAAAGTCCATCTTCAGGTGGCAGATTTCAAAGTCCAGCCGCAGACTGGCCAAAGTCCATCTTCGGGTGGCAGATTCCAAAGTCCAGCCGCAGACTGGCCAAAGTCCATCTTCGGGTGGCAGATTTCAAAGTCCAGCCGCAGACTGGCCAAAGTCCATCTTCGGGTGGCAGATTTCAAAGTCCAGCCGCAGACTGGCCAAATTCCATCTTCGGGTGGCAGATTTCAAAGTCCAGCCGCAGACTAGCCAAAGTCCATCTTCGGGTGGCAAGCTTCTAAAGTCCCCCGCAGTGGGCAAAAGCCTCCCGTAGTGAGCAAAAGTCTCCTGTAGTGAGCAAAAGTCCACCCGCAGTGTGGCAAATCTCTAAAGTACCCCGCAGTGGGCAAAAGCCTCCCGTAGTGAGCAAAAGTCTCCCGTAGTGAGCAAAAGTCCCCCGCAGTAGGCAAAAGTCTCCCATAGTGAGCAAAAGTCCACCCGCAGTGTGGAAAATCTCTAAAGTCCCCCGCAGTGGGCAAAAGCCTCCCATAGTGAGCAAAAGTCTCCCGTAGTGAGCAAAATTCCACCCGCAGTGTGGCAAATCTCTAAAGTCACCCGTAGTGAGCAAAAGTTCCCCGCAGTGGGCAAAAGTCTCCCGTAGTGAGCAAAAGTCCACCCGCAGTGTGGCAAATCTCTAAAGCCCCCCGCAGTGGGCAAAAGCCTCCCGTAGTGAGCAAAAGTCTCCCGTAGTGAGCAAAAGTCCACCCGCAGTGTGGAAAATCTCTAAAGTCCCTCGTAGTGGGCAAAAGCCTCCCGTAGTGAGCAAAAGTCTCCCGTAGTGAGCAAAATTCCACCCGCAGTGTGGCAAATCTCTAAAGTCCCCTGCAGTGGGCAAAAGCCTCCCGTAGTGAGCAAAAGTCTCCCGTAGTGAGCAAAAGTCCACCCGCAGTGTGGCAAATCTCTAAAGTCCCCCGCAGTGGGCAAAAGCCTCCTGTAGTGAGCAAAAGTCTCCCGTAATAGCAAAAGTCCACCCGCAGTGTGGCAAATCCCTAAAGTCCCCCGCAGTGGGCAAAAGCCTCCCGTAGTGAGCAAAAGTCTCCCGTAGTGAGCAAAAATCCACCCGCAGTGTGGAAAATCTTTAAAGTCCACCCGCAGTGTGGCAAATTATCCAGCAATCCACCCGCAGTGTGGTAAAGTATCTGAAGCCCAACTGCAGATTGGCAAAAGTCCATCCTCAGGGTGGCAAAGTATCTTAAAATTCTATCACAAGTTGATCAAAGTCCACCCACAGCGTGGCAAGTCGTTATTCGTCTAACTCCATCCAATAATACACCATTAAAGGCATTGTTGCAGCCTATCAAAGTACACTCGCATTTTGGCAAGTCAGTAGCCATCTGACATCATTCAAATGGCGTCCCCGTTTACTGATTCTTCCCATCATAATTATATCAAAAGCAGAGTTCATTCGGTTGAGTTTATCCCCCTGTTCTTCTGCCACAGAGTGCAAATTTTCTGGTTGTTTCTAGTATTCAATCCCTGCATACTTCAAACGTCTGAAAGCAACTGCTATCATCCATTCAAGTCTATAGTGATTGAATAGGGGCAGCTGTAACACCCCAAAATTTGCCCTCTGATTTATTACCATTTACTAGCTTCAAACTTCATGGTCATTTGCATTTCCCGTTATGTTATGGCATTCATAAGTAGTTATTCAGTTATGGTATTCCACTTAAGTGGTTCAAGGGTTTTCATCCTGGGTCTGGTTTTGTTGATAAGGTTAGTCAATCGAAAATGGTGTTCAAATCCTCATATCAAAGACATTGTATTATTTCTGGTACAAGAAGATTTAGTGGGGACTCATACAAAAAAAATCAAGACATGGTAGTCCTCTTAATGGTTCATTGTTGGTAATACAAGTTAAAGAGGTTTGAGTTGAAATAAGCATGTTAGGATTGGTTATATGGATTACTTAGATTCTTCTCATGCTAATATTATTTCCAGTCCACTACCCATTCCGTTCATGTTTCCAATCCGATTATTTGAAACCCATTTCTTGTCATACCCTTATTCACAAAATTGGTCATTTAATTAACGCTTTCTTTTATTACCCGTTCTTCATTTTTAGTTTAACTCTAAAACTAGAAGATTATTAACCATGTTTTATGTAAGAACATTTCTTTCTTTTTCCTAATTGAATTCCCTTGTCCTTATCTATTCCTCACCAAGTCCAATACTCATTTTTAGTTCCGACTTAATATCCATTTGATTCAATATCGATTCAAGACCATAAAATCATTAAACCAAAGTTTAAATCCTATTCCAGGTCTTATTTCACAAGTTCAAACTCATGGCTCAGGTTATAAGGCCCATTGATCTTTTAGTCTTGTCCTTATAATAAAACGTGTGACTATAGAAGAAAAGGATTGCTTGGGAATTAATGGAAAAATTATCGAATGATCTTGAGGTCGTTAATGTGGGAAATGCGAGTCACGACCAGAAATACAGAAGGGAAAATTCGGAAAAGAATATTCATGACGGTTGGTGTAATATATCTTTATGAAGGTTGTCTACATGAAAGTATTGATTAAAATAGTATCCATTTATCATCTTCCTATGGTATAATATCCGGTAATACATTGAATTAGCATATGATTAATTGTAAAAAAAAAATATATAAATATATATATGTCAGTGTGAAACATAAGAAAAAGTGCAAATGTCCAACAAATATCACGAGACCTATTCACTTTCTTCGAAGTATAGCCTATGGCTGGAGAGCAAGGTGAAAAAATCAGTGAGGAAAAATATTGAGAAAATATTCATATTTTCTCCATTGAAGCACCACTTTTGGTATTGATGAACATAACAAAATCAGTGAGAAAAATATTGAGAATCAATATCAAATTCTATTACAATCAGTTCTAACAAGTTTTTTTACAAACCATAACAGAATCATAACAGAAATGCTAACTACCCAAAAACTAACTTAACTGAAAATCAGGGTGAAAATACAAATTTACCCTCACTATGCTACTGATATAAAAAAAAAGGTTTGCTGCAAATTGGAGGGGCTGGATTTCTCAATTCTTCTACCCCAATTCATCATTCACTTCATCCTCTTCTTTACTCCATCTTCATAATCCTCAATTTCCATCAATCTCCAAGGCTGCAACAAAGATTCAACATAACCATCATCTTCAATTCGGAATTTTGATTTCTACAAACAGTTAGAAAACTCACAGAAATTACAGAAACCAAAAAAACCAGTAGAAATTCTTGTTCAATCTCACCTTCAAGCTTTGCATCTTCACCAATCTTCATACAATCCAACAACCTTCTTGCCGCTGCAATCACAGCTTCAAGCACTATCATCAATACCACCAAGTTTCATCAAAACCTGCGAGAATCAATATTAACCAGCTCAGAATCGCATCACAGAAGGTCAAGAACAACGACCTGTAATCTGAACCTTCAAATCTTCAACCCTGTTCATACCATTATCAATCACGGATCGTCTTTGGAGCTTTGACAACGGCAAACTACAGCGGGATCACCGACGAACGCACATCGTTGCATCATCATTGCCATCAATCTTCAATACGCTCTTCTTCGCCAACATTCAACTGATTTCGCATCATCATCATATTGTCATCCTTTTCAAAGCTTCAAGGCCGTTAACATCGTTTCCATCGTCAACAAAGAATCAGAACCTGCACGTAACAATAACATCCATGTCAAGAACACACTACTGAGTCACTCAGGTGAAATCAATCAACAAAAACGCAGCAAGAACAACAAATCCGCAAACGAAAGAAGGAGAATGTTTGAATTCATTCATAGCAAACGAACCTGTGTATTCTCGTCATTCTCAACGCAATCGATACACTCCGTTCTTCATCAAGGGACTGATTTTCGAGTCATGTTCATCATCAAGATCCCTTCATCCATAAACCGAAGCTTTTGATCATTCATCCCCGGCGCGATCGGTGCACGCGTTCTTCCTCAAGGTATGTGTTCAAGAATTGGCTTATGGACTTGGATACTTTTATGCCTCGATTGTGTTTTATATTTTGTGTACTTTGTGATGTAATAGCGTAATACTTGTATGCTTGTTTAGTTTTTATAACTAGGTTAGAAAAGATAAAACGAATCGATAGAAAACCAAAATCTCAAAAATAAATAAAAGGCTCGATCCTACGTCGAGTAAATTTTCAAGTAAACAAATAAAGTTGCATGTGACTTTAGGTTTCCTCGATTACCATCGTTCCACTCCATTCAACTAAAAGCAAGCCTTGTATGTTTCACACCATAAGTCGTGCGTCTTAGCACCACGCAATCAACCCACCCGATCCATTGTTTCATCCCATTTACATTTCATACCGTGTTTACCCACCATGACTTAGGAGGACCATATTGTTCACTATTAACTTCTTCTTACTTGTATTTCTATTTTAATATCTTTTAGGTAGATTTAATTTCAAACCTCATTAACCATAGGTCATCCATGAATTCAATTAACTTAGGGTAAGTCTAGTTTCCCTTAGAATTTTTTCTGTTGATAACTTGAGTCTCACTTCTCATCTTTAAGAAAAATCAAGACACTTAATAAAGGAAAATGTGTACAATACGTCACTAGCCTTAAGCTATACGGGAAATGACTAGTGGAGGTCTCCTTCACTCTTCTAGGATGCTTTACAAACGTTCCATTGGGGGCGATCTTGGAAAGTATTCGCTCCTGTGTCATAGTCTTTAGTGTTGTACATACAATAAACACAATCTCAAAACACTTCTTATAAAAGACAACAAACCTAGAAGTCAAGTCTTCTCTTCTCATCTCATACTCTTTGCGGACGAACATGACTTGTCTCAACAGTTCAAACAGCGATACGGTAAACACCCTCGAGTTAGAGCCGGTAACACCTGAGCTAGATCTATGATAACGTCATCCTAAAAACCACAAACGAGTGTAAGCCTTAGTTAGACGAACTACGGCGTCTCTAATCCTCATTGATCCCGATGAGGTACGTAGGCAGTGGGGTAGGGCCCATTCGAGCACAATCTTTATTTTCCCTACATTTTCCCCCTTTATTCTCATTTTTCGATTCCATTCCTCTTCTCATGTCCATTTCATTCCAGATAGCCATCCTTTTATTCAAACAGCATATTATTTCTCACCCTTTGAAAACAGACTTATAAGCGTGGATCCCGTCGAGTACGGCGGACGGATTGGGGTGCTAATACCTTCTCAATTTGTAATCGACTTCCGTATCCAGATCTTTGGTTCGCAAGGCCTCGTCCTTTTCCTTCTTCCTTAGGTTTGTGCAACATTACCTTTCCCATTCCTTTGGGATAAAAATGTCTAGCTGGCGACTCTAACTCTTCCGCGCCACTTTCGCGTTTGTACTAGGATGAAAATCCCGGGAGCGACACTATGTAGATGATATGATTGCCAAGTCCCTTACAGAAGAAGATCATCTGGTGAATCTGCTGAAATTATTTAAGCGTCTGAGGAAGTATCAGTTGAAGTTGAACCCCAACAAGTGCACATTCAGGGTACGTTTTGGTAAGCTGCTGGGTTTTATTGCAAGTTAAAAAGGAATTGAGGTTGATCCCGATAAAGTCAAAGCTATTCAAGAAATGCCCGCACCTAAAACTGAAAAAGAAGTTTGAGGGTTCTTAGGTAGATTGAACTACATCTCAAGGTTCATATCGCATCTCACTGCAACTTGCGAACCCTTGTTCAAACTACTAAGAAAGGAACAAACAATCAGGTGGAACGACGATTATCAGAGAGCTTTTGATAAGATCAAAGAATATCTGCAAGAACCTCCAATCCTTATGCCTCCAATCGAAGGAAGACCTCTAATCATGTATCTGACAGTATTAGAAGAGTCAATGGGGTGTGTGTTGGGCCAACATGACGAGTCTGTTCGAAAAGAGTATGCGATATACTACCTAAGCAAAACGTTTACCGATTGTGAACAACGTTATTCACTGCTCGAGAAAACTTGATGTGCTTTAGCGTGGGCTGCTCGCCGACTAAGAAAGTATATGTTGACTCATACTACCTTGTTGATCTCAAAGATGGATCCAGTCAAGTACATATTTGAGAAGCCAACACTGGCTGGAAGGGTTTCCAGGTGGCAAATGATTCTAACAGAATATGACATTCAATACACCTCTCAAAAGGCCATCAAAGGCAGTGTATTGTCTGACTATTTGGCTGAGCAACCCATTGATGATTACCAGCCTATGAGATTTGATTTCCCTGATGAAGACATCATGTTCTTGAAAGCAAAAGATCGTGAAGAGCCTATTCACACTGAAGGGCCTGACTCAGAAGAAGCATGGACTATGATGTTCGATGGGGCAGTTAATTGCAACGGTCGTGGGGTCAGTGCAGTGCTTATCACCCCCAAGGGAGTCCATATGCCTTTCTCAGCAAAACTCACATTTGCATGCACTAACAATGAAGAAGAATACGAAGCTTGTATTATGGGTCTTGAGGAAGCCATTGACCTCAGGATCAAAACCTTGAATGTATCCGGAGATTCAACTTTGGTAATCAATCAGACCAACAGCAAGTGGTACACTCATCAGGAGCATCTGATTCCATACCGTGACTATACGAGGAGATTATTGACCTTCTTCACAACAATTAAGCTTGAATACATCCCTCGAGATGAGAATCAGTTTGCAGACGCTTTGGCTACCATTTCATCCATGATCAAAGTACAAGTTACCAATTATGTACCTCAGATTTTGGTATCCAGACTGGACAGACCGGCATATGTATTCTCTGTGGACACTATCACTGATAACAAACTCTGGTTCCATGACATCAGATGCTTCTTGGAAAATCATACATACCCACCTGGGGCATCATCAAATAATAAGAAGACATTAAGAAGGCTAGCCGAAAGTTTCTTCCTCAATACCGATGGCTCTTTGTACAAGCGAAACTTCAACATGGTCTTGCTCAGATGTGTTGACAAGAAGGAAGCAGACCTACTGATGCACGAAGTACATGAAGGTTCTTTCGGTACACATGTCGGAGGACATGCAATGGCAAAAAAGTTATTAAGATCAGGTTACTATTGGATCACAATGGATGTAGACTGTTGTTCCTATGCCAGAAAATGCCACAAATTCCAGATCTACGCAGATAAAGTGCATATGCCTCCAAATCCTTTGAATGTAATGTCTTCACTTTGGCCCTTCGGCATGTGGGTAATTGATATGATTGGAAAGATTGAACCGACTGCTTCAAATGGTCACAGATTCATCCTGGTGGCCATTGATTACTTCACCAAATGGGTTGAAGCAGCTTCATATGCAAACGTCACAAGGCAAGTGGTAGCTAGATTTCTGAAAAGGGATATCATATGTCGGTATGGAGTTCCTGAGTGAATCATTACTGATAATGGTTCCAATTTGAACAACAAGATGATAGCAGAGCTTTGTCGGGACTTTAAAATTCAACATCACAACTTTTCTCCTTACAAACTAAAGATGAATGGCGCTGTTGAGGCTGCTAACAAGAATATCAAGAAGATTGTGCAGAAGATGGTAGTCACCTACAAAGACTGGCACGAAATGCTACCATTTTCCTTGCATGGATACCGAACCGCTATCAGAACATCTACTGGGGCAACACCTTATCAGCTTGTGTATGGTATGGAAGTTGTCCAACCTGTTGAAGTTGAACTACTCTCCTTATGGGTAATGATGGATGTGAAACTGGATGAAGCAGAATGGGTCCGATATCGATATAATCAACTGAGCCTGATTGAAGAGAAGAGATTAACAGCTATCTATCATAGGCAGTTGTATCAGAAACAAATGAAGAAAGCCTTCGATCAGAAAGTCTGACCTCGGGAATACCAAGTGGGAGAGCTTGTTCTAAAAAGACTTCTTCCTCCCCATTCAGACCACAGGGGAAAATGGACGCCAAATTACGAAGGCCCATTCATAGTAAAGAATGTTTTCTCTGGTGGGGCACTGATGCTCACTACTATGGATGGCAAGGACTTCCTATCTCTTGTGAATTCAGATGCAGTTAAAAAATACTTCACATAAAATGACCCGCTGGACACAAAAAAAGAATGTAAGGCAGGCAAAAATAGGGCATCCCGACGAGTCAAAAACAGAATAAAAGACTCGGGCAAAAATAAGGGAAAAACTAAAAAAAATGTACACCCGCTGAGTTGAAAAGCCACATCGGACAACTCAGGCAAAAATGGGTATCCCGGTGGATTGAAAAACCGAAAGGGCGATCCACGCAAAATCAGGGAATAAGCGAACAATTGCATTCTGAATTTGTCTGTATCACTCACAACATGGCAAGCTTCGAAAGGATAAAGCATCAGTCAGAACCAACCTTCTTCAGAGAGCAAGATAAGAAGAACATCAAGGTCATACGGGTCATAGCAAAGGAGGCTCACCGAAGAGTCAACTTCAAACATTGCCAACACTCTTATTTTCTCAATTTACAGCAATCTCCTCCTTTCAGGGGATTCGCTTCGTTGACTATACATGCCTATTCAGGGCACACACATCAATAAATCTGAATATTCAGTCACACCTTGTTTCTTTGTTTTTACCTCTTGTTTTTGTTTGCAAAATGTCCAGAATTTATAATACAACATTTGCATGAAAGCATATAGGCCATTTATTTTTTAAATGTTTTCAGGAAATATGAATTCTTAAGCAAATCTAACTCCTATGACGAAATTCGGTGGAGGATATCTCAGGACACTTGTGCGTTTCCTTTGTCTTAACAGGTTGCAGGTACTCAAGGAAGACAATCTTTCACAGGATGGGGCATATCAGGCATTTTCCCCAGCCAAGCCAGCAATCACATCATCAGCAGGACTCTTTGACAAGAAGTATTTACTCGCAAAATTTTTATCCCACCAGAGGATCCCTCGAGGAATTCATCAATCCCCAAGCAGGATCTCCCGAGCATTGCCTGACGGCTTTTTCCCCAACAATGTGGTCAGGAACTTTCTATTCCCTATCAGAGTTTCCATTCTCTCCCCAATAGAGCAATGCATGAAATACTTCCCCAGCGGAGTTGCTAAAACTTCCTCATCCCCAGCGGGGTTCTCCCTCCAGACAGATAGACCAGAGATCTTTATCCCCGCAGGTTCCGGATCTCAGATCGTTTTTCTCATTTGAATAATCATAGAATTCACATAATTTTCCCCAAACCAAGCGTAGCATTCCGTCTAATACGGAGCATTACAGCGAAAATCAAACATTTGCATGATCATAAGCCAGGTTTGAGCCAATCACCTGCAAACACCATCGTCACTTCACCAGCCATATATAAAACTTATCCCCCGCAAACAAATCCAGAATACCTTCTGCATTCTCAATATAGATATTTGTTCATACTTGTACATATTCTTTGTTGACACTTGCTCATGTCATACTTCCCCAACAAGTTAAAACACTCGTTCGTGTCCATTGCTCAATTTGTTGGCTCTCGTCTGTGTCTTGGACATATATCCCCAGCAAATCATACTTGTGCATACTTATATAGATGTCTTCAATACTCGTCTGTATCTTGTATATATCACCCCTCATCAGATTCAACACTCGTCCGTGTTCTTTGCTCAGCCGATTGATACTCGTCCGTATCATCATCCTTCAAGCACGTGTCAGCATTTGTTTCTACCGATACTCGTCCGTATCATGGTTCTAAGGATGCTCGTCCACGTCTTTGGTCTTTACACACTGTCAAACACTTATACCTTCTATTTTAAAGCGTAAGCACTCCTCCGTGTTTAAATCCCCACAAAGACAAAACAACTTTTTCTATCCGGCATTCGTCCTATTTCGTGATATTTTTGGCAGCCGTCCCCTGCCAGGTGATCGTCCTTCACCTTTGGATGACCGTCCCTCATCCTTTCCCTAATGGAATCCCCATTGTTGGAACTTTCTATCCAACATTCGTCATATGTCGTAATATTTTCAGCAGCCGTCCCCTGCTAAGTGATCGTCCTTCACCTTATGATGACCGTCCCTCATCATTTATCTGATGGTCGTCCCCATCGTTGATCTTATTATCCAACATTCGTCCTATGTCGCGATAATCCCCATGAGCAGTCGTACCCTGATAGGTGATCGTCCTTCACCTCTTAATGATCGTCCTTCATCATGCTTATCTGATGGCCGTCCCTATCGTTGATCTTTTCTATCAGGCATTCGTCCTATGTTGTGATAAAGAGCAGTCTGTCCCCTTTTAGGTGATCGTCCTTCACCTTTGATGACCGTCCCTCGTCAAATATTTCATTTATTCTTTATACCCGATGGTCGTCCCCGTCGTGGTCCCTTTTCCTTTTCCTGATGATCGTTCTTCATCAGTTTTACCCGATGGTCGTCCCCATCGTTGATCTTTTCTATTCAACCTGATGGCCGTCCCCGTTAGTGTTTCCCTCATTCCTTTGATCCCCAGAGAATTTTATTTCCTTACCCAATGGCCGTCCCCGTTGTGGTTTCTTTATTTCCCAACATGATGGTTGTCCCCATCATTGCTTTGCTTACCGTTTTACCCCTAGCAGTCGTCCTCTGCTCGATGGTCGTCCTCAATCTCTTTCATTTGATACTTATACTATACTATCTTTTACAATTTTTATCCCTTTTCTTCTTCTCCCCAGTGAGTGCAAATTTCGGACTGTCTTTGGTATTCAACCACAAGTTATCTTGTTTGTCTGTTAAGCAAGGCGCTTACATCATGCACAACTAACTCATGCTTGAATAGGGGCAGCTGTAAACACCCCAAATTTTCCCTCACTTTTTCTCACACCATGGCTTGTGATCTTTCATTTTTGCATTAGCATAAGCATATCATATCCCACTGCATAGTTCATTTCATCTGCATCTAGGGTTTGTGATATGAGCAATCCAAGAAGTGATCTGAGCAATCCAAGAAGTGATCTGAGCCATCCCAATGGTCATGAAGCTTGACAAGAGGGTCCATGTGTTTTATATGATCATAATATGCCCCCCAAAGTTCATAAAAGTCAACAGATCACAAAGCATGGCAAAGGCATAGAGGCAGACTGAAGATTTCCTGCACAGATTACCTAAAATTAGGGTTTTGGTTTCAGAGGCCTTAATCCCAAATTTTTTGGTCATTCTTGTTTCTAATGGTCTCAATATGTTATAAGGATCATGTGTACCAAATTTGATGAAGAAGTTCACTGTGGAAGTCATCTGATCATTGGGTAACTTCTTGAGCAAGTAAAGTAAAAATCAAGGCATTTGAGGCCTCCATCAAGGGTACCAAAGGCTCATCATCATCATTTTGAGTCTCTATGATCTTTATTTGATCATTTAAGTGGTTGGAAGTTCACAAAGTTGAAGAATTTTGAGCCAAATGAAAACTTGCTATTTTTTGAAATGACTTGTAATGGGAAAATTTCCATTTTGGGAAAGATATTCAACCTATTCTTTCATGACCAAAAATGCCTCAAATGAAAAATCTGTGGGCATGAAAGTTGTAGATTATGTCTTCCCATTTTCAAAAAGTACAAGAACATGTCTTGATTCATCCTAGAACTCAAGATATGGACTTTCAAAGGTGGCAAAAATCCTATAATTTTCAAGTGTGCACCAAAGAGGGAATTTTGCAAATTCACTTGCCAAGCCATTTCATGACCTCTAATCAACTTCTAAACATAATACCAACATAATGCAACACATTTTGATCAAGATTTCACAAAAAATAACAAGTTTCTATGCCTTGTACTTCAAGAAATTCCAAAGAGGGAAAATTGCATAAGCCATGAGAACACTTAATCAAGGCCATCCAGCTGCATTCTATTGATCCAAAGGCCATCCTTGATGCAAGCTGAGGCCAAGACATCCCTTGAAACAGCTCTAACTCGTGCCATGCCTCAAGTACACATCCATTGACATTTTTGCAACTTGGCCCATACCAATCACACTACGCCACCACCCGCTTTCTGATCAATCCTATTGGCTTATACTAACCCCAAGGACCTCATTTCATAACACACACAAGCCTGAAACAAGCCAAGCTCAGAAATCCCAAAATTTTCCATAACACTTCCTCTCTTCGAATCTCTCAACATAGCCACTCAAACTCAAAACTTCCTTCACCATTCAATCATTCATGTCATAAGGAACACAAACCACCCTTCATTTTGCCCTAAAACCCTCTGAATCAAAAACACGATTTCTCACCTCTCAGAACTGAAACTCACAAAGGAGGCCATTTAAACCCTTGCAAAGCTTCTCAATAGCATTAGGGGACTCAAAGCGGTTGGATTGCACAAGGGAGGAGCTCTGAAAGTCCATATTTGTAGTTCATCATCTCAGGTAGTCATCAAGAACTTTTTTTTTCCAGAAATCTTCTTTTAAGTTATAAAATGATTCTATATGTCTCTCTGATCATGGTGATATGATTTGTTTTGAAAATGGTTGAGAAACCAGGATGTATTGGTCTTATGAAACTTTTCCCGTGAAAACAATTTTTGTTTGATTCCTTTGATTGATGCAATATAAATGTTATTTGTAGATGGATTTGTGTTCAGTGATGTTAGATGGTTGATTCTGGAGCTTTAGAGGGTTTGGGGTAGCCTAGGGAAGAAGATTGGTTAAAAGGCTCTCCTCCGGTCACCTGAAAGTGTTTAGGGTTAGGATTAGGGCTAATCTTGCCAGTTTGAATGTCAGCCATAGGATCTTGTTTAGCGCGTGTTTGTAGGGTCCAGATTGATTCACTTAAATCCTAATTCAGTTTATTAAAATAATTAGGTTTAATTAATTAATTAACTCAGTTTAAATGCTGGCAATTAGATTGCGCGCGCAGTCAACCAAATCATCCCCAGTTTGAATCCCAGCCTTCAGATCAACATACTTCCATTTTATTTCATTTTATTTTTCATTTTATTCCATTTTATTTCCATAATTATTTAAAATAGCAAAAGACTTTCAAAATATCTCATTTCTTGCATTTTTGTTTCAAATATTTTTCTTAACCTAAAATCATTTTTTATTTTAATTTTTGCATTAAAAAATATTTTTAAAATATTTAAATGTTTTATTTAATTAATTAATTGATTTTAATTAATTAAATATGCATTTAGGTTTCTAAAAATCACCAAAAAATTCATGAAGCATTCCAGTACATTTAGAAATATTTCCAAACTAACCATACAAATTTCTTTTTAGGTTTGATCACATTTTCACAATTTTCTTTGAATTAGGGTTCTTAAATTTCACATTTTTTAACCCTAACTTAAAAAATTCATTTCTGCCTAACCATGTTGAGTTTGAACTTGATTCTTTTTGAATTGTTTAACATATTTCATCCAGTTTCTAGGTTATTTATCTCATATTTTTGCATTGCATTTTCAATTTGATTTGCATTTTTCCTTTAGAATCACCCAAAACACCTAGTTAACTTAAGAAATCTATAACTTTGCCTAGGTTACGTTTCTGACTTTCTCCTTTGGGATGAGATCTTATATGGGATTAGGGTTTGTTTGAGTTCAATTTTAAATTTTCATCATGATGTATGCTTCTGTTTTGGTCATATGCATCATGCTTTTTCATAAAACCCTAATTTTGCATCTCCATTTGCATTCTTCTTTGCATATCATGAACTTGTGAACTTGTCATGCCATTCCTTTCTTTTGTATGTCATCTTAGACATCTTAGGACATGTTTAAACATTGCGTGATCATTGTTGCATAATTTTGGTATGCTTTGCATCCATTACATTTCATGAACATTCATGTGTTTTCATGCTTCTAAAGATGCTTCCATTGCATCTCATCCTTGTATGATCATTCATATGCATCTTGTATGACTTTGCATCATATCATAACACATTTTCATTACATAATCACTTCTTGTTTTTTACTTTGCATCCTTATTCATCTCATACATTTGTGTTTTATGTCTTATGCATTCATACTAACATTTCAGGTACTTTTGGTAAGTTATCTGGGAGGTGGATTTGCCTTCACCTCCCACCTCTTCTTTCCTTTGCATTTTCATCCTCCATTTGTCTTTGGAGTGAACATGATTCAATTGTGTTTCTCTTTCTCCTTTATTCTCTCCTAAGTTACTTATCTTCTTCAGGAAGTAAGTAACTTATTCTTCTTCCTCCTTCTCTTTTCATCTTCTTTTTCCATGGTGGCCTTCTTGAAGATATTTTCTCTTAATCCTCACAAACCATAGGATATCCAAGCATGATAATTTTTAGGGTTGTGTATAGTCCTCCCTAGTCTTTTACCTTGGAGTCTCCTTGAGTCTCTCCTCCCATCTCAATAATCAGAGGCTAAACTCTTAAAGCTTTAGGACTTTGACTTAGGGTTATGCTTACATCCTTATCTTAGGATGGAGTGTATAACTTTAATCCTTAGTGTTAAACCTTTAATTTATTTACACCTCTCAACCAAAACACATTAATAATCACTAAGACTTTATCTTGTAACTTGGGCCTTACATTAGGGTTCTATCTCTTCCTTATGGTTCAGAGGGACTAACCCTAGTGTTTAATGGACAAGTCCTCCTCAAGTTGTCTTACAAACCATAAAATCCACTTCTTAATCTCACCCTTTAATTAAAATCCATTTAATAAAGGTTTGTTATATAATTAATTTAATCCTTAACCATGGATTAATTTGAGGTATCTTCCTCGGCTTAAGTGCTCTCATCTATCATCCTTCTATTAGGATGGTGTAATGAGTTCACTAATCTGTGATTGGAGATTAAACTCATTACTTAACACTAAACAAAAACCAAAAACATCTAAATAATCACAAGTAGGTTAATGATCTTAATCCCACATCATCAAGGTAATTAAGTTGAGATGCTTATCTCACACTTAAGTAGGCTCATTATCCCTAATCAGGGGTAATATAATGTGTTTACAAACCCTTGATTTAGGCTTAAGCTCATAATCCTATGAAAAACACCAATAACAATAAAAAATTGAAAATACAAAAACAAACAATAATCGTTTCCTTCGGGATTCTTTTATCATCACCCTCATTCTATAAACGAGAACTTGCTTCTTCCATCTAATGCAAGACAGTTAGCACTCGAGCCAGACGAGTTATACACTTAAGCATAGACAAGCAGACAGTTCACAGTCAATTTATTTTCGGTATCTTTAAGTCGAACTACGTTGTTCTGACTTCCTCATTGCACGAGAGGATATGTAGGCATAACTTAACAGTTATCGAACAAAAGTATCTCTGTCATCCCCGTCTTTCAACATTCTTTCTAAAGCCTCAGTTCCTGAGCAATTCACACCTTTTGCACTGACACCTGTATTTTCTTTCCCTAGCTTTTGCACACAGATATTACATACATTACCCCTTTTAAACACAATCAAGTAAGCGTGGATCCCATCGAGTACGACGGACGCTCTGGGTGCTAATACCTTCCAAGGTCGTAACCAACCCCCTTTCTCAGTTTCTCTGGTTCGCAACCGTCTTATCCATCTCTTTCCAGGTTTATGCAGCATTACCTTTTCTTCGAGATAAAAATGCCTAGCTGGCGACTCTATTCAACCCTTCTCTTCGCCGACAGTTCGCGTTTGCACCAGGATGAAAATCCGGGGAGCGACACAATAGTCTAACACATTCTTTTTATATAACTTAGAAAATTACGGTAGCATAGCAGTATATTGATAACAATAATAGCAGACAATATTATATTTTTATAGCAAAATAAAACTGAACAATTTATAGCATATATGCATTAAGCACAATAATAATACTGGAAAAGAATATAATGCTACTTGATAAATTAAACCAGAGGCACACATACTTTAGCAGAAGGAAAAAATGATAATTTTATTAAAATTGATACGTAGACACAGTAGCTACTAATAATTAAAAATTGCAAAGAGAATTGAAAAACTGAAAAATTTAAAAACTAAATTAACCTAAAATGCGATAAAAATTCTTATAAATGTTGGCGTTAGTGACTAGCCACGGTTTGGGCGGATTGATTCACTGGCTTGGCTCAAGTGGTCAAACTGTTCAACGACCATATCCCTCAGAGTAATGACATTGATACGCAAGGTGCGAAGTTCGTTGTGCATTATTGTCAGCTCAGTAATGAAGTTCTCTATGGTGGATTGTGTATCAATGGCAGCAAGAATGGGTTTTTCTTCTTCAATCATGTCTTCAGGATATTCTAAGTCATAGTAATGAGGAGGTGTCTTTGGATCTATTTCTACTTCAGACCAAGCGTCTTCATGTTCATAAAGTGGTTCATCCAAATCATATATCCAATTGTGATGGTTATGCATACTTGTGCGTTCATTATCAGTCGGAGTGAAGTGTGGCACAACTACATTGTTGATCAGAAATTGAAAGTGACGTGGACCACAGTCTATAAGCATTTCCATATCGAAACAGAATGTGATATTCATAGGTCTATAGTCTCCTAGAGGGTTTACCAGAGAAAGGCAGGTTCTAAATCCCATTACATCAGCTATTTTGGTAACCAGGCCACCTATTAAAATTGGTTGGTGCTCAGATCGCAAAATCTTACAGAAATTTGCAAACATGAAGGTAGCTCCGTTAATAGGTCGGGATTGAAAATCATAGAAAATTATAAATAGCTCATCTCTAGAGATGTTGTTATCAATCTTAGATTTTCCAAAGAGGTATAAGCCATAATCATTTGGAAATACCTAATAGTTGGGTTATGAATATCAATAGATAACATAGGATAAAGGTCATGGTCAGCGTGTCCTGAGATACTAATCCACAAACGGTTAAGCTCATCCTTTATAAGTACATCTTTTTGTGCCTCAGAGAAAACAATATCGACAGTTTAGCCATCTCGTGGATGTTAAATTAACAAGGATATCCAAACAGTCTGAAGGCTATCCTACTGTAAACACCCTAAATTTTCCCTCACACATTCACACCATGGCTTGTGATTTTCTCATGTTCATAAGTTCAATCATGGCATCTCATATTGCATTTTTGCTTCATTGCATTGGTTCTAAGTCATCTGCATCTAGGGTTTGTGATCTGAGCAATCCAAGAGCCATTTGAGCCACTCCAAAGGTCATCAATCACTTCAAAGGGGTCCATGTATGTTCAAGCATCATATTATATCCTCTCAAGATCAAAGAAATCAAAGAATCACAAGAGCTGAGAAAGGCATGGAAGTAGAGCCAGGTTTAACTGCACAGATGACCTAGAATTAGGGTTTTGGTTTCAGAGGCCATAACTCCAAATTTTTTGGCCATTATTGTTTCTATTGGTCTCTATATGTTATGAGGATCATGCACATCAATTTTCATGAAGAAATTCCATGAGGAAGGCATCTGATCAAGAGTTGACTTCTTGAGCAAGTCAGTGCAAAATCAGGGCATCTAAGGCCCCCAATGACCCAACCAAAGGGTGTTCTCCATCATTTTGAATGTGTGTGATCCTTATTTGATCATAGAATGTGTTAGAAGTTCACAAAATTGAGGAATTTCAAGTCATTTGCAAAGTTGCCTTTTTGGGAAAGTGACTTATAATGTAAACTTGCCATTTTGGGAAAGTTTTTCAACCTCCTCTTTTTGATTCAAAAATGCCTCAAATGAGAAAACTTTGGTCATGAAAGTTGTAGAATGGATCCTCCCATTTTCAAAAAGTACAAGAACTCATTCTAATTCATTTTGGATCAAAATTTATGGCTTGTCAAAGTTGGCAAAAATCACATAATTTCAAGTTTTGTACCAAAGAGGCAAAGTTGCAAAACCTCATGCCAAGGAAAAATGTGACTTCAAATGGACTTCTATGCATTACACAAACATGAACCATGACCTAAAAATCAAAATGCACCAAAGAATTTCCCATTTTCATGACTTATGCTTCAAGTAATCACAAAAGGGCAAAACTTTGTGAAATTTGCAAAACATCACATAAACCCTAATCCACTTGCTGCATTGCCTCTAATTCATTTCCATGGTTCTCCTTGAAGCATGCTGAGCCAAGCCATGCCTTTGTACCTTGACTGCCATAGCCCATACCTTTTCTTACACAAAAGTTGACTTTATGCAAAATGGCCCATACCAATCAAGCTAGGCCAGCAACAACTCTCTGACCTATCCAAGCTTGATACATGGACAAAACAAGACTCAACACATAACACAACATAGCCTGATCTCTCTCATAAGCCATAGTTCACAAAACTCTCCTCTTATGCACTTTCCTTCGAATCTCATCACACAATCATCAAACCTCAAAACCAACTTCACCATTCATTCAGAAAAGCTTCATAGAGCATAAACCACCCTTCACCTTGCCTTGAAAGTCCCTAAAACTCAAACACGATTTTCCACCCTCTCTGAACAGAACTCCATCAATCTCACAAACTAGCCACAACACACTCCAACTAAGCCTCAAAGCTTCCTCAGGAAGATCATTGGAGCCATTTTGAAGCAAGGAAGCAGTCAGAAAGCTCTTGGATTGAAAGCTCCATCTCAGGTAGCCATGCAAATCATTTTTTCCAGAAGCTCTATTTTAAGTTACTAAATGATTAAGTGAGATCCCCTGAACATGTTGAGCTTTAAATTTTTGAAAATGATGAAGATTTGAGCATGTATGGCTTGTCTGAAATTTCTGCCATTTTTGTACCTTGCTTCGAATCTTGTTAATGTTTAGAAATAAATTCCATTTGAGGGTGGGGTTGGGTTTAGAATGGAGAGAGGAAGTGATCTGGAGCTTTAGAGCTCCAGAAATGACCTAGAGAGTGAGATTGAAATTCTCAAGGAGGGTTGTCACCGGAGAAGACGACCGGAGCTCTTCTCCGATGACCTGAATGTAATTAGGGCTTAATCTGGGATTAGGGCAAAGTTTGAATCTAGGCCATGTGATTGATCCTTCCCGCGCGTGTTTGTGTGGCCTGGATCTCATGATTAGTTTTAATTTAGGTTTATTTATTTAATTAATCTGGATTAATGAAGTTTGAACTTGGGCCCTTGGATGTGGCGCCAAGTCAATGGTCCCACGCCCAGATTCAATCTGGACTCTCCATCCTGCATACTTCTCATATTTTAATTTTAATTTCATTTTCTTTTCATTTAATTTGCACGAATTATTTAATATAGTAAAATACATTTAAAAATTATGAAAACTTTTGTCAAGCATTTCATTATTTTTCAGAACCCAAAAATATTTTTATTTTTATTTTTTGCATTAAAAATCATTTTTAAATCATTTAAATGTTTATTTTTAATTAGTTAATGAAAATTAATTAATTAAAAATGCATTTAGGTATTTAAAAATCACCAAAAAATTCACATTGCATTTAGAAACATTTAGAAACATTATCAAACTCTCAAAGCAAATTTATTTTTGGTTCTTGATGCCTTTTGATAATTTTCATTGGAATTAAATTCATTTTAAGGAAATATTTTTGTTCAAACTTGGAAACATCCATTCTGCCTAACTATTGAGAGTTTGATGATGGTTCTTCTTGCATTGCATCCTTCATGGCATGTAGTTTATAGGATAAATTTGGTTTGAATTGATCTTCCATTTTCAATTTGTTTTTCATTTTTCATGATGAGGTACCTTGAAACCCTAGTTGACTTAAGAAAATCATAACTTGCACTAGGTTAAGAGTTAGGTCCCCTCCTTTGGGCAGTGAACTTGTGTAGGGTTAGGGTTCCCTTGATCCCATTTTAAATTTTTTATCATGTCATTTGCTTCTGATTTTGAATTTTGCTTTGTATGTTGATCATAAACCCTAATTTGTGCCTTCCTTTGCATCCATTTCTCATATGCTTGCATTCAATGACTTACCATGACATTTTGTGCATCCACATGATTCATAAGACATCTTAGGACATATTAGAATCATGTTTGATCATTGCATCTTTCATTTTCCATGTTATGCATTCATATCATTTCATAAACTTTCATGAACTTCCATGGTTCAAAGCATGCTTCATCTGCATTCATATCCTTGTATGATCATTCTCATGCCTTGCCTTGTGTTTTCATCCCCTCTTAGCATCATTAACATCATGTTTATGCTTCTGACTTTGGTTTGCGTCATGACATTTCATCTCATTTGCATTGCATTCCATTTCTTTAGCTAACTTTTCAGGTGGTAAGTTGTTTTGGGAAGTGAATTTGCCTTCACTTCTCACAATCTCTTCTCATCTCTTTTATGCATCATTACTGCATTTTGTCTTTGTATTTGAGTGAGCTTGCTCATTCATGCTATTCCCCACTTTCTTTCTTCAAGCAACTTGTCTTCTTAAGTGAAGCAAGTTGTCTTGCTTCTCTCTGCTTCTTGCTCCTTTCATCTACTTCTATTCCTGGTGGCTTTTCTCTTGAAGATCTCTTGCAAGATTCATAAACCCTAGGAACAACCAAGCATGATAACAGTTAGGGTTTGATTAGTCCCCCAATTAGTTTTTGCCTTTGTGTCATCTTTGAGTCTTCTTCTCATATCATAATCAAGGACTAAACCCTAAAGGTTTTAAGGCTTTGTGATTAAGCTTATGCCTGCATCCTTCTATTAGGATGGAGTGTATAACTTTAATCCTAAGTGTTAAACCCTTAATGTGTTTAAATCCTTTAGTCAATCCATCTAATAATCATCAAGACATCAAACTTGTAACTTGGGCCTTCCATTAGGGTTCTAATTCTTCCTTAATTGGTTAAGAAGGACTAACCCTAGTGTTAATGGACAAGTCCCCCTCGAGTTGTCTTACCAACCATAAAAATCTTTTCTTCATCTTACCATTAACTAAAATCCACTTAATAAAGATTTTGTTTTGTCATGAGGTTAATCCCTAATCATGGATTAAGTTGAGGAGTCTTCCTCAGCTTAAATGTTCTCATCTATTATCCTTCTATTAGGATGGTGTAATGGGTCCATTAAATCCTTGATTATGGCTTAAACTCATTACTCAACACTAAACAAAAACATCAAAAACATCTAAGTAATTGCAAGTAGGTTAATGATCTTAATCCTACATCATAGTGATTAAGTGTCAGGTGTTTACCTCATACTTAAGGTATTCTCATTACCCCTAATCAGAGGGAAGATGTGATGAGTTTACTAACCCTTGGTTTAGTCTTAAGCTCATTTTCCTATGACAAACTCCAAAAGCAATAAAAGACTGAAAACTCAAAAACAAACAATAATCGTCTCCTCCGGGATTCTTTTCTCATCTCATTCACTCACAAACGAGAACTCGCTTCTTCCGTATAATGCAAGACAGTTTGCACCTGAGCCAGACAGGTCATACACTTGAGCATAGACAAGTAAGCAGTTCACAAGTCAATCTATCTTTCAGTCTCTTTGAGTCGAACTACGGTGTTCTGACTTCCTCATTGCACGAGAGGATACGTAGGCATAACTTAACAGTTATCGAACAAAAGTCTCTGTATATTCCCCCTCTTCCAGCATTGTTTTAAGCCTCATAGTCTTGAGCATTTCATCCTTGTTCTTACACTGACACTTCACATACTTCACTTCACTTTCTTTTTACACTGACACTTGCATTCTTTCCAGCTTTGATACACAAATAACACTGACACTACCCCTTTAAAACACAAATCTTTTAAGCGTGGATCCCGTCGAGTACGGCGGACAATCTGGGTGCTAATACCTTCCCAGGTTGTAACTAACCCCCTTTCTCAGTCTCTCTGGTTCGCAACCGTCTTATCCATATCTTTCTAGGTCTATACAGCATTACCTTTCCTCCGAGATAAAAATGCCTAGCTGGAGACTCTTTTCTCTTGAGTTTACCCTTGTGTGTACTCTCTTCTTTCGCCGACCGTTCGCGTCTGTACCCCTTGGACCTAGGTGTCATTTTGGTGGGAGCGACAGCTCTGCGACTCTGCTGGGGATCCTTATACTGTAATCAGGGCTTCTAGTTCTTTTTGTGGGTTCCTCCTAGCGCTTCTTTTATTTGTGTTTACTGGGGTGTTATGTGCTAATTGTGTTTATTTATTTGCTTTATTTATTGCTTTACGTACAACCTTATTTATTGCTTTCTTTACTGTTTTTCATATTTCATACTGTCATTATCATTGCTGGATCTGTTCTTCTGTCTTGATGGGTGGTGTTTCATTGAGAGTTTAAGGTCCGATACCTGGGACCTGAGTGACACCTAGGCTAGAGTGGTTCATGTTCTTTCCCATTCCATTTCGATCTGGTGCGGGAATATGAAACACGGTTCAGATATGGGTTTCTTCTTGAGAACTCTGTGCTACAGATTTCCTGTAGTGCTAGGGCCATCTGGGAAGCCTGCTAAGTCTGGATGACCTTTATTATGACCTTCAGAAACTGAGGTGAATTAGAGGAGGAATTGTTATGGTTATTGTAAACACTGTACCTCTGGGTTAGAAGTGTTTACACTTCTCATAACTGATCCAAGTCTGAGGATCCTTGTTTTAGAACACTACATGTGAGGGGATTGGGCTGTTTACAGGTTTGCAGGTACCCTTGGCCAAATCATACCTTGTTACTTGTTTTGATTAAGAGTACCTCACTTTGGACAGTTCTTGTGATTTAACCCTGGACATGTGACTCTTTACTTGAGTCCCCTACCTTGGTTACTGGATTTCTGAACCTCCATATGGACTTCTTGAACATACATGGACCTTATATATCAAGACAGTAATCAGATCCGGCTTGATCACAAACCCTGGCATATCATTTGCATACATCATCATTGCATCATTTAACATTTTTTTATTTGTTTTTCAGGGTATCCACATTATATCTGGCTTGGTTTTGACCCCTTCATCTGCATAGACCTCTGTTTATCAGTTATCTGCTTCAGTTATCTTCATCAGTTGTCTGCTTCAGCTGCCTTCATCATCACCAGCACTTTCCTGTCAGTAGTTCATCTCCAGTATCAGTCTTGACCTTCATCAGCAGCTACCTTCATCACCATCAGCAGCAGTCTTGGCCACACCTAGGAAGAGCAACATATCTTACCATTTCTTTGAGCCTGTGTTGACTGGGATCAGACAGGTCCAGGCACTTATCACTCCAGACCACATCCCATTATTCAGAGAGCATTATGGAGGCATCCTTGATATGGTTATGGACCTGGATCCTTCTCAGAGGAGTATGATCCATACCTGCCTACAGTTTTATGACCCTCCTTTGAGATGCTTCACATTCCCAAACTTTCAGCTAGGACCTCTGCTGGAGGAGTTTTCATCATTGATTGGAGTACCTGTCAGGGGTGGTGTCCCCTTCAACCCAGAGATGACCTCTCCCAGCAATGGATAGGTGGCAAAAGCATTGTACCTGGAGCCTACTTTAGTTGAGCAAAGCATGACAACAAAACCTGGGATCCCTGGCTTACACTTGGATTTCTTGATTTCTTAGGCCTTCCTGAAGGCCTCTTTAGGAGAATGGAGGGCAGTTTGTGCATTGTTAGCCCTCAGCATATATGGGGTTATACTATTTGCAGATGAGCCCAAGTTTATCAGCAAGAATGCCATTCATCTTTTCCTTCTGAAGAACCCAGTACCTACATTGCTGGGAGATTTCTATTATTCCATTCATCAGAGGAATGAGAAACAGAGAGGGAAGTTTGTGAGATGCTGTGCTCCTCTGTTTCACACCTGGATGCTCAAACACTTACCTAAGACAAATGCCTTCCTGAATCCTCACCAACAGAAGAATTGGGCCAAGAGGCTCATTGCTTTGACTTCAGATGACATCAGATGGTGCACCCAGAGCACCAAAGGCAAGGACATAATAACTAGCTGCGGGCAGTACCCAAATGTACCTCTAGTTGGAGTGAAGGGTTGCATCAACTACAATCCTTTGCTATTTAAGAGACAATTGGGCTATGCTTTGGTCCACCCTCCTAGAGTGCAAGATTTAGATGAGACCCTGTATTGTGAGATAAAGCCTAATCTAGCTGTTGTCAGACACGCATCCTGGGCTTGGGACAACATCCAGACAAAGGGGGTGGCTATTCTTGGGAAGTGTAATAATGTTGCTTCAGCCCAGTACTATGAATGGTCCCATGCTAGAGCTTAGATCACTGGAATGCCCTTTACCATTGAGGACACACCTATACCTTCTACGGTACAGCCAGCAGCAACTGTCAGCCTGGAAGAATTTGACAAGCTAAAGGAATGGAATGAGAATCTGTCTCAAGCTTTGAAGAAGACCCTCTGGGAGAGGAGTGATGGTCGTCTGGACATTGAGAGGTTGGAGAAGCTTAGGGTGGAGCATCTGGCCAAGATTGAGAAAACAGAGGACTACATCAAGAAATCAAGAGTTGGGGAGCAAATATTGAAGAATGCCTGTAAGGAGGCCAAGCTTCAGAAGGCTAGGACTGAACTCTATCTACAAGAGAGTTAGGCTACGTGGGTCAGGATCACTGAAGCCCGTACTCAAGAAGATAAGAGAACTCAAGCCAGAATTGAGCAGTTAGAGGCTAATGAAAAGAAACAACAGGAAGCTTTGCTGGCAGCCCAGAAGGAGATTTCAGAGTTGAAGCTTAGGGCTGTTTTGAAGAGGTCAAAGGACCAAGACAGGCACAAGAAGTTGACCACTGCCATTGCCACCAGAAACCTCCTCATCAGGACCATTACAGATCATCCAGCTGGTCCGGTGACTGAGGCACTTCTGAAGGAGGTTAAGGAGGATGAGTTTGGATTAGATGTTTGACCTTTTTTGCTTGTTGTTCATTTCCATCTTATGTATTTTTTCTTTTGATGTATTTTGACCCCCCAGGGGCATGTGTTGTAAAAAACAAACTATGTATGATTCACCAGTTGTAATATATCTGTTAGTTTGTTTCCATTTGGGTTTTCTTTCCTCAAGCAACATCAAAGCATCTTCCTCGAGGTCTGGAAAGGTCAAAACCAAGAACCAAGCCGGATACCTTGAAAAAAAAATAAGCATACTGCATTGCATACTAAATTTTGTTTTGTTTTGTAGGTTTTGTTATTATTTTGTCTGTTTCTAACTCTGTTGTGGTTCAGGAAATATTGCTTGCAGAAGAGTGTTCCCTGTCAACCGTACACACCGGTATCCTACTCGCAACAACCTTCCGGGTATTATAATGGAGCAAGTACAGCAAGACCTGACCGAGGTCAGAACCCAGATGGCTAATGAAAGAGTGGAGATGAGAAACCAAATGGCCCAATTCATGACAGTGATGACTGGTTTAGCTCAGACCCAAGAAAGGCTAAGGGCATTGGTGGAAAGACAAACTCCCGAGGAGCCTCATCCTGGGACTGGAGGAACAAGTAACAATGAGAGGGGACAACCTCATGTTAATCCACCTGTATTTGGACCTCATCTAGATCCGGAAGTCAATGTCCCGGGTAATGTGCAAGGAAATACTACTAGGGGAGAATCTTACAAGAAGACCCCCAAGAGGAGCAATTCACTGTCATGGGAGCTGGGGATGAAGTCTATGATAAGAGGTTTGATGAAATTGCTGAGAAGTTGAGATCTCTGGAATCTAAAAACTCCTTGGAATTTGATGTAATGGATATGGGGTTAGTATACGGGGTGAGAATTCCCCACAAGATCAAACCCCCGTGCTTCGAGAAATACAATGGAACCTCCTATCCATGAACTCACCTGCAGTCCTTTCTGGGGAGACTTAAAGCATATACCATGGATGAAAAGCTGTGGATGTTCTATTTTGAAGATAGTTTGACTGGGGATTCAAGGGAGTGGTATTCACACTTGACCAGAGCTACTATCATATGCTGTAAGGACCTAGCTGAAGCTTTCATCAGACAATACCAATACAATCTGGACATGGCTCCTAACAGGACCCTCTTGATGGGAATGTCTCAATCCTCCAGTGAAAGCTTCAGGGAATATGCCCAAAGGTGGAGACAGCTTTCTGCTGCTGTCCAACCACCCATGTCGGAAAGAGAAATGGCCGACATGTTCATGAATACTCTGCAAGGAACATACATTGATAGACTGGCCGCCTTTTCTTCCACCAGCTTCGCAGACGTAGTTATAGCCGGTGAAAGAATTGAAAGTCTGCTAAAAATGGGCAAAATTTCTGATAATGGTGCAAGTTTGTCCAGTAATCCCAGGAAGCCTTTTGTGGGACCTCGAAGGACCGGCGAGACAAATGCCATTCATGCCAGCAGGGGCAGACCTCAGTATGTCCACAGATCAGTAGCAGCTGTCACTATTCCAGCTCCGATTCCTCAGCAACCAGCATATCAACAACCACAACAACCAAATTATCAACAGCAAGTTCAGTATCCGCCACAAAGAACCTACAACAACAACAATAGTAATCAACAACAAAGACCCTTCCAGCAAAGACCATCACAGGCAAACAGGGTGATTGACCCTATCCCTATGCCTTATGCTGCCTTATTGCCACAACTCCTGAAGCTTAACTTGGTTGAGTTAAGGACATTGGCACCCCCAGATCCCTCCAATCTCCCGAAGAATTACGATGTCAACGCCAGGTGTGCTTTCCATTCCAATGCACCAGGCCACAATACAGAAAAATGCAATGCTTTGCAAATGAAAGTTCAAGATCTGGTGGATTCTAAAGCCCTCAACTTCGCACCTCCTCCAAATATCAACAGAAATCCTATGCCTAATCATGGTGGGCCGAGGATTAATGCCATTTGTAAACACCCCAAATTTGCCCTCACCCATTCACACATGACTTGTGATCATCTCATATGCATAAACACAAGCACATCATCTCATAGTACATTTTTGATTCACTGGATAGTTTCTAAGGCATCTGCACCTAGGGTTTGTGATCTGAGCAACCTCAGGGCATCTTGAGCCATTCCAAAGGCCACTAATCAACTCAAAGGGGTCCATGTGTGTTCTTATATCATGTTACATCCTCACAAAGTCAAAATTGCAGAGGGATCACAAGAACTAGGGTTTGAGTGGGTGCAGAGCCAGGATGAACTGCACAGTTGACTGAGAATTAGGGTTTTGGTTTCAGAGGCCATAATTCCAAATTTTTTGGTCATTCTTGTTTCCATTGGTCTCTATATGGTATAGGGAGTATGCATATCAATTTTCATGAAGAAATTCCATGGGGAAGTCATCTGATCAAGAGTTGACTTTTCAGACAAGTCAGTGCAAAATCAGGGCATCTGAGGCCCCCAATGACCCAACCAATGGGTGATCTTCATCATTTTGAGTGTATATGATCTTTATTTGATCATGGAAGAAGTTTGAAGTTCATGGAAATCAAGAATTTAGGGTTTTTGCAAAAGTTGACTTTTTGGGTTTTGTTGACTTTTCAAGAATGCATCATTTTAGGTCAATTTTCAAGCCTTGATTCTTGATCCAAAAATGCTTCAAATGGAAAAACTTTGGTCATGAAAGTTGTAGATCTCATCTTTCCCTTTTCAAAAAGTACAAGAACATGATCAAACTCTTCTTGGATCAAAAGTTATGGCCATGCAAAGTTGCCAAAAATCATTGTTTTTCAAGTTATGCACCAAGTGGGAATTTTGCTAAGTCTTGAATCAATGCATGATTGCTGCCTCAAATTCATGTCAAACCAGCATGTGAATGTTCTCTAAGTCACAAAAATCAGAAATGGACCAAGTTTGCTCATGGTTTGGTTCATGTAACAAAGCATTTCCATGGAAAACCATAAAGCTAGCCAACTTGCATTTTCACTCATGACTACTTCACCAACTTATGACATTGGCTGCTGACTTTGGGCTAGCCTCTCCCTCACCTTTTGCTGCACCAGCACCCAACTTGTACTTGCCTAGTATCATGCCATGCCCTATCTTACACAAAAGTGGATTTTTAGCAAAAGTAGCCTCACCTATCCCTGCAGGCCAGGTCACATCTCACAGCCACTTGCATTAGTTTATTCATTCATTTTGCTGGCCATATCACTAAGCAACCAAGGCTGAAAACATACCATTCATCACTTACACAAAAACCTTCCAACTTGCAACTTCCTTCGAATTCCATTACACAGCCTGCAAACACCCAAACCTTTGCCTCCATTCATCTCACCTTGATCTATAGAACAAAAAGCACCAAGAAACAAAGCCAAAAACACCCTGAATCCCCATCTGCCATAGCTCACCTCAATCTGCAACTTCATTCGAAACTCTTAGCTAAGCTCACAAACACATCAACCAACACCACAAACCTTCTCAACACACCTCATAGGTCATAAACAACCCCTCTTCACAGCCTGAGAGTGCCAAGAACTCATCTGCCATTGTTGACTGAGCAGAAGCAGTTCTCTTCGAAACTCATCATCCAACAAATATAAGTTCCATTTGAGCATTCAAGCAGCTTTGGGGAACCAAGAGGAGCAGATTGAGCAAGGAGAAGAGGCCTGAAAGTTCCAGAATCAAAGTTTGCAAATCTCAGGTAGCTCCAAATTAATTTTTCCAGAAATCAATTTGATTGTTACAAACTTGCTCTACATGTCTTGCTGATCATTCTGGTACCATTGGTTTTGAAAATGGTTGCGTTTTGAGAGTTTAATTTCAGTTTGAAGCTTACGAACCCTAGAATTTGTTTTCTTCGATTCAGCTTGTTTAGGTTAGATAAATTTGTTTTGAGAGAGGGGTTTGGTTCGTGAGGTGTTGGGGATCATTTCCCATAGCTTAGTTTTCATTTATTTTGCGTTTTGGGAGGTTTTGAAGATTTTCAGGTGACCCCCTGGCCGGAGAAGATGACCGGAGGTCTTCTCCGGCCACCTGAATGTAATTAGGGCTTAATCCAGTGATTAATGCCAGTTTGAATTTCGAGCGTACGATTCCCTTGACTTGTTGACTTCCCTCCCATTCTGACGGCCCAGATCATTTCACTTATGCCCTAATCCACGTGTTAGCCTAATTAATTATTATTTAAGTTAATTTGATCTGAGGCAATCCTGGCCCCTCATTCTGGCGCGCAGTCAACCCCTTTTGAACCCTGGACGCATCCTGGCCATCCATCCTGCATACTTCAGTTTTAATTCATTTTTATTCATTTTTCTTTCAATTAATTTGTATAATTTATTTAAAATAGCTAAAAAATCATAAAAACTATGAAACTTTTTCTTTAAGGTTTTATTAATTTTTATGACACAAAAATATTTTTATTTTATTTTTTATCATTAAAAAAGTATTTTTAAATATTTAAAAGATTATTTTTAATTGATTAATGAGAATTAATTAATTAAAAATACTTTTAGGTATTTAAAAATTACAAAAAAATTCATGAAATGTTCTAAGACATTTAGAAACATTGTCCAACCTTCAAACCAAATTTCTTTTTTGATCTTGATGCATTTTAAGAATTTTTCATTGAATTAAATCATTTTTGATGCATTATTTTGGTCATATGTTTGAAAATTCATTTCTGCCTCTTGGTGAAGGTTAAGACATTGTTTCTTTTTGCATTGTGCTCCATTTGACATATACTTTCAAGGATAAAAAGGCCATGATTTGATCTTGCATTTTCTAATTGATTGGCATTTCTTTTGTTACAAACCCTAAAAAGCCCTAATGACTTGCAAAAATCATATCTTGAGTTTGGTTGAGAGTTGAGAGCTCCCCTTTGGGCAGTGGTTCATTATAGGTCTAGGGTTTCTTTAGGTACCATTTTCCATTTTTCATATTAGGGTTTGCTTCTGTTTTGAGTTTGTGTTTGATGTTTGCTTTGTAAACCCTAATTTGGGCCTTCTCTTGCATCCCTCTTGCATTTCCTTGCATAACATGACTTGTCATTGCATATTGTGCATTCTTGTGGTTCATTTGGCATCTTAAGACATGTATGAAGCATCATTGATCATTGCATTACACATTTGCCATGCCATTTGTCTTGTATGATTCATAACATTTCATGCTTGTTCGTGCTCCTTAGTTTGCATCATATGCATTCATAATCTTGTATGAACATCTCCATTGTCTTGCCTCATGTTTGCAGCACTTCATAACATCATAATCATCATGTGTATGCTTCTGGTTTGGCCTAGCATCATATCATTTCATTTCATCTTGCATTGCATTGCATTTCTTTCTAACATTTCAGGTGGTAAGTAAACTTGAGAAGTGAATTTGCCTTCACTTCTCATAACTTTTCTTCTCATCTCTCTTGCATGCATTGCTGCATTTCTATATGTACTTGAGTTTGAGCTTGCTCATGCTTGTTCCTCCCACTTTCTTTCTTCAAGTGACTTGACTTCTTGAATGAAGCAAGCCACTTTGCTTCTCTTGATCTTGTTCATCTGCTTCCTGGTGGTTCTTCTGAAGATTGTTCTTGAAAACCTCACAAACCTTAGGATCAACCAAGCATGACAATGAATTAGGGTTTTGATTAGTCTCCCCCCATAGTTTTACCTTTGTGTCTCTCTTTGAGTCTTCTCTTCTCATCTCATAATCAGGGACTAAACCCTAAAGGCTTTAAGACTTTGTGATTAAGCTTATGCCTGCATCCTTCTCTTAGGATGGAGTGCATAACTTTAATCCTAAGCCTTGAACCCTTAATGTGTTTAAATCTCTTAATCAATTCACTTAATAAATATCAAGACATCACACTTGTAACTTGGGCCTTGCATTAGGGTTCTAATTCTTCCTTAAGTGGTTAAGAAGGACTAACCCTAGTGTTAATGGACAAGTCCCCCTCAAGTTGTCTTACAAACCATAAAATTCACTTCATCATCATACCATTAATTTAAAATCCACTTAATCAAAGGCTTGTTTTGTCATGAGTTTAATCCCTAATCATGGATAAGTTGAGGAGCTTTCCTCAGCTTAAACATTCTCATCTATTATCCTTCTATTAGGATGGTGTAATGAGTCTGTTTAATCTTTGATTATGGCTTAACCTCATTACTTAACACTAAACAAAAACAGCAAAAGCATCTAAATAATCACAAGTAGGTTAATGATCTTAACCCTACATCAAAGGTGATTAAGTGTGAGAATCTGACTTCACACTTAAGGTAATTCTCATTACCCCTAATCAGAGGGATGATGTGATGAGTTTACCAAATCCATTGATTTAGGTTTAAGCTCATTATCTTATGACAAACTCCAAAAAGAAATAAAAGACTGAAAACTCAAAAACAAACAATAATCGTCTCCTCCGGGATTCTTTTCTCATCATCTTCACTCACAAGCGAGAACTTGCTTCTTCCGTCTAATGCAAGACAGTAAGCACCTGAGCCAGACGGGTCATACACTTGAGCATTGATAAGCAAGCAGTTCACAAGTCAAATCACCTTTCAGTCTCTTTGGGTCGAACTACGGTGTTCTGACTTCCTCATTGCACGAGAGGATACGTAGGCATAACTTAACAGTTATCGAACAAAAGTCTCTGTACATTCCCCCTCCTTCCAGCTTCATTCTTTTAGCCTCATTATCATGAGCATTTCACTCTTATTCTCACACTGACACTTCACTTATACACTTCACTTCTTTTACACTGACACCTGTACATCCTTTTCCAGCTATTTTACACACAAATTGCACTGACACTACCCCTTTAAAGCACAAATCTTTTAAGCGTGGATCCCGTCGAGTACGGCGGACAATCTGGGTGCTAATACCTTCCCAGGTTGTAACCAACCCCCTTTCTCAGTCTCTCTGGTTCGCAACCGTCTTATCCATCTTTTTATAGGCCTATGCAGCATTGCCTTTCCTCCGGGATAAAAATGCCTAGCTGGCGACTCTTTTCATCTCCAGTGAGTTCACGGCTGTGTGTTCTCATTGTCCCTCTCGCCGACCGTTCGCGTCTGTACCTTCATCTGATCCATTTTCATTTGTCGGGAGCGACAGCTTGGCGACTCTGCTGGGGAGCCTTATATTGCAACCAGGGCTTCTGGTTCTTTTTGTGGGTTCCTCCTAGCGCTTGATTGATTTGTGTTTACTGGGGTGTTATGTGCTATTTGTATATTTGCTTTATTTACTGCTTTCTGTACAGCCTTATTTATTGCTTTTCTTTACAGTTTTCATATATATCATACTGTCATGCTGTCTGTGCTGGATCTGGTTTGTTTTGGTGGGCTGGGGTTCCATTGAGAGTTTAGGTCCTATACCTGGGACCTGAGTGACACCTAGGCTAGAGTGAATCATATTCTTTCCCAGTCAATTTTCAGTCTGGTGCGGGAATATGAAACACGGTTCAGATATGGGTTTCTTCTTGAGAACTCTGTATTGCAGATTTCCTGCAATGCTAGGGGGATCTGGGAAGCCTGCTAAGTCTGGATGACCTTTTAGTATTGACCTTCAGAAACTGAGGTGAATTAGAGGAGGAATTGTTATGGTAATTGTAAACACTGTACCTCCGGGTTAGAAGTGTTTACACTTCTCATGACAGATCCAAGTCTGAGGATCCTTGTTCTAGATCACTACCTGTGAGGGGGTTGGGTTGTTTACAGGTTTGCAGGTACCTTGACCTCAGAATACCCTGTTACTTTGACTTTGTTAAGAATGCTTCATGTTGGATAGTTCTTGTGATTCTAAAACCCTGGACATGTGGCTCTTTATTTGAGTCCCCTACCTTGGTTACTGGATTTCTTAGACCTCCATCTGGAATTCTTAGACACACATGGATCTATACCAAGGCATTTATTCAGATCCAGCTCAGTCACAGACCCTTGCATTTCATTTGCATGCATACTCATTGCATCATATTAACATGTGCTTATTTGTTTTTCAGGGTATCCATTGTTCATCAGGTTTTGGTTTTGACCCCATCTGCAGCTTTGACCCATTTTCACCAGCATCTGTTTCAGTTTTTAGCTGTCTGCTTCAGCACCAGCCAATCAGTGGCTCTCTCTCTCTTCTCAGCATTGTCATCAGCACTCTACCCAGTCTTCAGCATCATGGCTCCAAAGAAAAATAACATTACCTATCATTTCTTCCAACCAGACTTGTCAGACCTCAGGAGGATCCAAACCCTGATTACACCAGAGTACATCCCTTTGTTTAGGGAGCATTATGGGGACATACTTGACTTAGTTATGGACATGGACCCATCTCAGAGGAGCCTAATCCATACCTGCATCCAGTTCTATGACCCCCCATTAAGATGCTTTACATTTCAAGATTTCCAGTTGGGTCCTCTTTTGGAAGAATACTCATCTTTGACTGGTTTGCCTATCAAGAGGGAGATCCCATTCAATCCTGAAATGGATTTTCCCAGCAATGGGGAGATAGCCAAAGCTTTGCACCTGGAACCTGCTTTGATTGAACAACACATGACCTCTAAATCTAGTGTCCCTGGGTTTCAGCTGGACTTCTTAATCTCTCAAGCTAGTCTGAAGGCCTCCCTGGGGGAGTGGAAAGCTGTTTGTGCTCTGTTGGCTTTAGGTGTGTATGGAATTGTGCTATTTGCAGATGAGCCCAGATTCATCAGCAAGAATGCAATCCATTTGTTCATCCTGAAGAACCCAGTGCCAACTTTGCTGGGTGATCTCTACTACTCAGTACATCAGAGGAATGAGAAGCAAAGGGGGAAGTTAGTGAGGTGTTGTGCCCCACTGTTCCATGCTTGGCTCCTCAAGCATCTACCTAAGACAGATGCATTCCTAAACCCTCACCAGCAGAGCAACTGGGCAAGGAGACTTTCTGTCCTAACTACAGCAGATATCAGGTGGTGCAATCAAAGTACCAAGGGCAGAGACATAATCACTAGCTGTGGACATTTTCCTAATGTGCCTTTGGTAGGAGTCAAGGGAAGTATCAATTACAACCCCCTGCTGTTCAAGAGGCAATTGGGTTATGCACTGGTTCATGCTCCTAGGGAAAAGGACTTGGCTGAGACCCTCTACTGTGAGAACAAGGTTAGTCTGGCAACTGTTAGACAGGCTGCCTGGGCCTGGGATCATGTTCAAACCAAGGGAATCACCATTCTGGGGAAGTGCAATAATGTGGCATCAGCTCAATATCAGGAGTGGTCCCATGCTAGGGTCCAAATCTCAGGATTGCCCTTCACCATCAAAGACATGCCTGAGTCATCATCAGCACCACCTCCAGCAACTGTTAGCCTGGAAGAGTTTGAAAGCTTGAGGGAAAGGAATGAGAAGTTATCTCAAGCCTTACAGAAGACCCTTCGGGAAAGGAGTGAAGGTGTGAGGGAGATTGAAAGATTGGAAAAGTTGAGAGTGGAGCATTTGACCAAGATTGAGAAGTCTGGGGATTATATCAACAAGTCTAAAGCTGGTGAGCAGATTCTGAAGAATGCTTGTAAAGAAGCCCAGTTCCAAAGAGCAAGAACAGACTTGTACTTGAAGGAAAGTCAGGCCAGGTGGGTCCGGATCACTGAGGCCCGTACTCTAGAAGACAAGAGAGTTCAAGATAAGATGGAGCAGATGAAAAAAGCCCTGGCAGCAGCCCAGGAGGAAATTTCAGAGTTAAAAATCAAAGCTGGAGTGAAGAAATCCAAAGACCAAAGCCAGAACAAGAAGTTGACTACAGCTGTTGCAACAAGAAACCTTCTCATCAGGAATCTTACGGAGCATCCGGCTGATCCTGTGACCGAAGCACTTCTTAAGGAAGTTCGCGAGGATGAGTTTGGCCTTGGAGTTTGATCATTTGCTTGTTGTTATTCCTTTTCCATGTACTTTTGCTTTTGTGATGTATTTTTGACCCCTTAGAGGGCTAGTGTTGTAAAAAATGAACAATTTGTATTATTTTACCTTTGTAATATATTTGTGTTTGTTTCCATCTGGGTTCACTTCAAAAGCAACTTCAACAGCATCATCTTCAAGGGTCTGGACGGGTCAAAACTGAAGACCAAGCCAGGATACCTTGATAGCAAATAAGCATACTGCATTGCATACTAACCCTTTTGTTTGTTTTGTAGGTTTTGTTTTATTGTTTCTAACCTCTGTTGTGACATTCAGGAATTATTGCTCGCCGTAGGCCACACAGGTACCCTACAAGAAACAACCTTCCGGGCATCCAGATGGACCAGTTACAGCAAGACCTCAATGAGGCCAGAACCCAGATGGCTAATGAAAGGGTAGAGATGAGAACCCAAATAACTCAGTTCATGGAAGTAATGAATAATTTAGCTCAAAGCCAGGAGAGGCTTAGAGTTCTGGTAGAGGGGAGAACTCAAGAGGAGCCCCATGTGGGAACTGCTGGCACAAGTAACAACGAGAGGGTCCAACCTCATGTCAATCCCCCAGTTTTTGGACCCCATCTCCATCCAGAGGCCAACATCCCTGTCAATATACAAGGGACAGCCACAGCAGCCAGAGTACTTCAAGAAGATCCTCAGGAGGACCGGTATACAGTAATGGGTGCCGGAGAGGAAACTTATGATAGACGGTTGGAAGAAATAGCTGAGAAGTTGAGGTCCTTAGAATCTCAAAATTCTTTGGGTTTCGACGTTATGGACATGGGTTTGGTAGAAGGGGTCAGGATTCCCCACAAGTTCAAGCCTCCATGTTTCGAAAAGTACAATGGGACTTCATGCCCCCGGACTCATTTGCAATCATTTCTGGGAAGGCTGAAGGCCTATACAATGGATGAGAAATTGTGGATGTTCTATTTTGAAGATAGCTTGACTGGAGCATCAAGGGAATGGTATTCCCATCTGACAAGAGCAACTGTAAGATGCTGGAAGGACCTGGCAGAGGCCTTCATCAGACAGTATCAGTATAATCTGGATATGGCACCCAATAGGACCCTCCTAATGGGGATGTCACAATCATCAAGGGAGAGCTTCAGAGAATATGCTCAAAGATGGAGACAGCTTGCTGCTGCTGTCCAGCCACCTATGTCTGAAAGAGAGATGGCTGATATGTTCATGAATACCCTTCAGGGAACCTATATTGATAGGCTAGCTGCTTTCTCTTCCACCAGCTTCGCAGATGTTGTTATAGCCGGGGAGAGAATTGAAAGCCTATTAAAGATGGGTAAGATATCTGATAATGGTGCTAGTTCGTCCAGTGGTACAAGAAAGCCTTTTGCAGGCCCTAGAAGAGCTGGCGAGACCAATGCCATTCATACCAACAGGGGTAGGCCCCAATATGTTCCAAGAACAATAGCAGCAGTCACCATTCCTGCTCCAGCTCATCCTCAGCCCGTTTATCAACCTCCTCAACAAAATTTCCAACAACAACCCCAGTACCAGCAAAATCAATATCCTCCAAGAAACAACTACAACAACAACTCCAACAACAACAATCAACAGAGGCCATTCCAACAGAGGCCGTCTCAAGCTAACCGAGTGATAGACCCAATTCCAATGCCGTATGCTGCTTTGCTGCCACAGCTTCTGAAACTCAACTTGGTTGAGCTAAGAACGTTGGCACCTCCGGACCCCAATAGTCTACCAAGAAACTATGACTCCAATGCTAGGTGTGCTTTTCACTCAAACGCGCCTGGTCACAGCACAGAAAAATGCAGGGCTCTGCATATGAAGGTACAAGACTTGGTAGACTCCAAGGCTTTGAACTTTGCACCTCCGCCCAACGTCAACAAAAACCCAATGCCACACCATGGTGGTCCCCGTATTAACGCAATTGAAGAAGACACACCGTCTTATTTCATAACCAGTGTGGATCAGATCAGGACACCATTGGTGGAAATCAAGGCTCAGCTCCGTGAAAATGATATATTTCCGGGATGTGAACTAGGGTGCCCATACTGCAATATTTCTTGGAATGGATGTGAAGACTTGAGGAATGGCATTGACAGCCTTATTAAGAGTGGCCTGCTACAGATCACTACATCATTCCCGGCAAACCCGACGACTTCAGCAACAACGGTTTCAGATCCTCCTACAAATGCCACAACAATTGTTCCCGATAATTCATCAGCAACATCAGCAAGTACTTCATCTGTTCTACCCAATGATCAGTTTTCAACAGTTTCTCCTGCTACAACTTCAGCTTCATTCCATTTCGACTCTCCACCAACAACAACAACAGTCCTTCCAACGGTACCTCCTACAACTCCAGCAAACAATCATGAAAACGTCTCCACAGTTACCATATTCTACGATCCAGAAAATAACTCCGCCTATCATTCAGAAGGTGCTGCTCCCACTAGAGCACCAGTTACAATCTTTTATGATCCACAGACAATAACAGTCCCCTCAGCAGCAGCAATCAGTCCAGTCACCGTCACGGTACCTGGACCTGTACCATATGAAAGCAATAGGGCCATCCCTTGGCACTATGGCTCTGACTTGTATTGCGAGGGAAAGAGAATCACTCTTGAAACATCAACACCTGCACCACAAATTGATAATGTGGGCGGAGGCGGAGGCTTCACCCGAAGCGGACGTCTTTTCGCTTCACAAGTCCAAAGACCCACTGCCGAAGCAGAAGCTGCTGCCAAGGCAAAAGGAAAGAGCCCGGTGCAGGAAGATCCAGCTGCCAAAGAAGCCCTGAAGACTCCATTCGATCAGGAAGTTGATGAGTTTATGAGGATCATCAAAAAGAGTGATTACAAAATTGTGGATCAACTTCACCAGACGCCATCCAAAATCTCCATCCTCTCTCTGCTTATGTGCTCCGAAGCCCATCGGAATGCACTACTGAAGGTACTGCACGCAGCTTACGTGCCCGAGGAGATTACTGTCAACCAATTAGAAACCGTGGTTGGAAACGTTACTGCTAGCAATGGGCTAGGGTTTACCAATTCTGACTTGACAGTGGATGGCCGCAATCACAACAAAGCCTTGCACATAACCATGGAATGCAAAGGAGCTGTCCTTTCACATGTGCTGGTGGACACAGGATCATCCCTGAATGTCTTACCAAAGAAGGCTCTGGTGAAGCTTGAATATGATGGTTTGGCATTGAGACCCAGCAACCTGGTGGTTAGAGCTTTTGATGGCTCAAAGAGATCGGTTCTGGGAGAGATTGAGCTGCCCGTGACAATTGGCCCGCAGACCTTTAAAACTATCTTTTATGTGATGGACATTCAGCCCGCCTACAGCTGTTTGTTGGGTAGACCCTGGATCCACGCCGCTGGCGCTATAACGTCTACCCTTCACCAAAAGTTAAAATTTGAGTGGGAAGGTCAAGTTGTCACAATCTGTGGAGAGGAGGACATTTTTGTTAGCCATCTGGCTACTTATAAATACATTGAGATGGATGGAGAAATCCATGAAACAATGAGCCAAGGTTTCGAAGCCTTGAACGTCAATGAAGCATCTGCTGTATCTGGTATCTCCATGTCATCTTACCAACAAGCCCGGAAGGTTGTTGAAGAAGGAACTGCCCAAGGCTGGGGCAAGGTCTTAGCTGTGGAGGAGAAGAAAGACAAATTTGGGTTGGGTTACAGACCAACTCAACGTCAAGCAAAGGCTGCTGCAGAGCCAGGATTTGTCAGTGGGGGAATGCTAACCCCCGATGCTATCAACTGCCTGGAAGACGAGCTGGAAGAGGAGCGCAACCTGGAGAATTGGATTCGTCCGAAGATCCCGGGGAGCAGTATCTCGAACTGGTCTTCCCAGGGAATTATAAGTGTTACTCGAGCAGAGTAATTATTATTTCCTGTATTTTTAAGCATGCATCAAAGTCTTGCATCTTGCCCAAGATGACAAGACTCATTTTGTAATCAGGGCCATCTGTACTTTTGTGCAAACAAGATTAAATTAATGAAATATCAGACAATCTTTTTGCAAACGAGTCTTTTTCTTTTCTGCTCACTGTTTTTCCATTTTTTCTTTTTGTACAAAAATAAATGGCGGTGTTTTCAAAATGATAACTTCATTTCACTTTTTTCTAAATAAGACTAAAATCAGATCACTAAAATGAACCAATTAAACCCTTGCAGAGAGTGCCATCCTGACCGCACCGACAACAGCACGGCTATGACATCGTATGACTTTGACAATCCGATCAATCAAGCTGACGAAGGGGTTGAAGAAGAATACGAGCTTCCTGAAGAGCTAGCCAGGTTGTTAAGACAAGAGGAAAAGGTTATTACCCCTCATCAGGAGGAGGTTGAAGTGATTAATCTTGGTACAGAGGAAAAAGTGAAAGAAGTCAAGATCGGGGCCTGCCTGCAAGACTCAGTGAAGAAGCAACTGATAGATCTGCTTCAAGAGTATGTCGATGTGTTTGCTTGGTCCTACCAAGACATGCCGGGGTTGGATACCGATATAGTTGTGCACAAGCTGCCTTTGAGGGAAGAATGCCCACCAGTCAAACAGAAGCTGCGCCGTACTCGTCCAGACATGGCTATGAAGATCAAGGAGGAGGTACAAAAGCAATGGGACGCCGGGTTCCTTGCTGTGACTAGTTACCCGCCGTGGGTTGCTAACATAGTACCTGTGCCTAAGAAGGACGGCAAAGTAAGAATGTGTGTTGACTACCGGGATCTGAACAGAGCCAGCCCGAAAGATGATTTCCCATTACCTCACATTGACGTATTGGTAGATAATACGGCTCAGTTCTCGGTATTCTCCTTCATGGATGGATTTTCGGGATACAACCAGATCAAAATGTCACCTGAAGACATGGAGAAGACAACATTCATCACACCTTGGGGCACGTTCTGCTATAAGGTAATGCCATTTGGGCTCAAGAACGCCGGTGCAACATACCAACGGGCTATGGTAACATTGTTTCATGACATGATCCATAAGGAAATCGAATGTTATGTGGATGATATGATCGCCAAGTCCCTCACGGAGGAAGACCATCTAGTGAATCTGCTCAAGTTGTTCAAGCGTCTGAGAAAGTATCAACTGAAGTTGAACCCCAACAAATGCACATTTGGGGTGCGATCCGGTAAGCTGCTGGGCTTTATTGTAAGCGAGAAAGGGATCGAGGTTGACCCTGATAAAGTCAAAGCCATCCAAGAGATGCCTGCACCGAAAACTGAGAAAGAAGTTCGAGGGTTCTTAGGTAGATTGAACTACATTTCAAGGTTCATATCTCACCTAACAGCAACCTGTGAACCCTTGTTCAAACTGTTAAGGAAGGAACAAACGGTCAGGTGGAACGAAGACTGCCAAAGGGCTTTTGACAAAATCAAGGAGTATTTGCAAGAACCTCCAATCCTTATGCCGCCAGTTGAAGGAAGACCTCTAATTATGTATTTGACCGTATTGGAAGAATCAATGGGGTGTGTGCTGGGCCAGCATGACGAGTCTGGTCGAAAAGAGTATGCAATATACTACCTAAGCAAAAAGTTTACCGACTGTGAACAGCGTTATTCACTGCTCGAGAAAACTTGCTGTGCTTTAGCGTGGGCTGCTCGCCGACTGAGACAGTATATGTTGACCCACACTACTTTGTTGATATCCAAAATGGACCCAGTTAAGTACATTTTCGAGAAGCCAGCTCTTACCGGACGGGTTGCAAGATGGCAAATGATTCTCACAGAATACGACATACAGTACACATCTCAGAAAGCCATCAAGGGCAGTGTACTATCTGAATATCTTGCTGAGCAACCCATTGATGACTACCAGCCTATGAGGTTTGACTTCCCTGATGAAGACATCATGTTCATTAAAGCAAAAGATCATGAAGAGCCTATTCACACTGAAGGGCCCGACCCGGAAGAAGAATGGACTATGATGTTTGATGGGGCTGTCAACATGAATGGCCGTGGTGTTGGTGCAGTACTCATTACACCTAAAGGGGTTCACATGCCTTTCTCGGCAAAGCTCACTTTCAACTGCACTAACAACGAAGCTGAATACGAAGCTTGCATTATGGGTCTTGAGGAAGCCATTGACCTCAGGATCAAGACATTGACCGTATTCGGAGATTCAGCTTTGGTAGTCAATCAGACCAACGGAAAATGGTACACCCACCAAGATCATCTGATACCTTACAGGGATTATACAAGAAGGTTATTGACTTTCTTCACAACAGTCAAGCTTGAGTATATCCCTCGGGACGAGAATCAGTTTGCGGATGCTCTTGCTACCATTTCATCCATGATCAAAGTTCAAGCTGCTAACTTTGTACCTCAGATTTCAGTATCGAGACTTGATAGACCAGCATATGTATTTGCAGCAGATATTGCTAAAGATGATAAGCCTTGGTTCCATGACATCAAGTGCTTCTTGGAGGATCAAACGTACCCACCTGGGGCATCTTCCAATGATAAGAAGACTTTAAGAAGGCTCGCTGGAAGTTTCTTTCTGAACACTGATGGATCTTTATACAAGAGGAACTTTGATATGGTACTCCTCAGATGTGTTGACAAGACAGAAGCAGATTTGTTGATGCATGAAGTGCACGAAGGATCCTTTGGTACCCATGCAGGAGGGCATGCCATGGCTAAGAAGTTGTTAAGATCAGGCTATTACTGGATCACAATGGATGCAGACTGTTGTGCCTACGCCAGAAAATGCCACAAATGCCAGATCTACGCAGATAAAGTGCATGTACCTCCGAATCCTTTGAACATCATGTCTTCACCATGGCCCTTTGCTATGTGGGGCATTGACATGATTGGCAAAATTGAGCCAACTGCTTCGAACGGCCACAGATTCATCCTGGTCGCCATCGATTATTTTACAAAGTGGGTTGAAGCAGCCTCCTATGCAAACGTCACCAGGCAAGTGGTAGCTCGATTTCTGAAAAGAGATATCATCTGTAGATATGGAGTGCCCGAGCGAATCATTACTGACAATGGTTCTAATCTCAACAACAAAATGATGGCTGAATTATGCCGGGATTTCAAGATCCAACATCACAATTCTTCTCCTTACAGGCCGAAGATGAACGGCGCTGTTGAGGCAGCAAATAAGAATATCAAGAAGATTGTGCAGAAGATGGTAATCACATACAAGGACTGGCATGAAATGCTACCATTTGCCTTGCATGGGTACCGCACATCAATCAGAACATCCACTGGGGCAACACCGTATCAACTTGTGTATGGTATGGAAGCAGTCCTACCTGTTGAAGTTGAACTACCCTCCCTACGGGTACTGATGGATGTTAAGCTAAACGAAGCAGAATGGGTTCGGTCCCGATTCGAACAACTGAGTCTGATCGAAGAGAAAAGATTGGCTGCAATCTGCCATGGGCAGTTATATCAGAAGAGAATGAAGAGGGCCTTCGATCAGAAAGTCAGGCATCGAGAGTACCAAGTGGGAGATCTTGTGCTGAAAAGAATCCTCCCTCCTCATACAGACCACAGGGGCAAATGGACTCCAAATTACGAAGGACCATTCGTCGTCAAGAAAGTCTTCTCTGGTGGAGCACTGATGCTCAGCACCATGGATGGTGAAGATTTCCCGTCCCCTGTGAATTCAGATGCAGTTAAAAAATACTTCGCATAAAATGACCCGCTGGACATAAAAAACAGAATGTAAGTCCAGGCAAAAATAGGGCATCCCGGCGAGTCAAAAAACAGAATAAAAGACTCGGGCAAAAATAAGGGAAATAAGCAAAAAAAATGTACACCCGCTGAGTTGAAAAGCCGCATTGGACAGCTCAGGCAAAAATGGGTATCCCGATGGATTGAAAACCCGAAAGGGCGATCCATGCAAAATAAGGGAATAAGCGAACAACTGCATTCTGAATTCGTCTGTATCACCTACAATTTGGTAAGCTCCAAGGGATCAAGCTGCAATCAGAATCAACTCTCTCCAGAAAGCAAGACGAGAAGAACGTCATTGTCATACGAGTCATAGCAGAAGAGGAAGCTCCTTGAAGGCATCGCCAGCACCGCCAACACTTTATTTCTCAATTTGTAACAATCTCCTCATTTCAGGAGATATGTTTCTCTGACTGTATCTTGCCAATTCAGGGCACACGAATTAATATAATCAGATTTTCAGTCATGTCTCGTTTTTTACATTTATGTTTTGCAAAGAGTTGTCTGATGTCTCTAAAAACACAATTGCATAAGTGCAGATGCCTCTCTCTAAAAATAAAACACATGCTTACAGGGAATATACTTACTCTCGAAAGTACTTATTTCCTATGACGGAATCTCAGTAAAAGATACCTCGGGACCACTTGTGCGTTTCTTTATCTTTGCAGGATTGCAGGTATCCAGAACACAACTTGGGGCATACAAGTTACGTCTCAGCAACTGGCAAATCATTATCAACTCACCTGGCACTGGGAGGTGCCCACTTCCCCAGCAAAGTTGCCAAATCAACATACAACATCTGAAATGTTCTATCCCCAGCTGAGTTGCTCTCCCCAGCTGAGTTGCCTCTCACAATTCCCCAGCTGAGTTGGCCGCTTATTACTTATCCCCATCAGAATGGGCAGGTGTCACAGAAGATGCCCTTATCCCCGGCGGAGTCAAGAAGTCACCGTAACAGATTTTCTAGGGAGATCTTTCAGTGATGCCTCTCTCTCTCCCCAGCCGAGTTGTCATCTCGCCCTCAGCTGAGTACAAATCAGGGAATCATCTCCCCACAGAGCTTCAGGCCTCTATTCAGAAGAGCAGCGCACGAAGAAGTCACAACAGAGAGAGAGAAAGCTTCTACAAACCCCCAGCTGGGTCCCGTATTATAAGAATATGTCAATCGATGACATATATCCCCAAGCAGATACACCAACAGATCTATCAATGATCTCATCCCCAGCGGGGATGTTCACCTCAGCAGATCGACCAGAGATCTTTGCAGCAACGGGATCCGAATCCTGGATCGGTGCCTCTTTGCATAACCATAGCATTCGCATCATATTCACCCCCAGAGCGTAGCATTCCGTCTAATACGGAGCATTACGGCAAAAAAATCAAATGCATAGCATAATCATAAGTCATGTTGTTTGAACACTTGTAAATATTGACAATCTGTCGGCATACAGAATACATCCCCATCAGAGTCCCAGCAAAAGCAGTTGCCCCATATCACAAACACCAGTGCATATCTCCTTTTTGATACCCGTCCGTATCATCATTTCCCAGCAGGTTGCCTGAATACACTTTACAAACCAAGATCACCAGTATTGCAGATACATTCTGACACCCGTCCGTGTCAAATCACCAGCAGAAAGCCAAAGACACCCTCTTTGCACTTACATATACCTATACACTTTCTTGACGCCCGTCCGTGTCATATCCCCAGCAGATAAACACTCACCTATACATTATATACTCACTACTCATTGGTACACCTACTCAGATACTCGTCCGTATCTTATATACACCATGTATATCCCCGCAGATTCGACAGTAGTCCTTGTTCTTTGTTAACCAGTTGGTACTCGTCCGTACCATCATCTCAGAACATTGCGTCTAATGTTTGTTTCTACATGATACTCGTCCGTATCATAGTCTTGAGGATGCTCGTCCGCATCTTTAATCCATACACCGTGTCAAACACTTATGTCTTCGTGAATATAGATGCTCGTCTGTGTCTATTATTCCCCAGAAGGATACTTTCAGATGTAACACTCGTCCGTGTTCCTTGTTAACTAGTTGATACTCGTCCGTATCATCAGCTCTGAGCACGTGTCAGTTTGTTTCTACATGATACTCGTCCGTATCATAGTCTTAAGGATGCTCGTCCGCATCTTTAATCTATACACAATACCAAACACTTATACCTTTTGTTTCTTGGATGTAAACGCTCGTCCGTGTTTACTATCTCCCCAGTAGATTGCCAACAAATTTCCCTTTTATCTAACACTCGTCCTGTGTTATGATAAACTTTGAGAGCAGCCGTCCCCTGCTAAGTGGTCGTCCTCCACTTCTTGATGGTCGTCCTCCATCATGCTCATCCGATGGCCGTCCCCATCGTTGATTTTAGCAGCCGTCCCCTGCTAGGTGGTCGTCCTCCACCTTTTGATGATCGTCCTTCATCACTTTATCCAATGGCCGTCCCCATTGTTGATTTTAGTTGTCTAACACTCATCCTGTGTTATGATAAACTTTGAGAGCAGCCGTCCCCTGCTGAGTGGTCGTCCTCCACTTCTTGATGGTCGTCCTCCATCATGCTCGTCCGATGGCCGTCCCCATCGTTGACCTTTTCTATCCGATGGCCGTCCCCATCGTTGATATTTTGGCAGCCGTACCCTGCCAGGTGGTCGTCCTCCACCTTTGATGGTCGTCCCCATCATATTTCTTTTATGCCCAACAGAGCAGCCGTCCCCTGCTAGGTGATCGTCCTTCACCTTTGATGGCCGTCCCCCATCATCTGTTTATTTCATTTATTCTTTAACCCGATGGCCGTCCCCGTCGTGGTCCCTTTTCTTTTTTTAACCCGATGGCCGTCCCCATCGTTGGTTACTTTACCTTTGTGAACTTGATGGCCGTCCCCGTCATGTTTCACCAATCCCCAGAGAATGCTATAGCTTTATCTTGATGGCCGTCCCCATCATAATATTCTATTTTCCCCAGCTAGTCGGCCGTCCCCGTCTTAGCTTTACCTTTATCCCCAGCATGTCGGCCGTCCCCGTCATTGCTTTATTTTCCGCACCTTCCCCAGCGTGTCGGCCGTCCCCGGCATTGCTATTTACCCAGCAGTCGTCCTCTGCTCGACGGTCGTCCTCCGTCGCTTACACTTTACAATATACTTTATTTGCTTTTACAATCTATATCCCTTTTCTTCTTCATTTCTGTGAGTGCAAATTTTGGACTGTCTTTGGTATTCAACCACAAGTTATCTTGTTTGCCTGTTAAGCCGTCGCTTACACCCTGCACAGCTAACTCATGTTTGAATAGGGGCAGCTGTAAACACCCCAAATTTGCCCTCACCCATTCACACATGACTTGTGATCATCTCATATGCATAAACACAAGCACATCATCTCATAGTACATTTTTGATTCACTGGATAGTTTCTAAGGCATCTGCACCTAGGGTTTGTGATCTGAGCAACCTCAGGGCATCTTGAGCCATTCCAAAGGCCACTAATCAACTCAAAGGGGTCCATGTGTGTTCTTATATCATGTTACATCCTCACAAAGTCAAAATTGCAGAGGGATCACAAGAACTAGGGTTTGAGTGGGTGCAGAGCCAGGATGAACTGCACAGTTGACTGAGAATTAGGGTTTTGGTTTCAGAGGCCATAATTCCAAATTTTTTGGTCATTCTTGTTTCCATTGGTCTCTATATGGTATAGGGAGTATGCATATCAATTTTCATGAAGAAATTCCATGGGGAAGTCATCTGATCAAGAGTTGACTTTTCAGACAAGTCAGTGCAAAATCAGGGCATCTGAGGCCCCCAATGACCCAACCAATGGGTGATCTTCATCATTTTGAGTGTATATGATCTTTATTTGATCATGGAAGAAGTTTGAAGTTCATGGAAATCAAGAATTTAGGGTTTTTGCAAAAGTTGACTTTTTGGGTTTTGTTGACTTTTCAAGAATGCATCATTTTAGGTCAATTTTCAAGCCTTGATTCTTGATCCAAAAATGCTTCAAATGGAAAAACTTTGGTCATGAAAGTTGTAGATCTCATCTTTCCCTTTTCAAAAAGTACAAGAACATGATCAAACTCTTCTTGGATCAAAAGTTATGGCCATGCAAAGTTGCCAAAAATCATTGTTTTTCAAGTTATGCACCAAGTGGGAATTTTGCTAAGTCTTGAATCAATGCATGATTGCTGCCTCAAATTCATGTCAAACCAGCATGTGAATGTTCTCTAAGTCACAAAAATCAGAAATGGACCAAGTTTGCTCATGGTTTGGTTCATGTAACAAAGCATTTCCATGGAAAACCATAAAGCTAGCCAACTTGCATTTTCACTCATGACTACTTCACCAACTTATGACATTGGCTGCTGACTTTGGGCTAGCCTCTCCCTCACCTTTTGCTGCACCAGCACCCAACTTGTACTTGCCTAGTATCATGCCATGCCCTATCTTACACAAAAGTGGATTTTTAGCAAAAGTAGCCTCACCTATCCCTGCAGGCCAGGTCACATCTCACAGCCACTTGCATTAGTTTATTCATTCATTTTGCTGGCCATATCACTAAGCAACCAAGGCTGAAAACATACCATTCATCACTTACACAAAAACCTTCCAACTTGCAACTTCCTTCGAATTCCATTACACAGCCTGCAAACACCCAAACCTTTGCCTCCATTCATCTCACCTTGATCTATAGAACAAAAAGCACCAAGAAACAAAGCCAAAAACACCCTGAATCCCCATCTGCCATAGCTCACCTCAATCTGCAACTTCATTCGAAACTCTTAGCTAAGCTCACAAACACATCAACCAACACCACAAACCTTCTCAACACACCTCATAGGTCATAAACAACCCCTCTTCACAGCCTGAGAGTGCCAAGAACTCATCTGCCATTGTTGACTGAGCAGAAGCAGTTCTCTTCGAAACTCATCATCCAACAAATATAAGTTCCATTTGAGCATTCAAGCAGCTTTGGGGAACCAAGAGGAGCAGATTGAGCAAGGAGAAGAGGCCTGAAAGTTCCAGAATCAAAGTTTGCAAATCTCAGGTAGCTCCAAATTAATTTTTCCAGAAATCAATTTGATTGTTACAAACTTGCTCTACATGTCTTGCTGATCATTCTGGTACCATTGGTTTTGAAAATGGTTGCGTTTTGAGAGTTTAATTTCAGTTTGAAGCTTACGAACCCTAGAATTTGTTTTCTTCGATTCAGCTTGTTTAGGTTAGATAAATTTGTTTTGAGAGAGGGGTTTGGTTCGTGAGGTGTTGGGGATCATTTCCCATAGCTTAGTTTTCATTTATTTTGCGTTTTGGGAGGTTTTGAAGATTTTCAGGTGACCCCCTGGCCGGAGAAGATGACCGGAGGTCTTCTCCGGCCACCTGAATGTAATTAGGGCTTAATCCAGTGATTAATGCCAGTTTGAATTTCGAGCGTACGATTCCCTTGACTTGTTGACTTCCCTCCCATTCTGACGGCCCAGATCATTTCACTTATGCCCTAATCCACGTGTTAGCCTAATTAATTATTATTTAAGTTAATTTGATCTGAGGCAATCCTGGCCCCTCATTCTGGCGCGCAGTCAACCCCTTTTGAACCCTGGACGCATCCTGGCCATCCATCCTGCATACTTCAGTTTTAATTCATTTTTATTCATTTTTCTTTCAATTAATTTGTATAATTTATTTAAAATAGCTAAAAAATCATAAAAACTATGAAACTTTTTCTTTAAGGTTTTATTAATTTTTATGACACAAAAATATTTTTATTTTATTTTTTATCATTAAAAAAGTATTTTTAAATATTTAAAAGATTATTTTTAATTGATTAATGAGAATTAATTAATTAAAAATACTTTTAGGTATTTAAAAATTACAAAAAAATTCATGAAATGTTCTAAGACATTTAGAAACATTGTCCAACCTTCAAACCAAATTTCTTTTTTGATCTTGATGCATTTTAAGAATTTTTCATTGAATTAAATCATTTTTGATGCATTATTTTGGTCATATGTTTGAAAATTCATTTCTGCCTCTTGGTGAAGGTTAAGACATTGTTTCTTTTTGCATTGTGCTCCATTTGACATATACTTTCAAGGATAAAAAGGCCATGATTTGATCTTGCATTTTCTAATTGATTGGCATTTCTTTTGTTACAAACCCTAAAAAGCCCTAATGACTTGCAAAAATCATATCTTGAGTTTGGTTGAGAGTTGAGAGCTCCCCTTTGGGCAGTGGTTCATTATAGGTCTAGGGTTTCTTTAGGTACCATTTTCCATTTTTCATATTAGGGTTTGCTTCTGTTTTGAGTTTGTGTTTGATGTTTGCTTTGTAAACCCTAATTTGGGCCTTCTCTTGCATCCCTCTTGCATTTCCTTGCATAACATGACTTGTCATTGCATATTGTGCATTCTTGTGGTTCATTTGGCATCTTAAGACATGTATGAAGCATCATTGATCATTGCATTACACATTTGCCATGCCATTTGTCTTGTATGATTCATAACATTTCATGCTTGTTCGTGCTCCTTAGTTTGCATCATATGCATTCATAATCTTGTATGAACATCTCCATTGTCTTGCCTCATGTTTGCAGCACTTCATAACATCATAATCATCATGTGTATGCTTCTGGTTTGGCCTAGCATCATATCATTTCATTTCATCTTGCATTGCATTGCATTTCTTTCTAACATTTCAGGTGGTAAGTAAACTTGAGAAGTGAATTTGCCTTCACTTCTCATAACTTTTCTTCTCATCTCTCTTGCATGCATTGCTGCATTTCTATATGTACTTGAGTTTGAGCTTGCTCATGCTTGTTCCTCCCACTTTCTTTCTTCAAGTGACTTGACTTCTTGAATGAAGCAAGCCACTTTGCTTCTCTTGATCTTGTTCATCTGCTTCCTGGTGGTTCTTCTGAAGATTGTTCTTGAAAACCTCACAAACCTTAGGATCAACCAAGCATGACAATGAATTAGGGTTTTGATTAGTCTCCCCCCATAGTTTTACCTTTGTGTCTCTCTTTGAGTCTTCTCTTCTCATCTCATAATCAGGGACTAAACCCTAAAGGCTTTAAGACTTTGTGATTAAGCTTATGCCTGCATCCTTCTCTTAGGATGGAGTGCATAACTTTAATCCTAAGCCTTGAACCCTTAATGTGTTTAAATCTCTTAATCAATTCACTTAATAAATATCAAGACATCACACTTGTAACTTGGGCCTTGCATTAGGGTTCTAATTCTTCCTTAAGTGGTTAAGAAGGACTAACCCTAGTGTTAATGGACAAGTCCCCCTCAAGTTGTCTTACAAACCATAAAATTCACTTCATCATCATACCATTAATTTAAAATCCACTTAATCAAAGGCTTGTTTTGTCATGAGTTTAATCCCTAATCATGGATAAGTTGAGGAGCTTTCCTCAGCTTAAACATTCTCATCTATTATCCTTCTATTAGGATGGTGTAATGAGTCTGTTTAATCTTTGATTATGGCTTAACCTCATTACTTAACACTAAACAAAAACAGCAAAAGCATCTAAATAATCACAAGTAGGTTAATGATCTTAACCCTACATCAAAGGTGATTAAGTGTGAGAATCTGACTTCACACTTAAGGTAATTCTCATTACCCCTAATCAGAGGGATGATGTGATGAGTTTACCAAATCCATTGATTTAGGTTTAAGCTCATTATCTTATGACAAACTCCAAAAAGAAATAAAAGACTGAAAACTCAAAAACAAACAATAATCGTCTCCTCCGGGATTCTTTTCTCATCATCTTCACTCACAAGCGAGAACTTGCTTCTTCCGTCTAATGCAAGACAGTAAGCACCTGAGCCAGACGGGTCATACACTTGAGCATTGATAAGCAAGCAGTTCACAAGTCAAATCACCTTTCAGTCTCTTTGGGTCGAACTACGGTGTTCTGACTTCCTCATTGCACGAGAGGATACGTAGGCATAACTTAACAGTTATCGAACAAAAGTCTCTGTACATTCCCCCTCCTTCCAGCTTCATTCTTTTAGCCTCATTATCATGAGCATTTCACTCTTATTCTCACACTGACACTTCACTTATACACTTCACTTCTTTTACACTGACACCTGTACATCCTTTTCCAGCTATTTTACACACAAATTGCACTGACACTACCCCTTTAAAGCACAAATCTTTTAAGCGTGGATCCCGTCGAGTACGGCGGACAATCTGGGTGCTAATACCTTCCCAGGTTGTAACCAACCCCCTTTCTCAGTCTCTCTGGTTCGCAACCGTCTTATCCATCTTTTTATAGGCCTATGCAGCATTGCCTTTCCTCCGGGATAAAAATGCCTAGCTGGCGACTCTTTTCATCTCCAGTGAGTTCACGGCTGTGTGTTCTCATTGTCCCTCTCGCCGACCGTTCGCGTCTGTACCTTCATCTGATCCATTTTCATTTGTCGGGAGCGACACCATTGAGGAAGATAAACCGTCTACTTTGATCACCAATGTTGCACAAATTCGAACACCTCTGGTCGAAATTAAAGCTCAGCTTTTGGAGTGCCAGGTGTTTCCCGGATGTGAGCTCGGTTGAGTGTATTGCAACATTGCAGTCAACAGGTGTGATAATTTGAGAAGTGGCATAGATATTCTTATCAAGGATGGTATCCTTCAGATCTCAACAACGGTGCCTACAAATCCAGCAATTCCTTTGACAACAATCCCTAATTCTTCTACAACAGCAGCAACAATCATTCCTACCGATTCATCAATATCATCAGCAATGACTCCGTCCATCACTTCAACAAACCAGATTTCAACAACCATTTCTTCTACAACATCAACATCCACCTTTTTAGCAGAATCTTCTACAACGCCAACAGAAATTAATGAAGATGTCTTAGCAGTCACCATTTACTATGATCGATCAGATGTTCCCCCAAACAACATTTTCCTACAACAAGCAGTGGCACCTCCTTCCAGATCACCAGTCACAATTTACTACGATCCGCACACCATTACAATACCCTCCTCTGCAGCAGTCAGTCCAGTTACTATCACGGTGCCTGGACCGGTTCCCTATGAAAGCAGTAATGTCATACCGTGGCATTATGGCTCTGACCACTACTACAACGGGAAGAAAATCACTCTGGATTCTTCAACCTCTTCTCCACAGATTGATAATGTTGGGGGAGGCGGAGGCTTCACCAGAAGCGGACGCCTTTTTGCCTCACAAACACAGAGACCTAATGCTGAAGCAGAAGCTGCTGCCAAAGCAAAAGGAAAGAGTGTGGTATTCGAGGAGCCGGTTGTCAAAGAAACTCAGAAGACATCTTTTGAGCAAGATGTAGACGAGTTCATGAGAATCATAAAGAGAAGTGATTACAAATTGGTGGATCAGCTTCACCAAACTCCCTCAAAAATCTCCATATTATCCCTGTTGATGTGTTCTGAAGCTCACAGGAATGCGTTATTAAAGGTCCTGCACGCAGCATACGTGCCGGAGGAGATCACTGTTAATCAGCTGGAAACTGTGGTGGCAAATGTCAATACCAGCCATGGGCTGGGCTTCACCAATGCTGACTTAACAACAGAGATATGTAACCACAACAAGGCTTTACATATCACCTTGGAATGCAAGGGTGCTGTTCTATCTCATGTACTGGTGGACACTGGGTCCTCGCTCAACGTCCTACCAAAGAAAGCCTTAGTGAAGCTAGAGTATGATGGCTTGGCACTGCGTCCGAGTAATTTGGTGGTGAGAGCATTCGATGGCTCTAAAAGATCAGTGCTTGGAGAGATTGATCTACCTGTGATGATTGGCCCGCAAACCTTCAAAACTACCTTCTATGTGATGGACATTCAGCCGACCTACAGCTGTTTGTTAGGTAGACCCTGGATCCATGCCGCTGGCGCTGTTACGTCTACCCTTCACCAGAAGCTGAAATTCGAGTGGGAAGGCCAGATCATCACCATCTGTGGGGAGGAAGACATCTTTGTTAGCCATCTGGCTACGTATAAGTACATTGAAATGGATGGAGAGATCCATGAAACTATGAGCCATGGGTTTGAGGCCCTGAACATTAATGAAGCATCTGCTGTACTGGGAACCTCCATAACGTCTTATCAGCAAGCCCGGAAGGTTGTTGAAGAGGGTACTGCCCAAGGCTAGGGCAAGCTTCTGCCCGTGGAAAAGAAAGAAGACAGATTTGGGTTGGGTTACAGACCAACTCAACAAGATCAATCAGAGGCTGCTAAGAAGCCCAATTTTGTCAGCGGGGGGATGCTCACCCCGGATGCTGTAAACAACTTGGAAGACGAGGAGGAAAGCGACCGCAACCTGGAGAGCTGGATACGTCCAAGGATCCCGGGGAGCCAAGTCCTTAACTGGTCTTCCCAGGAAATTATAAGGGTTACTCCTGCAGAGTAATTATTATTTCCTGTATTTTTAAGTATGCATCAAGTCTTGCATCTCGCCCAAGATGACAAGACTCATTTTGTAATCAGGTCATCTTGTAATTTTGTGCAAATGGATTAATCAATGAATATCGGACATCTTTTGCAAATGAGTCTTTTTCTTTTCCGCTCACTATTTTTCATTTTTTCTTTTGTACAAAAAAATAAAATGGCAATGTTTTCCAAAATGATAACTTCACTTCACTTTTTTAAATAAGATAAAAAATGATCACTAAAATGAACCAATTTAAACCCTTGCAGAGAGTGCCTTTCAGATTGCACCGACAACAACACTGCTATGACTTCGTATGACTTTGACAATCCAATCAATCATGCTAATGAAGGGGTTGAAGAAGATTATGAGCTTCTTGAAGAGCTAGCCAGGTTGTTAAGGCAAGAGGAGAAGGTTATCACTCCTCATCAAGAGGAGATTGAAACAGTTAATCTTGGTACAGAAGAAGACTTGAAAGAAGTTAAGATCGGGGCCTGCCTGCAAGATTCAGTGAAAGAGCAACTGATTGATATGCTTCGGGAGTATGTGGATGTCTTCGCTTGGTCTTTTCAGGATATGTCAGGGTTGGACACCGATATCGTCATGCACAAGCTGCCTCTGAAGGAAGACTGTCCGCCAGTAAAACAGAAGTTGCGCCGTACTCGCCCGGATATGGCAATGAAGATAAAAGAAGAGGTACAAAAGCAGTGGGACGCCGGTTTCCTTGCTGTGACTAGCTATCCGCCGTGGGTTGCTAATATTGTGCCTGTACCTAAGAAAGACGACAAGGTGAGGATGTGCGTGGATTACCGGGATCTGAACAGAGCCAGCCCAAAAGATGATTTCCCTTTACCTCACATTGATGTATTGGTTGATAATACGGCTCAGTTCTCGGTATTCTCCTTCATGGACGGATTTTCAGGATATAATCAGATCAAGATGTCACCTGAAGACATGGAGAAAACAAATTTCATCACACCCTGGGGCACGTTCTGTTATAAGGTGATGCCATTCGGACTGAAGAATGCCGGTGCCACTTATCAACGGGCTATGGTAACATTATTCCACGACATGATCCATAAAGAAATTGAATGTTATGTGGATGACATGATTGCCAAGTCCCTCACAGAAGAAGACCACCTGGTAAATCTGTTGAAGTTATTCAAGCGTCTGAGGAAGTACCAACTGAAGTTGAACCCCAACAAGTGCACATTCGGGGTGCGATTCGGTAAACTGCTGGGATTTATTGTAAGTAAAAAAGGGATTGAAGTTGACCCCGATAAAGTAAAAGCCATTCAAGAAATGCCTGCACCAAGGACAGAAAAAGAATTTCGGGGGTTTCTAGGTAGATTGAACTACATTTCAAGGTTCATATCACACCTTACAGCAACCTGCGAGCCTTTGTTCAAGCTGTTAAGAAAAGAACAAACGGTCAGGTGGAATGAAGACTGCCAGAAGGCTTTTGACAAAATCAAGGAATACTTACAAGAGCCGCCAATCCTTATGCCTCCAGTTGAAGGAAGACCTATGATAATGTACTTGACAGTATTAGAAGAGTCAATGGGGTGTGTGCTGGGCCAGCATGACGAGTCTGGTCGAAAAGAGTATGCAATATACTACCTAACAAAAAAGTTTACCGACTGTGAACAACGTTATTCGCTGCTCGAGAAAACTTGCTGTGCTTTAGCGTGGGCTGCTCGCCGACAAAGGCAGTATATGTTGACCCACACTACTTTATTGATCTCCAAGATGGATCCAGTTAAGTATATTTTTGAGAAGCCAACACTTACCGGACGGGTTGCAAGATGGCAAATGATCCTCACAGAATATGACATCCAGTACACATCTCAAAAAGCCATCAAGGGCAGTGTATTGTCTGATTATCTTGCTGAGCAACCCATTGATGATTACCAGCCTATGAGATTTGACTTCCCTGATGAAGACATCATGTTCATAAAAGCAAAAGATCATGAAGAGCCTGTTCACACTGAAGGGCTTGACCCGGAAGAAGAATGGACTATGATGTTTGACGGGGCTGTTAACATGAATGGTCGTGGTGTTGGTGCAGAACTCATTACGCCTAAGGGAGTTCACATGCCTTTCTCGGCAAAACTCACCTTCAACTGCACTAACAACGATGCTGAATACGAAGCTTGTATTATGGGTCATGAGGAAGCCATTGACCTCAGGATCAAGACTTTGACTGTGTTCGGAGATTCAGCTCTGGTAGTTAATCAAATACACGGCAAATGGTACACCCACCAGGATCATCTGATACCTTATAGGGACTATACAAGAAGGTTATTGACTTTCTTTACAACGGTCAAGCTTGAGTATATCCCTCGAGATGAGAATCAGTTTGCAGATGCTCTGGCTACCATTTCATCGATGATCAAAGTTCAAGCTGTCAACTTTGTACCTCGGATTTTAGTGTCTAGACTTGACAGACCAGCATATGTATTTGCAGCAGATGTTGTCAAAGATGATAAGCCTTGGTTCCATGACATTAAGTGCTTCTTGGAGGACCAAACATACCCATCTAGGGCATCTTCCAATGATAAGAAGACATTAAGAAGGCTTGCTAGTAGTTTCTTCCTGAATACTGACGGTTCCTTGTACAAGAGAAACTTTGATATGGTACTCCTCAGATGCGTCGATAGAACAGAAGCAGACTTGTTGATGCACGAGGTGCACGAAGGATCCTTTGGTACCCATGCAGGAGGGCATGCCATGGCTAAAACGTTGTTAAGATCAGGTTATTATTGGATCACAATGGATGCAGACTGTTGTGCCTATGCCAGAAAATGCCATAAATGCCAGATTTATGCGGATAAAGTGCATGTGCCTCCCAATCCTCTGAATGTGATGTCTTCACCCTGGCCCTTTGCCATGTGGGGCATTGATATGATTGGCAAAATTGAACCGACTGATTCAAATGGCCACAGATTCATCCTGGTTGCCATTGACTATTTTACCAAGTGGGTTGAAGCAGCCTCATATGCAAATGTTACAAGACAAGTGGTAGCCCGATTTCTGAAGAAAGACATCATCTGTCGGTATGGAGTGCCCGAGCGAATCATTAATGATAATGGTTCCAACTTGAATAATAAAATGATGGCAGAACTATGTCGGGACTTCAAGATCCAACACCACAATTCTTCTCCTTACAGGCCAAAGATGAATGGCGCTGTTGAGGCGGCTAACAAGAATATCAAGAAGATTGTACAAAAGATGGTAGTTACCTATAAAGACTGGCATGAAATGTTACCATTTGCCTTGCATGGGTACCGTACGTCAATCAGAACATCCACTGGGGCAACACCGTATCAACTTATGTATGGTATGGAGGCGGTCCTACCTGTTGAAGTTGAATTACCCTCCCTGCGGGTACTGATGGATGTTAAACTGAATGAAGCAGAATGGGTCCGATCACGATACGAGCAACTGAATCTGATTGAAGAAAAGAGGTTGGCTGCAATTTGTCATGGGCAGCTGTATCAGAAAAGAATGAAGAAAGCCTTCGATCAGAAAGTCAGGCTCCGAGAATACCAAGTAGGAGATCTTGTGCTGAAAAGACTCCTCCCTCCTCATACAGACCACAGGGGCAAGTGGACTCCGAATTACGATGGTCCGTTCATAGTAAAGAAAGTTTTCTCTGGTGGAGCACTGATGCTCAGCACTATGGATGGCGAAGACTTCCTATCCCCTGTGAATTCAGATGCAGTTAAAAAATACTTCGCATAAAATGACCCGCTGGACATAAAAACAGAATGTAAGTCCAGGCAAAAATAGGGCACCCCTGCGAGTCAAAAACAGAATAAAAGGCTCGGGCAAAATAAGGGAAAATAAATAAAAAATGTACACCCGCTGAGTTGAAAAGCCGCATTGGACAACTCAGGCAAAAATGGGTATCCCGGTGGATTGAAAACCCGAAAGGGCGATCCACGCAAAATAAGGGAATAAGCGAGCAACTGCATTCTGAATTCATCTGTATCACTTACAACATGGTAAGCTTCGAAAGATTCGAACGTTGGTCAGAATCAGCCTTCCTCAGAAAGCAAGATGAGAAGAACGACAATGTCATACGAGTCATAGCAAAAGGGAAGCTCCTTGAAGCGTCATCAGCATTGCCAGCATCTTTTGTTTCTCAATTTGTGACAATCTCCTCATTTTAGGGGATTTGTTTCTATGACTGTATCTTGCCAATTCAGGGCACACAAATTAATAAAATCATATTTTCAGTCATGTTTCGTCTCGTACATTTTATTTTCATTTGCAAAAATGTTCGGTGTCTTTAAAGATATTGATTGCATAAACACAGATGCATCTTTCCTAAACTACATGCTTGCAGGAAACATATTGACTCCCGGGAGTGTCTAAACTCCTATGATGGAATCCAGTAAGGGATACCTCGGAGTACTTGTGCGTTTCTTTATCTTTACAGGATTACAGGTATCCAAAGCACAACATGGGGCATGAAAGCTTCCCCCCCCGCAAGCTGTCAAATCATTATCTACTCATTCCGTCTTCAAGAGCAGCACCAGAAGGTGTTCATATCCCCAGCTGAGTTGTCAAGTATCATCCTCAGCATGATCCCCACAAAAATATCTAGGGAGATCTTTCAGTGATCTTTCTTCTTCCCCAGCCAAGTGCTAAACAGGGAACCATCTCCCCGCAGAGTTTCAGCCTCTATCCAGAAGAGCAACGCTTGAGGATCTCGCAACAGAGTGACGAAAGCTTCCATAAACCCCAGCTGGGTCCCTCATTACCGAGATAGGACTATCAGTGATCTATTTCCCCATGCAGAATCATACATGTCAGATCTACCAAGGATCTCATCCCCAATTGGGATATCCACTTCAAGCAGATCGGCTAGAGATCTCCACAACAACGGGATCTGAATCCCGGATCGGTATCTTTGCATAATCATAGCATTCTCATCATATCTTCCCACAGAGCGTAGCATTCTGTCTAATACGGAGCATTACGGAAAAATCAAACATACTGCATAATCATAAGCCATGTGCTGAAACAAACACTTGTAAGTACTGACAATCCATCAACAATATACAAAATATTTCCTAATTCTCCACCAGAGAGCCAAAGCATTTACTTGCACACTCACAGTACAAGTACTTCTTGACACCTGTCCGTGTCATATCCCCAGTAGAAAGCCAAAGCGTCCCCTTTGCACTCACTATTTATACACAATTCTTTGACACCCGTCCGTGTCACCTTCCCCAGCATGGTTACCTAAACACTTTGTAAACCAAATACTTATTTATAATACACTATTTCCGACACTCGTCCGTGTCATGATCTCCCTAGAAAGTTAAACACTCGTCTGTGTCTCACTCATACTTGTTGCTCATACTCTTTACTTATACAGATACTCGTCCGTATCATGTATATGCTACTTAAATCCCCTCAGATTCAACACTCGTCCGTGTTCTTTGTTAACCAGTTGGTACTCGTCCGTATCATCATCTCTGAACATACGTCAAACGTTTGTTTCTACCTAATACTCGTCCGTATCATAGTCTTAAGGATGCCCGTCCGCATCTTTAATCTATATACAATGTCAAACACTTATACCCTCGTCTCTTGAATCTAGACACTCGTCTGTGTCTACCCTTCTCCAGGAGAGTCCCCGACAAATCCCAGTAAACTATTTCTTTTCTATCTGACATTCGTCCTATGTCATGATACCTTTTAGGCATCCGTCCCCTGCCAGGTGATCGTCCTTCACCTTTTTGATGATCGTCCTTCATCACCCCCCAGTGGAGTCTCTATTCATTAAAACCCTTTTTTATCCGGCATTCGTCCTATGTCGTGATATTTTCAGCAGCCGTCCCCTGCTAGGTGATCGTCCTTCACCTCTTGATGATCGTCCTTCATCATTCTATCTGATGGTCGTCCCCATCGTTGATCTTGTAATCTGACATTCGTCCTATGTCATGATAAACCCCGAGAGCAGCCGTACCCTGCTAGGTGATCGTCCTTCACCTCTTGATGATCGTCCTTCATCATGCTTATCTGATGGCCGTCCCCATCATCGACCTTTTTATCCGGCATTCGTCCTATGTCGCGATACTTTTGGCAACCGTACCTTGCCAGGTGATCGTCCTTCACCTTAGATGACCGTCCCTCATCTTATCCCCAACAGAGCAGCCATCCCCTGCTAGGTGATCGTCCTTCACCTTTGATGACCGTACCTCATCATCTGTTTCATTTATTTCCTCAACCCGATGGCCGTCCCCATCATTTATCTTTAATCCCCAGAGAGTCTTATAGCTTTACCCGATGACCGTCCCTATCACAATCTCTTATATCCCCAGCATGTCGGTCGTCCCCGTCCTTGCTCCACCCCCAGCAGTCGTCCTCTGCTCGATGGTCGTCCGCCGTCGCCCGCACTTTATAAACATACTTTATTTTCCTTTTACAATCTATATCCTTTTTCTTCTTCATTCTGTGAGTGCAAATTTTGGACTGTCTTTGGTATTCAACCACAAGTTATCTTGTTTGCCTGTTAAGTGGTTGCTTACATCCTGCACAGCTAACTCATGCTTGAATAGGGGCAGCTGTAAACACCCTAAATTTTCCCTCACACATTCACACCATGGCTTGTGATTTTCTCATGTGCATAAGTTCAATCATGGCATCTCATATTGCATTTTTGCTTCACTGCATTGGTTCTAAGTCATCTGCATCTAGGGTTTGTGATCTGAGCAATCCAAGAGCCATTTGAGCCACTCCAAAGGTCATCAATCAATTCAAAGGGGTCCATGTATGTTCAAGCATCATATTATATCCTCTCAATATCAAAGAAGTCAAAGAATCACAAGAGCTGAGAAAGGCATGGAAGCAGAGCCAGGTTTAACTACACAGATGACCTAGAATTAGGGTTTTGGTTTCAGAGGCCATAACTCCAAATTTTTTGGTCATTCTTGTTTCTATTGGTCTCTATATGTTATTAGGATCATGCACATCAATTTTCATGAAGAAATTCCATGAGGAAGGCATCTGATCAAGAGTTAACTTCTTGAGCAAGTCAGTGCAAAATCAGGGCATCTGAGGCCCCCAATGACCCAACCAAAGGGTGTTCTCCATCATTTTGAATGTGTATGATCTTTATTTGATCATAGAAGGTATTATAAGTTCACAAAATTGAGGAATTTCAAGTCATTTGCAAAGTTTCCTTTTTGGGAAAGTGACTTATAATGTAAACTTGCCATTTTGGGAAAGTTTTTCAACCTCCTCTTTTTTATTCAAAAATGCCTCAAATGAGAAAACTTTGGTCATAAAAGTTGTAGAATGGATCCTCCCGTTTTCAAAAAGTACAAGAACTCATTCTAATTCATTTTGGATCAAAAGTAATGGCTTGTCAAAGTTGGCAAAAATCACATAATTTCAAGTTTTGTACCAAAGAGGCAAAGTTGAAAAACCTCATGCCAAGGCAAAAGGTGACTTCAAATGGACTTCTATGCATTACACAAACATGAACCATGACCTAAAAATCAAAATGCACCAAAGAATTTCCCATTTTCATGACTTATGCTTCAAGTAATCACAAAAGGGCAAAACTTTGTGAAATTTGCAAAACATCACATAAACCCTAATCCACTTGCTGCATTGCCTCTAATTCATTTCCATGGTTCTCCTTGAAGCATGATGAGCCAAGCCATGCCTTTGTACCTTGACTTCCATAGCCCATACCTCTTCTTACACAAAAGTTGACTTTATACAAAATGGCCCATACCAATCAAGCTAGGCCAGCAACAACTCTCTGACCTATCCAAGCTTGATACATGGACAAAACAAGACTCAACACATAACACAACACAGCCTGATCTCTCTCATAAGCCATAGTTCACAAAACTCTCCTCTTATGCACTTTCCTTCGAATCTCATCACACAATCATCAAACCTCAAAACCAACTTCACCATTCATTCAGAAAAGCTTCATAGAGCATAAACCACCCTTCACCTTGCCTTGAAAGTCCCTGAAACTCAAACACGATTTTCCACCCTCTCTGAACAGAACTCCATCAATCTCACAAACTAGCCACAACACACTCCAACTAAGCCTCAAAGCTTCCTCAGGAAGATCATTGGAGCCATTTTGAAGCAAGGAAGCAGTCAGAAAGCTCCTGGATTGAAAGCTCCATCTCAGGTAGCCATGCGAATCATTTTTTCCAGAAGCTCTATATTAAGTTACTAAATGATTAAGTGTGATCCCCTGAACATGTTGAGCTTTTAATTTTTGAAAATGATGAAGATTTGAGCATGTATGGCTTGTCTGAAATTTCTGCCATTTTTGTACCTTGCTTCGAATCTTGTTAATGTTTAGAAATAAATTCCATTTGAAGGTGGGGTTGGGTTTAGAATGGAGAGAGGAAGTGATCTGGAGCTTTAGAGCTCCAGAAATGACCTAGAGAGTGAGATTGAAATTCTCAAGGAGGGTTGTCACCGGAGAAGACGACCGGAGCTCTTCTCCGGTGACCTGAATGTAATTAAGGCTTAATCTGGGATTAGGGCAAAGTTTGAATCTGGGCCATGCGATTGATCCTTCCTGCGCGTGTTTGTGTGGCCTGGATCTCATGATTAGTTTTAATTTAGGTTTATTTATTTAATTAATCTAGATTAATGAAGTTTGAACTTGGGCCCTTGGATGTGGCGCCAAGTCAATGGTCCCAAGCCCAGATTCAATTTGGACTCTCCATCCTGCATACTTCTCATATTTTAATTTTAATTTCATTTTCTTTTCATTTAATTTGCACAAATTATTTAAAATAGTAAAATACATTTAAAAATTCTGAAAATTTTTGTCAAGCATTTCATTATTTTTCAGAACCCAAAAATATTTTTATTTTTATTTTTTGCATTAAAAATCATTTTTAAATCATTTAAATGTTTATTTTTAATTAGTTAATGAAAATTAATTAATTAAAAATGCATTTAGGTATTTAAAAATCACCAAAAAATTCACATTGCATTTAGAAACATTATCAAACTCTCAAAGCAAATTTCTTTTTGGTTCTTGATGCCTTTTGATCATTTTCATTGGAATTAAATTCATTTTAAGGCAATATTTTTGTTCAAACTTGGAAAAATCCATTCTGCCTAACTTTTGAGAGTTTGATGATGGTTCTTCTTGCATTGCATCCTTCATGGCATTTAGTTTATAGGATAAATTTGGTTTGAATTGATCTTCCATTTTCAATTTGTTTTTCATTTTTCATGACGAGGTACCTTGAAACCCTAGTTGACTTAAGAAAATCATAACTTGCACTAGGTTAAGAGTTAGGTCCCCTCCTTTGGGAAGTGAACTTGTGTAGGGTTAGGGTTCCCTTGATCCCATTTTCAATTTTTTATCATGTAATTTGCTTCTGATTTTGAATTTTGCTTTGTATGTTGATCATAAACCCTAATTTGTGCCTTCCTTTGCATCCATTTCTCATATGCTTGCATTCAATGACTTGCCATGACATTTTGGGCATCCACATGATTCATAAGACATCTTAGGACATATTAGAATCATGTTTGATCATTGCATCTTTCATTTTCCATGTTATGCATTCATATCATTTCATAAACTTTCATGAACTTCCATGGTTCAAAGCATGCTTCATCTGCATTCATATCCTTGTATGATCATTCTCATGCCTTGCCTTGTGTTTGCATCCCCTCTTAGCATCATTAACATCATGTTTATGCTTCTGACTTTGGTTTGCATCATGACATTTCATCTCATTTTCATTGCATTCCATTTCTTTAGCTAACTTTTCAGGTGGTAAGTTGTTTTGGGAAGTGAATTTTCCTTCACTTCTCACAATCTCTTCTCATCTCTTTTATGCATCATTACTGAATTTTGTCTTTGTATTTGAGTGAGCTTGCTCATTCATGCTCTTCCCCACTTTCTTTCTTCAAGCAACTTGTCTTCTTAAGTGAAGCAAGTTGTCTTGCTTCTTTTTGCTTCTTGCTCCTTTCATCTGCTTCTATTCCTGGTGGCTTTTCTCTTGAAGATCTCTTGCAAGCTTCATAAACCCTAGGAACAACCAAGCATGATAACAATTAGGGTTTGATTAGTCCCCCAATTAGTTTTTGCCTTTGTGTCATCTTTTAGTCTTCTTCTCATCTCATAATCAAGGACTAAACCCTAAAGGTTTTAAGGCTTTGTGATTAAGCTTATGCCTGCATCCTTCTATTAGGATGGAGTGTATAACTTTAATCCTAAGTGTTAAACCCTTAATGTGTTTAAATCCTTTAATCAATCCATCTAATAATCATTAAGACATCAAACTTGTAACTTGGGCCTTGCATTAGGGTTCTAATTCTTCCTTGATTGGTTAAGAAGGACTAACCCTAGTGTTAATGGACAAGTCCCCCTCGAGTTGTCTTACCAACCATAAAAATCATTTCTTCATCTTACCCTCAACTAAAATCCACTTAATAAAGATTTTGTTTTGTCATGAGGTTAATCCCTAATCATGGATTAAGTTGAGGAGTCTTCCTCAACTTAAATGTTCTCATCTATTATCCTTCTATTAGGATGGTGTAATGGGTCCATTAAATCGTTGATTATGGCTTAATCTCATTACTCAACACTAAACAAAAACATCTAAATAATTGCAAGTAGGTTAATGATCTTAATCCTACATCATAGTGATTAAGTGTGAGGTGTTTACCTCATAATTAAGGTATTCTCATTACCCCTAATCAGAGGGAAGATGTGATGAGTTTACTAACCCTTGGTTTAGTCTTAAGCTCATTTTCCTATGACAAACTCCAAAAGCAATAAAAGACTGAAAAATCAAAAACAAACAATAATCGTCTCCTCCGGGATTCTTTTCTCATCTCATTCACTCACAAACGAGAACTCGCTTCTTCCGTCTAATGCAAGACAGTTTGCACCTGAGCCAGACAGGTCATACACTTGAGCATAGATAAGTAAGCAGTTCATAAGTCAATCTATCTTTCAGTCTCTTTGAGTCGAACTACGGTGTTCTGACTTCCTCATTGCACGAGAGGATACGTAGGCATAACTTAACAGTTATCGAACAAAAGTCTCTGTATATTCCCCCTCTTCCAGCAATGTTTTAAGCCTCATAGTCTTGAGCATTTCATCCTTGTTCTTACACTGACACTTCACATACTTCACTTCACTTTCTTTTTACACTGACACTTGCATTCTTTCCAGCTTTGATACACAAATAACACTGACACTATCCCTTTAAAACACAAATCTTTTAAGCGTGGATCCCGTCGAGTACGGCAGACAATCTGGGTGCTAATACCTTCCCAGGTTTTAACTAACCCCCTTTCTCAGTCTCTCTGGTTCGCAACCGTCTTATCCATATCTTTCTAGGTCTATGCAGCATTACCTTTCCTCCGGGATAAAAATGCCTAGCTGGCGACTCTTTTCTCTTGAGTTCACCCTTGTGTGTACTCTCTCCTTTCGCTGACCGTTCGCGTCTGTACCCCTTAGACCTAGGTGTCATTTTGGTGGGAGCGACACCTACCTATGGTAAATCCTTTTCTGCAATTAGGGGTATATGCAAGTGAGCTCGGGAATTCTAAAGTCGACTTGTAATAAGTTCTATGATTTTCAGTAGCGAAACCTTCTCATCCTATCTGGTTAAAGATATAGTCGATGCTAGAACTTATGCCTATAGCGGTCATGGTAGGTCCATCGGCAAATTTGGTTAGGGCCATAGTGTTGCTCCCTGGATTTCCATACTGGTACAAACGCGAATGTGGCGCGGAAAAGAGGTAGAGTCGCCAGCCAGGCATTTTTATCCCAAAGGAACATGAATGGTAATGCTGCATAAACCAGAAGAAAAGAAAAGGAAGGACACAGGTCCTACGAACCAAAGAGACTAGGTTTGGGAATCGGTTATGACCTGGGAAGGTATTAGCACCCCAGATCGTCCGCTGTACCCGAAGGGATCCACACTTGCAAAGAAACTGTTTCAAAGGGTATAAGAATGAAAGCTGCTGCAAAAGAAAAGGAACTGGAACTGGAAAAGGAACTGGGAAAGAAAACAAAGAGAAAAAACATGTAGGGAAAATAAAAGATTGTGCTCGAACGGGCCCTACCCCGCTGCCTACATACCTCATCTGGACATGAGGATCAGAGTCGTCATAGTTCCCCTAACTAGGGGTGGAAAAGATTGCTTGTGAATTAAGGCTGAAACTGCCTATGTCAATGCTCAGTGGTTGTAGGCTCGGACGACGAGTGCGTTACCGTCTTGCAAAATGACAAGTAGGAGAAAGTTCTTACTTAAAAAGTGAAGGTGATGAGAAGAGAATTCCCGAAGGAAAGACGCTTATTGTTTGTTTGTATTTTTTAGAAGAGTTTTAGAGTGTGGCACAAGGAAGTGAAGGTAGAGCCTTTTCTATGGACATGTCCTTATTACCACATCCCAAGATAGAATGAGTAACAAGTCCATCAAGAATGAAGAAGATCCTAAAACTTGTTTCCTAAGATTAAGATTTAAATTCACTAACTTTTTTGTATTATTAAGTGTTTTGGTGGATTAAAGTGAAGAAGTGTTTTTTATGATTTTCTTTGAGAGTATGACAAAAGGGAAGGTCAACTCAACTATTATTCCTATATTTTTTTTATAGATTTTGTTTGATGATGAGAAAGAGAGAGCACCAAAAGGATCTCAAAGGTAAAAACTAAGGGGAAGTCTAATCCTAATATTATCATGCAAAGGTGGTCCTATGGTTAGTGAGGATTGAACTAACTATCTTAAAGAAAGGAAGAGAAAAGGAAAAGAGAAAGGAGAAGAAAGGAAAATAGAATGAAACTCATTCCTCTAAAGGAGATGAGTTGTTTATTAAGGGGAAGAAAAGAAGTTAAGCAAGTGATGGTATAAGGCACATCTTAAACACAAGTGAGAAAGCATATTGAAAGATGAAGAGAAAAGAGTTGGAGATGTGGAAATCTCATCCACACCTCTCACTTACCAAAGCCCCTGAAATGGTTATAAGCATAAACAAGTGGTAAGACAAAAGCAAATGAAATCAAATGAGATACAAATGAACAAAAGATCATACTAAAACATCATAACCAAAAGTGAAGTTTCACCCTCAAGTGCCAAGATCAAGCATACAACATAAGATGGGAAGTGGATCAAACAAATCACAATAAACCAACACAAGCTATCATGGAAGAAACAAAAGAAAACATGGAGTAGAAAAGATCACACAAGCTACACATGCTTCAATATCATCAAGACCAGAACCATATCATCACAATAATGTGCAAAAACAACTAAAGAGACCAAAGAAAAGTTCATACAAGTTCAAACACAAACAATATAAGAATGGGAAGGAAGTGGACATGTGAACAAGTGTAAGGACAAGCAAACACAAACCAAATCAAGGCATAAGCATCATGTGAAAAACCAGGGATCTAATCATGTTAAGATGTGCCTAAGAAGCATGAGTACACATGGGGAAGAAGCACACAAACCCAATCACAAGCATCAAAGAAAAAGGGATGGACAAAGGAGGTGAAGTGAACATGCATACATTTGTGAGAAACTTTAAAGGCAAGTACCAAAGAAACTTCTCAAAACACACACACTAAACATGGACCAGGGATCAAACCTAATATAACAAGACCTCTAAACAACCAATAGGAGTTGGCACAAGTGCCCTACTAGCCTAAGAACTAAGCATGCTAACAAGAAGAAGCAAAATTAAGGTAATCTCACATGAAAACTCAAATCAAATCACAAACTCATGCAAAAATTATGAAAATAAACACAAGTATTCACTAATAAAGTGATAACATCATGTCAAAAGACCAAAGTCAGAATCAATAAGCAACTAGGTCAAATGACCTCAAGAACACCAATTAGGGTTTTGAAACTTCACACACAAGTCAACTATCAAAAATATTCACACAAGCTTATAAAAATCAGAAGAAAAATCTTCCACAAACTACATTTTAATATGAATCAAATGCAAAAAGAACCAAGTCAAAATTCAAATTGATGATCAAGATATAAATTCTACAAGTCAGCATGTATTTAAAATGAATTAAAAACAATTAATAACAATGGAAATTAATTCCTACGTGAAAAATAAAAATAAATGGAAAATAAAAATGTCAAAAATTAAAGAAAATTAAAAGGAAAAATCATGAATTATTTTGGAATTTTTGAGAACTTCTAACTATTTTTAAAAATCAAAAACCAATCTGAAATAAAAAAGAAAAGAAAATAAAAGGTCAATGAGCCAGGGGTGCAGTCAGTAACTATTTTTGTTCAAAATGATTGGGCTTAATAAAATAGGGGGTGCAATTAGAAGTTGAGGCCCAGTGAATCCAGCACGTCTCAACCATTCTTATGGTGCAAATTCAATTAATCATGGAAAAACAAAGACCAATGGATCAAAGCAATGCATCAGATTAGGTCAACAATCAAACCAAGTCAAACATCCAAGTGATTAACCCGTGTGTGCATGATACTTATGGTGAGCTACACCACACAATGATTAATTCAGAAAATATAAACTAAATGAAGTCACGTGAGTGAGAGGCAGTATTTTTAATGTGATGTCCAATTATGGAGCGTTCAGATCAAGCTATCGTGTGGTCCAGAAGTCATCTTCTTCATTTAAACATTCAAACAAATTCCAGAATCCGGTGACCGGAGCCCTAGCTCCGGCACCGGAAAGTTCATTCTCAAGAACAAATGTACATATAAATGCCTCACAACATCCAAATCAAATAATTAAAACATGTTGATTCCAAATATGGAAATGGTTTTCACAAAAGATCAAAGAATAAAGCAAATCGAAGAGAATCAGTTTCACACACCAAACTTCAGATCAACATGAAATGCTCAATATGCAGCCATTTTCAAAACCAAATACATCCAGATCATCAGTGAAGCATATAGATCACATTGCAAGAATTTAATTCCATTTCCAGATCTATGAATTTGGATGATACCTGAGATATGCAGAACTTCAAATTTCACCAAGAAAACCAACTATCATCTCTAGATCAACCTCTTGCAACCTCTGATCACAAAATAAATGTGAAAGAAGCTTTGAAACTCCTTAGATATAGCAACCCGAATGTATTTGCTCTGAACTTGCACTGATATGAAACTTGCTTAACAACTAAAAGTAATGGTGTATTCATGATCAGCAGAGCTCAAGGATCAAGGATCTATGGTTGGTTTTGGAAATGTGTGGTTGTGTGAAGAAAATCGAAGAAAAATGCAGCTATGCAAGAAAATGGAGAGTGAGAGAATGAGAGGGAGCTAGGTCAAATTCAGTGCATGGATTCTTTATATATCATTAGCATTCACACCTGACTAGGGTTTTTGCACCAATGCACGCATGGAAAGTGTGATTGATATCAAATTGCAATTTTGCAAAAGAATTGTGATCAGGTGATTTGCTCGTGCTAAATTGTGTACAAGTGCATGAACTGACTTCATTTCATTCCATATTTACCCCTGAGTCATTTTTGGCCATTGGATTTAAGTGGATCATGGTTTCCTCAAGATTTTGCAAAAATACACTAAGTGTAATATCATGCATCCCATGCACGATTTTGGTAGCTTCTCTTGAGCCAAATACTCTTCATGCTTTTCCCTTGATGCTTATGACCAGAATCAATCCATAGGATAACTTAAAAATGCAATACAAGACAATTTGCAAAATTGGAGAGGCTTGAATTCATGGTAACCCCTAAAAATGGATGAATTTCGATTGGCCATAACTTTCAAACCATGAAGGCTATGAACATGTACTTGTAATTTTTTAAAATGGGAGATCATACTCTACAACTTTCATGTTCAAGGGAAATTCATTTGGAGTCTTTTTGGTTGTGAAAGAGAGCTTGGAAGATTAGGGCAAAACTTGCAAAAAAATAGTAACTTTCATTACAAGTCACATGCCAAAAATGGAAAGTCTCTCAAAACCTCTTGATTCTTGATCTTTGACTTTGCCAAACCTCTTTATAACCTTAAGAACATCCCTTAGCTTGAAAAATGAGATTGGAACCCTTGAATTGCCACAGTTGACTTTTCAAATAATCAGTTTGACCAATTTCTTCTTATGCAAGCAACTGATGAAATAACTGCCTTCCTCAATGAGTTTTATCACCAAATTCCATCCATAGCATTCTCATATCATATGAAGGACTTTCCCACATGAAATGGCCAAAGTCACAAAGAATCCCTGCTTGAACATGAAACCCTAATTTGAGGATCATTTGTGTAGGAGCTTGCCATTCCTTGGATCATCTGATAACCTCCCAACCTTTTGGGCTCTTGTAGAGGGTCTTGAGCTTGTATAAGACATAAGGAAACCTTGTGAGACTTGGACATGGTCACTTAACCTCTTGATTTGACTTGTAAAATTTCAAAATTCACCAATGATTGATCATATGCCCAATGCTAGGACATGAGAATGTTATGCTTCATTTTTCTATGCAAAGATGCTAAGGATATGCCATGCTTATGATGTTTATGACATTAGGATAATGCTAAAAAGAAGAGGGAAAATTTGGGGTGTTATAGCTGCCCCTATTCAAGCAACTGTTAATCTGAAAAGGACAATAGCTTCTGATGTTGGTCGTTCGAGATGAACTGTGGTTGAATACCAAGAAAACCTGAAATTTTCACTCTGCTAGAGAATGCAGAAAATGGGAAATAAACCCAACACTCTGGGTAAATGAAGTGAAGACGAAGCAGACGAGCTCTTTCCAAACTGGACTGTTATGCTGGATAAGAAAACTAAGACAGACGAGTCTTCCTCCAGCAAACCTGTTGCGCCAGAAAATGGACATACGAGCCCTCTTCAAATAAACCTGTTACGCCAGGACCGGTGATTCACTTATGTCTGTGGGATAGACATGCATAATCAGGATAGACGAACCCTCTTCATATATCCTCCATAGATACATGGTCTAAGACAGACGAGCCTTCTTCAGATAACTTGTTACGCTAGGTGAGACATTAGGATTTGACGAACCCTCCTCACAAATCTTGCGTTGATAAGTGGTCTCTGAGATAGACGAACCTCCTTCGGATAACCCTGTTATGCTAGGACCGGTAACCATTTTGACGTTTAATCCCACCGTCAAGTCTTCAAACCTCTTCAACATAGACGAGTATTGGATGATCATCAAGAGAACACAGAAGAGTGCCATAAGTCAATGATACAAACGAATATCAGAGGATGATCTAAGAAACACTGACGAGCGCCCCTGGCGATGATATAGAGGAATATCAACCACTGATATATATGAATACCAGAAATCCAACACAGACGAGCATTTGGGATAGCCATACAGATGAGTACTAGAGTGATTATCAAATCAACACATACGGATATAAGCTAACACAGACGAGTGTTAGGGGTGATATAGACGAGTATCCAAACAATACAAATTAGCTTCAAACAGATAACAAACACAGACGAGTGATGGGGCGTGCATACGTGCAAAAGCAACTATCAAACACTGACGAGTGTTGGGGAGTGCATACGTGCAAAAGCAACTATCAAACACCGACGAGTGCTGGGGAGTGCATATGTACAAAAGCAACTATCAAACATAGACGTGTGCTAGAACGTACAAACGTGCAAAAGAAACTATCAAACACCGACGTGTGCTGGAACGTGCAAACGAGCAACAAGAGAAATATCCTGATTGGCAAAAAAAAAATCACGATTCTGCAGGGGAGATGAACAACTGGCTGAGTTGTCACAAGGGCCAAAAATAAATTGGCAACTTCTCTGGGGAATATTTCAATGATGGGAGCGAAACCCAAACATGAACTCTGTGGGGAAATCAGGCACTCAGCTGCCTGCTGGGCATACTTCATTTGTGGAAAGATAATCTGCTTGGGGATGAAAGCTCTTCAATTAGCCTTGGGGTTCTGTTGGGGATTCCATTTGCTCTAATTCATCTGGGGAACATTCTCTGCTTGGGGAGATATGACACCATCCTACAACACCTGCAACAACATTATACATACATGTGCCCCGGGGACTTGCACGGTATGATCTGTTCATCCATTGTCACCTGAAACTCAAAGATAGTTCTAAATGTTTTCGTGCAATGTCATCATTTTTTTAGAAAAATCAACATGTTTCAAATGCAATGTTCTTTTTGCCAAAAATTCAAGACAGATTTACAAACAAAATAAACAAAACACAACACAACTTTTGACTGAATATTCATTTATCGAGGGGCCTCTGAATGGGAAAAGTTTTACATCAGGAAGCAACCACCTGGAAAGAGGTAGCTACCATAAAATTGAGAAAAGAAACTATCCTAATGGAAATGTTCACAGCATTCCAATGAGTTTCCTTCCTGCTATGACCAACACATCTTCAAGACTTTTCGTCATTGCCTTTGCCTTCCGAAGAAGATGAGGGGACATATTCTTATCCTTCTGATATTGTCAGACTGTATGAAACGATAATTTGGTTCAGATTACCCAGATCGCAGTTGTTCTTTTATTCCCTTGTTTTGCGTGGATCGCCCTTTCGGGTTTTCAATCCACCGGGATACCCTTTTGTGCCTGAGTCGTCCAATGTGGATTTTCAATTCAGCGGGTGTACACATTTTTTTTATTTTCCCTAACTTTTGCCTGAGCTTTTTATTCTGTTTTTATCTAGCCGGGATGCCCTTTTCTTGCATGGACTTTAATTCTGTTTTTGTGTCCAGCGGGTCTTTTTATGCGAAGTATTTTTTAACTGCGTCCGAGTTAACAGGGGACTGGAAGTCTTCTCCATCCATAGTAGTGAGCATTAGTTCCCCACCTGAGAAAACTTTCTTTACTATGAATGGGCGTTCGTAGTTTAGGGTCCACTTTCCCCTGTGATCTGAACCTGGAGGAATGATCCTCTTGAGTACAAGCTCTCCCATTTTATACTCTCGAATACGTACTCGCTGGTCGAATGCTCGCTTCATTCTCCTCTAATAAAGCTGACCATGACAGATAGCTGCTAATCTCTTTTCCTCAATTAGACACAACTGATTATATCGAGCACATACCCACTCAGCCTCACCAAGCTTCACATCCATCATCACACGTAAAGAAGGAATTTCTACCTCAACAGATAAGACTGCCTCCATGCCATACACTAAGGAGAAAGGAGTTGCCTCGGTTGACGTCCTGACTGACGTTAGGTACCCATGCAACCCAAATGGTAACATCTCATTCCAATCTTTGTAAGTGACAACCATCTTCTGTACAATCTTCTTAATGTTCTTATTAGCTGCCTCTACCGCACCATTCATCTTTGTTTGGTAAGGAGAAGAATTGTGATGCTGAATCTGGAAGTCTCGACACAGTTCTGCCATCATCTTGTTGTTAAAATTGGAACCATTATCAGTAATGATTCGCTCGGGCACTTCGTATCTGCAAATGATGTCTCTCTTTAGAAATATGGCTACCACTTGGCGAGTGACATTGGCATAAGATGCTGCTTCAACCCATTTGGTGAAGTAATCAATCACAACCAAAATGAAACGATGACCATTTGAAGCAGTAGGCTCTATTTTCCCGATCATATCAATGCCCCATATAGAAAAGGGCCAAGGAGATGACATGACATTGAGCGGACTAGGATGAACATGCACCTTGTCTGCATATATATGGCACTTGTGGCACTTACGGGCGTATGAGCAACAATCTACATCCATTGTTAGCCAATAATACCCTGATCTCAACAACTTCTTAGCCATTGCATGTCCTCCTACATGAGTACCAAAGGATCCCTCATGGACCTCCTGCATTAACAGGTCTGCTTCATGTCTATCCACGCATCTGAGCAAGACCATGTCAAAGTTCCTCTTATACAGAACTCCATCTGCGTTCAAGAAGAAACTAGCAGCAAGTCGTCTCAAGGTCTTCTTGTTGTTGGATGATGCTCCAGATGGGTATTCTTGGTTTTCCAGGAAAAGCTTGATATCAAAATACCAAGGTTTCTCATCAGAAACTACGTCTACAGAGAAAGCATAAGCTGGTGTGTCAAGCCTGTAAATGTCAATCATGGGCACATAGTTCTGTAACACGGTGGGAGAACCGACTTTCTATAAATGTTGCGGATAGCAAGAGTCGCCACCGACTTTTATTTTATCCAAAAAGGAAAGGACATAAAAGAACAGGAAAGACCTTAAAAAGATTTTGAGTTCGGGGGGTAGGTTATACAAAGGGAAGGTGTTAGCACCTTTTATATCCATGGTTATCCATGGGCTCTTAGTTATTTAGCTCACTTTAATTGTTTTTGAAAAGTGTAGTGTGTGATTATAAATTTTCTAAGTACTTTATAATGATCCTCGTATGGATGTATACAAAGACTTGTTTTTTTGAAAATTTGTTTGAAAAGTGAGGTGTAAAAAGTATTTTGGAATGTGTGAGCAAGTAATTAAGAGGAACCTACCCTATATTAAGTCTTTACTGTTTTTATGTTCTTTCAATGGTAAGACTATCCCTATTATTAAGGAATAGGTAGTCATTACCTTGGATGTGATAAGGGACATGTGTAGGGACATCTGAATATAGGCAACTGCAAGGTGTCTTTAGCAATTCGTAGGGACTTATCATCTTTTATTCGAAAGGACAAGATCATTTATCATAGGCAACCTCGAAGGGACTTGATCTTATAGAATGAAGGGACTTGATGATATTTGTGAAGGGACTTTGCTTAAGACACCTTACTTGACCTTTTGAAATAGGCAACATGAGAGGTAACCCTAGAAAGTGCAAGATGGCGATCAAAGATCGACTTACGTGTGTGCGTGTTCATATTCAAATATTTATCTTTTTAAATTAATTATTCTAAGTCAATTTTAATTACAAGTATGTTATTCACACCCTAGAATTAATAACCAAACAATAAATATGTTCATAATAGAAATAAAGCAAAAAATATAAATCTAAACTATTACAAAGCTTCGGGGCAATTTGTAACACCCCAATTTTCCCTCTTCATTTTTAGTATCATATCATATCATATTCATCATACTCATATCATTTCCTCAGCATCATATCATGGAAAGATGAAGCATACCATTCTTCATGTCCTAGCATCAAGCATATGGTCATCTGTGGAGGTCCTAGAAGCATTTCAAGCCATGACAAGGGTCCCAATGAGTTTTTACAAGTTCTATGGTGAGTCTACACTCCATTTACAATATCAAGTCCATTGGCAAAAGCTCAGAAGATTGCATGGTCATCAGAGATCTCAGGACAAGGCAAAGCTCCTATGCAGTGCACCCAAATTAGGGTTTGGGATTCAAGCATCATAATCTAACAACTTTGGCCATTTATCTTGGGCCAAGTCTTATACATGCTAAGAGGATCCTATGTTTCAAATTTCATGAGAAAATTCCATGTGGAAGTCAGTCAAGGCCTCAGTTACTTGCAGATGAAGGAAAAAGTCAACAGAGCCCATAAAAAGTCAACTGTGCAATTTCAAGGGGTCTAACCCATTGTTTTTGGCCAAGAGGGGTCCATAAAATGTTATAAGAGGTTTGTAATGCCTAAAGTTCAAGAATCATGGAGATTTGAGGGGTTTTGCAAAAATGGCACAAAGTTGGTTTTTGAAGTTTTCCAAATTTTGCAAGTTTTGCCCTAATTTTCAAGTGGCCTTAGCATGATCAAAAATTCTTCTAATGGACCAAAGTCAAACATGAAAGTTGGAGAGTAAGGGCTCCCATTTTCAAAAAGTACAAGTAAATTTTCACTGGATTTGCCAATCTCCCTCTAAGGCATTCGAAAATTCCACTCTCCTAGGGCATTTTTCAACTTTTCAAAAAGCCACCATGTGCAAGAAGGCTCCAATCTTGATTTTTGTGAATTGTTACAGGCCCAAACTTGTTTATAACTTGAAATACATTTCATAAGGACCAATTTTATCCAAATAAATGGTCATTTTCATACACTTTGGAAAAATCCCTCCAAAACATGTCAATTTGCAAAAATCATGAAACAAGTGTGACACTTAAATCTAAGGGCCAGGAATGAATGGATTTGGATCAAGGGTGGGAAATGAAACTCACACATGTTGAGAGGCCCAAGAGAGCATGAGCATGGCATGCTTATTCCACTAAGTGCACATGATGCATATTCACACTTTTCTCATTCAATTTTCGTGCACTTTCCTTCACACTTTCAGCACTCACTTCTTACATCATAACAAAGGGAATTAAGTAAAAAACCAGATCTGAATCTCTCTCATTCTCTCATTCTCAACCTTCATGCAACCTTTCATTTTGCCTCATATCTCTTGTTTCTCTTGCATTCTCCAAAAACTTCTTCCATATTCTTGATCAGTGGATCATAGAGATCAAGAATCATCCACTCATTCAAGCTTAAAGCACAAAATTGGAAGCTTGCCATTTCAAAGCCTCTTGTGTTGAAATCTCAGATCCACACTATTTCAAGACCTTAGATGCATTTATTTTGCATCTAAGGAGTAAGAGGAGTGATTTTCACGGATTGGTTGGAATTCTATCTCAATATTTCAAGATCTCCATCTCAGGTATGACTTGAAACTTCATGTTCTGGAAATGAAATTGAATGGTTGATTTGTGTTCCTTGTTCTTCCATGGTCATGCTGCACTTTGTAGAATTGATTTTAGTGCATTGTAGTGAAATTTATGTGCATTTGAAGTTTGATGGTGACACTTTATTTTGCTCGATCCGGCCAATTCATTGAGTTTTAGCTTGTTTTGAGGTCATATTTGGATTCCTTGATGTTTAATTAGTCAATCTGGACTATTCATTTTCATTTTGTGGTGAATTTTTAGTTCTGGTTTGGTCTCCGGTGCCGGAGCCCTAGCTCCGGTCACCAGAATTTTTCTTGCAATTAATTTAGGGTTTTATCGGAGAAGATGAAGTTTAAGCCGTTAGTTCCACCATCCAACGCTCACAATCACGCCACATGTCCCTAATTTCCTTCCAATTCATGTTATAAATTCTGTTTTTATTTTAATACAGCGTGTGCAGCGTTCCATCATAGCTTCCGTGAGCTCACCATTCGCCTTGCAGCATACTGCCACCTCATTTAATGAGGTGGTCTCCCACAGCCCTTAGATGAATCCAGCGGATCCTGCATTTTCAGCTTTTATTATATTAATTCAGTAATATCTGTAAACACCCCAAATTTTCCCTCACCCATTCACACCATGGCTTGTGATCTTTTCATATGCATAAGTTCAATCATAGCATCTCATATTGCATTTTGGATTCATTGCATTGATTCTAAGTCATCTGCATCTAAGGTTTGTGATCTGAGCTATCCAAGAGCCATTTGAGCCACTACAAAGGTCTTCAATCACTTCAAAGGGGTCCATGTATGTTCAATCATCATATTATATCCCCACAAAGTCAAGGAAATCAAAGAATCACAAGAACTGGGAAAGGCATGGAAGCATAGCCAGGTTTAACTGCACAGATGACCTAAAATTAGGGTTTTGGTTTCAGAGGCCATAACTCCAAATTTTTTGGTCATTCTTGTTTCTATTGGTATCTATATGTTATGAGGATCATGAATATCAAGTTTCATGAAGAAATTCCATGGGGAAGGCATCTGACCAAGGGATGACTTCTTGAGCAAGTCAGTGTAAAATCAGGGCATCTGAGGCCCCCAATGACCCAACCAAAGGGTGTTCTTCATCATTTTGAATGTGTATGATCTTTATTTGATCATAGAAGATGTTAGAAGTTCACAAAATTGGAGGATTTCAAGCCATTCGCAAAGTTTCCTTTTTTGGGAAAATGACTTGTAATGGAAACTTGCCATTTTGGGAAACTTTTTCAACCCTTTATTTTTTATTCAAAAATTCTTCAAATGAGAAAACTTTGGTCATGAAAGTTGTAGAATGGATCATTCCCTTTTCAAAAAGTACAAGAACTCATTCTAATTCATTTTGGATCAAAAGTTATGGCTTGTCAAAGTTGGACAAAATCACAAAATTTCAATATATGTACCAAAGAAGCAAAGTTGCAAAACCCCTTGCCAAGGAAAATTGTGACTTCAAATGGACTTCTAATATTTGTACAAACATAAACCATTGCCTAAAATTCAGAATGCACAAAAGGTTTGCCCATTTTCATGACTTATGGATCAAGAAACTTAAAAGGGCCAAAATTGGACAAAGTTGCAAAACATCATACAAACCCTAATCCACTTGCTGCATTGCCTCTAATCCATTTCCATGGTTCTCCTTGATTCAAGCTGCAGCCAAGCCATGCCTTGTACCTTGACAGAAATGGCCCATACCTCTCTTACACAAAATGTTGACTTTATGCATTTTGCTCCATACCAATCACACTGCTCCATAACAACTCTTTGACCAATCAAGGATTGATATGTGTACCAAAAGGAACCCAACACACAACACAACTCATCCTGATCTCTCCCACAAGCCAGCATTCTCAAAAACCTCTCCTTATGCATTTTGCTTCGAATCACACAACACAGCCTGAAAACATCAAAACAAACTTCACCAAATCACTCACCATGACCCTCTGATCATTTCCCACCCCTCACTTGCCCCTGAAACCACTGCAATCAAAAATACGATTTCCACACTCCCTTGAACTGAGCTTCTGCCAACTCTCTCTGGAGGCCATATAAACTCTAGCTAAGTGTCAAAAGCTTCAAAGGAGGATCATTGGAGTTTGTTTGAACCAAAGAAGCAGCCAGAAAGCCCCTGTTTCGAAAGCTCAAGCTCAGGTAGCCATGGCATTTATTTTTCCAGAACTTCCATTTTTAGTTTCTAAATGCTTCCTTATGCTTCACTGATTATCATGATGTGATTGGTTTTGAAAATGAGTGAAAAATGGCCATGTATGCTTGTTCTGAAACTTTGCCCGTGAAATGATTTGTGGTTTGATTCTTGTGTTTGAGTGAAAATAAATGATTTTGATTGCTGGATTCTTGTTTAGAGTTGTCTAATGATTAATTCTGGAGAGTTTAGTGGAGTTTCATGGCGTATTGAGGGAGATTGAGTGAGTGGCTTGCCGGAGAAGATGACCGGAACACTGTTCCGGTCATCTGAAAGTATTTAGGGTTTCTGATTAGGGCTTAATCATAATTAAGCAAGTTTGAATTTGGTCCGTTCGTTCGCGCACGCAGTCAACTCCCGCGTCCCTGAATTTGAATCTCAGCCATCAGATTGGCTGACTTTCTCCTTTTTCTATTTAATTTCATTTTATTTTCATTTATTTTGCATTTATTTGTACGAATTTTAAAAAATAGCTAAAATCATTTAAATATTATGAAAATTTTTGTCAAGGGTTTCATGAATTTTCAGAACACAAAAATATTTTTATTTTCATTTTTTGCATTAAAAATTATTTTTAAATCATTTAAATGTTTATTTTTAATTAGTTAATGGAAATTAATTAATTAAAAATACATTTAGGTATTTAAAAATCACAAAAAAATTCACATAACATTTAGAAACATTTAGAAACATTGTCTAACTCTCAAACCAAATTTCTTTTTTGTTCTTGATGCCTTTTGACCATTTTCATTGGATTTAATTTCATTTTAAGGCAATATTTTGTTTCAAAATTCAAAAATTCCTTTCTGCCTAACCATTGAGAGTTGGGTGATGATTCTTTTTGCATTGTACTCTTCATAGCATATAGTTTATAGGATAAAATTGGTTTGAATTAATCTTGCATTTTCAATTTGTTTTGCATTTTTCTTGGTGAGATACCCCAAAACCCTAGCAATCTTAGGAAATTCATAACTTTCACTAGGTTAAGAGTTGGATACCCTCCTTTGGGCAGTGAGTTTGTATAGGTTTAGGGTATCTTTGATTGAATTTTCAAATTTTTATCATGTCATATGCTTCTGGTTTTGAATTTTGCTTTGTGTGTTAATCATAAACCCTAGTTTGTGCCTTCCTTTGCATCCATCTTTCATTTGCTTGCATCCAATGACTTGCCATGACATTTTATGCATTCATTTGATTCATAGTACATCTTAGGGCATATTAGAATCATGTTTGATCATTGCATCTTTCATTTTCCATGTTGTATGTCCATTTCATTTCATAACTTTTCATGTATGTTCATGGTTCAATGCATGCCTCATTTGCATCATTATGTTTGTTTGATCATTCCCATGTCTTGCATCATGTTTGTATCATCTCTTAGCATCATTAACTTCATGTTCTTGTTTCTGGTTTTGGTTTGCACCGTGACATTACATCTCATTTGCATTGCATTTCATTTCTTTTGCTAACTTTTCAGGTGGTAAGTTGTTTTGAGAAGTGAATTTGCCTTCACTTCTTACAATCTCTTCTCATCTCTTTTATGCATCATTGCTGCATTTTTTATGTGTATTAGAGTGAGCTTGCTCATTCATGTTCATCTCTTACTTTCTTTCTTCAAGCAACTTGTCTTCTTAAGTGAAGCAAGTTGTTTTGCTTCTCTTTGCTCCTTTCATCTGCTTCTCTCCTGGTGGTTTCTCTGAAGATCTTCTTGCAAACCTCATTAACCCTAGGATCTCCAAGCATGATAACAATTAGGGATTGATTAGTCCCCCATTTAGTTTTACCTTTGTGTCATCTTTGAGTCTTCTCCTCTCATCTCATAATCAGGGACTAAACCCTAAAGGCTTTAAGGCTTTGTGATTAAGCTTATGCTTGCATCCTTCTATTAGGATGGAGTGTATAACTTTAATCAATTCACCTAATAATCATCAAGACATCAAACTTGTAACTTGGGCCTTGCATTAGGGTTCTAATTCTTCCTTAATTGGTTAAGAAGGACTAACCCTAGTGTTAATGGACAAGTCCCCCTCAAGTTGTCTTACCAACCATAAAATTCATTTCTTAATCTTATCACTAACTAAAATCCACTTTAATAAAGGCTTTGTTTTGTCATGAAGTTAATCCCTAATCATGGATTAAGTTGAGGAGTCTTTCTCAGCTTAAATGTTCTCATCTATTATCCTTCTATTAGGATGGTGTAATGAGTCCATTAAATCCTTGATTATGGCTTAAACTCATTACTTTACACTAAACAAAAACAACAAAAACATCTTAATAATCACAAGTAGGTTAAAGATCTTAATCCTACATCATGGTGATTAAGTGTGAGATACTGACTTCACACTTAAGGTATTCTCATTACCCCTAATCAGAGGGAGGATGTGATGAGTTTACTAACCCTTTGGTTTAGGCTTAAGCTCATTAACTTATGACAAACTTCAAAAAGAAATAAAAGACTGAAATCATCAGAAACAAACAATAATCGTCTCCTCCGGGATTCTTTTCTCATCATCTTCACTCACAAACGAGAACTTGCTTCTTCCGTCTAATGCAAGACAATTTGCACCTGAGCCAGACAGGTCATACACTTGAGCATAGGCAAGCAAGCAGTTCACAAGTCAATTTATCTTTCAGTCTCTTTGGGTCGAACTACGGTGTTCTTACTTCCTCATTGCACGAGAGGATACGTAGGCATAACTTAACAGTTATCGAACAAAAGTCTCTGTATATTCTCCCTCTTTCCAGCATCATTCTTTAAGCCTCATAGTCTTGAGCATTTCATTCTTGTTCTCACACTGACACTTCTCTTATACACTTCACATTTCTCTCACACTGACACTTGCATTCTTTCCAGCTTTGATACATAGATTGCACTGACCCTACCCCTTTAAAGCACAAATCTTTTAAGCGTGGATCCCGTCGAGTACGACGGATAATCTGGGTGCTAATACCTTCCCAAGTTGTAACCAACCCCCTTTCTCAGTCTCTCTGGTTCGCAACCGTCTTATCCATATCTTTCTAGGTCTATGCAGCATTGCCTTTCCTCCGGGATAAAAATGCCTAGCTGGCGACTCTCGTCTTCTGAGTTCACCCCTGTGTGTTCTCTCTCCTTTCGCCGACCGTTCGCGTCTGTACCCCTTCTGACCCAGGTGTCATTCGGTGGGAGCGACAGCTTGGCGACTCTGCTGGGGAAACTCATACTGTAACCAGGGCTTCTGGTTCTTTTTGTGGGTTCCTCCTAGCGCTTGTTTGATTTGTGTTTACTGGGGTGTTATGTGCTAATTGTGTTTATATAGTTGCTTCATTTACTGCTTTATGTACAGTTATTTTATTGTTTTCTTTACAGCTTTATATCATACTGTCATATTGTCATCTGGCTGGATCTGGTTTTTTGTTTTGGTGGGTGGGGTTCTACTGAGAGTTTAAGGTCCTATACCAGGGACCTGAGTGACACCTAGGCTAGAGTGGTTCATGTTCTTTCCCATTCCATTTCGGTCTGGTGCGGGAATATGAAACACGGTTCAGATGTGGGTTTCTTCTTGACAACTCTGTGCTACATATTTCCTGTAGTGCTAGGGCTATCTGGGAAGCCTGATAAGTCTGGATGACCTTTATTATGACCTTCAGAAACTGAGGTGAATTAGAGGAGGATCTTTTATGGTTATTGTAAACATTGTACCTCCGGGTTAGAAGTGTTTACACTTCTCATAACTGATCCAAGTCTGAGGATATTTGTTTTAGAACATCACCTGTGAGGGGGTTGGGTTGTTTGCAGGTTTGCAGGTACCTTTGGCCACATCATACCTTGTTACTTGTTTGGTTAAGAGTACCTCATTTTGGGACAGTTCTTGTGATTTGAACCCTGGACATGTGACTCTTTATTTGAGTCCCCCACCTTGGTTACTGGATTTCTAAACCTCCATCTGGACTTCTTGAACATACATGGACTTATATCAAGACAATGATCAGATCCAGCTTGATCACAAACCCTTGCATATCATTTGCATACTCATCATTGCATCATTTAACATTTGTTTATTTGTTTTTCAGGGTATCCACATCATTATTTGGCTTGGTTTTGACCCCTTCATCAGCATAGACCTCTGTTCATCGGTTATTTGCTTCAGCTACTCTTATCATCAACCTCAGCATATCAGTGGCTCATTTCCAATATCAGTCTTCATCATCAGCACTTGTTTTCAGCTCTCCACCAGCAGTCATGGCACCCAAGAAGAGCAACATTTCATACCATTTGTTTGAGCCTGTGCTGACTGGCATCAGGCAGGTCCAGGCACTTATCACTCCAGACCACATCCCATTATTCAGAAAGCATTATGGAGGCATCCTTGATATGGTTATGGACCTGGACCCTTCTCAGAGGAGTTTGATCCACACTTGGCTACAGTTTTATGACCCTCCCTTGAGATGCTTCACTTTCTAGAACTTTCAGCTAGGACCTCTGCTGGAAGAGTTCTCATCATTGATTGGAGTACCTATCAGGGGTGGTGTCCCCTTCAACCCAGAGATGACTTCTCCCAGCAATGAAGAAGTGGCGAAGGCACTGTATTTGGAACCTATAATGATTGAGCAGAACATGACAACAAAGGCTGGGATCCCTGGTTTGCACCTGGACTTTCTGACTTCTCAGGCCATCCTGAAGGCCTCTTTGGGAGAATGGAGGGCAGTTTGTGCATTGTTAGCCCTCAATATATATGGGGTTATACTATTTGCAGACGAGCCCAAATCTATCAGCAAGAATTCCATTCGTCTTTTCCTTCTGAGGAACCCAGTGCCCACATTGCTGGGAGATTTCTATTATTCTGTTCACCAAAGAAATGAGAAGCAAAGAGGGAAGTTGGTGAGATGTTGTGCTCCCCTGTTTCATACCTGGTTGCTTAAACACTTACCCAAGACTGATGCCTTCCTGAATCCTCACCAACAGAAAAATTGAGCTAAGAGACTTATTGCTTTGACTTCAGATGACATCAGATGGTGCACCCAGAGCACCAAAGGCAGGGATATAATAATTAGCTGTGGGGAGTATCCCAATGTACCTCTAATAGGAGTGAAGGGTTGCATCAACTACAACCCTTTGCTGTTTAAGAGACAGTTGGGCTATGCTTTGGTTCACCCTCCTAGAGTGCAAGACTTGGCTGAAACCCTGTATTGCGAGATAAAACCTAATCTAGCTGTTGTCAGACAAGCATCCTGGGCTTGGGACAACATCCAGACCAATGGGATGGCCATTCTTGGAAGGTGCAATAATGTGGCTTCAGCTCAGTATTATGAATGGTCTCATGCTAGAGCTCAGATTTCTGGAATGCCTTTCACCATTGAGGATGCACCTGGGCCATCCACAGTACCACCTCCAGCCAATGTCAGCCTGGAAGAATTTGAGAAGCTGAAGGAAAGGAATGAGAATCTGTCTCAAGCACTGAAGAAAACCCTCTGGGAGCACTACGCCAAAAATGTTTTTTAACAGCGCATCTTAGACAACGCTTTTAAAAGAACGCGCTGTCTAAGGTTAAAATTAAAATAAAACACGGAAAATCTTCCAAAAAAATAATGAAAGCGTTGTCTAAGGGGGGGTCTTAGACAGCGCTTTCTAAAAGCGCTGTCTAAGACCCCCCTTAGACAGCGCTTTTAGAAAGCGCTTTTAAATATAGACCTTAGTCAGTGCTTTGAATAAAGCGCTGTTTAAAGTTTTTAAATTAAAAAATAAATAAAACCAAAAGCGCTGTCTAATGGGGGGGTTTAGAAAGCGCTTTTGGAAAGTGTTGTCTAAGGCATACCTTAGAAAGCGCTTTTCCCAAAAGCGCTGTCTAAGGTCTAATTAAAATAAAATTTCAGACTTCTATTTGCGTTCTCTGTTCTTTTGTTTTCCCTCCTGCGAAAGAAACCCTAACAGCAGCGAAACACAGTTGAAGCGAAACACAGTTTGAAGAATCAGTGAACGTGTTTGAAGAATCATTGACTTCGTTTGTTCATTTCTTGAGTTCGATTCTTGATTCTTCGTTCTTCATTCTCCATTCTTGCGGTATGTTTTGTTCATTTCTTGATTTTTCGATTCTTGAACACAGTAACTTCGTTTCAATTAGTGTAATATTCTTGTTTATGTTGTTTTGATTCATAAAAATTGATTTTAGGAGGTACATTGTTGTTTTGATTGAAAAAAACTGAGTTTAGTTTATCCTTTGATTTAGTTGTTTTGATTCATAAAATCTGAGTTTAGTTTATTATTGTTGTTTAAGTTGTTTTGATTAATAAAAATTGAGTTTAGAAGGTACATTGTTGTTTTGATTCATAAAAACTGAGTTTAGTGTATTATCCTTTGTTTTAGTTTCTTTGATTCATAAGGTACATTGAGTGTAGAAGGTACATTGTTGTTTTGATTCATAAAAAGTGAGTTTAGTGTATTATCCTTTGTTTAAGTTGCTTTGATTCATAAGGTACATTGAGTGTAGAAGGTACATTGTTGTTTTGATTCATAAAAAGTGAGTTTAGTGTATTATCCTTTGTTTTGATTCATAGAAAATGTTTATAAGTATAGTTATAGGTATAGTTATAGGTATATTCTAATAGAAAATTAAAGTTAGTTATAGAAAAATTAACGTGTTATAGGTATAGTTATAGGTATATTGTAATAGAAAATGTTTGATTCTTATAATATAAAAAATGAAAGTGATGAGGTAATTAAAGTTGGTATATTGACGTATCGAATACGTTATTGAAGTTTATATTAACATTGGTTATGTATACGTTTTTGAAGTTTAAAATGAATTGAACTTTAAAATTGTTAGGATATTCAAAGATACTACATTAGTTATGTATTTTCGTCTGGATTGATTGTTTACTTTAATAAGTAGGAAAACCATGGATAAAACATGGATCTGTGCCGATCGAATGACCAAAGAGTACGAGAGTGGGGTTGCGGAATTCGTTAAGTATGTTGTTCAACACGCTGAAAACCCCAGACGAATGCATTGTCCTTGCTTGCGTTGTTGTTATATTGGTAAGGTTGACGCACATGGATTGAAATCGCATTTGCTGAGGCATGGAATTGATCAAAGTTATCAGTGTTGGATATTTCATGGTGAGAAAATTAACGAGAATGTTGAATCGAGTGGAAAAAGTAATACGACCTATGCTTCATACGACAAAGACACGGAAACATATGATTGTGATCGAGTTGAAGAGATTGTAGAAGCACTGGAAGAAGATCTTCATGATTGTCCTGAAATGTTTGAGAGGATGGTAAGCGATGCAGAGAAACCGTTGTACAAAGGTTGCACTAAATTCTCAAGACTTTCTGCGGTATTAAAGTTGTACAACTTAAAGGCGGGCAATGGATGGTCGGATAAAAGTTTCACAGAGTTGTTGGCCCTTATGAGAGAAATGCTACCGGATGATAATGTTCTTCCTAATCGAACCTATGAGGAAAAAAAAATGTTGTGCTCTATTGGCATGAGCTATGATAAGATACATGTTTGTCCTAACAATTGCATTTTGTTTCGTAATGAATATGCAATGTTAACTGAGTGCCCTAAATGCGGTTTGTCTCGATATAAGAAAATATTATCTCCCGCAAAAGTCTTATGGTATTTTCCGATAATTCCGAGATTTAGGCGCATGTTTCGTAGTGAAACCGATGCAAGACATCTTACTTGGCATGCAGATGAAAGAATTATTGATGGAAAGTATCGGCATCCGGCTGATTCACCACAGTGGTCGAAGATTGATAATGATTATCCTGAGTTTGGATCAGAAGCAAGAAACCTTCGATTGGCATTATCTACTGATGGAATGAACCCACATGGTCTTCAAAGTATTTCACATACTACATGGCCTGTGATTCTTATGATTTATAACCTACCTTCGTGGCTATGTATGAAGCGTAAGTACATGATGTTATCTATGTTAATCTCTGGGCCTAAACAACCAGGTAATGACATAGACGTATACTTGACACCTCTGATCGAAGATTTAAAGATTTTGTGGGAGAACGGTGTGGAGGTTTATGATGGATATAGGAAAGAAAGTTTCGATTTGAGGGCGATGTTGTTTGGCACAATTAATGATTTTCCAGCATACGGGAATCTATCTGGGTATAACATTAAAGGTCAACGTGCATGTCCTATTTGTGAAGACGGAACCGATACGATTCGATTGGAACTTTGCCAGAAGAATGTGTTTCTCGGTCATCGTAGATTCTTACATTCTAAACATCACTACCGTGGGTGGAGAAAAGCATTCAATGGAGACACCGAACATCGTAGAGCTCCACCCGCATTGTCAGGTGAACAAGTTTTTGAAAAGGTGACAGAAAGGTTGAGATGTTTGGCATATGGTCCAAGTTTGCATGTGTTTTCTCATAGCGCATATTCAATTAATGGATACACATTTTATACTAAAGAACAAGATGATAAGAGTACTATGCAAAATAGTGGTGTCACCGTGCTAGCTGAAGCAATGCATATATCAAGTATGAAGGACTTAAACCCCAAATATGCAAATTTGTCATATTTTGGAGTTATTGAGCACATTTGGGTGTTTGATTACGAGAAGTTTCAGATTCCCATCTTTGGTTGCAAGTGGGTGAATAGTAGTGGCATACGAATGGATAAGTCTGGATTTTTGCAAGTTGATCTTACTAGGGTGGGGTACAAAGATGAACCTTTTATTCTAGTATCTCAAGCTAAACAAGTGTTCTATGTGAATGACCCGAAGAGTACAAAATGGTCTATAGTGCTTTTCTCTAACAAAGTGACTGATGATAGCGGTGTCGATCAATGTGATATTGATGTTGAGAATGAGTCATGCATTAGACGAAATGAGTTGAATAGAAATGATGAAGTTGAGGATCTTATACCGGATGAGTCATATATAAGAAACGATCATAATGAGGGAATTTGGATCAATTCATCCGTACGCATTGCTAAGAAACAAGTGATTAATATTCCAACAAAGAAAAGAAAGAGATGTTAGTGACTTAGGTAAATTATCCATGGTTTCTTTATTTTATTTTTTTCAATTGTTTTGATTATAAGTTATATGTGATAATGCATGATTTCATTATATTTTTGTTTTCAATTGCTTTGATTATAAGTTATATCTGATAATGCATGATTTCTTTATTTTTTTTGTTTTCAATTGCTTTGATTATAAGTTATATTTGATAATGCATGATTTCGTTATATTTTTGTTTTCAATTGCTTTGATTATAAGTTATATCTGATAATGCATGATTTCTTTATTTTTTTGTTTTCAATTGCTTTGATTATAAGTTATATTTGATATTTGATGGTTTCCTTGGTTTATTACAGGTTAGACATGGCTGATGACCAACATGAGGAAGTTAGTAAAAAAGTTTCCGCGGAAGAAGAAATTCGAAGAGGCATCACAGTAATGAGAAGGGTGGTCCAAGGAAGATCTCGAGGCATCATACTAGATGTCTATTGGAGCAACCAGGGACAGCTTATAGAACCTAATGGGCATACCTTAACTAGTTTTATCGGTGCACTAGTAAGGAATGAAATTCCCATTACATGTGATGATTGGAGAAACAAAGAGCTGAATGAGTCCAAAGAAAAAATTTGGAGTGAGATAAAGGTATAATCATTTGGCCCTTAATTATACGGTATCAATTATGTTTTTTCAATTACCGATACTAACTATCAATCTGTATGTTTTTCTTAGCGATGTTTTAACATCGAAGAAGAAAGAAGTGGTTTTTGTATGAAATTGGCCGGAAAGCTTCTAAGAGGGTTTCGGACATTTTTATCATCCAAGTTCCTTAAGGATGCGGATGGTAATTTTGTGGATGCGGAGCTTCCTAAAAAATATGAAAGTTTGATATCGGCTGAAGAATGGGAAGCTTTCAAATCCAAAAGACAAGACCCGGTTTTTCAAAGAATAAGTGCTACAAATCGGGAAAGAGCATCAAGTCCCGCATATCCGTACCGAAAAGGACGTGTCGGATATGGACGCTTAGAACAATCCATGGTAAGTATTTATAAATTGCGATAACAAATTTGTTCATCATATATTAGTTTTATCTGATCAAATTGTATGACTTAATGTGTAGCTGCAGAAGGAGGAAAGTTCAGAAACATCTCTTCCTGCACATGTTTTGTGGAAGGAAGCCCGTGTGGTCAAATCTGGAGTTCCTCAAGAAGAAGTTTTACACGTATACCAGAAATGTGTAAGTATAACATTTTTTCATTAATTGAATAACATTTTTATACACAAATATTTGACAAGTATACAGTATTCATCTGATTTTTCAGGAGGAGCTATCTCAGTCTTTATCTCCCGATGATACTAGGAGCATACTTGGTCGGGCATTAGATGTCCCTGAGTATTCTGGTCGGGTGAGGGGTAAGGGATTTGGAGTCACTCCGACCTCCCTGAGTATTAAAAAAGGAAAGGATCCTAGTAATCGGGAGCTTCATGCAAGAATGGAAGCCATGCAAGCTGAGCTTGATGCATTGAGGAGAGAAAGAGAGGCTAGCGCCTCAACAGTATACAGAGATGCTTCGGACAAAGACAGTATCAACTGTACCTTTCAGCCGAACATTCCAGAGGTAATTACATATAATTGTCTTAAATTGAACTATTTGCTTAAATTATGTATTTGACATATATACACATTAACGATTTCTTGTTATTATTGGTTTTAGGGCATTTCCCATTGTCAGCTGTATTTGTCGTCACCATACTATCGGATGGTTGGCAAGGGAAAAGTGCATAACGTTAGCGGAGTATTACTCCACACTAGAGAGCTCCCTGCTGGATGTTTGAAGGTATCAGTTGATATTGCAGTTGAGCCGAATGCAGCATTACCATATCCTAGCGATGATTCGGATGCAACAACGGTGCACGAAGCAGTAGGTTCGTTTGTTGCATGGCCGACAAACCTCATATGCGTAGGATATGAGGTATGATTAAAACTTATGTTAACTTCCTTGGTATATTCAAAGTTTAAAATTTATGCTTAAAATTTTACTTACATATTTTCCTATGTTAAATAGACTCCCACAAAATCCAAATCAAAAGATAGTGCGATTCCACGGCATACCGAGTCCACGGTTTCAAGAAAAGAGGTAATATACAATTATATGACATATATTCATGGAAGTTGTTACATTCTTAATTTGATCTAACTATCTATATGACATGTAGCTTCAAGAAAATGAGGATAGCAATGCCTCCGCACAACAAAAAAAGGAGGTTAGCAACGCCTCCGCACGGGTAAAACGTTCTGGTGCTAAGAAGACCGTAGCTAGGAAAAAACCTACCACCAAGTATAGGTCGTGCCTCAGGACATTTCTAGAGATGACCGATATACCGACCGGAGGTGTTCGGACTGTACATATGGAGGTAGGGATTTTCGGCTTTGATTACGACCAAATGATTGGTAATGAGGACTTCATGCAAGTTTTTGGTCGTGAAGAAATCGGCGTCAACGTTGTCAATACATATGTTAGGTAAATCCGGACTACTTTGTTTTATTAATTAAACAACTTATGTTAATGATGTTTACTTTATGTTAATGATGTTTTTATATTAGGTTTTTGTATGACAAATTGATGCGCCCCAATGGTTTGGACGTGTCATTCAGATTCTTAGCACCCGCGACCGTCAACTATGGTTTAATGTTAAGTAGACCCGATACTGTGACGGAGTACGTTCTTCGGATCCTCATGGACAATAAAGATGCGGAGAAGTTGTTTTTTATACCGTTTAATACCGGGTTAGCATTTCATTCTAAATTCATCTATTATAATTATTTTCCAAGTTACCATCTAACATTTGCCTAATCATTACAGTGGACATTGGTTGTTGCTCGCAATCAATCCTATCCGAGAAATTGTGTATTATCTTGACTCGTTAGGAAATGATTGGACAACATACCCGGATATGAAGGTCCTAATTGACACGTAAGTGAGAATGTTCAAAATTTTTCTTAGTTTATGTGAATTGTTCTAATTGCTTCATTTTTATTTTATTAGCGTCCTACAAGCTTTTCGGGCCCAACAAGTTATCCAAACCTCAAGGAGGGGCGCCAACTCCATTACATGGATTAAAGTGGCGGTATATTTTTAATTACCACGCTTTTTATTATATTAGTGATGACACTTGATAAAACTTAGGATTTATAATCCATATTTTTTTTTTCATATGTAGTGTCCTCTTCAACGTAATCAAATAGATTGCGGGTATTTCATGTTGAGGTTTATGTGAGATACTCTTGTTTTGGGCCAATTAGAGATTCCCACCGATGTATGTATTTCTAACTTATGAGTTATTTTTATATTTACACATATCTCATATAATTAAATAGTTGGAATTAATTCAAAATATGTTATATTATTATGTAGTACTTTGATGAATTCAAGTGTGCATCTTATACAAAGGATCAAGTGGACGAAATCAAAGAGGAGTGGTGTCAATTCATGATAGAGCTCAAAGTTTGTTCATAAATTTGTGTAATTAATGTGTACATTTGTAGTATATGTAATGACTTATAAATGTAAACATAAATTTGTATATATTTTGATACATTTAAGGCAAAATTGGTTTGAATTGGTATATATATATATATAATTGTTAGCCAAAAATTGGTAGAAAAAAGGCCAAAATGGCATATATAAAATGTGATAATTGTCTGCCAAAATATGGTTGAAAACAGGTAGAAATTCTGGTTTATAAACCTGGAAAAAAAGTGGTTTCAAACAAAACCTTCAAAAAATTTCGTATACCTTAGACAGCGCTTTTGTAAAAAGCGCTGTCTAAGGGGGGGGGGGATTAGAAAGCGCTTTAGGCAAAAGCGCTGTCTAAGGTATACCTAAAATAATTAAAATAGGAGGGGCCTTAGACAGCGCTTTTGGCCAAAGCGCTGTCTAGGGGGGGGGGGGGGGCTTAGACAGCGCTGTCTAAGGTGTACCTAAAAAATTTAAAATAAGAGGGTCTTATAAAGCGCTTTTGGCCAAAGTGCTGTCTAAGGGTGGGGGCTTAGACAGCGCTTTTAAGATTTAAAAAAGCGCTGTCTAAACCTTTAGCAGCGGAGGTTTAGACAACGCTTTAAAGCGCTGTCTAAGGCTAAAAAAAGCGCTGTCTAAGGTCTTGTTTGTTATAGTGGAGAGGAGTGATGGTCGTCTAGACATTGAGAGGTTGGAGAAGCTTAAGGTGGAACATCTAGCCAAGATTGAGAAAGCAGAGGACTACATCAAGAAATCAAGAGCTGGGGAGCAAATTTTGAAGAATGCTTGTAAAGAGGCCCAGTTTCAGAAGGCTAGAACTGATCTCTATCTGCAAGAAAGTCAAGCTAGGTGGGTCAGGATCACTGAAGCTCGTACTCAAGAAGATAAGAGAACTCAAGCCAGGATTGAGCAGTTAGAGGCCAATGAAAAGAAACAACAGGAAGCTTTTCTGGCAGCCCAGAAGGAGATTTCAGAATTGAAGCTTAGGGCTGGTCTGAAGAGGTCAAAGGACCAGGACAGGCACAAGAAGCTGACCATTGCTATTGCCACCAGAAATCTTCTTATCAGAAACATTACAGAGCACCCGGCTGGTTCTGTAACTGAAGCACTTTTGAAGGAGGTTAAGGAGGATGAGTTTGGATTAGATGTTTGATTTCTTTGCTTGTTGTTATTTCTATTTCATGTACTTTTCTTTTTATGTTGTATTTTGACATAGGTCAGGGGCATATGTTGTAAATACAAACTATGTATGATCCACCATGTGTAATATATTTGTTAGTTTGTTTCATTGAGTTTCTTTTCTCAAGCAACACCAAAGCATCTTCCTCAGGGTCTGGAAAGGTCAAAACCAAGAGCCAAGCCGGATACCTTGGAAAATAAATAAGCATACTGCATTGCATACTAACTTTTGTTTTGTTTTGTAGGGTTTTGTTTTGTTTGTTACTAACTCTGTTGTGATTCAGGAATTATTGCTCGCCGCCGGGTGTTCCCTCTCAACCGTCCGCACAGGTATCCTACTCGCAACAATCTTCCTGGTATCCAAATGGATCAAGTACAGCAAGATCTGACAGAGGTCAGAACTCAAATGGCTAATGAAAGGCTGGAGATGAGCAACCAAATGACCCAATTCATGGAAGTAATGAATGGCTTGGCCCAAAGTCAAGAAAGGTTGAGGGCATTAGTAGAAAGACAAACCCCGGAAGAACCCCATCTGGGAACTGGAGGAACAAGTAACAATGAGAGGGGTCAGCCTCATGTCAACCCACCAGTATATGGGCCTCATCTACATCCGGAAGTCAACATCCCGGGTAATGTGAAAGGAAATACTACGGTAGGCAGGATCTTGCAAGAAGATCCTCAAGAGGAGCAGTTTACGGTAATGGGAGCTGGGGATGAAGTCTATGATAGGAGATTTGATGAAATTGCTGAGAAGTTGAGATCTCTGGAGTCTCAAAATTCCCTGGGTTTTGATGTCATGGATATGGAGTTAGTGGATGGGGTAAGGATTCCCCACAAGTTTAAACCTCCGTGCTTTGAGAAGTACAATGGCACTTCCTGTCCACGAACTCACTTGCAGTCCTTTCTGGGGAGACTTAAGGCATACACCATGGATGAAAAACTGTGGATGTTTTACTTCGAAGACAGTTTGACTGGGGCTTCAAGGGAGTGGTATTCACACTTAACCAGAGCTACTATCAGATGCTGGAAGGACCTAGCTGAGGCCTTCATCAGGAAGTACCAATACAATTTGGACATGGCTCCTAACAGGACCCTTTTGATGGGAATGTCTCAGTCCTCCAGAGAAAGCTTCAGGGAATATGCCCAGAGGTGGAGACAGCTTGCTGCTGCTGTCCAGCCACCCATGTCGGAAAGAGAAATGGCCGACATTTTTATGAATACCCTGCAAGGAACATATATTGATAGGCTAGCTTCCTTTTCTTCCACCAGCTTCGCAGCCGTAGTTATAGCAGGAGAAAGAATTGAAAGCCTGTTAAAAATGGGTAAGATTTCTGATAATGGTGCAAGTTCGTCCAGTAACTCCAGGAAACCTTTTGTGGGACCTCGAAGGACCGGTGAGACAAATGCCATTCATGCCAGCAGGGGCAGACCTCAGTATGTCCACAGATCAGTATCAGCTATCACTATTCCAACTCCGATTCCTCAGCAACCAGCATATCAACAACCACCACCACATTACCAACAGCAAGTTCAGTATCCGCCACAGAGAGCCTATAACAACAACAACAACAATAACAGCAATCAACAAAGACACTTTCAGCAAAGACCATCACAGGAAAATAGGGTGATTGACCCTATCCCTATGCCTTATGCTGCCTTATTGCCACAACTCCTGAAACTCAACTTGGTTGAATTAAGGACATTGGCACCACCAGATCCCTCCAATCTTCCAAGAAATTATGATGTCAACGCCAGATGTGCTTTCCACTCCAATGCACCTGGACACAATACGGAAAAATGCAGGGCTTTACAAATGAAGGTACAAGATCTGGTGGATTCTAAAGCCCTCAACTTTGCACCCCCTCCAAGTGTCACCAAGAACCCCATGCCCAATCATGGAGGACCAAGAATTAATGCCATTGAGGAAGAAAAGCCATCTTTCTTAATCACCAGTGTTGGACAGATTCGGACACCTCTGGTCGAAATTAAAGCTCAGCTCCTAGAGTGTCAGATGTTCCCCGGGTGTGAGCTCGGTTGTGGGTATTGCAACATTTCGGTCAATGGGTGTGATAATTTGAGAAGCGGCATAGATGGTCTTATCAAAAGTGGTATACTTCAGATCTCAACAACGGCACCTACAAATCCAGCAATTCCTTTGACAACAATTCCTGATTCTCCTACAACTGCAGCAACAATCATTCCAACCAATTCATCAATATCATCAACCATGGCTTCATCTATCACTTCAACAAACCAGATGTCAACAACCATTTCTTCTACAACATCAGCATCCCTTTATTCAGCAGGATCTTCTACAACGCCAACAGAAATTAATGAAGATGTCTCAGCAGTCACCATCTACTATGATCCATCAGATGTTCCTCCAAACAACAACTTTCAACAACAAACAGTGGCACCTCCTGCCAGATTACCGGTCACCATTTACTATGATCCGCACACCATTTCAGTACCTTCCTCTGCAGCAGTCAGTCCAATTACTATCACGGTACCTGGACCCGTTCCATACGAAAGTAGTAATGCTATACCTTGGCATTATGGCTCTGACCTCTACTGCAACAGGGAGAAAATCACTTTGGACTCTTCAACTTCTTCTCCACAGATTGATAATGTTGGGGGAGGCGGAGGCTTCACCAGAAGCGGACGCCTTTTTGCCTCACAATTGCAAAGACCAAATGCCGAAGTAGAGGCTGCTGCCAAAGCAAAGGGAAAGAGTGTGATATCTAAAGAACCAATTATCAAGGAAACTCAGAAGACATCTTTCGAACAAGATGTAGACGAGTTTATGAGGATTATAAAGAGAAGTGATTACAAAGTGGTGGATCAGCTTCACCAAACTCCCTCAAAAATCTCCATATTATCCCTGTTGATGTGTTCTGAAGCTCACAGGAATGCATTATTAAAAGTCTTGCACGCAGCATACGTGCCAGAGGAGATCACTGTTAATCAGCTAGAAACTGTGGTGGCAAATGTCAATACCAGTCATGGACTGGGCTTTACCAATGTTGACTTAACAACTGAGGGACGTAACCACAACAAGGCTTTACACATCACTCTAGAATGCAAGGGTGTTGTTCTATCCCATGTACTGGTGGACACTGGGTCTTCACTCAAAGTTCTACCTAAGAAAGCCTTAGTGAAGTTGGAGTATGATGGCTTGGCACTGCGTCCAAGTAATTTGGTGGTGAGAGTGTTTGATGGCTCTAAAAGATCAGTGCTAGGAGAGATTGATCTGCCTGTGGTGATTGGCCCGCTGACTCTTAAAATTACCTTCTATGTGATGGACATTCAGCCGGCCTACAACTGTTTGTTGGGTAGACCGTGGATCCATGCCGCTGGCGCTGTTACGTCTACCCTTCACCAGAAGCTGAAATTCGAGTGGGAAGGCCAGATCATCACCATCTGTGGTGAAGAAGACATCTTTGTTAGCCATCTGGCTACGTACAAGTACATTGAGATGGATGGAGAAATCCATGAAACCATGAGCCAGGGGTTTGAGGCCCTAAACATTAATGAATCATCCGCTGTACTGGGAACCTCCATGACGTCTTATCAGCAAGCCAGGAAGGTTGTTGAAGAGGGGACTGCCCAAGGCTGGGGCAAGCTGCTGCCCGTGGAGAAGAAAGAAGACAGATTTGGGTTGGGTTACAAACCAACTCAACAAGATCAATCAGAGGCTGCTAAGAAGCCCAACTTTGTCAGCAGGGGAATGCTCACCCGAAATGCAGTGAACAACTTGGAAGACGAGGATGAAAGCGACCGCAACCTGGAGAGCTGGATATGTCCAAGGATCCCGGGGAGCCAAGTCCTTAACTGGTCTTCCCAGGAAATTATAAGGGTTACTCTTGCAGAGTAATTATTATTTCCTGTATTTTAAGCATGCATCAAGTCTTGCAGCTTGCCCAAGATGACAAGACTCATTTTGTAATCGGGCCATCTTGTAATTTTGTGCAAATAGATCAATCAATGAATATCGGACATCTTTTGCAAATGAGTCTTTTTCTTTTCCGCTCACTGTTTTTTTCGTTTTTTCTTTTTGTACAAAAATAAAATGGCAATGTTTTCAAAATGATAACTTCATTTCACTTTTTCTAAAACAAGATTAAAATGGATCACTAAAATGAACAATCTAAACCCTTGCAGAGAGTGCCTTTCAGATTGCACCGACAACAACACTGCTATGACTCCATATGACTTTGACAATCCAATCAATCAAGCTGATGAAGGGGTTGAAGAAGATTATGAGCTTCCTGAAGAGCTAGCCAGGTTGTTAAGGCAAGAGGAGAAGGTTATCACTCCTCATCAGGAGGAAGTCGAAACGGTTAATCTTGGCACGAAAGAAGACGTGAAAGAGGTTAAGATCGGGGCCTGCCTACAAGATTCGGTAAAAGTGCAACTGATTGATATGCTTCGGGAGTATGTGGATGTCTTTGCTTGGTCTTATCAGGATATGCCAGGGTTGGACACCAATATTGTCATGCACAAGCTGCCTTTAAAAGAAGATTGCCCACTGTAAACACCCCAAATTTCCCCTCACCCATTCACACCATGGCTTGTGATCATTTCATATGCATAAACTCAATCATACCATCCCATATCACATTTTTGATTCACTGCATAGATTCAAAGTCATTTGCATCTAGGGTTTGTGATCTGAGCAATCCAAAAGCTTCTTGAGCCACTCCAAAGGTCATCAATCACTTCAAAGGGGTCCATGTATGTTCAAACATCATATTATATCCTCTCCAAGTCAAGAATGTCAAAAAATCACAAGAACTGAGAATGGTATGGAAGCAGAGCCAGGCTTGACTACACAGATGACCTAAAATTAGGGTTTTGGTTTCAGAGGCCATAACTCCAAATTTTTTGGTCATTCTTGTTTCTATTGGTCTCTATATGGTATAGGGAGCATGCATAACAATTTTCATGAAGAAATTCCAAGGGGAAGTCATCTGATCAAGAGTTGACTTTCTGAGCAAGTCAGTGTAAAATCAGGGCATCTGAGGCCCCCAATGACCCAACCAAAGGGTGTTCTTCATCATTTTTATTGTATATGATCTTTATTTGATCATAGAAGAAGTTGGAAGTTCACAAAATTGAAGAATTCCAAGTCTTTTGCAAAGTTGACTTTTTGGGAAAGTTTGACTTTTAATGAAATTGCCATTTTAGGAAACTTTTTCAACCTTTACTTTTTGATTCAAAAATGCTTCAAATGGAAAAACTTTGGTCATGAAAGTTGTAGAATGGATCATTCCCTTTTCAAAAAGTACAAGAACATGACCTAATTCATTTTGGATCAAAAGTTATGGCTTGTCAAAGTTGGCTAAAATCACAAAATTTCAAAGTTTCCACCAAAGAGGCAAAGTTGCAAATTCACTTCTCAAGGCAAATTAAGTTATCAAATGGGCTTCTAAACTTCACCACATGATCATACATGACCTAAAATCAGAATTGGCCCAAGGGATTTCTCATTTTTGTGCCTTGATTTTCAAATATCCATAAGTCATTTTTCATAAAAGTGCAAAGAGGGATTCTTGGCAAAATCATTCTCCCATGAATTGTGTGATCACTAACTGGTTCTAACTCATTGCCATGACCAAATGAAGTATCATACACCAAAATTCAGCAAGGATTATCTCATGTACATAACCAAAAATCATGAAATAACACAAGTGGGCAAGTTGCAAAAACCTCTCTAGCTCATGATCCAAATGCAGCAGACTTTCATGAGCCATCCAAGGGCCATCCTTGACTCAAGCTGAGGCAGGACAAGCCTCTAGACTGCTGCTGCCATAGCCCATGCTGCAAGTACAAATCAACTTGACTTTTTGGCCAAAACTCCCATACCCTTGGAATAGTGATCAGCAGCCTCTACTGACCTGCTCCACAGCCTACTCACACATCATGGGAGTGATATAGAAACTCATTGGCCATTGAAACAAGACACAACACATCACTCACAAAATCTGTCAAAAAACTCCTCTTCTTCGAATCTCTCTATACAGCCATCAAACCTTCATTTTTCCTTCACCAATGAATCATACACCCTCCATGGAACAAGAATCAATCATTAAAAGAGCCTGAAACATCACATACAAGAACCTCAAGTTCTGCTACACCAGAACTGGAATCTTCAAACTAGCCACCATCAAAGCTTTCCAAGCATCCCACTAGCTTCAGAAGGGCCAAGGGAGTTCATTTGCACAAGTGGGAGGTTCTGGAAGCTCACCATTGAAGCTTTCCAGCTCAGGTATGGCCAAGAACACTTTCTCACAGAACTTGTTTTTCTTGTTATAAAATGAAAGTGTATGTTGTGCTGATCATAATGATGTGTTTGAAATTGAAAATGAGTGGAAAATAAGGATGTATTGATGCTCTGAAACTTCACCCGTGAAACTTGTTTGATTCGATTCTCTCTGTTTTTGGATGATAAATGTTGTTTGAAGGGTGATTTGAATGGGGTTTGGGTAGAGGATCTTTTCCCTGGCTTCAATTTGATGAATGGTGGCCTGTAGCATGTTCTAGGGTTTTTGACCCGCCGGAGAAGACGGCCGGAACCACTGTTCCGGCCGTCTGAGGTTAGTTTGCCCTAATTAGGGTTTAGCTGAGTCATTAGTGTGTTTTGAATCTGGACCCTAGGATGTTGTTTCCCGCGTGTGGACCAATGGCTTGGATCTTGTCATTAATTCATAATTTCCATTTAACTTAATTAATTAGGTTTAATTAGTTAATTAACCAGATTTGAATTGTGACCATTGGATTACGCGCCAAGTCAACAGCCCCTTCCCCAGTTTCAATCTGATCCGTCCATTGCATATACTTTTCATTTAATTAGTTTTATTTTCATTTTTATTCATTTAATTTGTATAATTTATTTAAAATAGCAAAACAATTTTAAAAATTCTGAAAATTTTTGTACAAACTTTTATTAATTTTCAGAAACCAAAAACATTTTTATTTTTATTTTTTGCATTAAAAAATATTTTTAAATCATTTAAAAGTTTATTTTTAATTAATTAATGAGAATTAATTAATTAAAAATACTTTTAGGTATTTAAAAATCACCAAAAAATTCATGAAACCTTTAAAATCATTTAGAAACATTGTCCAACACTCAAACCAAATTTCTTTTTTGATCTTGATGCATTTTGATAATTTTCCATGGAATTAATTCAATTTCAAAGCATTATTTTGATCCAATGTTCAAAAATTCATTTCTGCCTAGCCATTGAGAGTTGGACTTTGGTTCTTTTTGCATTGTGTCTTGCATGTCATGTAGTTTGTGAGGTTATATTGGCATAATGTGATCTTTCATTTTCCATTTGTTTGACATTTTTCTTGTTAAGGTACCCTAAAACCCTAGAAATCTTAGGAAATTCATAACCCTAATTAGGTTAAGAGTTGGAACCTCTCCTTTAGGCAGTGAGTTTATGTAGGTTTAGGGTTCCTTGGAGTGCATTTTCAATTTTTTATCTTGATGTTTGCTTCTGATTTTGGTTTTTGTTTGTTGCATTGATCATAAACCCTAATTTGGGCTTCCTTTTGCATTCATCTTGCATTTGCTTGCATACTGTCGCTCCCACTAAATGAAGCTAAGTCAGATAGGGTACAAACGCGAACGGTCGGCGAAAGGGACAATGAGAACACACAGCAGTGAACTCACTGGAGATGAAAAGAGTCACCAGCTAGGCATTTTTATCCCGGAGGAAAGGCAATGCTGCATAGACCTAGAAAAAGATGGATAAGACGGTTGCGAACCAGAGAGACTGAGACAGGGGGTTGGTTACAATCTGGGAAGGTATTAGCACCCAGATTGTCCGTCGTACTCGACGGGATCCACGCTTAAAAGATTTGTGTTTTAAAGGGGTAGTGTCAGTGCAATCTGTGTATAGAAGAGCTGGAAAAGGATGTACAGGTGTCAGTGTATGAGAAGTGTGAAGTGTGATATATACAGTGTCAGTGTAAGAACAAAGATGAGATGCTCAAGAATATGAGGCTAAAGAGTGAAGCGGGAAAGAGGGGGGGAATATACAGAGACTTTTGTTCGATAACTGTTAAGTTATGCCTACGTATCCTCTCGTGCAATGAGGAAGTCAGAACACCGTAGTTCGACCCAAAGAGACTGAAAGGTGAATTGACTTGTGAACTACTTACTTGTCTATGCTCAAGTGTATGACCTGTCTGGCTCAGGTGCAAACTGTCTTGCATTAGACGGAAGAAGCGAGTTCTCGTTTCTGAGTGAATGAGATGAGAAAAGAATCCCGGAGGAGACGATTATTGTTTGTTTTTGAATTTTCAGTCTTTTATTGCTTTTGAGAGTTCGTCATAAGTTAATGAGCTTAAGCCTAAACCAATGGGTTAGTAAACTCATCACATCATCCCTCTGATTAGGGGTAATGAGATTACCTTAAGTGTGAAGTCAGATTCTCACACTTAATCACCATGATGTAGGATTAAGATCATTAACCTACTTGTAATTATTTAGATGTTTTTGGTGTTTTTGTTCAGTGTTGAGTAATGAGATTAAGCCATAATCAAGGATTAAACAGACTCATTACACCATCCTAATAGAAGGATAATAGATGAGAATGTTTAAGCTGAGGAAAGCTCCTCAACTTAATCCATGATTAGGGATTAAACTCATGACAAAACAAGCCTTTGATTAAGTGGATTTCAGTTTATGATAAGATTAAGAAGTGAGTTTTATGATTTGTAAGACAACTTGAGGGGGACTTGTCCATTAACACTAGGGTTAGTCCTTCTTAACCAATTAAGGAAGAATTAGAACCCTAATGCAAGGCCCAAGTTACAAGTGTGATGTCTTGATGATTATTAGGTGGATTAATTGAAGGAGTTAAACACATTAAGGGTTTAACACTTAGAATTAAAGTTATACACTTCATCCTAATAGAAGGATAGAGGCATAAGCTTAATCACAAAGCCTTAAAACCTTTAGGGTTTAGTCCTTGATTATGAGATGAGGAGAGAATACTCAAAGAGACACAAAGGTACAACTAAATGGGGAACTAATCAAACCCTAATTATTGCCATGCTTGGTTGTTGCTAAAGTTTGTGAGGTTTACAAGAGAAATCTTCAATGGAACCACCAGGAAGCAGATGAAAGGATCAGGAGAAGCAAAGTAACTTGCTTCACTGAAGAAGACAAGTCACTTGAGGAAAGAAAGTAAGAAGAAGAAGAATGAGCAAGCTCAATCTCAAACACATATCAAAATGCAGCAATGATGCATAAGGGAGATGAAAAGAAAATGTGAGAAGTGAAGGAAAATTCACTTCTCAAAGTTACTTACCACCTGAAAAGTCAGAAAAGAAATGCAATGCAATGCAAAATGGGATGGAATGGCATGAGTCAAACCAAAACCAGAAGCATATATGGGATGATAATGATGCTATGAGATGATGCAAACATGAGACAACACATGGGGATGATCATACAAGCTCATGGATGCAAATGGAGCAAGTTAAGACACATGAACATACATGAAAAGTCATGACATGCAAATGGCATACAACATGGCAAATGCAAGATGCAATGATCAAACATGCTTTCAATATGTCTTAAGTTGTCAAGTGAATCAAATGAATGCATAAAATGCTATGGCAAGTCATGGTATGAGTGCAAATGCCAGATGGATGCAAAAAGAAGCCCAAGTTAGGGTTTATGATCAAAGCATCAAACACAAACCAAAATCAGAAGCAAACAACAATATAAAAAATTGAAAATGCACTCAAAGGACCCCTAATCCTATAATAACTCACTACCCAAAGGAGAAGTTTCAACTCTTAACCAAATTCAAGTGATGATTTTCCTAAGTTTTCTAGGGTTTTAGGGTTCCTTAACAAGAAAATTATCAAACAAATTGAAAATGAAAGATCAAATCATGGCCATTTAATCTCACAAACTACATGCTAAATCCAATGCAATGCAAAAAGAATCAAAGTCCAACTCTTTAGGGTTAGGCAGAAATGATTTTTGGAAGTTTGGATCAAAATAATGCATCAAAATGATTTTAATTCCATGAAAAATTCTCAAAATGCATCAAGATCAAAAAAGAAATTTGGTTTGAAGGTTGGACAATGTTTCTAAATGTTTTTAAAGGTTTCATGAATTTTTTGGTGATTTTTAAATACCTAAAAGTATTTTTAATTAATTAATTCTCATTAATTAATTAAAAGGAAACTTTTAAATATTTAAAAAATACTTTTTAAATGCAAAAAATAAAAATAAAAATATTTTTGGTTTCTGAAATTAAATAAAAGTGTGTATAAAAAATTTCAGAATTTTTAAATTGATTTTGCTATTTTAAAATAAATGGACAAATTAAATGGAATAAAAAGAAAATAAAAATGAAATAAATGGGAAGTATGCGCAATGGAGGGCCAGATTGATTTTGGGAAAGGGGAGTTTGACTTGGCGCGTGAATCAAGGGTAACAATTCAAACCTGGGTAAATTAAGTTTATGAATTAATTAATTGGATTTAATTAAGCTAAACATGATTAGGGTTTCTGAGGATGCATCTGGGCCAGTCAAACGCGCGCCAGTCTCCCTTGGTCAACTCATCTAACGTCCCAGATTCAAACACCAATTAATTACAGGGATTAGGGTTAATGGTTCTCAGGTGGCCGGAGAAGACTTCCGGTCGTCTTCTCCGGCGAACCAAAACCCTAGGTTTCACTACAAGCCACCCCACTTCAAATTAAACACGGGGAAATGATCCTCTAACATCCTAGAACATAAATCAAACCTCAAACAACATTTAAACTCCATGAATCAGGCAAATCGAAGCAAACATTTTTCACGGGAGAAATTTCAGAGCATCAATACATCCTCATTTTTCACTCATTTTTAATTTCAAACACATCATTATGATCAGCACAACATACAGTTTCATTTTGTAACAAGAAAAACAAGTTCTGAGAAAAAAGTTCTTGAGCTATACCTGAGATGGAATCCTCTGGTTCTGGGCTTTCTGAGCTGTTCTTTGGTGCAAACTCACTCCAATGATCCTCCTTGTGCTAAAGGCAAGCTTAGATGGAGTTTAAACAGGCTATTTTGAGAGGTTCAGTTCTGGTGTATCAGAAAATGAGGTTCTTGTGTGGGCTGTTTCAGATCATTGTGAGGGGTGGGATTTGTTCTATGAGTGATTTCTGATTGATTGGTGAAGAAAGAATGAGTGCTTGATGGATGTGGAAGGAGATTCGAAGAGAGGAAAGTTTTGACAGATTTTGTGGTATGCTGCAATGTGTGTGTTCCAGGCTTGTGGGTGTTGTGTTTTATGATCCATATACCATCCCCAAACTATTGGAATGAATCAGAAGATTTGACATGCACTGTGGGAATGGTATGGAACAATTGGCCAAAAAGTCAAAAGTGGGTGTACTTGCAGCATGGGCTATGGCAGCAGCAGGCTAAGGGCTTGTCTTGCTTCAGCTTGAGTCAGGGACAACCCTTGGATGGCTTATGAATGTCTGCAGCATGTGGATCATGAATTGAGAGTGATTTTGCAAGTTGTCCACTTGTGTTTTCTCATGATTTTTGCTTATGCACATGTGATTCTTCTTGCTGAATTTTGGTGCATGATGTTTCATTTGATCATGGCAATGCATAGAAAGTAACTAGTGATCACATAACTCTTTGGAGAATGATTTTGTCACAAATCCCTCTTTGCACCTTTAAGAAAAATGACTTATGGAACTTTGAAAATCAAGGCACAAAAATGAGAAATCCCTTGGGCCAATTCTGTTTTTAGGTCATGGGTGATGTTTGTGTGATGATTAGAGATCATTTTGAAGTCACAAAAAGGCTTGCCATGAGAAGTTGCAAGTTTTCCATTTGGTGCATAACTTGAAATTTAGTGATTTTTGCCAACTTTGACACACCATAACTTTTGATCCAAAATGAATTAGGTCATGTTCTTGTACTTTTTGAAAAGGGAAAAATATAATCTACAACTTTCATGACCAAAGTTTTTCCATTTGAAGTATTTTTGGATCAAAAAGTAAGGGTTGAAAAAGTTGCATAAAATGACATTTCATTAAAAGTCAACCTTGCCCAAAAAAGTCAACTTTGCAAAAACTTCAAATTCTTGAATTTTGTGAACTTCAAACTTCTTCCATGATCAAATAAAGATCATATACACTCAAAGTGATGAAGATCACCCCTTGGTTGGGTCATTGGGGGCCACAGATGCCCTGATTTTGCACTGACTTGTCTGAAAAGTCAACTCTTGATCAGATGACTTCCCCATGGAATTTCTTCATGAAAATTGATATGCATACTCCCTATACCATATGGAGACCAATAGAAACAAGAAAGACCAAAAAATTTGGAGTTATGGCCTATGAAACCAAAACCCTAATTTTAGGTTAACTGTGCAGTCAAACCTGGCTCTGCTTCCATACTAAACCCAGTTCTTATGATTCTTTGGCATTCTTGACTTTGAGGGGATGTAATATGATATAAGAACACACATGGACCCCTTTGAAGTGATTGGTGGCCTTTGGAGTGGCTCAAGAAGCTCTTGGATTGCTCAGATCACAAACCCTAAATGCAGATGACTTTGAATCTATGCAGTGAAACAAACATGTGATATGAGATGGTATGATTGAGTTTATGCATATGAAATGATCACAAGCCATGGTGTGAATGGGTGGGGGAAAATTTGGGGTGTTTACAGCTGCCCCTATTCAATCATGAGTTAGTTGTGCAGGATGTAAGCAACGGCTTAACAGGCAAACAAGATAACTTGTGGTTGAATACCAAAGACAGTCCAAAATTTGCACTCACAGAATGAAGAAGAAAAGGGATATAGATTGTAAAGGAAAATAAAGTATATTATAAAGTGCGGGCGACGGAGGACGACCGTCGAGCAGGGGACGACTGCTGGGGAAATAGCAATGACGAGGACGACCGACATGCTGGGAAAAGTGCGGGGAATAAAGTGATGACGGGGACGGCCGACATGCTGGGGATATGAAAAATGATGGGGACGGCCATCAAGTTCATAAAGCAAAGTAATCTACGATGGGGACGACCATCGGGCTAAAAAAGAAAAGGGACCACGACGGGGACGGCCATCGGGTTAAAGAATAAATGAAATAAACAGATGATGAGGTACGGTCATCAAAGGTGAATGACGATCACCTAGCAGGGGACGACTGCTCTGTAGGGGTTAAGATGAGGGACGGTCATCTAAGGTGGAGGACGACCACCTGGCAGGGTACGGTTGCCGAAAAGTATCGCGACATAGGACGAATGCCGGATAAAAGGTCAACGATGGGGACGGCCATCGGACGAGCATGATGGAGGGCGACCATCAAGAGGTGGAGGACGACCACCTAGCAGGGAACGGCTGCTCTCAAGGTTTGTCATGACATAGGACGAATGTCAGGTAACCAAAAATTCAACAATGGGGACGGCCATTGGATAAAATGATGAAGGACGATCATCAGGAGGTGGAGGACGACCACCTAGCAGGGGACGGCTGCTAAAGTATCAACGATGGGGACGACCATCGGATGAGCATGATGGAGGACGACCATCAAGAGGTGGAGGACGACCACCTAGCAGGGTACGGCTGCTCTCAGGGTTTATCATGACATAGGACGAATGTCAGATAAAGGAAAAACTTGCTTTGTTGTCTATCTACTGGGGAATAGTAAACACGGACGAGTGTTTATATCCAAGAAAACAAAAGGTATAAGTGTTTAGATGTTGTGTATAGATTAAAGATGCGGATGAGCATCCCTATGACTATGATACGGACGAGTATCAGGTAGAAACAAGTACTGACACATGTTCAGAGATGATGATACGGACGAGTATCAACGGGTTAACAAAGAACACGGACGAGTGTTGAATCTGAAAGAATTCTTCTGGAGAATAGTAGACACAGACGAGTATCTATATTCAAGAAGACACAAATGTTTGACGCAGTGTATGGATTAAAGATGCGGACGAGCATCCTTAAGATTATGATACGGACGAGTATCATGTAGAAACAAACGCTTGACGCATGCTCTGAGATGATGATACGGATGAGTACCAACTGGTTAACAAAGAACACGGACTAGTGTTGAATCTGCGGGGATATAAATGGTATATACAAGATACGGACGAGCATCTGTATAAGTATGAGTAGAAGGCATGAGTGATGTATACTTGAGTGTTCAATTTGCTGGGGAGAGTGTCAAAAGGAGAAAAGTATAGTATAAACAAATATCTGGTATATAAAGTGTTTACATTATTGTGCTGGGAAAGTGACATGGACGGATGTCAAGGAAACGTATATATATAAGTATTTGTGAGTGCAAAGAGAGTGTCTTTGGCTTTCTGCTGGGGATGTGACACGGACGAGTGTCAAAGGGAGTATATACTGGTGTTTGTGAGTGTGAGGCAACTGCTTTTGCTGGGGACTCTGGGGGATGTTTTCTGTATACTGATGGATTGTCATTATTCACAAGTGTTCAATTCAAAACATGGCTTATGATTATGCTATATGTTTGATTTTTGCCGTAATGCTCCGTTTTAGACGGAATGCTACGCTTTGTGGGGTGAATATGATGCGAATGCCATGATTATGCAAAGATACCAAACCGGGATTCGAGCCCCATTGCTGTGAAGATCTCTGGTCGATCTGTCTGAAGTGAATATCCCAGCTGGGGATGAGATCATTGGTAGATCTGATGAAATGACTCTGCTTGGGGAAATGGGCCAATGATAGACCTATTCCTGTGAGGAGGGACCCAGCTGGGGTTTGTAGAAGCTTTCTTCACTCTGTTGTGACCCCTTCGTGCGTTGCTCTTCTGGATAGAGGCTGGAATTCTGTGGGGAGATGATTCCCTGGATTTTGTACTTGATTGAGGAAGAATGATTGGCAACTCGGCTGGGAGAAGCAACAAGTGGAAACTCAGCTGGGGAGAAATTACTTTGAGTGTTAAGACTGTTGATTTTCCAGTTTGCTAGGATGAAGCTTTCATGCCTTATGTTGCGCTTTTGAATACCTGCAATCCTGCAAAGACAAAGAAACGCACAAGTAATCCCGAGGCATCCCTTACTGGATTCCGTCGTAGGAGTAAGACACTCTCGAGAGTACGTATATTTCCCGCAAGCACGTATTTTTATTTTTTGAAGATAAACATCCGTATTCATGCAATCAATTTTCTTAAGACATCAGACATTCTTTGCAAACAAAAATGTACAAGACAAAACATGATTGAAAAATCTGGTTTTATTAATTCATGTGCCCTGAATTGGCGAGATACAGTCAAAGAAACAAATCTCCTGAAATGAGGAGATTGTTACAAATTGAGAAACAACATGCTGGCAATGTTGACGACGCTTTGAAGGAGCTTCCTCCTGCTATGACTCGTATGACTAATGACGCTCTTCTCGTCTTGCTTTCTGAAGAAGGCTGGTTCTGACAGGAGCTTGATCCTTTCGAAGCTTAACAAGTTGTAAGTGATACAGACGAATTCATAGTGCAGTCGTTCGCTTATTCCCTTATTTTGCATGGATCGCCCTTTCGGGTTTTCAATCCACCGGGATACCCAGTTTTGCCTGAGCTGTCCAATGCGGCTTTTCAACTCAGCGGGTGTACATTTTTGTTTATTTCCCTTATTTTTGCCCGAATCTTTTATTCTGTTTTTGACTCGCCGGGATGCCCTATTTTTGCCTGGACTTACATTCTGTTTTTGTGTCCAGCGGGTCATTTTTATGCGAAGTATTTTTTAACTGCATCTGAATTCACAGGGGACGGGAAGTCTTCACTATCCATGGTGCTGAGCATCAGTGCTCCGCCAGAGAAAACTTTCTTCACTACGAATGGTCCTTCATAGTTCGGAGTCCACTTGCCCCTGTGGTCTGTATGTGGAGGGAGGATTCTTTTTAGCACGAGATCTCCTACTTGGTACCCTCGGTGCCTGACTTTCTGATCGAAGGCTCTCTTCATTCTTTTTTGATACAATTGTCCATGACAAATTGCAGCCAATCTTTTCTCTTCAATCAGACTCAGTTGTTCGTATCGGGACCGAACCCACTCTGCTTCGTTCAGCTTAACATCCATCAGTACCCGTAGGGAGGGTAGTTCAACTTCAACCGGTAGGACTGCTTCCATACCATACACAAGCTGATACGGTGTTGCCCCAGTGGATGTTCTGATTGATGTACGGTACCCATGCAAGGCAAATGGTAGCATTTCATGCCAGTCTCTGTAGGTGACTACCATCTTCTGCACAATCTTCTTGATATTCTTATTAGCTGCCTCAACAGCGCCATTCATCTTTGGCCTGTAAGGAGAAGAATTGTGGTGTTGGATCTTGAAGCCCCGGCATAGCTCAGCCATCATTTTGTTGTTCAAATTGGAACCATTATCAGTAATGATTCGCTCGGGAACTCCGTATCGACAAATGATATCTCTCTTCAGAAATCGGGCTACCACTTGCCTTGTAACATTTGCATATGAAGCTGCTTCGACCCACTTGGTGAAATAGTCAATGGCGACCAGGATGAATCTGTGGCCATTTGAAGCAGTTGGCTCAATCTTGCCAATCATATCAATGCCCCACATGGCAAAGGGCCAGGGTGAAGACATTATATTCAAAGGATTGGGAGGCACATGCACCTTATCCGCATAAATCTGGCATTTATGGCATTTTCTGGCATAGGCACAACAGTCGGCATCCATTGTGATCCAGTAATAACCTGATCTTAGCAACTTCTTGGCCATTGCATGTCCTCCAGCATGGGTACCAAAGGATCCTTCGTGCACTTCATGCATTAACAAGCCCGCTTCTGTTCTATCAACGCATCTGAGGAGTACCATATCAAAGTTTCTCTTGTATAGGGACCCATCAGTGTTCAGGAAGAAACTACTAGCAAGCCTTCTCAAAGTTTTCTTATCATTGGAAGATGCCCCAAGTGGGTATGTTTGATCCTCCAAGAAGCACTTAATGTCATGGAACCAAGGCTTATCATCTTTGATAACATCTGCTGCGAACACATATGCTGGTCTATCGAGTCTGGACACTGATATCTGGGGTACAAAGTTGGCAGCTTGAACTTTGATCATGGATGAAATGGTAGCTAGAGCATCTGCAAACTGATTCTCGTCCCGAGGGATATACTCAAGCTTGACCTTTGTGAAGAAACTCAATAACCTTCTTGTATAATCCCTGTAGGGTATCAGAAGATCCTGGTGGGTGTACCATTTGCCGTTGGTTTGATTAATTACCAGAGCTGAATCTCCGAACACAGTTAAAGTCTTGATCCTAAGGTCAATGGCTTCCTCAAGACCCATAATGCAGGCTTCGTATTCAGCTTCGTTGTTAGTGCAGTTAAAGGTGAGTTTTGCCGAGAAAGGCATGTGAACTCCCTTAGGTGTAATGAGTACTGCACCAACACCACGACCATTCATATTAACATCCCCATCAAACATCATGGTCCATTCTTCTTCTGAGTCAGGCCCTTCAGTGTGAATAGGCTCTTCACGGTCTTTCGCTTTTATGAACATGATGTCTTCATCAGGGAAGTCAAATCTCATAGGCTGGTAGTCATCAATAGGTTGCTCAGCAAGATATTCAGATAGTACACTGCCTTTGATGGCTTTCTGAGACGTGTACTGAATGTCATATTCAGTGAGAATCATTTTCCATCTTGCAACCCGTCCGGTAAGAGCTGGCTTCTCGAAAATGTACTTAACTGGGTCCATTTTGGAAATCAATAAAGTAGTGTGGGTCAACATATACTGTCTCAGTCGGCGAGCAGCCCACGCTAAAGCACAGCAAGTTTTCATGAGCAGTGAATAATGTTGTTCACAGTCGGTAAACTTTTTGCTCAGGTAGTATATTGCATACTCTTTTCGACCAGACTCGTCATGTTGGCCCAACACACACCCCATTGACTCTTCTAATACTGTCAAGTACATTATCAGAGGTCTTCCTTCAACTGGAGGCATAAGGATTGGTGGTTCTTGCAGGTATTCCTTGATCTTGTCAAAAGCTCTTTGGCAGTCCTCATTCCACCTGACTGTTTGTTCATTTCTTAACAGCTTGAACAAAGGTTCACAGGTTGCAGTGAGGTGAGATATGAATCGTGAAATGTAGTTCAATTTTCCTAGGAACCCTCGAACCTCTTTTTCTGTCTTCGGTGCAGGCATTTCCTGAATGGCTTTGACTTTATCAGGGTCAACTTCAATCCCTTTCTCGCTCACAATAAAGCCCAGCAACTTACCAGATCGCACCCCGAATGTGCACTTGTTGGGGTTCAACTTCAATTGGTACTTCCTCAGACGCTTGAATAGCTTCAGCAGATTTACCAGGTGATCTTCCTCTGTAAGGGACTTGGCAATCATGTCATCCACATAACACTCGATTTCTTTATGGATCATATCGTGGAATAATGTTACCATAGCCCGTTGATACGTGGCACCAGCATTCTTCAGTCCGAATGGCATCACCTTGTAACAGAACGTGCCCCAAGGTGTAATGAAGGTTGTCTTCTCCATGTCTTCGGGTGACATTTTAATTTGATTGTATCCAGAAAATCCATCCATGAAGGAGAATACCGAGAACTGAGCCGTGTTATCCACCAATACATCAATGTGAGGTAATGGGAAGTCATCTTTTGGGCTGGCTCTGTTCAGATCCCGGTAGTCAACACACATTCTTACTTTGCCGTCTTTCTTAGGCACAGGTACTATATTAGCAACCCACGGCGGATAGCTAGTTACAGCAAGGAACCCGGCGTCCCACTACTTTTGTACCTCTTCTTTGATCTTCATTGCCATGTCTGGGCGAGTACGGCGCAGTTTCTGTTTAACCGGTGGGCATTCTTCCCTCAAAGGCAGCTTGTGCATAACAATGTCGGTGTCCAACCCTGGCATATCTTGATAAGACCAAGCAAACACATCCACATATTCCTGAAGCAGGTCAATCAGTTGTTTCTTCACTGAGTCTTGTAAGTCGGCCCCGATTTTAACCTCTTTCACATCTTCATCTGTACCAAGATTAATTGTTTCCACCTCCTCCTGATGAGGAGTGATAAACTTCTCCTCTTGTCTCAACAATCTGGCTAGCTCTTCAGGAAGCTCGTAATCTTCTTCAACCCTTTCATCAGCTTGATTGATCGGATTGTCAAAGTCATACGAAGTCATAGCCGTGCTGTTGTCGATGCTGTCTGGAAGGTACTCTCTGCAAGGGTTCAGTTTGTTCATTTTAGTGATTGATTTTAATCTTGTTTTAGAAAAGTGAAATAAAGTTGTCATTTTGAAAACATCGCCATTTATTTTTTGTACAAAAAGAAAAATGGAAAAAAAGTGAGCGGAAAAGAAAAAAGACTCATTTGCAAAAGATGTCTGATATTTCATTGATTAATCTTGTTGCACAAAACGTACAGATGGCCCGATTACAAAATGAGTCTTGTCATCTTGGGCAAGATGCAAGACTTTGATGCATGCTATAAAAATACAGGAAATAATAATTACTCTGCATGAGTAACTCTTATAATTTCCTGGGAAGACCAGTTTGAGATACTGCTCCCCGGGATCTTTGGACGAATCTAGCTTTCCAGGTTGCGTTCTTCTTCCAGCTCGTCTTCCAAGTTGTTGACAGCATCAGGGGTGAGCATCCCCCCACTAACAAAGTTGGGCTTCTTGGCAGCCTCTGTTTGATCTTCTTGAGTTGGTTTGTAACCCAACCCATATCTATCTTCTTTCTTCTCCACAGGCAACAGTTTGCCCCAGCCTTGAGCGTTTCCTTCTTCCACCACCTTCCGGGCCTGTTGGTAGGACGTCATAGAGGTCCCAAGCACAGCAGAGGTTTCATTAACATTCAGGGCCTCAAACCCTTGACTCATCGTCTCGTGGATCTCCCCATCCATCTCAATATACTTATAAGTAGCCAGATGGCTAACAAATATATCCTCCTCTCCACAGATAGTAACGACTTGACCTTCCCACTCAAATTTTAACTTCTGGTGAAGGGTAGACGTTACTGCGCCAGCGGCATGAATCCATGGTTTACCCAACTAACAGCTGTAGGCAGGCTGAATGTCCATCACAAAGAAGGTCGTTTTGAAAGTCTGTGGGCCAATCGTTACAGGCAACTCAATTTCTCCCAGAACTGATCTCTTAGAGCCGTCAAAAGCTCTTACTACCAAGTTACTGGGTCGTAATGCCAATCCTTCATATTCCAGCTTCACAAGGGCCTTTTTAGGTAAGACATTGAGGGATGACCCTGTGTCTACCAGCACATGGGAAAGAACTGCACCTTTACATTCCATGGTAATGTGCAGAGCCTTGTTATGATTGCGGCCTTCCGAAGTCAAATCAGTGTTGGTGAATCCTAGTCCATTGCTAGCATTAACATTTCCAACCACAGCTTCCAATTGATTGACCGTGATCTCTTCTGGCACATAAGCCGCGTGCAAGACTTTGAGTAGTGCGTTCCGATGAGCTTCGGAGCACATAAGCAATGATAGAATGGAGATCTTGGAAGGCGTCTGGTGAAGCTGGTCCACTATTTTGTAATCACTTTTCTTGATGATTCTCATGAACTCGTCAACTTCTTCATCGAAAGGTGTTTTCAAAGCTTCTCTAACAACCTGCTCTTCTTGCACCATGCTCTTCCCTTTTGCCTTGGAAGCAGCTTCTGCTTCCGCAGTGGGTCTTTGAATTTGCGGGGCAAAGAGACGTCCGCTTCGAGTGAAGCCTCCGCCTCCTCCCACATTGTCTATTTGTGGTGCAGACGTTGATGATTCAAAAGTGATTTTCTGTCCTTCGCAGTATAAATCAGAGCCGTAATGCCAAGGGATGGCATTACTGCTTTCATAAGGTATTGGCCCAGGCACTGTGACAGTGACTGGACTGATGGCAGCTGCAGAAGGGACTGTGATAGTCTGTGGATCATAATATATTGTGACTAGTGCTCTGATAGGAGTAGCACTTTGTGAGTTGTAGGCAGAATCATTTTCAGGATCATAATAAATCGTAACTGTTGAGACATCTTCATGGTTTGCTGCTGATGTTGTAGGAGACATTGTTGGAAGGATGGGTGTTGTTGTTGTAGGAGATTCAAAATGAAGTGGTGTTGAAGTTGTAGAAGGAATGTTCGTTGATATCTGGTCAGTTGAAATGACAGATGAAAAATTTGTTGATGAAGCTGAAAAGTTGTCTGGAACAATGGTTGTTGCAGTTGTAGGAGGTTCTGGAGCTGTTGTTAAGGAGATTGCTGGATTGGTAGGAATTGATGTTGTAATCTGAAGCAGGCCACTCTGAATGAGACTATCTATGCCATCCCTCAAGTTATCACAACCATTCACTGAAATGTTGCAGTAAGCACACCCTAGCTCGCATCCTGGGAACATTTGACATTCCAAGAGTTGAGCTTTAATCTCCACCAAGGGTGTCCGAATCTGACCCACACTGGTTATCAAGTAAGACGGCTTGTCTTCTTCAATAGCGTTGATTCGGGGACCACCATGGTGTGGCATAGGGTTCTTGTTGACATTTGGTGGTGGTGCAAAGTTTAAAGCCTTGGAATCCACTAAATCCTGCACTTTCATGTGCAAAGCTCTGCACTTTTCCGTACTATGACCAGGTGCATTTGAGTGAAAGGCACATCTGGCGCTGGCGTCGTAGTTTCTGGGCAGACTGTTAGGATCCGGAGGTGCCAACGTCCTTAGCTCAACTAGGTTGAGTTTCAAGAGTTGTGGCAGTAATGTGGCATAGGGCATAGGGATCAGATCGATCACCCTATTGGCCTGAGAGGGCCTCTGTTGGAATGGTCTCTGCTGATTATTGTTGTTGGTGTTGCTGTTGTTGTAATTTCTCGGAGGATACTGAGTTTGTTGCTGGTACTGAGGTTGTTGCTGATAATTTTGTTGCGGTGGTTGATAAGCTGGTTGTGGATGAGCTGGAGCGGGAATGGTGACTGCTGCCACGGACCTATGAACATACTGGGGCCTGCCCCTGTTGGTGTGGATAGCATTGGTCTCACCAGTTCTTCTTGGGCCTGCAAAAGGCTTCCTTGCATTACTGGATGAGCTTGCACCGTTGTCTGAGATCTTTCCCATCTTCAATAGGCTTTCAATTCTCTCCCCGGCTATGACTACATCTGCAAATCTGGTCGATGAGAAGGCAGCTAGCCTGTCAATGTAAGTCCCCTGGAGGGTGTTCATGAACATATCAGCCATCTCCCTCTCTGACATGGGTGGTTGGACAGCAGCAGCAAGCTGTCTCCACCTTTGAGCGTATTCACGGAAGCTTTCTCTGGATGACTGAGACATCCCCATCAGGAGGGTCCTGTTGGGGGCCATATCCAGGTTGTACTGATACTGTTTGATAAAGGCCTCTGCCAGGTCCTTCCAGCATCTGATAGTTGCTCTTGTCAGGTGGGAGTACCATTCCCTCGATGCTCCAGTTAAGCTATCCTCAAAATAAAACATCCATAGTTTTTCGTCCATGGTATAGGCCTTCAGCCTCCCCAGAAAGGATTGCAAATGGGTCCGGGGATAGGAGGTCCCGTTATACTTCTCAAAGCATGGTGGTTTAAATTTGTGGGGGATCCTGACCCCGTCTACCAAGCCAATATCCATAACATTAAAACCCAAAGAGTTTTGAGACTCCAAGGATCTTAACTTCTCAGCTATCTCATCCAGCCTCCTGTCATAGGCTTCCTCCCCAGCTCCCATCACCGTGAACTGATCTTCCTGGGGGTCTTCTTGCAGTACTCTCCCTGCTGTGGCAGTCCCTTGTATATTGACAGGGATGTTGATCTCTGGGTGCTGGTGGGGTCCAAAGACTGGGGGATTGACATGAGGTTGGACTCTTTCATTGTTGCTTGTCCCAGCAGTCCCTGGCTGATGGTCTTCCTGGTTTCTCCCTTCTACCAGTGCTCTTAACCTCTCCTGGCTTTGAGCCATATTGTTCATCACCTCCATAAATTGTGTCATTTGATTCCTCATTTCCAACCTCTCGTTGGTCATTTGATTCCTGACCTCTGTAAGGTCCTACTGCATTTGATCCATCTGTATGCCCGGAAGATTGTTGCGGGTGGGGTATCTGTGTGGACGGTTGAGTGGAAACCCTCGACGTCGAGCAATAATTCCTGAGATCACAACAGAGTTAGTAACAATAAAACAAAACCTACAAAACAAAACAAAAGGTTAGCATGCAATGCAGTGTGTCTATTTGTTTCCAAGGTATCCGGCTTGGTACTTGGCTTTGACCTTTCCAGACCCCTTGAGGAAGATGCTTGAGATGTTGCTTGAAGAAAACTCAGATGAAACAAACCAACACATATATTACAAAAGGGTAAATGATACATAGTTTGTTTTTTCTTACAACATATGCCCTCTGAGGGGTCAAAAATACAACACAAAGAAAAGTACATAGAAATGAAAGCAACAACAAGCAAAAAGTCAAACACCAAGGCCAAATTCATCCTCCTGAACTTCCTTGAGAAGGGCTTCGGTCACAGGATCAGCTGGACGCTCAGTAAGATTCCTGATAAGGAGATTCCTTGTAGCAATAGCTGCAGTTAGCTTCTTGTGTCGACTTTGTTCCTTTGACCTCTTTACACCAGCTATGATCTTCAACTCTGAGATCTCCCTCTGGGCTGCTGCCAGGGCTTCCTGTTGCTCTTTTGCACTAACTTCCATATGCTCAATCTTATCCTGAGTCCTTTTATCCTCTTGAGTACGGGCTTCGGTGATCCTGACCCACCTAGCCTGACTCTCCTTCAGATACAAATCAGTCCTGGCCTTATGGAACTGAGCTTCCTTGCAGGCATTCTTCAAGATCTGTTCTCCAGCCCTAGACTTCTTAATGTAATCCTCAGACTTCTCAATTCTAGCCAAATGCTTCACTTTCAACTTTTCTAGCCTCTCAATATCCAACCTACCATCACTCCTCTCCCAGAGGGTCTTCTGTAAAGCCTGAGTCAACTTCTCATTTCTCTCTTTCAATTTCTCAAACTCCTCTAAGCTGACAGTTGCTGGAGGTGGTGCTGTGGAAAGTCCAGGCATATCTTCAATAGTGAAGGGCATTCCAGTAATTTGAGCTCTGGCATGAGACCACTCATAGTACTGGGCTGAGGCTACATTATTGCATCTTCCAAGAATGGTTACTCCTTTAGTCTGCCCATTGTCCCAGGCCCAGGATGCCTGCCTGACAATAGCCAGATTAGGCTTGATTTCAACATAAAGGGTCTCAGTCAGATCTTGTGCTCTAGGGGGATGGACCAATGCATAGCCCAGTTGTCTTTTGAAAAGCAGAGGGTTGTAATTGATGCAACCCTTTACTCCAATTAGGGGCACATTGGGAAACTGCCCACAACTTGTAATGATGTCTCTGCCCTTAGTACTCTGAGTACACCATCTGATATCATCTGAGGTTAGAGCAACAAGCCTTCTAGCCCAGTTCTTCTGCTGGTGAGGGTTTAAGAATGCATCAGTTTTTGGCAAATGCCTGAGCAGCCAAGTATGGAATAAAGGTGCACAACACCTCACTAATCTTCCCCTTTGCTTTTCATTCCTTTGATGAACAGAGTAGTAAAGATCTCCCAGCAAGGTGGGCACTGGGTTTCTCAGGATGAAAAGATGGACTGCATTCTTGCTGACAAATCTAGGCTCATCTGCAAAAAGTATGACCCCATATATGCTAAGGGCCAACAGAGCACAGACTTCCTTCCACTCCCCTAGGGAGGCCTTCAGACTAGCCTGAGAAGTCAAGAAATCCAGATGAAAACCAGAGATTCCAGCTTTAGATGTCAAATTCTGCCCAATCAGAACTGGTTCTAGATGTAATGCTTTTGCTATCTCCTCATTACTTGGGAAAGCCATCTCAGGGTTGAAGGGGATTCCACCCCTAACAGGTATACCAACCAATGATGAATACTCCTCCAGCAAAGGTCCCAACTGGAAATTCTGAAAGGTGAAGCACCTCAGAGAGGGATCATAGAACTGCAGGCAAGTATGTATCAAGCTCCTCTGTGAAGGGTCCAAATCCATAACCACATCAAGGATTCCTCCATAATGTTCTCTGAAAAGTGGTATATGGTCTGGAGTAATCAGGGTCTGAATCCTCCTGATGCTAGCTAGCTCAGGCTCAAAGAAGTGGTAGGAGATGTTACTTTTCTTAGGTGCCATGTTGTTGAAGAATGGGTGCTGATGATGATGACTGAAGACAAAACTGAAGATGGGACACTGATAGGCTGGGACTGAGGATGCGAGTGACTGAAGCCGGTGGCTGATAGCTGAAGCAAGTGCTGATGAAGATGGGTCTAAGCTGAAGAAGGGGTCAAAACCAAGCCAAAATGATAGGATGGATACCCTGAAAAACAAATAAACACATGTTAGAATGATGCAATGAGGATGTATGCAAATGATATGCAAGGGTTTGTGACTGAGCTGGATCTGATTAACTGCTCTGATATAGGTCCATATATGTTCAAGAAATCCAGATGGAGGTCTATAAGTCCAGTAACCAAGGTGGGGGACTCAAATAAAGGGTCACATGTCCAGGGTTTAGAATCACAAGAACTGTCCCAACATGGAGTACTCTTAAACAAAACAAAGTAACAGGGTATGCTGAGGTCAAGGGTACCTGCAAACCTGTAAACAGCCCAACCCCCTCACAGGTGATGTTCTAAAACAAGGATCCTCAAACATGGATCAGTTATGAGAAGTGTAAACACTTCTAACCCGGAGGTACAGTGTTTACAATAACCATAAAAGTTCCTCCTCTAATTCACCTCAGTTTCTGAAGGTCAATACTAAAGGTCATCCAGACTTAGCAGGCTTCCCAGATAGCCCTAGTATTGCAGGAAATCTGCAACACAGAGTTCTCAAGAAGAAACCCATATCTGAACCGTGTTTCATATTCCCGCACCAGACCGAGATGGAATGGGAAAGAATATGAACCACTCTAGCCTAGGTGTCACTCAGGTCCCAGGTATAGGACCTTAACTCTCAGTAAAACACCCACCCACCAAAGCAACAAAACAGATCCAGCACAGACAGCATGACAGTATGATATATATGCACAAAGCTATAAAGAAAACAATAAACAAAACTGTACATAAAGCAGTAAAGAAAACAAATATACAAACACAGATAACACATAACACCCCAGTAAACACAAATCAAACAAGCGCTAGGAGGAACCCACAAAAAGAACCAGAAGCCCTGGTTACAGTATAATAGATCCCCAGCAGAGTCGCCAAGCTGTCGCTCCCACTAAATGAAGCTAAGTCAGATAGGGTACAGACGCGAACGGTCGGCGAAAGGGACAATGAGAACACACAGCAGTGAACTCACTAGAGATGAAAAGAGTCGCCAGCTAGGCATTTTTATCCCGGAGGAAAGGCAATGCTGCATAGACCTAGAAAAAGATGGATAAGACGGTTGCGAACCAGAGAGACTGAGAAAGGGGGTTGGTTATAATCTGGGAAGGTATTAGCACCCATATTGTCCGTCGTACTCGACGGGATCCACGCTTAAAATATTTGTGTTTTAAAGGGGTAGTGTCAGTGCAATCTGTGTATTGAAGAGCTGGAAAAGGATGTACAGGTGTCAGTGTATGAGGAGTGTGAAGTGTGATATATACAGTGTCAGTGTAAGAACAAAGATGAGATGCTCAAGAATATGAGGCTAAAGAGTGAAGCTGGAAAGAGGGGGGGAATATACAGAGACTTTTGTTCGATAACTGTTAAGTTATGCCTACGTATCCTCTCGTGCAATGAGGAAGTCAGAACACCGTAGTTCGACCCAAAGAGACTGAAAGGTGAATTGACTTGTGAACTACTTACTTGTCTATGCTCAAGTGTATGACCTGTCTGGCTCAGGTGCAAACTGTCTTGCATTAGACGGAAGAAGCGAGTTCTCGTTTCTGAGTGAATGAGATGAGAAAAGAATCCCGGAGGAGACGATTATTGTTTGTTTTTGAATTTTCAGTCTTTTATTGCTTTTGAGAGTTCGTCATAAGTAAATGAGCTTAAGCCTAAACCAATGGGTTAGTAAACTCATCACATCATCCCTCTGATTAGGGGTAATCAGATTACCTTAAGTGTGAAGTCAGATTCTCACACTTAATCACCATGATGTAGGATTAAGATCATTAACCTACTTGTAATTATTTAGATGTGTTTGGTGTTTTTGTTCAGTGTTGAGTAATGAGATTAAGCCATAATCAGGGATTAAACAGACTCATTACACCATCCTAATAGAAGGATAATAGATGAGAATGTTTAAGCTGAGGAAAGCTCCTCAACTTAATCCATGATTAGGGATTAAACTCATGACAAAACAAGCCTTTGATTAAGTGGATTTCAGTTTATGATAAGATTAAGAAGTGAGTTTTATGATTTGTAAGACAACTTGAGGGGGACTTGTCCATTAACACTAGGGTTAGTCCTTCTTAACCAATTAAGGAAGAATTAGAACCCTAATGCAAGGCCCAAGTTACAAGTGTGATGTCTTGATGATTATTAGGTGGATTAATTGAAGGAGTTAAACACATTAAGGGTTTAACACTTAGAATTAAAGTTATACACTCCATCCTAATAGAAGGATGCAGGCATAAGCTTAATCACAAAGCCTTAAAACCTTTAGGGTTTAGTCCTTGATTATGAGATGAGGAGAGAATACTCAAAGAGACACAAAGGTAAAACTAAATGGGGAACTAATCAAACCCTAATTATTGCCATGCTTGGTTGTTCCTAAAGTTTGTGAGGTTTACAAGAGAAATCTTCAATGGAACCACCAGGAAGCAGATGAAAGGATCAGGAGAAGCAAAGTAACTTGCTTCACTGAAGAAGACAAGTCACTTGAGGAAAGAAAGTAAGAAGAAGAAGAATGAGCAAGCTCAATCTCAAACACATATCAAAATGCAGCAATGGTGCATAAGGGAGATGAAAAGAAAATGTGAGAAGTGAAGGCAAATTCACTTCTCAAAGTTACTTACCACCTGAAAAGTCAGAAAAGAAATGCAATGCAATGCAAAATGGGATGGAATGGCATGAGTCAAACCAAAACCAGAAGCATATATGGGATGATAATGATGCTATGAGATGATGCAAACATGAGACAACACATGGGGATGATCATACAAGCTCATGGATGCAAATGGAGCAAGTTAAGACACATGAACATACATGAAAAGTCATGACATGCAAATGGCATACAACATGGCAAATGCAAGATGCGATGATCAAACATGCTTTCAATATGTCTTAATATGTCAAGTGAATCAAATGAATGCATAAAATGCTATGGCAAGTCATGGTATGAGTGCAAATGCCAGATGGATGCAAAAAGAAGCCCAAGTTAGGGTTTATGATCAAAGCATCAAACACAAACCAAAATCAGAAGCAAACAACAATATAAAAAATTTAAAATGCACTCAAAGGACCCCTAATCCTATACTAACTCACTACCCAAAGGAGAAGTTTCAACTCTTAACCAAATTCAAGTGATGATTTTCCTAAGTTTTCTAGGGTTTTAGGGTTCCTTAACAAGAAAATTATCAAACAAATTGAAAATGAAAGATCAAATCATGGCCATTTAATCTCACAAACTACATGCTAAACCCAATGCAATGCAAAAAGAATCAAAGTCCAATTCTTTAGGGTTAGGCAGAAATGATTTTTGGAAGTTTGGATCAAAATAATGCATCAAAATGATTTTAATTCCATGAAAAATTCTCAAAATGCATCAAGATCAAAAAAGAAATTTGGTTTGAAGGTTGGACAATGTTTCTAAATGTTTTTAAAGGTTTCATGAATTTTTTGGTGATTTTTAAATACCTAAAAGTATTTTTAATTAATTAATTCTCATTAATTAATTAAAAGGAAACTTTTAAATATTTAAAAAATACTTTTTAAATGCAAAAAATGAAAATAAAAATATTTTTGGTTTCTGAAATTAAATAAAAGTGTGTATAAAAAATTTCAGAATTTTTAAATTGATTTTGCTATTTTAAAATAAATGGACAAATTAAATGGAATAAAAAGAAAATAAAAATGAAATAAATGGGAAGTATGCGCAATGGAGGGCCAGGATTGATTCTGGGAAAGGGGAGTTTGACTTGGCGCGTGAATCAAGGGTCACAATTCAAACCTGGGTAAATTAGGTTTATGAATTAATTAATTGGATTTAATTAAGCTAAACATGATTAGGGTTTCTGAGGATTCATCTGGGCCACTCAAACGCGCGCCAGTCTCCCTTGGTCAACTCATCTAACGTCCCAGATTCAAACACCAATTAATTACAGGGATTAGGGTTAATGGTTCTCAGGTGGCCGGAGAAGACTTCCGGTCGTCTTCTCCGGCGAACCAAAACCCTAGGTTTCACTACAAGCCACCCCACTTCAAATTAAACACGGGGAAATGATCCTCTAACATCCTAGAACATAAATCAAACCTCAAACAACATTTAAACTCCATGAATCAGGCAAATCGAAGCAAACATTTTTCACGGGAGAAATTTCAGAGCATCAATACATCCTCATTTTTCACTCATTTTTAATTTCAAACACATCATTATGATCAGCACAACATACACTTTCATTTTGTAACAAGAAAAACAAGTTCTGAGAAAAAAGTTCTTGAGCTATACCTGAGATGGAATCCTCTGGTTCTGGGCTTTCTGAGCTGTTCTTTGGTGCAAACTCACTCCAATGATCCTCCTTGTGCTAAAGGCAAGCTTAGATGGAGTTTAAACAGGCTATTTTGAGAGGTTCAGTTCTGGTGTATCAGAAAATGAGGTTCTTGTGTGGGCTGTTTCAGATCATTGTGAGGGGTGGGATTTGTTCTATGAGTGATTTCTGATTGATTGGTGAAGAAAGAATGAGTGCTTGATGGATGTGGAAGGAGATTCGAAGAGAGGAAAGTTTTGACAGATTTTGTGGTATGCTGCAATGTGTGTGTTCCAGGCTTGTGGGTGTTGTGTTTTATGATCCATATACCATCCCCAAACTATTGGAATGAATCAGAAGATTTGACATGCACTGTGGGAATGGTATGGAACAATTGGCCAAAAAGTCAAAAGTGGGTGTACTTGCAGCATGGGCTATGGCAGCAGCAGGCTAAGGGCTTGTCTTGCTTCAGCTTGAGTCAGGGACAACCCTTGGATGGCTTATGAATGTCTGCAGCATGTGGATCATGAATTGAGAGTGATTTTGCAAGTTGTCCACTTGTGTTTTCTCATGATTTTTGCTTATGCACATGTGATTCTTCTTGCTGAATTTTGGTGCATGATGTTTCATTTGATCATGGCAATGCATAGAAAGTAACTAGTGATCACATAACTCTTTGGAGAATGATTTTGTCACAAATCCCTCTTTGCACCTTTAAGAAAAATGACTTATGGAACTTTGAAAATCAAGGCACAAAAATGAGAAATCCCTTGGGCCAATTCTGTTTTTAGGTCATGGGTGATGTTTGTGTGATGATTAGAGATCATTTTGAAGTCACAAAAAGGCTTGCCATGAGAAGTTGCAAGTTTTCCATTTGGTGCATAACTTGAAATTTAGTGATTTTTTCCAACTTTGACACACCATAACTTTTGATCCAAAATGAATTAGGTCATGTTCTTGTACTTTTTGAAAAGGGAAAGATCTAATCTACAACTTTCATGACCAAAGTTTTTCCATTTGAAGTATTTTTGGATCAAAAAGTAAGGGTTGAAAAAGTTGCATAAAATGACATTTCATTAAAAGTCAACCTTGCCCAAAAAAGTCAACTTTGCAAAAACTTCAAATTCTTGAATTTTGTGAACTTAAAACTTCTTCCATGATCAAATAAAGATCATATACACTCAAAGTGATGAAGATCACCCCTTGGTTGGGTCATTGGGGGCCTCAGATGCCCTGATTTTGCACTGACTTGTCTGAAAAGTCAACTCTTGATCAGATGACTTCCCCATGGAATTTCTTCATGAAAATTGATATGCATACTCCCTATACCATATGGAGACCAATAGAAACAAGAAAGACCAAAAAATTTGGAGTTATGGCCTATGAAACCAAAACCCTAATTTTAGGTTAACTGTGCAGTCAAACCTGGCTCTGCTTCCATACTAAACCCAGTTCTTATGATTCTTTGGCATTCTTGACTTTGAGGGGATGTAATATGATATAAGAACACACATGGACCCCTTTGAAGTGATTGGTGGCCTTTGGAGTGGCTCAAGAAGCTCTTGGATTGCTCAGATCACAAACCCTAGATGCAGATGACTTTGAATCTATGCAGTGAAACAAACATGTGATATGAGATGGTATGATTGAGTTTATGCATATGAAATGATCACAAGCCATGGTGTGAATGGGTGGGGGCAAATTTGGGGTGTTTACACATACCATGACTTGCCATAGCATTTTGTGCATCCATTTGATTCATTTGACATCTTAAGACATATTAGAAGCATGTTTGATCATTGCATCTTTCATTTCTCATGTTATATGCCATTTGCATTTCATAACTTTTCATGTGTGTTCATGGTTCTAAACTTGCTTCTCTTGCATCCATTTGTTCATATGATCATCCCCATGCCTTGTTTCATGTTTGTATCATCTCATAGTATCATTAACATCATACTAATGCTTCTGGTTTTGATTTGCATCATGTCATGTCATCTCATCTTGCATTGCATTGTATTCCTTTCATTAACTTTTCAGGTGGTAAGTAACTTTGAGAAGTGAATTTGCCTTCACTTCTCACAATTTCTTTTCATCCCTCTTATGCATCGTTGCTGCATTTCTTTTTGTGTTTGAGATTGAGCTTGCTCATTCTTCTTTACCTTACTTTCTTTCTTCAAGTGACTTGTCTTCTTAAATGAAGCAAGTGACTTTGCTTCTCTTTGATCCTTTCATCTACTTCCTGGTGGTTCCTCTGAAGATTTCTCTTGTAAACCTCACAAACCTTAGGAACAACCAAGCATGACAATAATTAGGGTTTGATTAGTCCCCCATTAGTTTTTTTCCTTTGTGTCATCTTTTGAGTCTTCTCTTTTCATCTCATAATCAGGGATTAAACCCTAAAGGCTTTAAGGCTTTGTGATTAAGTTTATTCCTGCATCCTTCTATTAGGATGGAGTGTATAACTTTAATCCTAAGTGTTAAACCCTTAATGTGTTTAAATCTCTTAATCAATTCACTTAATAATCATCAAGACATCAAGCTTGTAACTTGGGCCTTGCATTAGGGTTCTATTTCTTCCTTAATTGGTTAAGAAGGACTAACCCTAGTGTTAATGGACAAGTCCCCCTCAAGTTGTCTTACAAACCATAAAACTCACTTCTTCATCATATCATTAAATAAAATCCACTTAACAAAGGCTTTGTTTTGTCATGAGTTTAATCCCTAATCATGGATTAAGTTGAGGAGCCTTCCTCAGCTTAAACATTCTCATCTATCATCCTTCTATTAGGATGGTGTAATGAGTCTGTTTAATCCCTGATTATGGCTTAATCTCATTACTCAACACTAAACAAAAACCACAAAAACATCTAAATAATCACAAGTAGGTTAATGATCTTAATCCTATACCAAAGGTGATTAAGTGTGAGAAGCTGACTTCACACTTAAGGTATTCTCATTACCCCTAATCAGAGGGAAGATGTGATGAGTTTACTAAATCCATTGGTTTAGGCTTAAGCTCATTAACTTATGACAAATCCAAAAAGCAATAAAAGATTGAAAACTCAAAACAAACAATAATCGTCTCCTCCGGGATTCTTTTCTCATCATACTCATTCACAAACGAGAACTAGCTTCTCCCGTCTAATGCAAGACAGTTTGCACCTGAGCCAGACAGGTCATACACTTGAGCATAGACAAGCAAGCAGTTCACAAGTCAATTCATCTTTCAGTCTCTTTGGGTCGAACTACGGTGTTCTGACTTCCTCATTGCACGAGAGGATACGTAGGCATAACTTAACAGTTATCGAACAAAAGTCTCTGTATATTCCCCCTCTTTCCAGCCTTATTTTCTTAGCCTCATTATCATGAGCATTTCACTCTTATCCTTACACTGACACTGTACATATCACACTCCACTTCTCTTACACTGACACCTGTACATCCTTTTCCAGCCCTTTATACACAAATTGCACTGACACTACCCCTTTAAAACACAAATCTTTTAAGCGTGGATCCCGTCGAGTACGGCGGATAATCTGGGTGCTAATACCTTCCCAGGTTGTAACCAACCCCCTTTCTCAGTCTCTCTGGTTCGCAACCGTCTTATCCATATCTTTCTAGGTCTATGCAGCATTACCTTTCCTTCGGGATAAAAATGCCTAGCTGGCGACTCTTTTCATTCCCGTGAGTTCACTCCTGTGTGTTCCCACATCCCTCTTTCGCCGACCGTTCGCGTCTGTACCTTTATCTGGGCCATTCCCATTTATCGGGAGCGACAGCTTGGCGACTCTGCTGGGGATACTTATACTGTAACCAGGGCTTCTGGTTCTTTTTGTGGGTTCCTCCTAGCGCTTGATTGATTTGTGTTTACTGGGGTGTTATGTGCTATTTGTGTTTGTATATTTATTTTGTTTATTGCCTTATGTACAGTTGTTTTATTGCTTTCTTTATAGCTTTATATACATCATACTGTCATACTATGTTTGGCTGGATCTGGTTTTGTTTTGGTGGGTGGGTGTTCTATTGAGAGTTTAAGGTCCTATACCTGGGACCTGAGTGACACCTAGGCTAGAGTGGTTCATGTTCTTTCCCATTCCATTTCGGTCTGGTGCGGGAATATGAAACACGGTTCAGATATGGGTTTCTTCTTGAGAACTCTGTGCTACAGATTTCCTGTAGTGCTAGGGCTATCTGGGAAGCCTGCTAAGTCTGGATGACCTTCAGTATTGACCTTCAGAAATTGAGGTGAATTAGAGGAGGATCTTTTATGGTTATTGTAAACATTGTACCTCCGGGTTAGAAGTGTTTACACTTCTCATAACTGGTCCAAGTCTGAGGATCCTTGTTTTAGAACATTACCTGTGAGGGGGTTGGGATGTTTACAGGTTTGCAGGTACCCTTGACCTCAGCATACCCTGTTACTTTGTTTTGATTAAGAGTACTCCATTTTGGAACAGTTCTTGTGATTTCTAACCCTGGACATGTGACTCTTTATTTGAGTCCCCCACCTTGGTTACTGGACTTATGAACCTCCATATGGATTTCTTGAACATATATGGACTCATATCAAGGCAGTTAATCAGATCCAGCTCGATCACAAACCCTTGCATATCATTTGCATACTCATCATTTGCATCATTTAACATTTGCTTATTTGTTTTTCAGGGTATCCATACTGTATTTTGGCTTGGTTTTGACCCCTTCATCTGCATAGACCTATCTTCACCAGTATCTGCTTCAGCTATTCCTCATCAGCTACTTCAGTCACCAGCATCACCAGTCTCAGCCTGTCAGTGGCCCATCTTCTAGTATCAGTCATCATCATCAGCACCTGTCTCAGCTCTTCTTCAGCAACATGGCACCCAAGAAGAGTAACATCTCCTATCATTTCTTTGAGCCTGAGCTAGCTGGCATCAGGAAAGTCCAGGCCCTGATTACTCCAGACCATATACCACTATTCAGAGAACATTATGGAGGAATCCTTGATGTGGTTATGGATTTGGACCCTTCACAGAGGAGCTTGATTCATACTTGCCTGCAGTTCTATGATCCCCCTCTGAGGTGCTTAACCTTCCAGAATTTTCAGTTGGGACCTTTGTTGGAAGAGTATTCATCACTGATTGGTGTACCTATCAGGGGTGGAGTCCCCTTCAACCCTGAGATGGCTTTCCCTAGTAATGAATAGGTGGCAAAGGCATTGTATCTGGAACCAGTTCTGATTGGGCAGAACATGACAGCAAAGGCTGGAATCTCTGGTCTACACTTGGATTTCTTGACCTCTCAAGCTATTCTGAAGGCCTCCTTGGGGGAGTGGAAGGCAGTCTGTGCATTATTAGCCCTCAGCATATATGGGGTTATATTATTTGCAGATGAGCCTAAGTTTATTAGCAAGAATGCAATCCATCTTTTCATTCTGAGGAACCCAGTACCCACCTTACTGGGAGATTTCTATTAATCTGTCCACCAAAGGAATTAAAAGCAAAGGGGAAGATTAGTGAGATGTTGTGCTCCTTTGTTCCATACTTGGCTGCTCAAACATTTTCCAAAGACTGATGCATTCTCGAACCCCCACCAGCAGAAAAATTGGGCTAGGAGGCTTGTTGCTCTAACCTCAGATGACATCAGGTGGTGCACTCAGAGCACTAAGGGCAGAGACATCATTACTAGTTGTGGGCAATTTCCCAATGTACCTCTGATAGGAGTGAAGGGTTGCATCAACTACAACCCTCTGCTATTCAAAAGACAATTGGGCTATGCATTGGTTCACCCTCCTAGAGTACAGGATCTAGCTGAGACCCTTTATTGTGAGAGCAAGCCTAATCTGGCTATTGTCAGGCAAGTATCCTGGGCTTGGGATAATGTCCAGACTAAAGGGGTAACCATTCTTGGGAGATGCAGCAATGTGGCCTCAGCTCAGTATTATGAGTGGTCTCATGCCAGGGCTCAACTTTCTGGGATGCCCTTTACCATTGAAGATGTGCCTGGGCCATCCACAACACCATCTCCAGCAACTGTCAGCCTGGAAGAGTTTGAGAAATTGAGAGAGAGAAATGAGAATCTGACTCAAGCTCTGCAGAAGACCCTCTGGGAGAGGAGTGATGGTCGGCTGGACATTGAAAGGTTAGAAAAGCTTAAGGTGGAGCATCTAGCCAAGATTGAAAAGTCAGAAGACTACATCAAGAAGTCAAGGGCTGGAGAGCAGATCTTGAAGAATGCCTGCAAGGAGGCTCAATCCCAGAAGTCCATGACTGATTTATATTTGAAAGAGAGTCAAGCTAGGTGGGTCAGGATCACCGAAGCTCGTACTCAGGAGGATAAGAGGACTCAGGACAAAATTGAGCAGTTGGAGGCTAGTGCAAAAGAGCAACAGGAGGCCCTGCTAGCAGCCCAGAGAGAGATCTCAGAGTTGAAGATTAGAGCTGGTGTGAAGAGGTCAAAAGATCAGGGCAGACACCAGAAGCTAACTGCAACTATTGCCACCAGGAATCTTCTCATCAGGAACCTCACGGAGCATCCAGCTGACCCTGTGACTGAAGCACTTCTGAAGGAAGTCCAGGAGGATGAATTTGGTCTTGGTGTCTAACTTTTGCTTGTTGTTGCTTTCATTTCATTGTACTTTTCCTTTTTTTGTGTTGTATTTTGACCCCTCAGAGGGCATGTATTGTAAAAAGAAACAAATTATGTATCATTCACTTTTTGTAATATATGTGTTGGTTTGTTTTTATCTGAGTTCTTCCAAGCAACATCAAAAGCATCTTCTTCAGGGGTCTGGAAAGGTCAAAACCAAGTGCCAAGCCGGATACCTTGGAAACAAATAGGCATGCTGCATTGCATACTAACTTTTGTTTTGTTTTGTAGGTTTTTGTTTTGTTGTTACTAACTCTGTTGTGATTCAGGAACTATTGCTCGACGTCGGTGTTCCCACTCAACCGTCCACACAAATATCCCACCCGCAACAACCTTCCGGGCATACAAATGGACCAAGTACAGCAGGACCTTACAGAGGTCAGGAATCAAATGGCCAATGAGAGACTAGAAATGAGGAATCATATGACTCAGTTTATGGAGGTGATGAATAATATGGCTCAAAGCCAGGAGAGATTAAGAGCACTGGTAGAGAGGCAGAATCAGGAAGACCCTCATCTAGGGACTGCTGGGACAAGCAACAATGAGAGGGTTCAGCCTCATATTAATCCCCCAGTCTATGGACCCCACCTTCATCCAGAGATCAACATCCCTGTTAATGTGCAAGGGACCGCCACTGCAGGCAGAGTATTACAAGAAGACCCCCAGGAAGATCAATTTACAGTGATGGGAGCGGGGGATGAAGCCTATGACAGAAGGCTAGATGAAATTCCTAAGAAACTGAGATCCCTGGAGTCCCAGAATTCTTTGGGCTTTGATGTTATGGACATGGGTCTAGTGGACGGGGTCAGGATTCCCCACAAATTTAAGCCTCCGTGCTTTGAGAAGTACAACGGAACTTCCTGTCCTCGAACCCATTTACAATCCTTTCTGTGGAGGCTGAAGGCATATACCATGGACGAAAAGCTATGGATGTTTTATTTTGAAGATAGCTTAACAGGAGCTTCAAGGGAATGGTACTCTCACCTGACTAGAGCAACCATCAGGTGCTGGAAGGACCTGGCTGAGGCCTTTATCAGACAATATCAGTACAACTTGGATATGGCTCCCAACAGGACCCTCCTGATGGGGATGTCTCAATCATCCAGGGAAAGCTTCCGGGAGTACGCTCAGAGGTGGAGACAGCTTGCTGCTGCTGTCCAGCCACCCATGTCAGAGATGGAGATGGCTGATATGTTTATGAACACCCTCCAGGGGACATACATTGACAGGCTAGCTGCCTTTTCTTCCACTAGCTTTGCTTACGTGGTCATAGCCGGGGAAATAATTGAGAGCCTATTAAAGATGGGCAAAATTTCTGACAACGGTGCCAGCTCATCCAGCAACACAAGAAAGCCTTTTGTGGGCCCAAGAAGAACTGGTGAGACCAATGCTATTCAGGCCAGCAGGGGCAGACCACAATATGTTCATAGGTCTGTGGCAGCAGTCACCATTCCCGCTCCAATTCATCCTCATCCAGCTTATCAACCACAACAACAAAATTACCAACAACAAACTCAGTATCCTCCTCAGAGAAACTACAACAACAACGACAATAATCAGCAAAGACGATTTCAACAGAGACCATCTCAGGCCAATAGGGTAATCGATCCGATCCCTATGCCCTATGCCACATTATTGCCACAACTCTTGAAACTCAACCTGGTTGAGCTAAGGACGTTGGCACCTCCAGATCCTACCAGTCTGCCCAGAAATTATGACGCCAGCGCTAGATGTGCTTTTCACTCGAATGCACCTGGCTACAGTACAGAGAAGTGCAGAGCTTTGCACATGAAAGTACAGGATCTAGTGGATTCCAAAGCTCTAAACTTTGCACCACCACCAAATGTTAACAAGAACCCTATGCCCAACCATGGAGGGCCCAGAATCAATGCTATTGAAGAAGACAAGCCGTCTTACTTGATAACCAGTGTGGGTCAGATCCGGACACCTTTGGTAGAGATTAAAGCTCAACTCCTTGAATGCCAAATGTTCCCGGGATGTGAGCTAGGGTGTGCTTATTGCAACATTTCAGTGAATGGGTGTGATAACTTGAGAGAGGGCATAGATGGTCTCATCCAGAGTGGCCTGCTTCAAATCACAACATCAATACCTACCAATCCAGCAATCTCCTTAACAACAATTCCCGAGCCTTCTACAACAGCAACAACCATTATTCCAAACAATTCCTCAGTGTCATCAACAAATGCTTCATCTATTACTTCAACGGACCAAATATCAACAAACATCCCTTCTACAACTTCAGCACCCCTTCATTCAGAGTCTCCTACAACAACAACATCCATCCAGTCAACAGTGTCTCCTACAACGTCAACAACAAATAATGAAAGTGTCTCAACAGTTACAATTTATTATGATTCTGCAAATGATTCTGCCTACAACTCACAAAATGTCACTCCTATCAGAGCACCAGTTACAATATACTATGATCCACATACTATCATGGTCCCTTCTGCAGCTGCTATCAGTCCAGTCACTATCACGGTGCCTGGGCCAGTTCCTTATGAAAGCAGTAATGCCATCCCTTGGCATTACGGCTCCGATCTATACTGCGAAGGACAGAAAACCCCTTTTGATCAAAAGGTTGATGAATTCATGAGAATCATCAAGAAAAGTGATTACAAGATAGTGGACCAGCTTCACCAGACACCTTCCAAGATCTCCATTTTATCATTGCTTATGTGCTCCGAGGCTCATCGGAACGCACTATTAAAAGTCTTGCACGCAGCTTATGTGCCAGAGGAGATTACTGTCAATCAGTTGGAAGCTGTGGTTGGAAATGTTAATGCTAGTAATGGACTAGGATTTACCAACACTGATTTGACTACGGAAGGTCGCAATCATAACAAGGCTTTGCACATTACCATGGAGTGTAAGGGTGCAGTTCTTTCCCATGTGCTGGTAGACACAGGGTCGTCCCTCAATGTCTTACCTAAAAAAGCCCTTGTGAAGCTGGAATATGAAGGATTGGCATTACGCCCCAGCAACTTGGTAGTAAGAGCCTTTGACGGTTCTAAGAGATCAGTTCTGGGAGAAATTGAGTTGCCTATAACGATTGGCCCGCAAACTTTCAAAACGACCTTCTTCGTGATGGATATACAGCCTGCCTACAGCTGTCTATTGGGTAGGCCATGGATACACGCCGCTGGCACCGTGACCTCAACCCTTCACCAGAATTTAAAATTAGAGTGAGAGGGCCAAGTCGTTACTATTTGTGGAGAAGAAGATATTTTTGTTAGCCATCTGGCTACATACAAATACATTGAGATGGATGGGGAGATCCACGAAACGATGAGTCAAGGGTTTGAGGCCTTGAACATAAATGAAACATCTGTTGTACCTGGAACCTCAATGACATCTTATCAACAAGCCCAAAAGGTTGTTGAGGAAGGGACTGCCCAAGGCTGGGGCAAGTTGCTGCCCGTAGAGAAGAAAGAGGATAGATTTGGGTTGGGTTACAAACCAACTCAACGAGATCAGGCAGAGGCTGCTAAGGAGCCCAACTTTGTCAGTGGGGGGATGCTCACCCCCGATGCTGTAAACAACTTGGAAGATGAGTCGGAAGATGAGCGCAACCTGGAGAGCTGGATACGTCCAAGGATCCCGGGGAACCGTATCTCAAACTGGTCTTCCCAGGAAATTATAAGGGTTACTCCTGCAGAGTAATTATTATTTCCTGTATATTTTAAGCATGCATCAAGTCTTGCATCTTGCCCAAGATGACAAGACTCATTTTGTAATCGGGCCATCTGTAATTTTGTGCAACAAGATTAATCAATGAAATATCAGACATCTTTTGCAAACGAGTCTTTTTTCTTTTCCGCTCACTGTTTTTCCATTTTTCTTTTTGTACAAAAATAAATGGCAATGTTTTCAAAATGATAACTTCATTTCACTTTTTCTAAACAAGATTAAAATCAATCACTAAAATGAACAATCTAAACCCTTGCAGAGAATGCCTTCCAGACTGCACCGACAACAGCACAGCTATGGCTTCGTATGACTTTGACAATCCAATCAATCAAGCCGATGAAGGGGTTGAAGAAGACTATGAGCTTCCTGAAGAGCTAGACAGGTTGTTAAGGCAAGAGGAGAAGGCTATCACTCCTCATCAGGAGGAGGTCGAAACGATTAATCTTGGTACAGCTGAAGACGTGAAAGAGGTTAAGATCGGGGCCTGTTTACAAGACTCAGTGAAGAGACAACTGATTGACCTACTTCAAGAATATGTGGATGTGTTTGCCTGGTCTTACCAGGATATGCCAGGGTTGGATACCGATATTGTTATGCACAAGCTGCCTTTAAGAGAAGATTGCCCACCGGTTAAACAGAAACTGCGCCGTACTCGCCCAGACATGGCAATGAAGATCAAAGAAGAGGTACAAAAGCAGTGGGACGCCGGGTTCCTTGCTGTAACTAGCTATCCACCGTGGGTTGCTAATATAGTACCTGTGCCTAAGAAAGACGGCAAAGTGAGGATGTGTGTTGACTACCGGGACCTGAACAGAGCCAGCCCAAAAGATGACTTCCCATTACCTCACATTGATGTATTGGTTGATAATACAGCTCAGTTCTCGGTATTCTCCTTCATGGACGGATTTTCAGGATACAATCAGATCAAAATGTCACCTGAAGACATGGAGAAGACAACTTTCATCACACCTTGGGGCACGTTCTGTTACAAGGTGATGCTATTCGGATTGAAGAACGCTGGTGCAACATATCAACGGGCTATGGTAACATTATTCCACGATATGATCCATAAAGAAATCGAATGTTATGTGGATGACATGATTGCCAAGTCCCTCACAGAAGAAGACCACCTGGTAAATCTGCTGATGTTATTCAAGCGTCTGAGGAAGTACCAACTGAAGCTGAACCCCAACAAGTGCACATTCGGGGTGCGATCTGGTAAGCTGCTGGGTTTTATTGTAAGCGATAAAGGGATTGAGGTTGACCCTGATAAAGTCAAAGCCATTCAAGAAATGCCTGCACCGAAGTCTAAAAAAGAAGTTCGAGGGTTTCTAGGTAGATTGAACTACATCTCAAGGTTCATATCTCACCTTACAGCAACCTGTGAACCCTTGTTCAAGCTGTTAAGAAAAGAACAAATGGTCAGGTGGAATGAAGACTGCCAGAGGGCTTTTGACAAGATCAAAGAATACCTGCAAGAGCCTCCAATCCTTATGCCTCCAGTTGAAGGAAGACCTCTGATAATGTACTTGACGGTATTAGAAGAGTCGATGGGGTGTGTGTTGGGCCATCATGACGAGTCTGGTCGAAAAGAGTATGCAATATACTACCTGAGCAAAAAGTTTACCGACTGTGAACAACGTTATTCACTGCTTGAGAAAACTTGCTGTGCTTTAGCGTGGGCTGCTCGCCGACTGAGACAGTATATGTTGACCCACACTACTTTATTGATATCCAAAATGGACCCCGTTAAATACATTTTTGAGAAGCCAGCTCTTACCGGACGGGTTGCAAGATGGCAAATGATTCTCACGGAGTATGACATTCAGTACACATCTCAGAAAGCCATTAAGGGCAGTGTATTGTCTGAATATCTTGCTGAGCAACCTATTGATGACTACCAGCCTATGAGATTTGACTTCCCTGATGAAGACATCATGTTCATAAAAGCAAAAGATCATGAAGAGCCTGTTCACACTGAAGGGCCTGACCCGGAAGAAGAATGGACTATGATGTTTGATGGGGCTGTTAATATGAATGGTCGTGGTGTTGGTGCAGTACTCATTACACCTAAGGGAGTTCACATGCCTTTCTCGGCAAAGCTCACCTTCAACTGCACCAACAACGAAGCTGAATACGAAGCTTGCATTATGGGTCTTGAGGAAGCCATTGACCTCAGGATCAAGACATTGACTGTATTCGGAGATTCAGCTCTGGTAGTTAATCAAACCAACGGCAAATGGTACACCCACCAGGATCATCTGATACCTTACAGGGATTATACAAGAAGGTTATTGATTTTCTTCACAACAATCAAGCTTGAGTATATCCCTCGGGACGAGAATCAGTTTGCAGATGCTCTGGATACCATTTCATCAATGATCAAAGTTCAGGCTGCCAACTTTGTACCTCAGATTTCAGTGTCCAGACTTGACAGACCGGCATATGTGTTCGCAGCAGATGTTGTCAAAGATGATAAGCCTTGGTTCCATGACATTAAGTGCTTCTTGGAGGATCAAACATACCCATCTGGGGCATCTTCCAATGATAAGAAGACTTTGAGAAGGCTTGCTGGTAGCTTCTTCCTGAACACTGATGGTTCCCTGTACAAGAGAAACTTTGATATGATACTCCTCAGATGTGTTGAAAGAACAAAAGTAGACTTGTTGATGCACGAGGTGCACGAAGGATCCTTTGGTACCCATGCTGGAGGGCATGCCATGGCCAAGAAGTTGCTAAGATCAGGCTATTACTGGATCACAATGGATGCAGACTGTTGTGCCTATGCCAGGAAATGCCATAAATGCCAGATCTATGCGAATAAGGTGCATGTGCCTCCCAATCCCTTGAATGTGATGTCTTCACCCTGGCCCTTTGCTATGTGGGGCATTGATATGATTGGCAAGATCGAGCCGATTGCTTCAAATGGTCACAGATTCATCTTGGTAGCCATTGACTATTTTACCAAGTGGGTCGAAGCAGCTTCTTATGCAAATGTTACAAGGCAGGTGGTAGCCAGATTTCTGAAGAGAGATATCATCTGTCGATACGGAGTTCCCGAGCGAATCATTACTGATAATGGTTCCAACTTGAACAACAAAATGATGGCAGAACTATGCCGGGACTTCAAGATCCAACACCACAATTCTTCTCCTTACAGGCCAAAGATGAACGGCGCTGTTGAGGCAGCTAATAAGAATATCAAGAAGATTGTGCAGAAGATGGTTGTCACCTACAAAGACTGGCATGAAATGCTACCATTTGACTTACATGGGTACCGCACGTCAATCAGAACATCCACTGGGGCAACACCGTATCAGCTTGTGTATGGTATGGAAGCAGTCCTACCTGTTGAAGTTGAATTACCCTCCCTACGGGTACTGATGGATGTTAAGCTGAACGAAGCAGAATGGGTCCGATCCCGATACGAGCAACTGAGTCTGATTGAAGAGAAGAGATTGGCTGCAATATGTCATGGGCAGTTGTATCAGAGAAGAATGAAGAAAGCCTTCGATCAGAAAGTCAGGCTCCGAGAGTACCAAGTAGGAGATCTGGTGCTGAAAAGAATCCTCCCTCCTCATACAGACCACAGCGGCAAGTGGACCCCAAACTATGAAGGACCATTCGTGGTAAAGAAAGTCTTCTCCGGTGGAGCACTGATGCTCAGCACCATGGATGGTGAAGATTTCCCGTCCCCTGTAAATTCAGATGCAGTTAAAAAATACTTCGCATAAAAATGACCCGCTGGACATAAAAACAGAATGTAAGTCCAGGCAAAAATAGGGCATCCCGGCGAGTCAAAAACAGAATAAAAGACTCGGGCAAAAATAAGGGAAAATAAACAAAAAAATGTGTACACCCGCTGAGTTGAAAAGCCGCATTGGACAGCTCAGGAAAAAAATGGGTATCCCGATGGATTGAAAACCCGAAAGGGCGATCCATGCAAAATAAGGGAATAAGCGAACAACTGCACTCTGGATTCGTGTGTATCACTTACAACTTGGTAAGCTTCGAAAGGATCAAGCCTCTTTCAGAATTAGCCTTCTTCAGGAAGCAAGACGAGAAGAACGTCAAATGTCATACGAGTCATAGCAAAGGGAAGCTCCTTAAAGCGTCGTCAACATTGCCAGCATTTTGTTTCTCAATTTGTAACAATCTCCTCATTTCAGGGGATATGTTTCTTTGATGTATCTTGCCAATTCAGGGCACACGAATTAATAAAAACAGAATTTCAGTCAAGTTTCACCTCGTACACTTCATTTTTATTTGCAAAGAATGTCTGATATCTTTAAAATACTGATTGCATGAATACAGATGCTTATCCTCAAAAATAAAAACTACGTGCTTGCAGGAAATATACTTACTCTCGGGAGTGTCTAACTACTATGACGGAGTTCGGTAAGGGATACCTCGGGATCACTCGCGCGTTTTTCTGTCTTTTCAGGATTGCAGGTACTCAAAGCACGACATGGGACATGTAAGCTTCATCCCAGCAAGATGGCAAATCAACACTCACCCAGTCTTAACACTCAAAGTGTTTTCTCCCCAGCTGAGTTGCCACTTATTGCTTCCCCCAGCCGAGTTGTCAATCATTCTTCCTCAGCCAAGTACAAAAGCCAGGGAACCACTCCCCACAGAGTTTCAGCCTCTATCCAGAAGAGCAACGCACGAAAGGATCACAACAGAGTGACAGAGACTTCTACAAACCCCAGATGGGTCCCTCATTACCAAGAATAGGTCTATCATTGACCCATTTCCCCAAGCAGAATCATCTCATCAGATCTAACAACGATCTTATCCCCAGCTGGGACGTCCTTTTCAAACAGATCAACTAGAGATCTTCACAGCAACGGGATCCGAATCACGGATCTGTATCTTTGTATAAAACATAGCATTCGCATCATATTCACCCCGCAAAGCGTAGTATTCCGTCTAATACGGGGCATTACGGCAAAAATCAAACATGTTGCATAATCATAAGTCATGGTCTGAATCAAGCACTTGTGAATAATGACAACCCATCAACAATATACGGAATACTCCCCAGCTTCCCCAGCAAAGAGCTAAAACAGTTGCCATATACCCACAAACATCAGTACATACTCCTTGTGGCACCCGTCCGTGTCATATCCCCAGCAGAGAGCCAAAGTATCCCCTTTGCACTCACAGATACATATATATATATATATATATATATATATATATATATATATATATATAAATTTCTTGACACTCGTCCGTGTCACTTTCCCCAGCACAGTAATCGAAACACTTTGTATACCAGATACTTGTTTATACTATACTCTTCTCCTTTTGATACTCGTCCGTGTCACTCTCCCCAGCAGGTGGAACACTTAAATATACACCACTCATACTTATACAGATACTCGTCCGTATCTTGTATACACCATTTATATCCCCGCAGATTCAACACTCGTCCGTGTTCTCTGTTAACCAGTTGGTACTCGTCCGTGCCATCATCTCAGAACATGTGTCAAGCGTTTGTTTCTACCTGATACTCGTCCGTATCATAGTCTTAAGGATGCTTGTCCGCGTCTTTAATCCATACACTGTGTCAAACACTCTTGTCTTCTTGAATATAGATACTCGTCTGTGTCTACTATTCCCCAGAAGAGTCCCTTCAGATTCAACACTCGTCCGTGTTCCTTGTTAACCAGTTGATACTCGTTCGTATCATCATCTCTGAACACGTGTCAGTTTTTGTTTCTACCTGATACTCGTCCGTATCATAGTCTTAAGGATGCTCGTCCGCATCTTTAATCTATACACAATACCAAACACTTATACCTTTTATTTCTTCGATATAAACACTCGTCCGTGTTTACTATTCCCCAGTAGATTTCCCACAAAGCAAATTTCTTTTCTATCTGACATTCGTCCTATGTCATGATAAACCTTGAGAGCAGCCGTACCCTGCTAGGTGATCGTCCTTCACCTCTTGATGATCGACCTTCATCATGCTCATCCGATGGCCGTCCCCATCATCGATCTTTTCTATCCGACATTCGTCCTATGTCGTGATACAGAGCGGCTGTCCCCTGCTAGGTGATCGTCCTTCACCTTTTGATGATCGTCCTTCATCATTTTATCCAATGGCCGTCCCCATTGTTGATTTTGGTTATCTGACATTCGTCCTATGTCATGATAAACCTTGAGAGGAGTCGTCCCCTGCTAGGTGATCGTCCTTCACCTCTTGATGGTCTTCCTCCATCATGCTCATCCGATGGCCGTCCCCATCGTTGACCTTTTATCCGGCATTCGTCCTATGTCGCGATATTTTCGGCAGCCGTACCCTGCCAGGTGGTCGTCCTCCACCTTAGATGACCGTCCCTCATCTTAACCCTTACAGAGCAGCCGTCCCCTGCTAGGTGATCGTCCTTCACCTTTGATGTCCGTACCTCATCATCTGTTTATTTCATTTATTCTTTAACCCGATGGCCGTCCCCGTCGTGGTCCCTTTTCCTTTTCCTGATGATCATCCTTCATCAGTTTAGCCCGATGGCCGTCCCCCATCGTTGGTTGCTTTGCTTTATGAACTTGATGGCCGTCCCCATCATTTTCATTAATCCCCAGAGAATCTTACAGCTTTGCTTGATGGCCGTCCCCATCATGATCCCTTTTATCCCCAGCATGTCGGTCGTCCCCGTCATTGCTCTTTACCCAGCAGTCGTCCTCTGCTCGACGGTCGTCCTCCGTCGCCTATACTTTACAATATACTTTATTTTTCCTTTACAATCTATATCCCTTTTCTTCTTCATTCTGTGAGTGCAAATTTTGGACTGTCTTTGGTATTCAACCACAAGTTATCTTGTTTGCCTGATAAGCCGTCGCTTACATCCTGCACAGCTAACTCATGTTTGAATAGGGGCAGCTGTAAACACCCCAAATTTGCCCTCACCCATTCACACCATGGCTTGTGATCATTTCATATGCATAAACTCAATCATACCATCCCATATCACATTTTTGATTCACTGCATAGATTCAAAGTCATTTGCATCTAGGGTTTGTGATCTGAGCAATCCAAAAGCTTCTTGAGCCACTCCAAAGGTCATCAATCACTTCAAAGGGGTCCATGTATGTTCAAACATCATATTATATCCTCTCCAAGTCAATAATGTCAAAAAATCACAAGAACTGAGAATGGTATGGAAGCAGAGCCAGGCTTGACTGCACAGATGACCTAAAATTAGGGTTTTGGTTTCAGAGGCCATAACTCCAAATTTTTTGCTCATTCTTGTTTCTATTGGTCTCTATATGGTATAGGTAGCATGCATATCAATTTTCATGAAGAAATTCCATGGGGAAGTCATCTGATCAAGAGTTGACTTTCTGAGCAAGTCAGTGTAAAATCAGGGCATCTGAGGCCCCCAATGACCCAACCAAAGGGTGTTCTTCATCATTTTGATTGTATATGATCTTTATTTGATCATAGAAGAAGTTGGAAGTTCACAAAATTGAAGAATTCCAAGTCTTTTGCAAAGTTGACTTTTTGGGAAAGTTTGACTTTTAATGAAATTGCCATTTTAGGAAACTTTTTCAACCTTTACTTTTTGATTCAAAAATGCTTCAAATGGAAAAACTTTGGTCATGAAAGTTGTAGAATGGATCATTCCCTTTTCAAAAAGTACAAGAACGTGACCTAATTCATTTTGGATCAAAAGTTATGGCTTGTCAAAGTTGGCTAAAATCACAAAATTTCAAAGTTTCCACCAAAGAGGCAAAGTTGCAAATTCACTTCTCAAGGCAAATTAAGTTATCAAATGGGCTTCTAAACTTCACCACATGATCATACATGACCTAAAATCAGAATTGGCCCAAGGGATTTCTCATTTTTGTGCCTTGATTTTCAAATATCCATAAGTCATTTTTCATAAAAGTGCAAAGAGGGATTCTTGGCAAAATCATTCTCCCATGAATTGTGTGATCACTAGCTGGTTCTAACTCATTGCCATGACCAAATGAAGTATCATACACCAAAATTCAGCAAGGATTATCTCATGTACATAACCAAAAATCATGAAATAACACAAGTGGGCAAGTTGCAAAAACCTCTCTAGCTCATGATCCAAATGCAGCAGACTTTCATGAGCCATCCAAGGGCCATCCTTGACTCAAGCTGAGGCAGGACAAGCCTCTAGACTGCTGCTGCCATAGCCCATGCTGCAAGTACAAATCAACTTGACTTTTTGGCCAAAACTCCCATACCCTTGGAATAGTGATCAGCAGCCTCTACTGACCTGCTCCACAGCCTACTCACACATCATGGGAGTGATATAGCAACTCATTGGCCATTGAAACAAGACACAACACAACCCTCACAAAATCTGTCAAAAAACTCCTCTTCTTCGAATCTCTCTATACAACCATCAAACCTTCATTTTTCCTTCACCAATGAATCATACACCCTCCATGGAACAAGAATCAATCATTAAAAGAGCCTGAAACATCACATACAAGAACCTCAAATTCTGCTACACCAGAACTGGAATCTTCAAACTAGCCACCATCAAAGCTTTCCAAGCATCCCACTAGCTTCAGAAGGGCCAAGGGAGTTCATTTGCACAAGTGGGAGGTTCTGGAAGCTCACCATTGAAGCTTTCCAGCTCAGGTATGGCCAAGAACACTTTCTCACAGAACTTGTTTGTCTTGTTATAAAATGAAAGTGTATGTTGTGCTGATCATAATGATGTGTTTGAAATTGAAAATGAGTGGAAAATAAGGATGTATTGATGCTCTGAAACTTCACCCGTGAAACTTGTTTGATTCGATTCTCTCTGTTTTTGGATGATAAATGTTGTTTGAAGGGTGATTTGAATGGGGTTTGGGTAAAGGATCTTTTCCCTGGCTTCAATTTGATGAATGGTGGCCTGTAGCATGTTCTAGGGTTTTTGACCCGCCGGAGAAGACGACCGGAACCACTGTTCCGGCCGTCTGAGGTTAGTTTGCCCAAATTAGGGTTTAGCTGAGTCATTAGTGTGTTTTGAATCTGGACCCTAGGATGTTGTTTCCCGCGTGTGGACCAATGGCTTGGATCTTGTCATTAATTCATAATTTCCATTTAACTTAATTAATTAGGTTTAATTAGTTAATTAACCAGATTTGAATTGTGACCATTGGATTACGCGCCAAGTCAACAGCCCCTTCCCCAGTTTCAATCTGATCCGTCCATTGCATATACTTTTCATTTAATTAGTTTTATTTTCATTTTTATTCATTTAATTTGTATAATTTATTTAAAATAGCAAAACAATTTTAAAAATTCTGAAAATTTTTGTACAAACTTTTATTAATTTTCAGAAACCAAAAACATTTTTATTTTTATTTTTTGCAATAAAAAATATTTTTAAATCATTTAAAAGTTTAATTTTAATTAATCAATGAGAATTAATTAATTAAAAATACTTTTACGTATTTAAAAATCACCAAAAAATTCATGAAACCTTTAAAATCATTTAGAAACATTGTCCAACCCTCAAACCAAATTTATTTTTTGATCTTGATGCATTTTGATAATTTTCCATGGAATTAATTCAATTTCAAAGCATTATTTTGATCCAATGTTCAAAAATTCATTTCTGCCTAACCATTGAGAGTTGGACTTTGGTTCTTTTTGCATTGTGTCTTGCATGTCATGTAGTTTGTGAGGTTAAATTGGCATAATGCGATCTTTCATTTTCCATTTGTTTGACATTTTTCTTGTTAAGGTACCCTAAAACCCTAGAAATCTTAGGAAATTCATAACCCTAATTAGGTTAAGAGTTGGAACCTCTCCTTTGGGCAGTGAGTTTATGTAGGTTTAGGGTTCCTTGGAGTGCATTTTCAATTTTTTATCTTGATGTTTGCTTCTGATTTTGGTTTTTGTTTGTTGCATTGATCATAAACCCTAATTTGGGCTTCCTTTTGCATTCATCTTGCATTTGCTTGCATACCATGACTTGCCATAGCATTTTGTGCATCCATTTGATTCATTTGACATCTTAAGACATATTAGAATCATGTTTGATCATTGCATCTTTCATTTGTCATGTTATATGCCATTTGCATTTCATAACTTTTCATGTGTGTTCATGGTTCTAAACTTGCTTCTCTTGCATCCATTTGTTCATATGATCATCCCCGTGCCTTGTTTCATGTTTGTATCATCTCATAGCATCATTAACATCATACTTATGCTTCTGGTTTTTATTTGCATCATGTCATGTCATCTCATCTTGCATTGCATTGTATTCCTTTCATTAACTTTTCAGGTGGTAAGTAACTTTGAAAAGTGAATTTGCCTTCACTTCTCACAATTTCTTTTCATCCCTCTTATGCATCATTGCTGCATTTTGTTTTGTGTTTGAGATTGAGCTTGCTCATTCTTCTTTACCTTACTTTCTTTCTTCAAGTGACTTGTCTTCTTAAATGAAGCAAGTGACTTTGCTTCTCTTTGATCCTTTCATCTGCTTCCTGGTGGTTCCTCTGAAGATTTCTCTTATAAACCTCACAAACCTTAGGAACAACCAAGCATGACAATAATTAGGGTTTGATTAGTCCCCCATTAGTTTTTTTCCTTTGTGTCATCTTTTGAGTCTTCTCTTCTCATCTCATAATCAGGGATTAAACCCTAAAGGCTTTAAGGCTTTGTGATTAAGTTTATGCCTGCATCCTTCTATTAGGATGGAGTGTATAACTTTAATCTTAAGTGTTAAACCCTTAATGTGTTTAAATCTCTTAATCAATTCACTTAATAATCATCAAGACATCAAGCTTGTAACTTGGGCCTTGCATTAGGGTTCTATTTCTTCCTTAATTGGTTAAGAAGGACTAACCCTAGTGTTAATGGACAAGTCCCCCTCAAGTTGTCTTACAAACCATAAAAATCACTTCTTCATCATATCATTAAATAAAATCCACTTAACAAAGGATTTGTTTTGTCATGAGTTTAATCCCTAATCATGGATTAAGTTGAGGAGCCTTCCTCAGCTTAAACATTCTCATCTATCATCCTTTTATTAGGATGGTGTAATGAGTCTGTTTAATCCCTGATTATGGCTTAATCTCATTACTCAACACTAAACAAAAACCTCAAAAACATCTAAATAATCACAAGTAGGTTAATGATCTTAATCCTATACCAAAGGTGATTAAGTGTGAGAAGCTGACTTCACACTTAAGGTATTCTCATTACCCCTAATCAGAGGGAAGATGTGATGAGTTTACTAAATCCATTGGTTTAGGCTTAAGCTCATTAACTTATGACAAATCCAAAAAGCAATAAAAGACTGAAAACTCAAAACAAACAATAATCGTCTCCTCCGGGATTCTTTTCTCATCATACTCATTCACAAACGAGAACTAGCTTCTCCCGTCTAATGCAAGACAGTTTGCACCTGAGCCAGACAGGTCATACACTTGAGCATAGACAAGTAAGCAGTTCACAAGTCAATTCATCTTTCAGTCTCTTTGGGTCGAACTACGGTGTTCTGACTTCCTCATTGCACGAGAGGATACGTAGGCATAACTTAACAGTTATCGAACAAAAGTCTCTGTATATTCCCCCTCTTTCCAGCCTTATTTTCTTAGCCTCATTATCATGAGCATTTCACTCTTATCCTTACACTGACACTGTACATATCACACTCCACTTCTCTTACACTGACACCTGTACATCCTTTTCCAGCCCTTTATACACAAATTGCACTGACACTACCCCTTTAAAACACAAATCTTTTAAGCGTGGATCCCATCGAGTACGGCGGACAATCTGGGTGCTAATACCTTCCCAGGTTGTAACCAACCCCCTTTCTCAGTCTCTCTGGTTCGCAACCGTGTTATCCATATCTTTCTAGGTCTATGCAGCATTACCTTTCCTTCGGGATAAAAATGCCTAGCTGGCGACTCTTTTCATTCCCGTGAGTTCACTCCTGTGTGTTCCCACATCCCTCTTTCGCCGACCGTTCGCGTCTGTACCTTTATCTGGGCCATTCCCATTTATCGGGAGCGACACCCACCAGTAAAGCAGAAGCTGCGCCGTACTCGCCCAGATATGGCAATGAAGATAAAGGAAGAAGTACAAAAGCAGTGGGACGCCGGGTTCCTTGTTGTGACTAGCTATCCGCCGTGGGTTGCTAATATTGTACTTGTGCCTAAGAAAGACGGCAAAGTGAGAATGTGCGTGGACTACCGGGATCTGAACAGAGCCACCCCGAAGGATGATTTCCCTTTACCTCACATTGATGTATTGGTTGATAACACGGCTCAGTTCTCGGTATTCTCCTTCATGGATGGATTTTCAGGATATAATCAGATCAAAATGTCGCCTGAAGACATGGAGAAAACCACTTTCATCACACCTTGGGGCACGTTCTGTTATAAGGTGATGCCATTCGGACTGAAGAATGCGGGTGCAACTTATCAACGGGCTATGGTAACATTATTCCACGACATGATCCATAAATAAATTGAGTGTTATGTGGATGACATGATTGCTAAGTCCCTCACAGAAGAAGACCACCTGGTAAATCTGTTGAAGCTGTTCAAGCGTCTGAGGAAGTACCAACTGAAGTTGAACCCCAACAAATGCACATTCGGGGTGCGATCCGGTAAGCTGCTGGGATTTATTGTAAGTGAGAAAGGGATTGAAGTTGACCCTGACAAAGTTAAAGCCATTCAAGAAATGCTTGCACCGAAGACTGAGAAAGAAGTTTGGGGGTTCCTAGGTAGATTGAACTACATTTCAAGGTTCATATCTCACCTTACGGCAACCTGTGAGCCCTTGTTCAAGCTATTAAGAAAAGAACAAACGGTCAGGTGGAACGAAGATTGCTAGAGGGCTTTTGACAAAATCAAGGAATACTTACAAGAGCTTCCAATCCGTATGCCTCCAGTTGAAGGAAGACCTCTGATAATGTACTTGACGGTACTAGAAGAGTCAATGGGGTGTGTGCTAGGCCAGCATGACGAGTCTGGTCGAAAAGAGTACGCAATATACTACCTAAGAAAAAAGTTAACCGACTGTGAACAACGTTATTCACTGCTCGAGAAAACATGCTGTGCTTTAGCGTGGGCTGCTCGCCGACTAAGGCAGTATATGTTGACCCACACTACTTTGTTAATATCTAAGATGGACCCAGTTAAGTACATTTTTGAGAAGCCAACACTTACCGGACGGGTTGCAAGATGGCAAATGATCCTCACAGAATATGACATCCAGTACACATCTCAGAAAGCCATCAAGGGCAGTGTATTGTCTGATTATCTTGCTGAGCAACCCATTGATGATTACCAGCCTATGAGATTTGACTTCCCTGATGAAGACATCATGTTCATAAAAGCAAAAGATCATGAAGAGCCTATTCACACTGAAGGGCCTGACCCAGAAGAGGAATGGACCATGATGTTTGATGGGGCTGTTAATATGAACGGTCGTTGTGTTGGTTGTCGCTCCCGATAAATGGGACTTGCCCAAATAAAGGTACAGACGCGAACGGTCGGCGAAAGAAACAATGAGAACACACAACAGTGAAATCACTGGAGATGAAAAGAGTTGTGATAAGTGAAGGCAAATTCACTTCTCAAAGTTGCTTACCACCTGAAAAGTTAGTGAAAGAAAATGCAATGCAATGCAAAATGAGATGAAATGACATGATATAAATCAAAACCAGAAGCACATACATGATGTTAATGATGCTATGAGATGCTGCAAACATGTAACAAGGCATGGGGATGATCATACAAGCTCATGGATGCAAATGAAGCAAGTTAAGACACATGAACATACATGAAAAGTTATGAAATGTAAATGGCATACAACATGGCAAATGCAAGATGCAATGATCAAACATGCTTTCAATATGTCTTATGATGTTAAATGAATCACATGGAGGCATAAAATGACATGTCAAGTCAAGGTATGAATGCAAATGCAAGATGGATGCATATGGAAGCCCAAATTAGGGTTTATGATCAAAGCATCAAACACAAACCAAAATCAGAAGCAAACATTAAGATAAAAAATTGAAAATGCAATCAAAGGATCCCTAACCCTATACTAACTCACTGCCCAAAGGAGAGGTTCCAACTCTTAACCTAATTCAAGTTATGATTTTCCTAAGTTTTCTAGGGTTTTAGGGTTCCTTAACAAGAAAAATGCCAATCAAATGGAAAATGAATGATCAATTCATGGCCATTTATTCTCACAAACTACATGATAAACACAATGCAATGCAAAAAGAATCAAAGTCCAACTCTCTTTGGTTAGGCAGAAATGATTTTTGGAAGTTTGGATCAAAATAATGCATTAAAATGATTTTAATTCCATGGAAAATTCACAAAATGCATCAAGATCAAAAAAGAAATTTGGTTTGAGGGTTGGACAATGTTTCTAAATGTTTTTAAATGTTTCATGAATTTTTTGGTGATTTTTAAATACTTAAAAGTATTTTTAATTAATTAATTCTCATTAATTAATTAAAAATAAACTTTTAAATATTTAAAAATACTTTTTAAATGCAAAAAATGAAAATAAAAATATTTTTGTGTTCTGAAATTAAATAATAACTTGTATAAAAAATTTCAAAATTTTTGAAAAGGTTTTACTATTTTTAAATAAATGTACAAAACAATGTAATTAAATGAAAATAAAAATGAATTTGAACTGAAATAAAGAAAAGTCAACAGATCCAAGGGCCCTCATTTAAACTCACACGCGCGCGCATTGACTTGGTGCCATATCCAAGGGCCAGCATTCAAACTCACTAACCCTAATTAATTAGCCCTAATCAGCCCTTAATGACTCTCAGGTGACCGGAACAGTGTTCCGGTCATCTTCTCCGATCACCCAAAACCACAAACTCCCTCTACACGCATCTAAAACAAATTCTAATTAAACAGAAATGATCCCCACTCAAAAATGAATCAAAACCCCCATTCAAACAACATTTATCTTTCCTAAACAAAGAGAATCGAATCAATCTAGTTCTAGGGCAAAAAGTTTCAGAGACTGCATACATACTCATCTTTTCACCATTTTCAAAACCAACAACATATTCATGATCAGGGAAGCATGTAGAAGCTATTAAGAACTTAAAAAATCATTTCTGGAAAAAAAAGTTCTTGAGCTACCTGAGTTTTGAAGCTTTCAGTTTGCAGCTTTCTGGCTTCTTTCCTTTGTGCAATCCACTCCTATGACCTCCCTTATGAACTCTGGATGTTTAGAGAAGGTTTGTGCTGGCTGGTTTGAGAGTTTGAACAGGTTCTGTTCAAGATCAGGTGAGAATCGTGTTCTTGATTCTTTGAGTTTCAGGTTGATTTAGGGGGTGCTTTGTGATCAGGGTGATGTGTTGAGAAGGTCTGTGAAGTTTGTTTGAGTGTTTGTGGCTTGTATGAAGAATTTTGAAAGCTTTTGCTCTAAGGGTGGAAAATGAGGATGTTGTGTTCTTGTGTGTTTCAGGCTTGTTTCTTGTGATGTTTAACTTGCATTTGATTTGTATAAACAAAGCTCATTGGTCAGAAGATGTGACATGCCCTTTTGTGATAGGCATGGTAGCTTTTGCAATTTTGTCAACTTTGTGTAAGAGAAAGCATGGGTCTTGTTCTAGCCAATTACAAGGGTTGTGGGCTGCGCATCATGGTGAGGGGAAAGGCTAGGGTGGTTCAGCAACCAAGGCAGCAAGTGGATGAGAAGTGATCATGAGCTTTTGCAACTTGACTTTGCTTTTGGTTTTCATGAAGGAAACTTGATCCATGGGCCATAAAACTTGTAATCCTTTGCCCCATTCTGATTTTTAAGACTTGTGTGATGTTTGTATAAGGATTAGACATCAATTAGAAGTCACAAATTGCCTTGGTACAAGTTTTTGCAAGTTTCTCATTTGGTGCATAATTTGAAAATTTAGTGATTTTTGCCAACTTTGATGAACCATAACTTTTGATCAAAAATGAATTAGGTCATGTTCTTGTACTTTTTGAAAAGGGAAAGATCTATTCTACAACTTTCATAACCAAAGTTTTCCCATTTGAAGCTTTCTTGAATCAAAAAGTAAGGGTTGAAAAAGTTGCATAAAATGACATTTTCATTAAAAGTCAAACTTGCCCTAAAAAGTCAACTTTGCAAAAGACTTGAAATTCTTCAATTTTGTGAACTTAAAATTTCTTCCATGATCAAATAAAGATCATACACACTCAAAATGATGAAGATCACCCCTTGGTTGGGTCATTGGGGGCCTCAGATGCCCTGATTTTACACTGACTTGCCTAGAAAGTCAACCCTTGATCAGATGACTTCCCCATGGAATTTCTTCATGAAAATTGATATGAATACTCCCTAAACCATATAGAGACCAATAAAACAAGAATGACCAAAAAAATTTGGATTTATGGCCCCTGAAACCAAAACCCTAATTTTAGGTCATCTGTGCAGTCAAGCCTGACTTTGCTTCCATACCAATCCCAGTTCTTGTGATTCTTTGGCATTTTTGACTTTGAGAGGATGTAATATGATATAAGAACACACATGGACCCCTTTGAAGTGATTGGTGGCCTTTGGAGTGGCTCAAGAAGCTCTTGGATTGCTCAGATCACAAACCCTAGGTGCAGATGACTTTGAATCTATGCAGTGAATCAAAAATGTGATATGAGATGTTATGATTGTGTTTATGCATATGAAATGATCACAAGCCATAGTGAAAATGGGTGAGGGCAAATTTGGGGTGTTTACAGCTGCCCCTATTCAAACATGAGTTAGCTGTGCAGGATGTAAGCGACGGCTTATTAGGCAAACAAGATAACTTGTGGTTGAATACCAAAGACAGTCCAAAATTTGCACTCACAGAATGAAGAAGAAAAGGGATATAGATTGTAAAGGAAAATAAAGTATATTGTAAAGTGCGGGCGACGGAGGACGACCGTCGAGTAGAGGATGACTGCTGGGTAAAGAATGATGACGGGGACGGCCGACATGCTGGGGATATAAAGAATTATGATGGGGACGGCCATCAAGTAAAGTTGTAAAATTCTCTGGGGATTAAATGAAACACGACGGGGACGGCCATCAAGTTCATAAAGCAAAGTAACCAACGATGGGGACGGCCATCGGGCTAAAAAGAAAAGGGACCACGACGGGGACGGCCATCGGGTTAAAGAATAAATGAAATAAACAGATGATGAGGTACGGTCATCAAAGGTGAAGGACGATCACCTAGCAGGGGACGGCTGCTCTGTTGGGTTTAAGATGAGGGACGGTCATCTAAGGTGGAGGACGACCACCTGGCAGGGTACGGCTGCCGAAATTATCGCGACATAGGACGAATGCCGGATAAAAGGTCAACGATGGGGACGGCCATCAGATGAGCATGATGGAGGACGACCATCAAGAGGTGGAGGATGACCACCTAGCAGGGGACGGCTGCTCTCAAGGTTTATCATGACGTAGGACTAACGCCAGATAACCAAAATCAACAATGGGGACGGCCAATGGATAAAATGATGAAGGACGATCATCAAGAGGTGGAGGACGACCACCTAGCAGGGTACGGCTGCTAAAATATCACGACACAGGACGAGTGTCGGATAGAAAATCAACGATGGGGACGGCCATCGGACGAGCATGATGGAGGACGACCATCAAGAGGTGGAGGACGACCACCAAGCAGGGGGCGGCTGCTCTTAGGGTTTATCATGACATAGGACGAATGTCAGATAAAAAGAAAATTGTTTTACTGGGGAATAGTAAACACGGACGAGTGTTTACATCCAAGAAATAAAAGGTATAAGTGTTTGGTAATGTGTATAGATTAAAGATGCGGACGAGCATCCCTAAGACTACGATACGGACGAGTATCGGGTAGAAACAAATACTGACACGTGTTCAGAGATGATGATTCAGACGAGTATCAACTGGTTAACAGAGAACACGGACGAGTGTCGAATCTGAGGGGACTCTTCTGGGGAATAGTAGACACAGACGAGTATCTATATTCAAGGAGACACAGTGTATGGATTAAAGATGCGGGCGAGCATCCTTAAGACTATGACACAGACGAGTGTCATGTAGAAACAAACGCTTGACGCATGCTCTGAGATGATGGTATGGATGAGTACCAACGGGTTAACAAAGAACACGGACTAGTGTCGAATCTGCGGGGATATAAGTGGTGTATACAAGATACGGACGAGTATCTGTATAAGTGAAATGAGAGTGAAAAGTATGAGTGATGTAACTGTTGGGGAGGGTGACACGGACGAGTGTCAAAAGGAGAAGAGTGTAGTATAAACAAATATCTGGTATACAGAATGTTTATATTACTGTACTAGGGAGAGTGACATGGACGGATGTCAAGAAAGCTATACATACAAGTATCTGTGAGTGCAAAGGGGATATCTTTGGCTTTCTGCTGGGGATATGACACGGACGGGTGCCACAAGGAGTGTGTATTTGTATGGGAAGCAACTGCTTTTGCTGGGGAATCTGGGAGGTATTCCGTATATTGTTGACGGGTTGATAATATTCACAAGTGTTTGATTCAGACCATGACTTATGATTATGTAACATGTTTGATTTTTGCCGTAATGCTCCGTATTGGACGGAATGCTACGCTTTGTGGGGGAGAACATGATGTGAATGCTATGATTATGCAAAGATACCGATCCGGGATTCGGATCCCAATACTGTGAAGATCTCTGGTTGATCTGTTTGAAGTGAACATCCCAGCTGAGTATAAGATCGTTAGTAGATCTGATGAAATGATTCTGCTTGGGGAAATGGGTCAATGATAGACCTATTCCTGTAATGAGGGACCCAGCTGGGGGTTCGTAGAAGCTTTCTTCACTCTGTTGTGACTCCTTCGTGCGTTGCTCTTCTGGATAGAGGCTGAAACTCTGTGGGGAGATGATTCCCTGGTTTTTGTACTTGACCGAGGAAGAATGATAGGCAACTCGGCTGGGAGAAGCAACAAGTGGCAACTCAACTGGGGAGAAAGTACTTGGAATGCCAAGGCTGAGTGAGTGTTGATTTGCCAGCTGGCTGGGATGAAGCTTCCGTGCCCCATGTTGCGCTTTCGAATACCTGCAATCCTGCAAAGACAGAGAAACGCACAAGTAATCCTGAGGTATCCCTTACCGGATTCCGTCATAGGAGTTAGATATTCCTGAGAGTAAATATATTCCTTGTAAGCACGTGTTTTATTTTTAAAGATAGGCATCTGTATTTATGCAATCAGTTTGCTTTAAGATATCAGACATTTTCGCAAATGAAAATATACGAGACATTGTGTGACTGAAAAGTCTGATTTTATTAATTCATGTGCCCTGAATTGGCAAGATACAGTCAAAGAAACATATCTCCTGAAATGAGGAGATTGTTACAAATTGAGAAACAAAATGCTGGCAATGTTGACGACGCTTTGAAGGAGCTTCCTCTTGCTATGACTCGTATGACTTTTGACGTTCTTCTCGTCTCGCTTTCTGAAGAGGACTGATTCTGACAGAAGCTTAATACTTTCGGAGTTTACCAAGTTGTAAATGATACAGACGAATTCAGAATGCAGTTGTTCGCTTATTCCCTTATTTTGCATGGATCGCCCTTTCGGGTTTTCAATCCATCGGGATACCCATTTTTGCCTGAGTTGTCCAATGCGGCTTTTCAACTCAGCGGGTGTACATTTTTTTGTTTATTTTCCCTTATTTTTGCCCGAGTCTTTTATTCTGTTTTTGACTCGCCGGGATGCCCTATTTTTGCCTGGACTTACATTCTGTTTTTATGTCCAGCGGGTCATTTCTATGCAAAGTATTTTTTAACTGCATCCGAATTCACAGGGGACGGGAAGTCTTCACCATCCATGGTGCTGAGCATCAGTGCTCCGCCAGAGAAAACTTTCTTTACAACAAATGGTCCTTCATAATTTGGAGTCCACTTGCCCCTGTGGTCTGTATGAGGAGGGAGGATTCTCTTCAGCACAAGATCTCCTACTTGATACTCTCGGTGCCTGACTTTCTGATCGAAGGCTCTTTTCATTCTTTTCTGATACAACTGCCCATGACAGATTGCAGCCAATCTTTTCTCTTCAATCAGACTCAGTTGTTCGTATCGGGACCGGACCCATTCTGCTTCGTTCAACTTAACATCCATCAGTACTCGTAAAGAGGGTAATTCAACTTCAACAGGTAGGACTGCCTCCATACCATACACAAGCTGATACGGTGTTGCCCCAGTGAATGTTCTGATTGACGTGCGGTACCCATGCAAGGCAAACGGTAGCATCTCATGCCAGTCTTTGTACGTAACTACCATCTTCTGCACAATCTTCTTGATATTCTTATTGGCTGCCTCAACTGCGTCGTTCATCTTTGGCCTGTAAGGAGAAGAATTGTGGTGTTGGATCTTGAAGTCCCGGCATAGCTCTGCCATCATTTTGTTGTTCAAGTTGGAACCATTGTCGGTAATGATTCGCTCGGGAACTCTGTATCGACAGATGATATCTCTCTTCAGAAATCTGGCTACCACTTGCTTTGTAACATTGGCATAAGAAGCTGCTTCGACCCACTTGGTGAAATAGTCAATGGCGACCAGGATGAATCTGTGGCCGTTTGAAGCAGTCGGTTCAATCTTGCCGATCATATCAATGCCCCACATGGCAAAGGGCCAAGGTGAAGACATTATATTCAGAGGATTGGGAGGCACATGTACCTTATCTGCATAGATCTGGCATTTATGGCATTTTCTGGCATAGGCACAATAGTCGGCATCCATTGTGATCCAGTAATAGCCCGATCTTAGCAATTTCTTAGCCATGGCATGCCCTCCTGCATGGGTACCAAAGGATCCTTCATGCACTTCATGCATCAACAAGTCTGCTTCTGTTTTATCAACGCATCTGAGGAGTACCATATCAAAGTTTCTTTTGTACAGGGAACCATCAGTATTCAAAAAGAAACTACCAGCAAGCCTTCTCAAAGTCTTCTTATCATTGGAAGATGCCCCAGATGGGTACGTTTGATCCTCCAAGAAGCACTTAATGTCATGGAACCAAGGCTTATCATCTTCAACAATATCTGCTGCAAACACATATGCTGGTCTGTCAAGTCTGGACACTGAAATCTGAGGTACAAAGTTGGCAGTTTGAACCTTGATCATGGATGAAATGGTGGCCAGGGCATCTGCAAACTGATTCTCATCTCGAGGGATATACTCAAGCTTGACTGTTGTGAAGAAAGTCAATAACCTCCTTGTATAATCCCTGTAAGGTATCAGATGATCCTGGTGAGTGTACCATTTGCCGTTGGTTTGATTAACTACCAGAGCTGAATCCCCGAATACAGTCAATGTCTTGATCCTGAGGTCAATGGCTTCCTCAAGACCCATAATGCAGGCTTCGTATTCAGCTTCGTTATTAGTGCAGTTAAAGGTGAGCTTTGCTGAGAAAGGCATGTGAACCCCCTCAGGTGTAATGAGTACTGCACCAATACCACGACCATTCATATTAACAACCCCATCAAACATCATAGTCCATTCTTCTTCCGGGTCAGGCCCTTCAGTGTGAACAGGCTCCTCATGATCTTTTGCTTTTATGAACATGATGTCTTCATCAGGGAAGTCAAACCTCATAGGCTGGTAATCATCAATAGGTTGCTCGGCAAGATATTCAGACAATACACTGCCCTTGATGGCTTTCTGAGAGGTGTACTGGATGTCATATTCTGTGAGGATCATCTGCCATCTTGCAACCCGTCCGGTAAGAGCTGGCTTCTCGAAAATGTACTTAACTGGATCCATTTTGGAGATCAACAAAGTAGTGTGGGTCAACATATACTGTCTCAGTCGGCGAGCAGCCCACGCTAAAGCACAACAAGTTTTCTCGAGCAGTGAATAACGTTGTTCACAGTCGGTAAACTTTTTGCTCAGGTAGTATATTGCATACTCTTTTCGACCAGACTCGTCATGCTGGCCCAGCACGCACCCCATTGACTCTTCTAATACTGTCAAGTACATTATCAAAGGTCTTCCTTCAACTGGAGGCATAAGGATTGGTGGTTCTTGCAGGTATTCTTTGATCTTGTCAAAAGCCTTTTGGCAGTCTTCATTCCACCTGACCGTCTGTTCTTTTCTTAACAGCTTGAACAAGGGTTCACAGGTCGCAGTAAGGTGAGATATGAACCGTGAGATGTAGTTCAATCTGCCTAGAAACCCTCGAACTTCTTTCTCAGACTTCGGTGCAGGCATCTCTTGAATAGCTTTGACTTTATCAGGGTCAACTTCAATCCCTTTCTCACTTACAATAAATCCCAGCAGCTTACCGGATCGCACTCCGAATGTGCATTTGTTGGGGTTCAACTTTAGTTGGTACTTCCTCAGACGCTTGAATAGCTTTAGCAGATTTACCAGGTGGTCTTCTTCTGTAAGGGACTTGGAAATCATGTCATCCACATAACACTCGATTTCTTTATGGATCATATCGTGGAATAATGTTACCATAGCCCGTTGGTATGTTGCACCAGCATTCTTCAATCCGAATGGCATCACCTTGTAACAGAACGTGCCCCAGGGTGTGATGAAAGTTGTCTTCTCCATGTCTTCAGGTGACATCTTGATCTGATTGTATCCTGAAAATCCGTCCATGAAGGAGAATACCGAGAACTGAGCCGTATTATCAACCAATACGTCAATGTGAGGTAATGGGAAATCATCTTTCGGGCTGGCTCTGTTCAGGTCCCGGTAGTCAACACACATCCTTACCTTGCCATCTTTCTTAGGCACGGGTACAATATTAGCAACCCACGGTGGATAGCTAGTTACAGCAAGGAACCCGGCGTCCCACTGCTTTTGCACCTCCTCTTTGATCTTCATTGCCATGTCTGGGCGAGTACGGCGCAATTTCTGTTTAACTGGTGGGCATTCTTCTCTTAAAGGCAGCTTGTGCATAACAATGTCGGTGTCCAACCCTGGCATATCTTGATAAGACCAAGCAAACACATCCACATATTCTTGAAGCAGGTTAATCAGTTGTTTCTTCACTGAGTCTTGTAAGCAGGCCCCGATTTTAACTTCTTTCACGTCTTCATCTGTACCAAGATTAATCGTCTCTACCTCCTCCTGATGAGGAGTAATAACCTTCTCCTTTTGTCTTAACAATCTGGCTAGCTCTTCAGGAAGCTCGTAATCTTCTTCAACCCCTTCATCAGCTTGATTGATCGGATTGTCAAAGTCATACGAAGTCATAGCCGTGCTGTTGTCGGTGCGATCTGGAAGGCACTCTCTGCAAGGGTTTAGTTTGTTCATTTTAGTGATTGATTTTAATCTTGTTAAAAAAAGTGAAACAAAGTTGTCATTTTGAAAACACTGCCATTTATTTTTTGTACAAAAAGAAAAATGGAAAAACAGTGAGCAGAAAAGAAAAAAAAGACTCATTTGCAAAAGATGTCTGATATTTCATTGATTAATCTTGTTGCACAAAAATTACAGATGGCCCGATTACAAAATGAGTCTTTTCATCTTGGGCAAGATGCAAGACTTGATGCATGCTTAAAATATACAAGAAATAATAATTACTCTGCAGGAGTAACCCTTATAATTTCCTAGGAAGACCAGTTTAAGATACTGCTCCCCGGGATCTTTGGACGAATCCAGCTTTCCAGGTTGCGTTCATCTTCCGACTCATCTTCCAAGTTGTTGACAGCATCGGGGGTGAGCATCCCCCCACTAACAAATTTGGGCCTCTTAGCAGCCTCTGCTTGATCTTCTTGAGTTGGTTTGTAACCCAACCCAAATCTATCTTCTTTCTTCTCCACAGGCAACAGTTTGCCCCAGCCTTGAGCATTTCCTTCTTCCACCACCTTCCGGGCTTGCTGGTAGGATGTCATGGAAGTCCCAAGCACAGCAGATGTCTCATTAATATTCAGGGCCTCAAACCCTTGACTCATCGTCTCGTGGATCTCTCCATCCATCTCAATGTATTTGTATGTAGCCAGATGGCTGACAAAAATATCCTCCTCTCCACAGATAGTAACGACTTGGCCCTCCCACTCGAATTTTAACTTCTGGTGAAGGGTTGAGGTCACGGCGCCAGCGGCGTGAATCCATGGCCTACCCAAAAAACAGCTGTAGACAGGCTGAATGTCCATCACGTAGAAGGTCGTTTTGAAAGTTTGTGGGCCAATCGTTACAGGCAACTCAATTTCTCCCAGAACTGATCTCTTAGAGCCGTCGAAAGCTCTCACTACCAAGTTACTGGGTCGTAATGCCAATCCTTCATATTCCAGCTTCACAAGGGCTTTTTTAGGTAAGACATTGAGGGATGACCCTGTGTCTACCAGCACATGGGAAAGAACTGCACCTTTACATTCCATGGTAATGTGCAAAGCCTTGTAATGATTGCGGCCTTCCGTAGTCAAATCAGTGTTGGTGAATCCTAGTCCATTACTAGCATTAACATTTCCAACCACAGCTTCCAACTGATTGACGGTGATCTCTTCCGGCACATAAGCTGCGTGCAAGACTTTGAGTAGTGCGTTCCGATGAGCCTCGGAGCACATAAGCAATGATAGAATAGAGATCTTGGAAGGCGTCTGGTGAAGCTGGTCCACTATTTTGTAATCACTTTTCTTGATGATTCTCATGAACTCATCAACTTCTTGATCAAAAGGTGTTTTCAAAGCTTCTCTAACAACCTGCTCTTCTTGCACCATGCTCTTCCCTTTTGCCTTGGCAGCAGCTTCTGCTTCGGCGGTGGGTCTTTGAATTTGTGGGGCGAAGAGACGTCCGCTTCGAGTGAAGCCTCCGCCTCCCCCCACATTGTCTATTTGTGGTGAAGAAGTTGATGATTCAAAAGTGATTTTCTGTCCTTCGCAGTATAAATCAGAGCCGTAATGCCAAGGGATGGCATTACTGCTTTCATAAGGTACTGGTCCAGGCACTGTGACAGTGACTGGACTGATGGCAGCTGCGGAAGGAACCGTGATAGTCTGTGGATCATAATATATTGTGACTAGTGCTCTGATAGGAGTAGCACTTTGTGAGTTGTAGGCAGAATCATTTTCAGGATCATAATAAATCGTAACTGTTGAGACATCTTCATGGTTTGCTGCTGATGTTGTAGGAGACATTGTTGGAAGGATGGGTGTTGTTGTTGTAGGAGATTCAAAATGAAGTGGTGTTGAAGTTGTAGAAGGAATGTTCGTTGATATCTGGTCAGTTGAAATGACAGATGAAAAATTTGTTGATGAAGCTGAAAAGTTGTCTGGAACAATGGTTGTTGCAGTTGTAGGAGGTTCTGGAGCTGTTGTTAAGGAGATTGCTGGATTGGTAGGAATTGATGTTGTAATCTGAAGCAGGCCACTCTGAATGAGACTATCTATGCCATCCCTCAAGTTATCACAACCATTCACTGAAATGTTGCAGTAAGCACACCCTAGCTCGCATCCTGGGAACATTTGACATTCCAAGAGTTGAGCTTTAATCTCCACCAAGGGTGTCCGAATCTGACCCACACTGGTTATCAAGTAAGACGGCTTGTCTTCTTCAATAGCGTTGATTCGGGGACCACCATGGTGTGGCATAGGGTTCTTGTTGACATTTGGTGGTGGTGCAAAGTTTAAAGCCTTGGAATCCACTAAATCCTGCACTTTCATGTGCAAAGCTCTGCACTTTTCCGTACTATGACCAGGTGCATTTGAGTGAAAGGCACATCTGGCGCTGGCGTCATAATTTCTGGGCAGACTGTTAGGATCCGGAGGTGCCAACGTCCTTAGCTCAACCAGGTTGAGTTTCAAGAGTTGTGGCAATAATGTGGCATAGGGCACAGGGATCGGATCGATCACCCTATTGGCCTGAGAAGGTCTCTGTTGGAATGGTCTTTGCTGATTGTTGTTGCTGGTGTTGCTGGTGTTGTAATTTCTTTGAGGAGGATACTGAGTTTGTTGTTGATAATTTTGTTGCTGAGGTTGATAAGCTGGTTGAGGATGAATTGGAGCGGGAATGGTAACTGCTGCCACAGACCTATGAACATATTGGGGTCTGCCCCTGCTGGTGTGGATAGCATTGGTTTCACCAGTTCTTCTTGGGCCCACAAAAGGCTTTCTTGGGTTGCTGGATGAGCTTGCACCGTTGTCTGAGATCTTACCCATCTTCAATAGGCTTTCAATTCTCTCCCCGGCTATGACTACATCTGTGAAGCTGGTAGATGAGAAGGCAGCTAGCCTATCAATGTAAGTCCCCTGGAGGGTGTTCATAAACATATCAGCCATCTCCCTCTCTGACATGGGTGGCTGGACAGCGGCAACAAGCTGTCTCCACCTTTGAGCGTACTCCCGGAAGCTTTCCCTGGATGACTGAGACATCCCCATCAGGAGGGTCCTGTTGGGAGCCATATCCAGGTTGTACTGGTACTGCCTAATGAAGGCCTCTGCCAAGTCCTTCCAGCATCTAATGGTTGCTCTCGTCAAGTGGGAGTACCATTCCCTCGATGCTCCAGTTAAGCTATCCTCAAAATAAAACATCCATAGCTTTTCGTCCATGGTATAGGCCTTCAGCCTCCCCAGAAAAGACTGTAAATGGGTCCGGGGACAGGAAGTCCCGTTATACTTCTCAAAGCATGGTGGTTTAAACTTGTGAGGGATCCTGACCCCGTCCACTAGACCCATGTCCATAACATCAAATCCCAAAGAATTCTGGGACTCCAAAGACCTTAGTTTCTCAGCAATCTCTTCTAGCCTTCTGTCATAGGCTTCCTCCCCAGCTCCCATCACTGTGAACTGATCTTCCTGGGGGTCTTCTTGCAGTACTCTACCTGCTGTGGCAGTCCCTTGCACATTGACAGGGATGTTGATCTCTGGATGCTGGTGGGGTCCAAAGACTGGGGGATTGACATGAGGTTGGACTCTTTCATTGTTGCTTGTCCCAGCAGTCCCTGGATGATGGTCTTCCTGGTTCCTCCCCTCTACTAGTGCTCTTAACCTCTCCTGGCTTTGAGCCATATTGTTCATCACCTCCATAAATTGTGTCATCTGATTCCTCATTTCCAACCTCTCGTTGGTCATTTGATTCCTGACCTCTGTAAGGTCTTGCTGCATTTGATCCATCTGTATGCCCGGAAGATTGTTGCGGGTGGGGTATCTGTGTGGAAGGTTGAGTGGAAACACCCGTCGTCGAGCAATAGTTCCTGAAGTCACAACAGAGTTAGCAACAATAAAACAAAAACCTACAAAACAAAACAAAAGGGTTAGTATGCAATGCAGTATGCTTATTTGTATCCAAGGTATCCGGCTTGGCACTTGGTTTTGACCTTTCCAGACCCTTGAGGAAGATGCTTGTGATGTTGCTTGAAGAATTCAGGTAAAACAAACCAACACATATATTACAAAAAGGTAAATGATACATAGCTTGTTTTTCCTTACAACATATGCCCTCTGAGGGGTCAAAAATACAACATAAAGAAAAAGTACATGAAATGAAAGCAACAACAAGCAAAAGTCAAACACCAAGACCAAACTCATCCTCCTGAACTTCCTTGAGAAGTGCTTCAGTCACAGGATCAGCTGGACGCTCTGTAAGATTCCTGATAAGGAGATTCCTTGTAGCAACAGCTGCAGTTAGCTTCTTGTGCTGACTCTGGTCCTTTGCCTCTTTACACCAGCTCTAATCTTCAACTCTGAGATCTCTCTTTGGGCTGCTTCCAGGGCTTCCTGTTGCTCTTTTGCACTAGCTTCCATCTGCTCAATCTTATCCTGAGTCCTTTTATCCTCCTGAGTGCGAGCTTCAGTGATCCTGACCCACCTAGCTTGACTCTCCTTTAGATACAAATCAGTCCTGGCCTTCTGGAACTGAGCTTCCTTGCAGGCATTCTTCAAGATCTGTTCTCCATCCCTAGACTTCTTAATGTAATCCTCTGACTTCACAATTCTAGCCAGATGCTCTACTTTCAACTTTTCTAGCCTCTCAATATCCAACCTACCATCACTCCTCTCCCAGAGGGTCTTCTGTAGAGCCTGAGTCAGCTTCTCATTTCTCTCTTTCAATTTCTCAAACTCTTCTAAACTGACAGTTGCTGGAGGTGGTGCTGTTGAAGGTCCAGGCACATCTTCAATAGTGAAAGGCATTCCAGTAATCTGAGCCCGAGCATGGGACCACTCATAGTACTGAGCTGAGGCTACATTGTTGCATCTCCCAAGAATGGTTACCCCCTTAGTCTGTACATTGTCCCAGGCCCAGGATGCTTGCCTGACAATAGCCAGATTAGGCTTGATTTCACAATAAAGGGTCTCAGTCAGATCCTGTGCTCTAGGAGGATGGACCAATGCATAGCCCAGTTGTCTCTTGAATAGTAGAGGGTTGTAGTTGATGCAACCCTTCACTCCAATCAGAGGCACATTGGGAAATTGCCCACAATGATGCCCTTGGTGCTCTGAGTGCACCACCTGATGTCATCTGAGGTTAGAGCAACAAGCCTCCTAGCCCAATTTCTTTGCTGGTGAGGGTTCAAGAATGCATCAGTCTTGGGCAAATGTTTGAGCAGCCAAGTATGGAACAAAGGAGCACAACATCTCACTAATCTTCCCCTTTGCTTTTCATTCCTTTGATGAACAGAGTAGTAAAGATCTCCCAGTAAGGTGGGCACTGGGTTTCTCAGGATGAAAAGATGGATTGCATTCTTGCTAACAAATCTAGGCTCATCTGCAAAAAGTATGACCCCATATATGCTAAGGGCCAACAGAGCACAGACTGCCTTCCACTCCCCCAAGGAGGCCTTCAGAGTAGCCTGAGAGATCAAGAAATCCAGATGAAAACCAGAGACTCCAGCTTTAGCTGTCAAATTCTGCCCAATCAGAACTGGTTCCAGATGTAATGCTTTTGCTATCTCCTCATTACTTGGGAAAGCCATTTTAGGGTTGAAGGGGACTCCACCCTTGATAGGTACACCAATCAGTGATGAATACTCCTCCAACAAGGGTCCCAATTGAAAATTCTGGAAGGTGAAGCACCTCAGAGGGGGATCATAGAACTGCAGGCAAGTATGTATCAAGCTCCTCTGTGAAGGGTCCAAATCCATAACCACATCAAGGATTCCTCCATAATGTTCTCTGAAAAGTGGTATATGGTCTGGAGTAATCAGGGTCTGAATCCTCCTGATGCTAGCTAGCTCAGGCTCAAAGAAGTGATAGGAGATGTTACTTTTCTTAGGTGCCATGCTGCTGAAGGATAGGTGTTGATGATGATGACTGAGGACAACACTGAAGATGGGCCACTGATAGGCTGAGATTGAGGATGCAAGTGACTGAAGCAGGTGGCTGATTGCTGAAGCAAGTGCTGATGAAGATAGGTCTAAGCTGAAGAAGGGGTCAAAACCAAGCCAAAATGATAGGATGGATACCCTGAAAAACAAATAAACACATGTTAAAATGATGCAATGAGGATGTATGCAAATGATATGCAAGGGTTTGTGACTGAGCTGGATCTGATTAAATGCTCTGATATAGGTCCATGTATGTTCAAGAAATCCAGATGGAGGTTCATAAGTCCAGTAACCAAGGTGGGGGACTCAAATAAAGAGTCACAGGTCCAGGGTTAAAATCACAAGAATTGTTCCAAAATGGAGTACTCTTAATCAATACAAAGTAACAGGGTATGCTGAGGTCAAGGGTACCTGCAAACCTGTAAACAGCCCAACCCCCTCACAGGTTATGTTCTAAAACAAGGATCCTCAGACTTGGATCAGTTATGAGAAGTGTAAACACTTCTAACCCGGAGGTACAGTGTTTACAATAACCATAAAGGATCCTCCTCTAATTCACCTAAGTTTTTGAAGGTCAATACTAAAGGTCATCCAGACTTAGCAGGCTTCCCAGATAGCCCTAGTACTACAGGAAATCTGCAGCACAGAGTTCTCAAGAAGAAACCCATATCTGAACCGTGTTTCATATTCCCGCACCAGACCGAAATGGAATGGGAAAGAATATGAACCACTCTAGCCTAGGTGTCACTCAGGTCCCTGGTATAGGACCTCAACTCTCAATAGAACACCCACCCACCAAAGCAACAAAACAGATCCAGCCAGCACAGTATGACAGTATGGTATATGTAAAGCTATAAAGAAAGCAATAAAACAACTGTACAAAAAGCAAAAATAAATACAAATACAAGCACAAATAGCATATAACACCCCAGTAAACACAAATCAATCAAGCGCTAGGAGGAACCCACAAAAGAACCAGAAGCCCTGGTTGTAGTATAAGGCTCCCCAGCAGAGTCGCCAAGCTGTCGCTCCCGATAAATGGGACTTGCCCAAATAAAGGTACAGACGCGAACGGTCGGCGAAAGAAACAATGATAACACACAGCAGTGAACTCACTGGAGATGAAAAGAGTTGTGAGAAGTGAAGGCAAATTCACTTCTCAAAGTTGCTTACCACCTGAAAAGTTAGTGAAAGAAAATGCAATGCAATGCAAAATGAGATGAAATGACATGATATAAATCAAAACCAGAAGCACATACATGATGTTAATGATGTTATGAGATGCTGCAAACATGTAACAAGGCATGGGGATGATCATACAAGCTCATGGATGCAAATGAAGCAAGTTAAGACACATGAACATACATGAAAAGTTATGAAATGTAAATGGCATACAACATGGCAAATGCAAGATGCAATGATCAAACATGCTTTAAATATGTCTTATGATGTTAAATGAATCACATGGAGGCATAAAATGTCATGGCAAGTCAAGGTATGAATGCAAATGCAAGATGGATGCATATGGAAGCCCAAATTAGGGTTTATGATCAAAGCATCAAACACAAACCAAAATCAGAAGCAAACATTAAGATAAAAAATTGAAAATGCAATCAAAGGATCCCTAACCCTATACTAACTCACTGACCAAAGGAGAGGTTCCAACTCTTAACCTAATTCAAGTTATGATTTTCCTAAGTTTTCTAGGGTTTTAGGGTTCCTTAACAAGAAAAATGCCAATCAAATGGAAAATGAAAGATCAATTCATGGCCATTTATTCTCACAAACTACATGATAAACACAATGCAATGCAAAAAGAATCAAAGTCCAACTCTCTTTGGTTAGGCAGAAATGATTTTTGGAAGTTTGGATCAAAATAATGCATTAAAATGATTTTAATTCCATGGAAAATTCTCAAAATGCATCAAGATCAAAAAAGAAATTTGGTTTGAGGGTTGGACAATGTTTCTAAATGTTTTTAAATGTTTCATGAATTTTTTGGTGATTTTTAAATACCTAAAAGTATTTTTAATTAATTAATTCTCATTAATTAATTAAAAATAAACTTTTAAATATTTAAAAATACTTTTAAAATGCAAAAAATGAAAATAAAAATATTTTTGTGTTCTGAAATTAAATAATAACTTGTATACAAAATTTCAGAATTTTTGAAAAGGTTTTACTATTTTTAAATAAATGTACAAAACAATGTAATTAAATGAAAATAAAAATGAATTTGAACTGAAATAAAGAAAAGTCAACAGATTCAAGGGCCCTAATTTAAACTCACACGCGCGCGCATTGACTTGGCGCCATATCCAAGGGCCAGCATTCAAACTCACTAACCCTAATTAATTAGCCCTAATCAGCCCTTAATGACTCCCAGGTGACCGGAACAGTGTTCCGGTCATCTTCTCCGATCACCCAAAACCACAAACTCCCTCTACACGCATCTAAAACAAATTCTAATTAAACAGAAATGATCCCCACTCAAAAACGAATCAAAACCCCCATTCAAACAACATTTATCTTTCCTAAACAAAGAGAATCGAATCAATCTAGTTCTAGGGCAAAAAGTTTCAGAGACTGCATACATACTCATCTCTTCACCATTTTCAAAACCAACAACATATTCATGATCAGGGAAGCATGTAGAAGCTATTAAGAACTTAAAAAATCATTTCTGGAAAAAAAAGTTCTTGAGCTACCTGAGTTTTGAAGCTTTCAGTTTGCAGCTTTCTGGCTTCTTTCCTTTGTGCAATCCACTCCTATGACCTCCCTTATGAACTCTGGATATTTAGAGAAGGTTTGTGCTGGCTGGTTTGAGAGTTTGAACAGGTTCTGTTCAAGCTCAGGTGAGAATCGTGTTCTTGATTCTTTGAGTTTCAGGTTGATTTAGGGGGTGCTTTGTGATCAGGGTGATGTGTTGAGAAGGTCTGTGAAGTTTGTTTGAGTGTTTGTGGCTTGTATGAAGAATTTCGAAAGCTTTTGCTCTAAGGGTGGAAAATGAGGATGATGTGTTCTTGTGTGTTTCAGGCTTGTTTCTTGTGATGTTTAACTTGCATTTGATTTGTATAAACAAAGCTCATTGGTCAGAAGATGTGACATGCCCTTTTGTGATAGGCATGGTAGCTTTTGCAATTTTGTCAACTTTGTGTAAGAGAAAGCATGGGTCTTGTTCTATCCAAGTACAAGGGCTGTGGGCTGCGCAGCATGGTGAGGGGAAAGGCTAGGGTGGTTCAGCAACCAAGGCAGCAAGTGGATGAGAAGTGATCATGAGCTTTTGCAACTTGACTTTGCTTTTGGTTTTCATGAAGGAAACTTGATCCATGGGCCATAAAACATGTAATCCTTTGCCCCATTCTGATTTTTAAGACTTGTGTGATGTTTTTATAAGGATTAGACATCAATTAGAAGTCACAAATTGCCTTGGTACAAGTTTTTGCAAGTTTCTCATTTGGTGCATAATTTGAAAATTTAGTGATTTTTGCCAACTTTGATGAACCATAACTTTTGATCAAAAATTAATTAGGTCATATTCTTGTACTTTTTGAAAAGGGAAAGATCTATTCTACAACTTTCATGACCAAAGTTTTCCCATTTGAAGCTTTCTTGAATCAAAAAGTAAGGGTTGAAAAAGTTGCATAAAATGACATTTTCATTAAAAGTCAAACTTGCCCTAAAAAGTCAACTTTGCAAAAGACTTGAAATTCTTCAATTTTGTGAACTTCAAACTTCTTCCATGATCAAATAAAGATCATACACACTCAAAATGATGAAGATCACCCCTTGGTTGGGTCATTGGGGGCCTCAGATGCCCTTATTTTACACTGACTTGCCTAGAAAGTCAACCCTTGATCAGATGACTTCCCCATGGAATTTCTTCATGAAAATTTATATGCATACTCCCTATACCATATAGAGACCAATAGAAACAAGAATGACCAAAAAAATTTGGATTTATGGCCCCTGAAACCAAAACCCTAATTTTAGGTCATCTGTGCAGTCAAGCCTAGCTCTGCTTCCATACCAATCCCAGTTCTTGTGATTCTTTGGCATTTTTGACTTTGAGAGGATGTAATATGATATAAGAACACACATGGACCCCTTTGAAGTGATTGGTGGCCTTTTGAGTGGCTCAAGAAGCTCTTGGATTGCTCAGATCACAAACCCTAGGTGCAGATGACTTTGAATCTATGCAGTGAATCAAAAATGTGATATGAGATGTTATGATTGTGTTTATGCATATGAAATGATCACAAGCCATATTGAAAATGGGTGAGGGAAAATTTGGGGTGTTTACATTGGTGCAGTACTCATTACACCTAAGGGAGTTCACATGCCTTTCTCGGCAAAACTCACCTTTAACTGCACTAACAACGAAGCTGAATACGAAGCTTGTATTATGGGTCTTGAGGAAGCCATTGACCTCAGGATCAAAACTTTGACTGTATTCGGAGATTCAGCTCTGGTGATTAATCAAACCAACGGCAAATTGTACACCCACCAAGATCATCTGATACCTTACAGGGATTATACAAGGAGGTTATTGACTTTCTTTACAACGGTCAAGCTTGAGTATATCCCTCGGGACGAGAATCAGTTTGCAGATGCTCTGGCTACCATTTCATCCATGATCAAAGTTCAAGCTGCCAACTTTGTGCCTCGGATCTCAGTGTCCAGACTTGACAGACTAGCATATGTATTTGCAGCAGATGCTGTCAAAGATGATAAGCCTTGGTTCCATGACATTAAGCGCTTCTTGGAGGATCAAACATACCCACCTGGGGCATCTTCCAATGATAAGAAGACTTTAAGAAGGCTTGCAGGTAGTTTCTTTCTGAATGCTGACGGTTCCTTGTACAAAAGAAACTTTGATATGGTACTCCTCAGATGCGTTAATAGATCAGAAGCAGACTTGTTGATGCACGAAGTGCACGAAGGATCCTTTGGTACCCATGCAGGAGGGCATGCCATGGCTAAAAAGTTGTTAAGATCAGGTTATTACTGGATCACAATGGATGCAGACTGTTGTGCCTATGCCAGAAAGTGCCATAAATGCCAGATTTACGCGGATAAAGTGCATGTACCTCCCAATACTCTGAATGTGATGTCTTCACCCTGGCCCTTTGCTATGTGGGGCATTGATATGATTGGCAAGATTGAACCGACTGCTTCAAATGGCCACAGATTCATCCTGGTAGCCATAGACTATTTTACCAAGTGGGTTGAGGCAGCTTCATATGCAAATGTTACAAGACAAGTGGTAGCCCGATTTCTGAAGAGAGACATCATCTGTCGGTATGGAGTGCCCGAGCGAATCATTACTAATAATGGTTCCAACTTGAACAATAAAATGATGGCAGAGCTATGCCGGGACTTCAAGATTCAACACCACAATTCTTCTCCTTACAGACCAAAGATGAATGGCGCTGTTGAGGCAGCTAACAAGAATATCAAGAAGATTGTGCAGAAGATGGTAGTTACATACAAAGACTGGCATGAAATGCTACCATTTGCCTTGCATGGGTACCGTACGTCAATCAGAACATCCACTGGGGCAACACCGTATCAGCTTGTGTATGGTATGGAGGCAGTCCTACCTGTTGAAGTTGAATTGCCCTCCCTGCGGGTACTAATGGATGTCAAACTGAACGAAGCAGAATGGGTCTGATCCCGATACGAACAACTGAATCTGATTGAAGAGAAGAGATTGGCTGCAATCTGTCATGGGCAGTTGTATCTGAAAAGAATGAAGAAAGCCTTCGACCAGAAAGTCAGGCTTCGGGAGTACCAATTAGGAGATATTGTACTGAAAAGACTCCTCCCTCCTCATACAGACCACAGGGGCAAGTGGACTCCAAACTATGAAGGACCACTCGTAGTAAAGAAAGTTTTCTCTGGTGGAGCACTGATGCTCAGCACTATGGATGGTGAAGACTTCCTGTCCCCTGTGAATTCAGATGCAGTTAAAAAATACTTCGCGTAAAAATGACCCGCTGGACATAAAAACAGAATGTAAGTCCAAGCAAAAATAGGGCATCCCGGCGAGTCAAAAACAGAATAAAAGACTCGGGCAAAAATAAGGGAAATAAATGAAAAATGTACACCCGCTGAGTTGAAAAGCCGCATTGGACAACTCAAGCAAAAATGGGTATCCTGATGGATCGAAAACCCGAAAGGGCGATCCATGCAAAATAAGGGAATAAGCGAACAACTGCATTCTGAGTTCGTCTGTATCACTTACAACTTGATAAGCTTCGAAAGGTTCGAACGTCGGTCGGAATCAGCCTTTTTCAGAAAGCAAGACGAGAAGAACGTCAATGTCATACGGGTCATAGCAAGAGGGTAGCTCCTTGAAGCGTCATCAACATTGCCAGCATTTTTTGTTTCTCAATTTGTAATAATCTTCTCATTTTAGGGGATTTGTTTCCTCGACTGTATCTTGCCAATTCAGGGCACACAAATTAATAAAATCAGATTTTCAGTCACACTTTGTCTCGCACATTTTATTTGCAAAAAATGTCCGATGTCCTTAATATAATGATTGCATAAGTACAGATGCGCTTTTCCAAATTTACATGCTTACAAGAAATATATTTGCTCCCGAGAGTGTCTAAATTCCTATGATGGAATCCAGTAAGGGATGCCTCAGGATACTTGTACGTTTCTTTGTCATCACAGGATTGCAGGTACTCGAAGCGCAACATGGGGCATGAAAGCTTCTCCTCAGCAAGCTGTCAAACCATTTCCACAACATATCTTCCAAACAACACCAAGGTTGCTGTCTCCCCAGCTGAGTTGCCAGTCATCATCCATCCTCAGCCAAATGTCAGATAGGGAACTATCTCCCCACAGAGTTTCAGCCTCTATCCAGAAGAGCAATGCCTGAAGATCTCGCAACAGAGTGACGAGAGCTCCCGCCGACCCCAGCTGGGTCCCTCATTACCAAGATAGGTCTATCGGTGATTTATTTCCTTAAGCAGAGTCATATATGTCAGATCTACCAATGATCTCACCCCCAGCTGGGATATCCACTTCAAGCAGATCAGCCAGAGATCTCCACAGCAACGGGATCCGAATCCCGGATCGGTATCTTTGCATAATCATAGCATTCACATCATATCTTCCCCCAGAGCGTAGCATTCCGTCTAATACGGAGCATTACGACAAAAATCAAACATATTGCATAATCATAAGCCATGTGTCGAACTGAACACTTGTAAATACTGACAATCCATCAACGATATACAGAATGCTTCCCCAGATTCCCCGGCAGAAAGCCAAGGCATCTCCTAAAGATACAGATACTTCCTGACATCCGTCTGTGTCATATCCCCAGTCGAAAGCCAAAGCGCCCCCTTTTGCACTCACAGGTACTTATACACAATTTCCTTGGTACACATACACTTGTTTATATTACACTTTTCTCTTTTTGACACTCGTCCGTGTCGCACTCTCCACAGCAAGATAGACACTCGTCCGTGTCTTACTCATACTTGTTACTCATACTTTTTACTCATACAAATACTCGTCCGTATCCTGTATGTATCACTTAAATCCCCTCAGATTCGACACTCGTCTGTGTTCTTTGTTAACCAGGTGGTACTCGTCTGTATCATCATCTCAGAGCATGCGTCAAGCGTTTGTTTCTACCTGATACTTGTCCGTATCATGGTCTTAGGGATGCTCGTTCGCATCTTTAGTCCATACACAATGTCAGATACTTTTACCTCTTTTCAGAGTTTAGACACTCGTCTGTGTCTATTATTCCCCAGAAGAGTCCCCTCAGATCTGATACTTGTCTGTGTTCTCTGTTAACCAGTTGATACTCGTCCGTATCATCATCTCTGAACATGCATCAGTGTTTGTTTCTACCTGATACTCGTCCGTATTATAGTCTTAAGGATGCTCGTCTGCATCTTTAATCTATACACAGTGCCAAACACTTATACCTTTCATTTCTTGGATGTAAACACTCGTCCGTGTTTACTATTCCCCAACAAAGTCCCCAACAAAACTTGTTAAACTATTTCCTTTCTATCTGACATTCGTCCTATATCATTATACCTTTTCGGCAGCCGTACCCTGCCAGGTGACCGTCCTTCACCTTTTTGATGATCGTCCTTCATCATTCCCAGTGGAGTCTCTATTCATTGGAACCCCTCCTTATCTGACATTCATCCTATGTCGTGATATTTTCAGTAGCCGTACCCTGCTAGGTGATCGTCCTTCACCTCTTGATGATCGCCCTTCATCATTTTATCCGATGGTCGTCCCCATCGTTGATCTTGTTATATGACGTTCGTCCTATGTCATGATAAACCCTGAGAGCAGCCGTACCCTGCTAGGTGATCGTCCTTCACCTCTTGATGATCGTCCTTCATCATGCTTGTCCGATAGTCGTCCCCATCGTCGACCTTTTTATCCGACAGTCGTCCTATGTCGTGATACTTTTCGGCAGCCGTCCCCTGCCTGGTGATCGTTCTTCACCTTAGATGATCGTCCCTCATCTTATTCCCAACAAAGCAGCCGTCCCCTGCTAGGTGATCGTCCTTCACCTTTGATAACCGTACCTCATCATTTATTTCATTCACCTATAATCCCCGGAGAGTTTTATAGCTTCACTTGATGGTCGTCCCCCATCACGATCTATCATATCCCCAGCATGTCGGCCGTCCCCGTCATTGCTCTTTCCCCAACAGTCGTTCTCTGCTCGACGGCCGTCCTCCGTCGCCCGCACTTTATATACATGCTTTATTTTCCTTTACAAATCTATATCCTTTTTCTTCTTCATTCTGTGAGTGCAAATTTTGGACTGTCTTTGGTATTCAACCACAAGTTATCTTGTTTGCCTGTTAAGCCATTGCCCTCACCCATTCACACCATGGCTTGTGATCTTTTCATATGCATAAGTTCAATCATAGCATCTCATATTGCATTTTGAATTCATTGCATTGATTCTAAGTCATCTGCATCTAGGGTTTGTGATCTGAGCTATCCAAGAGCCATTTGAGCCACTCCAAAGGTCTTCAATCACTTCAAAGGGGTCCATGTATGTTCAAGCATCATATTATATCCCCACAAAGTCAAGGAAATCAAAGAATCACAAGAACTGGGAAAGGCATGGAAGCAGAGCCAGGTTTAACTGCACAGATGACCTAAAATTAGGGTTTTGGTTTCAGAGGCCATAACTCCAAATTTTTTGGTCATTCTTGTTTCTATTGGTCTCTATATGTTATGAGTATCATGCATATCAAGTTTCATGAAGAAATTCCATGGGGAAGGCATCTGATCAAGGGATGACTTCTTGAGCAAGTCAGTGTAAAATCAGGGAATCTCAGGCCCCCAATGACCCAACCAAAGGGTGTTCTTCATCATTTTGAATTTGTATAATCTTTATTTGATCATAGAAGATGTTATAAGTTCACAAAATTGGAGTATTTCAAGCCATTTGCAAAGTTGCCTTTTTTGGGAAAATGACTTGTAATGGAAACTTGCCATATTGGGAAACTTTTTCAACCCTTTCTTTTTGATTCAAAAATGCTTCAAATGAGAAAACTTTGGTCATGAAAGTTGTAGAATGGATCATTCCCTTTTCAAAAAGTACATGAACTCATTCTAATTCATTTTGGATCAAATGTTATGGCTTGTCAAAGTTGGACAAAATCACAAAATTTCAAGTTATGTACCAAAGAGGCAAAGTTGCAAAACCCCTTGCCAAGGCAAATTGTGACTTCAAATGGACTTATAATCTTTGTACAAACATAAACCATTGCCTAAAATTCAGAATGCACCAAAGGTTTGCCCATTTTCATGACTTATGGATCAAGAAACTTCAAAAGGGCCAAAATTGGACAAAGTTGCAAAACATCATACAAACCCTAATCCACTTGCTGCATTGCCTCTAATCCATTTCCATGGTTCTCCTTGATTCAAGCTGCAGCCTAGCCATGCCTTGTACCTTGACAGAAATGGCCCATACCTCTCTTACACAAAAAGTTGACTTTATGCATTTTGCTCCATACCAATCACACTGCTCCACAACAACTCTCTGACCTATCAAGGATTGATATGTGTACCAAAAGGAACCCAACACACAACACAACTCATCCTGATCTCTCCCACAAGCCAGCATTCTCAAAAACCTCTCCTTATGCATTTTGCTTCGAATCACACAACACAGCCTGCAAACATCAAAACAAACTTCACCAAATCACTCACCATGACCCTCTGATCATTTCCCACCCCTCACTTGCCCCTGAAACCACTGTAATCAAAAATACGATTTTCACACTCCCTTGACCTGAGCTTCTGCCAACTCTCTCTGGAGGCCATATAAACTCTAGCTAAGTGTCAAAAGCTTCAAAGGAGGATCATTGGAGTTTGTTTGAACCAAAGAAGCAGCCAGAAAGCCCCTGTTTCGAAAGCTCAAGCTCAGGTAGCCATGGCATTTATTTTTCCAGAACTTCCATTTTTAGTTTCTAAATGCTTCCTTATGCTTCACTGATTATCATGATGTGATTGGTTTTGAAAATGAGTGAAAAATGGCCATGTATGCTTGTTCTGAAACTTTGCCCGTGAAATGATTTGTGGTTTGATTCTTGTGTTTGAGTGAAAATAAATGATTTTGATTGCTGGATTCTTGTTTAGAGTTGTCTAATGATTGATTCTGGAGAGTTTAGTGGAGTTTCATGGCGTATTGAAGGAGATTGAGTGAGAGGCTTGCCGGAGAAGATGACCGGAACACTGTTCCGGTCATCTGAAAGTGTTTAGGGTTTCTGATTAGGGCTTAATCATAATTAAGCAAGTTTGAATTTGGTCCGTTCGTTCGCGCGCGCAGTCAACTCCCGCGTCCCTGAATTTGAATCTCAGCCATCAGATTGGCTGACTTTCTCCTTTTTCTATTTAATTTCATTTTATTTTCATTTGTTTTGCATTTATTTGTACGAATTTTAAAAAATAGCTAAAATCATTTAAAAATTATGAAAATTTTTGTCAAGGGTTTCATGAATTTTCAGAACACAAAAATATTTTTATTTTCATTTTTTGCATTAAAAATTATTTTTAAATCATTTAAATGTTTATTTTAAATTAGTTAATGGAAATTAATTAATTAAAAATACATTTAGGTATTTAAAAATCACAAAAAAATTCACATAACATTTAGAAACATTTAGAAACATTGTCTAACTCTCAAACCAAATTTCTTTTTTGTTCTTGATGCCTTTTGATCATTTTCATTGGATTTAATTTCATTTTAAGGCAATATTTTGTTTCAAACTTCAAAAATTCCTTTCTGCCTAACCATTGAGATTTGGGTGATGATTCTTTTTGAATTGTACTCTTCATAGCATATAGTTTATAGTATAAAATTGGTTTGAATTAATCTTGCATTTTCAATTTGTTTTGCATTTTTCTTGGTGAGATACCCCAAAACCCTAGCAATCTTAGGAAATTCATAACTTTCACTAGGTTAATATTTGGATCCCCTCCTTTGGGCAGTGAACTTGTATAGGTTTAGGGTATCTTTGATTGCATTTTCAAATTTTTATCATGTCATATGCTTCTGGTTTTGAATTTTGCTTTGTGTGTTAATCATAAACCCTAGTTTGTGCCTTCCTTTGCATCCATCTTTCATTTGCTTGCATCCAATGACTTTCCATGACATTTTATGCATTCATTTGATTCATAGTACATCTTAGGGTATTAGAATCATGTTTGATCATTGCATCTTTCATTTGCCATGTTGTATGTCCATTGCATTTCATAACTTTTCATGTATGTTCATGGTTCAATGCATGCCTCATTTGCATCATTATGTTTGTTTGATCATTCCCATGTCTTGCATCATGTTTGTATCATCTCTTAGCATCATTAACATCATGTTCTTGTTTCTGGTTTTGGTTTGCACCATGACATTACATCTCATTTGCATTGCATTTCATTTCTTTTGCTAACTTTTCAGGTGGTAAGTTGTTTTGAGAAGTGAATTTGCCTTCACTTCTTACAATCTCTTCTCATCTCTTTTATGCATCATTGCTTCATTTTGTATGTGTATTAGAGTGAGCTTGCTCATTCATGTTCATCTCTTACTTTCTTTCTTCAAGCAACTTGTCTTCTTAAGTGAAGCAAGTTGTTTTGCTTCTCTTTGCTCCTTTCATCTGCTTCTCTCCTGGTGGTTTCTCTGAAGATCTTCTTGCAAACCTCATTAACCCTAGGATCTCCAAGAATGATAACAATTAGGGCTTGATTAGTCCCCCATTTAGTTTTACCTTTGTGTCATCTTTGAGTCTTCTCCTCTCATCTCATAATCAGGGACTAAACCCTAAAGGCTTTAAGGCTTTGTGATTAAGCTTATGCCTGCATCCTTCTATTAGGATGGAGTGTATAATTTTAATCCTAAGTGTTAAACCCTTAATGTGTTTAAATCCTTTAATCAATTCACCTAATAATCATCAAGACATCAAACTTGTAACTTGGGCCTTGCATTAGGGTTCTAATTCTTACTTAATTGGTTAAGAAGGACTAACCCTAGTGTTAATGGACAAGTGATCCCCTTCAAGTTGTCTTACCAACCATAAAATTCATTTCTTAATCTTATCACTAACTAAAATTCACTTTAATAAAGGCTTTGTTTTGTCATGAGGTTAATCCCTAATCATGGATTAAGTTGAGGAGTCTTTCTCAGCTTAAATGTTCTCATCTATTATCCTTCTATTAGGATGGTGTAATGAGTCCATTAAATCCTTGATTATGGCTTAAACTCATTACTTAACACTAAACAAAAACAACAAAAACATCTTAATAATCACAAGTAGGTTAAAGATCTTAATCCTACATCATGGTGATTAAGTGTGAGATGCTGACTTCACACTTAAGGTATTCTCATTACCCCTAATCAGAGGGAGGATGTGATGAGTTTACTAACCCTTTGGTTTAGGCTTAAGCTCATTAACTTATGACAAACTTCAAAAAGCAATAAAAGACTGAAATCATCAGAAACAAACAATAATCGTCTCCTCCGGGATTCTTTTCTCATCATCTTCACTCACAAACGAGAACTTGCTTCTTCCGTCTAATGCAAGACAGTTTTCACCTGAGCCAGACAGGTCATACACTTGAGCATAGGCAAGTAAGCAGTTCACAAGTCAATTTACCTTTCAGTCTCTTTGGATCGAACTACGGTGTTCTGACTTCCTCATTGCACGAGAGGATACGTAGGCATAACTTAACAGTTATCAAACAAAAGTCTCTGTATATTCCCCCTCTTTCCAGCATCATTCTTTAAGCCTCATAGTCTTGAGCATTTCATTCTTGTTCTCACACTGACACTTCTCTTATACACTTCACATTTCTCTCACACTGACACTTGCATTCTTTCCAGCTTTGATACATAGATTGCACTGACACTACCCCTTTAAAGCACAAATATTTTAAGCGTGGATCCCGTCGAGTACGACGGACAATCTGGGTGCTAATACCTTCCCAGGTTGTAACCAACCCCCTTTCTCAGTCTCTCTGGTTCGCAACCGTCTTATCCATATCTTTCTAGGTCTATGCGGCATTGCCTTTCCTCCGGGATAAAAATGCCTAGCTGGCGACTCTTGTCTTCTAAGTTCACCCATGTGTGTTCTCTCTCCTTTCGCCGACCGTTCGCGTCTGTACCCCTTCTGACCCAGGTGTCATTCGGTGGGAGCGACAATATCCACCTTAACAGCATAGACTTCAGCGCTACTTGGGCCTTAGGACGTGCTATCCACACCTCACCATCTCCAGCCCATTTCTAATTCACACGCACAGCCCTTACTTCATACACCTCACTTCATTTCTTTATTTTTCTTTTTTCCATTTTAATTTCTTTTTAATCCAGTTTCATTTTAATTCATATAAAATAGTTTCGTTCATCCAAAAATTCCCAAAAAAATCATGGACCTTCTTTTGTGTCTCTAGTTTTTTATCATATTTTTATTTTATTTTTTTCATTGATCCACGTGTTAGAATTAATTCACCATTGCACCTAGCTTCTTTTTAAGCCTTTCTTGACCAGTTTGCCTTGTTTATTTTCCATAGTCTTCAATATTTTGAGTTTTGATCCCATTATTTTTGCTTTGGATTCCTAAGACATTTTTCTTTTCATTTGGTTTTTCTCTGGATTTTTAGAAATTTATTTCTTGAGTCTTGGTCTGGTAACTTGTGTTCTTGCCTCCATTTAACCTAGTTTGATTCTGAATCTTTGCAAATCCTTTTGGCTAGTTGATATAACATGTTTGAAGGTCATTTGGTTTCAATTGTGGAATTTTTAGGTGGCTGTTTGTTTTATTGTAGATTTTATCTTGTACCTTGTCCCATTTTGCTTCCTTTGAACCTTTTAGTCTCTCATAAGCCTAGAAAGGAACTTGTGCCTATTTCTTCTTCTCATTTGGGGTTCCTTTGGGGTATGGGTACCTTCCTGGTCCTAGGATAGGGTTTGTGTCTTCTGAATTTTTGAGTTTGCTTCTTCTTTAAGTCATCCGCTTCTTTAAGTGTTTTAACTTCATCTTTTTGTTTCTTTTGCTTCCATTTTGGTTTTGTTTGGTCTTGTGTGTCCATTCTCTTCATCTTGTTGGCTTCTTAAGCCATTCTTAATCTTGTTTTAGTTTTGGTCTTGAGCATTGTGTTCATATTTGGTGCATTTTGCATTGCATATTTCATAAGTGTGCATTTGTTTTCATATGTATTCATGTTGCATCCTTTGAAGTCATAAGTCTCTTCTCCTCATTTCTTTGAGTTCCATTTGCATTGTGCATTTGTTCATATCATGTCACTTATGATTGTTTGATGTTAGCATGTTATCTTTCTCATTTTGTTTCACTTGTATGCATACTAACCTTGCAGGGGCTATGGTAAGTGTGAGATGTGGGAATTGAGTTCCACATCTCCAATTCTCATCTCTTCCTCTTATGTTTATGTGAACTAACCATTTGTTGCTGGGCTTAGGCCTTTCTCATCTTTTCTTCTTCTTCTTATTTCCTTCTTCATTAGGATAGAAACCTCACTAACCCTTAGGACATCCATGCATGTTAACACTTAGGATAATTTTTAGTCCCCCTTTAGAATTTTTCCTTTGTGATCCTTTTGGTTCTTCTTCTCTTCTCATCTCATAACTCTAAAAAACACTTTAATAAGTTTGAAGTGATGCATTGATCCATAGCCTTATTCCATGAGGTATGCTTGTAGTCTTCCCATCTTGGGATAGTACAAGTTTACCTTGTGATGCACAAGTATGATCAAGGTATCTTCTTCATAAAAGAAAAGCATAAAAAACACTTCTTCATTTGTAAATAACCAAAACACTTAATAAGTAAACAAGTTAGTGAGCCTAAGCCCTAGTCTCTGGGTTCAAGTTTTGGGGATCTTCTCCTTACTTGAGGGTGCTTGTTCTATTATTCCATCTTGGAATGTAGTGACAAGTGTACATTCCATTGAAGAGAGCTTGAGTTCACTTCCTTGTGACACACTCTAAAAAGCTTCATAAAAAAACACAAACAAACAATAAGCGTCTTTCCTTCGGGAATTCTTTTCTCACCTCATTCGCCTCGTACGCGAACTTGCTCCTACTTGTCACTTTGCAAGACGGTTACGCACGCGTCGTCCGAGTCTGCAACACCTGAGCAATGGCATAGGCAGTTCAAGCCTTAATTCACAAGCAATTTCCTTTTAGTAACCCTAGTTAGGGGAACTACGGCGTCTCTGATCCTCATTATCCTGATGAGGTACGTAGGCAGTGGGGTAGGGCCCGTTCGAGCACAATCTTTATTTTCCCTACATTTTTTCTTTTGTTTCTTATTTCAGTTCTTTTCTAGTTCCAGTTTTTTTTCATTTTCATTTCTCTTGCTGCAGTTTTCATATCCTCACCCTTTGAAATATTTTCTTTTGCAAGCGTGGATCCCGTCGGGTACGGCGGACGATCTGGGTGCTAATACCTTCCCAGGTCGTAACCGACTCCCGAACTCAGTCTCTTTGGTTCGCAGGACCTGTGTCCTTCCTCTTTCTTTCTTCTGGTTTGTGCAACATTACAATTCCCTTTCTTCGGGATAAAAATGCCTGGCTGGAGACTCTATTCTTTTTCCGCGCCACTTTCGCGTTTTACCAGGATGGAAATCCGGGGAGCGACAGCTAGCGACTCTGCTGGGGATCGAACCCAGAATCTCTGGTTCCCCTGTGAGTCTCTCCTAGCGCTTGTGTGGTTCTTTTTCATTGGGTGATGTTTGTTTGCTGTGGCTTGTTGTATTTTATTGTTGTTGTTTACAGCTTTATTTACAGTTTTCAGTATTTATTTTCCGCATCATATATATCATACTGGACTGTCTGGACTGGTTTTCTGTTTGGTGGGATGGGTGTTACTTGTTCTTGAGAGATATGAGCCAAGTACCCGGCTCGAGTGCACCATAGGACTTAGAGTGGTTCCACTTTGGCCTCATGAGATCTTGTCATGGGGGTAGTAGTGAGTTCCACACCCAGGTTGCGATTGTCTTGGAAATGTCTTGATTTGGGGATCTTCCTCTCTCATTACATGACCCTGACAGTTATGTGCAGCTGGGAACCGATCATTGAGAACCTTGTGGAAACATCCCTCTTTAGTGATGGCAGTGGCATCCCACATTTTATGGGAAACCCATTCGCATCCGAGGGCCCACCTGGGGGTCGCATAGGATGACCTTGTGTCTTGGACTCAGCTGAGGCCTCCCTGCGTAGCATATAATGCCAAACCGATTCCCTGATTTGGTCATGAGCCATTTCTCGGAGATGGTGAAAGTATTATTGTTATTCGGCTTTGAGAGTCCGTGATGTCTGACCCGGAGCCTTTTACCAGTGAGATTGGGGGGTGTTTACAGGTGTGCAGGAACCCATGACCTCAACATACACTCATCTATTCAGTGGTCCTTGTTATGATCTGTGGTCCTATGATTATGATCTTTGGTCCTATGGTCCTATGGTTTTGGAGTTCTGGTTTTCTTGATGCTGGTTTTCTGGAGTTCTTGTTCTGGTATTCTTGATACTGTGGTCCTGAGATCTTCTATCAGAGGGTTGTGATTATCAGAGAGTGTGACTCAGTGGACTTTTGTTTGCCAGTTATTCAGAGGGGCCCTTGTCAGTGTCCAGTGCAGATGGTCCCAGTTGATCATATGCTTGCATTGCATTGCATTTGCATCCTTCATTGTTCTTAATCTGCTCCATGTTCTGGTAGTCTTATCTCCATGGCAGAAATTAGAAGAGTTCCAAGGAAAAATAATGTGCATTATACCTTTCTTCAGCCTAAAGTTAGAAGTGTTCAGAGGTTAGCAGGTCTAATGAACGATCAAGTCTTGGGCAATTTCAAGAAAAGATATGGCCAGATACTGAAGTTTGTGGACAAGCCCACTGCAGACCAGAAAGACAGTTTGCATACCTTGTTGCAATTTTATGATCCCCTGCTGTGTTGCTTTGTTTTTCCAGGTTACATCTTAGCTCCAACATTGGAAGAGATCTCCAGCATGCTGAATGTTCCAGTCAGAGAGACATTGCCATTCTATGGATCAGAGGTTGTGCTTAAAGATGAAGATATAGCCAAGGTTTGTAGGTTGCCAGCTGCTTCAGTCAGGAAGGCTCTGCAAGAGAGTGAAGGTAAGGGGCTATCTTGGTGTGTGATCATCCCAGAGGCTGAGAGGTATGCTACAGAGGCTAAGTGGAATGACTTTGGTGATTTGCTTGCTTTGATGGTATATGGGTCAAGTTTATTCCCTGGAGAAAAGGAACTTGTCAGCTTGGAGGTGATCTCAATCTTTGCAAACGGCAATACATTGCATACTCTCTTGGGTGACTTCTACTACAGTGTTCACTACAAAAATGAGAAGGGTAGGGGTGCTCCCGTAGTCTGCTGTGCTCCTTTGTTTGATGAGTGGTTTACTAGACAGTTGCCTAAGTCAGGTGCCTTCAAGGAGACGAGGGATGAATGGAGATGGTCCAGAAGACTGATGGGGTTGACTGTTGAAGATGTTGTCAGGGGATATGATAGGGATCTGCTAGGTAAAGAGTTGCTGGTCAGTTGCGGAAGGTTTGCTGGAGTAACTTTGCTGGGAAGGAAAGGTGTCATTAGTTACTATCCAACATTAGCCAAAAAATAGTTTGGCTACCCTTTGAAAGATCCTCCTCGGATGGAAGAGTTGGCTGAATCTTTGTACTTTCCTGCTGAAGGGAACAAAGAGTTAGTTCAACAAGCAGTCCAAGCCTGGGCTCACAGTATACGAAAGGGTAAGAAAGACTTCGGCCGAGTTGATCCCAAGACATATCCACCATATGCTGCATGGCTGCAAAGACATGTAGAATCAGTTCTCATGCCTTTTTCAGTTGAGGCTCCACTTTATCCCAGAGAAGTGCCTAGTCAGAGCAGTACTGTTTCCCTTGAAGAGTACAAGAAGCTAGAAGCTCAGCTGCATGAGATCAGAGTGGAGAATACTGAGATGGTAAGCCTGTACCACCAAGCCAACAGGGCCAAGAATGAAGCTGAAGACAAGCTGCAGAAGCTCCAAGCCTCCTTAGAAGCCAAAGAGAAGGACTTTTCTGGTAGAGAAGCCCATTTCCACAGGTTGGGTATGATGGAAGCCCAAAGAGAAGCTGAGCGCAATAAGACTCTAAAGACTCTCAAGGATGCTCGTCAATCCATTGCTGGGCTGCAAGGCCAAAGAGAAGAAGAGAAGAAGAAGTTCAGAGAGAAAGAAGATTTCTTTCAAGTTCAGATGGCCTTCAAGAAGGAAGAGGTGGAGCAAGTCCACACCATCCGGAGGGAAAAGACCCAACAGCTAGCACAAAGTCAGTTAGCTCTGGAGGAGGTAAGGAGAGAGAATGAAGAGCTCAAGCTGAGAGCGGGAGTCAAGAAGAGCAGAGCAGAGGTGGTAGAGCCTGGGTTTTTAGCTTAGTTGTTTATTTTTGCAGACTACCTAAAGACTTGTTGTAGGAGTCTTGTTTTTATTTCTGTTGTCTTTATTTCATGTAATGGCTTGTAACCCTTCGGGGATTATTTCTGGTTGTATTCTGACTTTTAGTCGGCAGTGGTTTGTTCATATACAATATTAATGTGCAAGTTATCATTTTGAATGTGCAAGACTCGTTTGTCTGATACCGCTAATGTCTGAACACTTGTCAAAGAGAAAGCTTGAAAGTAAAAAATTCAAAGTGACTGTCTGAGAATAGATGCCAGAACTGGGGCATGGCAAATGCTTAAACTTGGAAACATAAATAGTTGCATTGCATACATATCACCTGTTTCCTTGTTTTGCAGGTACGGCCACAGACTCCTAATGACTTTTCTGTTTCAGGCACTTTCGTTGCAACAAGATTTCAAGGACAGGTTATTATCTTGACAGAATGACCAACTTGAGTCAGGATTCCCAGAGCATGAACTTTGAACAACTCCGGGCGGAGGTAGCTGAGATGAAGGCCCAGATGGGGCAATTCAGGGCAGAGATGCAAGCTTTGTCACAAGGCCAGATGTTCTTGAAGGGAGAGTTTGACATGATGAAAACTCAAATGAAGTTGTTGACAGAGATCATGAATGCCTTGCTGGAGAAAGAAAATGGTCAGGCGTCCGTTTCTCCACCAGAAGGTCTTATTGCTCCCATCTCTTTGGGATTTCCACTTAACCAAGAGTTGTCAGGAGGACTCTCTCCACAGCTCGAGCTTCCTCACCAGCAGTCACCACTGGGTCATCCAGAAGAGCCCAGGACATAGTTTAATCTTTCCTTGCCTGATTCAAATGAGATGAATGGTCCCATGCTAGTTACGACCAAAGAAGTGAGCAATTTCTTTCCGTATCAAGGAACTTCCTCAGCTCATACACCCTGGTTTCCCAAAGAAGGATTTCATCAGATGTCAGGTGTATCTCCTCCAATGGTGGCAACCCGTTCCCGAAAGAAGCAAGAAAGAGTTATTGATCATGTGCCCATGTCTTATGCTGAGTTCTGCCCACAGTTGCTCCAAATGGGATTGATTGAATGTCGTGAATCATCTCCTCCTACTGGTGAATTCCCCCAAGGTTGGAATCCATATGTCTACTGTGTCTTTCACTTTAGAGCTCAAGGACATGATATCAATGATTGCAGGGCATTCATGCATCAGGTGCAAGACTTGGTTGATGACGGCGTAATTAACTTTAAGCCAAATAAGTTGAAGATGTCACAGGTAAACAATGAAGAGGCGGTCAAATTCCATTCTTCTGAAGTTACCACTCAAGTTGAATATTCTAAAAGGCTACCACACCGATCTTCTTTGGTTCCTCGTCCGAATCTGGGTAAGAAAGTGCAGTGGCCTGGTAGACGTCCGAAGCAACATCAGCAACAAACTGCTCAACCACAACGAAGGCCTTATCCACAGAGAGTTTCACAAGCTGATCGTGTTCTTGATCCCATCTCCATATCCTACACTGCCATGTTACGTCAATTGCTGAGGTTTGGTTTAATCCAGTTGCGGATCTTGGCACCACCAGAAGGAAGTCTTCCAAAGGGATATGATGAAAAGGCGCATTTCGAGTTTCACTCAGGTTCCCCGGGGCATTCAACTGAAGGATGCATGGCTTTACAATGGAATGTTCAAGATTTAATTGACTTGAAGGTCATCACACCAGATGGTCAGCTAGGGAGGCGGGGACCTCTGGACTAGAATTGGTGCTTGTAGGCTTTATCTTTTTCATGTATCTGGTTACCCTCAGGCTTGTTGAGGGAATCCTTGTTGCTGCACTTATTCGTGTTGGTTCAGTACCTTGTATGACTTTTCTCTTGCGGGCTTTCTATGAGATGTGTTTGGATTTCTAAAGCAGTGGTTTTCCTATTCATGCAATGATACTTGGTCGCAGGATGATTCTTATGCTGGATCTTGCGTGCAGAGTTTCTTTTGAGAGTGTTCTCTCATTTGTTGTGTTTTTGAACATTTGCATAGCATAACATTTTGCATATCATATTTTTCTATCTTTGTTTTTCAGGTACCCTGGCCGTTTCTCATCTTTATTCCATTTCAGGCAACAGTGTTGGCAAAGTAAAACGAGAATGGAAGATCAGGTACAAACTGAGCTCGTAGAATTGAAGGATCGCATGGAGCAATTTATGACCCTGATGACAGGGATGGCCCATATGCAAGAACAACTAAGGTTGAGGGTCGAGAGGCCAGAGAATGAGATTCTTGAAGAGGGCAGTCAGAGAAATCATAATGGAGTTCCGGGCGGAGACAATGACCGTAATGTTGGCTATGTGGACGAGCAAGAGGATCAGTTCACTTTGATTGATGATGAGAAGGATCAACCCAATGATGTTGTGGATCGTCGTTTCGACGAGCTTTCTGAGAAGACAGAGGCCATTAAATCTCAGAACTCTCTAGGTTTTGATGTTGCGAATTTGGGGTTAGTTCCTGGAGTAAAAGTTCCTCACAAATTCAAGCCTCCTGTTTTTGAGAAGTATAATGGGAACTCTTGTCCGAAAACTCACATCCAGTCTTACTTTGGGAAGATCTCTGCCCACACGGATGATGAGAAGTTATGGATGTTTTACTTCCAAGATAGTCTGTCTGGGGCATCTTTGGACTGGTACATGGGTTTGAACAAGAATGTTATCCGAAGCTGGAAGGACTTGGCTGAAGCTTTTGTGAAACAATACCAGTTTAATCTTGATATAGCGCCTAACCGCATTCAACTCCAGAGTCTTTCTCAAAAGAAGTCTGAAGGTTTCAAACAGTATGCTCAGAGATGGCGAGAAATGGCCGCTCGTGTGCAACCTCCACTGCTTGAGAGGGAAATGACTGACATATTCATGAGCACTTTGCAGGGTGTGTTTCTAGACCGTCTAGCTTCTTGTCCATCTACTGGATTTGCTGATATTGTGATCGCTGGCGAGCGAGTTGAGAGTTTGCTAAAGCTCAGGAAAATTCAAGATTACAGTGCGTCAGGTTCAGGAACCAAGAAGCCCTTCGTCAGTGGTCAGAGCATGAATGAAGGAGAAGTTGGGGCAACATCTGATCAACGTAGAAAGGATAGAGGATACCATTCACGTCATCAGCAAGTAGCTTCTGTGGCTACGACCCCGAATAATCATCTGAGGCGTCAGACAAGATAAAGGAACCCTCAACAGGGTCTGCGTCAGCAAAGGAGAGAATTAGTTCTTGATCCGTTACCAATGTCGTATACTGATGTGCTTCAGCAATAACTTCAGTTAAAATTGATCGAGCTTCGCAATCTATCCCCACCTCCTTATCCATTGCCAGAGGGATGGGATGCATATGCTCATTGCGACTTCCATTCTGGGGCACCAGGACACCATATTGATGGATGTAAAGCTTTTCACCATAAGGTACATGACTTGATTGATTCGAAGGCTATCAATTTCGCTCCGTACCGATGAAGCATGGTTTTTGTCTGAATCAGAGTGTGTCAGAGAAGAATTAAAGCAATAAAGTCAGAAGTATCAGTAATGGCAGTCATTTGTTTTTTCATTGCATTTCCTCCCTGTTAAGGGGAACTACGTCACTCTGATTCTTCATTGGTCTTTGGTCAATGGAGATACGTAGGCAGAAGATCGTCGGGTCTTTCCGAGCAACCTTAGGTGTCAAGCTTATGTGGCAATTTCATCTCAGTGTCACTTTTTCTTCAGACGTCTCGTGTCATTGTTTTGAACGTCGAAAGCTTCAGGTCAGAATAATTAAGAATGAAGTATGGTGTTGACATGTGGTCATTTGATTGAATACTGCAAATTTTAACAGGAAAAGATGCTGACTACAGAAAGTATTCAAGATCAACCGGTCCAGACGAGTCACGTCTCCTCAACATGGGCATTGCTTAGTTTCTTTACTGCATTTACATGTGTGGCTTTTATCTGTTTGTTTGAACATTTGTATGCTTGCATGAAACTTGTTTATTTGGAATGTTAACTAATGAAATGCTCTTGTTTTTCTTGAAGTAATTCATGCGTTTTACTTATAATTTTGTGAATGTGCATTGCAATACCAAATGTTGTTCTTAAACTCTGTGATGGAGGATGACGAAGTGAAAACGTAAAAATATCCAAGTGTGTGCTCTTGAATAAGACCCTGTTGACGATGTACAAGCATTGTTTCAAATTCCCAAACACCGGAGATATAAGGGAGATAAACCTTCGTTAACCCCTTTGAGCCTTGAAGTAGGAGTTTCTTTTCACATGGAAAAAACCCTCACATTTAACTCGGGGAAGGGTAAGTGTCAGCTAGTTGGACCAAGCGTTCATGCTTCCATAAAGGAGTGTATCTGAGGATCCCTAACGTTTCATTGTACCGAATCAAGAGGTCCAAAGACCGGAAACCACAACGGTTATCCATCATCGGAAAAAAAAGTGAGACAGTCACAACCCTTACAAAACAGTCAAAACAAACAGTGTCACACGATTTGTTCGGAAAAAAAATAGCAAAAAAGAAATAAATAGCCCGCTAAGTCGAGACTTGAAAACAAGCGACTTAGGCAAAAATTAGGGCGTCCCGCTGGACTCCAATTACAAAAGATTCACAAGAATCAGTCCAGGCAAAAGTTAGGGATAAACAAAAAGAAAAAAGAGAAAGACGAAAAGGATTACACAAGAAAGATCCTTGAGCAAAAACAAGTCGTGTGATACAGACACGAAAGACAATAGGGGTGACTGACTCCCAAAAATAACCTTAGTGGTGCTTAAACAGTTATTAACATTGGTTCCTCAACCATCTCAAAATCCTTAGGGAAGGTGAGCGCTTGTGAAAACTAGTTGAACATAGGATTGAAGGACATCACGAAGAGGGGTGGGCACGAATAAACTTTGAGCCTATGTCTTTGTTTCTATAACCGTGAACCAAGCCACGATACAACCCACAAAAGTCCTAATTGAAACGGGGTTAATTCGAGAGCATGCTACTATGAGATAGCGTTCCTGACTCCTACGAGTTATGCCAAAAGACCCTTGTTGGTATTGCATATGCATGTTTTCTTTCATAAAAAAAAAGAAAATATCTTGTCACGTCCAAACTAGTGATTCGTTCACAAATGACATATTTTCAATAAAAACTTCAAGATTAACTTGTGTGTTGCATTAGAATAATCATTCTCAGAATAAAACATTTTCTGCTTACATACATTTGTTTGGCATCAAAGAAGTCCACATGAGGAATTTCAGTCCAGAAATTTAAATTCTGCCAGGTTGAGGAGTCTGAAATTTTGAAGGACAATCATGGCAAATTGCACTTTTTTTGAGGAACTCCCATGAGATAAAGATTCTTCTAACCAGTTAGGTTAGATGCAGCCAGTCCGGGGCAATCACATCGAACAAATCTCACGATTCAACCAAGCGGGGACAATTATCAGAGCATGGTTAGTTTGAAGAAATCATTTTAAGGCCCATACTGGGGCAGTTCACTCTCAAGAGCAGATGAAGTCAGTCTCTGCAAGTGTTTATTCAATTTTATCCTTAGCACAGGATATTGGGGCAGATTATTTCATGATAATGTAGGATGGTGCGTGAGTCCCCTTCAATCAAATCCCTTTGTAGACCAGGAGGTCTGGGGACACTATCTCAAGATTCAGCGAATCTATTCAAGAGTTTGAAGACGCCGAAGCAGTTCGAGCGCCATGTCTTCTGTAAAATCCTCTTGAGTTGATACTTGAACAGTCATCAAGTACATGGAGTATGATGTTACTAGAACATATTCCCCAAGCAGTTTCTTCTCCCCAGCGAGAGACACTTTGCAATTCTTATTTCCAGCAGAGGGTGATCCCCAACATCCCCAGTAAAGTCAGAGACAGAATTTCCCCCCAGCTGAGTCAGAGTAGGGTGATCTTCTCTAGCAAAACTTCAAATCCAGTTGAATAGTTCTCACTTCCGAGTGGAGTCTTTATTCAAGAATATGTTTATTCCCAGCAAGCAGTTGAATACCTAATTCCCCGCAGAGTTGCATAATTGGTACGTAACCATCATTGAAATATCCCCCAGTGAGGTCGCCAATTTATTTTTGGCCAGTGTGACAAGGTAATGCAGACGTTTGTTCACATTTCATTCCTCAACCAAGTATTTCCAGGATATCTTGGTCATTTCTTCAGCAGAACGTTAGTCAGAATGTTCTTATATCCAGCGGAGTTACAAATGGTATTCTCCCTTGCAGAGTTGTTACTTTCTCGTATTGATCACGTTGTCCCGTGTCAACGGACCTATTGTGGATGGATCGCGTGATACCATTCTCTTATCAGATCGCTCGATCTTGTCTAGTTTGAAAATCGCTCGATGTTGCAATGCCATTAAAGGTCCACCGTCGCTGTGGCAAGCCAGTATCTCCTGGCGTCGTATAAAAAGATATGAGTCGTAAATCGCTTGATATTACGCTCACATTCTTGGTTATGGATCGCTCATTACCATTTCCTTAGCAGATCGTTTGATCTTGTCTGAGTTGTAAATTGCTTGATATTACTCCTCGTTGTTTGAGTCGTGCTCACATTCCTGGTTATGGATCGCTCGATACCATTTCCTTAGCAGATCGTTTGATCTTGTCCGAGTTGTAAATTGCTTGATATTACTCCTCGTTATTTGAGTCGTGCTCACATTCCTGGTTATGGATCGCTCGATGCCATCTCCTTAGCGGATCGTTTGATCTTGTCCGAGTTGTAAATCGCTTGATATTACTCCTCGTTGTTTGAGCCGTGCTCACATTCCTGGTAATGGATCACTCAATGCCATTTCCTTAGCAGGTCGCTTGATCTTATCCAACGCTCGGTCGTGTTGAAGAGGTTTGAAGTCCAGACGGTGGAATTAAACGTCAAAATGCTTATTACTCCTGGCGTCACAGGATTGTCTGAAGAAGACTCGTCTGTCAACGTATTCTTATTCCAGATATCGGGTTCAACTTGGAAGAAGCTCGTCTGTTTCTTTCTCCCCTGCAGTCCCCAGAGCATCATCTGATTGGGTTTATTTCCTAGTGTTGCATTCTTCGTCAGAGTGCAAATTTCTGGTCTTCTTGGTATTCAACCACAGTTTATCTTGAATGGTCGATAGCCCGTACTATCGTCCTTTTTAGATTAACTGATGATTGAATAAGGGAAGCTGTAACACCCCAAATTTGCCCTCTTCATTTTTAGTATCATATCATATCATATTCATCATACTCATATCATTTCCTCAGCATCATATCATGGAAAGATGAAGCATACCATTCTTCATGTCCTAACATCAAGCATATGGTCATCTGTGGAGGTCCAAGAAGCATTTCAAGCCATGACAAGGGTCCCAATGAGTTTGTACAAGTTCTATGGTGAGTCTACACTCCATTTACAAGATCAAGTCCATTGGCAAAAGCTCATAAGATTGCATGGTCATCAGAGATCTCAGGACAAGGCAAAGCTCCTATGCAGTGCACCCAAATTAGGGTTTGGGATTCAAGCATCATAATCTCACAACTTTGGCCATTTCTCTTGGTCCAAGTCTTCTACATGCTAATAGGATCCTATGTGTCAAATTTCATGAGAAAATTCCTTGTGGAAGTCAGTCAAGGCCTCTGTTACTTGCAGATGAAGGAAAAAGTCAACAGAGCCCATAAAAAGTCAACTATGCAATTTCAAGGGGTCTAACCCATTTTTTTTTGGCCAAGAGGGGTCCATACAATGTTATAAGAGGTTTGGAATGCCTAAAGTTCAAGAATCATGGAGATTTGGGGGGTTTTGCAAAAATGGCACAAAGTTGGTTTTTGAAGTTTTCCAAATTTTGCAAGTTTTGCCCTAATTTTCAAGTGGCCTTAGCATGATCAAAAATTCTTCAAATGGACCAAAGTCAAACATGAAGGTTGGAGATTAAGGGCTCCCATTTTCAAAAAGTACAAGTACATTTTCACGGTATTTTCCAATCTCCCTCTAAGGCATTCGAAATTTCCACTCTCCTAGGGCATTTTTCAACTTTTCAAAAAGCCACCATGTGCAAGAAGGCTCCAATCGTGATTTTTGTGAATTGGTACAGACCCAAACTTGTTTCTAACTTGAAATACATTGCATAAGGACCGATTTTCTCCAAATAAATGGTCATTTTCATACACTTTGAAAAAATCCCTCCAAAACATGTCAATTTGCAAAAATCATGAAACAAGTGTGACACTTGAATCTAAGGGCCAGGATTGAATGGATTTGGATCAAGGGTGGGAAATGAAACTCACACATGCTGAGAGGCCCAAGAGAGCATGAGCATGGCATGCTTATTCCACTAAGTGCACATGATGCATATTCACACTTTTCTCATTCAATTTTCGTGCACTTTCCTTCACACTTTCAGCACTCACTTCTTACATCATAACAAAGGGAATTAAGCAAAAAACCAGATCTGAATCTCTCTCATTCTCTCATTCTCAACCTTCATGCAACCTTGAATTTTTTCTTATATCTCTTAATTCTCTTGCATTCTCCAAAAACTTCTTCCATATTCTTGATCAGTGGATCATAGAGATCAAGAATCATCCACTCATTCAAGCTTAAAGCACAGAATTGGAAGCTTGCCATTTCAAAGCCTCTTGTGTTGAAATCTCAGATCCACACTATTTCATGACCTTAGATGCATTTATTTTGCATCTAAGGAGTAGGAGGAGTGATTTGCACGGATTGGTTGGAATTCCATCTCAATATTTCAAGATCTCCATCTCAGGTATGACTTGAAACTTCATGTTCTGGAAATGAAATTGAATGGTTGATTTGTGTTCCTTGTTCTTCCTTGATCATGCTGCACTTTGTAGAATTGATTTTAGTGCATTGTAGTGAAAGTTATGTGCATTTGAAGTTTGATGGTGACACTTTATTTTGCTCGATCCGACCAATTCATTGAGTTTTAGCTTGTTTTGAGGTCATATTTGGATTCCTTGATGTTTAATTAGTCAATCTGGACTATTCATTTTCATTTTGTGGTGAATTTTTGGTTCTGGTTATGTCTCCGGTGCCAGAACCCTAGCTCCGGTCACCGGAATTTGTCTTGCAATTAATTTAGGGTTTTATTGGAGAAGATGAAGTTTAAGCCGTTAGATCCACCATCCATCGCTCACAATCACGCCACATGTCCCTAATTTCCTTCCAATTCATGTTATAAATTCTGTTTTTATTTTAATACAGCGTGTGCAGCGTTCCATCATAGCTTCCGTGAGCTCACCATTCGCCTTGCAGCATACTGCCACCTCATTTAATGAGGTGGTCTCCCACAACCCTTAGATGAATCCAGCGGATCCTGCATTTTCAGCTTTTATTATATTAATTCAGTAATATCCACCTTAACAGCATAAACTTCAGCTCTACTTGGGCCTTAGGACGTGTTATCCACACCTCACCATCTCCAGCCCATTTCCAATTCACACGCACAGCCCTTACTTCATACACCTCACTTCATTTCTTTATTTTTCTTTTTTCCATTTTAATTTCTTTTTAATCCAGTTTCATTTTAATTCATATAAAATAGTTTCGTTCATCCAAAAACTCCCAAAAAAATCATGGACCTTCTTTTGTGTCTTTAGTTTTTTTATCATAATTTTATTTTATTTTTTTCATTGATCCACGTGTCAAAATTAATTCACCATTATACCTAGCTTCTTTTTAAGCCTTTCTTGACCAGTCTGCCTTGTTTATTTTCCATAGTTTCAATATTTTGAGTTTTGATCCCATTCTTTTTGCTTTGGATTTCTAAGACATTTTTCTTTTCATGTGTTTTTTCTCTGGATTTTTAGAAATTTATTTCTTGAGTCTTGGTCTGGTAACTTGTGATGTAAGTTTTCTGCCCTAACTTGTGTTCTTGCCTCCATTTAACCTAGTTTGATTCTGAATCTTTGAAAATCCTTTTGGATAGTTGATATAACATGTTTGAAGGTCATTTGGTTTCAATTGTGGAATTTTTAGGTGGCTGTTTGTTTTATTGTGGATTTTATCTTGAACCTTGTCCCATTTTGCTTCCTTTGAACCTTTTAGTCTCTCATAAGCCTAGAAAGGCACTTGTGCCCATTTCTTCTTCTCATTTGGGGTTCCTTTGGGGTGTGGGTACCTTCCTGGTACTAGGATAGGGTTTGTGTCTTCTGAATTTTTGAGTTTGCTTCTTCTTTAAGTCATCCGCTTCTTTAAGTGTTTTAACTTCATCTTTTTGTTTCTTTTGCTTCCATTTTGGTTTTGTTTGGTCTTGTGTGTCCATTCTCTTCATCTTGTTGGCTTCTTAAGCCATTCTTCATCTTGTTTTAGTTCTGGTCTTGAGCATCGTCTTCATATTTGGTGCATTTTGCATTGCATATTTCATAAGTGTGCATTTGTTTTCATATGTATTCATGTTGCATCCTTTGAAGTCATAAGTCTCTTCTCCTCATTTCTTTGAGTTGCATTTGCATTGTGCATTTGTTCATATTATGAAGCTTACTTGAAGCCTTGGAAGTCCATTTAGCCTGATGAAACTCAAAACCCTAGTTTAGGATGCATTACTTAGGAGGATGCTTTGTCTGAAGGAATTGTCAAACATTTTGACTAATTGTGAACCTTGTGAACCTTGTGAACCTTGTGAACCTCTTGGGACACCTTAGTACACAATGTCTCGTCTTGGTGAGGGCAAATTTTTGGGCGCAACAAGTTCCAACATAAAACTTTGATGGACGAAGAAAGAGTAACCAATGCATCGGCAAATTGATTCTCATCTCGTGGTATATATTGAAGCTTTATTGTTGTGAAGAACTTCAACAATCTTCTGGCATAATCCCTATAAGGAATTAAGTGTTCTTGATGCGTAAACCACTTGCCGGTAATCTGGTTAATAACGAGGGCTGAATCTCCGAATATATCGAGGGTTTTAATCCGAAGATTAATATCCTCCTCTATTCCCATTATGCACGCCTCGTACTCCGCTTCATTGTTGGTGCAGCCAAAAGTAATTATGGAAGCGAAGGGAAAATGAACACCTTCAGGAATGATAAGAATAGCACCAACTCCACGTCCGTTGATATTGACTGCCCCATCAAACATCAATTTCCATTGGGATTCAGGGTCTAGCCCCTCCTCTGGAAGTGGTTCCTCACAATCTTTTGCCTTGAGGTACATGATGTCCTTATCGGGGAAGTCAAACTTCATTGGCTGATATTCGGCCTCCAGTGGTTGTTGTGCAAGATAATCCGACAATACACTTCCTTTGATGGCTTTCTGGGAAGTATATTGTATGTCATACTCTGTTAAGATCATTTGCCACCTTGCAACCCTTCCGGTTAATGCTGGTTTCTCGAAAATATACTTGACAGGGTCCATTTTTGAGATTAGCAATGTGGTGTGGGTCAACATGTACTGTCTTAGTCGACGAGCAGCCCATGCCAAAGTGCAGCAAGTTTTCTCGAGCAGTGAATAACGGGATTCACAGTCGGTAAACTTTTTTCTAAGGTAGTAAATAACATGCTCTTTTCGACCAGACTCGTCATGTTGGCCTAGCACACACCCCATCGACCCTTCTAACACAGTCAAGTACATGATAAGTGGCCGTCCTGGAACTAGAGGCATTAGAATCGGAGGCTCCTACAAATATTCTTTTATCTTTTCAAAGGCTCTTTGACAGTCCTCATTTCACCTGACCGTTTATTCTTTTCGCAACAATTTGAATATTGGCTCGCATGTGGCAGTTAGATGAGATATAAACCGTGAAATGTAGTTCAATCTCCCTAAAAACCCACGCACTTCTTTTTCTGTTTTCGGTGCAGGCATCTCTTGTATCGCTTTTACTTTTGCAGGATCTACCTCAATTCCTCTCTGGCTAACAATGAAACACATCAATTTACCGGACCGCACTCCGAAAGTGCATTTATTTGGATTCAATCTCAATCTGTACTTTATCAACCTATCAAACAACTTTTTGAGATTAACCAAATGCTCTTCTTCATCCCGAGACTTGGCAATCATATCATCCACATAACACTCAATTTCCTTGTGTATCATGTCGTGGAACAAAGTTACCATAGCTCGTTGATACGTTGCCCCAAAATTCTTTAACCCAAAGGGCATAACTTTATAACAGAATGTGCCCCATGGGGTAATGAACATCGTTTTTTCCATGTCTTCTGGTGCCATCTTGATCTGGTTGTATCCGGAGAAGCCATCCATGAAATAAAATACCGAGAACTGAGTGGTGTTATCTACCAACACATCAATGTGAGGTAATGGAAAGTCATCCTTTGGGCTCGCTCTATTTAGATCCCGATAATCGACGCACATTCGGACCTTGCCGTCTTTCTTTGGTACAGGCACAATGTTAGCTACCCAAGGTGGGTAACTGGTTACAACAAGGAATCCGGCATCCCACTGCTTTTGAACTTCCTCCTTGATCTTCATCGCCATGTCAGGGCGAGTTCTTCTCAACTTTTGTTTCACCGGAGGACAATTTTCTCTTTGTGGCAGCTTGTGTACAACAATGTCATTATCTAGTCCTAGCATATCTTGATACGACCAGGCGAAGATATCCACATTTCCTCGTAGCATATAAATCAAATCCTTCCTTACTTCGGCTTGAAGACTAGCCCCAATATTTATCTCTTTCTTTACATCCTCAGACCCGATGTTGACAATCTCTACTTCTTCCTGATGAGGCTGAATTACTCTTTCCTCTTGTTTCAACAGCCTAGCCAATTCTTCCCGGAGTTCACAGTCTTCCTCAACCCCTTCATCGGCTTGGTAGATAGGATTGTCGAAGTCATGCATGGTCATAGCAGGAACGTTATCACAGGAATCCGAATGATCAACACTACACAAATGATGTGCTTATTTCAGAATCGGTTTTTTTCAAAGGAGACGCAAACACACAAAAACACAGGAAAAAGAAAAACATTGCCATTTTATTTTTGTGAAAAATTTTAAAACGAAAGAAAGAGAACACAATTTGTTTGAAAAATGTCCTTTATTTCATGGAAAAAGTAAATGCATTAAAAGCATGGTGGCCCTACATATGGATTCATGCACCTTGGGCAGAGTGTAGGATTTGACATGCAGTATGATAAAATGGAAACAAAGAAAATTACTTTGACTGCCAAGTAACTTGAACAAAATCTTCAGCCGACCAGTTCTGGAGCTCCTCCCCAGGTTCACATGGGTGAATCCAGTTATCCAAGTCGTGGCCATTATCCCCCTCTTCATTTGTTACATAAATGTTGTTGTAGTCGAGCATTCCAGCACTTGTGAACGTTATGGACTTACTACCTTGAGACCAGCTGGACCCACCAGGTTGATATCCAAGACCGAACTTGTCATCTTTATTTTCCATTTCTAGCAACTTGCCCTAGCCCTGTGCATTTCCGGATTGGACTACTTCCTTAGCTTGCTTGTAGGAGTAAATAGGAGTCTCTTCCTTTTCCTTGCTCTGGACTGCAGCCACCGAAGACAAAGTACTAACATTAACCGTCTCAAAAGCATGGCAAAATGTTTCATGGATCTCCCCGTCCATTTGCACGTACTTGAAAGTCGACAGATGACTTTCGAAAATATCTTCTTCTCCGCATACAGTAACAACCTGGCCGTCTACCACATACTTCAACTTCTGATGCAACGTGGATGTTACCGCGCCAGCAGCATGAATCCAAGGACGCCCTAGCAGACAACTATAAGCGGGTTGAATATCCATAACATAGAATGTACTCTTGAATACCTGAGACCCAATATTTATTGGTAGCTCCACCTCCCCGAACATAGACCTCCAGGACCCGTCAAAGACTTTTACAATCAAATCACTGGGTCGTAAGACAATACCCTCAACATTCAACTTCATTAGGGCCTTCTTAGGAAGCACATTAAGAGAAGATCCTGTGTCTACCAAGACATGTGATAGAACAACACCCATACACTCCATGGTGATGTGTAGGGACTTGTTGTGATTGCGTCCTTCAGAAGTGAGATCTCTATCTGTGAATCCCAACCCATGGTTGGTGTTCACACTGGCTACCAAGGTCTCCAACTGGTTAACAGTTATCTCCTTTGGTACATATGCCATTTGTATAACTTTTAGAAGAGCCTCCCGGTGAGCTTGAGAACACATTAACAATGACATAATAGATATCTTGGACAGAGTTTGATTCAACTGTTCAACCACCTTATAGTCATTTTTCTTAATTATTCTCATGAACTCTTCAACTTCTTTTTCAAAAGTGCCTTGACTAGGAGAAGGAGTTGGCACCTCTTCAATTGCTATCTGTTTACCCTTAGCTTTTGCAGCAGCCTCAGCTTCGGGATCACCTCTAAGAGCTTGATGAGCAAAGAGACGCCCACTCCTTGTAAATCCACCAACTCCTCCGACATTCACAACAGTCAGGTCAATTTTCATTGTTTTACTCTCCACCTTCTAACCATCTACATACACGTCTAAGCCATAGTGCCAAGGGATGGCCTTGTCATCAGCATAAGGGATTGGTCCTAGAACAGTGATGGTAACATGACTCACTTCTGGAACATAGATAGTCACATGTTCTCTCCGGGAAGGAACCTCAGCAGGATCAAAATAAATTGTTATGGTAGACACACAATCACTTCTATTGTCGACCCTGTCGAACTGTAGGGACGCTTTGTTAATCAAACACTGCAACCCATCTCTTAAAACCTCACAACCATTAACGGAATTCATGCAACCCTCGCAGTCATAATCACACCCCAGGAATACCTGCCCTTTCAACAATCTATCTTTCACAACTAGCAACAAAGTCTTCACTTCATTCACATTCAAGATCAAGTTTAACCTCTCACCACCATCAACGACATTTATTTTGGCCCCTCCATGATTTGGAATGGGGTTTGATGTAACATTTGGAGGCGGTGCAAAGTTAATTGCTTTTGAGTCAATCAAGTCTTGGACCTTATGCTGCAATGCCCTGTACTTCTCCGTTGAATGCCTAGGAGCACCTGAGTGAAATGTGCATCTTGCGTTAGCATCATACCCTACTGGACGCTCTCCAGGTGGTGGTGGTGGTGGTGCTAATGTCCTTAACTGAACCAAGTTCAAATCTAACAATCTCTGAAGCAGTGTCGTGTACGTCATTGGGATGGCCTCAAGCACCCTGTTAGCTAGACGAGCTTGTCTCTGTTGATAGGGTCTTTGCTGATAGTTATTGCATTGTGGTTGTTGTTGTTGTTGTTGTTGTTATTGTTAGGTTTGTTGCACAAGACTTGATGGAATGGTGACAATTTCCACTTGCTCGTCAGATCCTCTGTATCCACGGCCCCGGCCTCGATCGTACACAACATTAGTTTCTCCTTCCCTTCTTCTTGGAGGTCCATTAAAAGCTTTTCGAGCACCACTTGAGTTACCTGCTCCAGTGCCTTGAATTTCCCCATCTTCAGAAGAGTTTCAACCCTCTCTCCAGCTATCACGATGTCATTAAACTTTGTTGCTGAACAAGACGCCAACCTCTCTATAAACACATCTTCCAGTGTTCCCATGAACATGTCTGCCATTTCATTTTCCAATAAGGGAGGTTGCACCCGAGAAGCAAGCTGACGCCACCTCTGGGCGTACTCTTTGAACCCTTCTTTAGCACTCTAAGACATTGTCTGCAACTGGGTACGATTTGGAACCATATCCAAATTGTACTGATACTGTTTCACAAACGCCTCAACTAAATCCTTCCAGCTTCGAATATTGACTCTGCTCAGCTTCATGTACCATTCCAAGGATGCTCCTGCAAGACTATCCTGGAAGTAATACATCCACAGCTTCTCATCATCTGTATGTGCGACAATCCTTCCCACAAAAGACTGAAGGTGAGTTTTTGGGCAAGTCGTGCCGTCATACTTATTAAAAGTAGGGACCTTGAATTTTTAGGGAATTCTCACCCCTGGCACCAAGCCCAGATCAGTGATGTCAAACCCTAGAGAACTCTGAGATTGAATGACACGAATTTGCTCAGCCATTTCTTCAAACCTCCTATTCATGTCAACCCCCTGGCCTTCTGCCTCATCCAGCAAAGTGAATTATTCGTCCTGCCCATTCATCTGCATGTTATTCATTCCATCATTGATAATAGTGACCCCTGGTTGCACCACAGGGATTTCAACGTGACGGGTGCCAACCCTATTGCGATTACCTCCATTTGCTGTCCCATTATTCCTGGCTTGATTGTTTTCTACCATTTCGCGCAGGCGCTATTGAGTTTGACCCATCCCATCCATGTGGGTCATGAAGTTGTCCATTCTTTTCCTTAGGTCAGCCATATCTGCTTGCATCTGATCCATTGCTCTCTCTATTCACCTTTGTATGGTATCTGTGCACCGTTGGTTGTCTCTGAACCTTCCTAGGAGCTATAGTGTCTGAAATTGATATAAACGTTAGAAAACTGATGAACTACCTGCAAAACAAACAAACACGTTACATGCAATGCAACCTTCATGTTTTCATCATCAAGCTTTTATTATCCCTAGTTCTGGTATCTCATGAGGAATCCAGATGGCCTTTGGAATCAACCTGTTATGATCCTCTCTTTCACTATTTTCCATACCATTTCCACAACCAAACTATGAAAAGAAACATACGGCTCAAGGATTTTTGACAAAAGAAAGATGCAATAAGATAAAGGCCCTAAGGCACAAACAACATCCCCATAGGGTTTAAAGTCTTACACAACACAAAATACAGTAATCAAAATAAGTCCCTACAACAATTCTGTAGGTGATCAGAAATACAAAGGGAAAACTAGAACTCCAAGCTAAAAGAAGAGTCTGGCTCTTCCCCCATCTCTACTCGAGTTCTCTTCACATCTGCTCTTCTTCTGAGATTTGCTACCTTTTCAAGAGCCCCATGCAGCTGCTGAGACACCTCCTGTTGCCTCCTATAAGCCTGTTCTAACTCTTCTCCTTGAGCAACAATCTGCAGCTTGAACATCTCTTCTTTCTTCTTGTACTCTGCTTGACCTTGCTCCCTTTGACCATACACCCAAGTAAGAGATTGCCTAGCATCCCTAAGAGCCTTCTTATTTTTCTTGAATAGTTCTTCTCTCTTGATGTCCATCAACCCTCTTCTTTGGAAGTAAGCCTCTCTTTCTGCTAACTCTTTGTCCTTAGCCTCTTGTTCTACATGTATTTTGTGCAACTTCTCTTCTATAGTCAACTTGGAGAGTGCTATCTGATGATGCAAGCTAACCATTTTTGTATGCTCTAACTTCAACTCTTTTAGCTGAGGCTCAAGCCTTTGATAGCCTTCTAGAGGAACAATGCTTGGTGCTACAGGGATCTGTGAAATTATTTCCTTTGGGTAGAGAGGAAGCTCCAAAGAAAAATGCAATAAAGTAATCTAGACACGCTTCTTCAACCATGCTGCAAAATGTTCATACATATTGGGGTCTACTCTTCCAAACTCCTTTTTCCTTTTTGAGTCTTGATATCCCAAGCTTGGAATACCTGGATGGCCATGTCAATATTCCCCTCAATAGGAAGATACAAAGACTCTATCACATGCTCATTTGAAGGGGACTTTCTCAAAGGATATCCAAATTGCCTTCTTTCCAGAACGGATTATAATTGATCATTCCCTTCCTCCCAATCAAAGGAACATTAGGAAACCAATTACACTTTACAATCATCTCCTTTCCTAACACATCCCTATCATACCCCCAGCTTATATCACTTGTAGTCAATCCCATCAATCTTCGGGACCATTTGCATTCTCCCCTCAAATCCTTAAAGGGTCCCACTTTAGGAAATTGTCTAGCAAACCAGTCAGCAAACAGAGGCACACAACAACTCACATGACCTCCCTTCTTCTCATTCTTGTAGTGAACCCCATAATAAAAGTCACCTAGAAATGTAGGTGTGGGATTCTTTCTGAAGAAAATGGCAATAGCCTCCAGACTTACCATCCCTTAATCACTTTGGAAGAGACTAATTCCATAGACCATCAAAGTTAAGAGTACACTGAACTATGCCCATTGATCATCTTGAGCATATACCAAAGCTTCCTGAATCAGCATATTGCAAGACAACCCTTTCCCTTTGCTACTCCTCAAGCTCTGCTCTACTTTGCTTAAAGGCAAGTGACACCTTTAAGCAATCTCCTCTGCCTGGAGTTCTCTCCCTGAGTTGTAGTGAGGCTGTCTTCCACTAAGGGGAACATGTAGCAAACTATCAATTTCTTCAAGTGTAGGTGCTAAGACATAATCTTGGAATACAAAACAGCGCAATGGAGCATCATAGAACTGAAGTAGAGTGTGAATTCTATCCCTTTGGTCTTCTGTTTGCTTGTCCATGTACCTGAGAATCTTCCCAAACCTAGCCCTGAAATCTCCTAGAATCTTATCATTCATCAGTCCCTTCAGCTGGTGTAGTTTCTTCACCTCTGGTTGTGGAAATGTTGTGCATTATTATTTTTTAGAGCTGTGATGATGCTTGCCATCTGGATATGAGAGATTAACAAACACCAGAACAAGGTGTACAAATGTAACCTGAAAAATGAAAACACTAAGATGTTAAGGATGCTATGATATGATGCAAATGCAAATGCAAGGCAAGTATGATCAATCTGGAACTATCTGGGTATTGTCTGCAAGAGTCAAGTGATCCCAAACTATAAGTCCTCTGACATATAATATTGTAATGGCAGTGGGTATGATGAGGTTAAAGGGTCCCTGCAAACCTGTAAACCCCTCCCAATCTCACTGGTGTGCTCCGGGTCAAACATCATAAACTCTCAAAGCCGAATAGAAATAATATGTTCACCATCTCCGAGAAATGGCTCATGACCAGATCAGGGAATCGGTTTGGCATTATATACTACTCAGGGAGGTCTCAGTTGAGTCCGGGAAAAACAAGCATCCCTTATAAGTCCCCAGCTTCAAGCGCTGAAATCGAGAAACAATAGTACATTCAGCCTGTAAGATAAAATACTATTGTCATACGACCAGATGCTTTAACTGAGTTCCTATAAAAGAACTAGGCCATCCTATGCGAGTTCCCAGTGGACCCTCGGGTGCAAATGGGTTTGCCACAGAATGTGGTCTGCCACTGTCACCACTGGAGAGGGTTGTTTCCACAAAGGTTCTCAATGATCAATCCCCAGCCGCACATAACTATTAAGGTTATGTAATAAAGTAGGGAAGATCCCTATATCAAGACATTTCCAAGACGGTCGCGAATTTGGGTGTGAACGCACTAATACCCCCATGACAAGATGACATAGGGCCAAAGTGATTGTCCATGCTAAATCCTATGGTGCACTCAAGTCGGGTATTTGGCTAGTCTCATCTAACCACACACAAGTAACACCCAAGTCCCGCCAAACAGAAAACCAGTCCAGTATAAAATATGATGCATGAAAATAAATACTAAAGCTATAAATAAATATGTAAATAAACTGTAAGTAAAACAACAACAAAATATACACACAGCAGTAAACAATCAACACCCAATAAAACAGAAATAAACAAGTGCTAGGAGAGACTCTCAAGGGAACCAGAGATACTCTGGTTAGGAAGTCCCCAGCAGAGTCGCCAGCTGTCGCTCCCTGGATTTCCATCCTGGTACAAACGCGAATGTGTCGCGGAAAAGAGGTAGAGTCGCTAGCCAGGAATTTTTATCCCGAAGGAACGGGAATGGTAATGCTACACAAACCATAAGAAAAGAAAAGGAAGGACACATGTCCTGCGAACCAAAGAGATTGGGTTCGGGAGTCGGTTACGACCTGGGAAGGTATTAGCACCCCAGATCGTCCGCCGTACCCGACGGGATCCACACTTGCAAATAAACTGTTTCAAAGGGTATAAGAATGAAAGCTGATGCAAAAGAAAAGGAACTGGAACTGGAAAAGGAACTGAGAAAGAAAACAAAGAGAAAAAACATGTAGGGAAAATAAAAGATTGTGCTCGAAGGGGACCTACCCCGCTGCCTATGTACCTCATCTGGACATGAGGATCAGAGTCGCCGTAGTTCCCCTAACTAGGGGTGGAAAAGATTGCTTATGAATTAAGGCCTGAACTGCCTATGTCAATGCTCAGGTGTTGCAGGCTCGGACGACGAGTGCGTTACCGTCTTGCAAAATGACAAGTAGGAGCAAGTTCTTACATAAAGATTGAAGGTGATGAGAAGAGAATTCCCGAAGGAAAGATGCTTATTGTTTGTTTGTGTTTTTTAGAAGAGTTTTAGAGTGTGGCACAAGGAAGTGAAGGTAGAGCGTTTTCTAAGGACATGTCCTTATTACCACATCCCAAGATAAAATGAGTAACAAGTCCATGAAGAATGAAGAAGATCCTCAAACTTGTTTCCTAAGATTAAGATTTAAATTCACTAACTTGTTTGTATTATTAAGTGTTTTGGTGGATTAAAGTAAAGAAGTGTTTTTTATGATTTTCTTTGAGAGTATGACAAAAGGGAAGGTCAACTCAACTATTATTAATGTATTTTTTTAGATTTTGTTTAAAGATGAGAAAGAGAGAGCACCAAAAGGATCTCAAAGGTAAAAACTAAAGGGGGTTGTCTAATCCTAATATTATCATGCAAAGGTGGTCTTATGGTTAGTGAGGATTGAACTAACTATCTTAAAGAAAGGAAGATAAAAGGAAAAGAGAAAGGAGAAGAAAGGAAAATAGAATGCAACTCATTCCTCCAAAGGAGATGAGTTGTTTTCTAAGGGGAAGAAAAGAAGTTAAGAAAGTGATGACATAAGGAGCATATTAAACACAAGTGAGAAAGCATATTGAAAGATGAAGAGAAAAGAGTTGGAGATGTGGGAATCTCATCCACACCTCTCACTTACCAAAGCCCCTGAAATGGTTATAAGCATAAACAAGTGGTAAGACAAAAGCAAGTGAAATCTAATGAGATACAAATGAACAAAAGATCATACTAAAAAATTACAACCAGAAGTGAAGTGTCACCCTCAAGTTCCAAGATCAAGCATACAACATAAGATGGGAGGTGGATCAAACAAATCCCAATAAACCAACACAAGCTATCATGGAAGAAACAAAAGCAAACATGGAGTAGAAAAGATCACACAAGCTACACATGCTTCAATATCATCAAGACCAGAACCATATCATCACAAGAATGTGCACAAACAACTCAAGAGACCAAAGAAAAGTTCATACAAGTTCAAACACAAACAATATAAGAATGGGAAGTGAAGTGGACATGTGAACAAGTGTAAGGACAAGCAAACACAAACCAAATCAAGGCATAAGCATCATGTGAAAAACCAGGGACCTAATCATGTTAATATGTTCCTAAGAAGCATGAGTACACATGGGGAAGAAGCACACAAACCCAATCACAAGCATCAAAGAAAAGGGATGGACAAAGGAGGTGAAGTGAACATGCATACATTTGTGAGAAACTTTAAAGGCAAGTACCAAAGAAACTTCTCAAAACACACACACTAAACAAGGACTAGGGATCAAACCTCATATAACAAGACCTCTAAACAACCTATAGGAGTTGGCACAAGTGCCCTCCTAGCCTAAGAACTAAGCATGCCAACAAGAAGAAGCAAAATTAAGGTAATATCGCATGAAAACTCAAATCAAATCACAAACTCATGCAAAAATTATGAAAATAAACACAAGTATTCATTAATCAAGTGGTAACATCATGTCAAAATACCAAAGTCAGAATCAATAAGCAACTAGGTCAAAGGACCTCAAGAACACCAATTAGGGTTTTGAAACATCACACACAAGTCAACTATCAAAAATATTCACACAAGCTTCTAAAAATCATAAGAAAAATCATCCACAAACTACATTTTAATATGAATCAAATGCAAAAAAAAAACCAAGTCAAAATTCAAATCGATGATCAAGATATAAATTCTACAAGTCAGCATATATTTAAAATAAATTAAAAACAATTAATAACAATGGAAATTAATTCCTACGTGAAAAATAAAAATAAATGGAAAATAAAAATGTCAAAAATTAAAGAAAATTAAAAGGAATGATCATGAATTATTTTGGAATTTTTGAGAACTTCTAACTATTTTAAAAGTCAAAAACCAAACTGAAATAAAAAAGAAAAGAAAAGAAAAGGTCAATGAGCCAGGGGTGCAGTCAGTAATTATTTTAGTTCAAAATGATTGGGCTTAATAAAACAGGGGGTGCAATTAGCAGTTGAGGCCCAGTGAATCCAGCGCGTCTCAACCATTCTTATGGTGCAAATTCAATTAATCAGGGAAAAACAAAGGCCAATGGATCAAAGCAATGCATCAGATTAGGTCAACAATCAAACCAAGTCAAACATCCAAGTGATTAGCGCGTGTGTGCATGATACTTATGGTGAGAGACTCCACACAATGATTAATTAGAAAAATATAACCTAAATGAAGTCACGTGAGTGAGATGCAGTCTTTTTAATGTGTTGTCCAATAATGGTGCGTTCTGAACAAGCAGTCGTGTGGTCCAGAAGTCATTTTCTTCATTTAAACATTCAAACAAAATTCCAGAATCCGGTGACTGGAGCCCTAGCTCCAGCACCGGAAAGTTCATCCTCAAGAACAAATGTACACAAAAATGCCTTATAACATCCAGATCAAATAATTAAAACATGCTGATTCCAAATATGGCAATGGTTTTCACAAAAGATCAAAGAATAAAGAAAATCGAAGAGAATCAGTTTCACACACCAAACTTCAGATCAACATGAAATGCTCAATATGCAGCCATTTTCAAAACCAAATACATCCAGACCATCAAGGAAGCATATAGATCACATTGCAAGCATTTAATTCCATTTCCAGATCTATGAATTTGGATGATACCTAAGATATGCAGAACTTTAAATTTCACCAAGAAAACCAGCTATCAGCTCCATATCAACCTCTTACAACCTCTGATCACAAAATAAATGTGAAAGAAGCTTTGAAACTCCTTAGATCTAGCAACCCGAATGTATTTGCTCTGAACTTGCACTGATATGAAACTTGCTTAACAACTCAAAGTAAAGGTGTATTCATGATCAACAGAGATCAAGGATCAAGGATTTATGGTTGGTTTTGGAAATGTGTGGTTGTGTGAAGCAAATCGAAGCAAAATGCAGCTATGCAAGAAAATGGAGAGTGAGAGAATGAGAGGGAGCTAGGTCAAATTCAGTGCATGGATTCTTTATATATCCTTAGCATTCACACCTGACTAGGGTTTTTGTACCAATGCACGCATGGGAAGTGTGATTGATATCAAATTACAATTTTGCAAAAGAATTGTGATCAGGTGATTTGTTCGTGCTAACTTATGTACAAGTGCATGACCTGACTTCATTTCATTCCATATTTACCCCTGAGTCATTTTTGGCCATTGGAATTAAGTGGATCATGGTTTCTTCAAGATTTGGCAAAAATACACTAAGTGTAATATCATGCATCACATGCACGATTTTGGTAGCTTCTCTTGATCCAAATACTCTTCATGTTTTGCCCTTGATGCTTATGACCAGAATCAATCCATAGGATAGCTTAAAAATGCAATACAAGGCAATTTGCAAAATTGGAGAGGCTTGAATTCATGGTAAACCCTAAAAATGGATGAATTTCGATTGCCCATAACTTTCAAACCATGAAGGATATGAACATGTACTTGTAATTTTTAAAAATGGGAGATCATACTCTACAACTTTCATGTTCAAGGGAAATTCATTTGGAGTCTTTTTGGTTGTGAAAGAGAGCTTGGAAGATTAGGGCAAAACTTGCCAAAAATAGTAACTTTCATTACAAGTTACATGCCAAAAATGGAAAGTCTCTCAAAACCTCTTGATTCTTGATCTTTGACTTTGTCAAACCTCTTATATGACCTTAAGAACATCCCTTAGCTTGAAAAATGAGATTGGAACCCTTGAATTTCCACAGTTGACTTTTCAAATAATCAGTTTGACCAATTTCTTCTTATGCAAGCAACTAATGAAATAACTTCCTTCCTCAATGAGTTTTCTCACCAAATTTCATCCATAGCATTCTCATATCATATGAAGGACTTTTCCCACATGAAATGGCCAAAGTCACAAAGAATCCCTGCTTGAACATGAAACTCTAATTTGAGGATCATTTGTGTAGGAGCTTTCCCTTCCTTGGATCATCTGATAACCTCCCAACCTTTTGGGCTCTTGTAGAGGGTCTTGAGCTTGTATAAGACATAAGAACACCTTGTAAGACTTGGCCATGGTCACTTAACCTCTTGATTTGACTAGTAAATTTCAAAATTCACCAATGATTGATCATATGCCCAATGCTAGGACATGAGAATGTTATGCTTCATTTTTCTATACAAAGATGCTAAGGATATGCCATGCTTATGATGTTTATGACATGAGGATAATGCTAAAAAGAAGAGGGCAAATTTAGGGTGTTACACATAGGTCTTTGAGCTAAAAATTTGTAATGGTGCCTCTGGGCACCGTCTCTGAAATCTACAATCATGTTATCTTCGTTATTCATTGCTAATGTTAGTATGCAGAATGAAATGTGATAAAAGGAAGAAGGTAGAAAAACTTTAAAATCCTGTAAACACATATTAAAACAACCAACACAGAAATCAGTGAATTTACCGCATTTGAAAATAAAATTTGAAAAAGAAGAAAAAACATAAATTCAATTAAAATAAAAGATTAAAACAAAAAAGAAAACAATTTCTTGGGTTGCCTCCCACACATCGCTTCATTTTATGTCGGGGCTCGACAAAGCTAAGGGAAAGGTTAGCTTAAAGTCTTTGGTGGAATTTCTGCTAATTTTAGATCTGTTGAAAAATTAATATTTTTTACACACTAATAATGTTTTAAACGTTGCCCATTTACTACAAATGGTGCACTAGATTTTCCTTTTATTTCAACTGCGCCACTTAATAAAACGTTTGTCACTTCGAAGGGACCGGACCATCTAGATCATATTTTTCCAAGAAACAACCTAAGTCTTGAGTTGAATAGGAGTACAATGTCTCATACACTAAATTATTTTCTAGATATACGCTTATCGTGCCATCTCTTGGTTCTTTCCTTGTATATGTGGGCATTTTCATAAGCGTCTAGTCTCAACTCTTCTAATTTGTGCAAGTCTAGGATACGTTTTTCACCTGCGTTAGTATAGTTAAAGTTAGGGTTTTAATCGCCAATAGGCTTTGTGCTTTATTTCTACTGGCAGGTGGCATGATTTTTTGTAGACTAATTTAAATGGTGTGGTTCTGATGGGTGTCTTAAAAGCTGTTCTATAAGCTCATAAACATTCATGTAACTTGGTTGACCAATCTTTCCTAAATGTAACCTGGTCCCATGAAATCAATCTCCCAAACATCAAATACTTCTACTTCCAAAATTCCTTTTTGGGGCATCTAATCGTGTCTAGAGATGTTATCGGTGTGTTGGCAACGATTGCAGTTTAATATAGCGATGTTGACGTTTTTTCAAAGAATGGGCCAAAAGAGACCATATTGCAGGATCTTAGCGCAAGTTTTGAAGTAATTGCATGTCCACCATATGGAGCAGAGTGACATTGAGTAATGGTGTTCTCCATTTCGTCTTCAGGAATACATTGACGGAAGATACCATCAGCTCGCTTAAAAAGCAATGGTTCATCCTAGTAATATTGTTTTAGATTATGAAAGAATCTCTTCTTTTGTTGATTAGTAATATCAGGTGGAAGCACTCCGGATTCTAAGTAATTAACTATGTCAGTATACCAAGGCAGGCTTGGTTGTGTATATATTTCTTCCACTATTTCTTCTTGCTCTGGTTCGTCTAGAGTTAAGGAGGGTATTTCGCTCTCTATTTGGGCTATTAGACTTTCATTAGGGAAATCTTCATTGATAGGCATTTGGTTAGGTTTAGTACCTTCCATTATTGATAAGTGGTCTCCTACTACATTTTCAGTTCCTTTCTTATCTTTAATCTCTAAATCGAATTCTTGTAGTAATAATATTCATCTTAATAGTCTAGGTTTCACATCCTTTTTGCTTAAAAAATATCTAATAGCAGCATGATCGGTGTAGATGATTATTTTACCTCCTACCAGGTAGGAACAAAACTTGTCAAGAGCGAACACAATGGCTAAGAGTTCTTTTTATGTAGTGGCATAGTTCATTTGAGCAGGGTCTAAAGTTCTACTGGTGTAGTAAATTGCATGAAACTTTTTATCCTTTCTTGTTCTTAAGACTGCGCCTACAGGATAATCACTCGCATCACACACGATCTCAAATGGTAGTGTCCAATATGGTGGTTGCATGATGGATGTGGTGATAAGACTTGTTTTGAGTTATTCAAATGCTTTTAGATAGTCTTCATCGAAGATAAACTCGACGTATTTCATTAATAGATCGGGCAACGACTTAGTGATTTTTGAAAATTCCTTAATGAATCGTCGGTGAAAACTGGAATGTCCTAAGAATCTTCGTAATTCTTTTACGGTCTTTAGAGGTTGAAGGTCCTTTATTACTTCCTTTTTTTCTTTCTGAACCTCGATCCCTTTATTGGATATCACATGTCCAAGCATGATTCCTTGTCTGGCCATGAAATGGCATTTTTCCCAATTAAGTACGAGGTTCACTTTAACACATCTCTCTAGTACCATCTCTAGGTTTGACAGACATCCTTCGAAACTTTATCCGCAGACGGAAAAGTCTTCCATGAAGACTTCCATAATGTCGTCTATAAAGTCAGCAAATATTTCCATCATACACCGTTGGAATGTAACAGGAGCATTACATAAGCCAAACGACATTCGACAGTAAGCAAACATTCCGTAGGGACATGTGAAGGTAATATTTTCATGGTCATCGGGCTGAATATGAATTTGAAAAAATCCTGAATAACCATCCAAGTAACAATAATAGGAGTATTTAGCTAATCTTTCCAACAGTTGATCGATGAAGGGTAAAGGGAAATGATCTTTCTGGGTAGCTTTGTTCAATTTTCGGTAATAGATGTACATTCTACTTCCAATTACTACTCTCTGTGTTATACACTCACCTTTTGAGTTCTTAATAACTATAATGCCTCCCTTCTTTGGTATGACATGCACTAGGCTAACCCATTGACTGTCGAAGATTGGATATATGATTCTAACATCTGGTTTCTTTGGGCAAGGCACATGGTCTGGTGTAAGTGCTAAGCATTCACATAGACTTTCATCTTGATAGGGTTCTCGCCAATTATCGTCTTCCAAGATCGAAGGGGTTTGAATTTTCATTATATCAAAATAGGTAATTGATTCCATCTTTATTTTTATTACGCATTCGTCAATAATATCTAGCTGATAGCAAGTGTCGTCTATGGGGTGTGCTTGTAAGAATTGGGTCAAGATGAATTCGACCTTCTCTTCTCCCACTTTGAATGTCATCCTGCCTTTCTTCACATATATTATAGCTTCAACGGTGGCTACGAATGGTCTTCCAAGTATGATAGGTGTAACGCCCAAATATTTAATTAATTGTTTTATTAAGTATTTAATTAATTATTTGTGTTCGTAGGTATATTTTATGTTGTGGATGATTAAGTCGATAAGCCGGAAAAATAAGTCGGAGGTCGTAGAATTATTATTAAAAATTAATAATATAGTTGTTGTGTTAATTGGGTTGGTGGGCTTAAAATCGTGTCTGAATTAGTAAAATAGGGGGTGTTATGTTTAGGTCCATTATTGACTATAATATTTAATTAGTTTAATAAAAAGAAATAAAAGTATTCGAAAACAGAACATAAAAATTGAAAACAGAAGTTATCAGGATATCAGTAAAAAAAAGAGGAAATTGGAAACTTGTAAACTGTTGCGATCGTGAGAGAAAGAGGAACAAAGTTGGAATTAGATTTTAGGGCGACCGTTGATCCAAAACCTAAAGTAAGGATGGGCTCGATTCTTATAATCGGGTATGAAATTCAATATTGTGATTGGGTTTGATTTGGGTAGTTAGGTTTTGTTGAATTTATACTGATATGAATGATCTGCTAATTTTTGTTGTTGTGGATGTTGTGTGAAAATCGATTGCTGATGATTGAATTTTGTTGATGTTAATCTGTTAATTAATGTTGATTTGCTGCTGGAACAATTACATTGAATTATTTCTGGAAAATTGCTAATTGGGGACGACGAAGACAGAACAAATAGAAATTGTAAAAGTGGCGCATGTAAATTATTGTGGTGGCAGGAGCCACTTGTTTACTAATGTCATCTTTTTACTAATTATGAACCACTTGGTTTCTAATGGCTTAATCTATTAATTTATTATTTTAATGAATCTCAACTAGGTGTATAGTATAATGCAAGACATGTATTAATATGGATTTAATTTAGTGATGAAGGGTTCATCAATCTGGCGCACGCCATTCCTATTGTGGCAGGAGCCACATGCACCAAATTAAATAATTTATAATATTAAGGATGAAAATCAAAAAGTGGCACAAGCCACTATGAGATGTGGCAGGTGCCACATTCTCATTAACTCATGGAGTCTAATGGATTATGACCTTAAATTAAATTAATTAAAAACTATCTTAATTCAATTAAGTATGTTATTTTAATTATAACAATTTCATTTAGTAAGTTTAAGAAAAGAACTAATCTGAATTCAGGATTTAGGATTTATTCGTATCAGAAAATTGAAAAATGCAATAGAATCAGTAGCAATAGCAGGTGTACTATGATGGAAAATTTTGACATAAATTTTATAAAACCAGAACTCAGTAGAATTAGTAGCAGCAGGTAAGTCCATGACAGAAATTTTTTAGCTAAACTCCAGAATTTCGATGATTGTAATAAATACGCGATAAGTCGCAAAAAGTCCGAAACAATGCCAGTTTAGTCGGTTTAGCCGAATTAAGAGAAAAACGAAGTTGCCCGAAAATTAACAAAATTAATCAGGGTAAGTCGGGTAAATTAAAAGATGGTTTTTATTATGTGGTTTTGTCTAAATTGTGTTGTATAGTTGTCGCTCCCACCAAATGACACCGGGCCAAGAGGGGTACAGACGCGAACGGTCGGCGAAAGAGAGAACATGAAGATGAACTGAAAAGAGTCGCCAACTAGGCATTTTTATCCCGAGGGAAAGGTAATGCTGCATAAACCTAGGAAGAGATGGATAAGACGGTCGCAAACCAGAGAAACTGAGAAAGGGGGTTGGTTACAACCTGGGAAGGTATTAGCACCCAGATTGTCCGTCGTACTCGACGGGATCCACGCTTGAAAGTTTGTGCTTAAAGGGGTAGTGTCAGTGCTATTCTGTGTGCAAAACGCTGGAAAAAAGATGTACAGGTGTCAGTGCAAAAGAAATGTGAAGTGAAATAAAAGAATGTCAGTGTAAGGAAGGAGTGCAAGGCTCAAGACAATGAGGCTTAAAGAAAAATGCTGGAAGAGGGGGAATATACAGAGACTTTTGTTCGATAACAGTTAAGTTATGCCTACGTATCCTCTCGTACAATGAAGAAGTCAGAACACCGTAGTTCGACTCAAAGAGAATGAAAGATAAATTGACTTGTGAATTGCTTATTTGTCTATGCTCAAGTGTATGACCTGTCTGGCTCAGGTGCAAACTGTCTTGCATTAGACGGAAGAAGCAAATTTTCGTTTATGAGTGAAGATGATGAGAAAAGAATCCCGGAGGAGACGATTATTGTTTGTTTTTGATGTTTTCAATCTTTTATTGCTTTTGGTGTTTGTCATAAGAAAATGAGCTTAAGCCTAAACCAAGGGTTAGTAAACTCATCATATCCTCCCTCTGATCAGGGGTAATGGGAATACCTTAAGTATGAAGTAAATACCTCACACTTAATCACCTTGATGTAGGATTAAGATCATTAACCTACTTGCATTTATTTAGAATTTTTTGGTGTTTTTGTTTAGTGTTAAGTAATGATTTTAAGCCATAATCAAGGATTTAATGGACCCATTACACCATCCTAATAGAAGGATAATAGATGAGAACATTTAAGCTGAGGAAGACTCCTCAACTTAATCCATGATTAGGGATTAACCTCATGACAAAACAAAGCCTTTATTAAAGTGGATTTTAGTTAATGGTAAGGTTAAGAAATGGATTTTATGGTTTGTAAGACAATTCTTAACCAATTAAGGAAGAATTAGAACCCTAATGCAAGGCCCAAGTTACAAGCTTGATGTCTTAGTGATTATTAGATGGATTGATTAAGAGATTTAAACACAATAAGGTTTTAACACTTAGGATTAAAGTTATACACTCCATCCTAAGAGAAGGATGCAGGCATAATTTTAATCACAAAGCCTTAAAGCCTTAAGGGTTTAGTCCCTGATTAAGAGATGAGAAGAGAAGACACAAAAGATGACACAAAGGTGAAACTAATGAGGGACTAATAAAACCCTAATTGTGATCATGCTTGGATATTCCTAGGGTTTATGAGGCTTGCAAGAAGTCTTCAAGAAAATCCACCAAGGAAGAAGAAAGATGGAAGGAGGAGAAGCAGAAAGAAGCAAGTCAACTTACTTCACTTAAGAAGATAAGTTGCTTGAAGAAAGAAAGTGAGGAAGAAACATGAATGAGCAAGCTCACTCTAATACACATACAAAATGCAGCAATGAATTCATAAGAGAGATGAGAAGAGATTATGAAAAGTGAAGGCAAATTCACTTCTCAAAGTAACTTACCACCTGAAAAGTTAGTAAAAGGAAATGAGATGAAATGAAAATGGAATGAATGCAATGATGAAAACCAAAACCAGAAGCATGTTTATGATGTAAATGATGCAAAGAGATGATGCAAATGTATGTCATGAGATGTGAATGATCATACAAGTGATGAAGATGCAAAAGAAGCATGAAAGAAACATGAAAGATCATGAATGCATATGAAATGAAATGAAGGCATAACATGGCAAATGAATGATGCAATGATCAAACATGAATCTAATGTGACCTAATATGTCTTATATGTCATGTGAATGCACAAAATGTCATGGAAAGTTCATGAGGGCAAGCATATGCAAGATGAATGCAAATGAAGATGAGAAATTAGGGTTATATGAACATGTGAGATGCAAAACTCAAAATCACAAGCAAATGACAAGATAAAAAAATTGAAAATGCAATCAAAAGAACCCTAAACTCATATGATATCCCCAAAGGAGGAGACCTAACCCTTAACCCTAAGGGACTTATGATTTTTCTAAGTTTTCTAGGGTTTTAAGGTACCTAAAAGGAAAAAATGCCAATCAATTCAAAAAGGCAGAAGAAATTCAAGACAAAAATATACTAGAAAATACATTCCAAATGAAGATCAATGCAAAAAGAACCATGGTCATACCATTCTTGGTTAGGCAAAAAATAATTCTTGAAGTTAGGGTTCAAAAATGGGATTTTATGAACCCTAAATTCAAAGAAAAAATGTCAAAATGATTCAAAACCAAAAAGAAATTTGTATGGATGGTATGACAATGTCTCTAAATGTTTAAAAATGCAACATGAATTTTTTGGGATTTTTAAGAAACCTAAATGATATTTTAATTAATTAATTTTCATTAATTAATTAAAATAAACAATTAAATGTCTACAAAATAATTTTTAAATGCAAAAAATAAAAATAAAAATATTTTTGGGTTGATAAAATTATTTGGAATGAAAGTGCAAAAAGAAAATATTTTTTTGGATTTTCTATGTATTTTAAATAAAACGTGCAAAATAAATAAGAAAAATGAATAAAAAACAAAAATAAATGAGAAGTATGCAGGATGGAGGGATAAGATGGATTCTGGGTTTGGAGGGATTGACTGGCGCGCTATCCTACGGCCCAAATTCAAATTTCACTAAACTGAATTAATTAATTAAATAAACCTAATTAATAACTAACGACTCAATCTGGTCCACACAAACACGAGCGGGAAGAAGGATCTAAGGGTCCAGATTTAAACATGAAACCCTAACCCTAATTATCACTAATTACTTTCAGGTGGCCGGAAATGACCTCCGATCATCTTCTCCGGCCACACCTCCCCTTAAAAATTTCCAAAACACTCCCTAGGCCATTTCTGGAGCTCTAAAGCTCCAGATTGATTCCTCTCACTCTCCTAAGATCAACCCCACCCTCCAAAACAATTTATTTTCACTCCATCTCAAGATTCGAAGCCAAGAACAAAAATGGTGAAACTTTCAAACAGACCATACATTCTCATTTCTTCATCATTTTCAAAAATACAAAGTTCATTGCACTCAGGGGAAGAAGCTTAACCATTAATAACTTAAAATAAAGGTTCTGGAAAAATTGATTCACATGGCTACCTGAGAGGGAGCTTTCAACCCTGGAGCTTTCTGGCTGCTTTCTTGCTTCAAAATGCCTCCAATGACCTCCCTGAAGAAGCTTTGATGCTTGGATGGAGTTTTTTATGGCTGTTTTGTGAGTTTGTGTTCAACTGGTCAGAAAATCGTGTTTTGTTTGTGAAGTGTTTTTGGCTGTTTTGAAGGGTGGTTTGTGATCAGTGATTGATTTGAAGATGAATGGTGGAAGACGTGCGAAGTTTTGTTAAGTGTGCTGAGAGTTTCGAAAGAAAATGCAAGTGGGGAGGTTTTTGTGAACTATGGCAATGCTGAGGATTCAGGCTTGGTTCTTGTGTGAAATGGGTTGCATAATGTCCACATATCAACTTGTGATAGGTCTGTGGAGTTGGTGTGGGCTATGCTGATTGGTATGGTGCAAAATGCAAAAAGTCAACATTGGTTGTACTTTGAGGTATGGGCTGTTTCAGGCTTAGTACAAAGGGGTGTCTAGTGCAGCAAGGATTAAGGATGTCCATGGAAATCACTTTGAGGCAATTCAGCATGTTTGTGAGAAGTTGTGGGAGGTTTTGCAAATTTGACAAAGTTTGGCCCTTTTGAGATTTCTTCATGTGCAAGTCATGGAATTTGGAAATTCTTGGTCCAATTCTGATTTTTAGGCAATGTGTTATGTTTGTATGATGATTAGAAGTCAATTTGAAGTCACCAAATGGTTTGGCAAGAGGTTTTTCAAAATTCCCTCTTTGGCATGAAACATGAAATTATGTGATTTTTGCCAACTTTGGAAAGCCATAACTTGAGTTCCAAAATGAATTAGATCTTGTTCTTGTACTTTTTGAAAAGGGAATGATCAAATCTACAACTTTCATGACCAACAATTTTTCATTTGAAGCATTTTTGGTTGAGAAAGAGGAGGTTGAAAAACTTTCCCAAAATGGAAAGTTTACATTACAAGTCATTTCCATATTTGGCAATTTTTGGTTTATCCCACTTTTCTTCAAATTTGTGAACCTCTAAGCACTCCAATGATCAAATAAAGACCATATAACTTCAATTTGATGAAAATCCACTTTGGTTCCATGTTGGGGGCCTCAGATGCCCTGATTTTGCTCTGACTTGTTCAAGAAGTTACCCAGTGATCAGATGACTTCCACAATGAATTTCTTCATAAAACTTGGTATGCATGATCCTTATAACATATTGAGACCAATAGAAACAAGAATGACCAAAAAATTTGGAGTTATGGCCTCTGAAACCAAAACCCTAATTTTAGGTCATCTGTGCAGTTAAACCGTAGCTCAGCTTCCATGCTTTCTCAGTTCTTGTGATTCTTTGGATTCCTTGATCTTTTGAGGATATATTATGATGATTGAACATACATGGACCCTCTTGAGATGATTGAATACTTTTGAAGTGGCTCAAATGGCTCATGGATTGCTCAGATCACAAACCCTAGATGCAGATGACTTGAACCAATGCAGTGAAGCAAAAATGCAACATGAAATGATATGCTTAAACTAATGCAAGTATGAAAAGATAACAAGACATGGGGTGAACTTAGTGAGGGAAAATTTGGGGTGTTTACAGCTGCCCCTATTCAAGCATGAGTTAGCTGTGTAGGATGTAAGCGACGGGCTTAACAGACAAACAAGATAACTTGTGGTTGAATACCAAAGACAGTCCAAAATTTGCACTCACTGGATTGAAGAAGAAAAGGGATATAGATTGTAAGAGGAAGTAAAGTATGATTATAAAGTGCGGGCGATGGGGGACGACCATCGAGCAGAGGACGACTGCTGGGGAGTGGTGACGGGTACGACAGACATGCTGGGGAAATAGAGGGATCATGACGGGACGACCATCAGGTAAAGAAATAAGATTCTCTGGGGGTTAAGGTAAAGTCAATGATGGGGACGACCATCAGGTTCAAAGAAATAAATGATGAGGGACGGTCCTCAAAGGTGAAGGACGATCACCTAGCAGGGGACGGCTGCTGCGTTGGGGATAAGGATGAGGGAAGGTCATCCAAGGTGAAGGACGATCACTTGGCAGGGTACGGCTGCCGAAAGTATCATGACATAGGACGAATGCCGGATAAAAAAGGGTCGACGATGGGGACGGCCATCGTATAAGCATGATGAAGGACGATCATCAAGAGGTGAAGGACGATCACCTAGCAGGGTACGGCTGCTCTCGGGGTTTATCATGACATAGGATGAATGTCAAATAACAAGATCAACGATGGGGACGACCATCGGATAAAATGATGAAGGACGATCATCAGGAAGGTGAAGGACAATCACCTAGCAGGGGACGACTGCTAAATATCACGACATAGGACGAATGTCGGATAGAAAAAGGTTCCAGTAATGGAGACTCCGCTGGGGGAATGATGAGGGACGGTCATCAAAAGGTGAAGGACGATCACCTGGCAGGGTACGGATGCCGAAAGTATTGTGACATAGGACGAATGTCAGATAGAAAAGAAATTTTGCTGAAGACTTTGCTGGGGAATAGTAAACACGGACGAGTGTTTACATCTAAGAAATGAAAGGTATAAGTGTTTGACATTGTGTATAGACTAAAGACGCGGACGAGCATCCTTAAGACTATGATACGGACGAGTATCAGTAGAAACAAATGCTGACACATGTTCAGAGATGATGGTACGGACGAGTACCAACTGGTTAACAAAGAACACGGACGAGTGTTGAATCTGAAGGGAAATAAGTGGTGTATACAAGATACGGACAAGTATCTATATGAATAAGCATGAGTGGGACACATATGAGTGTTCAACTTGTTGGGGAGAGTATGACACAGACGAGTGTCAAAAAGAGACAGTGTATTAAGTTATGAATTTATAAGTGTAAAAGATATTCTGGCGATCTGTGGGGATAGGATGACACGGACGGGTGTTAACAAGAGTGTATTAAGATAAGTGTTTAGGCAACCATGCTGGGGAGTGGTGACACGAACGAGTGTCTAGAGAGTGTATAGATATCTGTTTGTGGTTTATTTCTGCAGGGGATGATATGACACAGACGAGTGTCGAATGAGTATATATATAAACGTGTACTTGTGAGTGCAAAGGGGACGCTTTGGCTTTCCGCTGAGGAAATATGAGATGACACGGACAGGTGTCGGGACAAACAGGTTATGTATAAGTATCTGTTTGTAGAGAGTGTTCTGACGATCTTACTGGGGAATGATGACACGGACAAGTGCCAAAAAGGAGCATGTATCTGCATTTCGCAAAGGGGACGCTTTGGCGTTCTGCGGGGACTGTGAGTCTTTATATACAAGGGATGTATCCTGTATATTGCTGAATAAGTACCATTGATATTTACAGGTGACTGATTCAAAACCTGACTTGTGATTTATGCAATATGTTTGATTTTTGCCGTAATGCTCCGTATTAGACGGAATGCTATGCTCTGAGGGATAAATGATGTGAATGCAATGATTATGCAAAAGATACTGATCCGGGATTCGGATCCAGCTGTTATGGAGATCTCCGACCGATCTGCTTGAAAGAATATCCCAGCTGGGGATGAGATCATTGGTAGATCTGATATATGTGTGACTCTGCTCAGGGAAATAGGTCATTGATAGACCTATCTGAATAATGAGGAGCCCAGCTGGGGATGTGGCAGCTTTCGTCACTCTGTTGTGCGGGAAATTCAGACATTGCTCTTATGGGAGAGGCTGGAGCTCTGTGGGGAGATGGTTCCCTGTCTAGCACTCGGCTTGGGGAGGAAAAGATCTCTGAACGATCTTCCTAGAGATTTCTGCGGGGATCCTGTTGAGGATGATGATATCTGACAACTCAGCTGGGGATATGAGCACCTTCTGGTACTGCTCTGAAAGATGTGTTGGAGAAGTAATGCCTGGCAGCTCTGACAGGGAGAGAGATTTTCGGTGCTGTTTGGAAGATGTGTTGAGGAAATAATGATCTAGCAACTTTTCTGGGGAAGACATTTTGTGCCCCAGGTTGCGCTCTGAATACCTGCAATCCTGTTATGACAAAGAAACGTACAAGTACCCCGAGGTATCCCTTACTGGATTCCATCATATGAGTTTAGACACCCCCGGGAGTAAGTAATATATTCCCTAAAAGCATGTAATTAGAAAGGCACATCTGTTTCTTTTTTGTAAACATTATATCAAGGATATCAGACATTTTTGCAAATGAAATAAAATGTACAAGACGAAATGTGACTGAAAAACTCTGATTTTATTAATTTGGGTGCCCTGAATTGGCAAATACAGTCAAAGAAACAGATCCCCTGAAATGAGGAGATTTTTACAAATTGAGAAAAATGAAAGTGCTGGCAATGTTGACGACGCTTTAGCGAGCTTCCCTTTTGCTATGACCCGTATGACCTTGACGTTCTTCTCATCCTGCTTTCTGAAGAAGGTTGATTCTGACCGATGCTTTAACCTTTCAAAGCTTGCCGTGTTGTAAATGATAAAGACGAATTCAGAATACAGTTGTTCGTTTATTCCCTTATTTTGCGTGGATCGCCCTTTCGGGTTTTCAATCCACCGGGATACCCATTTTTGCCTGAGCTGTCCAATGTGGCTTTTCAACTCAGCGGGTGTACATTTTTTTCTTTATTTTCCCTTATTTTTGCCCGAGTCTTTTATTCTGTTTTTGACTCGCCGGGATGCCCTATTTTTGCCTGGACTTACATTCTGTTTTTATGTCCAGCGGGTCATTTTATGTGAAATATTTTTTAACTGCATCTGAATTCACAGGGGACAGGAAATCTTCACCATCCATAGTGGTGAGCATCAGTGCTCCACCAGAGAAAACTTTCTTTACTATGAACGGACCGTCGTAATTCGGAGTCCACTTGCCCATGTGGTTTGTATGAGGAGGAAGGAGTCTTTTCAGTACAAGATCTCCTACTTGGTATTCCTGAAGCCTGAATTTCTGATCGAAGGCTTTCTTCATTCTCTTCTGATATAACTGCCCATGACAGATTGCAGCTAATCTCTTTTCTTCGATCAGATTCAGTTGATTGTACTGGGATCGGACCCAATCTGCTTCGTTCAACTTGATATCCATCAGTACTCGCAGGGAGGGTAATTCAACTTCAACAGGTAGGACTGCCTCCATACCATAGATAAGCTGATATGGTGTTGCCCCAGTGGATGTTCTGATTGAAGTACGATACCCATGCAAGGCAAATGGTAGCATTTCATGCCAGTCTTTGTATGTGACCAGCATCTTTTGCACAATCTTCTTAATGTTCTTATTAGCTGCCTCAACAACGCCATTCATCTTTGGCCTGTAAGGTGAAGAGTTGTGATGTTGGATCTTGAAGTCCCGACACAGTTCTGCCATCATTTTGTTGTTCAAGTTGGAACCATTATCAGTAATGATTCGCTTGGGCACTCCATACCGACAGATGATGTCTCTTTTCAGGAATCGGGCTACCACTTTCCTGGTGACATTTGCATATGAAGCTGCTTCAACCCACTTGGTGAAATAGTCAATGGCTACCAGGATGAATCTGTGGCCATTGGAAGCAGTCGGCTCGATCTTTCCAATCATGTCAATGCCCCACATGGCAAAGGGCCACGGTGACGACATTACATTCAAAGGATTCGGAGGCACATGCACCTTGTCTGCATAAATCTGGCATTTGTGGCACTTTCTGGCATAAGCACAACAGTATGCATCCATTGTGATCCAGTAATAACCTGACCGTAGTAACTTCTTAGCCATTGCATGTCCTCCAGCATGGGTACCAAAAGATCCTTCATGCACCTCGTGCATCAAGAAGTCTGCCTTTGTCTTATCAACACATCTGAGAAGTACCATGTCAAAGTTCCTCTTGTACAAGGAGCCATCAGCATTCAGGAAGAAACTACCAGCCAGCCTTCTTAATGTCTTCTTGTCATTGGATGATGCCCCAGGTGGGTATGTTTGATCCTCCAAGAAGCATTTGATGTCATAGAACCAAGGCTTATCATCTTTAGCAGTGTCTACTGAGAATACGTATGCTGGTCTGTCAAGTCTGGATACTGAAATCCGAGGTACAAGGTTGGCAACTTGAACTTTGATCATGGAAGAAATGGTAGCCAGAGCATCTGCAAACTGATTTTCATCTCGAGGAATATACTCAAGTTTGACTGTAGTGAAGAAAGTCAGTAATCTCCTCGTATAATCCCGGTATGGAATTAGATGCTCCTGCTGAGTGTACCATTTGCCGTTGGTCTGATTAATTACCAGAGCTGAATCTCCAAATACAGTTAAAGTCTTGATCTTGAGGTCAATGGCTTCCTCAAGACCCATGATACAGGCTTCGTATTCAGCTTCATTGTTAGTGCAGTTAAAGATGAGTTTTGCCGAGAAAGGCATGTGAACTCCTTTAGGTGTAATAAGAACCACACCAACACCACGACCATTCATATTAACAGCCCCATCGAACATCATTGTCCATTCTTCTTCTGGGTCAGGCCCTTTAGTGTGAATAGGCTCTTCATGATCTTTTGCTTTTATGAACATGATGTCTTCATCAAGGAAGTCAAACCTCATAGGCTGGTAATCAACAATGGGTTGCTCAGCCAGATAGTCGGACAATACACTGCCTTTGATTGGCTTTTGAGATGTGTACTAAATGTCATATTCTGTGAGAATCATATGCCATCTTGCAACCCGTCCGGTAAGTGATGGCTTCTCAAATATATACTTGACTGGGTCCATCTTTGAGATCAATAGGTAGTGTGGGTCAACATATACTGCCTTAGTCGGCGAGCAGCCCACGTTAAAGCACATCAAGTTTTCTCGAGCAGTGAATAACGTTGTTCACAGTCGGTAAACTTTTTGCTTAGGTAGTATATTGCATACTCTTTTCAACCATACTCGTCATGCTGGCCCAACACACACCCCATTGACTCTTCTAATACTGTCAAGTACATTATCAGAGGTCTTCCTTCAACTGGAAGCATAAGGATTGGAGGTTCTTGTAAGTATTCCTTGATTTTGTCAAAAGTCTTCTGGCAGTTTTCATTCCACCTGACCGTTTGTTCTTTCCTTAACAACTTGAACAGGGGTTCATAGGTTGCTGTAAGATGAGATATGAACCTTGAAATGTAGTTCAATCTACCTAGAAATCCCCGAGCTTCTTTTTCAGTTTTTGGTGCAGGCATCTCTTGAATGGCTTTGACTTTGTCAGGGTCAACTTCAATTCCCTTTTCACTTACAATAAATCCCAGCAGCTTACCGGATCGCACCCCAAATGTGCACTTGTTGGGGTTTAACTTCAACTGGTATTTCCTCAGACGTTTGAATAGCTTCAACATATTTACCAGGTGGTATTCTTTAGTGAGGGACTTGGCAATCATGTCATCCACATAACATTCAATTTCTTTGTGGAACATGTCATGGAATAATGTTACCATAGCCTGTTGATAAGTGGCACCAGCATTCTTCAGTCCGAATGGCATTACCTTATAACAGAATGTGCCCCAGGGTGTGATGAAAGTTGTCTTCTCCATGTCTTCAGGTGACATCTTGATCTGATTATATCCTGAAAATCCATCCATGAAGGAGAATACCGAGAACTGAGTTGTATTGTCGACCAATACATCAATGTGAGGTAATGGGAAGTCATCTTTCGGGCTAGCTCTATTCAGATCCCAGTAATCCACACACATTCGTACTTTGCCATCCTTTTTAGGCATAGGTACAATGTTAGCAACCCACGGCGGGTAGCTAGTTACAGCAAGGAAACCGGCGTCCCACTGTTTTTGTACTTCTTCTTTTATCTTCATGGCCATATCCGGACGAGTACGGCGCAACTTCTGTTTTACTGGAGGACAGTCTTCCTTCAAAGGCAGCTTGTGCACAACGATGTCAGTATCCAGACCTGGCATGTCTTGATAGGACCAAGAAAATACATCAACGTACTCTCGAAGCATGTCAATAAGTTGTTCTTTCACTGAATCTTGCAGAAGGGCCCCAATCTTCACCTCTTTCAAGTCTTCTTCTGTACCAAGATTAACCGTCTCAACTTCCTCCTGATGAGGAGTGATAACCTTCTCCTCTTGCCTTAACAACCTGGCTAGTTCTTCAGGTAGCTCATAATCTTCTTTAACCCCTTCATCGGCTTGATTAATCGGATTGTCGAAATCATACGAAGTCATAGCAGTGTCGTTGTCGGTGAAGTCTGGAGGGCACTATCTGCAAGGGTTTAGATTTGTTCATTTTAGTGATCAGTTTTATATTGTTTAGAAAAAAGTGAAAATGAAGTTATTAATTTGAAAAACATTTCCATTTTATTTTTGTACAAAAAATGAAAAATGAAAAACAGTGAGCGGGAAAAAGAGACTCATTTGCAAAAGATGTCCTGATATTCATTAATTGATCGTTTGCACAAAATACAAGATGGCCCGATTACAAAATGAGTCCTGACACCTTGGGCAAGATGCAGGACTTGATGCATGCTTAAAGACAGGAAATAATAATTACTCTGCAGGAGTAACTCTTATAATTTCCTGGGAAGACGAGTTTGAGACTTGGTTCCCCGGGATCCTTGGACGTATCCAGTTTTCCAGGTTGCGTTCGTCTTCTTCCTCGTCTTCCAAACTGTTCACAGCATCCGGGGTTAGCATTCCCCTGCTGACAAATTTGGGCTCCGTTGCAGCCTCCAGTTGATCTTGTCGAGTTGGTCTGTAACCTAACCCGTATCTGTCTTCTTTCTTTTCAACTGGTAGAAGCTTGCCCCAGCCTTGAGCGGTACCCTCCTCAACAACCTTCCGGATGTTAATGACACATTAGATGCTTCATTGATGTTACGGGCCTCAAACCCCTGACTCATAGTCTCATGGATCTCCCCATCCATTTCTATGTACTTATAAGTAGCCAGCTGGCTAACAAAGATATCCTCCTCCCCGCAGATGGTGATGATTTGGCCTTCCCACTCGAATTTTAACTTCTGGTGAAGGGTAGACATAACAGCGCCAGCGGCGTGAATCCAGGGTCTACCCAATAGACAGCTGTAGGCCGGCTGTATGTCCATCACGAAGAAGGTAGTTTTAAAGGCCTGCGGACCGATCAACATGGGTAAATCGATCTCTCCAAGCACCGATCTCTTAGAGCCATCAAATGCTCTCACCACCAAATTACTTGGAGGCAATGCCAAACCATCATACTCTAACTTCACCAGGGCTTTCTTTGGGAGAACATTGAGTGAAGACCCAGTGTCCACCAGCACATGAGAAAGGACAATACCTTTGCATTCCAAGGTGATGTGAAAAGCCTTGTTATGGTTGCGCCCCTCCGTTGTTAAATCAGCATTTGTAAAGCCCAGTCCATGACTGGTGTTGACATTTGCAACCACAGTTTCTAACTGATTAACAATAATCTCTTCCGGCACGTATGTTGCGTGCAGGACTTTCAACAATGCATTCCTGTGGGCTTCGGAACACATTAACAGTGATAATATGGAGATTTTGGAGGGTGTTTGGTGAAGCTGGTCCACCACTTTGTAATCACTCTTTTTTTTTATTCTCATGAACTCGTCCACTTCTTGTTCAAAAGACGTCTTCGAAGTTTCTTTAACAGTTGACTCTTCAGATACCACAATCTTTCCTTTTGCTTTAACAGCAGCTTCTGCTTCAGCATTGGGTCTTGGTGTTTGTGAGGCAAAAAGGCGTCCACTTCTTGTGAAGCCTCCGCCTCCCCCAACATTGTCAACTTGTGGTGAAGACGTTGATGGATCTAGAGTGATTTTCTTCTCGTCGCAGTAGAGATCAGAGCCATAGTGCCAAGGTATGGCATTACTGCTTTCATAAGGAACAGGTCCAGGTACCGTAATGGTGACCAGACTAATTGCTGCAGCGGAAGGAACTGTGATGGTATGCGGGTCGTAGTAGATTGTGACTGGAGATCTGACAGGAGGTATTGCAGTTTGTTGTTGGGAATTGTTGTTGGGAGGAACATTTGCTGGGTCATAATAGATCGTGACCGTTGAGACATCTTCATTAGTGTTTGCTGGTGTTGTAGGTGATTTCGTTGATAAAATGGGTGCTGACATTGTAGAAGTATATGCTGCTGAACTCTGATCTGTTGAAATAATGGATGGAGTGATTTCCAGAGTTGTGGACGAATCAGTGGGAATGATAGTTGTTGCAGTTGTAGGAGGATTTGTTGTTGTTGAAGAGAGGATTGTTGATGTTGTAGGAGAATCCATTGTTGCTGAAGAAAGAGTTGTTGAAGGGGATGTTGTGGTAATTTGCAGAATTCCTTCTCTGATGAGGCCATCTATGCCAAACCTTAGCTTCTCACAACCATTAATAGCAGTCTTGCACAATTCGCAGCAGGCCCCACATCCCGGGAACACTTGGCATCTTAAAAGTTGAACTTTGACTTTTGCCAATGGTGTTTGAATCTATGCAACATTATCAATCAATACAGATGGTTGGTCCTCTTCTATGGCATTAATCTTAGGCCAACCATGATTAGGCATAGGATTTCTGTTAACATTTGGAGGAGGTGCGAAATTGAGAGCTTTGGAATCGACCAGATCTTGAACCTTCATTTGCAAAGCTCTACACTTCTCGGTATTGTGACCAGGTGCGTTGGAATGAAAGGCACATCTGGCATTAGCATCATAGTTCTTCGGGAGATTGAGAGGGTTTGGTGGAGCCAACGTCCTTAACTCAACCAGGTTAAGTTTCAGGAGTTGTGGCAATAAAGCAACATAAGGCATAGGAATTGGGTCAATCACCCTATTTGCCTGAGATGGCCTCTGTTGAAAGGGACGCTGCTGTTGGTTGTTGTTATTATTGCTGTAGGCTCTTTGTTGTGGAAAATGAGACTGCTGCTGTTGATAGTGGTGTTATTGTTGAGGATAAAGTGGTTGTCGTGGAACTGGAGCCAGAATAGTAATAGCTGCTTTGGATCTGTGAGAATATTGGGGTCTGCCCTTGCTTGCATGTATAACATTTGTTTCTCCCGCCCTTCGGGGTCCTGCAAAAGGTTTTCTAGGGTTGTTGGAGGAACTTGCACCGTTGTCATAGATTTTGCCCATCTTCAAAAGACTCTCAATTCTCTCATCAGCTATAACTACATCGGCAAAACTGGTGGAAGAGAAAGCAGTAAGTCTATCAATATAAGTTCCCTACAAGGTGTTCATAAACATGTCAGCCATCTCCCTTTCTGACATGGGTGGTTGGACAGTGGCAACAAGCTATCTCCACCTATGAGCATAATCCCGGAAGCTTTCCCTTGAAGACTGAGACATGCCCATTATAAGAGTTCTATTGAGGGCCATGTCCAGGTTGTATTGGTACTGACGGATGAAGGCCTCGGCCAAGTCTTTCCAACATTTTATAGTGGCCCTTGTCAGATGCGAATACCATTCTCTTGAAGCTCCAGTCAGGCTGTCCTCAAAATAGAACATCCATAACTTCTCATCCATGGTATAAGCCTTGAGTTTTCCTAAGAAAGATTGCAGATGAGTACGCGGGCAAGAGGTACCATTATATTTCTCAAAGCAAGGGGGTTTGAATTTGTGGGGAATTCTCACCCCATCTACCAGCCCCATATCCATCACGTCAAAGCCTAAAGAATTCTGAGATTCCAAAGACCTCAGCTTTTCAGCAATCTCATCCAGTCTTCTGTCATACACTTCATCCCCAGCCCCAATAACAGTGAATTGTTCTTCTTGGGGATCCTCTTGCAGGATTCTGCCCCCAGCAGTATTACCTTGAACATTCCATGGGATATTAACATCTGGATTCAAATGGGGCCCATACTCTGGAGGGTCGATACGAGGCTGCCCCCGTTCATTATTGCTGGTTCCCCCTGTTCCAAGGTGGGGCTCTTCAGGTGTCTGCCTTTCTACCAGCTCTCTCAGCCTCTCTTGGCTCTGGGATAAGCCAGTCATCACAGCCATAAACTGAGACATTTGGTTTCTCATTTCGACCCTTTCATTTACCATCTGATTTCTTACTTCATTCAGGTCCTGTTGTACCTGCTCCATCTGAATTCCTAGAAGGTTGTTATGCGTTGGGTACCGGTGTGTGCGGTTGACAGGGAACACTCGGCGACGAGCAATGTTTCCTGAAACCACAACAAAGTGAGAAAAAAATAATAAACAAAAACCTACAAAACAAAGAAAAATGTTAGTATGCAATGCAGTATGCTTATTTGTTTTCCAAGGTATCCGGTTTGGTTCTTGGTTTTGACCTTTAAAGACCTCGAGGAAATGCTTGATGATGTTGAGAGAAAGCCCAATGAAACAAACTGATATATTACAAAATAAATGAAAATACATAGTCTGTTTTACAATACATGCCCATGGTGGGTCAAAAATACAACAAAAGGAAAAGTACATCAAAAGAAAAGAAATACAAGCAAGAAGAATCAGACATCCAGTCCATAGTCATCTTCCCTAACTTCCTTCAAGAGTGCCTCAGTCACCGGACCAACTGGGTGCTATATAATGGTCCTAATGAGGAGGTTCCTGGTAGCAATGGCATTAGTCAGCTTCTTATGCCTGTCCTGATCCTTTGATCTCTTTAACCCCGCTCGGAGCTTCAATTCTGATATCTCCTTCTGAGCTGCCAACAAAGCTTCCTGCTGCTTCTTCTCATTGGCCTCCAGCGACTCAATCTTGGCCTGAGTCCTCTGGTCTTCTTGTGCACGGGCTTCGGTGAACCTGATCCACCTAGCCTGGCTCTCCTCCTGGTAATGCTCAGCCCTAGCTTTCTGAATCTTGGCCTCCTTGCAGGCATTCTTCAATATCTGTTCCCCGGATCTTGCTTTCCTTATGTAGTCATTTGTCCTCTCAATCTTGGTAAGATGCTCAGTCTTGAGTGTTTCCAATCTTTCAATGTCCAGATGACCGTCATTTCTTTCCCAAAGAGTCCTCTTCAGGGCTTCAGATAACTGATCATTCCTCTCTTTCAGCCTTTCAAATTCCTCCAGGCTAACAGTTGCTGCAGGCTGTACTGTAGATGGTCCAGGTGTGTCTTCCAAGGTGAAAGGCATTATGGTAATCTTAGATCTAGTACAGGACCAGTCAAAGTACTGAGCTGAGGCAACATTGTTACATCTTCCAAGTATGGCTGTTCCTTTGGTCTGGATGTTGTCCCAAGCCCAGGCAGCTTGCCTGACAACAGCTGAATTAGGTTGCACTTCACAGTATAGGGTCTCAGCTAAATCCTGTCCTCTAGGACGGTGAACTAAGGCATATCCCAATTTTCTCTTAAACAGTAAAGGGTTGTAGTTGATACAACCCTTTACTCCTATCAGGGGCACATTAGGGTACTTCCCACAGCTAGTGATAATGTCCTTGCCTTTGGTGCTCTAGGTGCACCACCTGATGTCATCTGTCGTACCTCGAAAAATACGATCCTAAAAACAAAACAACAGAGCCGCCACCTAATTCTATTTATTCTACGAGAGAAAAGGGAGATATAGATACAACCTAATTAAGGATAAGAAATGGTATACGGAACCAAATTCTAAGTTCGGGAGTCGGTTACGCAAGGGGAAGGTATTAGCACCCCTCACGTCCGTTGTACTCAACGGGAACCTCTTAGCTAATTATGCGATTAAATGTTTGATCTTAAGTCTATGTCTTCTAAATGGCTATTAATATGTTTGTTAAAGGTTTTAAATTATTATTATGACGTAGAAAGGGTTAAAGTTTTAAACAGAGAAATAGTTAAATTTTTTATTAGGGTGGAGAAATGATTAATTTTTTTATTATTGTTCTCGCGAAGGATAAGAAATCCTCGTGCCTACGTATTCCCTTGTGCAATGGGAAAGTCAGAGCTTCGTAGTTCGTGCGACTACAGTTTGTGGTTTTTTAATTGAACGATTGTTTAAAATGCATTCTACTGTTAAGCGTTGGCTTATACTCGCGGTGGAGGCTGAAGCGCTAGCTTGTTCGAGAGATAGAATGATTTAAACAATGTTCGTTTTAGAAGAAAGTTTTTGACTTTGTTAAGATGTTTTAAACGAAAGGGCGATTGAACACATCGCGTGAGGCTAGCCCATTTGCGATTCAATCCAGAACGTGCGTAATGCTAGACTCCGGAGCTCTGTTTTCGTAATTTAATTGATTAAAGATTTAAATTTGTTGGTATACGAATGATGATTGAACCCTCGCATGGGGCTAGCCCATTTGCGGTCCAATCCAGAACGTGCGGAATGCTAGACTCCAGAATTCTGTTTTCGTAATTAATTATAAAAATGATTTAAATTTGTTGGTATACGAATGATGATTGAACCCTCGTGTGGGGCTAGCCCATTTGCGGTCCAATCCAGAACGTGCGGAATGCTAGACTACGAAATTCTGTTTTCGTACGATTAAATTATGCGATTATGATTTGAATATTTTGATATACGAATGGTGATTGAACCATCGCGTGAGGCTAGCCCATTTGCGGTTCAATCCAGAACGTGCGGAATGCTAGACTCCGGAACTCTGTTTTCGTAATTTAATTGATTAAAGATTTATTTTTGTTTTTAGATGTTTTGAATAACGAAGGATTGAACGAACAATACGCGTGAGGCTAGCCCAGTTGCAGTTCGTTCTAGAACGTGCGGAGTGCTAGACTCCGGAGCTCTATTCCTTGTTAAAATGAATTAAAATATGCAATAAAGTCGTGCAGATGGCGATCACATAGGTGACCGACTTACGTGTGTGAAGTGTAGGCATATGAATTTACTTGGTGTTGGACCAAGAAATTTTATTCTTTGAAGCGATTATTCTTTAAAGTGATCGTGTTTAATTTGGTTACTTAATAAATTATGGTTGCAATAAAAAGGATCCAAGTTCACACGAGTCATACCTTGTTATACGACTAAATAATGAAGTAAATATAAGTAAACGCTTACAAATATAAACAAACAAACAAGGAAAATAATTAACCAACTAAATTAGATATAATTATTTACTAAAAAAAATTAACGAAATAATTAAATGAAATTTTTTTAAACATAATTAACATGAATTATTTTTGAATTTTGTTTTAAAAGAAATAAAAAAACTTAAAAGAACTTTATATAAAACAAGACACAAGAGATGGGTCATGTCTCTAAATCAAAGGCGAAACCCAACAGCAACAAACCTCTTATGAATAGTCTCGGGTCATGAAGGACCCGGATGATCCATTTGGCCCACATAAAAAACTTGGAAAGAAAACCAAACCAGACCTAACTATTTCACACACATTTATTGTTTATAGTAAAGAAACCCACGTGGGAAACATCACTCAGTTAACTCAGGAAGAAAAGAAAACAGCGTTATTAGCATAGGAAAAAAAAGTTGTGCATCCAACGAAACGTTCTGCAGCAAAAATGAAAAAAAAACACGCACATATCACACAAAAGGAACGCCGCCTGTTCTCTTCCTTATCCCTCTATTTCAACTCAGATCTAAAACACAATCATTCTATCCTCATCAACACAGAAATTGCAAGCCGAAAGAAAAAGGAAAACTCTTAATCAAATGAAAGCGAAAACCTAAGGTTACTCAAATTCACATATTCTACAAGTAGTCAAGCAATTTCTATGGGGATATGAATCAACAAGATGAGGTTTACGCAATAGTACCAACAGGGAAGCAAAAAAAAAACTCAAGGGTTACCTAATCGAAGTAGATTCACGCGAATCCGGCGAGGTTATCAGGTATCTCAGCTCCCTCTTCTCCTTGTTTCAGTGTCCTTCTTACTCTTGCTCCCACCTTTGTTTCTTTTGATGTAATTTGTTGTTGATTTTTGTTGGATGGTTTGCTGGTTGCGAGGTGTGGAAGATTATGGGTTCGTTCAGTTTGAGGAAGGTGGGTGATTCATGTCCGCGGGTCTGCAATTTGGGGCTTTTGTTCGGATTCGCAGTTCTATGGTTGCTTGGTGAGTTCTTTTGTGTCTTTGAAAACTTTTTGAGAAGAGATTAGGTTTTTTTTCTCTGTGTTCTTGCCGCTAGGGTTTCCTCTGAACTTAGGGTTTTTTTCCGGATGCGGCCCCCTTTTTCCTATGAACTCGTCCCCCTTTTTATCTTAAAATTTAGGGTTTCGTCCCTTTTGAATTTACTGAGTGAAACTCACTAATTGGTTATGCTGCTACAACCTTTTCTGTATCGAAAACTGTTTTTTCCACTTTCGTGAAATTTCTTGTTCTGTAACCTTTGTTATCATTCTTGTCCGTTTGTGTCCTGTTACTGCACCTTGTTGACCTGATTGCTATGGTACGAAACAAACTGAACCGAATTAGTTTTAGGTTGAACCAGTTTGCCCTTTTTTTTTACCATGATTTTTTACTTTTACCGCTTGTGCTTAAGGCTATGGCGTTAAACTTTCTCCCGCCAATTTACATTAACTTCGGCTCAAACTTGTTTCGCAGGTAAAAATTTGAAAACATCTGCTGGAAGATTTCTCGTTACTGCACTAAGACCCGACAATATGCAAGCACTGCAAATCAATTACTGGAGCTTTGCTGCTTGCAGTAACAAGGCTTGCCTTGCCTGGAACAGAACAAGAGAGGATAGCTATTGCAGCTGGAAATAGTGTGCCTGATGAAAACCAACCTGCAGTTATGAGTCAGCTGATGCATAAGCTTTGAGAAAGATTCAAATGATCTGTGTCATACAATATCTATCCTTCGCAGACGAAGTTTTTTTATGCGTTTAAGAAGAATAGTTTCTTTGATTCTGACCTGCCTCTCTTACCTTCAAATTATCCCAGTACAACTCTAGATGTTATTGCAAACTGTAGTATACAGGCGCCTCGTGATTCTAGTTTGTGATTTTCTATTTGCAGGCAAAAGAGAGTCTTGGATTAGAAGTTCATTCGTTGATGTTGACGAAACAGGGTGGCAGAAGTGGAGAATATGTCGCAGGAGGTTGCTGCTGTTGTTGACGTTATTGCCGGCATCAGTCCCAAACTGTTATTGTTGTAGCCCTGGTACATCATTTCTGATTGTTGCTGATGTGTATTTGCTAAGTTTGTTTTCCAATCTATTAACTGTCTCTTTCCGTTTTGCAGGTACGGAAAGCTATCAATTCTGGTCTGACTCCGGGAGCCTTTTATGCCTTGCTATGACATTAATGCAATATCCTCGCAACCGGTGTTGTCCAAGGTTTGGTATGAGAGTAATCACTTGAGCCTGATAATTATTCCTCATGACCATCCTTTGAACTTGATGAATTCCTGTTATGTTTGCAGAAAAATAGCAATGATGCGATTCACTTGTCGGGATAGAACCAATATCATGAAGTATGATGGTACGCGGTTGTTGTCTGAAGTATTGCTGTGGAAACGATTTTGTTATGCTGACATCGCAATTGGTTTGGCCGTGGTTATGCTCATGCTTTTTATAGCGTTTCGTTTACTTTCTTGCAAAATAATCCTTTGGGTGCGTTCATGACACAGGTTTACGGCGTTCAAGACTTTACTGAATAAGGTTGTATTATTTATGGATGCTGGGGCTCTTCTGGATTTTAATTGTGATCAACTGTACCGGCTTTAGAAAACAAATGCGAAAACTACGAAGACAATCACAGTCCCAAGGAAGACTTCTGAGCAAACTTGGTAAGGAAATTCAGCGTGTTGGTACTGGTGCTCCTGTTTACTTGGCTGCAGTTCTAGAATATCTTGCTGCTGAGGTTCTTGAGTTGACTGGAAATGCAGCACGTGACAACAAGAAGAAAACAATCGGTCCAAGACATTTGTTGTTGGCAATTAGGAATGATGAAGAGCTTGGAAAATTGCTTGGTGGTGGTTTTCTATCGAAAGTGTTTTTTAGATTAAACTTGAATGATCCTAAGTAAGGTGTAACCGGTAATGTTAATGAAACAATGTTGATGGGCCATTTAGTGAAATTACCGATCAAGTTTTGTGTGTTGAGCAAGAGAATTTTCTGGTCTGAATATTTTGGTGGCTGTGGTGTTCCCATTCTGGAAATGATTTGTTTTGTGAAGACTTTGCTACGTTCGAAATCGTTCCATAATGGAGTTACTGGCAGAGGTGAAGTTGGGAAAACGGAGGCGGAGATTGTTTTGTAGTTGAGGATTGTTAAGGCTTGTGATGTCATATCCATGGATTGAGATTTATTACTAATTTTTGTATACATCCTGTATCTTTTCAGACTTATGACTCTTTAATGACAATATGATTCCTTTTCTAAACTCATATTAAAACACTGGACACACATCTCCTTTTTTCAATGTATTTCTCAATTTAATTCTATTAGAATAATCATCTTTGGTTCATGTGTTCCTCAACTTAATTCCGGTAGAATAATCATCTTTGATTCATGTATTATTCTAAATCTTTAAAGAAAATAAGACTTTCTTTCCTTAAAGCAAAAAGAAACACACTCTTTAGTGACCAATTGAAGAGGCCTTAACAATTTCGTTTGCATTTTATGCATCTTCCTTTCCTTTCCAAATCATCAAACACATGCATGCATGACACACAATTCTGAGCAAATCATGTCTTATTTTCTTTGATAACCCTGATCCAATTAGCAACATAATTCCAGTAAGCCCAATTCACCTATCTAGGCTTCCAGGGATTAAACCAAAACTTTTCACACCATAAAGATCAAAATCCCAAATATTTGTTTCAAAACGAAACAGGTCCTCCTTGCCATTTCTGCAAAAACTCCCAATACAATATATGCATTTGGTGTGCTGATGATGAGAAAAAAAAACATGATACGAAAGTTTAGAGGTAAAATTTGGGGTGTGACAGTTGCCCCTATTTAAATAACTTCACCAGACCAAATGAGTGATGTTAATCCTCATAAAATCGGGGTGAAAGGTATTTAAATATAGAAATAACCGAAAATTTTACCCCTAAATGCAATGGTATGCTATGAACTCCTGAGGGACTCTCATCGGGCTGGGGATATGATATGCGAGATGCAATGGCCTAACATGCTGATTTTTTAATGATGAACATGCTGGATATGGTATGATGCAGACAAATGCAACGGTGATTCACAGACATGCAAATGAGGGTGAAGACTTACTGGGGGTAACAATATATCGGGGATGACAAGACAGAAACAGGGAGTATTTAAAGTGATGAATCAGCAGGTTCAAGTGTAACTGCTGGCATTAAGAATAACAAAAGACTGGAAAACAAAATGCAAGATTAAAGACAGACTATCTGAAGTGATGAGTTAACAAGTTCAAGGTGGTTGTTCGGGATTCTAAAGCAATGATTCGGTTATTGAGAAAAAGGAAAATACCTCGACTCGGCAGCCAGGAGAACCAAATATCAGACAATGACACAACGGTCAGGAATAAACAAACATCGACATGGTGATCGAGAAATAAAATAACAGACATCGACTCGGTGGTCAGGAAATAAAAACAGGCAACGACACGGCGGTCGGGAAATAAAAAAGATAGGCAATCGACACGGTAGTCAGGAAATAAAATGAAAGGCAAAGACGCGGTGGTCAGGAAATAAAAATGACAGGCAATCGACACGGTGGTCTGGAAATAAAACAATAGACAAAGACACGGTGGTCTGGAAATAAAATAATAGACAGAGACGCGGTGGTCTGGAAATAAAATAATAGGCAACGACACGGTGGTCAGGAAATAAAAGACAGACAAAGACACGGTGTTCTGGAAATAAAACAATAGACAAAGACACGGTGGTCTGGAAATAAAATAATAGACAGAGACGCGGAGGTCAGGAAAATAAAATTTCAGGTAGAGACGCGGTGGTCAGGAAATAAAAGATAGACAAAGACGCGGTGGTCTGGAAAATAAAATTCAGGAAAAGACGCGGTGGTCAGGAAAATAAAATTTCAGGTAGAGACGCGGTGGTCAGGAAAATAAAATTTCAGGTAGAGACGCGGTGGTCGGTAAATAAAAATGACAGGCAAAGACGCGGTGGTCAGGAAATAAAAATAACAGGCAAAGACGCGGTGGTATGGGAATAAAATTCAACACGGTGGTTGGAGAAATAAATAACTGTCAAAAGTCTAAAATAATAAATCAACTGGTTCAAGTGTAGCCGTTGAAACCAAGGATTGGAAAATGACAATAATATTCAGGCAGTGGCTCTGTGCATACACACTGAAACTGGGAGTAGCATGCGAAGCGTTTAAAGATAAATCAAATGGCTCTAAGCGACCAAGCTGTAAAATAAGAATAAATGTTGGGGTCTTCAGCGAGATAAACGACCAACCTCAGGAAATTCTTAAAACGAAGAACTTTTTAAAAGAACTTTTAGGAACTATCAGGGAAACACAGATGCATTTGAATTAGACAGTTCTAAGTTTTAAGCAAACAACTTGAAGGATTCATGCCAATGATAATTGGGCTTAAAAAGAAGTACTGGTTGTATTAAGGTACATCAAGAAGGGCCTATGCAGGAAATACCAGCGTTGCTGGGAAAAGAAATCTTGGTCAACCACACTGCGGGGTACCAACAACAATGGACTTTAAAATAACAAAAGACAGTAATCCAGATCTGGGGTTAGACAGACGACAACTGGGGATTAGACAGATGATTATGTCAAATTCTTATGCGATGAACATGATGCGGATGACCATGACATGCAAATGCTGACTCTATGGAGAAACAGAGAATTTTGATAAAGCATAAAGAGTAGGATCTCAGCACAAATACTCAGACGAGCAGTAAGAAAAATGCTGGGGAGATGTCTTCAAACTTGGAAATCGGTGCTTGGTCCAAGGATCCATCCAAGAGTGCTACCAACTTATAATTCTCTGTGGGGATTTCTGTGATAATTGCATGGGAGTGTTGCAAACCAGAGGGCTTTTAGAAGACATAAAATCTTTTAATTTTTTCTAAAGTCAAAGAAAATTGGATGTTCTCAGTATGTTTTCAAAAAACTGTTTAAAATTCATTTGTCATATTCAAAGTTAAATTATAACGCAGCAAAGACATTTCGCATAACAAAGAAAATAAGAAGCTGAAAGACAAAGTTTAAAGACAAAGGTTGTATTTCATTCAAGAATGGTAGCTTGCCAATAGCAAAGGCTCCATGGAAAATTACAATTTGAAAACGGCAATGGGGAAAGGTCTACATTGAATCCAACGACCACTATAATCCCTAATAACTAAAACCTCCCAACACCTTGCTTCTGACAAGAGCGACTGGATTGGTGTTCAAGTAATGATCTTCAGTAATGATAAACACCATCTGATGCCGTCAAATGCCTTTGTCCCTAACTTTTGCCTGGACCTCCCTTTCGGGTTTTCAATCCACCGGGACGCTCTTTTTTGCCTAAGCCGCCCTTTCGGGTTTTCAACTTAGCGAGCTCTATTTTTTTTTTATCCCTAAATTTTGCCATGATCTCATTCATAGGTTATGATCCACCGGGATACCCATTTTTGCACAGGTCGCCATTTCTGGTTTTCGACCTATCGGGCTTTATTTAGGCATAATATTTTTTGACTGCATCAGAATTCACCGGGTGTTTTAGTTGTTCACCATCCATAGTTGTGAGGATTAGGGAACCTCTGGAAAATTCCACCTTCACAACATATGGGCCTTCATAGTTAGGACTCCACTTCCCACGCATGTCTTTGTGGACTGGCAATATTTTCTTGAGTACAAGGTCTCCTTCTTTGAATTCTCGGAGATGAACTTTCTTGTCAAAAGCTCTCTTGATGCGCTTCTGGTACAACTGGCCGTGGCACATGGCGGTCATTCTCTTCTCATCAATGAGGTTCAGTTGGTCATATCTGCTCTGGACCCACTCAGCTTCCTCCAGTTTGGTTTCCATCAAGATCCTCAAAGATGGTATCTCTACTTCGATAGGGAGAACTGCATCCATCCCATACACCAAAGAGAAAGGGGTTGCCCCTGTTGAAGTGCGAACTGATGTTCTGTATCCGTGTAGGGCATACGGTAACATCTCGTGCCAATCTTTGTAAGTCTTCACCATCTTCTACAAGATCTTCTTGATGTTCTTGTTCGCAGCTTCAACAGCTACGTTCATCTTCGGACGGTAAGGGGAAGAGTTATGATGTTCAATCTTGAATGTGTCACACAACTCCTTCATTGTCTTGTTGTTCAAATTAGTCCCATTATCTGTGATGATTCGGCTTGGGATCCCATAGCGGCAGATAATTTGGTTCTTGATGGAACGAGCAACCACTTGCTTTGTCACGTTGGCATAGGAAGCTGCTTCTACCCACTTGGTAAAGTAATCGATTGCAACCAAGATAAACCGATGACCATTGGAAGCTTTAGGCTCAATTGCCCCTATCATGTCAATGCCCCACATTGAGAAAGGCCAAGGCGATGACAAAACATTCAAAAGTGTCGGAGGTACGTGCACCTTGTCGGCATAAATCTGGCATTTATGACACTTCCTGGCGTATTTGAAACAATCTGATTCCATGGTCAACCAGAAGTATCCAGCTCTCAAAATCTTCCTGGACATGGCATGTCCATTGGCATGTGTTCCAAATGATCCTTCATGGATTTCCCTGATCAATAAGTCTGCTTCGCGCTTGTCCACACATCTGAGCAGAACCATATCATGATTTCTCTTGTAAAGTACATTGTTGCTGAGGAAAAACTTGGATGCCAACCTCCTCAAAGTCTTCTTTTCTAGAGTTGTTGCATCAGCTGGGTACTCCTGATTTTGCAAGAAGTTCTTGATGTCATAGAACCATGGTTTCTCATCAGTTTCTTCTTCGACCAGTAGACAGTAGGCGGGTGCAGTTCTTCGCTCGATTGTAATGAGTGGAGCTTCATTAAGAAATATGACTTGAAACATAGATGCCAACATAGCTAAAGCGTCTACAATTTGATTCTCTGCCCTTGGAACATGATGGAAAGTGACTTCGTCAAAGTATTTAATTAACTCCACAATGTGGGCACGGTAAGGAATCAACTTCTCATCACGGGTCTCCCATTCACCTTTGACTTGGTAGATTACCAAAGCTGAGTCTCCGTATACTTCGAGGATCTTGATTCTGGTATCAATTGCAGCTTCGATACCCAAAACGCAGGCTTCATACTCAGCAATATTGTTTGTACATTCAAAGCACAATCTAGCCGTGAAAGGAGTGTAACCACCATCAGGATTCATCAAAACAGCTCCCACACCGTGCCCCATGTAATTAGAGGAACCATCAAACATCATCTTCCAACGAGAACCTGGCTCGGGACCTTCATCTGGACCTGGAACTTCACAGTCCTTTATTAACATAATGTCCTCGTCCGGGAAATCAAACTTCAAAGGTTCATAATCTTCGACAGGATGATCAGCAAGGTATTCAGACAAAACACTGCCTTTAATAGACTTCTGGGTTACATACTGGATATCATATTCGGATAACAACATGTGCCAACGGGCGAGTCTTCCAGTCAAAGCAGGCTTCTCAAAGATGTACTTTATTGGATCCATTTTTGAGATCAACAAAGTAGTGTGACAAATCATATACTGCCTGAGACGTTTGGCCGCCCATGCCAAGGCACAACAAGTTTTCTCTAAAAGCGAATATCTGCTTTCACAGTCTGTAAACTTCTTGCTTAGGTAATAAATGGCATGCTCCTTACGACCAGTTTCGTCTTGTTGGCCTAATACGTAACCCATAGATCCCTCGAGTACAATCAGGTACATGAAGAGAGGTTTCCCTGGAGTAGGTGGGATCAAGATAGGAGGTTCCTGTAGATAAACCTTAATCTTCTCAAAAGCCAATTGACAATCAGGACTCCACTCAATTGCTTGATTCTTTCGAAGTAACTTGAATAAAGGCTCACAAGTAGCAGTCATGTTGGAGATGAATCTGGAGATGTAGTTCAATCTCCCAAGGAAACCTCTGACTTTCTTTTCTGTTTTTGGAGCTGGCATCTCTTGAATTGCTCTGACCTTATCTGGATCTACCTCAATTCCTTGCTGGCTAACAATAAAACCGAGTAACTTCCCTGATCGGACCCCAAAGGTACACTTAGCTGGATTCAAACGCAGTTGGAACTTTCTGAGACGCTCAAATAACTTCAGGAGATGATTCAAATGATCCTCCTCACTCTGTGATTTGGCAATCATATCATCCACATAAACTTCTATCTCCTTATGCATCATATCATGAAAAAGGGTGACCATTGCCCTTTGATACGTGGCTCCCGCATTTCTAAGACCAAATGGCATAACTTGGTAACAATACGTGCCCCATGGTGTGATAAAAGTGGTTTTTTCCATATCATCAGGATCCATCTTGATCTGGTTATATCCCGAAAATCCGTCCATGAAGGAGAAAACAGCAAACTTAGCAGTGTTGTCAACCAATGTATCAATATGCGGAAGAGGGAAATCATCCTTTGGACTAGCTTTGTTCAAATCTCGATAGTCCACGCACATCCTAACCTTGCCATCTTTCTTGGGGACTGGCACAATGTTAGCTACCCATTCGGGGTACTTTGCAACTGCGAGGAATCCAGCATCAAACTGTCTTTTGACCTCTTCTTGAATCTTCAAAGCCATGTCTGGTCTTGTTCTTCGGAGCTTTTGCTTTACTGGCGGACAATCTGGTCGAAGTGGCAACTTATGAACAACTATGTCTGTGTCCAAACCGGGCATATCCTGGTACGACCATGCAAACACATCCACATACTCTTTGAGAAGCTTGACCAATCTTTCTCTGACGTCTGCCCCAAGTGTTGTAGCAATCTTGACTTCCTTCTTATCTCCATCGGTGCCAAGGTTGATGGTCTCAACCTGCTCCTTATGTGGCTGAAGATCTGTGTGCTCATCCTCAACTAATCTTGCCAGTTCTTCGGGAATGTCACAATCTTCCTCACTTTCATCTTCCGCTTGGTAGATGGGAGAATCGAAGTTAGGAGAGAATGTAGAGTCATTGGATTCAACAGGGTTTTCATTTGTTCTGCATATGGGAATGATTTTCTTTTATTAAAAGTGAAAAAATAGAGGGATGCAAGAAAACTTTTTATTAGCTTTGAAAGATTGCCATTTTCTTTTAAAAGTGAAAAGAGAAAAACAGTAAATAAAACAAAGTAAGAATTTAACAAAATGCCTTCATTGATTGATTAACTTGAAAATGAGAAGGGGCCCTACAAAATAATCCCATAGCCTTGGGCAGAGCTAGGGAATTTTGAAAACACTTAAAGAAAAACAATAAATTACTTTGACAATGGAAAAAATTCTGGGATCTCAACTGCCTCCCAATTGCCCAAAGCTGCTTCACACTGATAAACCAAATGATCCACATCTTCATCTTCAGTATCCCCATTAATTGCATTGATCTGATAGTCGGTGCTGGAAAACACCTCTTGAATGGTCTTTGGACGTCCTTTGACGGAGGTTGACGCTCCTTCCTTCACATGAGTTGGTTTGTAACCCAACCCGTAACGATCTAGCTTCTGCTTGACTTCAATGACATCACCCCAACCTTCATGGCTTCCTTCTTCAATAGTGGAAATGGTACTCTTCAGCGATGCAAAAGATGGAATACCTTTCCCCTTTGGTTCCTCTACTTCCATAAGGACGACATTAGCTATCTCTAGAGCTTGGAAAGCAGTTTCCAAAGCATCTTCATCAGCCTCAATGTAGCTAAAGGAGGAAAGGTTGCTGACCATGAGATCTTCTTCGCCAGACACAGTTACCAGCTTATTATTGACTACAAACTTCATCTTCTGGTGTAAAGTAGAAGTGACTGCCCCAGCAGCATGGATCCAAGGTCTTCCCAGCAAACAACTATAATTAGGATTAATGTCCATGACCTGGAAAGTGATCTTGAACACCTGTGGTCCAATCAAGATTGGCAAGTCAACCTCTCCAATAACAGTCCTCCTTGAGCCATCAAAAGCTTTCACAATCAGGGCACTGAGCCTCATCTCTGCCCCTTGATAAGATAACTTGGCAAGCGTTCTTTTCGGAAAAACATTCAATGAAGATCCTATATCCACAAGAACTCTTGCTAAAGTATCCTCCTGACATTTTACAGATATGTGAAGAGCACGATTATGGTCCGAGCCATCTTTTGGAAGATCCTCCAAACTGAAGCTGAGATTGTTACATGCAGTGATATTGGCAATGACTCCATCAAACTGATTCACAGTTATATCATGCGTAACATGAGCTTGGGCTAGTAATTTCTGGAGAGCACCTCGATGGGCTGGTGAATGCATAAGAAGTGATAAGATAGATATTTTTGAAGGTGTTTGATGTAGCTGATCAATAACCTTATAATCACTCTTCTTAATGATTCTGAGAAACTCTGCATCCTCTTCTTCCAAGACCACCCCTTTATCCTGGTTGACAACCGCGGGAATTACTTCTTTAGGTGGAACTGTATTGGCTTGCTGAGTATAAACACGACCACTGCGAGTTAAACGACTTGCACCTGCTATGTCTGCACTTGACACTTTTGAACTCTTTTTCTGACTATCTTGTTCAAACTTCTGATGAACTCTCCATGTATCATACTTCCACGGAACTGCTTTGGTATCTTCATAAAGGAAAAGGTTCCTCCTTTGCTCAAACCCCGGTTCAGGTATATTGAAAATGGGTATCACAGGTTCTGGCATATTAAAGATAGGTTGAACCCTGGAGGACTCAGGCAGATTGAACATTGGTACCAAGGTAGAATCAGATTCTGGCAAGTTGAAAATGGGTTCAATCATTGCCACTTCATTCCTCTTCACACGACCACTCACTTGTAAAACACCCAGATTAATCAAACTTTGAACATCTTTCAAGACCAATTCACATCCCTTTGGATTATTCGCACAAGCTTCACAATTCTTATGACAGTTCTTCAGCATACCCACTTCTACTAACTTCGCATGGAAGTCTCTAAGCGGAGTTTTGATCTCTGTGGCGTTGAAAATCAAATCTTCGTCAGACTCGTCAACAATGGCATTTATGGACCCATGCTTAGGTAAAGGATTATTTTTAACATTCGGACCAGTGTCTCCAAATGACAAAATGTTTTTATCCATTAAATCCTTCACAGCATACCTCAAAGCAATACAACTTTCCAAATCATGCCCCGGAGCACCTTCATGGAACAAACAATGGGCATTTGAATTGTAACCTGGTGGGAGTGGATCTGGTGGAGGACCCAAAGGCCTTGGAGTAACCAAGCCTTTCTTCAATAGTGAGGGATACAATTCAGTGTAGGTCATAGGGATCCGAGGATGGGGAGGTCTTCCTCCTGGTCTTCTATTCTGAAAGTTGGAAATCGGATGAGGAGTTGGAGTCCTCTGCTGGTAGGCTGAAGCATTGGGCGCTCGTTGATAGCCTGGGTTGCTGAGCATTGGTTGATAAGCTGGAATCACCGGAGCCGCTTGCTGATACGTCGATGCTGCTTGAGTTGGCCGATATATCGGGACTTGTGGATTATATGACGGTTGAACTGCCGCCACATAAGGATGTTGAACAAACTGCGGTGGGTAGAAAAACTGGGGTTGAGCCACAGGTGGAGGCCTCTGCCAAAGCGGATTTCACCTTTGACTTGTCATTATTGCGTTTGTCTCACCCTCTTTCTTCTTGTGGAAGTTACTGGTAAATTTCTTGACATTATTTCCACTACCATTGCTGGAACTGCCAGACGCACCACTCATCTTTCCACTTTTCAGTCCAAGTTCAACCTTGATTCCTACAGCCACAAGGTCAGAGAAGCTAGCAGTGACGCTTCCCACCATCCTCTCGAAGAATTCTGGTCGCACCGTGTCAACAAACCAATCAGCTAACTCCTTTTCAGACAACGGGGGATCTACCTGAGAAGCGGTCCCTCTCCATCTCTGAGCATACTCTTTAAATGATTCAGAATCCTTCTGAGACATACTCAACAACTGCCTTCTATCGGGAGCAAGGTCCATATTGTATTTGTACTGTTGGATGAAAGCATCTGTCAGGTCTTGAAAACTGCGAATCTTCGACTGGTCTAGCATTAGATACCACTTGGAGGAGATTCCCTTCAGACTGTCCTGGAAACAGTGGATCATTAATTTGTCATTGTCCACCTGCGCAGCCATTCTTCGATAATACATCAAGAGGTGGTTCTTAGGACATGTCGCACCCTCGTACATGTCAAAAGTGGGTATCTTGAACTTTGGAGGAATTACCAATCCGGACACCAGGCACATCTCTCTAGCAGCAGCCCCGAAGATCTGGTCGCCTTCGATTGCTCTTAACCTTTTCTCAATAGTCTCAAAATTCTCTTGCATCTTCTCATGTTTCTCATTTCCATTCTCCGACATATCTGTCGCGTCATACACCTGAGGGTCATTGAAGTATGGTTGGGCACGGGTGTGCACAATGTCTGGTGTAAAATTAGCAACCACATGGTTCTCTTCATTAGTCACAGGAATAGTCTGCTGAGCAGCAAATCCTTGAGGGGGAGGTACAAAACTTTGGGAAGTGAATGCAAAACCCTAAGAAGGAGGTGCGAGGCTTTGGGAAGCGAAAATTTGGGAAGGAGGGAAGAAACCCTGAGCAGTAAGTCCTTGAGAAGAAGGAATAAAACTTTGAGAAGCGAAACCTTGGGAAGGAGGGAAAAACCCTGAGCAGTAAGTCCTTGAGAAGAAGGAATAAAACTTTGAGAAGCGAAACCCTGAGGAGGAGGGACAAAACCCTGAGCAGCAAGTCCTTGGGAAGGAGGGATAAAACTTTGGGAAGCGAAACCCTGAGGAGGAGGTACAAATCCATGAGGAAGCCCAAAAGGAGGACAGGTCACAGGAGTAGTGACTGATGACGTAGGCTCAGTCGTTGCAGTGACAGTCTCTGACACTACAGTCTGTTGGGTGTCTAATTTTGCTCGGATGACCTGCAACATTTCCATCATCTGACCCATATTTCCACGAAGGTCAGAAAGCTCTTCATTAACTTTGTCCATTTCGGGGTCCCTGTCAGCCATCTTCTTCTTGGCATGGGCTCGGGTTGAATACTTGCGTGAGATCCTCAGTGTGACAGCTGGAAAGGAGTTGACGAGAATGAGTTTTGACAGAATGCAGATGCAGAGATGCAAACATGAGTAAAAAAAATTTAGTAAATGCCTCAAGGGACTTAAGAAGTTGTTGCAAAATGTCAAAATGGGTAAAATTTCTTGTTATTTCCAAAACTAATGAACTGGAATCCATTCCAGGTAAAATTTATGAGGTTTGCAACAAAACTTCTTTGTTCCTTGAAGCATTTTCTAAAATGATGCATATGATGCTAAGATGCAAAGATCCAGGGACGTGAGGGTGCAGCGGGTAAATTTAGAACCTTCCTAACAGGTGGGCTGTAAGAGAGTTGTTCTACTTTTTACTACCCATAAGTCCCACTCACAGGATAGTTTCTACGATGATGGTTTAAGGAAACTCAAGGTCACAGACGTTTATCATATTAACGCCCCGCCGCAGGCTAACTGCATTGTAACGATAATAACGATAAGGTCTACCTTGAGTGGAGTTCTCATGTTAGGTGTGCAAGGAGAGAATCCTTGTAGCCTAACATTACACAACTACCAATATTGAAACAGGTTCTACGGGGTCCCAGAATCACAGCCCTTTCGTGAATCAGGTCACGCGACAGGCTAGTTGCATTGCGACAAGATCTACGAAAAGTCTAACTATCTGGGGGAGCTTTCATGTTAGGCGTGCAAGGAGCGAGTCCTTGGAGACTAACACTAATAACATCCAATTCTAAACTTAGGTGTTCCCTCTGCTTTTTCCACCACTCAAAATTTACTTGCCATGTGACCCCGAGAACCCACAGACAAATATAATGAGCAATAAAATAAAGCGGTAAAATAACAGATAAACAAACATAAATAATAAACATAGAGAAGACAAGAAAAGACAAGATCAAACAAATAAACACACAGAGCCAAGTTAGGCTCGACTCTCTCTAGCATGGAGCTATGTCCCCAGCAGAGTCGCCAACTGTCGTACCTCGAAAAATACGATCCTAAAAACAAAACAACAGAGCCGCCACCTAATTCTATTTATTCTACGAGAGAAAAGGGAGATATAGATACAACCTAATTAAGGATAAGAAATGGTATACGGAACCAAATTCTAAGTTCGGGAGTCGGTTACGCAAGGGGAATGTATTAGCACCCCTCACGTCCGTTGTACTCAACGGGAACCTCTTAGCTAATTATGTGATTAAATGTTTGATCTTAAGTCTATGTCTTCTAAATGGCTATTAATATGTTTGTTAAAGGTTTTAAATTATTATTATGACGTAGAAAGGGTTAAAGTTTTAAACATAGAAATAGTTAAATTTTTTATTAGGGTGGAGAAATGATTAATTTTTTTATTATTGTGCTCGCGAAGGATAAGAAATCCTCGTGCCTACGTATTCCCTTGTGCAATGAGAAAGTCAGAGCTTCGTAGTTCGTGCGACTACGGTTTGTGGTTTTTTAATTGAACGATTGTTTAAAATGCATTCTACTGTTAAGCGTTGGCTTATACTCGCGGTGGAGGCTGAAGCGCTAGCTTGTTCGAGAGATAGAATGATTTAAACAATGTTCGTTTTAGAAGAAAGTTTTTGACTTTGTTAAGATGTTTTAAACGAAAGGGCGATTGAACACATCCCGTGAGGCTAGCCCATTTGCGGTTCAATCCAGAACGTGCGGAATGCTAGACTCCGGAGCTCTGTTTTCGTAATTTAATTGATTAAAGATTTAAATTTGTTGGTATACGAATGATGATTGAACCCTCGCGTGGGGCTAGCCCATTTGCGGTCCAATCCAGAACGTGCGGAATGCTAGACTCCAGAATTCTGTTTTCGTAATTAATTATAAAAATGATTTAAATTTGTTGGTATACGAATGATGATTGAACCCTCGTGTGGGGCTAGCCCATTTGCGGTCCAATCCAGAACGTGCGGAATGCTAGACTCCGAAATTCTGTTTTCGTACGATTAAATTATGCGATTATGATTTGAATATTTTGATATACGAATGGTGATTGAACCATCGCGTGAGGCTAGCCCATTTGCGGTTCAATCCAGAACGTGCGGAATGCTAGACTCCGGAGCTCTGTTTTCGTAATTTAATTGATTAAAGATTTATTTTTGTTTTTAGATGTTTTGAATAACGAAGGATTGAACGAACAATACGCGTGAGGCTAGCCCAGTTGCAGTTCGTTCTAGAACGTGCGGAGTGCTAGACTCCGGAGCTCTATTCCTTGTTAAAATGAATTAAAATATGCAATAAAGTCGTGCAGATGGAGATCACATAGGTGACCGACTTACGTGTGTGAAGTGTAGGCATATGAATTTACTTGGTGTTGGACCAAGAAATTTTATTCTTTGAAGAGATTATTCTTTAAAGTGATTGTGTTTAATTTGGTTACTTAATAAATTATGGTTGCAATAAAAAGGATCCAAGTTCACACGAGTTATACCTTGTTATACGACTAAATAATGAAGTAAATATAAGTAAACTCTTACAAATATAAACAAACAAACAAGCAAAATAATTAACCAACTAAATTAGATATAATTATTTACTAAAAAAAAATTAACGAAATAATTAAATGAAATTTTTTTAAACATAATTAACATGAATTATTTTTTAATTTTGTTTTAAAAGAAATAAAAAAACTTAAAAGAACTTTATATAAAACAAGACACAAGAGATTGGTCATGTCTCTAAATCAAAGGCGAAACCCAACAGCAACAAACCTCTTATGAATAGTCCCGGGTCATGAAGGAACCGGATGATCCATTTGGCCCACATAAAAAACTTGGAAAGAAAACCAAACCAGACCTAACTATTTCACACACATTTATTGTTTATAGTAAAGAAACCCACGTGGGAAACATCACTCAGTTAACTCAGGAAGAAAAGAAAACAGCGTTATTAGCATAGGAAAAAAAAAGTTGTGCATTCAACGAAACTTTCTGCAGCAAAAATGAAAAAAAACATGCACATATCACACAAAAGGAACGCCGCCCGTTCTCTTCCTTATCCCTCTATTTCAACTCAGATCTAAAACACAATCATTCTATCCTCATCAACACAGAAATTGCAATCCGAAAGAAAAAGGAAAACTCTTAATCAAATGAAAGCGAAAACCTAAGGTTACTCAAATTCACATATTCTACAAGTATTCAAGCAATTTCTATGGGGATATGAATCAACAAGATGCGGTTTACGCAATAGTACCAACAGGGAAGCAAAAAAAAACTCAAGGGTTACGTAATCGAAGTAGATTCACGCGAATCCGGCGAGGTTATCAGGTATCTCAGCTCCCTCTTCTCCTTGTTTCGGTTTCCTTCTTACTCTTGCTCCCACCTTTGTTTCTTTCGATGTAATTTGTTGTTGATTTTTGTTGGATGGTTTGCTGGTTGCGAGGTGTGGAAGATTATGGGTTTGTTCAGTTTGAGGAAGGTGGGTGATTCATGTTCGCGGGTCTGCAATTTGGGGCTTTTGTTCGGATTCGCAGTTCTATGGTTGCTTGGTGAGTTCTTTTGTGTCTTTGAAAACTTTTTGAGAAGAGATTAGGTTTTTTTTCTCTGTGTTCTTGCCGCTAGGGTTTCCTCTGAACTTAGGGTTTTTTCGGATGCGGCCCCCCTTTTCCTATGAACTCGTCCCCCTTTTTATCTTAAAATTTAGGGTTTCGTCCCTTTTGAATTTACTGAGTGAAACTCACTAATTGGTTATGCTGCTACAACCTTTTCTGTATCGAAAACTGTTTTTGCCACTTTCGTGAAATTTCTTGTTCTGTAACCTCTGTTATCATTCTTGTCCGTTTGTATCCTGTTACTGCACCTTGTTGACCTGATTTCTATGGTTCGAAATGAACTGAACCGAATTAGTTTTAGGTTGAACCAGTTTGCCCTTTTTTTTTTACCATGATTTTTTACTTTTACCGCTTGTGCTTAAGGCTACGGCCTTAAACTTTCTCCCGCCAATTTACATTAACTTCGGCTCAAACTTGTTTCGCAGGTAAAAATTTGAAAACATCAGTTGGAAGATTTCTCGTTACTGCACTAAGACCCGGCAATATGCAAGCACTGCAAATCAATTGCTGGAGCTTTGCTGCTTGCAGTAACAAGGCTTGCCTTGCCTGGACCAGAATAAGAGAGGATAGCTATTGCAGCTGGAAATAGTGTGCCTGATGAAAACCAACCTGCAGTTATGAGTCAGCTGATGCATAAGCTTTGAGAAAGCTTCAAATGATCCGTGTCATACAATATCTATCCTTCACAGACGAAGTTTTTTTATGCGTTTAAGAAGAATAGTTTCTTTGATTCTGACCTGCCTCTCTTACCTTCAAATTATCCCAGTACAACTCTAGATGTTATTGCAAACTGTAGTATACAGGCGCCTCGTGATTCTAGTTTTTGATTTTCTATTCGCAGGCAAAAGAGAGTCTTGGATTAGAAGTTCATTTGTTGATGTTTACGAAACGAGGTGGCAGAAGTGGAGAATACGTCGCAGGAGGTTGCTGCCGTTGTTGACGTTATTGTCGGCATCAGTCCCAAACTGTTATTGCTGTAGCCCTGGTACATCATTTCTGATTGTTGCTGATGTGTATTTGCTAAGTTTGTTTGCCAATCTATTAACTGTCTCTTTCCGTTTTAAAGGTACGGAAATCTATCAATTCTGGTCTGACTCCGGGAGCCTTTTATGCCTTGCTATGACATTAATGCAATATCCTCGCCACCGGTGTTGTCCAAGGTTTGGTATGAGAGTATTCACTTGAGCCTGATAATTATTCCTCATGACCATCCTTTGAACTTGATGAATTCCTGTTATGTTTGCAGAAAAATAGCAATGATGCGATTCACTTGTCGGGATAGAACCAATATCATGAAGTATGATGGTACGCGGTTGTTGTCTGAAGTATTGCTGTGGAAACGATTTTGTTATGCTGACATCGCAATTGGTTTGGCCGTGGTTATGCTCATGCTTTTTATAGCGTTTCGTTTACTTTCTTGCAAAATAATCCTTTGGGTGCGTTCATGACACAGGTTTACGGCGTTCAAGACTTTACTGAATAAGGTTGTATTATTTATGGATGTTGGGACTCTTCTGGATTTTAATTGTGATCAACTGTACCGGCTTTAGAAAACAAATGCGAAAACTGCGAAGACAATCACACTCCCAAGGAAGACTTCTGAGCAAACTTGGTAAGGAAATTCAGCGTGTTGGTACTGGTGCTCCTATTTACTTGGCTGCAGTTCTAGAATATCTTGCTGCTGAGGTTCTTGAGTTGACTGGAAATGCAGCACGTGACAACAAGAAGAAAACAATCGGTCCAAGACATTTGTTGTTGGCAATTAGGAATGATGAAGAGCTTGGAAAATTGCTTGGTGGTGGTTTTATATCGAAAGTGTTTTTTAGATTAAACTTGAATGATCCTAAGTAAGGTGTAACCGGTAATGTTAATGAAACATTGTTGATGGGCCATTTAGTGAAATTACCGATCAAGTTTTGTGTGTTGAGCAAGAGAATTTTCTGGTCTGAATATTTTGGTGGCTGTGGTGTTCCCATTCTGGAAATGATTTGTTTTGTGAAGTCTTTGCTACGTTCGAAATCGTTCCATAATGGAGTTACTGGCGGAGGTGAATTTGGGAAAACGGAGGCGAAGATTGTTTTGTAGTTGAGAATTGTTAAGGCTTGTGATGTCATATCCATGGATTGAGATTTATTACTAATTTTTGTATACATCCTGTATCTTTTCAGACTTATGACTCTTTAATGATTCCTTTTGTAAACTCATATTAAAACACTGGACACACGTCTCCTTTTTTCAATGTATTTTTCAATTTAATTCTATTAGAATAATCATCTTTGGTTCATGTGTTCCTCAACTTAATTTCGGTAGAATAATCATCTTTGATTCATGTATTATTCTAAATCTTTAAAGAAAATAAGACTTTCTTTCCTTAAAGCAAAAAGAAACACACTCTTTAGTGACCAATTGAAGAGGCCTTAACAATTCTGTTTGCATTTTATGCATCTTCCTTTCCTTTCCAAATCATCAAACACATGCCCGCATGACACACAATTCTGAGCAAATCATGTCTTATTTTCTTTGATAACCCTGATCCAATTAGCAACATAATTCCAGTATGCCCAATTCACCTATCTAGGCTTCCAGGGATTAAGCCAAAAACTTTTCACACCATAAAGATCAAAATCCCAAATATTTGTTTCAAAACGAAACAGGTCCTCCTTGCCATTTCTGCAAAAACTCACAATACAATATATGCATTTGGTGTGCTGATGATGAGAAAAAAAACATGATATGAAAGTTTAGAGGTAAAATTTGGGGTGTGACATCATCTGATGTTAAGGCAATGAACCTCTTGGCCCAATTCTTCTACTGGTGTGGGTTCAAGAAAGCATCTGATTTAGGCAGGTGTCTGAGTAGCCAAGAGTAGAACAAGGGAGCACAACATCTAACCAACTTTCCCCTTTTCTTTTCATTTCTCTGATGGATGGAGTAGTAAAAATTCCCTAGCAATGTAGGCACAGGGTTCCTCAACAGAAACAAGTGGATGGCCTTCTTACTCACAAATTTAGGTTCATCTGCAAACAATATAGCCCCATATATGCTGAGGGCTAAAAGTGCACAGACTGCCCTCCACTCTCCCAATGTAGCCTTTAGGATGGCCTGAGAAATCAAAAAGTCCAGATGTAAACCAGGAATCCCAGCTTTTGTTTTCATATTTTGCTCAATAAGGGCAGGCTCCAAGTACAAAGCCCTTGCTATTTCCTCACTTCCGGGAGCAGTCATCTCTGGGTTGAAGGGGATCCCTCCTCTGATAGGTACTCCAATCAACAAAGAAAACGCCTCCAATAGAGGCCCTATCTGAAAGTCAGGAAAGGTGAAGCATTTAAGTGGAGGGTCATAAAACTGCAGGCATGTGTGGATCATGCTTCTCTGAGAAGAATCAAGGTCCATGACCATGTCTAAGATACACCCATAGTGCTCTCTAAACAATGGGATGTGGTCAGGTGTGATAAGGCACTAGACCTACCTGATACCAGTCAGAGAGGGCTCAAAGAAGTGATAAGATATGTTACTTTTCCTTGGAATATCCATGAATGTTGATGAAGAAAACTGAAGTCAAATGCTGATGAAGATCACAGACTGAAAAGCTGGAGGTGAGTCTCTGACGTACTGATGCAAGTGAGTCTCTGACAGACTGAAGGAGATGCTGAAGGAGATAGCTGAAGCAGATAACTGAAGCAGAGGTCTAAGCAATAAAAGGGGTCAAAACCAAAACCAAGATATAATGAGGTGGATACCCTGAAAATAAAATAAACAAATGTTAAATGATGCAATGATGATATATGCAAATGATATGCAAAGGTTTATGATCAAGAGCTGGATCTGATTACCTGTCTTGGTATAAGGCCCATGTATGTTCAAGAGTCCGGATGGAGGCTCAGAAATCCAATAACCAGGGTGGGGGACTCAAATAAAGAGTCACATGTCCAGGGTTAATGACAAGAACTGTCCAAAGTCAAGTACTCTTAAACAATACAGTAACAGGGTATGATGTGGCCAAGGGATCCTGCAAACCTGTAAACAACCCAACCCCCTCACATGTAATGTTCTAGAACAAGGATCCTCAGACTTGGATCAGTTATGAGAAGTGTAAACACTTCTAACCTGGAGGTACAGTGTTTAAAATAACCATAAAAGATCCTCGTCTAATTCACCCCAGATTCTGAAGGTCATAATAAAGGTCATCCAGACTTAGCAGGCTTCCCAGATAGCCCTAGCACTACAGGAAATCTGTAGCACAGAGTTCTCAAGAAGAAACCCACATCTGAACCGTGTTTCATATTCCCGCACCAGACCGAAATAGAATGGGAAAGAACATGAACCACTCTAGCCTAGGTGTCACTTAGGTCCCAGGTATAGGACCTTAATCTCTCAATGGAACCCCACCCACCAAAACAGAAAACCAGATCCAGCAATGACAGTATGAAATATGCATAAGATTGTAAAAGAAAGAAATAAATAGAGTTGTACATAAAGCAATAAATAAAGAAAATAAATAAGCACAATTAGAACAAAACACCCCAGTAAGCACAAATCAAACAAGCGCTAGGAGGAACCCACAAAACGAACCAGAAGCCCTGGTTGCAGTATAAGGGTCCCGGTCGGCGAAAGAGAGAACATGAAGATGAACTGAAAAGAGTCGCCAGCTAGGCATTTTTATCCACAAGGAAAGGTAATGCTGCATAAACCTAGGAAGAGATGGATAAGACGGTCGCGAACCAGAGAAACTGAGAAAGGGGGTTGGTTACAACCTGGGAAGGTATTAGCACCCAGATTGTCCGTCGTACTCGACGGGATCCACGCTTGAAAGTTTGTGCTTAAAGGGGTAGTGTCAGTGCTATTTTGTGTGCAAAAAGCTGGAAAAAAGATGTACAGGTGTCAGTGCAAAAGAAATGTGAAGTGAAATAAAAGAGTGTCAGTGTAAGGAAGGAGTGCAAAGCTCAAGACAATGAGGCTTAAACAAAAATGTTGGAAGAGGGGGAATATACAGAGACTTTTGTTCGATAATAGTTAAGTTATGCCTACGTATCCTCTCGTGCAATGAGGAAGTCAGAACACCGTAGTTCGACTCAAAGAGACTGATAGATAAATTGACTTGTGAATTGCTTATTTGTCTATGCTCAAGTGTATGACTTGTCTGGCTTAGGTCCAAACTGTCTTGCATTAGACGGAAGAAGCAAGTTCTCGTTTATGAGTGAAGATGATGAGAAAAGAATCCCGGAGGAGACGATTATTGTTTGTTTTTGATGTTTTCAATCTTTTATTGCTTTTGGTGTTTGTCATAAGAAAATGAGCTTAAGCCTAAACCAAGGGTTAGTAAACTCATCACATCCTCCCTCTGATAAGGGGTAATGGGAATACCTTAAGTATGAAGTAAACACCTTGTAAACACCACAAATTTTCCCTCACTCATTTCACCATGGCTTGTGATATTTTCATTTGCATAGATTCAATCATAGCATCTCATATTGCATTTTTGCTTCACTACATTGATTCAAAATCATCTGCATCTAGGGTTTGTGATCTGAGCAATCCAAGGGCTATCTGAGCCACTCCAAAGGGATTCAATCATTTTAAGAGGGTCCATGTATGTTAAAACATCATATTATATCCTCCTAAGATCAAGAAAGTCATAAGATCACAAGAACTGGCAAGGTATGGAGGCAGAGCCAAGCTTGACTGCACAAATGACCTAAAATTAGGGTTTTGGTTTCAGAGGCCATAACTCCAAAGTTTTTGGTTATTCTTTTTTCTATTGGTCATTATATGGTATGAGGATCATGCATACCAATTTTCATGAAGAAATTAGATGGGGAAGGCATCTGATCAAAAGATGACTTCTTGAGCAAGTCAGTGCAAAATCAAGGCATCTGAGGCCCCCAATCACCCAACCAAAGGGTCTTCTCCATCATTTTGGATGTGTATGATCTTTATTTGATCTTATAAGAAGTTAGAAGTTCACAAAATTGAAGAATTTCAAGCCATTTGCAAAGTTGCCATTTTGGGAAAGTGACTTGTAATGTAAACTTGCCATTTTGGGAAAGTTTTTCAACCTCCTCTTTTTGATTCAAAAATGCTTCAAATGAAAAATTCTTGGTCATGAAAGTTGTAGATTGGATCCTCCCATTTTCAAAAAGTACAAGAACTTGACCTAATTCATTTTAGAACTAAAGTCATGGCCTTGCAAAGTTAGGAAAAATCACTTAATTTTCACTTTTGTGCCAAAGAGGAAATTTGCAAGAACACTTGCCAAAGCCAAATATGACCTCTAATTAAATTCTAACCATCACACAAACATCACACATGACCTAAAATTCAGAATTCTCCAAAGAATCACTCATTTTCATGCCTTGATCATTATAAAATCCAAAAGGGGCCAAAACTCCATGAATTTGCAAAATGATCCAAATCTCTTCATCCACTTGCCACAGCTCATCAAATCTGATCCATAAGCACTCCTTGATCTCAGCTGAACCAGGACATGCCCCTAAACCAGTCTGCCACTTGCCCATACCTCTAAGTACAACTTTCTTGACTTTTTTCAAAATGAGCCATACCAATCACACTGCTCCACAACAACTCTCTGCCCAATCTGAACATGTTATGTGGACCTCAAGCAAGCCATTTCACACAAGAACCAAGCCTGAATCCTCCCACAAGCCAGCATTCACCAAAACCTCCCTCTTTGCATTTTCTTTCGAAACTCATCACATAAGCTTAAAACCTCAAAACAAATTCCATAGAACAACTCACCATGACCCTCTGATCATTTCCCAACCATCACTTTGCCCTAAAAGGCCTAGAATCTAAAACACGATTTTCACACTTCATGAACTGAGTTTCTACCATTTTCATTTTGGGGCCATATAAACTCCAACCAAGCATCACAAACACTTCAGGAGGACCATTGGGGGTGATTTGAAGCAAATAGCTGCCCAGAAAGTTGCAAACTGAAGAAGCTCAAGCTCAAGTACCTCAAGAACATTTTTTCCAGAAACCTCTTTTCATGTTATAGAAATGTTCTTCACACTTCACTGATCACACTGCACTTTTCATTTTTGAAAATGGTTGAGAAATGAGCTTGTATTCTGCTTCTGAAATTTTTACAGTTTTTGATATTTGATTCGAATCTTGTATTTGAGGCATGATAAATATGTTTTGGTGATTGATTTTTGTTTATGTGTGTTAGGGGATTGATTCTGGAAAGTTAGAGCATTAGAAATTGCTTAGAGAAGAAGTTGTGATTTTGGTTGATTGGAGAAGATGACCGGAATACTGTTCCGATCACCTGAGAATGGTTAGGGCACAATTCGGGCTTAATCACGTGTTTAGCTCAGTTTGAATTTGGTGCGTTGGATTTGTTTTCACGCGCGTCCTCGATGGCCAGGATCTGTCACTTAACCCTAATCTTAATTAATTTGGATAATTAATTAGGATTAGTTTGAATTTAACCAGAGCCAATCCTAGCCTTCCAAATCCGCGCCAAGTCAACTCCCGCCTCCCTGGTTTGAACCACAGCCTTTGGATCTGATTACTTTCTCTTTTAATTCATTTTAATTTCATTTTATTGGCATTTTCTTCTACATTTTATTTAAAATAGTAAAAAATTTCTAAAAAATCTCATTTTTTGCATCATACCTTAAAATATTTTTCTCTTTCTGAAAATAATTTTTATTTTATTTTTTGCATAATTTTCGTATTTTAAAAATATTTAAATGTTTATTTTAATTAGTTAATGAGAATTAATTAATTAAAATAGCATTTAAGTTTCTAAAAATCACAAAAACAATCACATTGCATTTTGATACATTTAGAAACATTATCAAACTCTTCAAACAAATTTCTTTTTGGTTCTTGACATATTTTGGCATATTTCATTGGAATTAATGTTCTTAAAAGGCAATATTTTTTACCCTAACTTAGAAAAATCATTTCTGCCTAACCATGAAGAGTTTGATGATGGTTCTTTTTGCATTGCATTCCTCATGTCATGTAGTTTTTAGGATAAAATTGGTTTGAATTTATTCTTCATTTTCAATTTGTTTTTCATTTATCATTGAGAGGTACCTTAAAACCCTAGCAATCTTGAGAAAATCATAAATTCCATTAGGTTAAGAGTTAGGTCTCCTCCTTTGGGCAGTGAACTTGTGTGGGGTTAGGGTTCCTTTGATCCCAATTTCAATTTTTTATCATGTCATTTGCTTCTGGTTTTGAATTTGGTATTGCATGTTGTGTATAAACCCTAATTTTTGCCTTCATTTGCATCCATCTTCCATATTCTTGCATTCATGAACTTGCCATGACATTTTGTGCATCCACATGACATATAAGACATCTTAGGACATTTTAGAATCATGTTTGATCATTTCATCATTCATTTTCCATGTTGTGCATTCATTTCATTTCATAAAATTTCATGAACTTTCATGGTTCAAAACATGCTTCATTTACATCCTCATCCTTGTATGATCATCCACAACTCTTGTCTTGTGTTTGCATTATCTCTTAGCATCATTAACATCATGTTTATGCTTCTGGCTTTGGCTTTCATCTTTGCATTTCATCTCATTTTCATTTACATTTCACTTCCTTTGCTAACTTTTCAGGTGGTAAGTGTTGAGAAGTGAATTTGCCTTCACTTCTCATAACCTCTTCTCATCTCTCTTATGCATCATTGCTGCATTTTACTTTTGTATTAGAGTGAGCTTTCTCATTCATGCTCCTTCCCCTCTTTCTTTCTTCAAGCAACTTATCTTCTTAAGTGAAGTAAGTTGTCTTGCTTCTTCTGCTTCTCCTCCTTTCACCTGCTTCTTCCTTGGTGGTTTATCTGAAGACCTTATTGCAAGCCTCACAAACCCTAGGAATACCCAAGCATGATAACAATTAGGGTTTGATTAGTCCCCCATTTAGTTTTACCTTTGTGTCATCTTTGTGTCTTCTCTTCTCATCTCATAATCAAGGACTAAACCTTAAAGGTTTTAAGGCTTTGTGATTAAGCTTATGCCTGCATCCTTTTATTAGGATGGAGTGTATAACTTTAATCCTAAGTGTTAAACCCTTAATGTGTTTAAATCCTTTAATCAATCCATCTAATAATCACTAAGACATCAAACTTGTAACTTGGGCCTTGCATTAGGGTTCTAATTCTTCCTTAATTGGTTAAAAAGGACTAACCCTGGTGTTAATGGACAAGTCCCCCTCAAGTTGTCTTACGAACCATAAAATTCATTTCTTAATCTCAGCATTAACTAAAATCCATTTAATAAAGGTTTTGTTTTGTCATGAGGTTAATCCCTAATCATGGATTAAGTTGAGGAGCCTTTCTCAGCTTAAATGTTCTCATCTATTATCCTTCTATTAGGATGGTGTAATGGGTCCATTAAATCCTTGATTATGGCTTAAACTCATTACTTAACACTAAACAAAAACCACAAAAACATCTAAATAATTGCAAGTAGGTTAATGATCTTAATCCTACATCATGGTGATTAAGTGTGAGGTGTTTACTTCATACGTAAGGTATTCTCATTACCCCTAATCAGAGGGAGGATGTGATGAGTTTACAGACCATTGGTTTAGGCTTAAACTCATTAACTTGTGACAAACACAAAAAATCAATAAAATATTGAAAGCACAAAAAACAAACAATAATCGTCTCCTCCGGGATTCTTTTCTCACCCCATTCACTCACAAACGAGAACTTGCTTCTTCCGTCTAATGCAAGACAATTTGCACCTGAGCCAGACGGGTCATACACTTGAGCATAGACAAGTAAGTAGTTCACAAGTCAATTTATCTTTCAGTCTCTTTGAGTCGAACTACGGTGTTCTGACTTCCTCATTGCATGAGAGGATATGTAGGCATAACTTAACAGTTATCGAACAAACGTCTCTGTACATCCGTCCCTCCTTCAGCATTATTCTTTGAGCCTCATAGTCTTGAGCTTCACATTCTTTCCTTACACTGACACTCTTTCATCTCACTTCACATTTCCTTTTGCACTGACACTTGCATTCTTTTCCAGCATTTGCACACAAATAACACTGACACTACCCCTTTAAAACAAAAATCTTTCAAGCGTGGATCCCGTCGAGTACGGCGGACAATCTGGGTGCTAATACCTTCCCAGGTTGTAACCAACCCCCTTTCTCAGTTTCTCTGGTTAGCGACCATCTTATCCATCTTTTCTTAGGTTTATGCAGCATTACCTCTCCTTCAGGGATAAAAATGCCCAGCTGGCGAATCTTTTCATTCTTTCCCTTTCGCCGACCATTTGCGTCTGTACCCCTTCTGACCAGGTGTCATTTGGTGGGAGCGACAGCTTGGCGACTCTGCTGGGGACCCTTATATTGTAACCAGGGCTTCTGGTTCTTTTTGTGGGTTCCTCCTAGCGCTTGTTTGATTTGTGTTTACTGGGGTGTTGTGTGCTAATTGTGTTTGTTTATCTGCTTTATTTATTGCTTTATGTACAACTTTATTTATTACTTTCTTTACAGTTTTACATATTTCATACTGTCATTATCATTGCTGGATCTGGTTTTCTTTGGTGGGTGGGATTCCATTGAGAGTTTAAGGTCTTATACCTGGGACCTGAGTGACACCTAGGCTAGAGTGGTTCATGCTCTTTCCCATTGCATTTCGGTCTGGTGCGGGAATATGAAACACGATTCAAATGTGGGTTTCTTCTTGAGAACTTTGTGCTACAGATTTACTGTAGTGCTAGGGCTATCTGGGAAGCCTGCTAAGTCTGGATGACCTTTATTATGACCTTCAGAATCTGAGGTGAATTAGAGGAGGATCTTTTATGATTATTGCAAACACTTTACCTCCGGGTTAGAAGCGTTTACACTTCTCATAACTAATCCAAGTCTGAGGATCCTTGTTTTAGAACATTACCTGTGAGGGGGTTGAGCTCTTTACAGGTTTGCAGGTACCCTTGGCCACATCATACCATGTTACTATAATATTTAAGAGTACCTCATTTTGGACAGTTCTTGTGATTAACCCTGGACATGTGACTCTTTATTTGAGTCCCCCACCCTGGTTACTGGATTTCTGAGTCTTCATCTGGACTTTTGAACATACATGGGCCCTACACCAAGACAGATAATCAGATCCAGCTTGATCACAAACCCTTGCATATCATTTGCATATATCATCATTACATCATTTAACATTTGTTTATTTGCTTTTCAGGGTATCCATTTCATTGTATCTTGGTTTTGGTTTTGACCCCTTCTTCTGCATAGACCTCTGCTTCAGCTGTCTTCATCAGTTATCTGCTTCAGCTATCTTCATCATCACCAGCATCAGCCTGTCAGTGGCTCATTTCCAGCATCAGTCTGTGATCTTCATCAGCATTTGTCTTCAGCCTCTTCAGCAACATTCATGGCTACTCCCAGGAAGAGCAACATTTCCTACCATTTCTTTGAGCCTGTGTTGACTGGTATCAGGAAGGTCCAGTCACTTATCACACCTGACCACATCCCATTGTTTAGGGAGCACTATGCAGGTATCCTGGATATGGTTATGGACCTTGACCCTTCTCAGAGAAGCATGATCCATACCTGCTTGCAGTTTTATGACCCTCCTTTGAGATGTTTCACCTTTCCAGACTTTCAGCTAGGGCCTCTGCTAGAAGAGTTTTCCTCATTGATTGGAGTACCTATTAGGGGTGGAATCCCCTTCAACCCAGAGATGCCAGCTCCCAGAAATGAAGAAGTAGCAAAGGCACTATACTTGGAGCCTGCCTTGATTGAGCAAAGTATGACAACAAAGGCTGGGATCCCTGGTTTGCACCTGGACTTCTTAATTTCTCAGGCCATCCTGAAAGCCTCTTTGGGAGAGTGGAGGGCAGTCTGTGCATTGCTGGCCCTCGGCATATATGGGGCTATACTATTTGCAGATGAGCCCAAATTTGTCAGCAAGAATGCCATCCATCTGTTTCTCCTGAAGAACCCAGTACCTACACTGCTGGGAGACTTTTACTATTCTATCCATCAGAGGAATGAGAAACAAAGGGGGAAGTTGGTGAGATGTTGTGCTCCTTTGTTTTGCACCTGGCTGCTCAGACACCTGCCTAAGTCAGATGCCTTCCTGAATCCCCACCAACAAAAGAATTGGGCCAAGAGGCTCATTGCCTTGACTTCAGATGATATTAGATGGTGCACCCAGAGCACCAAAGGCAAGGATATTATCACCAGCTGTGGACAATACCCAAATGTGCCTCTAATAGGAGTGAAGGGTTGCATCAACTACAATCCTTTGCTGTTTAAGAGACAACTGAGCTATGCTTTGGTTCACCCTCCCAGAGGGCAAGATTTAGCTGAGACCTTGTATTGTGAAGTGAAACCTAATTCAGCTATTGTCAGGCAAGCATCATGGGCTTGGGATAACATCCAGAAAAAAGGGATGGCTATTCTTGGAAGGTGTAATAATGTTGCTTCAGCTCAATACTATGACTGGTCCCATACTAGAGCCCAGATCACCGAAATGCCTTTCACCTTGGAAGATATACCTGGACCATCCACAGTACAGCCAACAACAACTGTCAGCTTAGAAGAATTTGAGAAGTTGAAAGAAAGGAATGAGAACTTATCTCAAGCTTTAGAGAAGACTCATTGGGAGAGGAGTGATGGTCGTCTGGACATTGAGAGGTTGGAGAAGCTTAGGATGGAGCATCTTGCCAAAATTGAGAAGACAGAGGACTATATCAGGAAAGCAAGAGCTGGGGAACAAATATTGAAGAATGCCTGTAAGGAGGCCAAAATTCAGAAGGCTAGGACTGGACTCTATCTGCAAGAGAGTCGGGCTAGATGGGTCAGGATCACTGAAGCCCGTACACAAGAAGACCAGAAGACTCAAGCTAAGATTGAACAGCTAAAGGCCAATGAGAAGAAGAAGCAGGAAGCTTTGTTGGCCGCCCAGAAGGAGATTTCAGAGTTGAAGCTCAGAGCAGGATTGAAGAGATCAAAGGGCCAGGACAAGCATAAGAAGCTGACTACTGCCATTGCTACCAGGAACCTCCTCATTAGGACCATTATAGAGCACCCAGCTGGCCCAGTGACTGAGGCACTCCTGAAGGAGGTCAGAGAAGATGTGTTTGGACTGGATGTTTGATTCTTTGTTTGTTGTTATTCCATTTGATGTACTTTTCTTTTTATTATTATATTTTAACCCTCCTTGGGCATGTGTTGTAAAACAGACTATGTATTGTTCATCATTTGTAATATATTAGTTTATCTTCATTGGGCTTCTTTTCTCAGCAACATCAAGCATCTTCCTCGAGGTCTGGAAAGCTCAAAACCAAGAACCAAAACCGGATACCTTGGAAAACAAATAAGCATACTGCATTGCATACTAACTTTTGTTTTGTTTTGTAGGTTTTTGTTATTGTTGTTTCTAACTTTGTTGTGAGCTCAGGAAACATTGCTCGTCGCCGAGTGTTCCCTATCAACCGCGTGCACCGGTACCCGACTCGTAACAACCTTCCCGGTATTCAAATGGAACAAGTACAGCAGGATCTGACTGAGGTCAGAAATCAGATGGCCAATGAGAGAGTAGAGATGAGAAATCAGATGTCTCAATTCATGGCAGTGATGACTGGCTTAGCCCAAAGTCAGGAAAGGTTAAGAGAACTAGTGGAAAGGAAAACCCCTGAGGAGCCTCATCTTGGAACAGGAGGAACTAGTAACAATGAACGGGGTCAGCCTCGTATTGATCCACCAGTATTTGGACCTCATCTGGATCCAGAAGTTAATGTCTCGAGAAATGTGCAGGGTAATACTGCTGGGGGAAGAATCTTGCAAGAGGATCCCCAAGAAGAACAGTTTACTGTTATGGGGGCTGGAGATGAAGTATATGACCAAAGATTGGACGAAATTGCTGAGAGGTTGAGATCTTTGGAGTCTAAGAATTCTTTGGGCTTCGATGTGATGGACATGGGGCTAGTGGATGGGGTGAGAATTCTCCACAAATTCAAACCCCCATGCTTTGAAAAGTACAATGGTACCTCCTGTCCTCGCACTCATCTGCAGTCTTTCCTGGGAAGACTTAAAGCTTATACTATGGATGAAAAGTTGTGGATGTTCTACTTTGAAGACAGTCTGACTGGGGCCTCGAGAGAGTGGTATTCACACTTGTCTAGAGCCACCATAAGATGCTGGAAGGATTTGGCTGAGGCTTTCGTCCGACAATATCAATACAACCTGGACATGGCTCCCAATAGGACCCTCCTAATGGGAATGACTCAGTCTTCTAGAGAAAGCTTAAGGGAATATGCCCAAAGGTGGAGACAGCTTGCTGCTGCTGTCCAACCACCCATGTCAGAGAGAGAAATGGCTGACATGTTCATGAATACATTGTTAGGGACCTACATTGATAGACTGGCTGCCTTCTCCTCTACCAATTTTGCTGATGTGGTCATAGCTGGTGAAAGGATTGAAAGTCTACTGAAGATGGGAAAAATCTCCGACAGTGGTGCAAGTTCGTACAACAATCCCAAAAAGCCTTTTGTGGGACCCCGGAGGGCCGGTGAGACAAATTCCATTCATGCAAGCAGGGGCAGGCCTCAGTATGTTCACCGGTCAGTAGTAGCAGTTACCATTCCAGCTCCGATTCCTCAACAATCAGCATATCCTCAACAACAACAACCACAGTATCAACAACAAGTTCATTATCCGCAACAGAGAACCTACAACAACAACAACAACCAACAACAGTGTCCTTTCCAACAAAGACCATCACAGGAAAACAGGGTAATTGACCCAATCCCAATGTCGTATGCTGCACTCTTGCCACAACTCCTGAAGCTCAACCTAGTTGAATTAAGGACATTGGCACCTCCAGTTCCCACCAATATGCCGAAGAATTATGATGCAAATGCCAGGTGTGCATTTCATTCAAACGCACCGGGGCATAACACTGAAAAATGCAGGGCCCTACAGATGAAAGTCCAAGATCTGGTGGAATCAAAAGCTCTCAACTTCGCACCTCCTCCAAATGTCACAAGGAATCCAATTCCTAGTCACAACAGGCCTAGGATTAATGCTATTGAGGAAGGAAAACCATCAACCTTAATCACCAGTGTTGCACAAATTCGAACACCTTTGGTTGAAATCAAAGCTCAGCTTTTAGAATGCCAAGTGTTCCCCGGGTGTGAGCTCGGCTGTGGGTATTGCAATATCACAGTCAATGGGTGTGAAAGGCTGAGAAACGACATAGATGGTCTTATTAAGGATGGTATCCTTCATATTACAACAACAACGACTACAACCCCAACAATTCCTTCATCAACAATCACGGATACTCCTACAACGTCAGCAACCATTGTTCCAACAGATTCTACTACAACTCCAACAACTGCTCAATCAATCATTTCAATGGATACAAGTTCAGTCACCATTCCTGCTACAACTTCAATCCCTGTCCAGTCAACAGTACCTTCTACAACATCAGCAGCAATTGATGAAAGCATCTCAACGGTTACAATATATTACGATCCCGCAAATATTCCTACCAACAATTCACAACAAAATACTACTCCTGTCAGAGCACCAGTTACCATATACTATGATCCAAACACCATTGTGGTCCCTTCTGCAGCTGCTATCAGTCCAGTCACCATCACAGTGCCTGGGTCAGTTCCTTATGAAAGCAATAATGCCATCCCTTGGCATTACGGCTCCAATCTATACTACGAGGGGCAGAAAATCACTTTAGGATCATCAACTTCTTCACCTCAGATAGACAATGTGGGGGGAGGCGGAGGCTTCACTAGAAGCGGACGTCTCTTCGCCTCACAAATTCCAAGACCTAATGTTGAAGCAGAAGTTGTTGCCAAGGCAAAAGGGAAGAGCATGGTGCAAGAAGAACAAGTTGTCAAAGAAACTGTGAAGACTCCTTTTGATCAAGAGGTTGATGAATTCATGAGAATTATAAAGAAAAGTGATATAGCTTTTGGGAAGATAAACAACGGCCCAAGGTAGTGATATAGCTTTTGGGAAGATAAACAATGACCCAAGGTAATGATATAACTTTTGGGAAGATAAACAACGGCCCAAGGTAATGATATAGCTTTTGGGAAGATAAACAATGGCCCAAGGTAATGATATAGCTTTTGGGAAGATAAACAACGGCCCAAGGTAATGAGATAGCTTTTGGGAAGATAAACAATGGCCCAAGGTAATGATATAGCTTTTGGGAAGATAAACAATGTCCCAAGGTAATGAGATAGCTTTTGGGAAGATAAACAACGTCCCAAGGTAATGACTGGATGTAATCTTGAAGGATTAGAAGCTCAAGATATTGGTATATGTATTCCTGGAGGATAACACAATCCAAGATGTCGTTTGAAGTAACCTTTGGGGAGATATAGTAACCCCGAGAATAAGTAGTTGATGACGTTCGTCTACTGAGGAATTAACCTGAAAAACAAAGTTAGTTCTATGCAAATATTCTGATGTATATAACAATTTGCAAGATAACATTTCATGATAATGTTGTATGCGTATGATATGATATGATATGATGTATGAATTGTGCAGTTAAAACGTATAAGTAGCTTCCTAACAACTGTTGGCTGGGGAAAATAAATCTCGATTCACTATGGAAGAATATGAAGATATCATTCCCGTCTTGTTTTTTAATATCTCTCGTTTTCGTTTGCTGTACTTCTTATTGAAGGATTAAGTTCCTGAATATCCTGACTAAGGATAAAAGAGATGGACATAGATCCAGGAGACCTATTCGGTTAAGTATAAATTCTTCGGAGGATATGAAACTGCTTGAAGACTTCGTAGTGTTGGAAGTATAAGATACTATTTGAAGTATTCCATAAAATATCCGTAAAGATTATTCCGTGGGGATTAACCGACGAAGATTTGTTGAATTCCCATCTCCGATCGTCCTTGATAAATACTATTATTGTATTTCATGCATTTCTGGTAAACATCAATCATATTCAAAAGCATAGATACATTCAAACATAATCAACGGACGTTCCTCACTTTAGTAAAAGGGGAAAAGTAAATCTGAATTCGGAAAGAATTTCCTACTTGAATAAAAAGGGAAAAGCAAACCTGAATCCGAAAATAGGATTATATCAATTTTGAAAGTATATACTCATTCAAAGTAACCAATGGATTTAGGACTTCTGAGATTCTTTACTTCCTCGAGTAATTCTCTAGGAATTATCATGACTGAATCCGAAGACATGATACTGACACCATCTGATACTACTGGCGCAGACAGTTAATTTCCACAATGGTTTTCACTGAGAATCCAATATTAAGGTAATATAATGAGAGGAACATGCTTTTAGACTGTGATGGACCATATACACTCCGGGTATTAAATTTGGAAAGAGAGTATTGCCCCTCTTTGTTGAGGATAATTTGTCCCAAAATGGGAATATCTGAAAGGAGCTACCTTAAAAGAGATAAACAAAATTCCCCACAATATGCCCCTGGCATGGTGAAATTGATAATTCAGATGAGGGGACCTGCCCCTGGCTACTTAAGCATAGTTGAATCTTGACCTGATTGCACCAAATGGATTGGACAATAACATGGTATGCCCCCTTGATTGGGAGATAGTGACTATGCCCCTTGTATACATTGGCTTTGACCCAGGAAGAAACTTTGTCTATTGGGAGGACTTCGGTTTATTGAATATTCATCATGTAAGCTTTTCTGTTGTCAAACACTTAGTTATATGCAAAGAATGATATTCAAAATGAAATGCTTATGTCTGTCTTGAAGTTTTGGAAAAGTAAAACAATGTTTGTAAAAATTTTGATATTAACTCAAGATTTATAATAAACCCTAAAGGAGTCATGATACCTTTTCGTAGCAGTACGCTTTCGAACTAACCATGCTTCAGTTAGGACTTTTAAAGGGTTGTAACATGGTCAGGTTTACGGTTTAAGAAACAAAAGATAAAGGCTCAAATTTTATTTGTACCCAACCCACTCTTCGTGATGTTCTTCAGTCCTATGTTCGGTTAACTTATGCATTAAGGCTCCAAAAGAGTTTGAAATTATAACACTGACAGAAGTTTATTTGAAAAACCAGTCATTTTTTTTTCCGTTGAGGGTTTGTAGTGACCTCTTTTTTCTTTTGACTTTGTTACCCCTTCCTTTTGCATGAACTGTTTATTTCAAGATTACAGTCAGCGGGATGTCTCAATTTTTTACTAAGTCTCCTTCATAGGTTTTGACTTAGTGAGATTTTCTTTTGTTAGATATTGACTGTCGAACTTAGTGATTACTGGGAACCATCATTAGTTGTGTACAAGAGGATACGTAGGCATAACTTAACAGTTATCGAACAAAAGTCTCTGTACATCCCCCCTCCTTCAGCATTATTCTTTGAGCCTCATAGTCTTGAGCTTCACATTCTTTACTTACACTGACACTCTTTCATCTCACTTCACATTTCCTTTTGCACTGACACTTACATTCTTTTCCAGCTTTTGCACACAAATAACACTGACACTACCCCTTTAAAACACAAATCTTTCAAGCGTGGATCCCGTCGAGTACGGCGGACAATCTGGGTGCTAATACCTTCCCAGGTTGTAACCAACCCCCTTTCTCAGTTTCTCTGGTTCACGACCGTCTTATCCATCTTTTCTTAGGTTTATGCAGCATTACCTTTCCTTCAGGGATAAAAATGCCCAGTTGGTGACTCTTTTCATTCTTTCCCTTTCGCCGACCGTTCGCGTTTGTACCCCTTCTGACCAGGTGTCATTTGGTGGGAGCGACACACCTCACACTTAATCACCTTGATGTAGGATTAAGATCATTAACCTACTTGCATTTATTTAGATGTTTTTGGTGTTTTTGTTTAGTGTTAAGTAATGAGTTTAATCCATAATCAAGGATTTAATGGACCCATTACACCATCCTAATAGAAGGATAATAGATGAGAACATTTAAGCTGAGGAAGACTCCTCAACTTAATCCATGATTATGGATTAACCTCATGACAAAACAAATCCTTTATTAAAGTGGATTTTAGTTAATGGTAAGGTTAAGAAATGGATTTTATGGTTTGTAAGACAACTTGAGGAGGACTTGTCCATTAACACTAGGGTTAGTCCTTCTTAACCAATTAAGGAAGAATTAGAACCCTAATGCAAGGCCCAAGTTACAAACTTGATGTCTTGGTGATTATTAGATGGATTGATTAAGAGATTTAAACATAATAAGGGTTTAACACTTAGGATTAAAGTTTTAAACTCCATCCTAAGAGAAGGATGCCGACATAATTTTAATCACAAAGCCTTAAAGCCTTAAGGGTTTAGTCCCTGATTAAGAGATGAGAAGAGAAGACACAAAAGATGACACAGAGGTGAAACTAATGGGGGACTAATCAAACCCTAATTGTGATCATGCTTAGGTATTCCTAGGGTTTATGAGGCTTGCAAGAAGTCTTCAAGAAAAACCACCAAGGAAGAAGAAAGATGGAAGGAGGAGAAGCAGAAAGAAGCAAGTCAACTTACTTCACTTAAGAAGATAAGTTGCTTGAAGAAAGAAAGTGAGGAAGGAACATGAATGAACAAGCTCACTCTAATACACATACAAAATGCAACAATGAATGCATAAGAGAGATGAGAAGAGATTATGAGAAGTGAAGGCAAATTCACTTCTCAAAGTAACTTACCACCTGAAAAGTTAGTAAAAGGAAATGAGATGAAATGAAAATGGAATGAATGCAGTGATGCAAACCAAAACCAGAAGCATGTTCATGATGTAAATGATGCAAAGAGATGATGCAAATGTATGTCATGAGATGTGAATGATCATACAAGTGATGAAGATGCAAAAGAAACATGAAAGAAACATGAAAGATCATGAATGCATATGAAATGAAATGAAGGCATAACATGGAAAATGAATGATGAAATGATCAAACATGAATCTAATTTGTCCTAATATGTCTTATATGTCATGTGAATGCAAAAAATGTCATTGCAAGTTCATGAGGGCAAGCATATGCAAGATGAATGCAAATGAAGATGAGAAATTAGGGTTATATGAACATGTGAGATGCAAAACTCAAAATCAGAAGCAAATGACAAGATAAAAAAATTGAAAATGCAATCAAAAGAAACCTAAACTCATATGATATCACACCCCAAAGGAGGAGACCTAACCCTTAACTCTAAGGGACTTATGATTTTTCTAAGTTTTCTAGGGTTTTAAGGTACCTAAAAGGAAAAAATGCCAATCAATTAAAAAAGGAAGAATAAATTCAAGACAAAAATATACTAGAATATACATTCCAAATGAAGATCAATGCAAAAAGAACCATGGTCATACCATTCTTGGTTAGGCAGAAAATAATTCTTGAAGTTAGGGTTAAAAAATGGGATTTTATGAACCCTAAATTCAAAGAAAAAATGTCAAAATGATTCAAAACCAAAAAGAAATTTGTGTGGATGGTATGACAATGTCTCTAAATGTTTAAAGATGCAACATGAATTTTTTGCGATTTTTTAGAAACTTAAATGATATTTTAATTAATTAATTTTCATTAATTAATTAAAATAAACAATTAAATGTCTAAAAAATAATTTTTAAATGCAAAAAATAAAAATAAAAATATTTTTGGGTTGATAAAATTATTTGGAATGAAAGTGCAGAAAGAAAATATTTTTTTGATTTTTCTATGTATTTTAAATAAGACGTGCAAAATAAATAAGAAAAATGAATAAAAAACAAAAATAAATGAGAAGTATGCAGGATGGAGGGACTGGATGGATTCTGGGTTTGGAGGGATTGACTGGCGCGCTATCCTACGGCCCAAATTCAAATTTCACTAAACTGAATTAATTAATTAAATAAACCTAATTAATAACTAATGGCTCAATCTGGTCCACACAAACACGTGCGGGAAGAAGGATCTAAGGGCCCAGATTTAAACATGAAACCCTAACCCTAATTATCACTAATTACTTTCAGGTGGCCGGAAATGACCTCCTATCATCTTCTCCGGCCACACCTTCCCTGAAAAATTTCCAAAACACTCCCTATGCCATTTCTAGAGCTCTAAAGCTCCATATTGATTCCTCTCACTCTCCTAAGATCAACCCCACCCTCAAAAACAATTTATTTTCACTCCATCTCAAGATTCGAAGCCAAGAACAAAAATGGTGAAACTTTCAGACAGACCATACATTCTCATTTCTTCATCATTTTCAAAAATACAAAGTTCATTGCACTCAGGGGAACAAGCTTAACCATTTAATAACTTAAAATAAAGGTTCTGGAAAAATTGATTCACATGGCTACCTAAGATGGAGCTTTCAACCCTGGAGCTTTCTGGCTGCTTTCTTGCTTCAAAATGCCTCCAATGACCTCCCTGAAGAAGCTTTGATGCTTGGATGGAGTTTTTTATGGTTGGTTTGTGAGTTTGTGTTCAACTGGTCAGAAAATCGTGTTTTGTTTGTGAAGTGTTTTTGGCTGTTTTGAGGGGTGGTTTGTGATCAGTGATTGATTTGAAGATGAATGGTGGAAGAAGTGTGAAGTTTTGTTAAGTGTGCTGAGAGTTTCGAAAGAAAATGCAAGTGGGGAGGTTTTTGTGAACTGTGGAAATGCTGAGGATTCAGGCTTGGTTCTTGTGTGAACTGTGGAAATGATATGTTTAAACTAATGCAAGTATGAAAAGATCACAAGCCATGGGGTGAACTTAGTGAGGGGAAATTTGGGGTGTTTACAATAGTCATTTGTAGGTACAATTAAGTTGTTATATGTTTCCGGTTTACGGAACCATTCTAAAGTTTATATGTTGGAGGCTTTTATGCCAAAGTCGAATATAAGTTGTTTATGTCATAAAACTTGTTATGTTCTCTGTGTTGCTATGTTGTCTGCATTGTAAAGTCGTGTATGTCATGTAGATTCATATGCATTTCTGTCGCCCCCACCAAATGACACCTGGTCAGAAGGGGTACAGACGCGAACTGTCGGCGAAAGGAGAGAGAGAACACACAAGGGTGAACTCAGAAGACAAGAGTCGCCAGCTAGGCATTTTTATCCCAGAGGAAAGGTAATGCTGCATAGACCTAGGAAGATATGGATAAGACGGTTGCGAACCAGAGAGACTGACAAAGGGGGTTGGTTACAACCTGGGAAGGTATTAGCACCCAGATTGTCCGCCGTACTCGACGGGATCCACGCTTAAAAGATTTGTGTTTTAAAGGGGTAGTGTCAGTGCAATCTGTGTATCAAAGCTGGAAAGAATGCAAATGTCAGTGCAAAAGAAAAGTGAAGTGAAATATGTGAAGTGTCAGTGTGAGAACAAGAATGAAATTCTCAAGATCATGAGGCTCAAAGAATGATGCTGAAAGAGGGGGAATATACAGAGACTTTTGTTCGATAACTGTTAAGTTATGCCTACGTATCCTCTCGTGCAATGAGGAAGTCAGAACACCGTAGTTCGACCCAAAGAGACTGAAAGATAAATTGACTTGTGAACTGATTACTTGTCTATGCTCAAGTGTATGACCTGTCTGGCTCAGGTGCAAACTGTCTTGCAATAGACGGAAGAAGCGAGTTCTCGTTTGTGAGTGAAGATGATGAGAAAAGAATCCCGGAGGAGACGATTATTGTTTGTTTTTGTGTTTTTAATCTTTTATTGCTTTTTGGAGGTTTGTCATAAGAAAATGAGCTTAAGCCTAAACCAAGGGTTAGTAAACTCATCACATCCTCCCTCTGATTAGGGGTAATGAGAATACCTTAAGTGTGAAGTCAACATCTCACACTTAATCACCATGATGTAGGATTAAGATCATTAACCTATTTGTGATTATTTAGATGTTTTTGGTGTTTTTGTTTAGTGTTGAGTAATGAGATTAAGCCATAATTAGGGATTTAATGGACCCATTACACCATCCTAACAGAAGGATAATAGATGAGAACATTTAAGCTGAGGAAGACTCCTCAACTTAATCCATGATTATGGATTAACCTCATGACAAAACAAAGCCTTTATTAAGTGAATTTAGTTAATGATAAGATGAAGAAGTGATTTTTATGGTTTGTAAGACAACTTGAGGGGGACTTGTCCATTAACACTAGGGTTAGTCCTTCTTAACCAATTAAGGAAGAATTAGAACCCTAATGCAAGGCCCAAGTTACAAGTTTGATGTCTTGATGATTATTAAGTGAATTGATTAAATGATTTAAACACATTAAAGGCTTAACACTTTGGATTAAAGTTATACACTCCATCCTAATAGAAGGATGCAGGCATAAGCTTAATCACAAAGCCTTAAAGCCTTTAGGGTTTAGTCCTTGATTATGAGATGAGAAAAGAAGACTCAAAGAAGACAAAAAGGTAAAAGCTAAATGGGGGACTAATCAAACCCTGATTATTGTCATGCTTGGTTGTTCCTAGGGTTTATGGAGCTTGCAAGAGATCTTCAGAGAAACCAACAGGAAGGAAGCAGATGAAAGGAAGAAGAAGCAACAAGAAGCAAAACAACTTGCTTCACTTAAGAAGACAAGTTGCTTGAAGAAAGAAAGTAAGATGAACATGAATGAGCAAGCTCAATCCAATACACATACAAAAGGCAGCAAAGAAAGTATGAAAGAGATGAAAAGAGATTGTGAGAAGTGAAGGCAAATTCACTTCTCAACAACTTACCACCTGAAATGTTAGCATAAGAAAATGAAACACAATGAGGATGAGATGCAATGCCATGATGCAAACCAAAACCAGCAGCAAGAACATGATGTTAATGGTGCTAAGGGATGATGCAAACACATGACAAGATATGAGAATGATCAAACAAGTATAAGGATGCAAATGAGGCATACTTTGAAACATGAATGTACATGAAAAGTTATGAGATGCAATGGACATACAATATGGAAAATGAAGGAAGCAATGATCAAACATGATTCTAATATGTCCTAAGATGTATTATTAATCATGAAGATGTACAAAATGTCATGGAAAGTCATTGGATGCAAGCAAATGAAAGATGAATGCAAAGGAAGGCACAAATTAGGGTTATATGCATCATGCAAAGCAATAATCCAAAACCAGAAGCAAATAACATGATAAAAATTTGAAAATGCAATCAAAGATACCCTAAACCTATACAAGCTCACTGTCCAAAGGAGAGGATCCAACTCTTAACCTAGTGTAAGTTATGAATTTCCTAAGATTGCTAGGGTTTTGGGATACCTCATCAAGAAAAATGCTAAACAAAATGAAAATCCAAGATAAAATCAAACCAAATTTATCCTATAAACTACATGCTATGAGGAGTGCAATGCAAGAAGAATCATCATCCAACTCTCAAAGGTTAGGCAGAAGGGATTTTTCAAAGATTGAATCAAAATATTTCCTTACAATGAAATTAATTCCAAGGAAAATGATCAAATGGCATCAAGAACAAAAAAGAAATTTGGTTTGAGAGTTGGACAATGTTTCTAAATGTTTCTAAATGCTATGTGAATTTTTTTGTGATTTTTCAATACATAAATGTATTTTTAATTAATTAATTTTCATTAACTAATTAAAAATAAACATTAAAATGATTTAAAAATAATTTTGAGTTCAAAAAATAAAAATAAAAATATTTTTGGGTTTTAAAAATTAATGAAAACTTTGACAAAAAGTTTCATAATTTTTAAATGATTTTTGCTATTTTAAAATAAATGAGGAAAAGAAATGAAAAGAAAAGAAATTAAAATGAATAAAAAGGGAGAGTCAACGCAATCAAGGGCCAGCATTCAAACTCAGGGGGGAGGGAAAGACTGCGCGCGCTCATGGACGGTTGAGATTGTTTCTGGGAAATTCAAATTTAAACCTAATTAATTAATCTAATTAATCTGAATTAGGGTTTAATGAAGGATCTGGTTCGTTCATTCACGCGGGAGTCAATGGAAGTCAACAGAATCCAAGGTCAAAATTCAAAGTTGATTAATTACACAGATTAGGGTTTAATGACCCTCAGGTGGCCGGAGAAGACTTCCGGTCGTCTTCTCCGGCGAGAATTTCAACCTATCTCTCTCAAAACCTCACTAAAACGTGCCAAAATCTCCAGATTCACTCAAACAAACATCCCAAACAAGAATCCAACAACAAAACCTATTTATTTTTCATTAATCATGAAGAACAAGCAAAAATCAATTTCACGGGCAAAGTTTCAGACATGCCATACATCCTCATTTCTTCATCATTTTCAAAAGTTCAAAGCTCATTACATTCAGGGGAGCATGTAGATCATTTTAGTAACTTAAAACAAGGTTTCTGGAAAAAATAAATTTCAAAGCTACCTGAGGTGAAGCTTTCGGTTTGGAGCTTTCAGCCTGCCTCCTTGCTTCCAATCACCTCTACTGACCTCCCTCAAGTGTTTTCAAAGCCTGTCTGGAGTTTATTTTGGCTAGTTTGTGAGATTGATTGAGTTCTGTTCAGAGAGGGGAAGAAATCGTGTTTTGATTTCAGGGGGTTTCAAGGCAAGGTGAAGGGTCAGGGATGATCAGTGATGCATTCTAAGATGAATGGTAGAAGAATTTTGAGGAATGGGTGGCTGAGTTAAGGGATTCAATAGAAAATGCAAGATGGAGGATTTTTGAGAGTTATGGCTTATGTGCTGCCTCAGGCTCCAAGATGTTATGAAATGGCTTGCTTGAAGTGTGTTTGTAAAGTCTTGATTGGTCAGAATAGTTGGTGTGGCACAGGCTGATTGGTATGGGTGTTTTTGCATAAAGTCCAAGTTAGGTGTACTTGAGGTATGGGCAAGTGTGAGGTTGTGATAGGGGCATGGTTGGGCTCAGCTGAGATCATGGAGTTCTTGTGGATCAAATTTTATGAGCTGTAACAAGTAGAGGCATGGCTTCATGAGTTTTTGCAAGTTGGTACATCTTTGGCCCCTTTGGAAATTTATGAAGTTCAAGGCACCAAAATGCATAATTCTTGGGCCAATTCTGATTTTTAGAAGTCACATGAGCATGTTGTGAAGAGTTTGTGCACATTAGAAGTCTTTAGAATGCTTGATCATACCATTTTGCAAAATGCCTCTTTGGTACAAAACTTGAAATTATGTGACTTTTTCCCACTTTGACAAGCCATAACTTTTGACCCAACATGAATTAGAATGAGTTCTTGTACTTTTTGAAAAGGGAATGACCCATTATACAACTTTCATGACCAAAGTTTTCTCATTTGAAGCATTTTTGAATCAAAAAGAAAGGGTTGAAAAACTTTCCCAAAATGGAAAGTTTCCATTACAAGTCACTTTCCCAAAAAGGCAACTTTGCAAATGGTTTGAAATTCTTCAATTTTGTGAACTTCTAACATCTTCTATGATCAAATAAAGATCATACACATTCAAAATGATGAAGAACAACCTTTGGTTGGGTCATTGGGGGCCTCAGATGCCCTGATTTTGCACTGACTTGCTCAAGAAGTCATCCCTTGATCAGATGCCTTCCCCATGGAATTTCTTCATGAAAATTGATATGCATGATCCCTATACCATATAGAGACCAATAGAAACAAGAATGACCAAATTTTTTGGTGTTATGGCCCTTGAAACCAAAACCCTAATTCTAGGTCATCTGTGCAGTTAAACCTGGCTCTGCTTCCATGCCATTCCCAGTTCTTGTGATTCTTTGACTTTATTGACTTTGTGGGGATATAATATGATGCTTGGACATACATGGACCCCTTTAAAGTGATTGATGATCTTTGGAGTGGCCCAAATGGCTCAAGGATAACTCAGATCACAAACCCTAGATGCTGATGACTTAGAAACAATGCAGTGAAATGTAATATGGGATGCTATGATTGAACTTATGCATATGAAAATATCACAAGCCATGGTGTGAATGGGTGAGGGCAAATTTGGGGTGTTTACAGCTGCCCCTATTCAAGCATGAGTTAGCTGTGCAGGATGTAAGCAACGGCTTAACAGGCAAACAAGATAACTGGTGGTTGAATACCGAAGACAGTCCAAAATTTGAACTCACAGAATGAAGAAGAAAAAGGATATAGATTGTAAAAGAAAATAAAGTATAATTATAAGGTGCGGGCGACGGAGGACGACCGTTGAGCAGAGGACGACTGCTGGGGAAAGAGCAATGACGGGGACGGCCGACATGCTGGGGACATAAGAGATTATGATGGGGACGGCCATCAAGTAAAGCTATAAGACTCTCTGGGGAATATAGGTAAATTAAATAAACGATGAGGTACGGTCATCAAAGGTGAAGGACGATCACCTAGCAGGGTACGGCTGCTCTGTTGGGGATAAGATGAGGGACGGTCATCTAAGGTGAAGGACGATCACCTGGCAGGGTACGACTGCCGAAAGTACCACGACATAGTACAAATGTCGGGTAAAACGGTCGACGATGGGGACGGCCATCAGATAAGTATGATGAAGGACGATCATCAAGAGGTGAAGGACGATCACCTAGTAGGGTACGGCTGCTCTCAGGGTTTATCATGACATAGGACGAACGTCAGATAACAAGATCAACGATGGGGACGACCATCGGATAAAATGATGAAGGACGATCATCAAGAGGTGAAGGACGATCACCTAGCAGAGGACGACTGCTGAAAATATCACGACATAGGACGAATGTCGGGTAAGAAAGGGTTCTAATGAATAGAGACTCCACTGGGAATGATGAAGGACGATCATCAAGAAGGTGAAGGACGATCACCTGGCAGGGTACGGCTGCCGAAAAAGTATCAAGACATGGGACGAATGTCAGATAGAAAGGAAATATTTTGACAAGTTGTTGGAGACTTTGCTGGGGGATAGTAAACACGGACGAGTGTTTACATCCAAGAAATGAAAGGTATAAGTGTTTGGCATTGTGTATAGATTAAAGATGCAGACGATCCTCCTTAAGACTATGATACGGACGGGTATCAAGTAGAAACAAACACTGACACATGTTCCGAGATGATGATACGGACGAGTATCAACTGGTTAACAAAGAACACAGACGAGTGTCGAATCTAAGGGGACTCTTCTGGGGAATAATAGACACAGACGAGTGTCTAAATTCTAAAAAGAGGTAACAATATCTGATATTGCGTATGGATTAAAGATGCGAACGAGCATCCTTAAGACTATGATACGGACGAGTATCAGGTAGAAACAAACGCTTGACGCATGTTCTGAGATGATGATACAGACGAGTACCAACTGGTTAACAGAGAACATGGACGAGTGTCGAATCTGAGGGGATTTGAGTGGTGTATACAAGATACAGACGAGTATTTGTATGAGTAAAAAAGATGAGTAAGACACGAACGAGTGTCTATCTTTCTGTGGAGAGCACGACACGGACGGGTGTCTGAAAAAGTGTATTATAAACAAACACATGTGGTAACTATGCTGGGGAAGGTGACACGGACGGGTGTCAGGGAAATTGTATAGATATGTATCTGTGAGTGCAAAGGAGACGCTTTGGCTTTCTGCTGGGGATATGACACGGACGGGTGTCAGGAAGTATCTGTATCTTTTAGGGAAAATGCCTTGGCCCTCTGTCGGGGAATTTTGGGGAGCATTCTGTATATCGCTGATGGATTGTCAGCATTTATAAGCGCTTGATTCAGAACATGGCTTATGATTATGCAATATGTTTGATTTTTGCCGTATTGCTCCGTATTAGACGGAATGCTACACTCTGCGGGGAGAATATGATGTGAATGCTATGATTATGCAAAGATACCGATCCGGGATTCGGATCCCATTGCTGCGAAAATCTCTGGCTGATCTGCTTGAAGTGGGTATCCCAGCTGGGGATGAGATCATTGGTAGATCTGACATATATGATTCTGCATGGGAAAATAGATCACTGACAGACCTATCTCAGTAATGAGGGACCCAGCTGGGGTTTGTAGAAGCTTTCGTCACTCTGTTGTGATTTCTTCATGCGCTGCTCTTTTAGATAGAGGTTGAAACTCTGTAGGGAGATAGTTCCCTGGCTTTTTGTACTTGGCTGAGGAGGAATAATAAACGGCAACTCAGCTGGGGAGAAAGCACCTCTGGTGCTAATTGTGAGATAGACTGAATAGATAGTGATTTGACAGCTTGCTGGGAAGAAGCTTTCATGCCCCATGTTGTGCTTTGAATACCTGCAATCCTGAAAAGACAGAGAAACGCACAAGTAATCCCGAGGTATCCCTTACCAGATTCCATCATAGGAATTTAGACACTCCCGGGAGTAAGTATATTTCCTGCAAGCACGTATTTTTTTAGAAGAGAAACATCTGTATTTGTGCAATCAGTATCTTAAAGACATCGAACATTTTCGCAAATGAAAATAAAATGTACGAGACGAAACATGACTGAAAATCTGATTTTATTAATTCGTGTGCCCTGAATTGGCAAGATACAGTCAAAGGAACGAATCCCCTAAAATGAGGAGATTGTTACAAATTGAGAAACAAAAGATGTTGGCAATATTGACGACGCTTCAAGGAGCTTCCCTTTGCTATGACTCGTATGACATTTGACGTTCTTCTCGTCTTGCTTTCTGAAGAAGGCTGATTCTGAAAGAAGCTTGATCCTTTCGAAGCTTACCAAGTCGTAAGTGATACAGATGAATTCAGAAAGCAGTTGTTCGCTTATTCCCTTATTTTGCATGGATCTCCCTTTCGGGTTTTCAATCCACCGGGATACCCATTTTTGCCTGAGTTGTCCAATGCGGCTTTTCAACTCAGCGGGTGTACACATTTTTTTGTTTATTTTCTCTTATTTTTGCCCGAGTCTTTTATTCTGTTTTTGACTCGCCGGGATGCCCTATTTTTGCCTGGACTTACATTCTGTTTTTATGTCCAGCGGGTCGTTTTTATACGAAGTATTTTTTAACTGCATCTGAATTCATAGGGGATAGGAAGTCTTCACCATCCATAGTGCTGAGCATCAGTGCTCCACCGGAGAAAACTTTCTTCACTACGAATGGCCCTTCATAGTTTGGGGTCCACTTGCCCCTGTGGTCTGTATGAGGAGGAAGGAGTCTTTTCATCACAAGATCTCCTACTTGGTACTCTCGAAGCCTGACTTTCTGATCGAAGGCTTTCTTCATTCTTTTCTGATACAACTGCCCATGACAAATTGCACCCAATCTCTTCTCTTCAATCAAATTCAGTTGTTCGTATCGGGATCGGACCCATTCTGCTTCGTTCAGCTTAACATCCATTAGTACTCGCAGGGACGGTAACTCAACATCAACAGGTAGGATTGCCTCCATACCATACACAAGCTGATACGGTGTTGCCCCAGTGGATGTTCTGATTGACGTGCGGTACCCATGCAAGGCAAATGGTAGCATTTCGTGCCAGTCTTTATAGGTGACTACCATCTTCTGTACAATCTTCTTGATATTCTTGTTAGCTGCCTCTACAGCGCCATTCATCTTTGGCCTGTAAGGAGAAGAATTGTGGTGTTGGATCTTGAAGTCCCGGCACAGTTCTGCCATCATTTTATTGTTCAAGTTGGAACCATTATCAGTAATGATTCTTTCGGGCACTCCATACCGACATATGATGTCTCTCTTTAGAAATCGGGCTACCACTTGCCTGGTAACACTTGCATAAGAAGCTGCTTCAACCCATTTGGTAAAATAGTCAATGGCAACCAGGATGAATCTGTGGCCATTTGAAGCATTTGGTTCAATCTTGCCAATCATATCAATGCCCCACATGGCAAAGGGCCAGGGTGAAGACATCACATTCAGAGGATTCGGAGGCACATGCACTTTATCCGCATAAATCTGGCATTTATGGCATTTTCTAGCATAGGCACAACAGTCTGCATCCATTGTGATCCAGTAATAGCCTGATCTTAACAACTTTTTAGCCATGGCATGCCCTCCTGCATGGGTATCAAAGGATCCTTCGTGCACCCCGTGCATCAACAAGTCTGCTTCTGTTCTATCAATGCATCTGAGGAGTACCATATCAAAGTTTCTCTTATAGAGGGAACCGTCAGTATTCAGGAAGAAACTACCAGCTAGCCTTCTTAACGTCTTCTTATCATTGGAAGATGCCCCAGGTGGGTATGTTTGATCCTCCAAGAAGCATTTGATATCATGGAACCAAGGCTTATCATCTTTGGCAACATCTGCTGCAAATACATATGCTGGTCTATCAAGTCTGGACACTGAGATCCGAGGTACGAAGTTGGCAGCTTGAACTTTGATCATGGATGAAATGGTAGCCAGAGCATCTGCAAAATGATTCTCGTCCTGAGGGATATACTCAAGCTTGACCGTTGTAAAGAAAGTGAATAACCTCCTTGTATAATCCCTGTAAGGTATCAGATGATCTTTGTGGGTGTACCATTTGCCGTTGGTTTGATTAATTACTAGAGATGAATCTCCGAACACAGTCAAAGTCTTGATCCTGAGGTTGATGGCTTCCTCAAGACCCATAATACAAGCTTCGTATTCAGCTTCATTGTTAGTGCAATTAAAGGTGAGTTTTACCGAGAAAGGCATGTGAACCCCCTTAGGTGTAATGAGTACTGCACCAACACCACGACCATTCATGTTAACAGCCCCATCAAACATCATAGTCCATTCTTCTTTTGGGTCAGGCCCTTCAGTGTGATTAGGCTCTTCATGATCTTTTGCTTTTATGAACATGATGTCTTCATCAGGGAAGTCAAATCTCATAGGCTGGTAATCGTCAATGGGTTGCTCAGCAAGATAATCAGACAACACACTGCCTTTGATGGCCTTTTGAGATGTGTATTTAATGTCGTATTTTGTGAGGATCATTTGCCACCTTGCAACCCGTCCGATAAGTGTTGGCTTCTCAAAAATGTACTTAACTGGGTCCATCTTTGATATCAACAAGGTAGTGTGGGTCAACATATACTTCCTTAGTCGGCGAGCAGCCCACGCTAAAGCACAGCATGTTTTCTCGAGCAGTGAATAACGTTGTTCACAGTCGGTAAACTTTTTGCTTAGGTAGTATATTGCATACTCTTTTCGACCAGACTCGTCATGCTGGCCCAACACACACCCCATTGATTCTTCTAATACTGTAAAGTACATTATTAGAGGTCTTCCTTCAACTGGAGGCATAAGGATTGGAGGCTCTTGTAAGTATTCCTTGATTTTGTCAAAAGCCCTCTGGCAGTCTTCGTTTCACCTGACCGTTTGTTCTTTTCTTAACAACTTGAACAAGGGCTTGCAGGTCGCTGTAAGGTGAGATATGAACCGTGAAATGTAGTTCAATCTACCTAGGAACCCTCGAACCTCTTTTTCTGACTTCGGTGCAGGCATTTCTTGAATAACTTTGACTTTATCAGGGTCAACTTCAATCCCTTTCTCACTTACAATAAATCCCAGTAGCTTACCAGATCGCACCCCGAATGTGCATTTGTTGGGGTTTAACTTCAATTGGTACTTCCTCAGACGCTTGAATAGCTTCAACAGATTCACCAGGTGGTCTTCTTCTGTGAGGGACTTGGCAATCATGTCGTCCACATAACATTCAATTTCTTTATGGATCATGTCGTGGAATAATGTTACCATAGCCCGTTGATAAGTTGCACCCGCATTCTTCAGTCCGAATGGCATCACCTTGTAACAGAACGTGCCCCAGGGTGTGATGAAAGTTGTCTTCTCCATGTCTTCAGGTGACATCTTGATCTGATTGTATCCTGAAAATCCGTCCATGAAGGAGAATACCGAAAACTGAGCCGTATTATCAACCAATACATCAATTTGAGGTAAAGGGAAATCATCTTTCGGGCTGGCTCTGTTCAGATCCCGGTAGTCCACACACATCCTTACCTTGCCATCTTTCTTAGGCACAGGTACAATATTAGCGACCCACGGCGGGTAACTAGTTACAGCAAGGAAACCGGCGTCCCATTGCTTTTGTACCTCTTCTTTTATCTTCATTTCCATATCTGGGTGAGTACGGCGCAGCTTCTGTTTTACCGGTGGGCAATCTTCTTTCAGTGGCAGCTTGTGCATGACAATATTGGTGTCCAACCCTGGCATATCCTGATAAGACCAAGCAAACACATCCATATACTCTCGAAGCATGTCAATCAATTGCTCTTTCACTGAGTCTTGTAAGCAGGCCCCGATCTTAACCTCTTTCACATCTTCTTCCGTACCAAGATTAACTGTTTCAACCTCCTCCTGATGAGGAGTGATAACCTTCTCCTCTTGCCTTAACAACCTGGCCAGCTCTTCAGGAAGCTCATAATCTTCCTCAACCCCTTCATTAGCTTGATTGATTGGATTTTCAAAGTCATACGAAGCCATGGCAGTGTTGTTGTCGGTGCAGTCTGAAAGGCACTCTCTGCAAGGGTTTAGATTGTTCATTTTATTGATCGATTTTAATCTTGTTTAGAAAAAGTGAAATGAAGTTATCATTTTGAAAAACATTGCCATTTTATTTTTGTACAAAAAGAAAAATGAAAAACAGTGAGCGGAAAAGAAAAAGACTCGTTTGCAAAAGATGTCTGATATTCATTGATTGATCCATTTGCACAAAATTACAAGATGGCCCGATTACAAAATGAGTCTTGTCATCTTGGGCAAGATGCAAGACTTGATGCATGCTAAAAAATACAGGAAATAATAATTACTCTGCAGGAGTAACCCTTATAATTTCCTGGGAAGACCAGTTAAGGACTTGGCTCCCCGGGATCCTTGGACGTATCCAGCTCTCCAGGTTGCGGTCGCTTTCCTCCTCGTCTTCCAAGTTGTTCACTGCATCCGGGGTGAGCATTCCCCCGCTGATGAAACTGGGCTTCTTGGCAGCCTCTGATTGATCTTGCTGAGTTGGTCTATAACCCAACCCAAATCTGTCTTCTTTCTTCTCCACAGGCAGCAGCTTGCCCCAGCCTTGGGCTGTACCTTCTTCAACAACCTTCTGGGCTTGCTGATAAGACGTCATGGAGGTTCCCAGTACAGTAGATGCTTCATTAATGTTCAGGGCCTCAAACCCTTGGCTCATGGTTTCATGGATTTCTCCATCCATCTCAATATACTTATACGTAGCCAGATGGCTAACAAAGATGTCTTCTTCCCCACAGCTGTAGGCCGGCTGAATGTCCGTCACATAGAAGGTAATTTTGAAGGTTTGCAGGCCAATCATCACAGGCAGATCAATTTCCCCAAGCACTGATCTCTTAGAGCCATCAAATGCTCTCACCACCAAATTACTTGGACGCAGTGCCAAGCCATCGTACTCCAGCTTCACTAAGGCTTTCTTTGGCAGAACATTGAGTGAAGACCCAATGTCCACCAGTACATGAGATAGAACAGCACCTTTGCATTCCAAGGTGATATGTAAAGCCTTGTCGTGGTTACGTCCCTCTGTTGTTAAGTCACCATTGGTGAAACCCAGTCCATGACTGGTATTGACATTTGCCACCAAAGTTTCTAGCTGATTAACGGTAATCTCCTCTGGCACGTATGCTGCGTGCAGGACTTTCAATAATGCATTCCTGTGAGCTTCAGAACACATCAACAAGGATAATGTGGAGATTTTTGAGGGAGTTTGGTGAAGCTGATCCACCACCTTGTAATCACTTCTCTTTATGATTCTCATAAACTCGTCTACGTCTTGTTCAAAAGATGTCTTCTGAGTTTCTTTGACAGTCGGCTCTTCAATCACCACACTCTTTCCTTTAGCTTTGGCAGCAGCTTCTGCTTCAGCATTAGGTCTTTGTACTTGTGAGGCAAAAAGGCGTCCGCTTTTGGTGAAGCCTCCGCCTCCCCCAACATTATCAATTTGTGGAGAAGAGGTTGAAGAATCCAAAGTGATTTTCTCCCCGTTGCAATAAAGATCAGAGCCATAATGCCAAGGTATGGCATTACTGCTTTCATATGGAACGGGTCCAGGCACCGTGATGGTAACTGGACTGACTGCCGTAGGGGAAGGTACTGTAACGGTGTGCGGGTCGTAGTAAATGGTGACTGGTGACCTGGCAGGAGGTGCCACTGTTTGTTGCTGAAAGTTGTTGTTTGGAGGAACATCTGATGGATCATAGTAAATGGTGACTGCTGAGATATCTTCATTAATTTCTGCTGGTGTTGTAGAAAATTCTGCTGATAAAAATGATGCTAATGTTGTAGAAGAAATGGTTGTTGACATTTGATTTGTTGAAGTGATGGATGAAGCCATTATTGATGATATTGATGAATCGGTTGGAATGATTGTTGCTGCTGTTGTAGAAGAATCAGGAAATGTTGTCAAAGGGATTGCTGGATTTGCAGGCGCCGTTGTTGAGATCTGAAGGATACCACTTTTGATAAGACCATCTATGCCGCTTCTCAAATTATCACACCCATTGACTGCAATGTTGCAATACCCACAACCGAGCTCACACCCGGGAAACACCTGGCACTCTAGAAGCTGAGCTTTAATTTCGACCAGAGGTGTCTGAATCTGTCCAACACTGGTGATTAAGAAAGATGGATTGTCTTCCTCAATGGCATTATTCTTGGCCTTCCATGATTGGGCATGGGATTATTGGTGACACTTGGAGGGGGTGCAAAGTTGAGGGCTTTAGAATCCACTAGGTCTTGGACTTTCATTTGCAAGGCCCTGCATTTTTCCGTATTATGGCCAGGTGCATTGGAATGGAAAGCACATCTGGCGTTGACATCATAATTCCTTGGAAGATTGGAGGGATCTGGTGGTGCCAATGTCCTTAATTCAACCAAGTTGAGTTTCAGGAGTTATGGCTGTAAGGCGGCATAAGGCATAGGGATGGGATCAATCACTTTATTTGCCTGTGATGGTCTTTGCTGAAAGGGTCTTTGTTGTTGATTGTTGTTGTTGTAGGTCCGTTGTGGCGGATACTGAACTTGTTGTTGATAATATGGTTTTTGTGGTTGTTGATATGCTGGTTGCTGAGGAATCGGAGCTGGAATAGTGATAGCTGCTACCGATCTGTGAACGTACTGAGGTCTACCCCTGCTGGCATGAATGGCATTTGTCTCACCGGTTCTTCTAGGTCCCACAAAAGGCTTCCTGGAGCTACTGGATGAACTTGCACCATTATCAGAAATTTTGCCCATCTTTAGCAGACTTTCAATCCTTTCCCCAGCTATAACCATGTCTGCGAAACTGGTTGAAGAAAAGGCAGCCAACCTATCAATGTATGTTCCTTGCAGGGTATTCATGAACATGTCGGCCATTTCCCTTTCCGACATGGGTGGCTGAACAGCAGCAGCAAGCTGTCTCCACCTTTGGGCATATTCCCTGAAGCTTTCCCTGGAGGATTGAGACATTCCCATCAAGAGGGTCCTGTTAGGAGCCATGTCCAGATTGTATTGGTATTGCCTGATAAAGGCCTCAGCTAGGTCCTTCCAGCATCTGATAGTAGCTTTGGTCAGGTGTGAATACCACTCTCTTGAAGCCCCAGTCAAACTGTCTTCAAAATAAAACATCCACAGCTTTTCGTCCATGGTATATGATTTAAGTCTCCCCAGAAAAGACTGCAGGTGAGTTCGTGGACAGGAAGTTCCATTGTATTTCTCGAAGCACGGGGGTTTAAACTTGTGGGGAATTCTTACCCCATCCACTAAACCCATATCCATTACATCGAAGCCTAAGGAATTTTGAGACTCCAGAGATCTCAACTTCTCAGTAATTTCATCAAACCTCCTATCATAGACTTCATCACCAGCTCCCATTACAGTAAACTGCTCCTCTTGAGGATCTTCTTGCAAGATCCTGCCTGCAGCAGTGTTACCTGGTACATTTCTTGGGATATTGACTTCCGGATCTAGATGAGGTCCAAATACTGGTGTATTAACATGAGGCTGGCCCCTTTCATTGTTACTTGTTTCTCCAGTCCCAGGGTGAGGTTCCTCGGGGTTTTGTCTTTCTACCAATGCCCTCAGCCTTTCCTGACTCTGAGCCAAGCCAGTCATTATAGTCATGAATTGGGCCATTTGGTTTCTCATCTCCACCCTTTCGTTAGCCATCTGGGTTCTGACCTCTGTCAGGTCTTGCTGTACTTGCTCCATTATAATACCCGGAAGGTTGTTGCGTGTAGGATACCGGTGTGCACGGTTGACGGGGAACACTCTTCTGTAAGCAATATTTCCTGAACCACAACAGAGTTAGAAACAGACAAAAATAATCACAAAACCTACAAAACAAAACAAAAGTTAGTATGCAATGCAGTATGCTTATTTATTTTCCAAGGTATCCGGCTTGGTTCTTGGTTTTGACCTTTCCAGACCTCGAGGAAGATGCTTTGATGTTGCTTGAGAAAAGAAAACCCAAATGGAAACAAACTAACAAATATATTACGAATGGTAGATCATACATAGTTTGTTTTTCTTTTACAACACATGCCCCCGAGGGGTCAAAACACAACATAAAAGAAAAGTACATCAAATGAAAGCAACAACAAACAAAAAGTCAGACATCAAGTCCAAACTCATCCTCGTTAACCTCCTTCAAAAGTGCCTCAGTTACAGGACCAGCCGGATGCTCTGTAATAGTCCTGATAAGGAGGTTCCTAGTGGCAATAGCAGTGGTCAGCTTCTTGTGCCTGTCTTGGTCCTTTGACCTCTTCAAACCAGCCCTAAGCTTCAATTCTGAAATCTCCTTATGGGCTGCCAGCAGAGCTTCCTGTTGTTTCTTTTCATTGGCCTCTAACTGCTTAATTCTGGCTTGAGTTCTCTTATCTTCTTGAGTACGGTCTTCAGTGATCTTGACCCACCTAGCCTGATTTTCTTGCAGGTAGAGATCAGTCCTAGCCTTCTGAAGCTTGGCCTCTTTACAGGCATTCTTCAATATTTGCTCCCCAGCTCTTGATTTCTTGATATAGTCTTCTTCTTTCTCAATCCTAGTCAAATGCTCTACTTTAAGCTTCTCCAACCTCTCAATGTCTAGACGACCATCACTCCTCTCCCAGAGGGTCTTCTTCAGAGCTTGAGACAGATTCTCATTCCTTTCCTTCAGCTTCTCAAATTCTTCCAGGCTGACAGTGGCTGGAGATGGTACTGTGGATGGTCCAGGTGTGTCCTCAATGGTAAAGGGCATCCCCGAAATCTGAGCTCTAGCATGAGACCATTCATAATATTGAGCTGAAGCCACATTATTGCACCTCCCAAGAATGGCCATCCCCTTGTGTAAACACCCCAAATTTGCCCTCACCCATTCACACCATGGCTTGTGATCTCTTCATATGCATGAGTCCAATCATAGCGTCTCATACCACATTTTTGATTCATTGCATTGGTTCAAAGTCATCTGCATCTAGGGTTTGTGATCTGAGCAATCCAAGGGCTTCTTGAGCCACTCCAAATGTCATCAATCACTTCAAAGGGGTCCATGTATGTTCAAGCATCATATTATATCCTCTCAAAGTCAAGAATGTCAAAGAATCACAAGAACTGAGAATGGTATGGAAGCAGGGCCAGGTTTGACTGCTCAGATGACCTAGAATTAGGGTTTTGGTTTCAAAGGCCATAACTCCAATTTTTTTGGTCATTCTTGTTTCTATTGGTCTCTATATGGTATAGGGAGTATGCATATCAATTTTCATGAAGAAATTCCATGGGGAAGTCATCTGATCAAGAGTTGACTTTTCAAGCAAGTCAGTGTAAAATCAGGGCATCTGAGGCCCCCAATGACCCAACCAAGGGGTGATCTTCATCATTTTGAGTGTATATAATCTTTATTTGATCATGGAAGAAGTTGGAAGTTCACAAAATTCAAGAATTACAAGTTTTTGCAAAGTTGACTTTTTGGGGCAAGTTTGACTTTTAAGGAATTTGTCATTTTAGGCAACTTTTCAATCCTTACTTTTTGATCCAAAAATGCTTCAAATGGAAAAACTTTGGTCATGAAAGTTGTAGAATAGATCTTTCCCTTTTCAAAAAGTACAAGAACATGACCTAATTCATTTTGGATCAAAAATTATGGTGTGTCAAAGTTGGCAAAAATCACTAAATTTCAAGTTATGCACCAAATGGAAAACTTGCAAATTCATGTACCAAGCATTCTATTGACTTCAAAATGACTTTAAAACTTCATCACATGATCATACATAGCCTAAAAACAGAATTGGCCCAAGGGATTTTGCATTGTTTGCTTTGGTTTTTCAAAGATCCTTAAGTCATTTTCCATTACAAGTGCAAAAGATGGAGTTTTGGCAAAATCATTTTCCAAAGGGTTATGTGATTACCAACTGATTTCTATGCATTTCCATGACCAATTGAGACATCATGTAACAAAATTCAGCAAGAAGTGTCTCAAGTGTATGGCACAAAATCACAAGAAACCACAAGTGGGCAAGTTGCAAAAGTTAGCATAGTTCATGATCCACATGTTGCAGTCACTCACAAGCAATCTAAGGGTCATCCTCAACCCAAGCTGAAGCAAGACATGACCTCAAACAGCTGCTGCCATAGCCCATGCTGCAAGTACCAATCACATTGACTTTTTTGCCAAAACTCCCATACTCATGGAACAGTAAGCAGCCACCCCTACTGACCTGCTCCACAGGCTATTCACACAACTTGGGAGGATTATAGCAAAGCATTGGCCCTTGAGACAAGCCAGAACACAGCCCTCACAAAAACTGTCAAAAAGCTTCCCTTCTTCGAATCTCATTTTCCAGCCATCAAACATCCAATTTCTCTTCACCAACAAATCAAACACACTCAAAGGAACAAGAATCAGCCATTGATAGAGCTTGAAACATCATACACACAGACCTCATTTTCTGATACACCAGAATTGGACCTCTCAAAGTGGCCTGTTTAAAATCCATCTAAGCTTACCATTAGCACAAGGGGGATCATTGGAGTGAGTCTGCATCAAAGAACAACCCAGAAAGCCCAGAATCAGAAGCTTCCACCTCAGGTATGGCCATGAACTTTTTCTCACAGAGCTTGCATTTTATGTTATAAATTGATTGTGTATGTCTTGCTGATCATGGGGATGTGCTTAGAATTGAAAATGAGTGAGAAATGAGGATTTACCAAGGCTCTGAAATTTTGCCCGTGAATCTTGTTGGCTTCGATTCTCTCTGTTTGTGCATGATAAATTTAGTTTGAGAGGTGATTTGAATGGGGTTTGGGTAGAGGAACATTTCCCTGCTTTCAATTTGATGAATGGTAGCCTGAATCATGATCTAGGGTTTTCAACCCGCCGGAGAAGATGACCGGAGCTTCCCTCCGGTCACCTGAAAATGCTTAACCCTAATCCTAGTCATTAATGGCATTTGAATGCTGAGCGTTGGATCCCTTGACTTTGTTGACTTGGCGCGTGATTGTCTGGCCCAGATTCATTCATTTTGCCGTAATCCTCATTTATTAGTTTAATTAATTATAATTAGGTTAATTTAATCAGGATAAGCCTCAGCCCTTGGATGACGCGTCAGTCAACCATTTTCACCCCAGTTTGAATACCAGCCCTCAGATCTGCTTACTTCTTCATTTATTTATTTTTATTTTCATTTTTTTCCATTTAATTTGTACAATTATTTAAAAATAGTAAAATTTATTCAAAAAATCTGAAATTTTTTATACAAGTTATTATTTAATTTCAGAACACAAAAATATTTTTATTTTTATTTTTTAGCATTAAAAAGTATTTTTAAATATTTAAAAGTTTCTTTTTAATTAATTAATGAGAATTAATTAATTAAAAATACTTTTAGGTATTTAAAAATCACCAAAAAATTCATGAAACATTTAAAAATATTTAGAAACATTGTCCAACCCTCAAACCAAATTTCTTTTTTGATCTTGATGCATTTTGAGAATTTTTCTTGGAATTAAAATGATTTTGATGCATTATTTTGATCCAAACTTCCAAAAATCATTTCTGCCTAACCCTAAAGAGTTGGACTTTGATTCTTTTTGCATTGTGTTTAGCATATCATGTAGTTTGTAAGATTAAATGGCCATGATTTGATCTTTCATTTTCCATTTGTTTGGCATTTTTCTTGTTAAGGAACCCTAAAACCCTAGAAAACTTAGGAAAATCATAACTTTGATTAGGTTAAGAGTTGGAACTTCTCCCTTGGGCAGTGAGTTAGTATAGGATTAGGGATCCTTTGAATGCATTTTCAATTTTTTATCTTAATGTTTGCTTCTGATTTTGGTTTGTGTTTGATGCTTTGATCATAAACCCTAATTTGGGCTTCCATATGCATCCATCTTGCATTTGCATTCATACCTTGACTTGCTATGACATTTTATGCACCCATTTGATTCATTTGACATCTTAAGACATATTGAAAGCATGTTTGATCATTACATCTTGCATTTGCCATATTGCATGTCATGTACATTTCAAAACTTTTCATGTATGTTCATGGTTCTTAACCTACTTCATCTGCATCCATAAGCTTGTATGATCATCCTCATGTGTTGTTTCATGTTTGTAGCATCCCATAGCATCATTAACATCATGTGTGTTTCTGGTTTTGTTTCTCATCATGCCATTTCATCCCATTTGGCATTGCATTGCATTCCTTTATTAACTTTTCAGGTGGTAAGTAACTTTGAGAAGTGGATTTGCCTTCACTTCTCACATTTTCTTTTCATCTTTCTCTTGCATCCATTGCTGCATTTTGATATGTGCTTGAGATTGAGCTTGCTCATTCTTCTTCTTCTTACTTTCTTTCTTCAAGTGACTTGACTTCTTGAATGAAGCAAGTTACTTTGCTTCTCCTGATCTTTTCATCTGCTTCCTGGTGGTTCCATTGAAGAATTCTCTTGTAAACCTCATAAACCTTAGGAACAACCAAGCATGACAATGATTAGGGTTTTGATTAGTCCCCCATTTAGTTGTACCTTTGTGTCTCTTTTGAGTCTTCTCTTCTCATCTCATAATCAGGGACTAAACCCTAAAGGCTTTAAGGCTTTGTGATTAAGCTTATGCCTGCATCCTTCTATTAGGATGGAGTGTATAACTTTAATCCTAAGTGTTAAACCCTTAATGTGTTTAAAAATCTTAATCAATCCACTTAATAATCATCAAGACACCACACTTGTAACTTCGGCCTTGCATTAGGGTTCTAATTCTTCCTTAATTGGTTAAGAAGGACTAACCCTAGTGTTAATGGACAAGTCCCCCTAAAGTTGTCTTACAAACCCTAAAATCACTTCTTCATCATACCATTAACTAAAATCCACTTAATAAAGGCTTTGTTTTGTCATGAGTTTAATCCCTAATCATGGATTAAGTTGAGGAGTTTTCCTCAGCTTAAACATTCTCATCTATTATCCTTCTATTAGGATGGTGTAATGAGTCTGTTTAATCCCTGATTATGGCTTAATCTCATTACTTAACACTAAACAAAAACAACTAAAAACATCTAAATAATCACAAGTAGGTTAATGATCTTAATCCTACACCAAAGGTGATTAAGTGTGAAAAGCTGACTTCACACTTAAGGTACTCTCATTACCCCTAATCAGAGGGAAGATGTGATGAGTTTACTAACCCATTGGTTTAGGCTTAAGCTCATTTACTTATGACAAACCTATAAAAGCAATAAAAGACTGAAAATACAAAAACAAACAATAATCGTCTCCTCCGGGATTCTTTTCTCATCTCATTCACTCATAAACGAGAACTTGCTTCTTCAGTCTAATGCAAGACAGTTTGCACCTGAGCCAGACAGGTCATACACTTGAGCATTGACAAGCAAGCAGTTCACAAGTCAATTCATCTTTCAGTCTCTTTGGGTCGAACTACGGTGTTCTGACTTCCTCATTGAACGAGAGGATACGTAGGCATAACTTAACAGTTATCGAACAAAAGTCTCTGTATATTCCCCCTCTTTCCAGTTTTATTCTCTTAGCCTCATTATCATGAACATTTCACTCTTGTCCCTACACTGACACTGTATATATTACACTTTACACCTCCTTTTGCACTGACACCTGTACATCCTTTTCCAGCTCTTTATACACAGATTGCACTGACACTACCCCTTTAAAACACGAATCTTTTAAGCGTGGATCCCGTCGAGTACGACGGACAATCTAGGTGCTAATACCTTCCCAGGTTGTAACCAACCCCCTTTCTCAGTCTCTCTGGTTCGCAACCGTCTTATCCATCTTTTCTTAGGTTTATGCAGCATTACCTTTCCTTCGGGATAAAAATGCCTAGCTGGAGACTCTTTTCATTCCCTGTGAGTTCATTCCTGTGTGTTCTCACATCCTCCTCTCGCCGACCGTTCGCGTCCGTACCTTTATTTGGGCATTTCCCATTTATCGGGAGCGATAGCTTGGCGACTCTACTGGGGACCCTTATATTGTAACCAGGGCTTCTGGTTCTTTTTGTGGGTTCTTCCTAGCGCTTGATTGATTTGTGTTTACTGGGGTGTTATGTGTTATCTGTGCTTGTATGTTTTGTTTCATTTACTGCTTTATGTACAGTTGCTTATTTGCTTTATTTATAGCTTTACATATATCATACTGTCATGCTGTCTGGCTGGATCTGGTTTTGCTTTGGTGGGTGGGGTTCTATTGAGAAGTAAGGTCCTATACCTGGGACCTGAGTGACACCTAAGCTAGAGTGGTTCATATTCTTTCCCATTCAATCTCGGTCTGGTGCGGGAATATGAAACGCGGTTCAGATATGGGTTTCTTCTTGAGAACTCTGTGTTGCAGATTTCCTGCAGTACTAGGGCTATCTGGGAAGCCTGCTAAGTCTGGATGACCTTTAGTATTGACCTTCAGAAACTGAGGTGAATAAGAGGAGGAACTTTTATGGTTATTGTAAACACTGTACCTCCGGGTTAGAAGTGTTTACACTTCTCATAACTGATCCAAGTCTGAGGATCCTTGTTTTAGAACACCACCTGTGAGGGGGTTGGGCTGTTTACAGGTTTGCAGGTACCCTTGACCTCAGCATACCCTGTTACTTTGTTTTGATTAAGAGTACTCCATGTTGGAACAGTTCTTGTGATTTCTAACCCTGGACATGTGGCTCTTTATTTGAGTCCCCCACCCTGGTTACTGGACTTATGAACCTCTATCTGGATTTCTTGAACATACATGGACCTATATCAGAGCATTTAATCAGATCCAGCTCAGTCACAAACCTTTGCATATCATTTGCATACATCCTTATTGCATCATTTTAACATGTGTTTATTTGTTTTTCAGGGTATCCATCCTATCATTTTGGCTTGGTTTTGACCCCTTCTTCAGCTTAGACCTATCTTCATCAGCACTTGCTTCAGCAATCAGCCACCTGCTTCAGTCACTTGCACCCTCAGTCTCAGCCTATCAGTGGCCCATCTTCAGTGTTATTCCCAGTCATCATCATCAGCACCTATCCTTCAACAGCATGGCACCTAAGAAGAGTAACATCTCCTATCACTTCTTTGAGCCTGAGTTGGCTAGCATCAGGAAGATTCAGACCCTGATTACTCCAGACCATATACCACTTTTCAGAGAACATTATGGAGGAATCCTTGATGTGGTTATGGATTTGGACCCTTCACAGAGGAGCTTGATACATACTTGCCTGCAGTTCTATGATCCCCCTCTGAGGTGCTTCACATTTCAGAATTTTCAGTTGGGACCCTTGCTGGAGGAGTATTCATCATTGGTTGGTGTACCTATCAGGGGTGGAGTCCCCTTCAACCCTGAGATGGCTTTCCCAAGTAATGAGGAGATAGCCAAAGCATTACATCTGGAACCAGTTTTGATTGGGCAGAATTTGACATCTAAAGCTGGAATCTCTGGTTTTCATCTGGATTTCTTGACTTCTCAGGCTACCTTGAAGGCTTCTTTGGGTGAGTGGAAGGCAGTCTGTGCTTTGTTGGCCCTTAGCATATATGGGATCATACTTTTTGCAGATGAGCCTAGGTTTGTTAGCAAGAATGCAGTCCATCTTTTCATCCTGAGAAGCCCAGTGCCCACCTTACTGGGAGATCTTTACTACTTTGTTCATCAAAGGAATGAAAAGCAAAGGGGAAGGTTAGTGAGATGTTGTGCTCCTTTGTTCCATACTTGGCTGCTCAAGCATTTGCCAAAAACTGATGCATTCCTGAACCCTCACCAGCAGAAGAACTGGGCTAGGAGGCTTGTTGCCCTAACCTCAGATGATATCAGGTGGTGCACTCAGAGTACCAAAGGCAGAGACATCATCACAAGTTGTGGGCAATTTCCCAATGTGCCTCTGATTGGAGTGAAGGGTTGCATCAATTACAACCCTCTGCTATTCAAAAGACAACTGGGCTATGCATTAGTCCATCCTCCTAGGGCACAGGATCTGACTGAGACCCTCTATTGTGAAATCAAGCCTAATCTGGCTATTGTTAGGCAGGCATCCTGGGCCTGGGACAATGTGCAGACTAAGGGGGTAACCATTCTTGGGAGATGCAATAATGTGGCCTCAGCCCAATACTATGAGTGGTCTCATGCCAGAGCTCAAATTACTGGAATGCCCTTCACTATTGAAGATATGCCTGGACCTTCCACAGCCCCACCTCCAGCAACTGTCGGCTTAGAGGAGTTTGAGAAATTGAAAGAGAGAAATGAGAAGTTGACTCAGGCTTTACAGAAGACCCTCTGGGAGAGGAGTGATGGTAGGTTGGATATTGAGAGGTTAGAAAAGTTGAAGGTGGAGCATTTGGCTAGAATTGAGAAGTCTGAGGATTACATTAAGAAGTCTAGGGCTGGATAACAGATCTTGAAGAATGCCTGCAAAGAAGCTCAGTTCCAGAAGGCCAGGACTGATTTGTATCTGAAGGAGAGTCAGGCTAGGTGGGTCAGGATCACCGAAGCCCGCACTCAAGAGGACAAAAGAACTCAGGATAAGATTGAGCAGCTGGAAGCTAGTGCAAAAGTGCAACAGGAAGCCTTGGCAGCAGCCCAGAGGGAGATCTCAGAGTTGAAAATCAGAGCTGGAGTGAAGAGGTCAAAGGACCAGAGTCAACACAAGAAGTTAACTGCAGCTGTTGCTACCAGGAATCTCCTCATCGGGAATCTTACAGAGCGTCCAGCTGATCCTGTGACTGAAGCACTTCTCAAGGAAGTTCAGGAGGATGATTTTGGACTGGGTGTTTGACTTTTGCTTGTTGTTGCTTTCATCTTATGTACTTTTCTTTATGTTGTATTTTTGACCCCTCAGAGGGCTTGTATTGTAAAAGAAACAAACTATGTATCATTTACCCTCCTTTTGTAATATACGGGTTGTTTTGTTTTATCTGAATTCTTAAAGCAACATCACAAGCACCTTCTTCAAGGGTCTGGAACGGTCAAAACCAAGTGCCAAGCCGGATACCTTGGAAACAAATAGACATACTGCATTGCATACTAACCTTTTGTTTTGTTTTGTAGGTTTTTGTTTTATTGTTACTAACTCTGTTGTGACTTCAGGAATTATTGCTCGACGTCGAGGGTTTCCACTCAACCGTCCACACAGATACCCCACCCGCAACAATCTTCCGGGCATACAGATGGACCAAATGCAGCAGGACCTTACAGAGGTCAGGAATCAAATGACCAACGAGAGGTTGGAAATGAGGAATCAGATGACACAATTTATGGAGGTGATGAACAATATGGCTCAAAGCCAGGAGAGGTTAAGAGCAATAGTAGAGGGGAGGAACCAGGAAGACCATCATCCAGGGACTGCTGGGACAAGCAACAATGAGAGGGTCCAACCTCATGTTAATCCCCCAGTCTTTGGACCCCACCAGCATCCAGAGATCAACATCCCTGTCAATGTGCAAGGGACTGCCACAGCAGGTAGAGTACTGCAAGAAGACCCCCAGGAAGATCAGTTCACAGTGATGGGAGCTGGGGAAGAAGCCTATGACAGAAGGCTGGAAGAGATTGCTGAGAAACTGAGATCTTTGGAGTCCCAGAATTCTTTGGGATTTGATGTTATGGACATGGGTCTAGTGGACGGGGTCAGGATTCCCCACAAATTTAAACCACCATGCTTTGAGAAGTATAACGGGACTTCCTGTCCCCGGACCCATTTACAGTCTTTTCTGGGGAGGCTAAAGGCTTATACCATGGACGAAAAGCTATGGATGTTTTATTTTGAGGATAGCTTAACTGGAGCTTCAAGGGAAAGGTACTCCCATCTGACCAGAGCAACCATTAGATGCTGGAAGGACCTGGCAGAGGCCTTCATCAGACAATATCAGTACAACTTAGATATGGCTCCCAACAGGACCCTCCTGATGGGGATGTCACAATCATCCAGGGAAAGCTTCCGAGAGTACGCTCAAAGATGGAGACAGCTTGCTGCCGCTGTTCAGCCACCTATGTCAGAGAGGGAGATGGCATATATGTTTATGAACACCCTCCAAGGAACATACATTGACAGGCTAGCTGCCTTCTCTTCCACCAGCTTTGCAGATGTTGTTATAGCTGGGGAGAGAATTGAGAGCTTGTTAAAAATGGGCAAAATTTCTGACAACGGTGCCAGCTCGTCCAACAACCCAAGAAAGCCTTTTGCAGGCCCAAGAAGAACTGGTGAAACCAATGCTATCCACACCAACAGGGGCAGGCCCCAATATGTTCATAGGTCTGTGGCAGCAGTCACCATTCCCGCTCCAATTCATCCTCAACCGACTTATCAACCTCAACAACAAAATTATCAGCAACAGTATCCTCCTCAAAGAAATTACAACAACAGCAACACCAACAATAACAATCAGCAGAGACCATTCCAACAGAGGCCCTCTCAGGCCAATAAGGTGATCGATCCGATCCCTATGCCCTATGCCACATTACTGCCACAACTCTTGAAACTCAACCTAGTTGAGCTAAGGACGTTGGCACCTCCGGATCCTAACAGTCTGCCCAGAAATTATGACGCCAGCGCCAAATGTGCTTTTCATTCAAATGCACCTGGCCACAGTACAGAGAAGTGCAGAGCCTTGCACATGAAGGTACAAGACCTGGTAGACTCCAAAGCTCTGAACTTTGCACCACCACCAAATGTCAACAAGAACCCTATGCCACACCATGGTGGTCCCCGAATCAATGCTATTGAAGAAGACAAGCCGTCTTACTTGATAACCAGTGTGGGTCAGATTCGGACACCCTTGGTGGAGATTAAAGCTCAACTCCTGGAATGTCAAATGTTCCCGGGATGCGAGCTAGGGTGTGCTTACTGCAACATTTCAGTGAATGGTTGTGATAACTTGAGGGATGGCATAGATGGTCTCATTCAGAGTGGCCTGCTTCAAATTACAACATCAATTCCTACCAATACAACAATCTCATTAACAACAATTCCAGAGTCTACTACAACTGCAACAACCATTGTTCCAGACAACTCTTCAGCTTCATCAACAAATGCCTCATCTGTCATTTCAACTGACCATATATCAGCAAACATCCCTTCTACAACTTCAGCACCACTTCATTTTGAACCTCCTACAACAACAACATCCATTCTTCCAACAATGTCCCCTATAACATCAGCAGCAAACCATGAAGATGTCTCAACAGTTACGATTTATTATGATCCTGAAAACGACTCTGCCTACAACTCACAAAATGACACTCCTACCAGAGCACCGGTCACAATATATTATGATCCACAGACTATCATGGTTCCTTCCGCAGCTGCCATCAGTCCAGTCACTGTCATAGTGCCTGGGCCAGTACCTTATGAAAGCAGTAATGCCATCCCTTGGCATTACGGTTCTGACTTATACTGCGAAGGACAGAAGATCACTTTCGAATCATCAACTTCTTCACCGCAAATAGACAATGTGGGAGGAGGCGGAGGCTTCACTCGAAGCGGACGTCTCTTTGCCCCGCAAATTCAAAGACCCACTGCCGAAGCAGAAGCTGCTGCCAAGGCAAAAGGGAAGAGTATGGTGCAAGAAGAACAGGTTGTTAGAGAAGCTTTGAAAACACCTTTTGATCAAGAAGTTGATGAGTTCATGAGAATCATCAAGAAAAGTGATTACAAAATAGTGGACCAGCTTCACCAGACGCCTTCCAAGATCTCCATTCTATCATTGCTTATGTGCTCCGAAGCTCATCGGAACGCACTACTCAAAGTCTTGCACGCAACTTATGTGCCAGAAGAGATCACCGTCAATCAGTTGGAAGCTGTGGTTGGAAATGTTAATGCTAGTAATGGACTAGGATTCACCAACACTGATTTGACTACGGAAGGCCGCAATCATAACAAGGCTTTGCACATTACCATGGAATGTAAAGGTGCAGTTCTTTCCCATGTGCTGGTAGACACAGGATCATCCCTCAATGTCTTACCTAAAAAGGCCCTTGTGAAGCTGGAATATGAAGGATTGGCATTGCGACCCAGTAACTTGGTAGTAAGAGCTTTTGACGGCTCTAAGAGATCAGTTCTGGGAGAAATTGAGTTGCCTGTGACGATTGGCCCACAAACTTTCAAAACGACCTTCTACGTGATGGACATTCAGCCTGCCTACAACTGTTTGTTGGGTAGACCATGGATTCATGCCGCTGGCGTAGTAACGTCTACCCTTCACCAGAAGTTAAAATTTGAGTGGGAAGGCCAAGTCGTTACTATCTGTGGAGAGGAGGATATTTTTGTTAGCCATCTGGCTACTTACAAATATATTGAGATGGATGGGGAGATCCACGAGACGATGAGTCAAGGGTTCGAGGCCCTGAATATTAATGAAACCTCTGCCCTGAATATGACATCCTACCAGCAAGCCAAGAAGGTGGTGGAAGAAGGAAACGCTCAAGGCTGGGGCAAACTGTTGCCTGTGGAGAAGAAAGAAGATAGATTTGGGTTGGGTTACAAACCAACTCAAGAAGATCAAGCAGAGGCTGCTAAGAAGCCCAACTTTGTTAGTGGGGGGATGCTTACCCCCGATGCTGTCAACAACTTGGAAGATGAGTCGGAAGATGAACGCAACCTGGAAAGCTGGATTCGTCCAATGATCCCGGGGAGCAGTATCTCAAACTGGTCTTCCCAGGAAATTATAAGAGTTACTCCTGCAGAGTAATTATTATTTCCTGTATATTTTAAGCATGCATCAAGTCTTGCATCTTGCCCAAGATGACAAGACTCATTTTGTAATCGGGCCATCTGTAATTTTTGTGCAACAAGATTAATCAATGAAATATCAGACATCTTTTGCAAATGAGTCTTTTTCTTTCCCGTTCACTGTTTTTCCATTTTTCTTTTTGTACGAAAAAATAAATGGCAATGTTTTCAAAATGATAACTTCATTTCACTTTTCTAAACAAGATTAAAATCAATCACTAAAGCGAACAAACTGAACCCTTGCAGAGAGTGCCTTCCAGACAGCACCGACAACAGCACGGCTATGACTCCGTATGACTTTGACAATCCAATCAATCAAGCTGATGAAGGGGTTGAAGAAGAATATGAGCTTCCTGAAGAGCTAGCCAGGTTGTTGAGACAAGAGGAGAAGGTCATCACTCCTCATCAGGAGGAGGTCGAAACGATTAATCTTGGTACAGATGAAGACGTGAAAGAAGTTAAAATCGGGGCCTGCTTACAAGACTCAGTGAAGAAACAACTGATTGACCTGCTTCAAGAGTATGTGGATGTGTTTGCTTGGTCTTATCAGGATATGTCAGGGTTGGACACCGACATTGTTATGCACAAGCTGCCTCTAAGAAAAGAATGCCCACCGGTCAAACAGAAATTGCGCCGTACTCGTCCAGACATGGCAATGAAAATCAAAGAAGAGGTACAAAAGCAGTGGGACGTCGGGTTCCTTGTTGTAACTAGCTATCCGCCGTGGGTTGCTAATATAGTACCTGTGCCTAAGAAAGACGGCAAAGTAAGGATGTGTGTTGACTACCGGGATCTGAACAGAGCTAGCCCGAAAGATGATTTCCCATTACCTCACATTGACGTACTGGTTGATAATAAGGCCCAGTTCTCGGTATTCTCCTTCATGGACGGATTTTCAGGATACAATCAGATTAAGATGTCACCTGAAGACATGGAGAAGACAACATTCATCACACCCTGGGGCACGTTCTGTTACAAGGTGATGCCATTCGGACTGAAGAATGCAGGTGCAACATATCAACGGGCTATGGTAACATTATTCCATGACATGATCCATAAAGAAATTGAATGTTATGTGGATGACATGATTGCCAAGTCCCTCACAGAAGAAGACCACCTGGTGAATCTGTTGAAGTTATCCAAACGTCTGAGGAAGTACCAATTGAAGCTGAACCCGAACAAGTGCACATTCAGGGTGCGATCTGGTAAGCTGCTGGATTTTATTGTAAGTGAAAAAGGGATTGAAGTTGACCCTGATAAAGTCAAAGCCATTCAAGAAATGCCTGCACCGAAAACTGAGAAAGAAGTTCGGGGGTTTCTAGGTAGATTGAACTACATTTCACGGTTCATATCTCACCTCACAGCAACCTGTGAGCCTTTGTTCAAACTGTTGAGAAAGGAACAAACGGTCAGGTGGAACGAAGACTGTCAGAGGGCTTTTGACAAGATCAAGGAGTACTTGCAAGAACCTCCAATCCTTATGCCTCCAGTTGAAGGAAGACCTCTAATTATGTACTTGACGGTATTAGAAGAGTCGATGGGGTGTGTGCTGGGCCAGCATGACGAGTCTGGTCGAAAAGAGTATGCAATATACTACCTAAGCAAAAAGTTTACCGACTGTGAACAGCATTATTCACTGCTCGAGAAAACTTGTTGTGCTTTAGCGTGGGCTGCTCGCCGACTGAGACAGTATATGTTGACCCACACTACCTTATTAATCTCAAAGATGGACCCAGTCTAGTACATTTTCGAGAAGCCAGCTCTTACCGGACGGGTTGCAAGATGGCAAATGATTCTCACGGAATATGACATTCAGTACACGTCTCAGAAAGCCATCAAGGGCTGTGTATTGTCTGAATATCTTGCTGAGCAACCTATTGACGACTACCAGCCTATGAGATTTGACTTCCCCGATGAAGACATCATGTTCATAAAAACAAAAGATCATGAAGAGCCTATTCACACTGAAGGGCCTGACCCGGAAGAAGAATGGACTATGATGTTTGATGGGGCTGTTAATATGAATGGTCGGGGTGTTGGTGCAGTACTCATTACACCTAAGGGAGTTCACGTGCCTTTCTCGGTGAAGCTCACCTTCAACTGCACTAACAACGAAGCTGAATACGAAGCTTGTATTATGGGTCTTGAAGAAGCCATTGACCTCAGGATCAAGACTTTAACCGTATTCGGAGATTCAGCTCTGGTAGTCAATCAAACCAACGGAAAATGGTACACCCACCAGGATCATCTGATACCTTACAGGGATTATACAAGGAGGTTATTGACTTTCTTCACAACAGTCAAGCTTGAGTATATCCCTCGGGATGAGAATCAATTTGCAGATGCTTTGGCTACCATTTCATCCATGATCAAAGTTCAAGCTGCCAACTTTGTACCGCAGATTTCAGTGTCCAGACTTGACAGACCAGCATATGTATTTGCAGCAGACATTGTCAAAGATGATAAGCCTTGGTTCCATGACATTAAGTGCTTCTTGGAGGATCAAACATACCCACCTGGGGCATCTTCCAATGATAAGAAGACTTTGAGAAGGCTTGCTGGTAGTTTCTTCCTGAACACTGATGGTTCTTTGTACAAGAGAAACTTTGATATGGTACTACTCAGATGCGTCGATAGAACAGAAGCAGACTTGTTGATGCACAAGGTGCACGAAGGATCCTTTGGTACCCATGCAGGAGGGCATGCCATGGCCAAGAAATTGCTAAGATCAGGTTATTACTGGATCACAATGGATGCCGACTGTTGTGCCTATGCCAGAAAATGCCATAAATGTCAGATTTATGCGGATAAAATGCATGTGCCTCCCAATCCTTTGAATATAATGTCTTCACCCTGGCCCTTTGCCATGTGGGGCATTGATATGATCGGCAAGATTGAGCCAACTGCTTCAAATGGCCACAGATTCATCCTGGTCGCCATTGACTATTTCACCAAGTGGGTTGAAGCAGCCTCATATGCAAATGTTACAAGGCAAGTGGTAGCCAGATTTCTGAAGAGAGACATCATTTGTCGATACGGAGTTCCCGAGCGAATCATTACTGATAATGGTTCCAATCTAAACAACAAGATGATGGCTGAGCTATGCCGGGACTTCAAGATCCAACACCACAATTCTTCTCCTTACAGGCCAAAGATGAATGGCGCTGTTGAGGCAGCTAATAAGAATATCAAGAAGATTGTGCAGAAGATGGTAGTCACCTACAAAGACTGGCATGAGATGCTACCATTTACCTTGCATGGGTACCGTACGTCAATCAGAACATCCACTGGGGCAACGCCGTATCAACTTGTGTATGGTATGGAAGCAGTCCTACCTGTTGAAGTTGAATTACCCTCTCTACGGGTATTGATGGATGTTAAGCTGAACAAAGCAGAATGGGTTCGGTCCCGATACGAGCAACTGAGTCTGATTGAAGAGAAAAGATTGGCTGCAATCTGTCATGGGTAGTTGTATCAGAAAAGAATGAAGAGAGCCTTCGATCAGAAAGTCAGGCACCGAGAGTATCAAGTAGGAGATCTTGTACTGAAAAGAATCCTCCCTCCTCATACAGACCACAGGGGCAAATGGACTCCGAATTATGAAGGACCATTCGTGGTAAAGAAAGTTTTCTCTGGTGGAGCGCTGATGCTCAGCACCATGGATGGTGAAGACTTCCCGTCCCCTGTGAATTCAGATGCAGTTAAAAAATACTTCGCATAAGATGACCCGCTGGACATAAAAACAGAATGTAAGTCCAGGCAAAAATAGGGCATCCCGGCGAGTCAAAAACAGAATAAAAGACCCGGGCAAAAATAAGGGAAAAATAAAAAAAATGTACACCCGCTGAGTTGAAAAGCCGCATTGGACGACTCAGGCAAAAATGGGTATCCCGATGGATTGAAAACCCGAAAGGGAGATCCATGCAAAATAAGGGAATAAGCGAACAACTGCACTCTGAATTCATCTATAGCACTCACAACTTGTTAAGCTTCGAAAGGATCAAGCTTCAATCAGAATCAGCCTTCTCCAGAAAGCAAGACGAGAAGAACGTCAAAAGTCATGTGAGTCATAGCGAAAGAGGAAGCTCCTTTGAAAGCGTCATCAACGTTGCCAACTTTTTGTTTCTCAATTTGTAACAATCTCCTCATTCCAGGGGATATGTTTCTTTGACTGTATCTTGCCAATTCAGGGCACATGAATTAATAAAAGCATATTTTCAGTCATGTTTTCGTCTTGTACATTTTATTTGCAAAAATGTCTGATGTCTTAAAGAAAACTGATTGCATGGATACAAATGCTTATCTTCAAAAATAAAAACTACGTGCTTGAAGGAAATATACTTACTCTCGGAAGTATCTAACTCCTATGACGGAATCCGGTAAGGGATACCTCGGGATCACTTGTGCGTCTCTTGCCTTTGCAGGATTGCAGGTATTCGAAGCACAACATGGGGCATGTAAGCTTCACCCCAGCAAGTCGGCAAATCAACACTCAGTTTTAGCACCCAGAGTGCTTTTCTCCCCAGTTGAGTTGCCACTTGTTGTTTCTCCCCAGCTGAGTTGCCATCCGTTACTCCTCCTCATCCAAGTACAAAAAGCCTGGGAACCATCTCCCCACAGAGTTTCAGCCTCTATTTAGAAGAGCAACACACGAAGGAATCACAACAGAGTGGCGAAAGCGTCTACAAACCCCAACTGGGTCCCTCATTTACAGGAATAGGTCTATCATCGACCCATTTCCCCAAGCAGAATCATTTCATTAGATCTACCAATGATCTTATCCCCAGTTGGGATGTTCACTTCAAACGAGATCGACCAGAGATCTTCACGACATCGGGATTCGAATCCCGGATCGGTATCTTTGCATAAATCATAGCACTCGCATCATATTTACCCCACAAAGCGTAGCATTCCATTTAATACGGAGCATTACGGCAAAAAGTCAAACATATTGCATAATCATAAGCCATGTTTGAATCAAACACTTGTGAATATATCAACTCATCAACAGTATGCAGAATCCCTCCCGGATTCCCCAGCAAAAGCAGTTGCCTCCCATTCACCAATACAAATACACACTCCTTGTGGCACCCGTCCGTGTCATATCCCCAGCAGAAAGCCAAAGACATCCTATTTGCACTCACATATACTTATATATATACATTTCCTTGACATCCGTCCATGTCATTTTCCCAACACAGTAATGTAAACACTTTGTATATCAGATACTCGTTTATACTATACTCTTCTCCTCTTGACACTCGTCCGTGTCACTCTCCCCAGCAAGATAAACACTCGCCTATACACCACTCATACTACTCATACTTATACAGATACTCGACCGTGTCTTGTATACACCGGTTATATCCCCGCAGATTCAACAACAGTCCTTGTTCTTTGTTAACCAGTTGGTACTCGTCCGTACCATCATCTCAGAACATGTGTCAAACGTTTGTTTCTACATGATACTCGTCCGTATCATAGTCTTAAGGATGCTCGTCCGCATCTTTAATCCATACACTGTTTCAAACACTTACGTCTCCTTGAATATAGACACTCGTCTGTGTCTACTATTCCCCGGAAGAGTCCCCTCAGATCCAACACTCGTCCGTGTTCTCTGTTAACCCGTTGATACTCGTCCGTATCATCATCTCTGAACACGTGTCAGTTTTTGTTTCTACCTGATACTCGTCCGTATCATAGTCTTAAGGATGCTCGTCCGCATCTCTAATCTATACACAACATCTAAACACTTACACCTTTTGTTTCTTGGATATAAACATTCGTCCGTGTTTACTTTTCCCCAGTAGATCACCAACAAAGCAATTTTCTTTTTATCTGACATTCGTCCTATGTCATGATAAACTTTGAGAGCAGCCGTACCCTGCTAGGTGGTCATCCTCCACCTCTTGATGATCGTCCTTCATCATGCTCATCCGATGGCCGTCCCCATCGTTGATTTTCTATCCGATATTCGTCCTATGTCGTGATATTTAGCAGCCGTCCCCTGCTAGGTGATCGTCCTTCACCTTTTGATGATCGTCCTTCATCATTTTTATCCAATGGCCGTCCCCATTGTTGATTTTGGTTATCTGACATTCGTCCTATGTCATGGTAAACCTTGAGAGCAGCCGTCCCCTGCTAGGTGGTCGTCCTCCACCTCTTGATGGTCGTCCTCCATCATGCTCCTCTGATGGCCGTCCCCATCGTTGACCTTTTATCCGGCATTCGTCCTATGTCGCGATATTTTCGGCAGCCGTACCCTGCCAGGTGGTCGTCCTCCACCTTAGATGACCGTCCCTCATCTTAACCCTTACAGAGCAGCCGTCCCCTGCTAGGTGATCGTCCTTCACCTTTGACGACCGTACCTCATCATCTGTTTATTTCATTTATTCTTTAACCCGATGGCCGTCCCCGTCGTGGTCCCTTTTCTTTTTAGCCCGATGGTCGTCCCCATCGTTGGTTACTTTGCTTTGTGAACTTGACGGCCGTCCCCGTCATGTTTCATTAATTCCCAGAGAATCTTACAACTTTACCTTGATGGCCGTCCCCATCATAATCCCTTTTATCCCCAGCATGTCGGCCGTCCCCGTCATTGCTTTACTTTCCGCACTTTCCCCAGCATGTCGGCCGTCCCCGTCATTGCTCTTCACCCAGCAGTCATCCTCTGCTCGACGGTCGTCCTCCGTCACCCACACTTTACAATATACTTAATTTTCCTTTTTACAATCTATATCCCTTTTCTTCTTCATTCTGTGAGTGCAAATTTTGGACTGTATTTGGTATTTAACCACAAGTTATCTTGTTAGCCTGCTAAGCCGCTGCTTACATCCTGCACAGCTAACTCATGCTTGAATAGGGGCAGCTGTAAACACCCCAAATTTTCCCTCACCCATTCACACCATGTCTTGTGATCTCTTCATATGCATGAGTCCAATCATAGCATCTCATACCACATTTTTGATTCATTGCATTGGTTCAAAGTCATCTGCATCTAGGGTTTGTGATCTGAGCAATCCAAGGGCTTCTTGAGCCACTCCAAAGGTCATCAATCACTTCAAAGGGGTCCATGTATGTTCAAGCATCATATTATATCCTCTCAAAGTCAAGAATGTCAAAGAATCACAAGAACTGAGAATGGTATGGAAGCAGGACCAGGTTTGACTGCTCAGATGACCTAGAATTAGGGTTTTGGTTTCAAAGGCCATAACTCCAATTTTTTTGGTCATTCTTGTTTCTATTGGTCTCCATATGGTATAGGGAGTATGCATATCAATTTTCATGAAGAAATTCCATGGGGAAGTCATCTGATCAAGAGTTGACTTTTCAAGCAAGTCAGTGTAAAATCAGGGCATCTGAGGCCCCCAATGACCCAACCAAGGGGTGATCTTCATCATTTTGAGTGTATATGATCTTTATTTGATCATGGAAGAAGTTGGAAGTTCACAAAATTCAAGAATTACAAGTTTTTGCAAAGTTGACTTTTTGGGGCAAGTTTGACTTTTAAGGAATTTGTCATTTTAGGCAACTTTTCAATCCTTACTTTTTGATCCAAAAATGCTTCAAATGGAAAAACTTTGGTCATGAAAGTTGTAGAATAGATCTTTCCCTTTTCAAAAAGTACAAGAACATGACCTAATTCATTTTGGATCAAAAATTATGGTGTGTCAAAGTTGGCAAAAATCACTAAATTTCAAGTTATGCACCAAATGGAAAACTTGCAAATTCATGTACCAAGCATTCTATTGACTTCAAAATGACTTCAAAACTTCATCACATGATCATACATAGCCTAAAAACAGAATTAGCCCAAGGGATTTTGCATTGTTTGCTTTGGTTTTTCAAAGATCCTTAAGTCATTTTCCATTACAAGTGCAAAAGATGGAGTTTTGGCAAAATCATTTTCCAAAGGGTTATGTGATTACCAACTGATTTCTATGCATTGCCATGACCAATTGAGACATCATGTAACAAAATTCAGCAAGAAGTGTCTCAAGTGTATGGCACAAAATCACAAGAAACCACAAGTGGGCAAGTTGCAAAAGTTAGCATAGTTCATGATCCACATGTTGCAGTCACTCACAAGCAATCTAAGGGTCATCCTCAACCCAAGCTGAAGCAAGACATGACCTCAAACAGCTGCTGCCATAGCCTATGCTGCAAGTACCAATCACATTGACTTTTTTGCCAAAACTCCCATACTCATGGAACAGTAAGCAGTCACCCCTACTGGCCTGCTCCACAGGCTATTCACACAACTTGGGAGGATTATAGCAAAGCATTGGCCCTTGAGACAAGCCAGAACACAACCCTCACAAAAACTGTCAAAAAGCTTCCCTTCTTCGAATCTCATTTTCCAGCCATCAAACATCCAATTTCTCTTCACCAACAAATCAAACACACTCAAAGGAACAAGAATCAGCCATTGATAGAGCTTGAAACATCATACACACAGACCTCATTTTCTGATACACCAGAACTGGACCTCTCAAAGTGGCCTGTTTAAAATCCATCTAAGCTTACCATTAGCACAAGGGGGATCATTGGAGTGAGTCTGCATCAAAGAACAACCCAGAAAGCCCAGAATCAGAAGCTTCCACCTCAGGTATGGCCATGAACTTTTTCTCACAGAGCTTGCATTTTATGTTATAAATTGATTGTGTATGTCTTGCTGATCATGGGGATGTGCTTAGAATTGAAAATGAGTGAGAAATGAGGATTTACCAAGGCTCTGAAATTTTGCCCGTGAATCTTGTTGGCTTCGATTCTCTCTGTTTGTGCATGATAAATTTAGTTTGAGAGGTGATTTGAATGGGGTTTGGGTAGAGGAACATTTCCCTGCTTTCAATTTGATGAATGGTAGCCTGAATCATGATCTAGGGTTTTCAACCCGCCGGAGAAGATGACCGGAGCTTCCCTCCGGTCACCTGAAAATGCTTAACCCTAATCCTAGTCATTAATGGCATTTGAATGTTGAGCGTTGGATCCCTTGACTTTGTTGACTTGGCGCGTGATTGTCTGGCCCAGATTCATTCATTTTGCCCTAATCCTCATTTATTAGTTTAATTAATTATAATTAGGTTAATTTAATCAGGATAAGCCTCAGCCCTTGGATGACGCGCCAGTCAACCATTTTCACCCCAGTTTGAATACCAGCCCTCAGATCTGCTTACTTCATTTATTTATTTTTATTTTCATTTTTTTCCATTTAATTTGTACAATTATTTAAAAATAGTAAAATTTATTCAAAAAATCTGAAATTTTTTATACAAGTTATTATTTAATTTCAGAACACAAAAATATTTTTATTTTTATTTTTTAGCATTAAAAAGTATTTTTAAATATTTAAAAGTTTCTTTTTAATTAATTAATGAGAATTAATTAATTAAAAATACTTTTAGGTATTTAAAAATCACCAAAAAATTCATGAAACATTTAAAAATATTTAGAAACATTGTCCAACCCTCAAACCAAATTTCTTTTTTGATCTTGATGCATTTTGAGAATTTTTCTTGGAATTAAAATCATTTTGATGCATTATTTTGATCCAAACTTCCAAAAATCATTTCTGCCTAACCCTAATTTGGGCTTCCATATGCATCCATCTTGCATTTGCATTCATACCTTGACTTTCTATGACATTTTATGCACCCATTTGATTCATTTGACATCTTAAGACATATTGAAAGCATGTTTGATCATTACATCTTGCATTTGCCATATTGCATGTCATGTACATTTCAAAACTTTTCATGTATGTTCATGGTTCTTAACCTACTTCATCTGCATCCGTAAGCTTGTATGATCATCCTCATGTGTTGTTTCATGTTTGTAGCATCCCATAGCATCATTAACATCATGTGTGTTTCTGGTTTTGTTTCTCATCATGCCATTTCATCCCATTTGGCATTGCATTGCATTCCTTTATTAACTTTTCAGGTGGTAAGTAACTTTGAGAAGTGGATTTGCCTTCACTTCTCACATTTTCTTTTCATCTCTCTCTTGCATCCATTGCTGCATTTTGATATGTGCTTGAGATTGAGCTTGCTCATTCTTCTTCTTCTTACTTTCTTTCTTCAAGTGACTTGACTTCTTGAATGAAGCAAGTTACTTTGCTTCTCCTGATCTTTTCATCTGCTTCCTGGTGGTTCCATTGAAGAATTCTCTTGTAAACCTCATAAACCTTAGGAACAACCAAGCATGACAATGATTAGGGTTTTGATTAGTCCCCCATTTAGTTTTACCTTTGTGTCTCTTTTGAGTCTTCTCTTCTCATCTCATAATCAGGGACTAAACCCTAAAGGCTTTAAGGCTTTGTGATTAAGCTTATGCCTGCATCCTTCTATTAGGATGGAGTGTATAACTTTAATCCTAAGTGTTAAAACCTTAATGTGTTTAAATCTCTTAATCAATCCACTTAATAATCATCAAGAAACCACACTTGTAACTTGGACCTTGCATTAGGGTTCTAATTCTTCCTTAATTGATTAAGAAGGACTAACCCTAGTGTTAATGGACAAGTCCCCCTCAAGTTGTCTTACAAACCCTAAAATCACTTCTTCATCATACCATTAACTAAAATCCACTTAATAAAGGCTTTGTTTTGTCATGAGTTTAATCCCTAATCATGGATTAAGTTGAGGAGTTTTCCTCAGCTTAAACATTCTCATCTATTATCCTTCTATTAGGATGGTGTAATGAGTCTGTTTAATCCCTGATTATGGCTTAATCTCATTACTTAACACTAAACAAAAACAACAAAAAACATCTAAATAATCACAAGTAGGTTAATGATCTTAATCCTACACCAAAGGTGATTAAGTGTGAAAAGCTGACTTCACACTTAAGGTACTCTCATTACCCCTAATCAGAGGGAAGATGTGATGAGTTTACTAACCCATTGGTTTAGGCTTAAGCTCATTTACTTATGACAAACCTCTAAAAGCAATAAAAGACTGAAAATACAAAAACAAATAATAATCGTCTCCTCCGGGATTCTTTTCTCATCTCATTCACTCATAAACGAGAACTTGCTTCTTCAGTCTAATGCAAGACAGTTTGCACCTGAGCCAGACAGGTCATACACTTGAGTATTGACAAGCAAGCAGTTCACAAGTCAATTCATCTTTCAATCTCTTTGGGTCGAACTACGGTGTTCTGACTTCCTCATTGCACGAGAGGATACGTAGGCATAACTTAACAGTTATCGAACAAAAGTCTCTGTATATTCCCCCTCTTTCCAGTTTTATTCTCTTAGCCTCATTATCATGAACATTTCACTCTTGTCCCTACACTGACACTGTATATATTACACTTTACACCTCCTTTTGCACTGACACCTGTACATCCTTTTCCAGCTCTTTATACACAGATTGCACTGACACTACCCCTTTAAAACACGAATCTTTTAAGCGTGGATCCCGTCGAGTACGACGGACAATCTGGGTGCTAATACCTTCCCAGGTTGTAACCAACCCCCTTTCTCAGTCTCTCTGGTTCGCAACCGTCTTATCCATCTTTTCTTAGGTTTATGCAGCATTACCTTTCCTTCGGGATAAAAATGCCTAGCTGGCGACTCTTTTCATTCCCTGTGAGTTCATTCCTGTGTGTTCTCACATCCTCCTCTCGCCGACCGTTCGCGTCCGTACCTTTATTTGGGCATTTCCCATTTATCGGGAGCGACACCTTGGTCTGGATATTGTCGCAAGCCCAGGATGCTTGTCTGACAACAGCTAGATTAGGTTTTATCTCGCAATACAGGGTCTCAGCTAGATCTTGCATTCTAGGAGGGTGGACCAAAGCATAGCCCAACTGTCTTTTGAACAGCAAAGGATTGTAGTTTATGCAACCCTTCACTCCTACTAGAGGTACATTGGGGTACTGCCCACAGCTAGTGATGATATCCTTGCCTTTGGTGCTCTGAGTGCACCATCTGATATCATCTGAAGTCAAAGCAATAAGTCTCTTAGCCCAATTCTTCTGTTGGTGAGGGTTCAGGAAGGCATCAGTCTTAGGTAAGTGTTTAAGCAGCCAGGTATGAAATAGAGGAGCACAGCATCTCACCAACTTCCCTCTTTTCTTCTCATTCCTCTGATGGATGGAATAATAGAAATCTCCCAGCAATGTGGGCATTGGGTTCCTCATAAGGAAAAGATGAATGGCATTCTTGCTGATAAACTTGGGCTCATCTGCAAATAGTATAACCCCATATATACTGAGAGCTAACAATGCACAAACTGCCCTCCATTCTCCCAAGGAGGCCTTCAGGATGGCCTGAGAAGTTAAAAAGTCTAAGTGCAAACCAGGGATCCCAGCCTTTGTTGTCATGTTCTGCTCAATCAAAATAGGTTCCAGGTACAGTGCCTTTGCCACTTCTCCATTGCTGGGAGAAGTCATCTCTGGGTTGAAGGGGACTCCACCCCTGACAGGTACTCCAATCAATGATGAGAACTCCTCCAGCAGAGGTCCTAACTGAAAGTTTTGGAAAGTGAAGCATCTCAAAGGAGGGTCATAAAACTGCAGGCAGGTGTGGATCATACTCCTTTGAGAAGGGTCCAGGTCCATAACCATATCAAGGATGCCTCCATAATGCTCTCTGAATAATGGGATGTGGTCTGGAGTGATAAGTGCCTGGACCTGCCTGATACCAGTCAGCACAGGCTCAAAGAAATGGTATGAAATGTTGCTTTTCCTGGGTGCAGACATGAGTGCTGATGAAGAGCTAAAGGTAAATGCTGATGCAGATCAAAAAACCAATACTAGAGATGAGCCACTGATAGGCTGGTGCTGGTGATGATGAAGATAACTGAAGCAAATAACTGATGAACAGAGGTCTATGCTGATGAAGGGGTCAAAACCAAGCCGAATATGATGTGGATACCCTGAAAGACAAATAAACAAATGTTAAATGATGCAATGATGATGTATGCAAATGATATGCAAGGGTTTATGATCAAGCTGGATCTGATTTATCTGTCTTGATATAAAGGTCCATGTATGTTCAAGAAATCCAGATGGAGGTTTAGAAGTCCAGTAACCAAGGTGGGGGACTCAAATAAAGAGTCACATGTCCAGGGTTAAATCACAAGAACTGTCCCAAAATGAGGTACTCTTAACCAAAACAAAGTAACAGGGTATGATGTGGCCAATGGTACCTGCAAACCTGTAAACAACCCAACCCCCTCACAGGTAGTGTTCTAAAACAAGGATCCTCAGACTTGGATCAGTTATGAGAAGTGTAAACACTTCTAACCCGGAGGTACAGTGTTTACAATAACCATAAAAGATCCTCCTCTAATTCACCTCAGTTTTTGAAGGTCATAATAAAGGTCATCCATACTTAGCAGGCTTCCCAAATAGCCCTAGCACTACAGGAGATCTGTAGCACAGAGTTCTCAAGAAGAAACCCACATCTGAACCGTGTTTCATATTCCCGCACCAGACCGAAATGGAATGGGAAAGAACATGAACCACTCTAGCCTAGGTGTCACTCAGGTCCCAGGTATAGGACCTTAAACTCTCAGTAGAACTCCACCCATCAAAACAAAAACCAGATCCAGCAAGATGACAGTATGATGTATAAAGCTGTAAAGAAGGCAATAAATAACTGTACATAAAGCAATAAACAAAGCAACTATATAAACACAATTAGCACATAACACCCAAGTAAACACAAATCAAACAAGCGCTAGGAGGAACCAACAAAAAGAACCAGAAGCCCTGGTTACAGTATAAGGGTCCCCAGCAGAGTCGCCAAGTTGTCGCTCCCACCAAATGACACCTGGTCAGAAGGGGTACATACGCGAACTGTCGGCGAAAGGAGAGAGAGAACACACAAGGGTGAACTCAGAAGACAAGAGTCGTCAGCTAGGCATTTTTATCCCAGAGGAAAGGTAATGCTGCATAGACCTAGGAAGATATGGATAAGACGGTTGCGAACCAGAGAGACTGAGAAAGGGGGTTGGTTACAACCTGGGAAGGTATTAGCACCCAGATTGTCCGCCGTACTCGACGGGATCCACGCTTAAAATATTTGTGTTTTAAAGGGGTAGTGTCAGTGCAATTTGTGTATCAAAGCTGGAAAGAATGCAAATGTCAGTGCAAAAGAAAAGTGAAGTGAAATATGTGAAGTGTCAGTGTGAGAACAAGAATGAAATGCTCAAGATCATGAGGCTCAAAGAATGATGCTGAAAGAGGGGGAATATACAGAGACTTTTGTTCGATAACTGTTAAGTTATGCCTACGTATCCTCTCGTGCAATGAGGAAGTCAGAACACCGTAGTTCGACCCAAAGAGACTGAAAGATAAATTGACTTGTCAACTGCTTACTTGTCTATGCTCAAGTGTATGACCTGTCTGGCTCAGGTGCAAACTGTCTTGCATTAGACGGAAGAAGCGAGTTCTCGTTTGTGAGTGAAGATGATGAGAAAAGAATCCGGGAGGAGACGATTATTGTTTGTTTTTGTGTTTTCAATCTTTTATTGCTTTTTGGAGGTTTGTCATAAGAAAATGAGCTTAAGCCTAAACCAAGGGTTAGTAAACTCGTCACATCCTCCCTCTGATTAGGGGTAATGAGAATACCTTAAGTGTGAAGTCAGCATCTCACACTTAATCACCATGATGTAGGATTAAGATCATTAACCTATTTGTGATTATTTAGATGTTTTTGGTGTTTTTGTTTAGTGTTGAGTAATGAGATTAAGTCATAATCAGGGATTTAATGGACCCATTACACCATCCTAACAGAAGGATAATAGATGAGAACATTTAAGCTGAGGAAGACTCCTAAACTTAATCCATGATTAGGGATTAACCTCATGACAAAACAAAGCCTTTATTAAGTGGATTTTAGTTAATGATAAGATGAAGAAGTGATTTTTATGGTTTGTAAGACAACTTGAGGGGGACTTGTCCATTAACACTAGGGTTAGTCCTTCTTAACCAATTAAGGAAGAATTAGAACCCTAATGCAAGGCCCAAGTTACAAGTTTAATGTCTTGATGATTATTAAGTGAATTGATTAAAGGATTTAAACACATTAAGGGCTTAACACTTAGGATTAAAGTTATACACTCCATCCTAATAGAAGGATGCAAGCATAAGCTTAATCACAAAGCCTTAAAGCCTTTAGGGTTTAGTCCTTGATTATGATATGAGAAGAGAAGACTCAAAGAAGACACAAAGGTAAAAGCTAAATGGGGGACTAATCAAACCCTGATTATTGTCATGCTTGGTTGTTCCTAGGGTTTATGGATCTTGCAAGAGATCTTTAGAGAAACCACCAGGAAGGAAACAGATGAAAGGAAGAAGAAGCAACAAGAAGCAAAACAACTTGCTTCACTTAAGAAGACAAGTTGCTTGAAGAAAGAAAGTAAGATGAACATGAATGAGCAAGCTCAATCCAATACACATATAAAAGGCAGCAAAGAAAGTATGAAAGAGATGAAAAGAGATTGTGAGAAGTGAAGGCAAATTCACTTCTCAACAACTTACCACCTAAAATGTTAGCATAAGAAAATGAAACACAATGAGGATGAGATGCAATGCCATGATGCAAACCAAAACCAGCAGCAAGAACATGATGTTAATGGTGCTAAGGGATGATGCAAACACATGACAAGAGATGAGAATGATCAAACAAGTATAAGGATGCAAATGAGGCATACTTTGAAACATGAATGTACATGAAAAGTTATGAGATGCAATGGACATAAAATATGGCAAATGAAGGAAGCAATGATCAAACATGATTCTAATATGTCCTAAGATGTATTATGAATCATGAAGATGCACAAAATGTCATGGCAAGTCATTGGATGCAAGCAAATGAAAGATGAATGCAAAGGAAGGCACAAATTAGGGTTATATGCATCATGCAAAGCAATAATCCAAAACCAGAAGCAAATAACATGATAAAAATTTGAAAATGCAATCAAAGATACCCTAAACCTATACAAGCTCACTGTCCAAAGGAGAGGATCCAACTCTTAACCTAGTGTAAGTTATGAATTTCCTAAGATTGCTAGGGTTTTGGGATACCTCATCAAGAAAAATGCTAAACAAAATGAAAATGCAAGATCAAATCAAACCAAATTTATCCTATAAACTACATGCTATGAAGAGTGCAATGTCAGAAGAATTATCATCCAACTCTCAATGGTTAGGCAGAAGGGATTTTTCAAAGATTGAATCAAAATATTGCCTTACAATGAAATTAATTCCAAGGAAAATGATCAAATGGTATCAAGAACGAAAAAGAAATTTGGTTTGAGAGTTGGAAAATGTTTCTAAATGTTTCTAAATGCTATGTGAATTTATTTGTGATTTTTAAATACCTAAATGTATTTTTAATTAATTAATTTTCATTAACTAATTAAAAATAAACATTTAAATGATTTAAAAATAATTTTCAGTACAAAAAATAAAAATAAAAATATTTTTGGGTTTTAAAAATTAATGAAAACTTTGACCAAAAATTTTCATAATTTTTAAATGATTTTTGCTATTTTAAAATAAATGAGGAAAAGAAATTAAAATGAATAAAAAGGGAGAGTCAACGCAATCAAGGGCCAGCATTCAAACTCAGGGGGGAGGGAAAGACTGCGCGCGCTCATGGACGGTTGAGATTGTTTCTGGGAAATTCAAATTTAAACCTAATTAATTAATATAATTAATCTGAATTAGGGTTTAATGAAGGATCTGGTTCGTTCATTCACGCGGGAGTCAATGGAAGTCAACAGAATCCAAGGTCCAAATTCAAAGTTGATTAATTACACAAATTAGGGTTTAATGACCCTCAGGTGGCTGGAGAAGACTTCCGGTCGTCTTCTCCGGCGAGACCTTCAACCTATCTCTCTCAAAACCTCACTAAAACGTGCCAAAATCTCCAGATTCACTCAAACAAACATCCCAAACAAGAATCCAACAACAAAACCTATTTATTTTTCATGAATTATGAAGAACAAGCAAAAATCAATTTCACGGGCAAAGTTTCAGACAGGCCATACATCCTCATTTCTTCATCATTTTCAAAAGTTCAAAGCTCATTACATTCAGGGGAGCATGTAGATCATTTTAGTAACTTAAAACAAGGTTTCTGGAAAAAATAAATTTCGAAGCTACCTGAGGTGAAGCTTTCGGTTTGGAGCTTTCAGCCTGCCTCATTGCTTCCAATCACCTCTACTGACCTCCCTCAAGTGTTTGCAAAGCTTGTCTGGAGTTTATTTTGGCTAGTTTGTGAGATTGATTGAGTTCTGTTCAGAGAGGGGGAAGAAATCGTGTTTTGATTTCAGGGGGTTTCAAGGCAAGGTGAAGGGTCAGGGATGATCAGTGATGCATTATAAGATGAATGGTAGAAGAATTTTGAGGAATGGGTGGCTGAGTTAAGGGATTCGATAGAAAATGCAAGATGGAGGATTTTTGAGAGTTATGGCTTATGTGCTGCCTCAGGCTCTAAGATGTTATGAAATGGCTTGCTTGAAGTGTGTTTGTAAAGTCTTGATTGGTCAGAATAGTTGGTGTGGCACAGGCTGATTGGTATGGGTGTTTTTGCATAAAGTCCAAGTTAGGTGTACTTGAGGTATGGGCAAGTGTGAGGTTGTGATAGGGGCATGGTTGGGCTCAGCTGAGATCATGGAGTTCTTGTGGATCAGATTTTATGAGCTGTAACAAGTAGAGGCATGGCTTCATGAGTTTTTGCAAGTTGGTACATCTTTGGCCCCTTTGGAAATTTATGAAGTTCAAGGCACCAAAATGCATAATTCTTGGGCCAATTCTGATTTTTAGAAGTCACATGAGCATGTTGTGAAGAGTTTGTGCACATTAGAAGTCTTTAGAATGATTGATCATACCATTTTGCAAAATGCCTCTTTGGTACAAAACTTGAAATTATGTGACTTTTTCCCACTTTGACAAGCCATAACTTTTGACCCAACATGAATTAGAATGAGTTCTTGTACTTTTTGAAAAGGGAATGATCCATTCTACAACTTTCATGACCAAAGTTTTCTCATTTGAAGCATTTTTGAATCAAAAAGAAAGGGTTGAAAAACTTTCCCAAAATGGAAAGTTTCCATTACAAGTCACTTTCCCAAAAAGGCAACTTTGCAAATGGTTTGAAATTCTTCAATTTTGTGAACTTATAACATCTTCTATGATCAAATAAAGATCATACACATTCAAAATGATGAAGAACAACCTTTGGTTGGGTCATTGGGGGCCTCAGATGCCCTGATTTTGCACTGACTTGCTCAAGAAGTCATCCCTTGATCAGATGCCTTCCCCATGGAATTTCTTCATGAAAATTGATATGCATGATCCCTATACCATATAGATACCAATAGAAACAAGAATGACCAAAAATTTTGGAGTTATGGCCCTTGAAACCAAAACCCTAATTCTAGGTCATCTGTGCAGTTAAACCTGTCTCTGCTTCCATGCCATTCCCAGTTCTTGTGATTCTTTGACTTTCTTAACTTTTTGGGGATATAATATGATGCTTGAACATACATGGACCCCTTTTAAGTGATTGATGATCTTTGGAGTGGCCCAAATGGCTCAGGGATTGCTCAGATTACAAACCCTAGATGCTGATGACTTAGAAACAATGCAGTGAAACAAAAATGTAATATGGGATGCTATGATTGAACTTATGCATATGAAAATATCACAAGCCATGGTGTGAATGGGTGAGGGAAATTTTGGGGTGTTTACAATTTCGTCGGAGCCGTTGCTCACACCATGTTGGCTTGTATTGACAAATTTAAGTTGAAAGTTGAAGGCTTATGCCTTAATGCCTCGATAACCTGGTGTTGTACCACAAACTTTTCTCTCACATCTTCAAGACAATATGTCTCAATAGGGATCCTAATGGTCATAAGATCCTCAATTTCTCTAAAGAATTCAAGGTTTCATCTAACAAAGTCTCCTCCTAAGCAATGGATCTTAAATTAGGGTTTTGAGTTTCTCTAAGAAAATTGGACTTCAAAAGCCTAAAATGGAATTCATGATATCCCATATACTTCAAAGGATCCTCATGTCAAGTTTCAAGACTTCCCCTACAAGTTTGGTCAATTAGATGCTCAGATAGTCAAAAATCTGTTAACTTGGTAAAAAAAGTCAATTGTGGTCAACATACAGTCAAACTTCAAGATTTTTGGTTAACATCAAGATTATGAAGTGAGATTCATCATTTGATCAAGGGTTGATCATGATTCATCAAGGAAAAATTCATCAAAAATGAGAAGTTACTAAATTAGGGTTTCTTTAAGAAAAGTCAAATGTACTTTGACCAACCATAACTTTCATATGCTTCATCAGAAATTTCCCATCCAAAGCTCATTTTGAAGGAAATTCAATTCCCTACAACTTTGTGTCTCAAAAGCCAAGGCCAGAAATGCTTCATTTGAGAGATATGAGCCACAACATTATAGGTCCTTTAAAAACTCAACAAAAAGTCAACTTTTTCAAAAGCTTTTAACTTGAACATGGAAGATCAAATGGACATGGGACCAAAAGTAGTAGTTATAGGACACTCTAAGCTTTATAAAAAGTATGAGAACACATCCATGAGATAAAACTTGAGAGAGTTATGCATTGTTGAAGTTGGGCAAATTTGAGGTGTATAAGACAAATAATGACCAAAACTTAAGTTTTTGCCAAATGTGCCCATATTTTTATGATCCAAACTTTATCATGAGATAATCCACGACCTATAAATCATATATTCTGATTTTTTTGTTTATTTTATATTTTATTGGATTTAATTTATTTAAATTTAATTTTAATTAGAATAAATATTGAAAATCAAATATTTGATCTTAGGATTATTTTGGGATCAGATTTTGATATTTATTCTCATTATATGGATCCAAAATTTGTGCAAGACCAAAGTGAAAGTGTATCATAATCAAATATGCAAAAATAGAATGATAGAAGTTACCATTGAATAGCAAATCAAATATTCTTCACCCAAGCCCAAAATCTGACATAAATTACACCCTCTATAAATACTTATCATATTTATGTTTTGTATGATGTGAGCAAGCTACATGGGTGATCGAATTGAAGTTTACGACACCATGGAGAACTAAATTGTTGGTTTATCTGTTGTAAATTGTTTTCGTCGATACTTTGAAGGCTACAGTAGTGATAAGAATTCCAGTTTGACAGGTAAGTCAGGTAAGTGCTACTGTTTCAATTTACTCCGAATTATTTCCAGAAGTTCAGAAAAAAATCGAAGAACAATACTCTTTTATAATAGAATTCTAAAAGGTTTTGACCTTCAAAATCGCAAATTCCTCATTTTTTCTATTTTATTTGATTTATTTTCTATTTCCAGAAAAAAATTTGCGCTCTTTATTTGATTTTATTATATTTTTAGCATTGTTTTAATATTTTTTAGATTTTATTTTAATCGCTTTTCTTATTTTCCATTATTTTAAAATCTGCAGCGATTTTATTTAATCTTGTTTATTTCTTTTTTATTCTTCTAATAGTATTAACCAAAAGATCTAATACTTTCACTTCCTTTATATTTTTTTCTTCTTGATTTTATTTTATTATTTAGAATCATTGTATAGGATGCACAAATCTTGTAATATTTAGATTTATTTTCCTTGTCCGATTTTACTTTTGTTCGAATAATGAAACTGCTAAAGCCCTGTAATAGTTTTAGGTTTTATTTTCCGCACTTTACATTTTTTGTCAGGTTTTTTTATGTATCTCTCCCGAAGCCATGTAATAGTTTAAATTAGAGTTTACCTATAAACTTCTTAGATGTATGCTTAATAGGATTGTATGGCAAGACTAAAAGCAACCGTTAGATAACCCTAATTTCCAAGATTAAAATAACTGAATTGAATACACTTGCACACTCACACCTCTAGGGTAACCTCTCTTTGTTGCCTTACAATAAATGGTCAAGTCCCTCTTACATAGATGTGTCATATCATAGTTGCCTAAATAAAAATCATCAAGTCCCTTCGATATAAAGATCATAGTCCCTCGATGACCCTTCGAGTTGCCTACGAACAAATGATATCATCCCTCGATGACCCTACGAAAAATGATGATCGTCCATTCGAATTGCTAAGACACCACTACAAGGTTACCTTCTATGACCATACGATGATCCTACGTCTAACCCTTACATCCAAGGATAAGACTACTTACAAACTAATAGTAAGGACAATTCTATCCCTAAGGAAAGAAAAATAACATGAATGCCATTGAGTAGGTAGGAAGCCCTTAACTGCTTGCTCACCATTTCAAATAAAAAAATACTCTTTACACCTCACATTTTCAAAAACTTTCCAAAAAACCACTTGTATACATTCATACGAGAATCATTACAAAGATGGACTTTTTCTAAATACACCACCATTATTTCTTCAAACAAAAGTAAAGTGAGCTAAGCAGTTAAGAGTCCATGGATAACCTTGGATACAAAGGGTGCTAACACAATCCCTTTGTATAACCTACCCCCCAAACTCAAAATCTAAATCAAGGTCTTTCCTATTCTTTTCCACCTTTCCTACTTGGATAAAAGAAAAGTCGGTGGTGACTCTTGCTATCCGAAACATAGTTTTTTGTGAAAACAAAAACGACTAAGTCAGTTCTCCCACCGTGTTACACCTGGAAATGAGTTAAGTTGGGAGTTTTACTATGAAATGGTACCATATGCATATTTAGTAGAGTCGCATAAAAGTCGCATTATTCTTGAATTGTTGTTGTATTGTTGTACTGGTTGATGTGAATTGGTGAATTATGTGAAATCCGTTTTTGTGTATTGCGTTTCATATACTGCTTATAATTATCGTAACTCAGCCCTTCTGTTTGAATGATGTCCTTATGTTGGCAATGTGCAGGTAATCCAAAGGAGTATCCGGTTACCTTTAGTCGAGTCGATGGTCAGACACTCTGATACGTAGCACTCGGGGAGGAATGACGCGTGTCTGTTGTGTTGATTGTTGCAATGCTGAATTTTATTTTAATTGAAGAACTTAGAATGTTCAGATATCATTTTGAATTTTTGTTTATGTTGAATAAGATGATGCAAGTTGTCTTTATGAATCTGCTGTGTAATGTTTTATGAATTTGAATTATTTAAGTGAAAGCACGTTGTTTTATGTTTACTTATAAAAAGTGCTATGTATTAATCAAATTATAATGAAAGTTTAAATTTGGTGAAAGTTGATATGTAATATCCTGTGTATGCGGAAGTTTTGTAAACTCTGATTTTAATTATATTTAAAGGTTAGAAATAGGGTGTTACATTTGTGGTATCAGAGCAGGCCGGTCTGTCCGGTCAAGTGTCGAGTCTTAGTTGTCTAACAATTGTGTATTGTTATTTTTCTAACTTTTGGTTGTGTTGTAGTGACAAATTGAGATGGCTGGAGAAACGACGTTGTGATGGATGCTGCAATGCAAGCGATGGCACAAGCTGTGCAGAACTTGCCAAATGATGGAGAAGATGTTGGATTACGTAGCTTGGTGGCTTTTCAAAGAGAGAATCCACCAGTGTTCAAAGGAAAGCATGATCTAGATGAAGATTTAGGATGGTTGAAGGAGATTGAGATAATCTTCTGTGTCATGGATTGCACTCCAAAACAGAAGGTTAGGTACGAAACTCACATGCTGGCAGTCGAAGCTGACGAATGGTGGCTAGAAACTTGTGAGAGGTTGGGTACTACAGGTGAAGTGATTACTTTGGATGTATTCCGTAGGGAAATAATGAGAAAGTATTATCCTGAGGATGTCTGTAGCAAGAAGGAAATTGAGTTCCTTGAGCTAAAGCAAGGAAACATTACTGTCACCAATTATGCTACAAAATTTGTTGAACTGTCCAAGTTTTATCCTCATTATACTGGTGCTGGTTTTGAATTTTAAAAGTGCATCAAATTTGAAAACGGGTTGCACTCTGAAATCAAGAAGGTTGTTGGGTATCAGAAGGGGTATCAGAAGATACGCATCTTTTTTGAGTTGTTTGATAGCTACAGGATATTTGAGGAGGGAAATAATTCTAATTACAAGGTTATCAGTGATCGTAGAGGCAAGCAACATCAGAATCGTGGCAAGCCGTATGATGCTCTAGTTGGAAAAAGGAAATAGAAAGCTTCTCCAGCTCAGATAGTTTGCTTCAAGTGTGGTCAGGATGGTCATAAAAGTAATGTATGCAATGTTGAGGTAAAGTGATGTTTTCATTGTGGTAAGATTGGGCATGAAATAGCCGATTGCAAGCACAAGGAAATGATATGTTTTAATTGTGGCGAAGAATGGCATATTGGTAGCCAGTGTAAAAAGCCAAAGAAAGCTCAGGCTAGAAAAGTTTTTGCGTTGACCGAAACTCAGACAATTAATGAGGACAAACTTATCAGAGGTACATGTTTCATTAATAGTACTCCTTTAATTACTATTATTGATACTGGTGCTACGCACTATTTTATTGCTGCTGACTGTGTTCAAAGATTGGGTTTAAATTTGTCTGCTATGAATGGTGAATTAATTGTTGAGATTCCAACTAAGGGATCAGTATCTACTTCTCTTGTGTGTTTAAAGTGTCCTTTGTCGATCTTCGATAGAGACTTCCATGTTGATTTAGTGTGCTTACCGTTGACTGGAATGGATGTAATTCTTGGTTTAAACTGGTTAGAGTATAACTATGTTCATATAAATTGTTATCGCAAGTCTGTGAGGTTTTCTACTCCTGAAGAGGAAGGAGTTGGTTTGTTATCTTTCAGAGAGTTACAACAATTGATGAGAGAAGAAGCTCAGATGTTTTCTTTGATGGAGACATTGTCTGTTGAGAGTAAAGCTAAGATTGATGAGTTGGTGATAGTGAAGGAATTTCCTGAAGTTTTCCCTGATGAGATTCCTAGTGTGCCGTCATAGAGAGAAGTTAAAATTGCTATTGATCTGGTACCTGGTACTAGACCTATTTCGATGGCACCGTACAAAATGTCGACATCCTAATTGTTTGAATTAAAGAAGAAGTTGGAAGATTTACTAGATAAAAAGTTTGTAAGACTAAATGTATCATCGTGGGGAGCTCCAATGTTGCTAGTAAAGAAGAAAGATGGTAGTATGCGACTTTGTGTTGATTATAGACAGCTGAATAAAGTGACGATCAAGAATAAGTATCCGCTTCCGAGAATAGATGATTTGATGGACCAGTTGGTGGGTGCTTATGTGTTCAGTAAGATTGATTTGAGATCGTGTTATCATTAGATCAAAGTGAAAGACGAGGATATTCAGAAGACGACGTTCAGAACACGGTATGGACATTATGAGTATTCTGTGATGCCTTTCGGTGTGACTAATGCGCCATGAGTATTTATGGAATACATGAACCGTATTTTTCATACGTATCTGGACCATTTTGTAGTTATATTTTTTGATGATATTCTGATTTATTCTAAGTCAGAAGAGGAACATAAGGAACATTTGAGATCAGTGTTGGAAGTTTTGAGAGACAATAAATTGTATGCGAAGTGGTCCAAGTCCGAGTTTTGGCTGAAAGAGGTCAGTTTTCTTGGCCATGTAATTTCAGGAAATGGTGTTGTTGTGGATCCTTCAAAGGTAGAAGCTGGGTTGCAATGGGAAACTCCAAGGTCGACTACCGAGATTAGAAGCTTTTTGGGGTTAGCTGGATATTATAGAAGGTTTATTGAAGTATTTTCTAAGTTGGCACTTCCGTTGACTAGATTAACTTTTAAAAGTAAGGATTTTGTGTGGGATCTTCAATGCGAAGATAGTTTTACCGAATTGAAGAAGAGATTGACGTCGGCGCCGGTTTTGAGTTTACCAAATCCAGAAGAACCGTTTGTAGTTTACTGTGATGTTTCATTGATGGGTTTAGGAGGCGTGCTTATGCATAATAATAAAATAATTGCTTACGCGTCGAGACAATTGAGAATCCATGAGAAGAAGTATCTTACGCATGATTTAGAGCTTGCTGCAGTTGTGTTTGTGTTAAAAATTTGGAGGCATTATATATATGGTTCCAAATTCGAAGCTTATAGTGATCATAAAAGTCTAAAGTATTTGCTTGACCCAAAAGAGATGAATATGAGACAACGTAGATGGTTAGAGTTGCTGAAGGATTATGATTTCGATTTGAACTATCATCCAGGTAAAGAGAATTTTATGGCTTATGCTTTAAGTAGAAAGACCTTGCATATGTCAGCATTGATGATTAAGGAATTAGAATTAATTGAGAAATTTCGAGACTTGAGTTTGGTTTGCGAAGTAACACCGCAAAGTGTGATGTTAGGAATGTTGAAGATTAATAATGACTTTATGGATAATATTTGAGAGGCTTAGAAGCTGGATGTGAAATTAGTAGATATCATGAACAATTTTGCTCAATAAGAGAAGAGTGACTTTAAGATTGATACGAGAGGTGTGTTGAAACTGCATGGAAGAATTTGTATTCCTGATGATGCAGATATGAAAAGGAGGATTCTTGAAGAGGGTCATATGAGTAGTTTGAGTATTCATCCGGGAGCTACTAAAATGTATCAATATTTAAAAAAGATATTTTGGTGGTCCGGAATGAAAGAAGATGTAGCTCGTTTTGTGTATATGTATTTGACTTGTTAGAAGTCGAAGATTGAGCATCAAAAACTTATTGGGTTGATGAAACCGTTGGAAGTTCCAGAATTGAAATGAGATAGAATTTCTATGGACTTTGTGACAGGGTTGCCTGTTACTTTAAGAGGGCATGATTCAATTTGGGTGATTGTTTATAGGCTTACAAAGTCGGCTCATTTTATACCTATTAACATCACGTATCCAATTGTGAAGTTGACAGAGATTTATATCTAAGTAATTGTGAAGTTGTATGGTGTTCCTCTGTGTATTGTGTCAGATAGAGATATGAGGTTTACGTCAGAGTTCTGGAAAAGTATGCAAGAGGTGTTGGGTTCTAAGTTGAGATTGAGTTCAGAATATCATCCTCAAACTGATGGCCAAACTGAGAGAACTATTCAGTCGTTGGAGGACTTGTTGAGAACTTGTGTTCTTGAGCAGGGAGGTTCGTGGGACACTTATCTTCCGTTGATCGAGTTCACATATAATAATAGTTACCATTCTAGTATCGGAATGACACCTTTTGAAGCACTATATGGTCGGAGGTGTAGAACTCTGTTGTGTTGGCATGAATCTGGTGAGAGTGTAATACTTGGCCCAGAATTAGTCCTAGAAACTACCAAGAAAGTAAAGTTGATCCGAGAGAAGATGAAGGCTTCTTAGAGTAGGCAAAAAAGTTACCATGACAAGTGGAAGAAGGATTTAGAATTCCAAGCTGGTGACCATGTGTTTTTGAGAGTCACGCATGTGACCGGTGTTGGAAGGGCTTTGAAGTCTAAGAAGCTCACTCCTTGCTTCATTAGTCCGTATCAGATTTTGGAAAGAGTTGGAAAAGTTGCTTATCGGATGGCGTTACCGCCAAATCTTTCGAATTTGCACGATGTATTCCATGTGTTGCAACTTCGGAAGTATATTCCCGATCTGTCTCATGTGGTTAGTATGGACGATGTGCAAGTGCGGGATAATATCATTATAGAGCCGAGGCATATACGAGTTGAGGACCATGAAACCAAAAATATTCGAGGGAAAGAGATCGTGTTGGTCAAAGTTGTTTTGTTGGGAGCTGCTGGAGAAAGCACGACCAGCAAATTGGAGAGCAAGATGCGAGACTCCTATCCGGAGTTGTTTGAATCAGGTAAATTTTCGGGGACGAAAGTCTTCTAAGTGGGGGAGAGTTGTAAGGACAAATATTTAATTAATTATTTTATTAAGTATTTAATTAATTATTTGTGTTCGTCGGTATATTTTATGTTGTGGTTGATTAAGTCGATAAGCCAAAAAAATAAGTCGGAGGCCATAGAATTATTATTAGAAATTAATAATATAGTTGTTACGTTAATTGGGTTGGTGGGCTTAAAATCGTGTCCGAATTAGTAAAATATGGGGTGTTATGTTTAGGACCATTATTAACTATAATATTTAATTAGTTTAATAAAAAGAAATAAAAGTATTAGAAAACAGAACATAAAAATAAAAAACAGAAGTTATCAGGATACCAGTAAAAAAAAGGAAAGTGGAAACTTGTAAACTGTTGCGATCGTGAGAGAAAGAGGAACAAAGTTGGAATCCGATTTTAGGGCGACCTTTGATCCAAAACCTAAGGTAAGGGTGGGTTAGATTCTTATAATCGTGTATGAAATTCAATATTGTGATTGGGTTTGATTTGGGTAGTTAGTTTTTGTTGAATTTATACTGATATGAATGATCTGCTAATTTTTGTTGTTGTGGATGTTGTGTGAAAATCGACTGCCAATGATTGAATTTTGTTGATGTTAATCTGTTAATTAATGTTGATTTGCTGCTAGAAATATTACGTTGAATTATTTCTGAAAAAATTGCTAATTGGGGACGACGAAGATAGACCGATAGTGTGAGGTTTGAGACACCCATTAGCCAAAAGGCCAAGTGGCGGGTGCCATTTTAAGTGGGGTGGATAGAAATTGTAAAAGTGGCGCACGCCACTTATTGTGGTGGCAGGAGAAACTTGTTGTGGTGGCAGGAGCCACTTGTTTACTAATGTCATCTTTTTACTAATTATGAACAACTTGGTTTCTAATGGCTTAATCTATTAATTTATTATTGTAATGAATCTTAATTAGGTGTATAGTATAATGCAAGGCATGTATTAATATGGATTTAATTTAGTGTGGAATGGTTAATCAATCTGGCGCATGCCATTCCTATTGTGGCAGGAGCCACATCCACCAAATTAAATAATTTACAATATTAAGGATGAAAATCAAGAAGTGGAGCAAGCCACTATGAGATGTGGCAGGAGCCACATTCTTATTAACTCATGGAGTCTAATGGCTTATGACCTTAAATTAAATTAATTAAAAACTATGTTAATTCAATTAAGTATGTAAATTTAATTATAACAATTTTATTTAGTAAGTTTAAGAAAAGAACTAATCTGAATTCAGGATTTAGGATTTAGTTGTATCAGAAAATTGGAGAATACAGTAGAATCAGTAGCAATAACAAGTGTATTGTGATGGAAAAGTTTGACAGAAAATTTATAAAACCAGAACTCAGTAGAATTAGTAGCAGCAGGTGATTTCATGATAGAAAATATTTAGCTAAACTCCGGAATTTCGATGATTGTAATAAATACGCGATAAGTCGCAAAAAGTCTGAAACAATGCCGGTTTAGTCAGTTTAGTCGAATTAGGCGAAAAACAAAATTTCCCAGAAATTAACAAAATTAATCGGGGTAAGTTGGGTAAATTAAAAGTTGGTTTTTATTACGTGGTTTTGTCGAAATTGTGTCGTATAGTCATTTGCAGGTACAATTAAGTTGTTATATGTTTCCGGTTTACGGAACCATTATAAAGTTGATATGTTGGAGGCTTTTATGCCAAAGTTGAATATAAGTTGTTTATGTCGTAAATGTTGCTATGTTGTTTGCATTGTAAAGTCGTGTATGTCATGGAGATTCATATGCATTTCTTCGAAGCCGTTGCTCACACCACGTTGGCCTGGATTGGCAAATTTAAGTTGAAAGTTGAAGGCTTATGCCTTGATGCCTCGATAACCTGGAAATGATTTAAGTTGGGAGTTTTACTCCGAAATGGTACCACACGCATATTTAGTAGAGTCGCATAAAAGTCGCATTATTCTTGAATTGTTGTTGTTTTGTTGTACTGGTTGATGTGAATTGGTGAATTATGTGAAATCCTTTTTTGTGTATTGTGTTTCATATACTGCTTATAATTATCGTAACTCACCCTTCTATTTGAATGTTTTCCTTATGTTGGCAACGTGCAGGTAATCTAGAGGAGTAGCCAGTTACCTTTAGTCGAGTCGGTGGTCAGTCGCTCTGATACGTAGCACTCGGGGGGAATGGCGCGTGTATGTTTTGTTGATTGTTGCAATGCTGAATTTTATTTTAATTGAAGAACTTAGAATGTTCATTTATCATTTTGAAGTTGTTTTTATGTTGAATAAGATGCTGCAAGTTGTCTTTATGAATCCGCTGCGTAATGTTTTATGAAGTTGAATTATTTAAGTGAAAGCAAGTTGTTTTATGTTTACTTATGAAAAGTGTTTTGTATTAATCAGATTATAATGAAAGTTTAAATTTGTTGAAAGTTGAAATCTAATATCCCGTGTATGCGGAAGTTTTGTAAATTCTAATTTTAATTATATTTAAAGGGTAGAAATGGGGTGTTTCAATAGTGGTCGTAGCATCTTCTTTAATGTCTATGATTATGAAATCATTTGGGGTGTAGAATTGGTCTATTCTTACTGGAACATTCTCTAGAATACCTACAAGAAATTTGACAGATCGGTCGGCTAGTTAAACTGACATCTTGGTCGACCTTAGTTATCCCATATCGAGCTTCTTGCATATTGATAAGGGCATTACACTTATATTGGCTCATAGATTGCATAGAGATTTGTCTATGACAAACGTTCCAATTACACAGGGAATAAAGAAACTTCCTGGATCCTTCAGCTTAGGAGGTAAATTATTTTGAATTATTGTGCTACACTCAGCAGTTAGTGTAATTGTTTCATTTTCCTCGATCTTCTTCTTATTGGATAAGATTTCTTTTAGAAATTTGGCATACGAGGGCATCTGAGTAATGGCTTCTGTAACGGGTATCTTGATGTTTAATTGCTTCAAAAGCTCTACAAATTTCTTAAATTGTCCCATAGTTTTGGAATTGGTTAATCGTTGGGGATATATAATGGGTGGTTTATATGGTGGTGGAGGCACATAAGGTTTTTATTTTCCTCAGCCTCTTGTTTGTTGTCTTCCTTTTCCTTTGGCTATCTTCCTTCTCAGTTGGCTTATCAGGCTTTTGGTACATGGCTGGATTTTCGGTTCTAGGATCAGTAGGTCTATCTAACTTTTTTCCACTTCTTAGTGTAACTGTGTTTGCATGTCCTTTAGGATTTGGTTGTGGCTGACCAGGAAACGTGTCAGTTGGGGCAATAGTAGATGCTTGTTGTTGTGCCATTTTAGAAATCTGTGTTCCTAACATTTTGTTGTGGGTGGCTAAAGTGTCTACTTTGGTTACCAATTGCTTGATTTGCTCACTAGTGTGTATGTTTTGATTCAGGAATTCTATGTTTGTTTGAGTCTGAGTGACTATGAAGTTTTTCCATTATCAGTTCGAGGTTAGATTTCCTAAGAGCTACAAGTGAATTTGGGGCAACTTTTTGATATCCTGGTGGTGCACCATGTGTTTGATTTGTAGTAGGGTCTTCTTTCAGCATTGACAACATGAGTATCACCCTCTTTCTTCTTTTGAAAGTTCCCAAGGGACTTTCTCGCAGCATTAGAAGCTTCAGTATTACCAAATTTTCCTTTTCTGATTCCTTCCTCTAGCCTTTCTCCGATAGTTACTAGGTCAGCGAAACTAGATGATACACTGCCAATCATCCTTTCCCAGTAAAGAGGTTGAAGGTTGTCCATGAATAAACCAGTCAGTTCTTTCTCCGCCAAGGGAGGCTCAACCTGAGCAGCTAGTTCTCTCCATCGCTGAGCATACTCTTTGAATGATTTCTTTTCTTTCTGATACATGTTTTGAAGCTGACGGTGGTCAGGCGCCATGTCCAGATTGTATTTGTATTGTCTCAGGAATGCATCAAGCAAATCCTGCCAGCATTAATACGGTTTTTCTCGAGTCCCATATACCATTTCAAGGATGCTCCACTCAAGCTATCCTGGAAGCAATGGATAAGCAACTTGTCTTTATCAGCATGGGCGGCCATTTTGCGGCAGTACATGACCATGTCGCTTTTTGGGCAAGTGTCTCCCTTGTATTTTTCAAATACTGGCATTTTGAACTTGTCTGGCATAACCAAGTTCGAAACCAAGCACATGTCTGATGCGGCATCATTGAAGATATCAAACCCCTCAACAGCTCTTATCCTTTTTTCCAAAGTCATACATTGTTCCCTAACATCCTCAAAATTTCCAGCCTCTCCTTGTACCGAAGATGGTGGATTGTGCACGAAGGGAGGATTCACATAAGCAGTTTGGGCAACAATATGCACATTAGGTTGAGAGTCAGTGAACACTCCAGGTTCGAAAAAAGTTGATGTACCAGTCATCTGAGTAGTTGCAAATGGCGGAGTGTAACCAGGTGGTAATCCAAATTCTGGCCATGTGCTAGTGGGTCTTGAAGACTCTGCGTTAATGACGAAAATACTGACTTCAGAGGTGACGGTCCTCTGAGGTTGAGCGTCCTTAGTAGCCAAGACTTTGAGCATTTCCATGATCTTACTCACACTGTTTTTTCAGGTCATCAATGTCTTCCCTGACTCGCTTGTTGTGTTCTTCTTGTTCAGCCATTCTTCTTCTTTCGTGGGCCCTTGTTCTGTATCTGTGTGGAGGAATCAGGTTGACGGGTACTCAACAACTCTGAAGATGGGAACAGATGAACATGAGCGACTATGATGTATGCAAATAAGAATGCAATAATATGAGAATAAGATGCAATGAGTAGTTGTAATTCAAAGGATGATAAATCAAATTCCAAAGTTGATCACCAAAACGAGTGAGTAACCAACATCTATGATAAAATTAACCTTACATGTAAGCACTAGAATGATAGTTCTAAGTTCTTTACCCATACAAACCTCTCATATGATAGTTTCTACGGTGAATGATTAAGATACTCAAGGTCACAGACGCTAATCGAACTAACGTCCTGCCAAATGCTAGCTGTATTATGACGATAGTGACGATAAGGTCTACCTTGAGTGGAGTTATCATGTTAGGAACACAAGGAGCGGGTCCTCGGAGACTAACACTACACAACTACCAACATTGAAACTGGTTCTAGGAGTTCCCCGAGTCACATACCCTTCACAAATCAAGTCATGCGACAGGCTAGCTGCATTACAACAAGATCTACGAATAAGTCAACTCTCGGGGGGAGCTTTCATGTTAGGCTTGCAAGGAGCGAGTCCTCGGAGACTAACACTAATAACTTCCAATTCTAACTTAGATGTTCCCTCTTCTTTTTCCAAGTCTCATGTGTAAAACTTTACACATGATACCAACCCAAGATCCGTTGGAAAAATAATGAGCATAATAAAGAGGGAGTAATAAAGGAGTAAATACAAAAGTAAAAGGAGAAAGCGTAAAGAAAACAGATAAGAAAAATCAACAATAATTGAGAAGTTAACTAAGTTAGGTTTGACTCGTCCCCATCAGAGTCGCCAGCTGTCATACCTCAAAAAATACGATCCTCGCGCCGACCGCGGAACAGATGGAAATAACAGAGTCGCCACCTAATTCTATTTATTCTAATGAAAGAAAAGGAAGATATAGATAAAACCAAATAAAGAAAGATGGATAGAAAAAGGTCATCGAAACCAAATTCTACGCTCGGGAGTCGGTTACATAAGGGGAAGGTATTAACACCCCTTACGTCCGTTGTACTCAATGGGAACCTCTTAGTTTAACTTGCGATTAAATGTTAACTTATGCTTTCTGTTTTCTTTGACTAAAATAAATGTGAACGGTTCTAATTTAAGGTTACAGGGAAATGGGTGGTTTTATTCCTAGGGTGCTCGGCAGGGAGTAAGATCCGTGTACCTATGTATTCTCTTGTGCAATGGGAAAGTCAGAGCCTCGTAGTTCGTGGTACTAAGGTTCGTTGGTTTGTTTGTTTTAATGAACGATTGTTTAGACCGCATTCTAACTGCTAAGCGTTGGCTTATCTGCTCGCGATAGGATGCGGAAGCGCTGGCTTATTTGCGAGATAGAAAGGATTTAAACAATGTTCATTTGAAGAAAAGATGTTTGATAAGTTAAGTGTTTTAGAGACGGAAGGGCGAATGAACCACGTCCCGTGGGGCGAGCCTCAGGAGCGTTCATTCAAGAATTCGAGGAATGCTAGACTCCAAAATTCAGTTCTTCTGTTATTTAATTAAAAAAAAATAGTTTGAGTATTCAGATTAAAAATATTTGATTTGTTTGATAGTGGTGCATGATGCAAACAATTTATAAGGAAAAGTTCTAATAGAGATTAATCGATTAATTTATGAACGAGATAAATTAATCTGAATACTCGTGTACGCCCGGGTAATTGTTAAGGAGCTTGCAATTGAATTTGATCTGATTAGATTTGAAAAGAGAGTGTTTCCCCTAGCTGAGGATGATTTGTCCTAGAATGGAAGTATTTGAAAGGAGCTTCCTCAAGAGAAATAAACGAGATGCCCTATAATAACATTCCCCTAACACCGTGAACTCGGTAATGTTACTTCTGGAAATTCAGATGAGGAGACTTGCCCCTAGCTATTAAGCATCATTGAATCTTGACCTGACTGCCCCAGATGAATTGAAAAATAACACGGCATACCCCCTTGATTGGAAGATAATGATTGTGCCCCTTGTATACATTGGCTTTGATCCAACTGAGTCAGGCCCAGGAAGCAACTTTGTCTGTCAGGAGGACTTTGGTTTATTGAATGTTCATCATGTAAGCTTCTATGATGTCAAACACTTAGTTATATGGAAACAATGATATTCAAAATGCAACGTTTATGTGTTTCTTGAAGTTTTGAAAAAGAATTCTTTTAGAAAAACAATGTTTGTAAAAACTGTGATATTAACTCAAGATTTATAATAAGCCCTAAAGGAGTCAGGATACCTTTTTGTAGCAATGCACTTTCGAACTAACCATGCTTCAGTTAGGAATTTTAAAGGGTTGTAACGTGGCCTAGTTCATGGTTTAAGAAACAAAGGATAAAGGCTCGAATTTTATTTGTACCCAACCCATCCTTCGTGATGTTCTTCAGTCCTATGTTCAGTTAACTTATGCATTGAGGCTTCAAAGGAGTTTGGAATTGTAACACTGACAAAAGTCTATTTGAAAAGCCAGTCATCTTTTTTTTTGTTGAGGATTTGTAGTGACCTCTTTTTCTCTTGACTTTGTTTTCCCTTCCTTTTTCCTGAACTGTTTGTTTCAAGATTATAGTCAGCGGGATGTCTCAATTTTTACTAAGTCTCCTTCATAGTTTTTGACTTAATAAGCTTTTCTTTTGCTAGATATCGATTGTCGAACTTAGTTATTACAAGGAACCATCATTAGTTGTGTACAAAAGGGTCAACTGGCATAATTGAGTTAACCGAGGAACTACCATGTCCCAGGTTATGATTAAGGGTTTTAATTTGCGTGAGAATGAAAACTCCTACTTCATAGGCTCAAAAGGGTTGAGTAGGGATTAACCTCCTTATATCTCCACTGTTTAGGAATCGAAACACTGCCTGCACATCATCAGCATAGTCTGTTCAAATGCATACTATATGAAATTATGGTATCGTCTTCGTCATCCTCCCTCTTAAAGGCTTACAGCTTTACAAGAGTTAAATATCACAAAAGAGAAGTAAGAAGCATAATTTAAATATAGTGAAACAAATGGATTAATTCAAAACAAAAATATGCAATTTATTATCGTGAAAACAATAATAGTAAGTGTGTAAGCCAACAAAAGAAATTACAAATGAAAACTCAAATGTTCGCAAAGCTTCCTCCTCTAAACTTATCACTCAAGATGTCTGGAAACTTTGATGTTTGATAGACGATAGAATAAATCAATCTAGTCTTCTGGTGTAACATTGAGGACTCCTTCGTCAATCAGGTCTTGAATCTTATTCTTCAATTCCTAACAGTTATTAGTGTCATGTCCAGGACTATTGGAATGATATGCACATCTTGCATTGGGGTTATAGTGAGGAGAGGAAGTTTTGGGATTCTGAGGAGGGTTTCTTAACACAACCAGATTCATCTACAACAAGCATTGAAAATTTTGCAACATTGGGGTGTTGTTTTTGATAAAATGTCTTTTATGTTCCTTGTGTTGAGATGGATTAACCCTATAAGAACTTCATCCGTTAATTGAAAGACTATCATTAGTAACCTGTCTCTTTCATTCTCTTATCCTCTTCTTCTTTTCGACCAAGTCAGCTTGTTTCACCGGAGGTTGACTGATGATTAGATTCTCGACTCCGTTGTCTTGAAGTTTATTGAAGAAGACTCTCAACTCTTCTTGCCCATGGGCTACGTTTTGGATAAGAGCCACCTGCCCATTCATCTGGATTCTCATCTCTACCATCTCATCTTGCAGTTGTTCCAACTGATCATCCTTGTTGTCTTCAGGATTCTTCTTTTTTCATGTCCTTAGTGAGGAGGGCTTTCAACTCTTCTTGCCCCTTGGACAAATTTAGGATCACTTCATGAAATTGAGCATTTTGGGTTTAGAGATCTTTGACAGTCTGTCCGAGATCCATTTCAATTGAAATAAACAGCGAGAAGATAAGAGACATGTCATGGAAACCTTTTATGCAATGGTATGGCATGTAAATGCATATGCAATTTTTTCAAGTACCTCGTAGGATTTAAATTTGTTAAAGAAAAATAGAAACTAAACTTTTATTAGTAAGTTTAAAATATAACTGCCCCATGGGCTTACAATGAAGGAAAGACAAGAAGAGTTACGAAGAAAACAAAAACATTTGAGACTTAAGTCTCCAATGGACATTTCCTCTTTTATTGAGATATGTATTGAGGTTTTGCTCTTCGTGAAGTTGCCTTGTTAGCTCCAACACTTTCTCATTGCTAGCATAAAACTGAGCCTCAAAGGTATCCCTTTCCTCCTTCAGTTGGATCCAAGATTTATGTAGCTCTTCCTGGTCAGTAGGCATGTCTAGATGAAGAATGGTGTAAGGAACATCTCCTTCAACAATAGGTTCAACGATCACCAGTAGAACATCAGTATATGGCATCATAAGAGTTTGAGCACGAGACCGCACCCATCTGAGGTAAGGCTCAATAGGGATGTAGTATTTTGGTTCCAGAGTGTTGCTATTAATCTTATTCACCATGCACGGTAACCTTGAGGATCATTGTCATAATCGAACATAATACCTTGAATAATCATATCATGATGACCGTCACTCCGAGCATAACCAAATTGACGTAGTGCTAAAGAAGGATTATAATTAATGCCTCCCTTTATGCCAAGGAATGACACATTAGGGAACTCCCCACAACGGTCAATGATAGTGATGTTTTCCATGGATTGAGAACACCGATGGATATCTGAATGAGAGAGTGACATTATCCTTCTAAACCACCTTAAACCTTGTTATTCTTCATCACAAATCGAAGAAGGTATGAAATAAACCACCTTGATAGTAGAGGTATGCAACACATCAGAGTTCCTCCCACCTTCGTAGTACGAGTGTGAGAGAGTGTAAAATATCTCCAAGCAAAGTAGGCACAGGATTATGAGTAAAAAATATTTTAATTGCATGCACATCTATGAATTGGTCCGAATTAGAGCCAAGATTTCCTCAAAAGTGTAGTAACTCATAGCATTTAGAAATAACTGAGCTTTTTCTATCAAGACTTTAGCAAGAAGACCTTTAACTTCACTTCTGGTTTCCTAACTGGATACAATATCTGACCTTTTCAGATGCAAAGCTGCTGCAACAATTTCAGGTTTAGGCTCCTTCTTTACACCCGTGAAAGGTTTTTTATCAATAATAGGTACACCAAGTAGTTTAGAGAATTCTTCGATTGTGGGCACCAACTGATAATCGGGAAATGTGCAACAATGATGTTTAGGGTCAAAGAATTGGAACAAAACACTCATCATGTCTTCATTAAACTCTAAAGTAACCAAACCAAGCAGACAACCATGCCTTTTGATGAATTGAGAGTTCTCAGGAACTTTTGAGACTAATTCCTTAAGCATGGAAGGCATTCTTACAAAGTTGATTAGAATAGTTTTTCTGCGAGCGGAAGCCATAACCTGTAGCAAAGAACAAGATAAACCCCCTGGTCCTTGAAATGGTTAGTGAAAATATTATGTCATGATGTAATGATGTTATGTTCATGTTTAAAGAAAGCAAATGGAAAACACAAAAAGGTCACACAAAAGCCTTAGGTTTAAGGGCTTGCATGAAGTCCATAGGTAAGTACCCTCCCCACTGAAGTTTAGTTTGTTCAACCTGTCCTAGCAATAGTAACTCAATTCTAAGGAATCTCAATATCACTGATTCTTCTCAAAGGCTTTATTTAAGCGTGGCATCTGTTTCACCAACCTAAACATCCCAAGATTAGAATCTCAATGAGTGTAGCATTGAGTATCAACCAACTTTAGACTACACCAAAGCCAACTATCTCACTACTTTTTACTGGCCAAGATGGGTCAATTAGGGTTCTAAAGGCAAGTTAGTGTAAATGACACCATATGGCAGCCTGATATTATCCTCAACTGACTTGAAGAATATCAGTACTAACCTAAGTGTCACACTAACTGTAGCTACCATATCAATCATAACGGTATACGCCGTACAGTTTCCTTGGTCTATTGCCACTTACCTAAGGTATCACTAGATCCAGGTTAGGATCTTCCTCACAGCAGCCCTAAGACAAAACCCTTAAAAGTAAAGCATACAAGTCAAACAGATTATAGAGTGAACTAATACTCTAAGGTAATCCCTCTTTAAATAGTAGTCCCCAGAAGATTCGCTAGTTCTGTAACACGGTGGGAGAACTGACTTTTAATACTTTTTGCAAAATATGTTGCGATAAGCAAGAGTCACCATCAACTTTTATTTCATCCAATTTAGGAAAGGCATAAAAGAACAGGAAAGACCTTTAAAAGATTTTGAGTTTAGGGGGTAAGTTATACAAATGGAAGGTGTTAACACCCTTTGTATCCATGGTTATCCATGGGCTCATAATTGCTTAGCTCACATTATTTATTTTGTTTGAAAAGTGTAGTGTGTGAAAAATATTTTCGTAAAGATTTAACTTTGTAATGATTCTCTTATGAATGTATACAAAGTGTTTACTTTGATTGAAAGTATTTTGAAAAACGAATAGGGTGTCGCTCCCAAAGATTTGCATCACGGTACAAGCGCGAACGATCAACGAAAGGAGAAGATGAAATGAACTGAAAAGAGTCGCTAGCTAGGCATTTTTATCCCGAAGGAAAGGTAATGCTGCATAAACCTAGAAAGATATGGATAAGACGGTTGCGAACTAGAGAAACTGAGAAAGGGGGTTGGTTACAACCTGGGAAGGTATTAGCACCCAGATTGTCCGCCATACTCGACGGGATCCACGCTTGAAAGATTGTGTTTAAAAGGGGTAAGTGTATGTGCTATCTGTGTGCAAAAGCTGGAAAAGAATGTACAAGTGTTAGTGAAAAAAGGTGAAGTGAAATGCTCAGAAATGAGGCTTAAAAAGGAATGCTGAAAGAGGGGGAAGACACAGAGACTTTTGTTCGATAACAGTTAAGTTATGCCTATGTATCCTCTCGTGCAATGAGGAAGTCAGAACACCGTAGTTCGACTCAAAGAGACTGAAAGATAAGTTGAATGTGAACTGCTTGCTTGCCTATGCTCAAGTGTATGACTCGTCTGGCTCGAGTGCTAACTTTCTTGCATTAGACGAAAGAAGCAAGTTCTCGTTTATGAGTGAGGATGATGAGAAAAGAATCCCGAAGAAGACGATTATTGTTTGTTTTTTGGTGTTTTCAGTTTTTTTATTGTTTTTTGGTGTTTTTGCATAAGTTAATGAGCTTAAGCCTAAATCAATGGTTGTAAACTCATTATATCCTCCCTGATTAGGGATAGTGAGAATACTTAAGTATGTGATAAGCATCTCAACTTAATTGCCATGATGATGTAGGATTAAGATCATTAACCTACTTGTGGTTATTTAGATGTTTTTTGGTTTTGTTTAGTGTTAAGTAATGAGTTTAAGCCATAATCAAGGATTAGTGAACTCATTACACCATCCTAATAGAAGGATGATAGATGAGAACACTTAAGCTGAGGAAGATAACTCAACTTAATCCATGGTTAGGGATTAAATTCATGACAAAACAAGCCTTTATTAAATGGATTTTAACTAAGGGTGAGATTAAGAAGTGAGTTTTATAATTTGTAAGACAACTTGAGGGGGACTTGTCCATTAAACACTAGGGTTAGTCCTTCTTAACCATGAAGGAAGAATTAGAACCCTGATGTAAGGCCCAAGCTACAAGTTAATGTCTTAGTGATTATTAGATGGGTCAATTAAGAGGTTTAAACAAATTAAGGGTTTAACACTTAGGATTAAAGTTATACACTCCATCCTAAGAGAAGGATGCAGGCATAACCCTAATTCCAAAGTCCTAAAACCTTAAAGGTTTAGTCTCTAATGATGAGATGAGAAGAGAGACACAAAGAATACTAAAATGAAAAAGTCTAAGGGAAACTAATAAGTCCTAAAATGTTATCATGCTTGGAAGTCCTAGGGTTTGTGAGGCTTAAGAGAAGAAGTCTTCAAGGAAGCCACCAAGGAGAAGCAAGATGAAATGAGAAGGAAGCAGAAGAATACGTTACTTACTTCCTAAAAAGATAAGTAACTTAAAGAAAGAACACAAATGAGCAAGCCCGCTCAAAGACAATAAAAAATGCAGCAAAGATGCAATATGAAAAAGATGAGAAGATGTGGGAGGTGAAGGCAAATCCACATCTCAAACAACTTACCATTAACCTGAAAAGTTAGCTCAAGATGCATAAGGAAAGAAATGAAATGGAATGATGCATAAGCAAATAAAAAGACCAAGACCAGAAGCATACACATGATGAAAATGATGCTATGACATTATGCAAAGGCATACAAGATGCATATGTGTGATTATGCAAGAGAATGAATGCAAATGAAGTATGTAGGAAGCATGTAAACACATGGATGTTTATGAAATGAAATGGATGCAAAGCAAATAAAATGTATGAATAAATGATCAAGAAATGTTCAAGCAATGTATTAAGATGTCTAATATAGCATAAAAAGTCTTAGAATAGCATGGCAAGTTCACATGTTCATGCAATGCAATGTAAGATGCAAGTAAAGATGCAAAATTAGGGTTACATGGAAGGATGAGATGCAAATGGCAAAGACAGAAGCAAATGACATTATAAAAAATTGAAAATGCACTCAAAGGAATGCTAAACCTATACTAGGTTACCATCCAAAGGGGGAGATCAGAAGCTAAACCTAGAGGGAGTTATGAATTTCCTAAGTTTCTAGGGTTTTTTGGGTGATCTTCAATGTAAAATACCAAAAAAATTGAAAATGCAAGATAAATTCATGCCAAAAATATCCTAGATACTACATGATATGTGTAAAACAATGTAAAAAGAACCAACTTCAAACCCTTTATGGTTAGGCAGAAAAGATTTTTCAAAGGTTAGGGTAAAAAATGTGATTTTTATGAACCCTAAATTGAAAGAAAATTGTCAAATGATGATCAGAACCAAAAAGAAATTTGTATGAGGGGTTTGAAAATGTTTCTAAATGTGTTAAGATACAACATTAATTTTTGGGTGATTTTTAGAAACCTAAATGTTATTTTAATTAATTAAATTCAATTAATTAATTAAAATAAACATTTAAATATTTTAAAAATACAATTTTTATGCAAAAAAATAAAAATAAAAATATTTTTGGTTTCTGAAAATTCATAAAAGTCATGATAAAAATTTTCAGATTTTTCAAATGATTTTTGCTATTTTAAATAATTATAAGAAAAGAAATAGAAAGAAAATAAAATAAAATGAATAAAAATGAAAAGTATGACAATATGAGGGCTAGGATTTAAACTGGGGAAAGGGGCATTGACCAGCGTGCAAACCAAAGGCTGAGATCTCTTCCTGGTTAATCCTAATTAATTAATTTAAATAATCAGAATTAAAACCTAATGACTTGATCTTATCCGTCCAAACACGCGCGAGAAGGGCCATCCAAGGGTTGATATTCAAACTGACCCTAAACCCTAATTAAAACCCTAATGACATTCAGATGACCGGAACAATGCTCCGGTCATCTACTCCGGTGAGACCAAATCCTCAACTTCTTCCCTAGTCCAAATTAAGAGCTCTAACTCTCCAAATCAACTCTCCTAATCATTCTAAACAAGAATCAACCCTCAAACCACATTTATATTGCATCAAACATGAGATTCGAATCAAAACATAAAAAATGCAAAAGTTTCAGAAGCACGATACAAGCTCAAATCTCAACCATTTTCAAAAGTAAAAGGTGCAGTGTGATCAGTGAAGCATAAAGAACATTTCTATAACAAAAAATACAAGTTCTGGAAAATTTGTTCTTGATGATACCTGAGCTTTAGCTTTCTCAGTCTGAGCTATATGGGCTTCTCCTTGGTGCCAATCAATTCCAATGGACCTCCTGAGGATGCTTTGATGCTTGGAAAAAATTTATTTGGGCTGTTTTGAAGGTTTCAGTTCAGGGGGGGTGAAATCGTGTTTTTGATTCTTGAGGTTTCAAGCTTGTTTAATGGTTGGGAAATGATTTGGAGGGTGGATGGAGATGATTGGTGAAGTTTGTTTGAATTTTTGATGGTTGGCTTTGGAGTTTCGAAGAAATGAAGTTTGAGAGGGATTTTGGCAATCTGAATGTGTGGGATGATTCAAGCTCCAAGATGTTATGAAATGTAATCCTTAGGGCATGTATGTGAAGTTGTGATAGGTCAGAAGAGTTGTTGTGGGCTATGCTGATTGGTATGGTGTGAAATGCAAAAAGTCAAGGTTGGTTGTACTTGAGGTATGGGCACATGGCAGGTCTGGATTTGGGCAAGGCTTGGCTCAGCAGAGATCAAGGGAAGCTTGTGGATCAGATTTGGCATGCTGGCACAAGTGTATGGAATGATCTATACCATTTTGCAAATTTGAGAAGTTTTGGCCCTTTTGAAATTTCTTGAAGTTCAAGGCATGAAAATGCATAATTCTTGGGCCAATTCTAATCAAAATGAGTTGTATTATGATGGTATGATGTTTAGAGATGCATTAGAGGTCAATAAATGGCTTGGTAAGTGGTTTTGCAAAAATTCCTCTTTGGTGCATTCTTGAAAATTATAGGATTTTTGCTAACTTTGAAGGATCGTAACTTGAGTCCCATAATGAATTAGAACATGTTCTTGTACTTTTTGAAAAGGGAAAGACCTAATCTACAACTTTCATGACCAAGAATTTTTCATTTGAAGCATTTTTGGTTGAGAAAGAGGAGGTTGAAGAACTTTCCCAAAATGGAAAGTTTCCAGTACAAGTCATTTCCATTTTTGGCAACTTTTGGTTTAGCTCAAATTTCTTCAATTTTGTGAACTTCCAAGCACTCCAATGATAAAATAAAGATCATAGAACTTCAATTTGATGAAAATACCCCTTTGGTTTCATTGTTGGGGGCCTCAGATGCCCTGATTTTGCTCTGACTTGTTCAAGAAGTTACCCATTGAACAGATGACTTCCACAATGAATTTCTTCATCAAACTTGGAAAACATGATCCTTATAACATCTTAAGAACATTAGAAACAAGAATGACCAAAAAAACTGGAGTTAAGGCCTCTGAAACCAAAACCATAATTTTGGTCATCTGTGTAGTGAAAACCCTAGCTCTTCTTCCATGCCTTGCCAGTTCTTGTGATTTCTTGACTTCCATGTATTTTAAGGGACATAATATGATGATTGAACACACATGGACCCTCTTGGAATGCTTTGAGGCCTTTGGAGTGGCTCAGATGGGATCTTGGATTGATCAGATCACAAACCCTAGATGCAGATGAACTTGAACTATGCAGTGAAACAAAAATGCAATATGAGATGGTATGCTTATGCTAATGCAAACATGAAAGATCACAAGCCATGGTGTGAAATCAGTGAGGGAAAATTTGGGGTGTTTACAGCTGCCCCTATTCAAACATGAGTTAGCTATGCAGGATGTAAGCGTCTTGCTTATCAGACAAACAAGATAACTTGTGATTGAATACCAAAGACAGTCTGAAATTTGCGCTCATTGGGGAGTAGAAGAAAAGGGATATAAATTGTAAAAGACAATATAGCATGATTGTGAAGTGAAGGAGATGGAGGACGACCATCGAGCAGAGGACGACTGCTGTGGATAACATGGTAAGCTAAGCAATGACGGGGACGACCGACAAGCTGGGGAAATAAAGAGACCACTACGGGGACGACCATCGGGTATGGAAACAAGATTTTCTGGGGATTAAAGAAAGCATTGATGGGGACGACCATCAGGCTTGGAAAGTAAAGTAAACAATGATGGGGACGGCCATCGGTTTAAAGAATAAAATGTAATAATGATGAGGGACGGTCATCAAAGGTGAAGGACGATCACCTAGCAGGGGACGGCTGCTCTTTATCACGACATAGGACGAATGTCGGATAGAAAAGGTCGACGATGGGGAAGGCCATCGGACAAAATGATGAAGGACGATCATCAAAGGTGAAGGACGATCACCTAGCAGGGGACGACTACTCCCGGGGTTTATCATGACATAGGACGAATGTCAGATAACAAGATCAATGATGGGGACGACCATCGGATAAAATGATGAAGGACGATCATCAAGAGGTGAAGGACGATCACCTAGCAGGGGACGGCTGCTCTTTATCACGACATAGGACGTATGTCAAATAGAAATGGTTCCACTAATGGAGACTCCACTGGGGAAAGTATGAGGGACGATCATCCAAAGGTGAAGGACGATCACCTGGAAGGGGACGACTTCCGAAAGTATCACGACATAGGACGAATGTCGGATAGGAGAAAAGTTGTTCTGCTGGGGAATGGTAAACACTGACGAGTGTTTATGCTTTCCAGAATAAAAGGTATAATTTTTTGACGCTGTGTATGGATTAATGATGGGGACGAGCATCCTTAGGACCATGATACGGACGAGTATCGGTAGAAACAAACACTGACGCGTGTTCAGAGATGATGATACAGACGAGTACCAACTGGTTAACAAAGAACACAGACAAGTGTCAGATCTGTTTGAGGAGTGATATCTATAAAAAGAGGATACAGACGAGTATCGAAGACTTCTGTATAAGTATGAGTGAGTATTGATTTGTTAGTGAAGCAGGAACAAGACACGGACGAGTACTTGAGTTGCTGGGGAAGTATGACACGGACGAGCGTCAAATATGAGAATGTGTATAAGTCATGAACAAATATTTGCATGTGAGGGTGTAAAAGGTGTTCCGGCGACCTGTGGGGATGACACGGACGGGTGTCGAAAGGAGTGTGTTATAAACAAGTGTTTGATTGGCAACAAGTGTTTTGACAACTGTGCTGGGGAAAGGTGACACAGACGAGTGTCAGAAGAGTATATATAGGTATCTGTATTTGAGAATGCAAAGTGGATGTTTTGGCTTATATCTACAGGGAATGATATGACACGGACGAGTGTCGAAAGAGTATATATAAACAGGCACTTTGTGTTGGAGAGTGCAAATGGGACGCTTTGGATTTTATCTGCAAGGGATGTGGTTATATATATATATTGTTGGTGGAGTATTGATGCTAGTTGCAGGTGGCTGGCTCGAACCTGACTTATGATCATGCAAATGTTTGATTTTTGCCGTAATGCACCGTGTTAGACAGAATGCTACGCTTATTTTGTGAATATGATGTGAATGGTATAATTATGCAAAAGAGAAACCGATCTGGGATTCGAATCCCGCTGAAGAAAAAGATCTCTGATTGATCTGCTTGGAGGGATATCCCAACTGAGGGAGATCATTGGTCGATCTGTTAGGATATATAGCTATTCTTGGGGAAACAAATCATTGATATACCTATCTTGTAAGCAGAACCTCAGCTGGGGAGAAGGAAGCTTTCGTCACTTTGTTGTGTAGGCATTGCTCTTTTGGGGAGAGGATGGAAACTCTGTGGGGAACTTGGCTGGAGATGCTCCTGTTGAGTAGATCTGTGCTAGGGATGAGGAGGCTTTGACAACTCCATTAGGGAAAAGCATTCCAGATACTGCTTGGGGAGGAGGTATGCTGAGGAAGTGTACTTGGCATGCCCCATGTTGCGTATTGAATACCTGCAACCTGTTAAGATAAAGAAACGCACAAGCATCCCGAGGTATCCCTTACCGGATTCCGTCATAGGAGTTAGATATTCCTGAAAGTAAATATATTTCCTGCAAGCATTTATTAAAAATGGCTCATTTGTTTTATGCAAGTACTTATTATGAATATCGGACGTTTTGCAAATGAAACAAAAATGTACAAAAAGAGGTGTGACTGAAAACTCTGATTTTATTAATTTGGGTGCCCTGAATTGGCAAATACAGTAAAAGAAACAAATCCCCTGGAATGAGGAGATTTCTATAAATTGAGAAGAGTAAAAGTGTTGGCAATGTTGACGACGCTTTAGTGAGCTTCCTTTGCTATGATCTGTATGACCTTGACGTTCTTCTCATCTTGCTTTCTGAAGAAGGTTGATTCTGACCGATGCTTTATCCTTTCGAAGCTTGCCGTGTTGTAAATGATACAGACGAATTCAGAATGCAGTTGTTCGCTTATTCCCTGATTTTGCGTGGATCGCCCTTTCGGGTATTCAATCCACCAGGATACCCATTTTTTCCTGAGCTGTCCAATGCGGCTTTTCAACTCAGCGGGTGTACTTTTGTTTTTTGATTTTCACTTATTTTTGCCCGAGTCTTTTATTATGTTTTTGACTCGTAGGGAAGCCCTATTTTTGCCTGGACTTACATTCTGTTTTTATGTCCAGCGGGTCATTTTATGCGAAGTATTTTTTAACTGCATCTGAATTCACAAGGGACAAGAAATCTTCACCTTCCATAGTAGTGAGCATCAGTGCTCCACCAGAGAAGACCTTCTTTACTTTGAATGGACCATCTTAGTTTGGAGTCCATTTGCCCATGTGGTCTATATGAGGTGGAAGAAGTCTTTTCAGCACAAGATCTCCCACTTGGTATTCCCGAAGCATGACTTTCTGATCGAAGGCTTTCTTCATCCTTTTCTGATATAACTGCCCATGGAAAATTGCAGCTAATCTCTTTTCTTCGATCAGATTTAATTGGTTGTACCGAGATCAGACCCATTCTGATTCGTTCAGCTTTACATCCATCATCCCCTGTAAGGAGGGTAGTTCAACTTCAACAAGTAGGACAACTTCCATAGCATACACAAGTTGATAAGGTGTTGCCCCAGTAGACATTCTGATTGAGGTTCGATACCCATGCAAGGAAAATGGTAGCATCTCATGCCAGTCTTTGTAAGTAACCACCATTTTCTGCACAATCTTCTTGATGTTCTTGGTAGCTTCCTCAACAGCGCCATTCATCTTTGGCCTGTAAGGAGAAGAGTTGTGATGTTGGGTTTTGAAGTCCCATCACAGTTCTTCCATCATTTTGTTGTTCAAATTGGAACCATTATCAGTAATGATTCGCTCGGGAACTCCATATCGACAGATGATGTCTCTTTTCAGGAATCAGGCTACCACTTGTCTGGTGACATTTGCATACGAAGTTGCTTCAACCCACTTGGTGAAATGATCAATGGCTACCGGGATGAATCTGTGGCCATTTGAAGCAGTCGGTTCAATCTTTCCAATCATGTCAATGCCCCACATGGCAAAGGGCCAAGGTGAAGACATCATGTTCAAAGGATTTGGAGGCACATGCACTTTATTTGCGTAAATCTGGCATTTATGACACTTTCTGGCATAGGCACAACAGTCTGCATCCATTGTGATCCAGTAGTAGCCTGATCGTAATAATTTCTTAGCCATTGCATGCCCTCCAGCGTGGGTACCGAAAGATCCTTCATGCACCTCGTGCATCAGCAAGTCTGCTTCTTTCTTATCAACACATCTGAGAAGAACCATGTCAAGGTTTCGCTTGTATAATGAACCATCAACATTAAGGATGAAACTACCAACCAGCCTTCTTAATGTCTTCTTATCATTGGATGATGCCCCAGGTGGGTATGTTTGATCCTCTAAGAAGCTTTTGATGTCATGGAACCAAGGCTTGTCATCTTCAGCAATGTCCACGGAGATTACGTATGATGGTCGGTCTAGTCTAGATACCGAAATCCGAGGCACATAATTTGCAGTTTGAACCTTGATCATGGAGGAAATGGTAGCTAAAGCATCTGCGAACTGATTTTCGTCTCGAGGGATGTACTCAAGTTTAACTGTTGTGAAGAAAGTCAATAATCTCCTCGTATAGTCACGGTATGGAATCAGATGCTCTTGGTGAGTATACCATTTGTCGTTGGTCTGATTGATTACCAAAGCTGAATCTCCGAATACATTTAATGTCTTGATCCTGAGGTCAATGGCTTCCTCAAGACCCATGATACAGGCTTCATATTCAGCTCCGTTGTTATTGCAGGCAAAGGTGAGTTTTGCCGAGAAAGGCATATGAACTCCTTTAGGTGTAATGAGCACTGCACCAACTCCACGACCATTCATATTGACAACCCCATCAAACATCATTGTCCACTCTTCTTCTGGGTCAGGCCCTTCAGTGTGAACAGGCTCTTCATGATCCTTGCTTTTAGGAACATGATATGTTCATCAGGGAAATCAAATCTCATGGGCTGATAATCATCAATGGGTTTCTCAGCTAGATAGTCAGACAGTACAATGCCTTTGATGGCCTTTTGAGATGTGTACTGAATGTCATACTCTGTCATAATCATTTGCCATCTTACAACCCTTCCGGTAAGTGTTGGCTTCTCAAATATGTACTTGACGGGGTCCATTTTTGAGATCAATATGGTAGTGTGAGTCAACATATACTGCCTTAGTCGGCGAGCAGCCCACGCTAAAGCACATCAAGTTTTCTTGAGCAGTGAATAACGTTGTTCACAATCGGTAAACTTTTTGCTTAGGTAGTATATTGCATACTCTTTTCGACCAGCCTCGTCATGCTGGCCCATCACACACCCCATTGATCCTTCTAATACTGTCAGGTACATTATCAGAGGTCTTCCTTCTATTGGAGGCATAAGAATCGGAGGTTCTTGTAAGTACTCCTAGATTTTGTCAAAAGCCTTCTGACAATCTTCGTTCCACCTGACCGTTTGTTCCTTTCTTAACAATTTGAACAGGGGCTCACAGGTTGCAGTAAGGTGAGATATGAACCTTGATATGTAGTTCAATCTACCTAAAAAACCCCTAACTTCCTTTTCAGTCCTAGGTGCAGGCATCTCTTGAATGGCTTTGACTTTGTCAGGATCAACTTCAATTCCCTTTTCACTTATGATAAATCCCAGCAACTTACCAGAACTTACCCCGAATGTGCATTTTTTGGGGTTTAGCTTCAGCTGATACTTTCTCAGACGCTTGAACAACTTCAGCAGATTTACCAGATGATCTTCTTCAGTGAGGGACTTGGCAATCATGTCATCCACGTAGCATTCAATTTCTTTCTGGATCATGTTGTGGAATAATGTTACCATAGCCTGTTGATAGGTTGCGCCGGCATTCTTCAGTCCAAATGGCATTACCTTGTAACAAAACGTGCCCCAAGGTGTACTGAAGGTTGTTTTCTCCATGTCTTCAGGTGACATCCTAATCTAATTATACCCGAAAAATCCATCCATGAAAGAAAATACCGAGAACTGAGCTGTGTTGTCAACCAATACATCAATGTGAGGTAATGGGAAATCATCCTTTGGGCTAGCTCTGTTCAGATCCCGGTAATCCACACACATCCGTACTTTGCCATCCTTCTTAGGCATTGTTATAATATTAGCGACCCACGGCGGGTAACTAGTTACAGCAAGGAAACCAGCATCCCACTGTTTTTGTACTTCTTCTTTAATCTTCATGGCCATATCCGGACGAGTACGACGTAGCTTTTGCTTCACTGGAGGGCAATCTTCTTTCAAAGGCAGCTTGTGCATAACAATATTTGTATCTAGACCTGGCATGTCTTGATAGAACCAGGCAAAGACATCGACGTATTCTCGAAGCATATCAGTAAGCTGTTCTTTTACTGAAGCTTGCAGACCGGCCCCAATCTTCACTTCTTTCAAATCCTCTTCGATACCAAGATTCAGTGTTTCAACCTCCTCCTGACGAGGGGTAATCACTTTCTCTTCTTGCCTCAACAATCTGGCTAACTCTTCAGGTAACTCATAGTCTTCTTCAACCTCTTCATCAGCTTGATTAATTGGATTGTCGAAGTCATACAAGGTCATAGCAGTGTTGTTGTCGGTGCAATCTGGAGGATAATATCTGCAAGGGTTGAGATTTGTTCTTTTTAGTGATCAGTTTTAATCTTGTTTAGAAAAAGAATGAAGTTATTTATTTTGAAAACATTTCCATTTTATTGTTTTGTACAAAAGTGAAATATGAAAAGACAGTGAGCGAAAAAAGAGACTTGTTTGCAAAAGATATCTGATATTCATTGATGATTCATTTGCACAAAATTACAATATGGCCCTATTAAAAAATGAGTCCTGACACCTTGGGCAAGATGCAGGACATGATGCATGCTAAAAATGGACAGAAAATAATAATTACTCTGCAGGAGTAACCCTTATAATTTCCTGGGAAGACCAGATAAGGACTTGGTGCCCCGGGATCCTTGGATGTATCCAGCTCTCCAGGTTGAGGTTGCTTTTCGCCTCGTCTTCCAGGTTGTTAATAGCATCGGGGGTGAGCATCCCCCCACTGATGAACTTGGGCTCTTTTGCAGCCTCTGATTGATCTTGTCGGAATGGTGTGTAACCCAAACCAAAATTTTCCTCCTTCTTTTCCACTGGCAGCAGCTTGCCCCAGCCTTGGGCATTACCATCTTCAACAACCTTCTAGGCTTGCTGATAGGAGACAATTGAAGTACCCATCCTATCCTCCTGGGATGCAGCAAATACTTCAGTCGTCGCCTCATTGGCATACAGAGCCTCGAACCCTTGGCTCATGGTTTCATGGATTTCACCATCCATCTCAATGTATTTGTATGTAGCCAGATGACTAACAAATATGTCCTCTTCACCATAGAGGGTGATAATCTGTCCTTCCCACTCATATTTCAATTTTTGGTGAAGGGTCGACGTTACTGCGCCAGCTGCGTGAATCCATGGTCAACCCAACAAACAACTGTAGGCCGGCTGAATGTCCATCACATATAAAGTAGTCTTAAAGATCTGCGGACCGATTATCACAGGCAGCTCCACCTCTCCAAGAACAGACCTCTTGGAGCCATCAAAAGCCATAACCACCAGATTGCTTGGTCGGAGAGCTATTCCATCATATTCGAGCTTGACAAGAGCTTTCTTCGGTAAGACATTGAGTAAGGACCCAGTGTCTACAAGAACATGAGATAGTACAGCTCCTTTGCACTCCAGGGTTATGTATAAAACTCTGTTGTGGTGACGTCCTTCTGTTGTCAAATCAGCATCAGTGAAACCTAGCCCATGGCTAGTATTGACATTAGACACCATTGTTTCAAGTTGATTCACCGTGATCTTTTCTGGCACGTAGGTAGCGTGTAGAACTTTGAGTAGCACATCCCGATGAGCTTCGGAACACAATAGCAGGGATAGTATAGAGATCTTAGAAGGAGTCTGGTGGAGTTGGTCCACAACTTTATAGTCACTTATTTTAATTATCCTCATAAACTCATCCACATCCTGATCAAAGGATGATTTATGAGTCTCTTTTGATGCAGGTTCTTCAGGTGCCACACTTTTCCCTTTGGCTTTGGCAGCAATCTCTGCCTCAGTGCTGGTTCTTGGAGCTTGTGACGCGAAGAGGCGTCCGCTTCGGGTGAAGCCTCCGCCTCCCCCGAAATTATCCACTTGGGGAGTAGGAACTGAAGAATCAAGAAGGACTTTTTCTCCGTTGCAGTAAAGGTCAGCACCATAATATGATGGTACAACACTGTCTTTATCATATGGAATTGGCCCTGGCACAGTGATGGTGACTGGGCTTACTGCAGCAGATGTTGGAACCGTTATTGTTTGTGGATCATAGAAGATAGTGATAGGACTTCTTGTGGATGTTGGTAGTGATGAATTGAAGCTTGATTGTTGTTGAAACTGTTGTTGAGATTGTTGAATGTTGCTGGAGTTTGGGACCATTGTAGGGTCATAATAAATAGTAATTGTGGAGACGTCGTTGTTGGTGATTGCTGAAGTTGTAGAAGGAGTTGAATGGAACTGTTGTTTACTGAAGTGATGGAAGAAATGGTTACTGGAGTTGTAGATGAATCAGTAGGAACAATGGTTGTTGAAGTTGTAGAAGAATCACCAGTTGTTGATAAAAGAGTTGCTGGTGTTGTAGAAGTTGTTGTTGTTATTTGCAGAATTCCTTCTTGAATCAAGCCATTGATGCCATTCCTCAGACTTTCACACCCATTCTTGGAACATTTGCAAGATTCACAATAGGCCTCACAACCTAGAAACACTTGGCATTTCAAAAGTTGGGCTTTAACCTCTGCCAGAGGTGTCTGGATACTTGCAATATCTTCAATGGGAATCATGGGTGAGCCTTCCTCTATAGCATTAATCCTTGGCCCATTGTGGCTTGGCATAGGGTTCTTCATGACATTGGGAGGTGGTACAAAGTTCACGGCCTTTGAATCTACCAAATCCTGGACCTTCATATGCAGAGCCCTGCATTTTTCCGTTGAGTGACCAGGTGCGTTAGAATAAAAAGCACACCTAGTGTTGACATCGTAGTTTCTTGGAAGGTTCTGAGGATCAGGTGGAGTCAATGTCCTCAACTCAACAAGATTGAGCTTTAGGAGTTGTGGCAGCAGTGTAGCATACAACATTAGAATAGGGTCAATCACCATATTGATCTGAGATGGCCGCTGTTGAAAAGGGCGTTGTTGTTGATTGTTGTTGTTATTGTTGTATGATCTCTGTTGAGGGAATTGTGGTTTTTGAGGAAAGTGTTGTGGTTGTTGAGTATACTGAGGAGGTGGAGTAGGGGTAGTAACAACAGCAACTGATCTGGGCAGATATTGGGGTCTCCCTCTTCCCATGTGTACAGAGTTTGTTTCACCAGATCTACGGGGCCCAGCAAATGGCTTCCTTGCACTGCTTGAGCTGACACCGTTGTCGGAGATCTTTCCCATCTTTAGTAAGCTCTCAATTTTTTCCCCAGCTATCACCACATCTGCAAAGCTGGTGGAAGAAAATGCAGCCAATCTGTCAATATAGGTACCCTGGAGAGTATTCATGAACATGTCTGCCATCTCCCTTTCAGACATCGGGGGTTGAACGGCAGCAGCTAGTTGCCTCCAACTTTGGGCATATTCTCTAAAGCTTTCACGGGAGTACTGAGACATTCCCATTAGAAGGGTCCTGTTTGGAGCCATGTCCAGATTATATTGATACTGACAGATGAAAGCTTTATCCAAATCTTTCCAGTTTCTTAGTGTGGCTCTGGTCAAGTGGGAGTACAATTCTCGGGATGCCCCTGTCAAGCTATCCTCGAAGTAAAACATCCACAACTTCTCGTCCATGGTGTAAGCTTTCAATCTCCCCAAGAAAGACTGAAGGTGGGTGCGTGGGCAGGATGTGCCAATATATCTTTCAAAACAAGGGGGTTTGAACTTGTGAGGAATTCTCACCCCTTCCACCAATCCCATGTCCATGACATCAAAACCTAGAGAGTTTTGGGATTCAAGAGACCTTAGCTTCTCTGCAATTTCATCCAACCGATGGTCGTAAACTTCGTCTCCATCCCCGACCACAGTAAACTGCTCTTCTTGAGGATCCTCCTGCAAGACCCTTCCTCCAGTAGTGTTACCCTGGGTATTCCTTATGTCATTGATGTCTGGGTTCAGATGAGGTCCAAACTCTGGTGGATCAGTGCGAGGCTGCACGTGATCGTTGTTACTGGTACCTCCTATACCTGGATGGTGTTCCTCGGGAGTTTGTCGCTCAACCAACTCCCTCAGTCTTTCCTGGCTCTGAGCTAAACCAGTCATCACTATCATAAATTGATTCATTTGGGCCCTTATCTATGTCCTTTCATTGGCCATCTGGGCCTTCACTTCAGTCAGGTCTTGTTGAACTTGATCCATCTGTAGTCCCAGAAGGTTACTTCTTGTCGGATACCGGTGTATTCTGTTGACAGGGAACAGTCTTCTGCGAGCAATGTTTCCTGAAACCACAACAAAGTGAGAAACAACAACAAACAAAAACCTACAAAACAAAGAAAATGTTAGTATGCAATGCAGGATGCCTATTTGTCTTCCAAAGGTATCCGGTTTGGTTCTTTGGTTTTGAACTTTCCAGACCTCGAGGAAATGATGATGATGTTGCAGAGAAAGATAAAGCCCACAAAAATAATACAAATCATATATATTACAAAGAGTGAAGATACATAGTTTGATTATAATAGTATTCCCCTGGCGGGTGAAAAATACATCAACAAAAGGAAAATACAATCAAAATGAAGTACAAACAAAAAGAGTCAAACATCCGGTCCAAAGTCATCTTCTCTGACTTCCTTCAGGAGGGCCTCAGTCACTGGACCAACCGGGTGCTCTGTGATAGTCCTGATGAGGAGGTTCCTGGTAGGAATGGAATTGGTCAACTTCTTATGCTTATCCTGATCCTTTGATCTCTTTAACCCCACCCAGGGTTTTAACTCAGAGATCTCCTTCTGTGCTGCTATCAAAGCTGCCTGATTCTTCTTCTCACTAGCCTCCAGTTGCTCTATCTTAGCTTGGGTCCTTTGATCTTCTTGTGCACGGGCCTCAGTGACCCTGATCCACCTAGCCTGGCTCTCCTCTAAATAGTGCTCTGCCCTAGCCTTCTGAGTCTTTGCTTCCTTGCAAGCATTCTTCAGTACTAACTCCCCTGCTCTAGCCTTTCTGATGTAGTCGTCCGTCTTCTCAATCTTGGTTAAGTGCTCAATCCGGAGCTTCTCTAAGCTCTCATTATCTAAACGACTGTCATTCCTCTCCCAGAGAGTCTTCTTCAAGGAATCAGAGAGCTGAGTATTCCTCTCTTTCAGTTTCTCAAACTCTTCCAAACTGACAGTAGTTGTAGGTTGCACTGTTGAATGTCCAGGTATATCTTCTAAGGTGAATGGCATCTGGGTGATCTGTGCCCTGGTATGGGACCAATCAAGATATTATGTTGAAGCTATATTGTTGCATTTGCCAAGGATAGTTGTCCCCTTAGTCTGAATGTTGTCCCAGGCCCAGGCTGCCTGTCTGACAATAGCAGAGTTGTGCTGGATGTCACAATAGAGGGTGTCGCGGTGAGAATCGGATACCAAGCTATTGATTGAGCTTGAATCGCAAAACATTAAATGTTCACCGCCGACTTTAATTTAATCCAAAGGGAAAAGGGAAAAAGATCGTAAAAACCCTAAATGAGGAGAAACTAGGTTCGGGGGTTGATTATACCTAGGGAAGGTGTTAGCATCCTAAGCATCCGCAGTATCCTACGGGAACCTCTTGTTAATATTTGTATTTTTGTTGTTTATTGCTTGTTAAAATTATGGGAACCTAAGGTTTTATTTCTAATGGTGCTCGCACAACATCGCATCGATGCCTACGTATCGGGTATAGAATCAGAGCACTCGTAGTTCTCCTAAGGGTTAACGAACACTTGGTTACGCTCAAGGTTCGCGGGGGAAGGTAAGTGTTATGGCAAACACTCACGTGACTTTAGCAAAGTCACAAAAAGTTGTAAAATAAAAAGTCTTAATGGCTAAGGTTGAAAAGGAACTAGGGATGGCTAAACTTCCTATGACATTGAGTCAACTGCAGGAGTTCTTTCCCTTTTGGATTGAAAGGCATAAACGAAAATAAATAAATGAGGGTGCAAGCCCCAAAGTCTAAGGCATAGGTTGCAACTTGCGAAAATAAACTGGATAAAGTAAATGGAAAATGCAAAGTAAAGGGTTTAGTAACCGGGCTATGGCTCGATATATGGATCGAGAATGCTGAGGTGGAAAACAAGCGTGGTGCGTCAATTTGCTTAAGTTGAAAAGCTGTGAAGTGTAGAGAATGTGCAGATGGCGATCGTAAACGACCGACTTACGTGTGTGAGTGAAGTGTATGTGAACTCAACTTGGCGTTGGACCAAGGATTTATTATCTTTAAATTTAAAGTTAATATGGTGTAAAAGTGCGAGAAATAAATAATAAGAAAACAAATAAAGTGAAATAAATTGAAATAGAATAAATTAAATGGAATAGAATAAAAAAAAATAAATGAATGGCCTCATATTGACGATTTATCGTGACTTTTTGTCATATCATCGGCCCCTAATGCAAGAAATCTAGAAATTGAAAAAGAAATGAAAGTCACTGAACTAAATATTAATATTCACAAAATATGAAATGAAAATTAAAACCTAGATACAATAAAAGTTCTTACTAAAAAAAAAACAACCAAACTCATTAAATGAAAATAAAAAGATCTGAATATGGGACGTGTGTGTGAGGCGTGTAGATCTAGAGGACTAGAAAGCCAACCATGATCATGGGCCAAGCCCAATCCAAACACCATGTTATAGAATAAATAAAATAATTAAAAATGGAAATTGCAGCGGGGAATCAAAGTAAAAATCAGGGCAAACCAAATCCAGAATGCGATAAACGAAGAAAACAAACTGGAAAAAAAATAATCTCGCTACCTCACACCTCACTCCCTGTTCGTCGCGTTGATCTCTCAAGCCCTCTCAATGGTGTCTCAATCTCTGTGTTCTCTCTCTCGATCTTAGCTCTCTCTCCGTTTGATTTCTCACGGTTTCAAGGGTTTTTCGGTGGTGGCTCTCACCCATCTCACTGCTTTTGTGCACTGTTCGTCGGTGGTAATGGTGGTCTCACAGGTTTGGTTTGTGGTAAGGGTTCGTGGTCTCTCTCTCAAACTCTCAATCGCCTTGGTTTCTCGGTTTTAGATCTTCTTCTCTGATTCTGTGTTGTTGTTGTCGGTGAAGGGCGGTGATGCTTGGAGATTTGTTTCGGTCAGCGGCGGTTGGTGATGGATGGTGAATTCGCAGGTTTTTTTGCGGAAGGGTTTGGGATTGAGGTTTGGTTTCTTGTTTGAGATTGCCTGAATGTTGGCTGGCGGTGGTTCGGAGGTTTGAGCGGCGGTTGGTGATTGAGATTGAAGGGCGGATGCTGTGAAGAGGAGTTTGAAGGTGGGGTTTCGGAAAGAGCTGTTGCTTCTGATGTTTCTTCTTGTTTAGTTGTTGAACAGCATGTAGAACAATGAGGTGAGCGTGTTTTCACATCTTGCTGTTCTTGTTCAGATACAGTTTCTGTAACTTTGTTCTCCTGCTATGTCTCCAACAACAATGGCTGCTATTGTAGCAGGTTTTACACTGTTCTGAGAGCCACCACTAGTTGTTGTTGAGGTAGTTGTTGTGTTGGGGTCAAATTAAAATTTTTGGGTTGTGAGTTAATATGTGGGTCTAGGAAACAGTGGTCAGGTCGAGAATAATGTGAAGGTCGTGAATGAGGTGAGCTTGATGGTTGTAAGTGGTTCGGCTGGCTGAAGATTGTCTCAAACTTTTTCTGAGATTTTTAGGTTTGGTTATTGAAGAAAAGGCTGAGATTTTGAAAAAAAAAGAATATGAGGTTTAGTTGTTTGTTGTTTTTTTGGTTTACTGTGTTTTATGAAAGAATGAAGGTATGTGTTTGGATGATTTTCGGTTCGTGTTAAAGGATGCAGGGGAAGGAATTGATGGCGACGGTGGTTTCGAAGGTTTGGAGGTATTGTTTTCGCACGAAGGTCAACCGTGTTTGGTTTTGTTCTGCGGTGGACAGTGGGTATAACGATTCAGTTCAGATTTGCAGTGGTGGTTGGGGGGTGATGAACGATTTGATGAAGGAGAGTGAAACTCAGTGCTAAAGAGTTTGAAGGGTTTGAATCAAGGCTGAAGGTTTCAGTAGTTTAACGGTTTTTGGTGAGTTTGTTTGGCTCTGTTCTCATCTCTGTTTTTTTCTCATATGCTTTTGGTTCAAAACTCAGTGGTTTTTTCAGGTTTCGATGGCGGCTTTTGCAGAAGAGTGGCTGAGGGTTGTTGTTTGACGGTTGTGAAAGGGATCGGGTAGTTTGATGATGAAGGGTGGATTTTCTGTTCTGATTTTTTGTTTCAGTTTTTGAGAAGAAAAAAGCTTATGAAAGTAACATTTTGCAGGAAGGAAAAAGGAAGCAATGGAGTTGTTTGCGATGGAGGTGAAGAAAGGTTATGGAGTTTAAGTGTTGTGATTTAAAAAAAAAAGTGTGGCCAGCCTTGAAGAAACTATGTGTGAAGGTTAAGTGTTTGGGTGCCGGTGGAAGTTATTCGAAGTTTGGAGCAGCTTTGGTGTTTTGCAAAAGGTAATGGTTTTTTGGTTGAAACGTTATTGGCTCTGTGTGTTGTTGTTTTTTTTGTTTGTGTGCAGAATGGAAAATGGAGGTTCTTTTTCTAGATTTTTTTGAAGTTCCTTTTTTATGGTTTTGTATGCAGTATGAGGAGCAAAGAAATGAAATTGAAAAAAAGAAAAGGAAACTAGCTAGCCTAACACAAACATGGCCATGAGAGGGTTCAAACAAGACGAACAAAGCTGGGAAAAAAAGATGAAGGAGAAAGAGATATTACCGACCCGAAAGTTATCGGGGTGAAGAATCCACGACGGTAAGCTCCACTTGTATACTTCCTCCTTCTTCTATTCTTCTTCCGGGCAACTTCTTCTCTACCCCTTGCTGTTGTGCTTTTGGGTTACTTTTTTTGTGGCTGATTTTTGTATGTAGTTTTGATGGCTGAATTTTTGTGTAACAGTAGTGTTTTGAGGGCTGACTTTGGGTTGTTTTGAGGGCAGTTTTGTGACTGTTTTTTTTTGGTGATTTTATGGCTGTTCTGTGGGTTATGAGGGCTGTAACAGTGTGTTTTTTGATGGTTTTTCGCAGATGTTTTGAGTTGTTTTGAGGCTGAATTTTTTGGTTTTGAGGGCTGAATTTGTTGGTTTTATGGTAGATTTTTTTGTTTTTATGGTTGTGTTCTGTGTGGTTTTATGGCTGTTTTTTGGGATTTTTGGATGTAACAATGTATGTTTTTGGGGCTGTTTTCAGTGTGTTTTGAGGCTGAATTTTTTTGTGTTTTGATGCTGTTTTGAGTGAGTTATGAGGGCTGATTTTTTTTGTTCTTGGGGCTATAACAGTGTGGTTTATATGGAACTTGGTTTATGGTTTTTTTGATTTGAATTTTGTCCTTGTTGCTTGTAGGTGAAGGGTTGGAGGAAAGGAGACAAATGCTGAATTTTGTTGTGGGTGGAGCAGAGTTTTGTGTGCTGCAGACCTGCTGTGGGTGGCTGCATGCTTGCTGAATTTTGTGCCTTGTGGTCCTGCTATGTGCTGGATTTTTCTCTCTTTTTTCTATTCTTCTTCTATGTAATTGTAACATATGCTGATGTGAATATGAAAAAAATTTGTGAACTTGAATTTATGAAATATTGAATGAATTTTATGTGATTATGTGAATGATAAATGACTTAAAAAAAAACAAGGTTTGAACATTATGAATGAGTTATGAGAAATAATGAAATATGAGTATGATAGTATAGACATGGGATTGAATTTGAAATTTTAAAATTAGAATTGATTCTTGAATTGAAATTGGAAAGGATTCTTGAACATGACTTGGAACTTGATTTTAAAATATTGAAAATTGAAAATGGAATTGGAATTAAATTGGAACTTGAAGCTTGTGAATAGAAATTGGAAATAGAAATTGGAATTAAAATTAAACACTTATAATATAAACTTGGAAGAAGAAATAAAAGTGGAAATAAAATTGGAATTGAGAATAGAAATAATAAAAAACTTTGCAAATGAAATGGAAATAAAATTTAAGTTCAAAATTTAAGAATGAATTAAGAACTAAGAAGTAGAAATTGAAACAAGAATTAGAAGTAGAAATTGAAAAGAAAATAGAAACTTGAAAAAAATAGTATAAGAAAAAGGAAATTAAAATTAAAATTAAAACATGAGTTAAAGAGTTAGAAATGTGAAATATAAATTGAATATATACAAAAAACTTGAAAGTGGAAAGAAATTAAAATTAAATTTAAAAACTTGAAAATGAGTTAGAAGCAACAAAGTAAAATTTTTGGAATTTCTCTGCTAAATGAAATGAATGTATGATGCGAGCAGTTATGGGTAAAATTTGGGGTGTGACAGAGGGTTTCAGTCAAGTCTTGCCCTCTTGGGGGATGAACCAAGGCATATCCTAATTGTCTCTTGAAGAGCGAAGGGTTGTAGTTGATGCAACCTTTTACTCCAATCAAAGGCACATTAGGGTATTGCCCACAGCTAGTAATGATGTCTTTGCCCTTGGTGCTCTGAGTGCACCATCTGATGTCTTCTGATGTAAGGGCAATAAATCTCTTAGCCCAATTCCTTGGCTGGTGAGGGTTTAGGAAAGTGTCAGACTTTGGAAAATGTCTTAACAACCAACAGTAATAAAGGAGAGCACAACATTTAACCAGTCTTCCCATTTTCTTCTCATTCCTCTGGTGTACTAAATAGTAGAAGTCTCCAAGCAGGGTAGGAACTGGGTTCCTCAGCAAGAACATGTGAATAGCATTCTTGCTTACAAACTCTGGCTCATCTGCAAACAAGATAACTCCATATATGTTGAGTGCCAAGAGTGCACAAACAACATCCCACTTCTTTGCTGCAGCATGCAGGGTGGCCTGGGAGATCAAGAAGTCTAAGTGAAGGCCTGGAATCCTAACCTTGGCGGGCATGCTCTGATCAATGAGGGAAGGCTCCAAATGCAATGCCTTAGCTATGTCTTCATTCTTGGGAGCAACCATCTCAGGGTTGAAAGGAATCCCTCTCCTGATAGGGACACCTAACAATATGGAAAATTCTTCTAGCAAAGGTCCCAACTGAAAATCATGGAATGTGAAGCATCTGAGAGGAGGATCATAAAACTGCAAGCAAGTATGGATCATGCTCCTCTGGGATGCATCCAGGTCCATGATCATGTCCATTATGCCTCCATAATGTTCCTTGAATAATGGGACATGATCAAGATAATGAGAGACTGGATCTGTCTAATGCCTGTCAGGGTAGGCTCAAAGAAGTGATATGTGATGTTGCTCAGTGTCCATGGTGACAATGGATGCTGGTGAAGAAAACTGAGGGTGACTGCTAATGAAGATCACTGAAGAAGATGCTGAAGATGGGTCTATGATGAAGGCAGCTGATGGAGAGAACTGGAAAGAATCTCTGGTGAAAATGCTGGTGGAGAGTCTCTGATGAAGACAAACTAATGAAGGCTGGAGAAGGAACTCTGGTGAAGATGCTGGTGCAGATAACTGGAGGAATTTGAGCAGCAGAACAGGTCAAAACCAAACCAAAGATAATAAGGTGGATACCCTGTAAAACAAATAGGCAAATGTTAAATGATGCAAAATGATGTATGCAGAATGATATGCAAAGGGTTTGTGATCAGGTGCTGGATCTGTTATTTGCCTTGATAGGGTCCATGTGTGTTCATAAGTCCGAATGGAGGCTTAGAAAACCAGTAACCAGGTGGGGGGCTCAAATAAAGAGTCACAAGTCCAGGGTTTTCACAAGAACTGTCCAAAATAATACATTCTTAAAACAAAACTGGCAACAGGGTATGATGAGGCCAAGGGTTCCTGCAAACCTGTAAACATCCCAACCCCCTCACATGTAATGTTCTAGAACAAGGATCCTCAGACTTGGATCGGTTATGAGAAGTGTAAACACTTCTAACCTGGAGGTACAGTGTTTACAATAACCATAAAAGATCCTCCTCTAATTCACCTCAGATGCTGAAGGTCATAAAAATTCATCCAGACTTAGCAGGCTTCCCAGATAGCCCTAGTACTACAGGAAATCCGTAGCACAGAGTTCTCAAGAAGAAACCCATGTCTGAATCATGTTTCATATTCCCGCACCAGACCGAAATGGAATGGGAAAGAATATGAAGCCACTCTATCATATGTGTCACTCAGGTCCCTGGTATGGAACCTTAATCACTCAACAATCCCACCCAACAAAGCAGACAGGAGATCCAGCACCAGTGATATGATAACAGTATGAAATGCATAAAAAATGTAAATGAAAACTATAAATAAAGCTGTACAGAAAGCAATAAATAAAGCAACAAATAAATAAGCACAAATAGCACATAACATCCCCGTAAACATAAATCAAACAAGCGCTAGGAGGTGTCGCTCCCACCAAATGACACCCGGTCAAAAGGGGTACAAACGCGAACGGTCGGCGAAAGAGGAAGAGAACACACAGGGGTGAACTCAGATGAAAAAGTCGCCAGCTAGGAATTTTTATCCCGGAGGAAAGGTAATGATGCATAGACCTAGAAAGATATGGATAAGACGGTTGCGAACCAGAGAGACTGAGAAAGGGGGTTGGTTACAACCTGGGAAGGTATTAGCACCCAGATTGTCCGTCATACTCGACGGGATCCACGCTTGAAAGATTTGTGTTTTAAAGGGGTAGTGTCAGTGCAATTTGTGTATCAAAGCTGGAAAAGAATGCAAGTGTCAGTGTAAAAGAAAATGTGAAGTGTATATGTGGAGTGTCAGTGTAAGAACAGGAGTGAAATGCTCAAGACTATGAGGCTTAAAGAATAATGCTGGAAAGAGGGGGAATATACAGAGACTTTTGTTCGATAACTATTAAGTTATGCCTACGTATCCTCTCGTGCAATGAGGAAGTCAGAACACCGTAGTTCGACCAAAAGAGACTGAAAGGTTAAGTTGACTTGTGAACTGCTTGCTTGCCTATGCTCAAGTGTATGACCTGTCTGGCTCAGGTGCAAAATGTCTTGCATTAGACTGAAGAAGAAAGTTCTCGTTTGTGAATGAATGAGATGAGGAAAGAATCCCGGAGGAGACGATTATTGTTTTTTTTTTGTGTTTTCAATCTTTTATTGCTTTTGGAAATTTGTCATAAGAAAATGAGCTTAAGCCTAAACCAATGGATTAGTAAACTCATCACATCTTCCCTCTGATTAGGGGTAATGAGAATACCTTAAGTGTGAAGTCAGCATCTCACACTTAATCACCATGGTGTAGGATTAAGATCATTAACCTACTTGTGATTATTTAGATGTTTTTGTTTAGTGTTAAGTAATGAGATTAAGCCATAATCAAAGATTTAATGGTCTCATTACACCATCCTAATAGAAGGATAATAGATGAGAGCATTTAAGCTGAGAAAGACTCCTCAACTTAATCCATGATTAGGGATTAACCTCATGACAAAACAAAGTCTTTATTAAAGTGGATTTTAGTTAATGATAAGATGAAGAAGTGAATTTTATGTTTGGTAAGACAACTTGAGGGGGACTTGTCCATTAACACTAGGGTTAGTCCTTCTTAACCAATTAAGGAAGAATTAGAACCCTAATGTAAGGCCCAAGTTACAAGCTTGATGTCTTAGTGATTATTAGATGGATTAATTAAAGGGTTTAAACACATTAAGGGTTTAACACTTAGGATTAATGTTATACACTCCATCCTAATAGAAGGATGCAGGCATAAGCTTAATCACAAAGCCTTAAAACCTTTAGGGTTTAGTCCTTGATTATGAGGTGAGAAGAGAAGACTCAAAGATGACACAAAGGTAAAACTAAATGGGGGAACTAAACAAACCCTAATTGTGATCATGCTTGGGTATCCTAGAGTTTGTGAGGCCTAAGAGAGAAATAATCTCCAAAGAGCCACCCAGGAAAGAAACAGATGAAAGGAGCAAGAAACAGAGAGAAGCAAAACAACTTGCTTCACTTAAGAAGACAAGTTGTCTGAAGGGAGAAAGTGGGGAAGAACATGAATTAGGAAGCTCACTCTAATACAAAGATAAAATGCAGCAATGATGCATAAGAGATATGAAAAGAGATTGTGAGAAGTGAAGGCAAATTCACTTCTCAAAACAACTTACCATCTGAAAAGTTAGCAAAAGAAATGAAATGCAATGTGTGAGATGCAATGTCATGATGCAAACCAAAACCAGAAGCAAGAACATGGAGTTAATGATGCTAAGAGATGATGCAAACACATGACAAGAGATGAGAGTGTTCATACAAAGACAAGGATGCAAATGAGACATGCTTTGAACCATGAATGTTCATGAAAAGTTATGAAATGCAATGGACATATAACATGGCAAATAAAATATGAAATGATCACACATGATTCTAATATGTCCTAAGATGTATCATGAATCAAATGAATGCACAAAATGTCATGGCAAGTCAATGGATGCAAGCAAATGAGAAATGGATGCAAGGGAAAGCACAAATTAGGGTTACATGCATCATGCAAAGAAAAAATCCAAAACCAGAAGCAAATGACATGATAAAAATTTGAAAATGCAATCAAAGATACCCTAAACCTATACAAACTCACTGCCCAAAGGAGAGGGTCCAACTCTTAACCTAATGAAAGTTATGAATTTCCTAAGATTGCTAGGGTTTTGGGGTACCTCACCAAGAAAAATGCTAAACAAATTGAAAATGCAAAATCAATTCAACTCAAATTTATCCTATAAACTACATACTATGAAGAGTGCAATGCAAAAAGAATCATCATCCAACTCTCAAAGGTTAGGCAGAAGGAATTTTTGAAGTTTGAAACAAAATATTGCCTTAAAATGAAATTAATTCCAATGAAAAGAATCAAAAGGCATCAAGAACAAAAAAGAAATTTGGTTTGAGAGTTGGACAATGTTTCTAAATGTTTTAAAATGCAATGTGAATTTTTTTGGTGATTTTTAAATACCTAAATGTATTTTTAATTAATTAATTTTCATTAACTAATTAACGATAAACATTTAAATGATTTAAAAATAATTTTTAATGCAAAAATTAAAAATAAAAATATTTTTGTGTTCTGAAAATTCATGAAACCCTTGACAAAAATTTTCATAATTTTTAAATGATTTTAGCTATTTTTAAAAATTCGTGCAAAATAAATATGAAACAAATAAAAATAAAATGAATTTAAATGAAAAAGGAGAAAGTCAGCAAATCTAATGGTTGAGATTCAAATTCACATGGGCGGGAGTTGACCTGGCGTGCAAACGAACGACCCACATTCAAACTGGCCTAATTAAGTCATTAGTCCTAATCCTAGCCCTAATCACTTTCAGATGACCGGAACAGTGTTTCGGTCATCTTCTTCGGCAAGGTGTTCATCCTATCTCACTCTCTACGCATCAAAACTTCACCAAAATCTCCAGATTCAATCCTTAAACATCATTAAACCTAAACCCCACCCCAAAAATCATTTATTTTCACTTAATCATAAGAATCAAATCAAAACTCATTTCACGGGCAAAGTTTCAGAACAAGCATACATGGTCATTTTTCACTCATTTTCAAAACCAATCACATCATGGTAATCAGTGAAGCACAAGGAAGCATTTAGAAACTAAAAATGGAAGTTCTGGAAAATTAAATGCCATGGCTACCTGAGCTTGAGCTTTCTCAGTTTGCAACTTTCTGGCCAGCTTTTTGCTTTCAATCACTTCCAATGACCCCCCTGAGAAGTTTGCAAGGCTTGATTGGAGTTTAAAATGGCTGGTTTGTGAGACTGATCAAGTTCTATACAGAGAGGGGAGGAAATCGTGTTTTGATTTCAGGGAGTTTCAGGGCAAGGTGAAGGGTCAGGGATGATCAGTGAGACATGCTGAGATGTTCTATGGAGTTTGTTTTTATGTTTGATGCTTGTGTGAAGTGTTTCGAATGAAAATGCATAAGAGGGCAAAGCTTGGAGCTATGGCTTGGATAGTGTTTCAGGCTTGTGTGTCTGTTGTGTTGTGTTGCATTTGGTCCACTTATCACTCTTGGATAGGTCAGAGGAGTTGGTCTGGCCTAGCTTGATTGGTATGGGTCTTTATGCAAAAAGTCAATGTTAGGTGTACTTGAGGTATGGGCAAGTGTAAGGCTGTGATAGGGGCATGGTTGGGATCAGCTGAGTTTAGGGAGAACCATGGAAATGGATTAGAGGCAAGGCAGCAAGTGGATTAGGGTTTGTCATAGGTTTTGCAACTTTGTGACTTTTGGCCCCCTTTGTGATTTCTGGATCCACAAGTCATGAAAATGGGAAAACTCTTGGTGCATTCTGAATTTTAGGCAATGGTTTATGTTTGTGCAAGGATTAGAAGTCACTTTGAGGTCTCATTTTACCTTGGCAAGGGATTTTGCAACTTTGCCTCTTTGGTACATAACTTGAAATTATGTGATTTTTCCCAACTTTGACAAGCCATAACTTTTGATCCAAAATGAATTAGAATGAGTTCTTGTACTTTTAGAAATGGGAATGATCCATTCTACAACTTTCATGACCAAAGGTTTCCCATTTGAAGCATTTTTGAATAAAAAAGAAAGGGTTGAAAAAGTTTCCCAAAATGGCAAGTTTACATTATAAGTCATTTTCCCAAAAAGGCAACTTTGCAAATGGCTTGAAATTCTTCAATTTTGTGAACTTTTAACATCTTCTATGATCAAATAAAGATCACACACATTCAAAATGATGAAGAATACCCTTTGGTTAGGTCATTGGGGGCCTCAGATGCCCTGATTTTGCACTGACTTGCTCAAGAAGTCAACTCTTGATTAGATGCCTTCCCCATGGAATTTCTTCATGAAAATTGATATGCATGATCCTCATAACATATAGAGACCAATAGAAACAATAATGACCAAATAAATTGGAGTTATGGCCTCTGAAACCAAAACCCTAATTTTAGGTCATCTGTGTAGTTAAACCTGGCTCTGCTTCCATGCCATTCTCAGTTCTTGTGATTCTTTGACTTTCTTGACTTTGTGGGGATACAACATGATGCTTGAACATACATGGACCCCTTTTAAGTGATTGAAGACCTTTGGAGTGGTTCAAATAGCTCTTGGATTGCTCAGATCACAAACCCTAGGTGCAGATGACTTAGAGGCAATGCAGTGAATCAAGTATGCAATATGAGATGGTATGATTGATCTTATGCATATGAAAAGATCACAAGCCATGGTGTGAATGGGTGAGGGAAAATTTGGGGTGTTTACAGCTGCCCCTATTCAAACATGAGTTAGCTGTGCAGGATGTAAACAACGGCTTAACAGGCAAACAGGATAACTTGCGGTTGAATACCAAAGACAGTCCAAAATTTGCACTCACAGAATGAAGAAGAAAAGGGATATAGATTGTAAATGAAAATAAAGTATGATTATAAAGTGCGGGTGACAGAGGACGACCGTCGAGCAGAGGACAACTGCCGGGGATGAAGCAATGGCGGGGACGACCGACATGCTGGGGATATGAGAGATTATGACGACCATAAGGTGAAGCTAAAAGACTCTCTGAGGATTAAGGGTAAATGAAATAAATGATGAGGTACGGTCATCAAAAGGTGAAGGACGATCACCTAGCAGGGGACGGCTGCTATGTCGGGGATAAGATGAGGGACGGTCATCTAAGGTGAAGGACGATCACCTGGCAAGGTACGGCTGCCGAAGGTATCGCGACATAGGACGAATGTCGGATAACAAGTTCGACGACGGGGACGGACATCGGATAAGCATGATGATGGACGATCATCAAGAGGTGAAGGACGATCATCTAGCAGGGTACGGCTGCTCTCGGGGTTTATCATGACATAAGACGAATGTCAGATAACAAGATCAACGATGGGGACGACCATTGGATAAAATGATGAAGGACGATCATCAAAAAGGTGAAGGACGATCACCTGGCAGGGTACGGCTGCCGAAAAGGTATCATGACATAGGACGAATGTCAGATAGAAAGGAAATAGTTTAACAAGTTTTGTTGGGGACTTTGCTGGGGAATAGTAAACACGGACGAGTGTTTACATCCAAGAAATGAAAGGTATAAGTGTTTGACACGGTGTATAGATTGAAGATGCGGACGAGCATCCTTAAGATTATGATACGGACGAGTATCGGGTAGAAACAAACGCTGACACATGTTCAGAGGTGATGATATAGACGAGTATCAACTGGTTAACAAAGAACACAGACGAGTGTCAGATCTGAAGGGACTCTTCTGGGGAACAATAGACACAGGCGAGTGTCTAAATTCGAGAAGACCTAAGTGTTTGATACGGTGTATAGATTAAAGATGCGGACGAGCATCCTTAAGGCTATGATACGGACGAGTATCAGTAGAAACAAATGCTGACGCATGTTCAGAGATGATGATACGGACGAGTATCAACGGGTTAACAAAGAACACAGACGAGTGTCGAATCTGAAGGGACTCTTCTGGGGAACAATAGACACAGGCGAGTGTCTAAATTCGAGAAGACCTAAGTGTTTGATACGGTGTATAGATTAAAGATGCGGACGAGCATCCTTAAGACTATGATACGGACGAGTATCAGTAGAAACAAACGCTGACGCATGTTCAAAGATGATGATACAGACGAGTACCAACTGGTTAACAAAGAACACGGACGAGTGTCGGATCTGAAGGGACTCTTCTGGGGAACAATAGACACAGGCGAGTGTCTAAATTCGAGAAGACCTAAGTGTTTGATACGGTGTATAGATTAAAGATGCGGACGAGCATCCTTAAGACTATGATACGGACGAGTATCAGTAGAAACAAACGCTGACTCATGTTCAGAGATGATGATACAGACGAGTACCAACTGGTTAACAAAGAACACGGACGAGTGTTGATTCTGATGGGAAATAAATGGTGTATACAAGATACGGACGAGTATCTATATGAGGAAAGGTATGAGTAAGACACGGACGAGTGTCTATCTGAAAAAGTGCATTATAAACAAATATATGATCTACAAAGTATTTAGGTAACTATGTTGGGGAAGGTGACACGGACGGGTGTCAAGGAATCGGTATGTATATGTATTTCTACGGTGAGTGCAAAGGGGACGCTTTGGCTTTCTGCTGGGTATGACACGGACGGGTGTCAAGGAGTATCTGTAAGAGAAATGTCTTGGCTCTCTGCTGGGGAATTTCGGGGAGCATTCTGTATATTGTTGACGGATTGTCAGTATTTACAAGTGTTGGATTCAGATCATGGCTTATGATTATGCAATATGTTTGATTTTTGCCGTAATGCTCCGTATTAGACGGAATGCTACGCTCTGCGGGGAAAATATGATGTGAATGTTATGTTTATGCAAAGATACCGATCCGAGGTCCAGATCCCATTGCTGTGAAGATCTCTGGCTGATCTTCTTGAAGAATATCCCAGCTGGGGAGGAGATCACTGGTAGATCCGTCATGTATGACTCTGTATAGGGAAGTAGGTCACTGATACCTATCTCATTAATGAGGGACCCAACTGGGGTTTGTAGAAGCTTTCTTCACTCTGTTGTGAGGTCCTCAGGTACTGCTTTGCCGAATAAAGATTGACACTCTGTGGGGAGATGGTTCCCTGGCTTTTGTTCTTGGCCGAGGAGGAATAAAAATGGCAAATCAGCTGGGGAGAAAGCGCCTCTGGTGCTGAGACTGAGTAAATAATGATTGGCCAGCTTGCTGGGGTGAAGCTTTCATGCCCCATGTTGTGCTCTGAATACATGCAATCTTGAAAAGACAGAGAAACGCACAAGTAATCCCGAGGCATCCCTTACCAGATTCCTTCATAAGAGTTTTAGAAACTCCCGGGGGGTGAGTATATTTCCTGCAAGCACGTATTTTTTAGAAGAGAAGCATCTGTATTTATGCAATCAATATCTTAAAGACATCGGACATTTTCGCAAATAAAATGTACGAGACGGAACGTGATTGAAAATCTGATTTTATTAATTCGTGTGCCCTGAATTGGCAAGATACAATCAAAGAAACAAATCCCCTAAAATGAGGAGATTGTTACAAATTGAGAGACAAAAGAGGTTGGCAATGTTGATGACGCTTCAAGGAGCTTCCCTTTTGCTATGACTCGTATGACATTTGGCGTTCTTCTCGTCTTGCTTTCTGAAGAGGGCTGATTCTGACCGATGCTCGAACCTTTCGAACCCTACCAAGTTATAAGTGATACAGACGAATTCAGAACGCAGTTGTTCGCTTATTCCCTTATTTTGCATGGATCGCCCTTTCGGGTTTTCAATCCATCGGGATACCCATTTTTGCCTGAGTTGTCCGATGCGGCTTTTCAACTCAGCGGGTGTACATTTTTTTTATTTCCCTTATTTGTGCCCGAGTCTTTCATTCTGTTTTTGACTCGCCGGGATGCCCTATTTTTGCCTGGACTTACATTCTGTTTTTATGTCCAGCGGGTCATTTTTATGCGATGTATTTTTTAACTGCATCTGAATTCACAGGGGACAGGAAGTCTTTACCATCCATAGTACTGAGCATTCGTGCTCCACCGGAGAAAACTTTCTTTACTACGAATGGCCCTTCATAGTTCGGGGTCCACTTGCCCCTGTGGTCTGCATGAGGAGGGAGGAGTCTTTTCAGCACAAGATCTCCTACTTGGTACTCTCGGAGCCTGACTTTCTGATCGAAGGCTTTCTTCATCCTTTTCTGATACAGCTGCCCATGACAAATTGCAGCCAATATCTTTTCTTCAATCAGATCCAGTTGTTCGTATCGGGATCGGACCCACTCTGCTTCATTCAGTTTAACATCCATCAGTACCCGCATGGAGGGTAATTCAACTTCAACAGGTAGGACTGCCTCCATACCATACGCAAGTTTATACGGTGTTGCCCCAGTGGACGTTCTGATTGACGTACGGTACCCATGCAAGGCAAACGGTAGCATTTCATGCCAGTCTTTGTAGGTGACTACCATCTTTTGCACAATCTTCTTGATGTTCTTGTTAGCTGCCTCAACAGCGCCATTCATCTTTGGCCTGTAAGGAGAAGAATTGTGGTGTTGGATCTTGAAGTCCCGACATAGCTCTGCCATCATTTTGTTGTTCAAGTTGGAACCATTGTCATTAATGATTCTCTCGGGCACTCCATACCGACAGATGATGTCTCTCTTCAGAAAACGGGCTACCACTTGCCTTGTAACATTTGCATAGGAAGCTGCTTCAACCCACTTGGTAAAATAGTCAATGGCTACCAGGATGAATCTATGGCCATTTGAAGCAGTTGGTTCAATCTTGCCAATCATATCAATGCCCCACATAGCAAAGGGCCAGGGTGAAGACATCACATTCAGAGGATTGGGAGGCACATGCACTTTATCCGCATAAATCTAGCATTTATGGCATTTTCTGGCATAGGCACAACAGTCGGCGTCCATTGTGATCCAGTAATAGCCCGATCTTAGTAACTTCTTGGCCATGGCATGCCCTCCTGCATGGGTACCAAAGGATCCTTCGTGCACTTCGTGCATCAACAAGTCTGCTTCTGTTCTATCAACACACCTGAGAAGTACCATATCAAAGTTTCTCTTGTATAGGGAACCGTCAGTATTCAGGAAGAAACTACCAACTAGCCTTCTTAACGTCTTCTTGTCATTGGAAGATGCCCCAGGTGGGTATGTTTGATCCTCCAAGAAGCACTTAATATCATGGAACCAAGGCTTATCATCTTTGACAACATCTGCTGCAAATACATATGCTGGTCTGTCAAGTCTGGATACTGAGATCCGAGGCACAAAGTTGGCAGCTTGAACTTTGATCATGGACGAAATGGTAGCCAGGGCATCAGCAAACTGGTTTTCGTCCCGAGGGATATACTCAAGCTTGACTATTGTAAAGAAAGTCAATAACCTCCTTGTATAATCCCGATAAGGTATCAGATGATCCTGGTGCGTGTACCATTTGCCGTTGGTTTGATTAACTACCAGAGATGAATCTCCGAACACAGTCAAAGTCTTGATCCTGAGGTCAATGGCTTCCTCAAGACCCATAATACAAGCTTCGTATTCAGCTTCGTTGTTAGTGCAGTTAAAAGTGAGCTTTGCCGAGAAAGGCATGTGAACCCCTTTAGGTGTAATGAGTATTGCACCAACACCACGACCATTCATATTAACAGCCCCATCAAACATCATAGTCCATTCTTTTTCTGGGTCAGGCCCTTCAGTGTGAACAGGTTCTTCATGATCTTTCGCTTTTATGAACATGATGTCTTCATCAGGGAAGTCAAATCTCATAGGCTGGTAATCGTCAATAGGTTGCTCAGCAAGATAATCAGATAGTACACTGCCCTTGATGGCTTTCCGAGATGTGTACTGGATGTCATATTCTGTGAGGATCATTTTCCATCTTGCAACCCGTCCGGTAAGTGCTGGCTTCTCAAAAATGTACTTAACCGGATCCACTTTGGAGATCAATAAAGTAGTGTGGGTCAACATATACGGTCTTAGTCGGCGAGTAGCCCATGCTAAAGCACAGCAAGTTTTCTCGAGCAGTGAATAACGTTGTTCACAGTCGGTAAACTTTTTGCTTAGGTAGTATATTGCATACTCTTTTCGACCAGACTCGTCATGCCGGCCCAGCACACACCCCATTGACTCTTCTAATACTGTTAAGTACATTATTAGAGGTCTTCCTTCAACTGGAGGCATAAGGATTGGAGGCTCTTGTAAATATTCCTTGATCTTGTCAAAAGCCCTCTGGCAGTCTTCGTTCCACCTGACCGTTTGTTCTTTTCTGAACAGCTTGAACAAAGGCTCACAGGTTGCTGTAAGGTGAGATATGAACCTTGAAATGTAGTTCAATCTACCTAGAAACCCCTGAACTTCTTTCTCAGTCTTCGGTGCAGGCATTTCTTGAATGGCTTTAACTTTGTCAGGGTCAACTTCAATCCCTTTCTCACTCACAATAAATCCCAGCAGCTTACCGGATCGCACCCCGAATGTGCATTTGTTGGGGTTTAACTTCAATTGGTACTTCCTCAGACGCTTGAATAGCTTCAACAGATTTACCAGGTGGTCTTCTTCTGTGAGGGACTTGGAAATCATGTCATCCACATAACATTCAATTTCTTTATGGATCATGTCGTGGAATAATGTTACCATAGCCCGTTGATACGTTGCACCAACATTCTTCAGTCCGAATGGCATCACCTTGTAACAGAACGTGCCCCAGGGTGTGATGAAAGTTGTCTTCTCCATGTCTTCAGGTGACATCTTGATCTGATTATATCCTGAAAATCCGTCCATGAAGGAGAACACCGAGAACTGAGCCGTATTATCAACCAATACATCAATGTGAGGTAAGGGGAAGTCATCTTTCGGGCTGGCTCTGTTCAGATCCCGGTAGTCCACACACATCCTCACCTTGCCATCTTTCTTAGGCACAGGTACAATATTAGCGACCCACGGCGGATAACTAGTCACAGCAAGGAACCCGGCATCCCACTGCTTTTGCACCTCTTCTTTTATCTTCATTTCCATATCTGGGCGAGTACGACGCAACTTCTGTTTTACCGGCGGACAATCCTCTTTCAAAGGCAGCTTGTGCATGACAATATCGGTGTCCAACCCAGGCATATCCTGATAAGACCAAGCAAAGACATCTACATACTCCCGAAGCATATCAATCAATTGTTCTTTCAATGAGTCTTGTAGGCAGGCCCCAATCTTAACCTCTTTCACGTTTTCTTCCGTACCAAGATTAACCGTTTCAACCTCCTCCTGATGAGGAGTGATAACCTTCTCCTCTTGCCTTAACAACCTGGCTATCTCTTCAGGAAGCTCATAATCTTCTTCAACCCCTTCATCAGCTTGATTGATTGGATTGTCAAAGTCATTAGAAGTCATAGCAGTGTTGTTGTCGGTGCAGTCTGAAAGGCATGCTCTGCAAGGGTTTAGATTGTTCATTTTAGTGATCAATTTTAATCTTGTTTAGAAAAAGTTAAATGAAGTTTTCATTTTGGAAAACATTGCCATTTTATTTTTGTACAAAAAGAAAAATGAAAAACAGTGAGCGGAAAAGAAAAAGACTCATTTGCAAAAGATGTCCGATATTCATTGATTGATCCGTTTGCACAAAATTACAAGATGGCCCGATTACAAAATGAGTCTTGTCATCTTGGGCAAGATGCAAGACTTGATGCATGCTTAAAAATACAGGAAATAATAATTACTCTGCGGGAGTAACCCTTATAATTTCCTGGGAAGACCAGTTAAGGACTTGGCTCCCCGGGATCCTTGGACGTATCCAGCTCTCCAGGTTGCGGTCGCTTTCTTCCTCGTCTTCCTAGTTGTTCACTGCATCAGGGGTGAGCATCCCCCCGCTGACAAAACTGGGCTTCTTGGCAGCCTCTGATTGATCTTGTTGAGTTGGTTTGTAACCCAACCCAAATCTGTCCTCCTTCTTCTCCACGGGCAACAGCTTGCCCCAGCCTTGGGCAGTCCCCTCTTCAACAACCTTCCTAGCCTGCTGATAAGACGTCATGGAAGTTCCCAGTACAGCAGAGGCTTCATTTATGTTTAGGGCCTCAAACCCTTGGCTCATAGATTCATGGATCTCTCCATCCATCTCAATGTACTTGTACGTAGCCAAATGGCTAACAAAGATGTCTTATTCACCACAGATGGTGATGATCTAGCCTTCCCACTCGAATTTCAGCTTCTGGTGAAGGGTAGACGTAACAGCGCCAGCGGCATGGATCCAAGGTCTACCCAACAAACAGTTGTAGGCCGGCTGAATGTCCATCACATAGAAGGTAATTTTAAAAGTCTGCGGGCCAATCATCACAGGAAGATCAATCTCTCCAAGCACTAATCTTTTAGAGCCATCAAACGCTCTCACCACCAAATTACTCGGACGCAGTGCCAAGCCATCATACTCAAGCTTCACTAAGGCTTTCTTTGGCAGAACATTGAGTGAAGACCCAGTGTCCACCAGTACATGTGATAGAACAACACCCTTGCATTCTAGAGTGATGTGTAAAGCCTTGTTGTGGTTACGTCCCTCAGTTGTTAAGTCAGCATTGGTAAAGCCCAGTCCATGACTGGTGTTGACATTTGCCACCACAGTTTCTAGCTGATTAACAGTGATCTCCTCTGGCACGTATGCTGCGTGCAAGACTTTCAATAATGCATTCCTGTGAGCTTCAGAACACATCAACAGGGACAATATGGAGATTTTTGAGGGAGTTTGGTGAAGCTGATCCACCACTTTGTAATCAATTCTCTTTATAATTCTAATGAACTCATCTACATCTTGCTCAAAAGATGTCTTCTGAGTTTCCTTGATAATTGGTTCTTCAGATATCACACTCTTTCCCTTTGCTTTGGCAGCAGCTTCTGCTTCGGCATTAGGTCTTTGCAATTGTGAGGCAAAAAGGCGTCCTCTTCTGGTGAAGCCTCCGCCTCCCCCAACATTATCAATCTGTGGAGAAGAGGTTGAAGAATCCAAAGTGATTTTCTCTCCGTTGAAGTAAAGGTCAGAGCCATAATGCCAAGGTATGGCATTGCTGCTTTCATTGGGAACTGGTCCAGGTACCGTGATGGTAACTGGACTGACTGCTGCAGAGGAGGGTACTGAGATGGTGTGCGGATCGTAGTAAATTGTAACTGGTGATCTGGCAGGAAGTGCCACTGCTTGTTGTTGGAAATTGTTGTTTGGAGGAACATCTGATGGATCATAGTAGATGGTGACTGCTGAGATATCTTCATTAATTTCTGTTGGCGTTGTAGAAGATTCTGCTGAATAAATGGATGCTGATGTTGTAGAAGAAATGGTTGTTGACATTTGATTTGTTGAAGTGATGGACGGAGCCATTGTTGATGAAATTGATGAATTAGTTTGAATGATTGTTGTTGCAGTTGTAGGAGAATCAGGAATTGTTGTCAAAGGAATTGCTGGATTTGTAGGTGCCGTTGTTGAGATCTGAAGTATACCACTTTTGATAAGACCGTCTATGCCGCTTCTCAAGTTATCACACCCGTTGACCGAAATGTTGCAATAACCACAATCGAGCTCACACCCGGGGAACATCAGGCACTCTAGGAGCTGAGCTTTAATTTCGACCAGAGGCGTCCGAATCTGTCCAACACTGGTGATTAAGAAAGATGGCTTGTCTTCCTCAATGGCATTAATTCTTGGCCCTCTATGATTGGGCATGGGATTCTTGGTGACACTTGGAGGGGGTGCAAAGTTGAGGGCTTTAGAATCCACCAGATCTTGTACCTTCATTTGCAAGGCCCTGCATTTCTCTGTGTTGTGGCCAGGTGCATTGGAGTGGAAAGCACATCTGGCGTTGACATCATAATTTCTTGGTAGATTAGAGGGATCTGGTGGTGCCAATGTCCTTAATCCAACCAAGTTGAGTTTCAGGAGTTGTGGCAATAAGGCAGCATAAGGCATAGGGATAGGGTCAATCACCCTATTTGCCTGTGACGGTCTCTGCTGAAAAGGCCTTTGTTGTTGATTGTTGTTATTGTTGTAGGTTCTCTGTGGTGGATACTGAACTTGCTGTTGATAGTGGGGTTGTTGTGGTGGTTGATATGCTGGTTGTTGAGGAATCGGAGCTAGAATAGTGACAGCTGCTATTGATCTGTGGACATACTGAGGTCTGCCCCTGCTGGCATGAATGGCATTTGTCTCACCGGTTCTTCTAGGTCCCACAAAAGGCTTCCTGGGATTACTAGACGAACTTGCACCATTATCAGAAATTTTACCCATCTTTAATAGGCTTTCAATTCTTTCCCCAGCTATAACTACGTCTGCGAAGCTGGTGGAAGAAAAGGCAGCTAGCCTATCAATATATGTCCCTTGCAGGGTGTTCATAAACATGTCGGCCATTTCTCTTTCCGACATGGGTGGCTGGACAGCAGCAGCAAGCTGTCTCCACCTCTGGGTATATTCCCTGAAGCTTTCTCTGGAGGACTGAGACATTCCCATCAAAAGGTTCCTGTTAGGAGCCATGTCTAGATTGTATTGGTACTTCCTGATGAAGGCTTCAGCTAGGTCCTTCCAGCATCTGATAGTAGCTCTGGTTAAGTGTGAATACCACTCCCTCGAAGCCCCAGTCAAACTGTCTTCAAAGTAAAACATCCACACTTTTTCATCCATGGTGTATGCCTTAAGTCTCCCCAGAAAGGACTGTAAGTGAGTTTGTGGACAGGAAGTGCCATTGTATTTCTCGAAGCACGGGGGTTTAAACTTGTGGGGAATCCTTACCCCATCCACTAACCCCATATCCATGACATCAAAACCTAGGGAATTTTGAGACTCCAGAGATCTCAACTTCTCAGCAATTTCATCAAACCTCCTATCATAGACTTCATCCCCAGCTCCCATTACAGTAAATTGCTCCTCCTGAGGATCTTCTTGCAAGATCCTGCCTACAGTAGTATTTCCTTGCACATTACCCGGTATGTTGACTTCCGGATGTAGATGAGGTCCATATACTGGTGGGTTAACATGAGGCTGACCCCTCTCATTGTTACTTGTTCCTCCAGTTCCCAGATGGGGTTCTTCCGGGGTTTGTCTTTCTACCAATGCCCTCAACCTTTCTTGACTTTGGGCCAACCCATTCATTACTTCCATGAATTGGGTCATTTGGTTTCTCATCTCCAGCCTTTCATTAGCCATCTGAGTTCTGACTTCTGTCAGATCTTGCTGTACTTGATCCATTTGGATACCAGGAAGATTGTTGCGAGTAGGATACCGGTGCGGACGGTTGAGAGGGAACACCCGACGGCGAGCAATAATTCCTGAAGCACAACAGAGTTAGTAACAAACAAAACAAAACCCTACAAAACAAAACAAAAGTTAGTATGCAATGCAGTATGCTTATTTATTTTCCAGGGTATCCGGCTTGGCTCTTGGTTTTGACCTTTCCAGACCCTGAGGAAGATGCTTTGGTGTTGCTTGAGAAAAGAAACTCAATGAAACAAACTAACAAATATATTACACATGGTGGATCACACATAGTTTGTTTTTACAACATATGCCCCTGAAGGGTCAAAATACAACATAAAAAAAAAAAGAAAAGTACATGAAATGGAAATAACAACAAGCAAAGAAGTCAAACATCTAATCCAAACTCATCCTCCTTAACCTCCTTCAAAAGTGCTTCAGTTACAGGACCAGCCGGGTGCTCTGTAATGTTTCTGATAAGAAGGTTTCTGGTGGCAATAGCAGTGGTCAGCTTCTTGTGCCTGTCCTGGTCCTTTGACCTCTTCAGACCAGCCCTAAGCTTCAATTCTGAAATCTCCTTCTGGGTTGCCAACAGAGCTTCTTGTTGTTTCTTTTCATTGGCCTCCAATTGCTCAATCCTGGCTTGAGTTCTCTTATCTTCTTGAGTACGAGCCTTAGTGATCCTGACCCACCTAGCTTGACTTTCTTGCAGATAGAGATCAGTCCTAGCCTTCTGAAACTGGGCCTCTTTACAGGCATTCTTCAAAATTTGCTCCCCAGCTCTTGATTTCTTGATGTAGTCCTCTGCTTTCTCAATCTTGGCCAGATGTTCCACCTTAAGCTTCTCCAACCTCTCAATGTCTAGACGACCATCACTCCTCTCCCAGAGGGTCTTCTTCAGAGCTTGAGACAGATTCTCATTCCTTTCCTTCAGCTTCTCAAATTCTTCCAGGCTGACAGTGGTTGGAGGTGGTATTGTGGATGGTCCAGGTGCATCCTCAATGGTGAAAGGCATCCCAGAAATCTGAGCCCTGGCATGAGACCATTCATAATACTGAGCTGAAGCCACATTATTGCACCTCCCAAGAATGGCCATCCCTTTGGTCTGGATATTGTCCCAAGCCCATGATGCTTGCCTGACAATAGCCACATTAGGCTTTATTTCACAATACAAGGTTTCAGCTAAATCGTGCACTCTAGGAGGGTGTACTAAAGCATAGCCCAATTGTCTCTTGAACAGCAAAGGATTGTAGTTGATGCAACCCTTCACTCCTACCAGAGGTACATTGGGGAACTGTCCACAACTAGTGATTATGTCCCTGCCTTTGGTGCTCTGGGTGCACCATCTGATGTCATCTGAAGTCAAAGCAATAAGTCTTTTAGCCCAATTCTTCTGTTGGTGAGGATTCAGGAAGGCATCAGTCTTGGGTAAGTGTCTAAGCAGCCAGGTATGGAATAGAGGAGCACAGCATCTCACCAATTTTCCTCTTTGCTTCTCATTTCTTTGATGGACAGAATAATAGAAATCTCCCAGCAATGTGGGCACTGGGTTCCTCGGAATGAAAATATGAATGGCATTCTTGCTGATAAATTTGGGCTCATCTGCAAATAGTATAACCCCATATATACTGAGGGCTAACAATGCACAAACTGCCCTCCATTCTCCCAAGGAGGCCTTCAGGATGGCCTGAGAAGTCAGAAAGTCCAGGTGCAAACCAGGGATCCCAGCCTTTGTTGTCATGTTCTGCTCAATCAATATAGGCTCAAGGTACAGTGCTTTTGCCACTTCTCCATTGCTGGGAGAAGTCATCTCTGGGTTGAAGGGGACACCACCCCTGACAGGTACTCCAATCAATGATGAGAACTCCTCCAGCAGAGGTCCTAGCTGAAAGTTCTGGAAAGTGAAGCATCTCAAAGGAGGGTCATAAAACTGTAGGCAAGTGTGGATCAAACTCCTCTGAGAAGGGTCCAGGTCCATAACCATATCAAGGATGCCTCCATAATGCTCTCTGAATAATGGGATGTGGTCTGGAGTGACAAGTGCCTGGACTTGCCTGATGCCAGCCAGCACAGGTTCAAAGAAATGGTATGAAATGTTGCTCTTCTTGGGTGCCATAACTGCTGATGAAGAGCTGAAACAAATGCTGATGATGAAGACTGACACTGGAGATGAGCCACTGATAGGCTGAGGCTGGTGATAAAATTAGCTGAAGCAGGCAACTGATAGTTGAAGCAGATAACTGATGAGCAGGGGTCTATGCAGATGAAGGGGTCAAAACCAAGCCAGATATGATGTGGATACCCTGAAAAACAAATAAACAAATGTTAAATGATGCAAATGATGAGTATGAAAATTATATGCAAAGGTTTGTGATCAAGTTGGATCTGATTACTGCCTTGATTTAAGTCCATGTATGTTTAAGAAGTCCAGATGGAGGTTCAGAAATCCATTAACCAAGGTGGGGGACTCAAATAAAGAGTCACATGTCCAGGGTTAAATCACAAGAACTGTCCAAAGTGGAGCATTCTTAAACAAAACAAAAATCAGGGTACGATGTGGCCAAGGGTACCTGCAAACCTGTAAACAGCCCAACCCCCTCACAGGTGATGTTCTAAAACAAGGATCTTCAGACTTGGATCAGTTATGAGAAGTGTAAACACTTCTAACCCGGAGGTACAATGTTTACAATAACCATAAGAGATCCTCCTCTAATTCACCTCAGCTTCTGAAGGTCATAATAAAGGTCATCCAGACTTAGTAGGCTTCCCAGATAGCCCTAGCACTACAGGAAATCTGTAGCACAGAGTTCTCAAGAAGAAACCCACATCTGAACCGTGTTTCATATTCCCGCACCAGACCGAAATGGAATGGGAAAGAACATGAACCACTCTAGCCTAGGTGTCACTCAGGTCCTAGGTATAGGACCTTAACTCTCAATAGAACCCCACCCACCAAAACAAAAACCATATCCAGCAAGATGACAGTATGACAGTATGATGTATAAAGCTGTAAAGAAAGCAATAAATAAATGTACATAAAGCAGTAAATAAAGCATATAAACAAATACAAATAACACATAACACCCTAGTAAACACAAATCAAACAAGCGCTAGGAGGAACCCACAAAAAGAACCAGAAGCCCTGGTTACAGTATAAGGGTCCCCATCAGAGTCGCCAAGCTGTCGCTCCCACCAAATGACACCCGGTCAAAAGGGGTACAGACGCAAACGGTCGGCGAAAGAGGAAGAGATCACACAGGGGTGAACTCAGATGAAAGAGTCGCCAGCTAGACATTTTTATCCCGGAGGAAAGGTAATGCTGCATAGACCTAAAAAGATATGGATAAGACGGTTGCGAACCAGAGAGACTGAGAAAGGGGGTTGGTTACAACCTGGGAAGGTATTAGCACCCAGATTGTCCGTCGTACTCGACGGGATCCACGCTTGAAAGATTTGTGTTTTAAAGGGGTAGTGTTAGTGCAATTTGTGTATCAAAGCTGGAAAAGAATGCAAGTGTCAGTGTAAAAGAAAATGTGAAGTGTATATGTGGAGTGTCAGTGTAAGAACAGGAGTGAAATGCTCAAGACTATGAGGCTTAAAGAATAATGCTGGAAAGAGGGGGAATATACAGAGACTTTTGTTCGATAACTATTAAGTTATGCCTACGTATCCTCTCGTGCAATGAGGAAGTCAGAACACCGTAGTTCGACCCAAAGAGACTGAAAGGTTAAGTTGACTTGTGAACTGCTTGCTTGCCTATGCTCAAGTGTATGACCTGTCTGGCTCAGGTGCAAAATGTCTTGCATTAGACTGAAGAAGCAAGTTCTCGTTTGTGAATGAATGAGATGAGGAAAGAATCCCGGAGGAGACGATTATTTTTTTTTTTTTGTGTTTTCAGTCTTTTATTGCTTTTGGAAATTTGTCATAAGAAAATGAGCTTAAGCCTAAACCAATGTATTAGTAAACTCATCACATCTTCCCTCTGATTAGGGGTAATGAGAATACCTTAAGTGTGAAGTCAGCATCTCACACTTAATCACCATGGTTAACCTACTTGTGATTATTTAGATGTTTTTGTTTAGTGTTAAGTAATGAGATTAAGCCATAATCAAAGATTTAATGGTCTCATTACACCATCCTAATAGAAGGATAATAGATGAGAGCATTTAAGCTGAGAAAGACTCCTCAACTTAATCCATGATTAGGGATTAACCTCATGACAAAACAAAGTCTTTATTAAAGTGGATTTTAGTTAATGATAAGATGAAGAAGTGAATTTTATGGTTGGTAAGACAACTTGAGGGGGACTTGTCCATTAACACTAGGGTTAGTCCTTCTTAACCAATTAAGGAAGAATTAGAACCCTAATGTAAGGCCCAAGTTACAAGCTTGATGTCTTAGTGATTATTAGATGGATTGATTAAAGGGTTTAAACACATTAAGGGTTTAACACTTAGGATTAAAGTTATACACTCCATCCTAATAGAAGGATGCAGGCATAAGCTTAATCACAAAGCCTTAAAACCTTTAGGGTTTAGTCCTTGATTATGAGGTGAGAAGAGAAGACTCAAAGATGACACAAAGGTAAAATTAAATGGGGGAACTAAACAAACCCTAATTGTGATCATGCTTGGGTATCCTAGAGTTTGTGAGGCCTAAGAGAGAAAGAATCTCCAAAGAGCCACCCAGGAAAGAAACAGATGAAAGGAGCAAGAAACAGAGAGAAGCAAAACAACTTGCTTCACTTAAGAAGACAAGTTGTCTGAAGGGAGAAAGTGGGGAAGAACATGAATGAGCAATCTCACTATAATACAAAGATAAAATGCAGCAATGATGCATAAGAGAGATGAAAAGATATTGTGAGAAGTGAAGGCAAATTCACTTCTCAAAACAACTTACCACCTGAAAAGTTAGCAAAAGAAATGAAATGCAATGTGTGAGATGCAATGTCATGATGCAAACCAAAACCAGAAGCAAGAACATGGAGTTAATGATGCTAAGAGATGATGCAAACACATGACAAGAGATGAGAGTGTTCATACAAAGACAAGGATGCAAATGAGACATGCTTTGAACCATGAATGTTCATGAAAAGTTATGAAATGCAATGGACATATAACATGGCAAATAAAAGATGCAATGATCACACATGATTCTAATATGTCCTAAGATGTATCATGAATCAAATGAATGCACAAAATGTCATGGCAAGTCAATGGATGCAAGCAAATGAGAAATGGATGCAAAGGAAAGCACAAATTAGGGTTACATGCATCATGCAAAGCAAAAATCCAAAACCAGAAGCAAATGACATGATAAAAATTTGAAAATGCAATCAAAGATACCCTAAACCTATACAAACTCACTGCCCAAAGGAGAGGGTCCAACTCTTAACCTAATGAAAGTTATGAATTTCCTAAGATTGCTAGGGTTTTGGGGTACCGCACCAAGAAAAATGCTAAACAAATTGAAAATGCAAAATCAATTCAACTCAAATTTATCCTATAAACTACATACTATGAAGAGTGCAATGCAAAAAGAATCATCATCCAACTCTCAAAGGTTAGGCAGAAAGGAATTTTTGAAGTTTGAAACAAAATATTGCCTTAAAATGAAATTAATTCCAATGAAAAGAATCAAAAGGCATCAAGAACAAAAAGGAAATTTGGTTTGAGAGTTGGACAATGTTTCTAAATGTTTTAAAATGCAATGTGAATTTTTTTGGTGATTTTTAAATACCTAAATGTATTTTTAATTAATTAATTTTCATTAACTAATTAAAGATAAACATTTAAATGATTTAAAAATAATTTTTAATGCAAAAAATAAAAATAAAAATATTTTTGTGTTCTGAAAATTCATGAAACCTTTGACAAAAATTTTCATAATTTTTAAATGATTTTAGCTATTTTTAAAAATTCGTGCAAAATAAATATGAAACAAATAAAAATAAAATGAATTTAAATGAAAAAGGAGAAAGTCAGCAAATCTAATGGCTGAGATTCAAATTCACAGGGGCGGGAGTTGACCTGGCGCGCAAACGAACGGCTCACATTCAAACTGGCCTAATTAAGTCATTAGCCCTAATCCTAGCCCTAATCACTTTCAGATGACCGGAACAGTGTTCCGGTCATCTTCTCCGGCAAGGTGTTCATGCTATCTCACTCTCTACGCATCAAAACTTCACCAAAATCTCTAGATTCAATCCTTAAACATCATTAAACCTAAACCCCACCCCAAAAATCATTTATTTTCACTGAATCATAAGAATCAAATCAAAACTCATTTCACGGGCAAAGTTTCAGAACAAGCATACATGGCCATTTTTCACTCATTTTCAAAACCAATCACATCATGGTAATCAGTGAAGCATAAGGAGGCATTTAGAAACTAAAAATGGAAGTTCTGGAAAAATAAATGCCATGGCTACCTGAGCTTGAGCTTTCTCAGTTTGCAACTTTCTGGCCAGCTCTTTGCTTCCAATCACTTCCAATGACCCCCCTGAGAAGTTTGCAAGGCTTGATTGGAGTTTAAAATGGCTGGTTTGTGAGACTGATCAAGTTCTGTTCAGAGAGGGGAGGAAATCGTGTTTTGATTTCAGGGAGTTTCAGGGCAAGTCGAAGGGTCAGGGATGATCAGTGATACATACTGAGATGTTCTATGGAGTTTGTTTTTATGTTTGATGCTTGTGTGAAGTGTTTCGAATGAAAATGCATAAGAGGGAAAAGCTTGGAGCTATGGCTTGGAGAGTGTTTCAGGCTTGTGTGTCTGTTGTGTTGTGTTGCATTTGGTCCACTTATCACTCTTGGATAGGTCAGAGGAGTTGGTCTGGCCTAGCTTGATTGGTATGGGTCTTTATGCAAAAAGTCAATGTTAGGTGTACTTGAGGTATGGGCAAGTGTAAGGCTGTGATAGGGGCATGGTTGGGATCAGCTGAGTTTAGGGAGAACCATGGAAATGGATTAGAGGCAAGGCAGCAAGTGGATTAGGGTTTGTCATAGGTTTTGCAACTTTATGACTTTTGGCCCCCTTTGTGATTTCTTGATCCACAAGTCATGAAAATGGGAAAAATCTTGGTGCATTCTGAATTTTAGGCAATGGTTTATGTTTGTGCAAGGATTAGAAGTCACTTTGAGGTCTCATTTTACCTTGGCAAGGGATTTTGCAACTTTGCCTCTTTGGTACATAACTTGAAATTATGTGATTTTTCCCAACTTTGACAAGCCATAACTTTTGATCCAAAATGAATTAGAATGAGTTCTTGTACTTTTTGAAAAGGGAATGATCCATTCTACAACTTTCATGACCAAAGTTTTCCCATTTGAAGCATTTTTGAATCAAAAAGAAAGGGTTGAAAAAGTTTCCCAAAATGGCAAGTTTACATTATAAGTCATTTTCCCAAAAAGGCAACTTTGCAAATAGCTTGAAATTCTTCAATTTTGTGAACTTATAACATCTTATATGATCAAATAAAGATCACACACATTCAAAATGATGAATAATACCCTTTGGTTGGGTCATTGGGGACCTCAGATGCCCTGATTTTGCACTGACTTGCTCAAGAAGTCAACTCTTGATTAGATGCCTTCCCCATGGAATTTCTTCATGAAAATTGATATGCATGATCCTCATAACATATAGAGACCAATAGAAACAAGAATGGCCAAAAAAATTGGAGTTATGGCCTCTGAAACCAAAACCCTAATTGTAGGTCATCTGTGCAGTTAAACCTGGCTCTGCTTCCATGCCATTCTCAGTTCTTGTGATTCTTTGACTTTCTTGACTTTGTGGGGATACAACATGATGCTTGAACACACATGGACCCCTTTGAAGTGATTAAAGTCCTTTGGAGTGGTTCAAATATCTCTTGGATTGCTCAGATCACAAACCCTAGATGCAGATGACTTAGAGGCAATGCAGTGAATCAAGTATGCAATATGAGATGGTATGATTGATCTTATGCATATGAAAAGATCACAAGCCATGGTGTTAATGGGTGAGGTAAAATTTGGGGTGTTTACAGGAGGAACCCACAAAAAGAACCAGAAGCCCTGGTTGCAATATAAGGATCCCCAGCAGAGTCGCCAAGCTGTCGCTCCCAAAGATTTGCATCCCGGTACAAGCGCGAACGGTCGGCGAAAGGAGAAGATGAAATGAACTGAAAAGAGTCGTCAGCTAGGCATTTTTATCACGAAGGAAAGGTAATGTTGCATAAACCTAGAAAGATATGGATAAGACGGTTGCGAACCAGAGAAATTGAGAAAGGGGGTCGGTTACAACCTGGGAAGGTATTAGCACCCAGATTGTCCGTCGTACTCGACGGGATCCACGCTTGAAAGATTGTGTTTAAAAGGGGTAAGTGTATGTGCTATCTGTGTGCAAAAGCTGGAAAAGAATGTACAAGTGTCAGTGCAAAAAGGTGAAGTGAAATGCTCAGAAATGAGGCTTAAAAAGGAATGCTGAAAGAGGGGGAAGACACAGAGACTTTTGTTCGATAACAGTTAAGTTATGCCTACGTATCCTCTCGTGCAATGAGCAAGTCAGAACACCGTAGTTCGACTCAAAGAGACTGAAAGATAAGTTGACTGTGTACTGCTTGCTTGCCTATGCTCAAGTGTATGACTCGTCTGGCTCGAGTGCTAACTTTCTTGCATTAGACGAAAGAAGCAAGTTCTCGTTTATGAGTGAGGATGATGAGAAAAGAATCCCGAAGGAGACGATTATTGTTTGTTTTTTGGTGTTTTCAGTTTTTTTTATTGTTTTTTGGTGTTTTTGCATAAGTTAATGAGCTTAAGCCTAAATCAAAGGTTGTAAACTCATTATATCCTCCCTGATTAGGGATAATGAGAATACTTAAGTATGAGATAAGCATCTCAAATTAATTTCCATGATGATGTAGGATTAAGATCATTAACCTACTTGTGGTTATTTAGATGTTTTTTGGTTTTGTTTAGTGTTAAGTAATGAGTTTAAGCCATAATCAAGGATTAGTGAACTCATTACACCATCCTAATAGAAGGATGATAGATGAGAACACTTAAGCTGAGGAAGATACATCAACTTAATCCTTGGTTAGGGATTAAATTCATGACAAAACAAGCCTTTATTAAATGGATTTTAACTAAGGGTGAGATTAATAAGTGAGTTTTATGATTTGTAAGACAACTTGAGGGGGACTTGTCCATTAAACACTAGGGTTAGTCCTTTTTAACCATGAAGGAAGAATTAGAACCCTAATGTAAGGCCCAAGCTACAAGTTAATGTCTTAGTGATTATTAGATGGGTCAATTAAGAGGTTTAAACAAATTAAGGGTTTAACACTTAGGATTAAAGTTATACACTCCATCCTAAGAGAAGGATGCAGGCATAACCCTAATTCCAAAGTCCTAAAACCTTAAAGGTTTAGTCTCTAATGATGAGATGAGAAGAGAGACACAAAGAAGACTCAAAGGAAAAATTCTAAGGGAAACTAATAAGTCCTAAAAAGTTATCATGCTTGGAATTCCTAGGGTTTGTGAGGCTTAAGAGAATAAGTCTTCAAGGAAGCCACCAAGGAGAAGCAAGATGAAAGGAGAAGGAAGCAGAAGAATAAGTTACTTACTTCCTAAGAAGATAAGTAACTTAAAGTAAGAAAGTGAAAAAGAAAGAACACAAATGAGAAAGCCCGCTCAAAGACAATAAAAAATGAAGCAAATATGCAATATGAAAAAGATGGGAAGAATTGGGAGGTGAAGGCAAATCCACCTCTCAAACAACTTACCATTAACCTGAAAAGTTAACACAAGATGCATAAGGAAAGAAATGAAATGGAATGATGCATATGCAAAGACAACGACCAAGACCAGAAGCATACACATGATTCAAATGATGTTATGACATGATGCAAAGACATACAAGATTCATATGTGTGATTATGCAGGAGAATGAATGCAAATGAAGCATGTAGCAAGCATGTAAACACATGGATGTTTATGAAATGAAATGGATGCAAAGCAAAACAAATGTATGAATAAATGATCAAGCAATGTTCAATCAATGTCTTAAGATTTCTAAGATGGCATACAAATTCTTAGAATGGCATGGCAATTTCACATGTTCATGCAATGCAATGTAAGATGCAAGTAAAGATGCAAAATTAGGGTTACATGGAAGGATGAGATGTAAATGGCAAAGACAGAAGCAAATGACATTATAAAAAATCGAAAATGCACTCAAAAGAACCCTAAAACTATACTAGGTTACCATCCAAAGGGGGAGGTCAGAAGCTAAACCTAGAGGGAGTTATGAATTTCCTAAGTTTCTAGGGTTTTTTGGGTGATCTTCAATGTAAAATACCAAACAAATTGAAAATGCAAGATAAATTCATGCAAAATATATCCTAGATATTACATGATATGTGTAAAACAATGCAAAAAGAACCAACTTCAAATCCTTCATGGTTAGGCAGAAAAGATTTTTCAAAGGTTTGGGTAAAAAATGTGATTTTTATGAACCCTAAATTCAAAGAAAATTGTCAAATGATATTCAGAACCAAAAAGAAATTTGTATGAGGGGTTTGAAAATGTTTCTAAATGTGTTAAGATGCAACAAGGTTGTTTGGGTGATTTTTAGAAACCTAAATGCTATTTTAATTAATTAAATACAATTAATTAATTAAAATAAACATTAAAATATTTTAAAAATACAATTTTTATGCAAAAAAATAAAAATAAAAATATTTTTGGTTTCTGAAAATTCATAAAAGTCATGATAAAAATTTTCAGATTTTCTAATGATTTTTGCTATTTTAAATAATTATAAGAAAAGAAATAGAAAGAAAATAAAATAAAATGAATAAAAATGAAAAGTATGACAATCTGAGGGCTAGGATTTAAACTGGGGAAAAGGGCATTGACCAACGCGCAAACCAAAGGTTGAGATCTCTTCCTGGCTAATCCTAATTAATTAATTTAAATAATCAGAATTAAAACCTAATGACTTGATCTTATCCGTCCAAACACGCGCGGGAAGGGTCATCCAAGGGCTGACATTCAAACTGACCCTAAACCCTAATTAAAACCCTAATGACATTCAGATGACCGAAACAGTGCTCCGATCATCTTCTCCGGTGAGACCAAATCCTCAACTTCTTCCCTAGTCCAAATTAGGAGCTATAACTCTCCAGATCAACTCTCCTAATCATTCTAAACAAGAATCAACCCTCAAACCACATTTATATTGCATCAAACATGAGATTCGAATCAAAACGTAAAAACTGCAAAAGTTTCAGAAGCACGATACAAGCTCAAATCTCAACCATTTTCAAAAGTAAAAGGTGCAGTGTGATCAGTGAAGCATGAAGAACATTTCTATAACAAAAAATACAAGTTCTGGAAAATTTGTTCTTGATGATACCTGAGCTTGAGCTTTCTCAGTCTGAGCTATCTGGGCTTCTCCTTGGTGCCAATCAACTCCAATGGACCTCCTGACGATACTTTGATGCTTGGAATGAATTTATTTGGGCGGTTTTGAAGGTTTCAGTTCAGGGGGGGGGGTGAAATCGTGTTTTTGATTCTTGAGGTTTCAGGCTTGTTTAATGGTTGGGAAATGATCTGGAGGATGTATGGAGATGATTGGTGAAGTTTGTTTGAATTTTTGATGGTTGGCTTTGGAGTTTCGAAGAAATGAAGTTTGAGAGGGATTTTGGCAATCTGAATGTGTGGGATGATTCAAGCTCCAAGATGTTATGAAATGTAATCCTTAGGGCATGTATGTGAAGTTGTGATAGGTCAGAAGAGTTGTTGTGGGCTATGCTGATTGGTATGGTGTGAAATGCAAAAAGTCAAGGTTGGTTGTACTTGAGGTATGGGAACATGGCAGGTCTGGATTTGGGCATGGCTTGGCTCAGCAGAGATCAAGGGAAGCTTGTGGATCAGATTTGGCATGCTGGCACAAGTGTATGGAAAGATCTATACCATTTTGCAAATTTGAGAAGTTTTGGCCCTTTTGAAATTTCTTGAAGTTTAAGGCATGAAAATGCATAATTCTTGGGCCAATTCTAATCAAAATGAGTTGTATTATGATGGTATGATGTTTAGAGATGAATTAGAGGTCAAGAAATGGCTTGGTAAGTGGTTTTGCAAAAAAATCCTCTTTGGTGCATTCTTGAAAATTATAGGATTTTTGCCAACTTTGAAGGATCATAACTTGAGTTCCATAATGAATTAGAACATGCTCTTGTACTTTTTGAAAAGGGATATACCTAATCTACAAATTTCATGACCAAGGATTTTTCATTTGAAGCATTTTTGGTTGAGAAAGAGGAGGTTGAAGAACTTTCCCAAAATGGAAAGTTTCCATTACAAGTCATTTCCATTTTTGGCAACTTTTGGTTTAGCTCAAATTTCTTCAATTTTGTGAACTTCCAAGTACTCCAATGATCAAATAAAGATCATAGAACTTCAATTTGATGAAAATACACCTTTGGTTCCATTGTTGGGGGCCTCAGATGCCCTGATTTTGCTCTGACTTGTTCAAGAAGTTACCTAGTGAACATATGACTTCCACAATGAATTTCTTCATCAAACTTGGTACACATGATCCTTATAACATCTTAAGAACATTAGAAATAAGAATGACCAAATAAATTGGAGTTAAGGCCTCTGAAACCAAAACCCTAATTTTGGTCATCTGTGCAGTGAAAACCCTAACTCTGCTTCCATGCCTTGCCAGTTCTTGTGATTTCTTGACTTCCATGCACTTTAAGGGACAGAATATGATGATTGAACACACATGGACCCTCTTGGAATTCTTTGAGGCCTTTGGAGTGGCTCAGATGGGATCTTGGATTGCTCAGATCACAAACCCTAGATGTAGATGAACTTGAACTATGCAGTGAAACAAAAATGCAATATGAGATGGTATGCTTATGCTAATGCAAACATGAAAGATCACAAGCCATGGTGTGAAATCAGTGAGGGAAAATTTGGGGTGTTAACATAGGGTATAAAAAGTATTTTAAAAAATTTGTGAGCACGCATTAAGAGTTACTTACCCTAAGTTGTAAGGTCTTTCTTGTCATTTTCGTTTCCTTAGGATAGAACTATCCTTACTATTAGTTAGTAAGTAGTCTTATCCTTGGATTTGAAGGGACAATCTTAGGGTCATTGAATGGTTATAGAAGACAACATGTAAGGATACCTTAACATTTAGAAGGGACTATCACCATTCTTATAGGGACAAGATCATTTATTTGAAGGCAACTCCAAGGATCATTGAGGGACTATGATCTTTTTCTTAGGGACAAGATCATCTATTCGAAGGAAACTTTGAAGGGACAACGAAGAACTATGATCTTTTATTCGAAAGGCAACTGTGATGATTTATTTCTTTAGGCAACAGGTTAAGGTATCCCTATGTTCGAGGGACTTGACCATTTATTGTAAGGCAACAAAGAGAGGTTATCCTAGAGGTGTGAGTGTGCAAGTGTATTCAATTCAGTTATTTTAATCTTAGAAATTAGGTTTAGCTAATGGTTGATTTTAGTCTTACCATACAATCCTATTAAGCATACATCTAACAGTTTATAGTACGAAAAATAAAACCCTAATTTAAGCTATTACATGGCTTTAGGAGAGATACATAAATAAAACCTGACAAAAAACGTAAAGTGCAGAAAATAAAACCTAAACCTATTATAAGGCTTTAGCAGTTACATTATTTGAATGAAAATAAAATCGTGTGAAAGAATAAATTATTACAAATTCCGTGAATCCTATACAATTATTCTAAAACAATAAAATAAAACCGAGAAGAAAAATATAAAGGAAATATTGATTAAGATTTTGATTAATTTATTTTTATTAAAAAATGTTTGATAAAAAAAAGAATTGGTTTAATGAAATAAATTAAGTTTGAATTAATTATGTAAAAGTAAATATTTTTAGATGTTTTATGATTTTTATGAAAATAATGATATTATTAAGTTATTTTTTTATTGGTTAGAAAAATATTAATTTAAATTAGGTGATTATTTGAAAAATAAAAAAGAAAAGAAAATAAGGCATATAAACAGAGAAAAAAGGACAAATGTTCAAAAATAGAGGGAGGGACGCTTGGAATAGTCCTTTGAGTTCATTGGTCCATTCAATTTGGTCAGAAATTGCTTCGAGCTAGGGTTCCCCAAACTCACGGCTTCCAACCCTAACAATGGAAGATCATGATTCTTGAACCTAAACTTCAATACGATCGGCCATATAGCTTGCTCACATCATACAAAGCACAAATATGCAAAGAGATTAGATGTATCATGTGTAAAAGTATGGAATCAAAAAATTGAAAAATAAACCAAAAAAATTAAATTCGGTTATGGCATTGTAAGAGTCTTTGGAGCAAGATGATGATTGGACACCTTCAGAGGAACCTCAGGAACGTGTTTGGACCTTCAAATCTCCTTGAGAATGGCTGCAACCCTAAAATCGAATCCTACTTACTACTGAATTTTTTGAAGTTTTATGTGCTCTCTTTGATCAAAAAAATTGTGTCCTTTCTATTTAAAGGTGTTATGTATTTATAGAGGAAGGATTTAGGTCAACTTGTGAGCTTGTGTTCAATTTATTTTGGGATGATAGGATTTTTGTGATATTTGATTTGAAAACATTCTATTTTCGTCATATTTAGCCATCGTATCTTTCTCCTCTTTTTTTTCACGAATTTTGGATAAAATATTATGTAAATAAATCTCAATATCTGATCCTAAAATAGTCCATAGATCAAATATTTGATTTTTTAATATTTATTTTAATTAAAATTGAATTTAAATGAATTAAATCCAATAAAATATAAAATAAACAAAAAAAATCAAAATATATGACTTATAGGTCGTGGATCATCTTAAAATTAAGTTTGGATTGTGAAAACATAGGCCCATTTGGCAAAAACTCAAGTTTGGTCATTGTTTTCCTTATACACCTCCTCAAATTTAATCAACTTTAACAATGCACAACTTCCTCAATTTTTATCATATGAATGTTCTCCTGGAATTTTTAGAAAGCTTAAAGTGTCTTTTAATCACTCCTTTTGGTTCCATGTCCATTTGATCTTCCATGTTCATGTTATGAGCTTTTAAAAAAGTTGACTTTTTGTTGATTTTTTAGAGGACCTGTAATGTCTTGGCCCATATCTCTCAAATGAAGCATTTCTGGCCTTGGCTTGTGAGACACAAAATTGTAGGGAATTGAATTTCATTCACAGTGAGCTTTTTAGATGGGAAATTTCTGATGAAGTATGTGAAAGTTAGAGCTGGTCAAAGTACAATTGTCTTTCTCCTTAAGAAATCCTAATTTAGCAACATTTTCCTTGTAATGAATTTGAGGTTTTTTTGATGAATCATGATGAACCCTTGATAAAATGTTGAATCTTACTTCATAATCTTGATGTTGACCAAAAATATTGAAGTTTGACTGTATGTTGAACACAGTTAACGTTTTACCCAAGTTAACTGATTATTGATCATCTGAGCATCTGACTGACCAAACTTGTAGGGTAAGTCTTGAAACTTGACACGAGGATCCTTTGAAGTATATGAGATACCATTAAGTTCACTTAAGGCTTTAGAATTCCGATTTTCTTTGAGAAATACAAAACCCTAATTTGAAATTCACTGCTTAGGAGGAGGCTTTGTCTGATGAAACCTTGAGTTCCTTTGAGCAATTGAGAATCTTATGAACATTAGGAGACCTCTTGAGACATATTATCTTGAAGATACGAGGGAAAATTTTGGGGTACAACACTAGATAATCAAACTAATTCTTTTAGGTGTTACTATGTTTAGCTAAGGTGAGTGATGTTTTAGTTAAAATGGAACGGGGAATTAAGAATTTTAATTAAATTATATTATGATAGAGTATCGGTACATAATTAATATTCCTTCATGGATTCAATAAATTATTGGATTATAAAGATTGATCAAATTATCTTTCTATAGAAAATATCAGTTTAAAATTCGTCAATTCACACTATCGTGGTCTTGCCTATAACCATACTCCTAAGTCAGATTGAGTGCTCTCGCTGTATCAAATTGAGTTAAAAAGTACTTTTTGAAAACCTATAGATTTTAATTAACTTTAAAGCGCTTTTGCTATATTTAAAACTAATGTTTGATTTTAGCTATCCGATGAATACCTCACACTCTTGTGGTCTTAATCCTAACCTAGTTACCTTTTTACTTTCGTAATAAAAGTTGATTTTAAATTAAGAAATCGAAACCAGAAAATAAGTTTATTTATGATTTTAGCCTAAATTTATTGAATTCATTCCTGTTAATCAATTACAAAATGATTTAAGTGTTTTAGCCAGACATATTAATTAAAACAAGCAATAATAGATAGAAGCATTAAACAATATAAAGCATGGCGAATGGAAAATAAAAGTAATTCTATTAATTTGATAATAAACTTGGACAGAAGTGAAGTCATGGTGTAATAAACTTCTTGCGGAAAACAAAATTAGAAAGACAATGGCTTGAAACAATAAAAGGGTGCAATAGCTTCCCGATGTAGGAAACTATTACGAATTCGGTAAGGTAACGAAAACAGAAACTTAGAAAAATAAATTAAAATAAAGCTCTAAACAGGAAAAGTAAAATTCGACTCCGAAAACAATACGGAAGAATAAGGTTTAGGTTGAAGCTCTTTTTGGAACTTGCATTGGCTTCTATCTATAGCTTCTGATGTAGACTGTGTCGTTGAGAAAATGCAGGAAAAAATATTATTGGGCTTTGATACAGTTGCTTGATTGCTACTGAGTTGAATTGAGAAAATAACACATCAACGACTCTTTTGTTTGACTGAGGCACGTACATTTTATTTCCTTAAATTATACATGTGATTGTCGTCTTAGATCCAGGACAGTCGTCCCACATAAGCATTGTGTGACAGACGTCATGTAAAGGTTTCATTTCTTCTGCTAAAGGTTTCATTTCTTCCCCATTTAAACATGTTTTCTTCTACAAGTCCTATTAACCTTAGTACCTGCAAAAACATACAAATACCTTGCATAATATCATGTAAATTATGAAAAACGATAACTTAATTAATCAGAAACCAGGCAAAATAATTAATATAAAATCATGTTATCAATGCTCTGGATGAAGAATTAACTTGAGGATTTCAGAATAAACGAGGGTAACATTCATATTCACTGTGATAACACATATGTTATTTTCTTAAGTAAGAATCTCATTTTGCATTCTAAAGCTAAGCACATTGAAATTAAACTTAATTTTATCAAAGACTATGTTCTGGAAGGAATTTTATCTTTAAAATTTATAGGTACATAACATCAATGGGTTGATATCTTTACAAGACCCTTAACTGAAGATAGGTTTCTATTTATTCTGAAGAATTTAAATATGGACCTTTGTCTAGAATAAATTCCATTTGAACATGTTTAGTCTCTTTTTATAAAAAGAGATTTTGACTCCAAGCAAATATATCTTTCTTATTTATTTTGGTTAAAGTTCTGAGGTACTTCTACAAGTTAGAAGATGTTTTCATAAGAAACTTATCTAAGTCACAAACCACTTGGCACTCGAATTTTGAAACAACAAGTGTGTCCTCTAATACAGACGATTGTGATCTTTTGTGACACTTGTCATACATCTGATCATATCCAACTGTTGAAGTAACACGTAAATTATCGTGTTTTATGATGCTAGATTTTCAGAATAATCAATATCAATACTCCATACTTGTCTCTAATCATGATTATTTTTAAATACCCACTACTCTCACTTCATACACTATGCTACTTCACTTCCACATGTTTCTCTTAAGAAAGCCTAAACCCTTTTGAGTTCTTAATCTCCATCATCCTCATTAATGGATGATCATCAACAAAATGGTTATAAGTTTGCTCAACAATCTGAGCAACCACATAATGTTGTATCTATTTTGATGGCTTCATCGACTGTTCAAACTGAAAGCAATGGCTGAGAAACTTACTACAAAGGCTGCTAAGAAATAAGTTGCTCTGCAAGAGAAGAAAACCTTAGAAAAGAGTTCCCTTCTCCTCAACTTTAGGCACATTCTAGGATAACCCTTAGAATTTATTTCTAATGACTATGTTTAGTTGTTGTTTTTATCTTTTTGATTATGACAAAAAGGGGGAGTAGTTGAAGAAAATCATTTTGAATTCAATATATAGTCTCTAAATCATAATCATGACATTCTAACATACTATATATGCAAAAAAATTCTTAATATGTATTTCAGGAACGATATTAAGTGTCTCATATTTATGAGTTTAATAAGAGATGACAGATTCATAACAAGCTTCTGATACACGTAGCAGTTGCTATCCAATCAGATTTAGAGTCAAATTTTGATCAATCATTAAGTTTTGATAATAACTAGGTTATGAGATGAAGCCCAGGTGTTCTAGTCAGACATTGATGAGTCACCATAGGGAAGTATTCCCTCTCTATCTTTTGTTCTAAAACTCAAAGTTTATTTTGTGAGTCTTGGACCATGGGGAGACTCTGAACAAGCATAACAGAAATTTTAAGAACTAACATGTTTAGGGGGAGCTGCTAGCTTAAACTCTGAATGTGTTATTTTTGGTGATTTCGTTTTATGAATTTTTTAAATCAAAATACATGGTTTTTTCATCATCGAAAAGGTGGAGATTGCAAGAACAAAATTTGGTTATGCATCTTATCTCTATTTTTTATGATAACATTGAAGTATTTGTGAAAGAACAATTTAATGGTCTAACGCTTGTTATTATGTAGATATAACAAATAGATTTTGATGATCGATAAAGATTATATGTGAGTCATTATGTGCGACAAAATTCACTTTCGTGCCAAATAAGTAATGTTGCTTCTGTACCATCTCACATCAGAAAGATCTTACGAAGACACAATATTGTAGTTGCAATGTTTTCTAGGATTCTAACTCTGACTGAGTGTGACTCTGATATGTTAGTTTTAAAGACCAAATGCTGAAAGACTCTGAAGACCAGTTCTGTTGAACAAGTTCTGAAGTCTCTAGAGATTTGAAGTTCTGAAGAATAAAGGTTTTAAAGATCAAGTGCTGAAAGAATCTGAAGACGAGTTTTACTTAACAAAGTTTTGAGAACTCTGAAAAATTAAAGTTCTGAAAACCAAAGGTTTCAAAAACAAGTGTTGAAGAATCTGAAGACAAGTTTCTGTTGAACAACGTAATAAAGATTCTGAAGATTTGAGATTCTACAGACCCAGTTATCCCTCTTTTACTCATGCTTCAATCATCTCAGAATCAGAAGCCTTTGGAAACAGAAGATAATGTTAATGGTTATGAGGGAATAGTACATAGAAAAAAGACGTTCCATTCCACTAACTATTCCACTACTATATTACCCTAATTTGGTGGTACGAAAGGACGATTGTGTGTACTATTTTTCACCCTCAGCAACAACATTCCTCAAGCCAGTTGTCATCCAACAGATATTTTTCTCAGTAGCTATATAAGGATTGTCTCGCAGAGAAAAACGCAATGTACTACCCAACATTCTAAGCGCAAATAAAAAGAAATATTCTTTTACAATAGTGCATTATTTTCTAAGTTTCAAATTATGCTTACATTGTTTGTGTAGACGCACTCTATTGTAAACAAAACCTTTCTAAAAATATTTGTTTGTATTCCCTAAAGGACTGAGTGAAGGTATGAGGCTTTAGAAAGACTAGGACAGGTAGTCTTAGTGATTAGAAGTCACAATACTAGGTTGTGCATTGTTGTTAGTCAAGACAATTGGTTGTGCAAGGTTTTTAGTCACAATAGTTGGTTGTGCAATTGTAACCAGTTTAGTTATAGGGTATTAAGTTCTTGTTTAAGGAGAAATCACCTTGGCGGGTGGACAGGAGGTAACTTGAGGTTTTCAAGTAAAGCATGATATATCGTGTGTCTCTTTCTTGTTTGTTTATTGGTTAACTTGTTGTGTTTTCATAAAAAGATTTCATTTTTTAAAATCCAATTCAAACCCCTTTCTTGTGTTTCTTTCACATCTTCAAAGTATTATCCATCTCTTCCCAAGTGGTAATACTCCTGACAAGTAGAGAATATAACTACTCTTAAGCATCTTCGGAAAGAGTGAATTGAAACATCCTTAAATTTTTGGCTTCTTCAGAATGCCCATCAATCTTCAACGTTGTGATCATAGTGATAAACCTTTGCAAATGCTTATTTGCATCTTCATTAATTTTTCTAGTGAAAGGTCTCTTTTCAAGATGACGAATAATTGTTGGGTGCGGCTGAAAATTAGCAACGTTAACAGGTTGATTTACTATTGTTAACCGAACTGATGGAACATTTGCTCCTCCATAGTCACCTAAAAGTTTATGTGCTGGTGGCAGATCTTCAGCCATGATAACAGTTTCTAGATGTGTCTCTGTGTCCATATTGGCTCCTGAGTCTGTATTCTTAGAATGGACAAAACCTTGTTCCTCTTTTTCATGTTCTGAAATTATCGGTCCTGAACCTGACGCTGCTAGTCTTTCTCGTCTAGCTTGACGACGTCTAGCGTACAACGATCTTTCTGGTTTTGCGTCAAAAAGAAATCCCACTGAGGGCTTACCTCGCATACACAAATTAGACAATTTATTAGTAATAATCAAAATTTATAACAATAATAGAAAAATAAAATTTTAGTCGTAGAGCAACAAAATTTCAATTGAACTAAAATTAAAACTCTATACTTTGGCAGTCCCCGACAATGGCGCCAAAAACTTGATCGGTAAAATAGCAAGTGTATTATTTTCTCTGATGTAGTTGAAATAAGGGTTTATCCCCAGTATCAATCTCGAGGACTGCATATGAATATGAGTTCTTGAATTAATTCAATTAAACAAAAAGTACTTGGGGGTTTGAGATTTTGTTTTCAAAACTAAATTAAAGTTGTAATAAAATATTACAGAATAAAAAAATTGGCCTTTAACATATATGAGAAACATTTTAGGGTAAGGTGTATGAATTTCCTTGTAACAACCTTAATCCTTATTTCAAAGATATGGCTTAAAACAAACATTTACTGATTCTCAAGTTTATTTTACCCTAATGCCTTAGGAAGAAAAACCTTTGATATTCATCCTAAACCTTAAGTCCTTAGAGATTTAGGATGAAATCAATCATTTAGATTTACAAAAAATATTATGGTTACTACAGGGTATCCCTAGTCCTAGGTGATATCCACTATAGTATTATCACACAAAAGCGTTAACAATGGTTTGTCTGACCTAAATGTTAACTGTAAAACAATTCATATTTGGCTGATGGAAAAAATGTTAAAAACATTGTATGATAAAAATAATAATGAGAAAACACTAAAATTACTGAACAAAGGAAATCAAGGTCATTACAAAGTCAATTCAGGGATACCCCCTAGCATTGGGGGTTTAGTTACTCATAATATTCAAAGACAAAACAATAATAAGATTAAATATTACAAGAAATTTAGATTACTTTGATCTTCAATTGCGATTTCTCATAAAAGTCTGCAGTTCTCCAATTCTCTTAATCGTAAATTTTCTCTGTAATCCAAAGGTCATTTTCTTTGGTTCCAAAATCTTCTCAAATAGTCACTAATCCAATGCAATAGTTGGAAAATACCAAAATACCCTCGCAGATCACTAAACTCCAAAAATTTAAGAAAATAAGAATCTGAAGCGCCTCAGCCAACACGGGGTTGTGTTGGCTAACACGGAAAGCCATGTTGGCTCCCTGTTCCTATGAATAAAACTTTTTTGCTTCAAGCTTATTGACATTGGATATGTCAACTGACAAGGGCGGCCATGTCAGCCCATTGGATCTCCTCACTTTTGTGTGCTTCTTGTTCTCTTCCTAACATGACTAGTGTCAGGTGGCACGAGTGGCCATGTCAGGCTCTCTGCTTCCTTCCAAGAACTCTTATGAATCCCTGGAACTTTCATTTTTTTTCGCACGAGTCCTTTGGGCTTTTCCGCTCAGACCTGAAACCATTGGAAACTACCAAACCAAATCATGAAACACAACATAATTGAAATAAGTGTTAAATATGTTTTTGGTCCCTATAGATATCTCAATTTTGATTTTTAGTCCATATAAAAAAACGTCGAGTTTTAGTCCCTGTAAAATTACTTTTGCACATAGATTTAGTCCCTCTATAGGGACTAAAATTCGACGTTTTTTTATAGGGACTAAAAACCAAAATTAAGATATTTATAGGGACTAAAAACATATTTAACCCTTGAGATAAAACATTAAATCATAAATTGCGAGAATCAAATGCACTACAAGAAAATTGGCAGATTACGACTATTATTTTGGACAGGTTACGACGGTTAAAACCATCGTAATTTGCAAGTAACGATGATTACAACACTATCGTTGAAACGTCGTGAGGCCGTATCGCATCAGTTGTTATCAATCGTCGTTATCTCTCATGATGGGTAGAGAACTGACGTAATATGCATATTACGAAGATTACAATCGTCTATAACTTTCCATTTGATTTGCTTTTTTATTTATTATTGATTACGACAATTACAACTATCGTAACTTTCCATTCGATTTTTGTTTTATTATTTATTATGACAGTTCCAACGGTCGCAACTTTCTGTTCCACAGGTACATCTACAGGTAAATCCTTAGGAAACGTCATTTGGATTTGTTAAATCCGCATGTAATTTATTTTTAAAATTATAAAAAAAAAATTATTTGTAAATATATGAACAGGGGAGGGAAGTAACATATATTCTTCATTCAACTAAACATATATATCATATTTTACATTTATACAAGCACCATATCACTTCATTAAACTAATAACTAACAATAAACTAATTTCAATTACTAACTTCCATCCATTTGACTGATTACCAGTAGGAGATTTATGGATCATGTCCAGAGGTTCATGAAGGAATATATGTTGCTTTGTTTGATAGTATGGGTTTGCCCCACATCAACATATTTGCGGAGTAGAAGAGCTAGATACAACATGAGGATTAGGTGTTGGAGAGGGAGATATACTGCCAGTCGGATTCATTGATCTGGGAGGCACGCGCTGTCCATCAGATGGAGAAACGGGACATGAGATGATCATTGACTTATGAGCATAACTGAAAACAAGGGCAAGAAATGATTAAACATCTCCTTTCATATTAAAAAATTGATTAAAAAAATTGATTTAAATAATTTCTCGTAAAATCTAATTTAAATATGTGTCTCTATGCAATTGAATTTGAGAAAGAGTGAGATACCTTGATTCATAACCAATTTTGAAATATCTAGCTGGAGGGATACCGTGAATACCAGCTACATCTCCTGAGTCTAAATTATGTGATCCAATGGCCTAGAAGAACAGTTTGAAGTGATCAATAAAAGTTGCAATCGTGAAAGTAGGACAAAAACACTTTCGAGATACCCAAAATATGTATTTTATCTACCTTAATACAACCCAGAACACATATGCGTAAACAACATGATAGATACAATGGTGAAAAATACAAACATGAAAGTAAGACAAAAACACTTTCAGGATACCCAAAATATGTATTTTATCTATCCTAACACAACTCAGAACACATCTTCCTAACAACATGATAGTTATGATGATCGGAACAGAAAAATAATGCAACTCTGCAAAGAATGGATAATTTAATAAATGAAGGAATTAGATACAAAAGTGGTCAAAACATTTCAATTGCTTTTACTTGTTATCTCATAGTAAAAGATGGGGATTCTGAAGGATCAACCGTCATAAAGAGTCTTTCCGGAATAACACTTTTAACAATGTTGGGGAACCTAATTATGGAAAAACTAAGAATCTATTACCTAAGAATCAAAATCATTCTTAAATATTGATAATTGGAAAATGATATAGCTTATTCTTAATTTGTCTAAACATTATTCCGCATATATGTAGATATAGGTGAATTACAATCTCAAGAATGATATAAATTTTATAATGGGTGAAAACTAATGGAATAATCATTAGACACACAAATTATTATTTTGTATGTCTGTAGATACAGGCTATGAAACACGGACACGGGGACACGACACGAAAAAAACACTCCAACACTAATAATGTTAAAACATAGAACACCGACACCGCTATATATAAGTGAGTATTTGAGGTTTATTTATCCATCCAAGATTAAAAAAGTTGAAAATATTCTAATCAAAATTAATTTCTTTTCTTTATTAATAACATAGATTAAAAATATATTTAACAATTTTAAATTTGTGTGAGATTTGTCCATAATATGCATAAAGGTATGTTGAAGCAGAGAAAAAACAAACATTTGTTTGAAACACTTGTCTGAATTGTCTAACATATGTGTTATGAGTGTCATACGGGTGTCAACAATTGATTGAAAGAGTGTCGAATCAAAGAAAAAAACCATTTTTAGTGGACACTTGTCTGATTTTTCTGACACTTCTTTGATTTTTCCAACATTTATCGTACGGGTGTCATACAAGTGTCGGACACCATAACACGCCTACTCCTAGAAGTGTATGTGCTTCATCACATAGGTTAATAACAATCTCTAGAATGATATAAATTCTATAATGGGTGAAAAATAATGGAATAAACATTAGACACAAACAAATTGATTGCCTGACACATCCATTCAGTAATTATGATCTGTGAGATCATAGGACAAAGATAAAGATTTAGAGGAACAATGACTGGACAACATAATGTAAGCTTTAAAATTTAGTTTAAAAAGTGCTTAACAAATTAGGCTTGTTTTACAAATATTACGGTTTCAACAATCAATATAAAGGATGTGAAGTGTCAATAAATAGAACATCACAAAGGTATGAAATGTTTGACATTGTTGGAATTATCCCAAAACCTATGGGAATTTCGTAGCTATCACGCAGTAGAAACATTAAAAGAAATAAGAAAAATAGAGAAAATTAGGGTTCTTGAGAAAATTGTAAAAGATGAATGTCGTTGTCCACAAACCGTGAGACTTTCTTTCTCTTATTGCTACTCACTCTGCAACTGCGCAACTGAGAGTGAAATAGTGTTGTGATATTTTACAATGAGGGAAACTCCCTATTTATAGAATTAGGTTTGCTTGCATCTCAAGACAAAGGCTAAAACTATAAAATCCCAAAATATCTATTTTGAATTAAATCTAATCTAGATCAAATCAAATATTTCCTTCTGTCGAGCAACCTGCTTCGACACAAGGAATTACAATTTAACGGAAATCCCATCCAAAACCACTTGAACACCTATAAGACCAATGCAGAAAAATTTGCTCACACATCAAATGTTTTGTAATGTGTGTAGAAGGATACCAACACAAAAATAAACATAATCTAAGCAGACACAAACATAATCTAAGTAGTGCTATGTATCAACAACGGGATTTCCGAACACTATGGAACAATGCCAGATAACTATAGATATTGGACAATGGCCAGATATAAAGGAAGGTGCCATGATTTATGTTGGAACCACATTCATTCTATAAGAACTCTAAACTCGTAGTGTCAAGTTTTTAACAATAAAATAACATACATTTGGACAACAACAACAACAACATTGATTATCCTAAGCAAATCGGGAAAACAAAAATCCCATCAAACTGTAAAGACATTGAGAATTTTAATCGGCACAATTGAAACCAACCTTTGAATTTGGAGATGGCATGTCCAACAGGTTTTCAGATTCAGGGATCATTTCACTCTTTCTCTATGCTTGATGCTTGAATTGTTGTCACTATTTCTCCTTTGTTTATTTGATGAGTTACCTTTCTTGCTACCTTTCCCTTCTAGTTATGTAGAAGATGACTCTTCATTTTGTGAGGTCTCGACAGGAACACCTAAATATGAAAGTAAGCTCTCAAGTGCTGACTTAGATTAAAGTTTTTCCATCTGTTGTTCATCGAGAATATGTCCTTAGACTACTTAGTTTCGAGCATCTCAATCTGCTGCATGACAATGTCCTAAAACCAGAAAATAGTTGGCATTGACCAGAATTCAAAACAAGAGATGTAATAAAATAATACATCACACACCTCACCAATAAATAATATAGATCTATTATAAAACAATGTTATAAATACTTTGTATGGTGGTCAACATCAGTATCTCGCAATATTTCTTCAAATCATCTGCTCCAAGAGAATCAGCAATCTCAAGCAATTGTATCGCATTTTGTGGCTCCAGTAGACACTCTGCTGCTTCTTTTTCACAAAGAATTTTTAAGTTGGATGTAGATCTCTGTCTAAGATTATCATTTTGGCCTGTATATATATTGTATTATGGGAATCGATATCCTCAAATAAAATTGTTAATTTAATAAGTAATGCCTAGTCACACGAGAAAATCTTGGCTACTAAACCATAGAAAATTATATGAGAAAATTATAACAAATCCTGAAGAACTTCTTTAAAATGTTGGATAACAACATGTAAGTGATTTCCAAAATATTATTTGGAAGTTATATTTATGTGTTGATATATAATATTTAGAAGCAAAAAATGATACATTGAGTTGCATGGTTTGATGGTAAACATACAAGTTTTATAACCTTGATGTCTATAGTTCGAATCCAACATTAGAAACTTTTTGAATGTTTATTATGTACCAACGGTAACAAAAATAAATTCAAAATGAAGCAATGCATGGGTCGAACCCGTGACCTATAGGTTGCATAAGACACCCCTTCCACTGAACCATTACAACTCTTGTGATATAATCTGAAAGTAAAAGGATATGGTGTTTCAGTATTCAGATGTAGAATTTAAATTAAAAGGTGCTTCTTTTCACCAAGTGATGTCATTTCTCTATAAATAGAGACACTTGGAAAATAAATAAGAACACACAAAAATATAAATATTCACATCCATTTTTCACCATTTAAATTATTCTAAAATCATCTTTTACTTCTTTAAAGCATGAATGAAGTATAGGAAACAATTTTCTGTAAATTATTATCAAAAGATACGCTTATTATGTTTGTGCAATTCACATTAAGGTATTCAAAGTATCCTGAAGGGAATTCACCATTAATTCTTATTGCATCCAATATATAATAATTGGAAGGGGCGAATTGAACCTAAAGGTTATTATGAAATCCACACGCTTTGAATTTTCAAGTGCAATCTTCATCAACAACTTCTTTATTCAAATGCTGCTATATAATTCCAACAACCACAATTTCCAACAATCTTTAGGTTCAATTCTTTAATTAATCAATGGCAGTATCACTCAAAGAAACGACATCTAATTTTACGAAATTGGATAAGTTTGATGGAGGAAACTTTATCCGTTGGCAGAAAAAGATGAAATTTTTGCTTACAACATTGAAAGTGGGATATGTTTTGAATACAACAAGACCAGTAGAAAGGGAAGAAGAAACAATCGCTAAAACTAGGGAAAGACAAAAATGGGACAATGATGATTATATTTGCATGGGTCATATTCTCAATGGTATGTCAAATTCATTATTCGATATTTATCAAATTAGTGAATCCGCAAAAAATCTGTGGGATAAACTAGATTCAAGATATATGCAAGAAGATGCCACAAGTAAGAAATTTCTTGTTTCCCATTTCAATAATTATAAAATGGTAGATAATAAACCTGTTATGGAACAATTACATGAAATTGAACGTATTCTTAATAATTACAAACAACACAAAATGCACATGGGCGAAACTATAATTGTGTATTCCATAATAGACAAACTCCCACCTTCGTGGAAGGATATAAAAACGACCCTAAAACATAAAAAGGAGGATATATCTATTAAGCAATTAGGTAATCATCTTCGATTAGAAGAAGAGTATCGTAAATAAGAAGATACTAAAGACCAATTTACTCATGAGAAAATACATGTTGAGAAAGTACATAGTACAAAGACGTTCCATTCCACTAACTATTCCACTACTATACTACCCTAATTTGGTGGTACGAAAGGACGGTTGTGTGTAATATTTTCACCCTCAACAACAATATTCCTCAAGTCAGTTGTCATCCAACGAATATTTTTTTCGGTGGCTATATAAGGATTGTCCCGCAGAGAAAAATGCAATGTACTACCCAACATTCTAAGCGCTAATAAAAAGCAATATTCTTTTACAATAGTGCATTATTCTATAAGTTTCAAACTGTGTTTATCCTGTTTGTGTAGAAGCACTCTAATGTAAACAAAAGCTTTCTAAAAACATTTGTTTGTATTCCTAAAGGACCGAGTGAAGGTCTGAATCTTTAGAAAGACTAGGACAGGTAGTCTTAGTGATTAAAAGTCACAATACTAGGTTGTGCATTGTTGTTAGTCACGGAAATTGGTTGTGCAAGGTTGTTAGTCACAATAGTTGGTTGTGTAATTGTAATCAGTTTGGTTATAAGGTATTAAGTTCTTGTTTAAGGAGAAATCACCTTGGCGGGTGGAGTGGAGGTAACTTGAGGTTTTCAAGTGAAGCAGGATATATCGTGTGTCTCTTTCTGGTTTGTTTATTGGTTAACTTGTTGTGTTTTCATAAAAAGCTTTCATTTTTCAAAATACAATTCAAGCCCCCTTTCTTGTGTTTCTTTCACACCATCAAAGTCTTATCCATCTCTTCCTAAGTGGTAATACTCCTGACAGGTAGAGAATAAAACTACTCTTAAGCATCTTCAGAAAGAGTGAATTGAAACATCCTTAACTTTTTTGACTACTTCAGAATGCCCATCAATCTTCAACGTCGTGATCATAGTGAGAAACCTTTGCAAATTCCTATTTACTCATGAGAAAATACATGTTGTGGTAGATGAAAAATCTAAAAGGTCTAATGATAATATGGAAATAGATGGTGAAAATGTTCATGACAACAATGGAAATGGACAAAGGAAAAGAAAGGAAGTTGCTTCCATTGTGGAAAACCGAGACAGTTTAAAAGTGAATGTATGTTCTTGAAAAAAATGAACCGAGAGAAGAACTCAAGTGCACGATGTCTCTCCCACCAAATGACACCTGGTCAAGAGGGGTACAGACGCGAACGGTCGGCGAAAGGAGAAGAATATGAATAGAGTCGCCAGCTAGGCATTTTTATCCCGAAGGAAAGGTAATGCTGCATAAACCTAGAAAGATATGGACAAGACGGTCGCGAACCATAGAAACTGAGAAAGGGGGTTGGTTACAATCTGGGAAGGTATTAGCACCCAGATTGTCCGCCGTACTCGACGGGATCCACGCTTGAAAGATTTGTGTTTAAAGGGGTAGTGTCAATGCAATTTTGTGTACAAAAAGCTGGAAAAGAATGCAAGTGTCAGTGCAAAATAAGTGTGAAGTGTATAAGAGAAGTGTCAGTGTAAGAACAAGAGTGCAAAGCTCAAGACTATGAGGCTTAAAGAATAATGCTGGAAGAAGAGGGGGGAATGTACAGAGACTGTTGTTCGATAACTGTTAAGTTATGCCTACGTATCCTCTCGTGCAATGAGGAATTCAGAACACCGTAGTTAGACTCAAAGAGACTGAAAGATGAATTGACTTGTGAACTGCCTACTTGTCTATGCTCAAGTGTATGACCTGTCTGGCTCAGGTGCAAACTGTCTTGCATTAGACGGAAGAAGCAAGTTCTCGTTTGTGAGTGAATGAGGTGAGAAAAGAATCCCTGAGGAGACGATTATTGTTTGTTTTTTGTTTTTGATATTTTATTGATTTTTTGTGTTTGTCATAAGAAAATGAGCTTAAGCCTAAACCAAGGGTTAGTAAACTCATCACATCCTCCCTCTAATTAGGGGCAATGAGTATACCTTAAGTATGAAGTAAGCACCTTACACTTAATCACCATGATGTAGGATTAAGATCATTAACCTACTTGTAATTATTTAGATGTTTTTGGAGTTTTTGTTTAGTGTTAAGTAATGATTTTAAGCCATAATCAAGGATTTAATGGACCCATTACACCATCCTAATAGAAGGATAATAGATTAGAACATTTAAGCTGAGGAAGGCTCCTCAACTTAATCCATGATTAGGGATTAACCTCATGACAAAACAAAACCTTTATTAGAGTGGATTTTGGTTAATGATAAGATTAAGAAGTGGATTTTATGGTTTGTAAATCAACTTGAGGGGGACTTGTCCATTAACACTAGAGTTAGTCCTTCTTAACCAATTAAGGAAGAATTAGAACCCTAATGCAAGGCCCAAGTTACAAGCTTGATGTCTTGGTGATTATTAAGTGAATTGAGTAAAGGATTTAAACACATTAAGGGTTTAACACTTAGGATTAAAGTTATACACTCCATCCTAATAGAAGGATACAAGCATAAGCTTAATCACAAAGCCTTAAAACCTTTAAGGTTTAGTCCTTGATTATGAGATGAGAAGAGAAGAGAAGACACAAAGATGACACAAAGGTAAAACTAATGGGGGGACTAATCAAACCCTAATGGTGATCATGCTTGGTTGTCCCTAGGGTTTATGAGGCTTGCAAAAGATCTTCAAGAGGAAAACCACCAAGGAAGAAGCAGATGGAAGGAGGAGAAGCAAAGAGAAAGCAAGACAACTCGCTTCACTTAAGAAGACAAGTTGCTTGAAGAAAGAAAGTGAGGAGGGAACTTGAATGAGCAAGCTCACTCTAATTCACAAGTAAAATGCAGAAATGATGCATAAGAAAGATGAGAAGAGATTATGAGAAGTGAAGGCAAATTCACTTCTCAATGACTTACCACCTGAAAAGTTAGTAACAAGAGGTGAAATGAAATGAAAATGGGATGAAATGAAATGATGCAAACCAAAGTCAGAAGCATAAACATGATGCCAATGATTCTAAGAGGTAAGGCAAACACAAGTCAAGATTTGTGGATGATCATACAAGGATGTGGATGCAAATGAAGCATGTTTTGAACCATGAAAGATCATGAATGCATATGACATCAAATGAAGCAAAAGCATGGAAAATGGATGATGCAATGATCAAACATGATTCTAATATTCCCTAAGATGTCTTATATGTCATGTTGATGCATAAAATATTATGGCAAGTTCATGTATACAAGCAAATGAGAGATGAATGCAAATGGAGGCAAAAATTAGGGTTTATGCACAAGACACAAAGAAAAATCCAAAACCATAAGCAAATGACAAGATAAAAAATTGAAAATGGGATCAAAGAAACCCTAACCCTACACAAGTTCACTGCCCAAAGGAGGGGATCTAACTCTTAACCTAATGGGAGCTATGATTTTCTCAAGTTGACTAGGGTTTTAAGGCACTTCAAAAGGACAAATGCACATCAAATTGAAAATGAAAGATAAATTCAAACCAATTTTACCCTATAAACTACATGTCATGAATAATGCAATGCAAAAAGAACCATCATCAAACTCTTCATGGTTAGGCAGAATGAATTTTTCTAAGTTAGGACCAAAATATTGCCTTTTAAGAACATTAATTCCAAAGCAAAATGTCAACAAAGGTCAAGAACCAAAAAGAAATTTGTTTGAAGAGTTTGATAATGTTTCTAAATGTATCAAAATGCAATGTGAATTTTTTTGGAATTTTTAGAAACCTAAATGCTATTGTAATTAATTAATTCTCATTAACTAATTAAAATAAACATTTAAATATTTTTATAATACGAAAATTATGCAAAAAATAAAATAAAAATTATTTTATGAAAGAGAAAAATATTTTAAGGCTTGATGCAAAAAATGAGATTTTTTGGAAATGATTTGCTATTTTAAATAAAATGTGCAAAAATAAAGGATTAAAAATAAAATAAAATTGAATTAAGGGAGAAGTATGCTGATCTGAGGGCCAGGATTCAAACCTAGGGGGCGGGAGTTGACTACGCGCGTGATCTAGTGGCTGCAATTCAAATTGAATAAATCTCAATTAAATAATTAATTAATCCTGATTAACTTAATTAATTGGAAATTAGGGTTAAGTGGGACAATCTGGGCCACACACGCGCGCGGGTAAATCAAATCCAAAGGCCAGTATTCAAAGTTGCCTAATTAATGGGATTAGGGCTTAATCACTCTCAGGCGACCGGAACACTGTTCCGGTCGTCTTCTCCGACGACCCCAAAACCCTATCTCTCTCTCTAAGCATCTAAAACAAAATCTCTTTGCCCATAATTAAACCCCACGCACCACTGAATCAAAATCCTCAAACAAAAACCATTTTTCATTCATCAACAAGGCAAATCAAAACAAAACAATTTTAGGTCAGAAACTTTAAGACACTCCATACATACTCAATATTCCACCATTTTGAAAAGTAAATATATCAGAATCATCAGCACATCATAAGGATTCGATTAAGAACTTAAAAATAAAGTTCTGAGAAAAAAGTTCTTGAGCTATACCTGAGATGGAACCTTCTGGTTCTGGGCTTTCTGTCCTTTCCTTTGCTGCAAATCCACTTCTTTGAACCCCCTGATGATGAAATGAAGCTTAGCATGAGTTTGTATGGCCTGGTTTGAAGGTTTTGGTTTTGGTGTAGCAGATTTGGAGGGTTGAGTATGTGATGTTTCAAGCTGTTTTAATGCTTGGTTCTTGATCCATGGGTGATTTGTGACTTATTGGTGAAGAAATATTGGAGGTTTTGTGACTGTGTCAAGAGTTTCGAAGAGATGAAGAAGAGGACAGTTTTTGTGTATCTTGGCTTATTGGAGGTTGTAGGCTTGTGTGTGTTGTGTTTTGGAATGCTTGAGGTCCACATATGAGGCTCTGATTGGGCAGAGGGTTGGTGGTGGCACAGTTTGATTGGCATGGGAAAAAATGCAAAAAGTCAAGATTGTGTGTACCATAGGCATGGCTCGGGTCAGAGGAGATCTTAGGGCTTGTCCTGCTTCAGCTTGAGTCAAGGAAGGCCTTTGGATCTGATTTTGTGAGCTGGATGGTCTTGATCAAGAGTTTTCAATGTTCTTTCATATTTCCCTCTTTGAACTTTGTTGTGAACCAAGGCAAGGAAACTTATGAGTTCTTGGCCAATTTGTAGCAAAATGGACCATATGAAGTTGTTATGATGCATTGAGATCAATTAACAATCAAACCAACCATTAAAGTTCTTTTTGCAAAAATTCCAATTTTGAAGATTCATGAGAAAATGCCTTATGTAACTTGTAATTCAAGGCATAGAAATGAGAAATCCTTTGGGAAATTCTGAATTATGGACCATGAATGATGTTTGTGTGATGGTTAGAAGTTGATTTGAGGTCTCATTTGGTTTTGGCAAGTGTTTTTGCAAGTTTCACCTTTGGAACAAAAGTGAAAAATAAGTGATTTTGTCCAACTTTGCAAGGCCATAACTTTTGTTCTAAAATGAATTAGAATGAGTTCTTGTACTTTTTGAAAATGGGAGGATCCATCCTACAACTTTCATGACCAAGAATTTTCCATTTGAAGCATTTTTGAATCAAAAAGAGGAGGTTGAAGAACTTTCCCAAAATGGCAAGTTTTCATTACAAGTCACTTTCCCAAAATGGCAACTTTGCAAATGGCTTGAAATTCTTCAATTTTGTGAACTTCTAACATATTCTAAGATCAAATAAAGATCATAAACATCCAAAATGATGGAGAAACCCCTTTGGTTGGATGATTGGGGGCCTCAGATGCCCTGATTTTGCACTGACTTGCTCAAGAAGTCATCTATTGATCAGATGCCTTCCCCATTGAATTTCTTCATGAAAATTGGTATGCATGATCCTTATATCATATAGAGACCAATAGAAACAAGAATGACCAAAAATTTTGGAGTTATGGCCTCTGAAACCAAAATCCTAATTTTAGGTCATCTGTGTAGTTAAGCTTGACTCTGCTTCCATGCCTTTCTCAATTCTTGTGATTCTTTGACTTTATTGATGTTGGGAGGATATAATATGATGCTTGAACATACATGGACCCTCTTGAGATGATTGAGGACCTTTGGAGTGGCTCAGATAGCTCAAAGATTGCTCAGATCACAAACCCTAGGTGAAAATGACTTTGAACCAATGCAGTGAAGCAAAAATCCAATATGAGATGCTATGATTGAATCTATGCAAATGAAAAGATCACAAGCCATGGTGAAATTAGTGAGGGCAAATTTGGGGTGTTTACAGCTGCCCCTATTCAAGCATGAGTTAGCTGTGCAGGATGTAAGCGACGGCTTAACAGGCAAACAAGATAACTTGTGGTTGAATACCAAAGACAGTCCAAAATTTGCACTCACTGAATGAAGAAGAAAAGGGATATAGATTGTAAAAGGAAGTATAATATGATTATAAAGTGCGGGTTACGGAGGACGACCGTCGAGCAGAGGACGACTTCTGGGGATGAAGTAATGATGGGGACGACCGAAATGCTGGGGAAATAGAGGGATTATGATGGGGACGGCCATCAAATACAGTAACAAAAATCTCTGGAGATTAAGGGTTAAGGCAATGATGGGGACGACCATCAGGTTCAAAGCATAAATGAAATAAATGATAAGGTACGGTCATCAGAGGTGAAAGACGATCAACTAGCAGGGGACGGCTGCTCTGTTGGGGATAAGGATGAGGGACGGTCATCCAAGGTGAAGGACGATCACCTGGCAGGGTACGGCTGTCGAAAGTACCACGACATAGGACGAATGCCGGATAGAAAAGGTCGACGATGGGGACGGCCATCGGATAAGCATGATGAAGGACGATCATCAAAAGGTGAAGAACGATCACCTAGCAGGGTACGGCTGCTCTGGGGGTTTATCATGACATAGGACGAATGTCAGATAACAAGATCAACGATGTCGACGGCCATCGAATAAAATGATGAAGGAGATCAAAAGGTGAAGGACGATCACCTAGCAGGGGACGGTTGCCAAAATATCACGACATAGGATGAATGTCGGATAGAAGGGGGTTCCAATGGTGGAGACTCCGCTGGGAGAAAGATGAGGGACAGTCATCTAAAAGGTGAAGGATGATCACCTGGCAGGGTACGGCTGCCAAAAGTATCATGACATAAGACGAATGTCGGATAGAAGGGGGTTCCAATGGTGGAGACTCCGCTGGGAGAAAGATGAGGGACGATCATCTAAAAGGTGAAGGACGATCACCTGGTAGGGTACGGCTGCCAAAAGTATCATGACATAGGGCGAATGTCAGATAGAAAAGAAAATTTGCTTTTTACTAGTGATTTGATGATAACTCTTCTGGGGAACGATAGACACAGAGGAATGTCTAAATGTAAGAAAGAAAAGAGGATAAGTGTTTGATGCTGTGTGTAGATTAAAGATGTGGACGAGCATCCTTAAGATTTTGATACGGACGAGTATCAGTAGAAAACAAACGCTGACGCATGTTCGGAGATGATGATACGGACGAGTATCAACTGGTTAACAAAGAACACGGACGAGTGTTGAATCTCGATAAAGATAAGTGGTGTAAACAAGATACAGACGAGTATCTGAAATAAGTAAATATGAGTGAGAAACTTGCTTGGGAGAGCACGACACGGACGGGTGTCGGAAGAAGTGTATCATAAACACGTATTTGGTTCCCAAAGTGTCTTTAAGCAACTATGTTGGGGAAGGTGACATGGACGGGTGTCAGGGAAGTGTATACATATGTATTTGTCTGTGGTTTATATGACACGGACGAGTGTCGAGTGGGTATATGAACATGTATTTGTGAGTGCAAAGGGGATGCTTTGGCTTTCTGCTGGGGAATTTGAGGGGTATTTGTGTATTGCTGAGGGGGTGTCTGCATTTATAAGCGTTCGGTTCAACACATGGCTTATGGTTATGCAATATGTTTGATTTTTGCCGTAATGCTCCGTATTAGACGGAATGCTACGCTCTGGGGAAAATATGATGTGAATGCTATGATTATGCAATGGTACCAATCCGGGATTCGGATCCCGTTGCGGTGACGATCTCCAGCTGATCTGCTTGAAGTAATATCCCAGTTGGGGATGAGATCATTGGTAGATCTAATATGTATGACTCTGCTTGGGGGAATGAGTCACTGATAGACCTATTCTTGGTGAGGAGGGGCCCAGCTGGGGTCCGTGGAAGCTTTCGTCACTTTTTCGTGATATCATCGGGCATTGCTCTTCTGGATAGAGGCTGGGACTCGGCGGGGAGATGGTTCCCTTCCCGACACTTGGCTGAGGAGGAATGATGACTGGCAACTCAGCTGGGGATAAAGCATCTATGGTGCTAGATGGGAGATGGGCTGAGTAAATAGTGATTTGGTAGCTTGCTGGGGAGAAGCTTTCATGTCCCCATATTGCACTTTGAATACCTGCAATCCTGTATGACAAAGAAACGCACAAGTACCCCGAGGTATCCTTTACTGGATTCCATCATAGGAGTTTAGATACTCCCGGGAGTAATATATTTCCTGTAAGCATGTGATTTAGAAAAGGCATATCTGTACTTATGCAATCAACATCTTAAGGACATCGTACATTTTGGAAATTAAAATAAAACGTACGAGACAAAATATGACTGAAAATCTGATCTTATTAATTTACGTGCCTTGAATTTGGCAAATACAGTCAAAGAAACAGATCCCCTGAAATGAGGGGATTGTTACAAAATTGAGAAACAAAAAGATGTTGGCAATGTTGACTACGCTTCAGTAAGCTTCCCTTTTGCCATGACTTGTATGACATTTACGTTCTTCTCATCTTGCTTTTCGAAGAAGGCTGATTCTGACCGAAGCTTGAACCTTTCGAAGCTTACCATGTTGTAAGTGATACAGATGAATTCAGGATGCAGTTGTTCGCTTATTCCCTTATTTTGCGTGGATCGCCCTTTCGGGTTTTCAGTCCACCGGGATACCCATTTCTTCCTGAGTTGTCCAGTGTGGCTTTTCAACTCAGCGGGTGTACATTTTTTATTTATTTTCCCTTATTTTTGCCCGAGTCTTTTATTCTGTTTTTGACTCGCCGGGATGCCCTATTTTTGCCTGAACTTACATTCTGTTTTTATGTCCAGCGGGTCATTTTTAGGCGAAGTATTTTCTAACTGCATCAGAATTCACAGGGGACAGGAAGTCTTCACCATCCATAGTACTGAGCATCAGTGCTCCACCGGAGAAAACCTTCTTTACTATGAATGGACCATCGTAATTCGGAGTCCACTTGCCCCTGTGGTCCGTATGAGGAGGGAGGAGTCTTTTCAACACCAGATCTCCTACTTGGTATTCCCGAAGCCTGACTTTCTGATCGAAGGCTTTCTTAATTCTCTTCTGATATAACTGCCCATGACAGATTGCAGCTAATCTCTTTTCTTCAATCAGATTTAGTTGTTCGTATCGGGATCGGACCCATTCTGCTTCGTTCAATTTGACATCCATCAGTATCCGTAGGGAGGGTAATTCTACTTCAACAGGTAGGACTGCTTCCATACCATACACAAGCTGATACGGTGTTGCCCCAATGGACGTTCTGATTGACGTACGGTATCCATGCAAGGCAAATGGTAGCATTTCATGCCAGTCTTTGTAGGTGACCACCATTTTCTGCACAATCTTTTTGATATTCTTCTTAGCTGCCTCAACAGCGCCATTCATCTTTGGCCTGTGTAAACACCCCAAATTTTCCCTCACTCATTCACACCATGGCTTGTGATCTTTTCATTTGCATAAGTTCAATCATATCATCTCATATTGCATTTTTGCTTCACTGCATTGTTTCAAAGCCATCTGCATCTAGGGTTTGTGATCTGAGCCATCCCTGAGCCATTTGAGCCACTCCAAAGGCCTTCAATCATCTCAAGAGGGTCCATGTATGTTCAAGCATCATATTATATCCTCCCAAGATCAAGGAAGTCAAAGAATCACAAGAACTGAGGAAGGTGTGGAAGCAGAGCCAGGCTTAACTGCACAGATGACCTAAAATTAGGGTTTTGGTTTCAGAGGCCATAACTCTAAATTTTTTGGTCATTCTTGATTCTATTGGTCTCTATGTGTTATGAGGATCATGTATATCAATTTTCATGAAGAAATTCAATGGGGAAGGCATTTGATCAAAAGGTGACTTCTTGAGCAAGTCGGTGCAAAATCAGGGCATCTGAGGCCCCCAATCACCCAACCAAAGGGTGTTCTCCATCATTTTGAAGTTATATGATCTTTATTTTATCTTAGAAGATGTTAGAAGTTCACAAAATTAAATAATTTCACGCCATTTGCAAAGTTGCCATTTTGGGAAAGTGACTTGTAATGAAAACTTGCCATTTTAGGAAAGTTTTTCAACCTCCTCTTTTTGATCCAAAAATGCTTCAAATGAAAAAACTTTGGTCATGAAAGTTGTAGATTGGATTCTCACATTTTCAAAAAGTACAAGAACTCATTCTAATTCATTTTAGATAAAAAGTTATGGCCTTGCAAAGTTGGACAAAATCACTAAATTTCCACTTTTGCACCAAAGGGGGAAACTTGCAAATTCACATGCCAATCATTTCTATGACTTCAAAATGACTTCTAATTATCACATAAACATAACACATGACCTAAAAATCAGAATGGCCCATAGGATTTCTCATTTCTATGCCTTGAATTACAAGTTACATAATGCATTTTTCTCATGAAGCTTCAAAATTGAATCTTTGCAAAAGGAACCTTTTATGATTGGATTGATTGTTAATTGGTCTCAAAGCATTCTAGAAACTTCATATGGCTCATGTTGCTGCATTTTTCCCATGAAATCACAAGATTCTTTTCCTTGGTTCATAAGAAAGCTCAAAGGGGGAAATATGCAAGATCTTTGGAAACTCTTGATCAAGACCATCCAGCTCACAAAATCAGATCCAAAGGCCTTCCTTGACTCAAGCTGAGGCAGGACAAGCCCTAAGATCTCCTCTGACCCGAGCCATACCCATAGTACACAAGATCTTGACTTTTTTCATTTTTTCCCATGCCAATCAAACTGTGCCACTACCAACTCTCTGCCCAATCAGAGCCTCATATGTGGACCTCAAGCATCCCAAAACACAACACACACAAGCCTGCAACCTCCAAGAAGCCAGGATTCACAAAAACTGTAAAAAACTTCACCTCTTCGAAATTTCTCCCACAACCATCAACCCTCCATTTTTCCTTCATCAATGAGTCACACATCCTCCATAGAACCAAAATCCACCATTGAAACAGCCTGAAACATCACATACCTAACCCTCCATTTCTGCTACACCAGAGCTGGGACTTTCAAACTAGCCATCATCAAGGGTTTTGAAGCATTCCACTAGCTTCAGGAAGATCAGAGGAGACTCTTTGCTTGAAGGGGAGGCTCTGGAAGCACACATTTGCAGCTCATCACCTCAGGTAGCTTCAAAAATAAAACTTTTCAGAGCTTAGATTTTTTGTTACAAAATGAAAGTACATGTCATGGGGATCACTCTGATGTTTTAGATTTGAAAATGGTGTGAAAATAAGCATTTTGTGCCCTTCTAAAATTTTGCCCGTGAAAATGAATGGCTTCGATTCTCTTTGTTCATGCTTAATAAATGGTGTTTGATGGTGGATTTAGGTTTAGTTTGGTTGGGGGATCATTTCTGGGCAGTTAATTTAAGTTGGGGTGGCTTATAGAGAGATTTAGGGTTTTGACCCGCCGGAGATGATGACCGGAGCTCCCCTCCGGTCACTTAAAAATCATTAAGTCCTAACCCTAATTTATTTGCCAGATGGATTCGTAGCCATTGGATGTGGATTAGTTTAGTTTTTGAGCGGCCCAGATCATTTCATTAAGCCCTAATCTGATTTTATTAAGTTAATTAATTATAATTAAGTTAATTTGACCAGAGTCAATCCTGACCCTCAGATTGCGCGCGCAGTCAAACATCCCCCCCAGGTTTGAATTCCAGCTGTTGGATGAGATTACTTTCCCTTTTATTCAATTTAATTTTCATTTTCATTGTATTTCTTTCCACAAATTATTAAAAATAGTAAAATACATTAAAAAATTCTGAAATTTTTTATCAAACCTTTTATTAATTTTCAGAACCCAAATTTTTTTTTTTTTTTTTTTTTGCATCAAAAATTATTTTTAAATCATATAAATGTTTATTTTTAATTAGTTAATGGAAATTAATTAATTAAAAATGCATTTAGGTATTTAAAAATCACCAAAAAATTCACATTGCATTTTAATACATTTAGAAACATTATCAAACTCTTCAAACAAATTTCCTTTTGGTTCTTGACCTATTTTGACATTTTTCATTGGAATTAAAGTTATTTAAAGGAAATATTTTGGTCCTAACTTAGAAAAATTCATTCTGCCTAACCATGAAGAGTTTGATGATGGTTCTTCTTGCATTGCATCCTTCATATCATGTAGTTTATAGGGTAAAATTGGTTTGAATTTATCTTTCATTTTCAATTTAATGTGCATTTTTCCTTTTGAAGTGCCTTGAAACCCTAGTTGACTTGAGAAAACCATAACTTCCATTAGGTTAAGACTTAGGTCCCCTCCTTTGGAAAGTGAACTTGTGTAGGGTTAGGGTTTCTTTGATCCCATTTTCATTTTTTTATCATGTCATTTGCTTCTGATTTTGAATTTTGTGTTGCATGTTATGCATAAACCCTAATTCTTGCCTTCATTTGCATCCATCTCTCATATGCTTGCATTCAAGAACTTGCCATAACACTTTATGCATCAACATGGCATATAAGACATCTTAGGACATATTAGAGTCATGTTTTATCATTGCATCATTCATTTGACATGTTATGCATTCATCCCATTTCATAAACTTTCATGAACTTTTATGGTTCAAAGCATGCTTTATTTGCATCCTCATCCTTGTATGATCATCCACAATCCTTGACATGTGTTTGCATCATCTCTTAGCATCATTGACAACATGTTTATGTTTCTGACTTTGGTTTGCATCATTGCATCTCATTTCATTTCTATTGCCATTTCATTTCCTTGTTGCTAACTTTTCAGGTGGTAAGTCATTGAGAAGTGAATTTGCCTTCACTTCTCATAATCTCTTCTCATCTCTCTTATGCATCATTTCTTCATTTTACTTGTGTATTTGAGTGAGCTTGCTCATTCATGCTCCTTCCCTTCTTTCTTTCTCCAAGCAACTTGTCTTCTTAAGTGAAGCAAGTTGTCCTGCTTCTCTTTGCTTCTTCCTCCTTTCATATGCTTCTTTCCTGGTGGCTTCTATCCTGAAGATCTTCTTGCAAGCTTCATAAACCCTAGGAACCTCCAAGCATGATCACAATTAGGGTTTGATTAGTCCCCCATTTAGTTTTTCCTTTGTGTCATCTTTGAGTCTTCTCTTCCCACCTCATAATCAAGGATTAAACCTTAAAGGTTTTAAGACTTTGTGATTAGGATTATGCATGTATCCTTCTATTAGGATGGAGTGTATAGCTTTAATCCTAAGTGTTAAACCCTTAATGTGTTTAATTCCTTCAATTAATCCACTTAATAATCATTAAGACATCAAGCTTGTAACTTGGGCCTTGCATTAGGGTTCTAATTCTTCCTTAATTGGTTAAGAAGGACTAACCCTAGTGTTAATGGACAAGTCCCCCTCAAGTTGTCTTGCAAACCATAAAATCCATTTCTTAATCTTACCATTAACTAAAATCCACTTTAATAAAGACTTTGTTTTGTCATGAGGTTAATCCCTAATCATGGATTAAGTTGAGGAGCCTTTCTCAGTTTAAATGTTCTCATCTATTATCCTTCTATTAGGATAGTGTAATGGGTCCATTAAATCCTTGAACTCATTACTTAACACTAAACAAAAACTCCCAAAACATCTAAATAATTGCAAGTAGGTTAATGATCTTAATCCTACATCATGGTGATTAAGTGTGAGGTGCTTACTTCATACTTAAGGTATTCTCATTACCCCTAATCAGAGGGAAGATGTGATGAGTTTACTGACCCTTGGTTTAGGCTTAAGCTCATTAACTTATGACAAACACAAAAAAGCAATAAAAGATTGAAAACACAAAAAACAAACAATAATCGTTTCCTTCGGGATTCTTTTCTCATCATCTTCACTCACAAACGAGAACTTGCTTCTTCCGTCTGATGCAAGACAGTTTGCACCTGAGCCAGACAGGTCATAGACTTGAGCATAGACAAGTAAGTAGTTCACAAGTCAATTTATCTTTCAGTCTCTTTGGGTCGAACTACGGTGTTCTGACTTCCTCATTGCACGAGAGGATACGTAGGCATAACTTAACAGTTATCGAACAAAAGTCTCTGTATATCCCCCCTCTTCCAACATTATTCTTTAAGCCTCATAGTCTTGAGCTTTGCACTCCTATTCTTACACTGACACTTCACATATTTCCCTTCACACCTCTTTTACACTGACACTTGCATTCTTTCCAGCTTTGGATACACATATAGCACTGACACTTCCCTTTTAAAACACAAATCTTTTAAGGGTGGATCCCGTCGAGTACGAAGGATAATCTGGGTGCTAATACCTTCCCAGGTTGTAACCAACCCCCTTTCTCAGTTTCTCTGGTTTGCAACTGTCTTATCCATCTTTTCTTAGGTTTATGCAGCATTACCTTTCCTTCGGGATAAAAATGCCTAGTTGGCGACTCTATTCATTCCCTCTCTTTCTCCGATCGTTCGCGTCTATACCCCTCTTGGCCCTGTGTCATCAGGTGGGAGCGACAGCTTGGCGACTCTGCTGGGGTCCCTTATATTGTAACCAGGGCTTCTGGTTCTTTTTGTGGGTTCCTCCTAGCACTTGTTTGATTTGTGTTTATTGGGGTGTTATGTGCTATATGTGTTTATGTATTTATTTTATTACTTCATGTACAGTCTTGTTTATTGCTTTCTTTACAGTTTTATACATCATACTGACATACTATCATTGCTGGATCTGGTTTCTGTTTTGGTGGGTGGGGTTTCATTGAGAGTTTAAGGTCCTATACCTGGGACCTGAGTGACACCTAGGCTAGAGTGGTTCATGTTCTTTCCCATTCCATTTCGGTCTGGTGCGGGAATATGAAACACGGTTCAGATGTGGGTTTCTTCTTGAGAAGTCTTTTCTACAGATTTCCTGTAGTGCTAGGGCTATCTGGGAAGCCTGCTAAGTCTGGATGACCTTTATTATGACCTTCAAAAACTGAGGTGAATTAGAGGAGGATCTTTTATGGTTATTATAAACACTGTACCTCCGGGTTAGAAGTGTTTACACTTCTCATAACTGATCCAAGTCTGAAGATCCTTGTTCTAGAACATCACCTGTTAGGGGGTTGGGGCTGTTTACAGGTTTGCAGGTACCCTTGGCCACATCATACCCTGTTACTATTTGGTTTAAGAGTACCTCATTTTGGACAAATCTTGTGATTAACCCTGGACATGTGACTCTTTATTTGAGTCCCCCACCCTGGTTACTGGATTTCTGAACCTTCATCTGGACCTTCTTTGAACATACATGGGCTCATATCAAGACAGATAATCAGATCCATCTTGATCACAAACCCTTGCATATCATTTGCATATTCATCATTTGCCTCATTTAACATTTTTTTATTTATTTTTCAGGGTATCCACATCATATCTAGTTTGGTTTTGACCCCTTCTTTTGCATAGACTTCTGCTTCAGTTGTCTTCATCAGTTGTCTGCTTCAGCTATTCTCATCATCACCAGCATTAGCCTATCAGTGGCTCATCTCCGGTATCAGTCTTGATCTTCATCAGCACTTATCCTCAGCTTCTTCAGCAACATCCATGACCACTCCCAGGAAGAGCGACATATCCTACCATTTCTTTGAGCCTGTGTTGACTGGTATCAGGCAGGTCCAGTCACTTATCACACCTGACCACATCCCATTGTTTAGAGAGCATTATGGAGGTATCTTGGATATGGTTGTGGACCTTGACCCTTCTCAGAGGAGCATGATCCACACATGCTTGCAGTTTTATGATCCTCCCTTGAGATGTTTCACCTTTTCAGACTTCAAACTAGGGCCTTTGCTGGAAGAGTTTTCTTCGTTGACTGGAGTACCTATCAGGGGTGGAATCCCCTTCAACCCAGAAATGCCATCTCCCAGCAATGGAGAAGTAGCAAAAGCACTGTACCTGGAGCCTGCCTTGATTGAGCAAAGCATGACATTAAAAGCTGGGATCCCTGGTTTGCACTTGGACTTCTTTATTTCTCAGGCCATCCTGAAGGCTTCATTGGGAGAGTGGAGGGCAGTTTGTGCACTGTTAGCCCTCAGCATATATGGGGTTATACTATTTGCAAATGAGCCCAAATTTATCAGCAAGAATGCCATCCATCTTTTTCTTCTGAAGAACCCAGTATCCACACTGCTGGGAGACTTTTACTACTCCATTCATCAGAGGAATGAGAAGAAAAGGGGAAAGTTGGTAAGATGTTGTGCTCCTTTGTTTCACACCTGGCTGCTTAAACACCTGCCTAAGTCAGATGCCTTCCTGAATCCTCACCAACAAAAGAATTGGGCCAAGAGGCTAATTGCCTTAACTTCAGATGATATCAGATGGTGCACCCAGAGCACCAAAGGCAAAGACATCATCACCAGTTGTGGACAGTACCCAAATGTGCCTCTGATAGGAGTAAAGGGTTGCATCAACTACAATCCTTTGTTGTTCAAGAGACAACTAGGCTATGCTTTGGTTCACCCTCCTAGAGTGCAAGATTTAGCTGAGACCCTGTACTGTGAAGTGAAACCTAATTTAGCTGTTGTCAGGCAAGCTGTCGGGGCTTGGGACAACATCCAGACAAAAGGGATGGCTATTCTTGGAAGGTGTAATAATGTTGCTTCAGCTCAGTACTATGACTGGTACCGTACTAGAGCTCGGATTACCGAAATGCCCTTCACCTTGGAGGACATAACTGGACCCTCTACAGTACAACCTGCAGCAACTGTCAGCCTAGAAGAATTTGAGAAGCTGAAGGAGAGGAATGAGAACCTATCTCAGGCTTTGAAGAAGACCCTTTGGGAAAGGAGTGATGGTCGTCTGGACATTGAGAGGTTAGAGAAGCTTAGGGTGGAGCATCTGGCCAAGATTGAGAAGACAGAGGATTACATCAGGAAAGCAAGAGCTGGGGAGAAAATATTGAAGAATGCCTGTAAAGAGGCCAAGATTCAGAAGGCTAGGACTGAGCTCTATCTGCAAGAGAGTCAGGCTAGGTGGGTCAGGATCACTGAAGCCCGTACTCAAGAAGATCAGAAAACTCAAGCCAAGATTGAGCAGTTAGAGGCCAATGAAAAGAAGCAGCAGAAAGCTTTGTTAGCAGCCCAAAAGGAGATTTCAAAGTTAAAACTCAGAGCTGGATTAAAAAGATCAAAGGACCAGGACAGGCACAAGAAGCTGACCACTGCCATTGCTACCAGGAACCTCCTCATTAGGACCATTACAGAGCACCCAGCTGGTCCAGTGACTGAGGCACTCCTGAAGGAGGTCAGGGAGGATGAGTTTGGACTGGATGTCTGATTGTTTGTTTGTTGTTATTTCCATTTGATGTACTTTTACTTTTATTGTATTTTGACCCTTCAGGGGCATGTGTTGTAAAACAAACTATGTATTGTTCATCATTTGTAATGTATTTCAGTTTGTTTCCATTTGGGCTTTTCTCTCAACAACAAGCATCTTCCTCGAGGTCTGGAAAGGTCAAAACCGAGAACTAAGCCGGATACCTTGGAAAACAAATAAGCATACTGCACTACATACTAACTTTGGTTTTGTTTTGTAGGTTTTGTTATTATCTTTGTTTCTAACTTTTTTGTGACTTCAGGAAACATTGCTCGTCGCCGAGTGTTCCCTGTCAATCGTGTGCACCGGTACCCTACTCGTAACAACCTTCCTAGTATTCAAATGGAGCAAGTACAGCAGGACCTGACTGAGGTCAGAACTCAGATGGCTAATGAAAGAGTGGAGATGAGAAATCAAATGACTCAATTCATGGCTGTGATGACTGGCTTGGCCCAGAGTCAAGAAAGGTTAAGGGAACTGGTGGAAAGACAAACTCCCGAGGAACCTTATCTTGGAACTGGAGGAACTAGCAACAATGAGCGGGGCCAGCCTCATATTAATCCACCAGTATTTGGACCTCATCTGGATCCGGAAGTCAACATCCCGAGAAATGTGCAAGGAAATACTACTGGGGGGAGAATCTTGCAAGAAGATCCCCAAGAAGAGCAGTTTACTGTTATGGGAGCTAGAGACGGAGTCTATGATAGGAGGTTGGATGAAATTACTGAGAAGTTGAGATCTTTGGAGTCTTAGAATTCCTTAGGCTTCGATGTAATGGATATGGGGTTGGTGGATGGGGTGAGAATTCCCCACAAATTCAAACCCCCGTGCTTTGAGAAATACAATGGAACCTCTTGTCCACGAACTCACCTGCAGTCTTTCCTGGGGAGACTTAAAGCGTATACCATGGATGAAAAACTGTGGATGTTCTACTTTGAAGACAGTTTGACTGGGGCCTCAAGAGAGTGGTATTCACACTTGACCAGAGCTACCATTAGATGCTGGAAGGACTTAGCTGAAGCCTTCATCAGGCAGTATCAATACAACCTGGACATGGCTCCTAACAGGACCCTCCTAATGGGAATGTCTCAGTCTTCCAGAGAAAGCTTTAGGGAGTATGCCCAAAGGTGGAGACAACTTGCTGCTGCAGTCCAACCACCCATGTCAGAAAGGGAAATGGCTGACATGTTCATGAATACTTTGCAAGGAACATATATTGATAGACTGACTGCCTTTTCTTCTACCAGTTTTTCTGACGTAGTTATAGCGGGGGAAAGGATTGAAAGCCTTTTAAAAATGGGCAAAATTTCTGATAGTGGTGCAAGTTCATCCAGTAATCCCAGGAAGCCTTTTGTGGGACCCCGAAGAGCCGGTGAGACCAATTCCCTTCATGCAAGTAGGGGCAGACCTCAGTATGTACACCGGTCAGTAGCAGATGTTACCATTCCAGCTCCGATTCCTCAGCAATCAGCATATCCTCAACAACAACAACCACAATATCAACAACAAATTCAGTATCCGCAACAGAGAACCTACAACAACAACAATAGCAATCAACAACAGCGACCCTTCCAACAAAGACCATCACCGGCAAACAGGGTAATTGACCCTATCCCTATGCCTTATGCTGCCTTATTGCCAAAACTCCTGAAGCTTAACTTGGTTGAGTTAAGGACGTTGGCGCCACCAGATCCTCTCAACCTCCCAAAGAACTATGAAGTCAACGCCAGGTGTGCTTTCCACTCCAATGCACCTGGTCACAATAATGAAAAATGAAGGGCCTTATAAATGAAAGTACAAGATCTGGTGGATTCTAAAGCCCTCAATTTCGCACCTCCTCCGAATGTCAACAGAAATCCTATGCCTAATCATGGCGGGCAGAGGATTAATTCCATTGAGGAAGACAAACCATCTACCTTGATCACCAGTGTTGCACAAATTCGAACACCTTTGGTCGAATTTAAAGATCAGCTTTTAGAATGCCAAGTGTTCCCTGGGTGTGAGCTCGGCTGTGGGTATTGCAACATTGCAGTCAATGGGTGTGAAAAGTTGAGAAGCGACATAGATGGTCTTATTAAGGATGGTATCCCTCAGATTTCAACCACGGCGCCTACAAATCCAGCAATTCCTTTAACAACAACATCAACAATCATTCCTTCAGCAACAAATTCACCTACAACAGCAACAACAATCATTCCTACCGATTCATCAACATCATCAGCAATTACTCCGTTCGTCACTTCAACAAGTCAAATTTCAACAACTGTTTCTTCTACAACATCAACATTCATTTTATCAAAAGAATCTACTACAACGCCAGCAAAAATTAATGAAGATGTCTCAACAGTTACAATCTACTATGACCCATCAAACGTTCCTCCCAGCAGCAATTTCCAACAACAAACCATGGCACCTCCTGCCAGATCACCGGTCACAATTTACTATGATCCGCACACCGTTACGGTACCCTCCTCTGCAGCAATCAGTCTGGTCACTATTACGGTGCCTGGACCAGTTCCCTATGAAAGCAGTAATGCCATACCTTGGCATTATGGCTCTGATCTCTACTGCGACGGGGAGAAAATCACTCTGGATTCATCGACCTCTTCTCCACAAGTTGATAATGTCGGGGGAGGCGGAGGCTTCACTAGAAGCGGACGCCTTTTTGCCTCACAAACACAAAGACCTAATGTTGAAGCAGAAGCTGTTGCCAAAGCAAAAGGAAAGAGTGTGGTATCTGAAGAGCCAACTACCAAGGATACTCAGAAGACATCTTTTGAACAAGATGTAGACGAGTTCATGAGAATCATAAAAAGGAGTGATTACAAGGTGGTGGACCAGCTTCACCAAACGCCCTCCAAAATCTCCATATTATCACTGTTGATGTGTTCCGAGGCTCACAGGAACGCATTGTTGAAGGTCCTGCACGCAGCATACGTGCCAGAGGAGATTACTGTTAATCAGCTAGAAACTGTGATTGCAAATGTCAACACCAGTCATGGACTGGGCTTTACCAATGCTGACTTAACAACAGAGGGACGCAACCATAATAAGGCTTTGCATATCACCTTGGAATGCAAGAGTGTTGTGCTGTCTCATGTACTAGTAGACACTGGGTCATCACTCAATGTTCTACCAAAGAAAGCCTTAGTGAAGTTGGAGTATGATGGCTTGGCACTGCGTCCGAGTAATTTGGTGGTTAGAGCATTTGATGGCTCTAAAAGATCAGTGCTTGGAGAGATTTATCTGCCTGTGATGATCGGCCCGCAAACTTTCAAAACTACCTTCTTTGTGATGGACATACAGCCGGCCTACAGTTGTCTGTTGGGTAGACCCTGGATCCACGCCGCTGGGGCTGTTACGTCTACCCTTCACCAGAAGTTAAAATTCGAGTGGGAAGGCCAGATCATCACCATCTGTGGGGAGGAGGACATTTTTGTTAGCCAGTTGGCTACGTATAAGTACATAGAAATGGATGGAGAAATCCATGAAACCATGAGCCAAGGGTTTGAAGCCCTCAACATTAATGAAGCATCTGTTGTACTGGGAACTTCCATCACGTCATATCAGCAAGCCCGGAGGGTTGTTGAGGAAGGTACCGCCCAAGACTGGGGCAAGCTGTTGCCCGTGGAAAAGAAAGAAGACCGATTTGGGTTGGGTTACAAACCAACTCAACAAGATCAATCAAAGGCTGCAAAAGAGCCCAAGTTTGTCAGCAGGGGAATGCTCACCCCGGATGTTGTGAAGAATTTGGAAGATTAGTCAGAAGACGAGCGCAACCTGGAAAGCTGGATACGTCCAAGGACCCCGGGGAGCCATGTCTCAAACTGGTCTTCCCAGGAAATTATAAAGGTTACTCCTGCAGAGTAATTATTATTTCCTGTATTTTAAAGCATGCATCAAGTCTTGCATCTTGCCCAAGATGTCAAGACTCATTTTGTAATCGGGCCATCTTGTATTTTGTGCAAAGATCAATTAATGAATATCAGGACATCTTTTGCAAATGATTCTTTTCTTTTCCGCTCACTGTTTTTCATTTTTCTTTTTGTACAATAATAAAATGGCAATGTTTTTTCAGAATAAAATAACTTCATTTTCACTTTTTCTAAATAAGATAAAATTGATCACTAAAATAAACCAATCTAAACCCTTGCAGAAAGTGCCTTTCAGACTGCACCGACAACAACACTGCTATGACTTTGTATGACTTTGACAATCCAATTAATCAAGCTGACGAAGGGGTTGAAGAAGATTATGAGCTACCTGAAGAGCTAGCCAGGTTGTTGAGACAAGAGGAAAAGGTTATCACTCCTCATTAGGAGGAGATTGAAACGGTTGATCTTGGTACGGAAGAAGACGTGAAAGAAGTTAAGATCGGGGCCTGCCTGCAAGATTCAGTAAAAGAGCAACTGATTGACATGCTTCGAGAATACGTGGATGTTTTTGCTTGGTCTTATCAGGATATGCCAGGGTTGGACACCAACATTGTCATGCACAAGCTACCTCTGAAAGAAGACTGCCCACCGGTAAAACAAAAGTTGCGCCGTACTCGCCCATATATGGCAATGAAGATAAAGGAAGAGGTACAAAAACAGTGGGACGCCGGTTTCCTTGCTGTGACTAGCTATCCGCCGTGGGTTGCTAATATTGTACCTATGCCTAAGAAAGATGGCAAGGTGAGAATGTGTGTGGATTACCGGGATCTGAACAGAGCCAGCCCGAAAGATGACTTCCCTTTACCTCACATTGATGTATTGGTTGATAATACGGCTCAGTTCTCGGTGTTCTCCTTCATGGACGGATTTTCAGGATACAATCAGATCAGGATGTCACCTGAAGACATGGAGAAGACTACTTTCATCACACCCTGGGGCACATTCTGTTATAAGGTGATGCCATTCGGACTGAAGAATGCTGGTGCCACTTATCAACGGGCTATGGTAACATTATTCCATGACATGATCCACAAAGAAATTGAATGTTATGTGGATGACATGATTGCCAAGTCCCTCACAGAAGAAGACCACTGTAAACACTCCAAATTTGCCCTCACCCATTCACACCATGGCTTGTGATCATTTTCATATGCATAAACACAATCATATCATCTCATATTTCACTTTTTGTTTCACTGCATAGCTTCTAAGGCATCTGCACCTAGGGTTTGTGATCTGAGCAATCCCAAAGCATCTTGGGCCATTCCAAAGGCCACCAATCAACTCAAAGGGGTCCATGTGTGTTCTTGTATCATATTCCATCTCTTCAAAGTCAAAAATGCAGAGGAATCACAAGAACTAGGGTTTGAGTGGATGCAGAGCCAGGATGAACTGCACAGTTGACTGAAAATTAGGGTTTTGGTTTCAGAGGCCATAACCCCAATTTTTTTTGGTCATTCTTGTTTCCATTGATCTCTATATGGTATAGGGAGTATGCATATCAATTTTCATGAAGAAATTCCATGGGGAAGTCATCTGATCAAGGGTTGACTTTTCAGACAAGTCAGTGCAAAATCAGGGCATCTGAGGCCCCCAATGACCCAACCAATAGGTGATATTCATCATTTTGAGTGTATATGATCTTTATTTGATCATGGAAGAAGGTTGAAGTTCATAAAAATCAAGAATTTAGGGTTTTTGCAAATGTTGACTTTTTGGGCATAGTTGACTTTTCAAGAATGCATCATTTTAGGTCATTTTTCAAGCCTTGATTCATGACCCAAAAAGGCTTCAAATGGAAAAACTTTGGTCATGAAAGTTGTAGATCTCATCTTTCCTTTTTCAAAAAGTACAAGAACATGATCAAACTCTTCTTGGATCAAAAGTTATGGCAATGCAAAGTTGGCAAAAATCATTGATTTTCAAGGCATGCTTCAAATGGAAATTTTGCAAAGTCTTGAACCAAAGCCAATTGTGACCTCTAGTTCATTTCAAACCATTGCACAAACATCCTCTAAGTCACAAAAATCAGAATTTGACCAAGGTTCACATGTGTTTAGTTCATGTAACAAGACATTTTTATCATGAAAATCCATAAAGTAACCAAGTTGCAAAACACTCATGACACTTCCCTCAACTTGCTGCCTTGGCCTTTGAACCTTGCTGGCTCTCTCACCACACCATGCTGCGCCAGCCCTAGCCTTTGTACCAAGCTAGTATCAAGCCCATGCCTCTCTTACAAGATTTTTGACTTTTGGCAAAAGCAAACATCCCAATCACCACAGGCCATGTCACATCCTCTGGCCACTTGCATTTGTTTATTGTATCCTTTGGCAAGCCATAACACTAACTAAGCAAGCCTGAAACTCACACATTCATCACATTCACAAAACACTCCATCATTGCATAAGCCTTCGAATTTCTCTCCACAGCTTACAAACACTCAAACTATCTTCACCATTCAACTCACCTTGCTCCATAGACCACCCAGCACCAAGAACCCAGGCCTAAAACAACCAGAATACTCCATAACCATTTCTCACCTCAGCCTGCATTTCTCTTCGAAATTCTCACCACAGCTTGCAAACACACAAACAAACACCACAGACCTTCTCCATTCATCCTCAGGATCACAAACAACCATTCACCATGACTTGAAGCTCTCTATTTCACCATTGCCATTTCTGATCAAGCTTGAGCAGAAGCTTTCGAATCTCATTATCCAGCCAACTTAAACTCCTTTTGAGCATTCAAACATCTTCTGGGGACCAATTGGAGCAGTTTGCACTGAAGGAAGTGGCCAGAAAGTCCTTAAACTGAAAGCTTCGAATCTCAGGTAGCCTGAAATTTATTTTTCCAGAAATCATTTTTCTTGTTACAAACTTGTTCTATGTGATTCACTGATCATCCTGATGTTCTTAGTTTTTAAAATGGTTTTGATTTGAGAGTTTAATTTGTCTCTGAAGCTTGCGTGCCCTAGTTTTTCTTTCTTTTGATTCAGCTTGTTTAGGAAGAATAAATGTGTTTTGAGAGAGGGGTTTGATTCGTGAGAGGATGGAGATCATTTCCCAGTTCTTAGTTTTCATTTTTGATACGATTTGAGGGGTTTGGGAAGTTTTCAGGTGAGCTTCTCGCCGGAGAAGACGACCGGAGGTCTTCTCCGGCAGCCTGAAAGTGATTAGGGCTAATGGTCATTAATTAGGCAACTTTGAATCTGGTCCCTTGGATGGACTCTCCCGCGCGCGAATGAAAGGCTGAAATGAGCCATTAGAAACCCTAATCCTGATTATCCATTTAATTCCTGATTAATTAATTCGTAATTTTAATTTAACCAAGTTTGAATTTGGACCACTGGATCACGCGCCAAGTCAACCCATCCACTGCCAGAATCAATCTCAGCCATCCTTCCTGATTACTTTCATTTTATTTAATTTTTATTCATTTTCTTTTCAATTAACTTGCATAATTATTTTAAAATGGTAAAAAATTCTTAAAAATTATGAAACTTTTTCTCAAAAGTTTTATTAATTTTTAAGACCCAAAAACATTTTTATTTTATTTTTTATCATTAAAAAAGTATTTTTAAATATTTAAAAGATTATTTTTAATTGATTAATGGAAATTAATTAATTAAAAATACTTTCAGGTATTTAAAAATCATCAAAAAATTCATGAAATGTTCTAAGACATTTAGAAACATTGTCCAACCTTCAAACCAAATTTCTTTTTTGATCTTGATGCATTTTAAGAATTTTTCATTGAATTAAATCATTTTTTATGCATTATTTTGATCATGAGTTCAAAAATTCATTTCTGCCTATTGGAGAAGGTTGAGACATTGATTCTTTTTGCTTGGTCTTTTGTTTGGCATGTAGTTTCTAGGGTAAAAAGGCCATGATTTGTTCTTGCATTTCCAAATTGATTGGCATTTCTTTTGTTAAGAACCCTAAAAAACCCTAATAACTTGTAAAAATCATATCTTGAATTTGGTTGAGAGTTGAGAGCTCCCCTTTGGGCAGTGGTTCATTATAGGTTTAGGGTTTCCTTGGATGTCATTTTCCATTTTTTATCTTAGGGTTTGCTTCTGTTTTGGGTTTTTGTCTGATGTTTGATCCTTGAACCCTAATTTGGGACTTCTCTTGCATCCTCCTTGCATACTCTTGCATAACATGACTTGTCTTTGCATTTTGTGCATTCTTGTGATTCATTTGACATCTTAAGACATATAGAAAGCATATTTGATCATTGAATTACATATTTGCCATGTCATTTGCCTTGTATGCTTCATAACATTTCATGCTTGTTCATGCTCCTTAACTTGCATCATTTGCATCCATGATCTTGTATGAACATCTCCATGCCTTGCCTCATGTTTGCAGCACCTCATAACATCATAATCATCATCAACATGCTTCTGGTTTTGCTTTGCTTCATACCATTTCATCTCATCTTGCATTGCATTGCATTTCTTTCTAACATTTCAGGTGGTAAGTAACTTGAGAAGTGAATTTGCCTTCACTTCTCATAACTTTTCTTTTCATCTCTCTTGCATCCATTGCTGCATTCTTATTTGTGTTTGAGTTTGAGCTTGCTCATTCTTCTTCCTCCCACTTTCTTTCTTCAAGTGACTTGACTTCTTGAATGAAGCAAGTCACTTTGCTTCTCTTGATCTTGCTCATCTGCTTCCTGGTGGCTCCTCTGAAGATTGTTCTTGCAAACCTCACAAACCTTAGGATCATCCAAGCATGACAATGAATTAGGGTTTTGATTATTCCCCTCATAGTTTTACCTTTGTGTCTTTCTTTGAGTCTTCTCTTCTCATCTCATAATCAGGGACTAAACCCTAAAGGCTTTAAGACTTTGTGATTAAGCTTATGCCTGCATCCTTCTCTTAGGATGGAGTGTATAACTTTAATCCTAAGTGTTAAACCCTTTATGTGTTTAAATCTCTTAATCAATTCACTTAATAATCATTAAGACATCACACTTGTAACTTGGGCCTTGCATTAGGGTTCTAATTCTTCCTTAATTGGTTAAGAAGGACTAACCCTAGTGTTAATGGACAAGTCCCCCTCAAGTTGTCTTACAAATCATAAAACTCACTTCATCATCTTATCATTAAATAAAATCCACTTAATCAAAGGCTTGTTTTGTCATGAGTTTAATCCCTAATCATGGATTAAGTTGAGGAGTTTTCCTCAGCTTAAACATTTTCATCTATTATCCTTCTTTTAGGATGGTGTAATGAGTCTGTTTAATCCCTGATTATGGCTTAACCTCATTACTCAACACTAAACAAAAACACCAAAAACATCTAATTAATCACAAGTAGGTTAATGATCTTAACCCTGCATCAAAGGTGATTAAGTGTGAGAACCTGACTTCACACTTAAGGTATTCTCATTACCCCTAATCAGAGGGAAGATGTGGTGAGTTTACTAAATCCATGGGTTTAGGCTTAAGCTCATTAACTTATGACAAACTTCAAAAAGCAATAAAAGACTGAAAACACAAAAACAAGCAATAATCGTCTCCTTCGGGATTCTTTTCTCATCATCTTCACTCACAAACGAGAACTTGCTTCTTCCGTCTAATGCAAGACAGTTTGCATCTGTGCCAGACAGATCATACACTTGAGCATTGACAAGCAAGCAGTTCACAAGTCAATTCATCTTTCAGTCTCTTTGGGTCAAACTACGGTGTTCTGACTTCCTCATTGCACGAGAGGATACGTAGGCATAACTTAACAGTTATCGAACAAAAGTCTCTGTATATTCCCCCTCTTTCCAGCTTCATTCTTTAGCCTCATATTCTTGAGCATTTCACTCTGTTCTTACACTGACACTTCATTTATACACTTCACTTCTTTTACACTGACACCTGTACATCCTTTTTTCCAGCTATTTTTATGCACAGATCGCACTGACACTACCCCTTTAGAACACAAATCTTTTAAGCGTGGATCCCGTCGAGTACGACGGACAATCTGGGTGCTAATACCTTCCCAGGTTGTAACCAACCCCCTTTCTCAGTCTCTCTGGTTCGCAAACCGTCTTGTCCATCTTTTTCTAGGCTTATGCAGCATTGCCTTTCCTCCGGGATAAAAATGCCTAGCTGGCGACTCTTTTCATCTCCAGTGAGTTCACGGCTGTGTGTTCTCATTGTCCCTTTCGCCGACCGTTCGCGCTGGTACCGGGATGCAAATCTTTGGGAGCGACAGCTTGGCGACTCTGCTGGGGATGCCTTATACTGCAACCAGGGCTTCTGGTTCTTTTTGTGGATTCCTCCTAGCGCTTATTTGATTTGTGTTTATTGGGGGTGTTATGTGCTGTCTGTATGTGTATATTTGCTTTATTTATTGCTTTCTGTACAGCTTTATTTATTGCTTTCTTTACTGTTTTTATATCATACTGTCATTGCTGCTGGCTGGATCTGGTTATTTGCCTTGGTGGGTGGGTGATTCATTGAGAGTTAAGGTCCTATACCTGGGACCTGAGTGACACCTAGGCTAGAGTGAATCATATTCTTTCCCATTCCATTTCGGTCTGGTGCGGGAATATGAAACACGGTTCAGATATGGGTTTCTTCTTGAGAACTCTGTGTTGCAGATTTCCTGCAATGCTAGGGCTATCTGGGAAGCCTGCTAAGTCTGGATGACCTTTTAGTATTGACCTTCAGAAACTGAGGTGAATTAGAGGAGGAATTGTTATGGTTATTGTAAACACTGTACCTCCGGGTTAGAAGTGTTTACACTTCTCATAACTGATCCAAGTCTGAGGATCCTTGTTCTAGATCACCACCTGTGAGGGGGTTGGGTTGTTTACAGGTTTGCAGGTACCTTGACCTCAGAATACCCTGTTACTTTGACTTTGTTAAGAATACTCCATGTTGGACAGTTCTTGTGATTCTAAAACCCTGGACTTGTGGCTCTTTATTTGAGCCCCCCACCCTGGTTACTGGATTTTTAGACCTCCATCTGGAATTCTTGAACACACATGGACTTATATCAGGGCATTTTGATCAGATCCAGCTCAGTCACAAACCCTTGCATTTCATTTGCATACATACTCATTGCATCATATTAACATTTGCTTATTTGTGTTTCAGGGTATCCATTTTCATCTGGTTTTGGTTTTGACCCCATCTTCATTACTGACCTATCTCCATCAGCACTTGCTTCAGCTTGTCAGCCATATACTTCAGTTACTTGCACTAGCCAGTCAGTGGCCCATTCCTCAGCATCTTCATCAGCACTCTACTCAGTCTTCAGCATCATGGCTCCAAAGAAAAGCAACATCACCTATCATTTCTTCCAACCAGACTTATCAGACATCAGGAGGATCCAAACCCTGATCACTCCAGATCACATACCCTTGTTCAGGGAGAGTTATGGAGATATACTGGACATGGTTATGGATCTGGACCCATCCCAGAGGAGTTTGATCCACACCTGCATTCAGTTTTATGATCCTCCACTGAGATGTTTTACTTTTCAAGACTTTCAGTTGGGCCCCTTATTGGAAGAGTACTCCTCATTAGTTGGAATGCCTATCAGGAGAGAAGTTCCTTTCAACCCTGAGATGGTCTTTCCTGCTAAGGGAGAAGTAGCAAAAGCTTTGCACCTGGAGCCTGTCCTAATTGAGCAGCATATGACCTCTAAAGCTGGGATCCTTGGTTTTCATCTGGACTTCCTAATTTCTCAAGCTACCTTGAAGGCTTCTCTAGGAGAATGGAAAGCTGTTTGTGCCCTGCTGGCCTTGTGCATATATGGAATTGTGTTGTTTGCAGATGAGCCTCGATTCATCAGCAAGAATGCAATTCATTTGTTCATCCTGAAGAACCCAGTGCCAACTTTGCTAGGAGATCTCTATTACTCAGTACATCAGAAGAATGAGAAGCATAGGGGAAGGCTAGTGAGGTGTTGTGCTCCATTATTCCATGCTTGGCTTCTCAGGCATCTACCCAGGACAGATGCATTTCTCAATCCTCATCAGCAAAGCAACTGGGCTAAGAGGCTCACTACCCTAACTTCAGCAGATATCAGATGGTGTACTCAAAACACCAAGGGCAGAGATATCATTACAAGCTGTGGGCACTTTCCCAATGTGCCTTTAATAGGGGTCAAGGGAAGTATCAATTACAACCCTCTGTTGTTCAGGAGGCAATTAGGCTATGCACTGGTCCATACTCCCAGGGAGCAAGACTTGGTTGAGACCCTCTACTGTGAGAACAAGATTAGTTTGGCTGTTGTTAGGCAGGCTGCCTGGGCCTGGGATAATGTTCAAACCAAGGGAGTCACCATTCTAGGGAAGTGTAATAATGTGGCATCAGCGCAATATTATGAGTGGTCCCATGCCAGGGCCCAATTCTCTGGAATGCCCTTCACCATAGAAGACATGCCTGAGTCATCTTCAGCACCACCCCCTGCCACTATCAGTTTGGAGGAGTTTGAGAGCTTGAAGGAAAGAAATGAGAAGCTAACCCAGGCTTTGCAGAAGACCCTCCGGGAGAGGAGTGAAGGTGTGAGGGAGATTGAAAGATTGGAGAAATTGAGAATAGAACACTTGACTAAAATTGAGAAGTCTGGAGATTATATCAACAAGTCTAAAGCTGGTGAGCAGATTCTGAAGAATGCTTGTAAAGAAGCCCAGTTCCAAAGAGCAAGAACCGACTTGTACTTAAAAGAGAGTCAGGCCAGGTGGGTCCGGATCACTGAGGCCCGTACTCTAGAAGACAAGAGAGTTCAAGACAAGATGGAACAGATGGAAAAAGCCCTGGCAGCAGCCCAGGAGGAAATATCAGAGCTGAAAATCAAAGCAGGAGTGAAGAGGTCTAAGGACCAAAGTCAGAACAAGAAGTTGACTGCAGCTGTTGCAACAAGAAACCTTCTCATCAGAAATCTTACGGAGCATCCGGCTGATCCTGTGACCGAAGCACTTCTTAAGGAAGTTCGTGAGGATGAGTTTGGCCTTGGAGTTTGATCATTTGCTTGTTGTTATTCCTATTCCATGTACTTTTGTTTTTTGTGATGTATTTTGACCCCTTTAAGGGCTTGTGTTGTAATTTGAACAAGTTGTATTATTTCACCTTATGTAATATATTTGTGTTGGTTTTGTTCCACCTGAGATCACTTCGAAAGCAACTTCAACGGCAGCATCTTCGAGGGTCTGGAAGGGTCAAAACTGAAGGCCAAACCGGATACCTTGAGAACGAATAAGCATAACTGCATTGCATGCTAACCTTTTATTTGTTTTGTAGGTTTTGTTTTGTTGTTGCTAACCTTTGTTGTGATATTCAGGAATTATTGCTCGCCGCCGGGTATTTCCCCTCAACAGGCCACACAGGTACCCAACTAGAAACAACCTTTCGGGAATTCAGATGGATCAAATGCAACAAGACCTTACAGAGGTCAGAAACCAGATGGCCAACGAAAGGTTGGAGATGAGAACTCAGATAACACAATTCATGGAAGTGATGAATACCTTAGCTCAAAGCCAGGAGAGGCTCAGGGCTTTGGTAGAAGGGAGGAATCAGGATGAGCCCCATGTGGGGACTGCAGGCACGAGTAACAATGAACGGGTGCAACCCCATGTTAACCCTCCTGTGTTTGGCCCACATCTACATCCTGAGATTAACATTCCTGCAAATGTTCAAGGGACAGCCACTGCGGCCAGAGTACTTCAGGAAGATCCTCAGGAGGACCAATTTACCGTAATGGGTGCCGGAGAGGAAACTTATGATAGACGATTGGAAGAAATAGCTGAGAAGTTGAGATCACTGGAGTCTCAAAATTCTTTGGGCTTCGACGTCATGGACATGGGGTTGGTAGACGGGGTCAGGATCCCCCATAAGTTCAAACCTCCTTGTTTCGAAAAGTATAATGGGACTTCATGCCCCCGGACTCATCTACAATCATTTCTGGGAAGGCTGAAGGCCTATACAATGGATGAGAAATTGTGGATGTTCTATTTTGAAGATAGCTTGACTGGAGCATCAAGGGAATGGTATTCCCATTTGACAAGGGCAACTGTTAGATGCTGGAAGGACCTGGCAGAGGCCTTCATCCGACAGTATCAGTACAACTTAGACATGGCACCCAATAGGACTCTCCTAATGGGAATGTCACAGTCGTCAAGGGAAAGCTTCAGAGAATATGCCCAGAGATGGAGGCAATTGGCTGCTGCCGTTCAACCACCAATGTCTGAGAGAGAAATGGCAGACATGTTTATGAACACTCTCCAGGGAACGTATATTGACAGGTTGGCTGCTTTCTCCTCCACTAGCTTCGCAGATGTTGTTATAGCTGGGGAGAGAATTGAAAGCCTGTTAAAGATGGGAAAGATCTCAGACAACGGTGCCAGCTCGTCCAGTAGTACAAGAAAGCCTTTTGCAGGCCCGAGAAGAACTGGCGAGACCAATGCCATTCACACCAACAGGGGTAGGTCCCAATATGCTCAGAGGACAATAGCGGCAGTCACTATCCCTACTCCAGCTCATCCACAGCCAGTCTATCAACCTCCTCAACAAAACTTCCAACAACAACCCCAGTATCAGCAAAATCAGTATCCTCCAAGGAACTACAACAGCAACAACTCCAACAACAATAATCAACAAAGGCCATTGCAACAGAGGCCATCTCAAGCTAATAGAGTAATCGACCCGATCCCAATGCCGTATGCTGCCTTGCTGCCACAACTTCTGAAACTCAACCTAGTTGAGCTAAGAACGTTGGCACCTCCTGATCCCAACAGTCTACCAAGAAACTATGACTCTAATGCTAGGTGTGCTTTTCATTCAAACGCACCTGGTCACAGTACAGAAAAATGCAGGGCTCTGCATATGAAGGTACAAGACTTGGTAGACTCCAAGGCTCTGAATTTTGCACCTCCGCCCAATGTCAATAAAAACCCTATGCCAAACCATGGTGGTCCTCGAATTAACGCTATTGAAGAAGACCAACCGTCTTATTTAATAACCAGTGTGGATCAGATCAGGACGCCATTGGTGGAAATCAAAGCTCAACTCCGTGAAAACCAGATATTTCCGGGGTGTGAACTAGGGTGTCCCTACTGCAATATTTCATGGAATGGGTGTGAGGACCTGAGGAATGGCATTGACAGCCTTATTCAGAGTGGCCTGCTACAGATCACTACATCATTTCCGACAAACCCAACAACTTCATCAACAACGGTTTCAGACCCTCCTACAACTGCAGCAACTATTGTTCCCGACAATTCACCGGCAACATCAACAAGTACTTCACCTGTCCTCCCAAATGATCAGTTTTCAACAGTTTCTCCTGTTACAACTTCAGCTTCATTCCATTTCGAATCTCCATCAACAACAACAACAGTCCTTCCAACAATACCTCCTACAACACCAACAATCAATCATGAAGATGTCTCCACTGTTACCATATTCTATGATCCGGAAAACAACTCTGCCTACCATTCAGAAGGTGTCGCTCCCGTTAGAGCACCAGTTACAATCTTTTATGATCCACAAACAATAACAGTCCCTTCAGCAGCAGCAATCAGTCCGGTCACTGTCACGGTGCCTGGACCAGTACCATATGAAAGCAATAGGGCCATCCCTTGGCACTATGGCTCTGACGTGTACTGCGAAGGAAAAAGAATCACTCTTGAAACATCAGCACCTGCACCACAAGTAGATAATGTGGGGGGAGGCGGAGGCTTCACTCGAAGCGGACGTCTCTTTGCCTCACAAGTCCAAAGACCCACTGCCGAAGCAGAAGCTGCTGCCAAGGCAAAGGGTAAAGGCCCGGTGCAGGAAGATCCAGCTGCCAAAGAAGCCCTGAAGACTCCATTCGATCAGGAAGTTGATGAGTTTATGAGAATCATCAAAAAGAGTGACTACAAAATTGTGGATCAACTTCACCAGACGCCATCCAAAATCTCTATCCTCTCACTGCTTATGTGCTCCGAAGCCCATCGGAATGCACTACTTAAAGTCTTGCACGCAGCTTACGTGCCTGAGGAGATTACTGTCAACCAATTGGAAACTGTGGTTGGAAATGTTACTGCTAGCAATGGGCTAGGGTTTACCAATTCTGACTTGACAGCGGATGGCCGCAACCACAACAAAGCCCTGCACATAACCATGGAATGCAAAGGAGCTGTCCTTTCTCATGTGCTGGTGGACACAGGATCTTCCCTGAATGTCTTACCAAAGAAGGCTCTGGTGAAGTTAGAATATGATGGATTGGCATTGAGACCCAGCAACCTGGTGGTACGAGCCTTTGATGGTTCGAAGAGATCGGTTCTGGGAGAGATTGAGCTGCCCGTGACAATTGGCCCGCAGACCTTTAAAACTATCTTTTATGTGATGGACATTCAGCCCGCCTACAGCTGTTTGTTGGGTAGACCCTGGATTCACGCCGCCGGCGCAATAACGTCTACCCTTCACCAAAAGTTAAAATTTGAGTGGGAAGGCCAAGTTGTCACAATCTGTGGAGAGGAGGACATTTTTGTCAGCCACCTGGCAACCTATAAGTACATTGAAATGGATGGGGAGATCCATGAAACAATGAGCCAGGGGTTTGAAGCTTTGAATGTGAATGAGGCATCTGCTGTATCTGGTACTCCTATGTCGTCTTACCAACAAGCCCGGAAGGTTGTTGAAGAAGGAACTGCCCTAGGCTGGGGCAAGGTTTTAGCTGTGGAGGAGAAGAAGGACAAATTTGGGTTGGGTTACAGACCAACTCAACATCAAGCAAAGGCTGCTGCAGAGCCAGGTTTTGTCAGTGGGGGGATGCTTACCCCCGATGCTATCAACTGTCTGGAAGACGAGCTGGAAGAGGAGCGCAATCTGGAGAATTGGATTCGTCCAAAGATCCCGGGGAGCAGTGTCTCAAACTGGTCTTCCCAGGAAATTATAAGAGTTACTCGATCAGAGTAATTATTATTTCCTGTATTTTATAAGCATGCATCAAAGTCTTGCGTCTTGCCCAAGGTGACAAGACTCATTTTGTAATCAGGGCCATCTGTACTTTTGTGCAAACAAGATTAAATTAATGAAATATCAGACATCTTTTTGCAAACAAGTCTTTTTCTTTTCTGTTCACTGTTTTTTCCATTTTTCTTTTTTGTACAAAAATAAATGGCGGTGTTTTCAAAATGATAACTTCATTTCACTTTTTCTAAAGCAAGATTAAAATCAGATCACTAAAATGAACCAATTAAACCCTTGCAGAGAGTGCCATCCTGACAGCACCGACAACAGCACGGCTATGACATCGTATGACTTTGACAATCCAATCAATCAAGCTGATGAAGGGGTTGATGAAGAGTATGAGCTTCCTGAAGAGCTAGCCAGGTTGTTGAGACAATAGGAAAAGGTTATTATCCCTCATCAGGAGGAAGTCGAAGTGATTAATCTTGGTACAGACGAAGACGTGAAAGAAGTAAAAATCGGGGCCTGCCTGCAAGACTCAGTGAAGAGACAACTGATAGATCTGCTTCAAGAGTATGTTGATGTGTTTGCTTGGTCGTATCAAGATATGCCAGGGTTGGATACCGACATTGTTGTGCATAAGCTGCCTTTGAGGGAAGAATGCCCACCAGTTAAACAGAAGCTGCGCCGAACTCGCCCAGACATGGCTATGAAAATTAAGGAAGAGGTACAAAAGCAATGGGACGCCGGGTTCCTTGCTGTAACTAGCTATCCGCCGTGGGTTGCTAATATAGTACCTGTGCCTAAGAAAGACGGCAAAGTAAGAATGTGTGTTGACTACCGGGATCTGAACAGAGCCAGCCCGAAAGATGACTTCCCATTACCTCACATTGACGTATTGGTGGATAACACGGCTCAGTTCTCGGTATTCTCCTTCATGGACGGATTTTCAGGATATAATCAGATCAAGATGTCACCGGAAGACATGGAGAAGACAACATTCATTACACCTTGGGGCACGTTCTGTTACAAAGTGATGCCATTCGGACTGAAGAATGCCGGTGCAACATATCAACGGGCTATGGTGACATTGTTCCACGATATGATCCACAAGGAAATAGAATGTTATGTGGATGACATGATCGCCAAGTCCCTCACAGAGGAAGATCACCTGGTGAATCTGCTGAAGTTGTTCAAGCGACTGAGGAAGTACCAACTAAAGCTGAACCCCAACAAATGCACATTCGGGGTGCGATCCGGTAAATTGCTGGGCTTTATTGTAAGCGAGAAAGGGATTGAGGTTGACCCTGATAAAGTCAAGGCTATTCAAGAAATGCCTGCACCGAAAACTGAGAAAGAAGTTCGAGGGTTCTTAGGTCGATTGAACTACATCTCACGGTTCATATCTCACCTCACAGCGACCTGTGAACCCTTGTTCAAGCTGTTGAGAAAAGAGCAAACGGTCAGGTGGAACGAAGATTGCCAGAAGGCTTTTGACAAGATCAAAGAGTACCTACAAGAACCTCCAATCCTTATGCCTCCAGTCGAAGGAAGACCTCTGATAATGTACTTGACAGTATTAGAAGAGTCGATGGGTGTAAACACCCCAAATTTGCCCTCACCCATTCACACCATGGCTTGTGATCATTCTCATATACATAAACACAATCATGTCATCTCACATCTCATTTTTTATCCACTGCATAGCTTTCAAGGCATCTGCACCTAGGGTTTGTGATCTGAGCAATCCCAGAGCATCTTGAGCCATTCCAAAGGCTATCAATCAACTCAAAGGGGTCCATGTGTGTTCTTGCATCATATTCCATCTCCTCAAAGTCAAAATTGCAGAGGGATCACAAGAACTAGGGTTTGAGTGGATGCAGAGCCAGGATGAACTGCACAGTTGACTGAAGATTAGGGTTTTGGTTTCAGAGGCCATAACTCCAAATTTTTTGGTCATTCTTGTTTCCATTGATCTCTATATGGTATAAGGAGTATGCATATCAATTTTCATGAAGAAATTCCATGGGGAAGTCATCTGATCAAGAGTTGACTTTTCAGACAAGTCAGTGCAAAATCAGGGCATCTGAGGCCCCCAATGACCCAACCAATGGGTGATCTTCATCATTTTGAGTGTATATGATCTTTATTTGATCATGGAAGAAGGTTGAAGTTCATAGAAATCAAGAATTTAGGGTTTTTGCAAATGTTGACTTTTTGGGCATAGTTGACTTTTCAAGAATGCATCATTTTAGGTCATTTTTCAAGCCTTGATTCTTGATCCAAAAAGGCTTCAAATGGAAAAACTTTGGTCATGAAAGTTGTAGATCTCATCTTTCCCTTTTCAAAAAGTACAAGAACATGATCAAACTCTTCTTGGATCAAAAGTTATGGCAATGCAAAGTTGGCTAAAATCATTAATTTTCAAGGCATGCCTCATTTGGAAATTTTGCAAAACCTTGAACCAATGCATCATGTGACATCTAATTCATTTCAAACCATTACACAAACATTCTCTAAATCCTAAAAATCAGATTTGAACTAAGAATGCCATGGTTTTATGTTTGGTTAGGCAAAAGAATCACATGTGAACCAAAATGTCACAACTTGCAAAAACTCATGATCATGCTTTACCAACTTGCTGCCTTGAATGCTGGACCAAGCCTAGCCTCTCCCTTCACTTTGCTGCGCCAGAACCAGCCCATGTCCTTGCCTAGCACTTCACCATACCTCTCTTACACATAAAGTGGATTTTGAGCAAAAGTAAACTTACCAATCACTATAGGCCAGGTCACATCATCTGACCTATGGGATTATAATACAATATCCCTTGGCAAGCCAAAGATATGAAGAAGCAAGGCTGAAACCATCCCATTGATCACATACACAAAAACTCACCATCTTGCAACTTGCTTCGAATTCCTCTCCACAGCCACTAAACATTCAAGCCAACTTCACCAATCATCTCACCTTGCTCCATAGACCTCAAACCACCCAAAGCACAAGCCTGAAACAGCCAAGAGATCCCACTGCCATTTCTCACTTCAGTTTGCAGTTCCATTCGAATCTTCCATCCTAGCTCACAAACAGCCAAACAAACCTTGCAAAGCTTTTCCACACATCATCTAGACCACAAACAATCACTCACCATGGCCTGAAACCTCCAGAAACACCATTGCCATTTTTGATCAAGCTGAAGCAGTTCCTTTCGAAACTCATCATCAAGCCAACTTAAACTCCATTTGAGCATTCAAACATCATCAAGAGGTTCTAAGGAGTAGATTGCACAAGGAGAGGTGGCCAGAAAGTTCCTAAACTGAAAGCTTCGAATCTCAGGTAGCCTGAAATTTATTTTTCCAGAAGTTGCTTTTCTTGTTACAAACTTGTTCTACTAGCTTCACTGATCATTCTGGTACCATTGGTTTTGAAAATGGTTGTGATTTGAGCATTTAATTTGTTTCTGAAGCTTGCGTGACCTAGAACTTTCTTTCTTCGATTCAGCTTGTTTAGGAAATATAAATTTGTTTTGAGAAAGGGGTTTGATTCGTGAGAGTGTAAGGATCATTTCCCAGTTTCTATTTTTCATTTTTGATGCGTTTTTAGGAAGTTTGAAGTTTTCAGGGGAGAAGGTCACCGGAGAAGACGACCGGAGCTCGTCTCCGGTGACCTGAAAGTGATTAGTCATTAATTTAGGGTTAGGGCAAAGTTTGAATTGAGACCCTTGGATCTGGCTTCCCGCGCGCGTGTGTGTGGTCTAGATTGCATCATTAATTCATAATCAGGATTATTTAAATTAATTAATTGAGTTTTAGAAGTTTGAATGTGAGCCTTAGATCTGCGCGCCAAGTCAATGATCCTGTCCCCAGAATCAATCTCATCCTTCCATTCTGTTTACTTTTTATTTTATTTAATTTTATTCATTTTTCTTTCAATTAACTTGCATAATTATTTTAAAATAGCAAAAAATTCATAAAAATTATGAAACTTTTTCCTTAAAGTTTTAATAATTTTTATGACCCAAAAACATTTTTATTTTATTTTTTATCATTAAAAAAAGTATTTTTAAATATTTAAAAGATTATTTTTAATTGATTAATGGAAATTAATTTATTAAAAATACTTTTAGGTATTTAAAAATCACCAAAAAAATTCATGGAATGTTCTAAGACATTTAGAAACATTGTCCAACCTTCAAACCAAATTTCTTTTTTGATCTTGATGCATTTTAAGAATTTTTCATTGAATTAAAACATTTTTTATGCATTATTTTGATCATGGATTCAAAAATTCATTTCTGCCAATTGGTGAAGGTTGAGACATTGATTCTTCTTGCATTGTCTTTTGTTTTGCATGTAGTTCCTAGGATAAAAAGGCCATGAATTGTTCTTGCATTTTCAAATTGTTTGGCATTTGTTTTGTTAAGAACCCTAAAAAACCCTAATATCTTGTAAAATTCATATCTTGAGTTTGGTTGAGAGTTGAGAGCTCCCCTTTGGGCAGTGGTTCATCATAGGCCTAGGGTTTCTTTGGGTGCCATTTTCCATTTTTTATCATGAGGTTTGCTTCTGTTTTGGGTTTTTGTTTGATGTTTGATCCATGAACCCTAATTTGGGCTTTCTTTTGCATCATTCTTACATTCTCTTGCATAACATGACTTGTCTTTGCATTTTGTGCATGCTTATGATTCATTTGACATATCAAGACATGTAGGAAGCATATTTGATCATTACATCTCATATTTGCCATGTCATTTGTCTTGTATGCTTCATAACTTTCCATGTTTGTTCATGCTCCTTAGCTTGCATCATTTGCATTCATAAGCTTGTATGAACATCCCCATTGCTTTGCCTCATGTTTGCAGCACCTCATAACATCATAATCATCATCAACATGCTTCTGGTCTTGCTTTGCATCATATCATTTCATCTCATCTTGCATTGCATTGCATTTCTTTCTAACATTTCAGGTGGTAAGTAAACTTGAGAAGTGGATTTGCCTTTACTTCTCATAATTTTTCTTTTCATCTCTCTTGCATCCATTGCTGCATTCTTATATGTGTTCGAGATTGAGCTTGCTCATTCTTCTTCCTCCCACTTTCTTTCTTCAAGTGACTTGACTTCTTGAATGAAGCAAGTCACTTTGCTTCTCTTGATCCTGTTCATCTGTTTCCTGGTGGTTCTTCTGAAGATTGTTCTTGAAAACCTCACAAACTTTAGGAACAACCAAGCATGATAATGAATTAGGGTTTTGATTAGTCTCCCCTCATAGTTTTTACCTTTGTGTCTCCTTGAGTCCTCTCTTCTCATCTCATAATCAGGGACTAAACCCTAAAGGCTTTAAGACTTTGTGATTAGGGTTATGCCTGCATCCTTCTCTTAGGATGGAGTGTATAACTTTAATCCTAAGTATTAAACCCTTTATGTGTTTAAATCTCTTAATCAATTCATTTAATAAGTATCAAGACATCACACTTGTAACTTGGGCCTTGCATTAGGGTTCTAATTCTTCCTTAAGTGGTTAAGAAGGACTAACCCTAGTGTTAATGGACAAGTCCCCCTCAAGTTGTCTTACAAACCCTAAAAATCACTTCATCATCATATCATTAAATAAAATCCACTTAATCAAAGGTTTGTTTTGTCATGAGCTTAATCCCTAATCATGGATTAAGTTGAGGAGTCTTCCTCAGCTTAAACATTCTCATCTATTATCCTTCTTTTAGGATGGTGTAATGAGTCTGTTTAATCCCTGATTATGGCTTAACCTCATTACTCAACACTAAACAAAATCACAAAAACATCTAAATAATCACAAGTAGGTTAATGATCTTAACCCTACACCAAAGGTGATTAAGTGTGAGAATCTGACTTCACACTTAAGGTATTCTCATTACCCCTGATCAGAGGGAAGATGTGATGAGTTTACTAACCCATTGGTTTAGGCTTAAGCTCATTATCTTATGACAAACTCCAAAAACAATAAAAGACTGAAAACACAAAAACAAACAATAATCGTCTCCTCCGGGATTCTTTTCTCATCACCTTCACTCACAAACGAGAACTCGCTTCTTCCGTCTAATGCAAGACAGTTTGCACCTGAGCCAGACAGGTCATACACTTGAGCATAGACAAGCAAGCAGTTCACAAGTCAATTCACCTTTCAGTCTCTTTGGGTCGAACTACGGTGTTCTGACTTCCTCATTGCACGAGAGGATACGTAGGCATAACTTAACGGTTATCGAACAAAAGTCTCTGTATATTCCCCCTCTTTCTAGCCTCATTCTTTAGCCTCATGATCTTGAGCATTTCACTCCTGTTCTTACACTGACACATCATTTATACACTTCACACTTCCTTTACACTGACACCTGTACATTCTTCTCCAGCTATTTACACACAGATTGCACTGATACTACCCCTTTAAAACACAAATCTTTTAAGCGTGGATCCCGTCGAGTACGGCGGACAATCTGGGTGCTAATACCTTCCCAGGTTGTAACCAACCCCCTTTCTCAGTCTCTCTGGTTCGCAAACCGTCTTATCCGTATCTTTCTAGGTCTATGCAGCATTACCTTTCCTCCGGGATAAAAATGCCTAGCTGGCGACTCTTTTCATCTCCAGTGAGTTCACGGCTGTGTGTTCTCACTGTTCCCTTCGCCGACCGTTCGCGTCTGTACCCCTTTTGACCCGGTGTCACTTATCGGGAGCGACAGCTTGGCGACTCTGCTGGGGACCCTTATGCTGCAACCAGGACCTCTGGTTCTTTTCGTGGGTTCCTCCTAGCGCTTGATTGATTTGTGTTTATTGGGGGTGTTATGTGCTATTCGTATGTGTATATTTGCTTTATTTACTGCTTTCTGTACAGCTTTATTTATTGCTTTCTTTACTGTTTTTTCATTTATCATATTGTCATACTGTGCTGCTGGCTGGATCTGGTTTTTCTTTGATGGGTGGGTGTTTCATTGAGAGTTAAGGTCCCACACCTGGGACCTGAGTGACACCTAGGCTAGAGTGAATCATATTCTTTCCCATTCCATTTCGGTCTGGTGCGGGAATATGAAACACGGTTCAGATATGGGTTTCTTCTTGAGAACTCTGTGTTGCGGATTTCCTGCAATGCTAGGGCTATCTGGGAAGCCTGCTAAGTCTGGATGACCTTTTAGTATTGGCCTTCAGAAACTGAGGTGAATTAGAGGAGGAATTGTTATGGTTATTGTAAACACTGTACCTTCGGGTTAGAAGTGTTTACACTTCTCATAACTGGTCCAAGTCTGAGGATCCTTGTTCTAGATCACCACCTGTGAGGGGGTTGGGCTGTTTACAGGTTTGCAGGTACCTTGACCTCAGAATACCCTGTTACTTTGACTTTGTTAAGAATACTCCATGTTGGACAGTTCTTGTGATTCTAAACCCTGGACATGTGGCTCTTTATTTGAGTCCCCCTACCTTGGTTACTGGATTTTTAGACCTCCATCTGGAATTCTTGAACACACATGGACTTATATCATGGCATTTTGATCAGATCCAGCTCAGTCACAAACCCTTGCATATCATCTGCATACATACTCATTGCATCATATTAACATTTGCTTATTTGTGTTTCAGGGTATCCATATTCATCTGGTTTTGGTTTTGACCCCATCTGCAGTTTTGACCTGTCTCCACCAGCACTTGCTTCAGCTTGTCAGCCATATACTTCAGTTACTTGCACTAGCCAGCCAGTGGCCCACTCCTCAGCATCTTCATCAGCACTCTACTCAGTCTTCAGCATCATGGCTCCAAAGAAAAGCAACATCACCTATCATTTCTTCCAACCAGACTTATCAGACATCAGGAGGATCCAAACCCTGATCACTCCAGAGCACATACCTTTGTTCAGGGAGCATTATGGGGATATACTGGACTTGGTCATGGATCTGGACCCATCTCAGAGGAGTTTGATCCACACCTGCATTCAGTTTTATGACCCCCCATTGAGATGTTTCACCTTTCAAGACTTTCAGTTGGGTCCTCTTCTGGAAGAATACTCATCATTGATTGGTCTGCCTATCAGGAGGGAAATCCCTTTCAATCCTGAAATGGTCTTTCCCAGCAATGGGGAGGTAGCAAGGGCTTTGCATCTGGAGCCTGTTTTGATTGAACAACATATGACCTCTAAAGCTGGGATCCCTGGATTTCATCTGGACTTCTTAATTTCTCAAGCTAGTCTGAAGGCCTCCCTGGGGGAGTGGAAAGCTGTTTGTGCTCTATTGGCCTTAAGTATATATGGAATTGTGTTGTTTGCAGATGAGCCTCGATTCATTAGCAAGAATGCAATCCACTTGTTCATCCTGAAGAACCCTGTGCCAACTTTACTGGGTGATCTCTATTACTCAGTACATCAGAGAAATGAGAAGCAAAGGGGAAGATTAGTGAGGATTTGTGCTCCATTATTTCATGCTTGGCTTCTCAGGCATCTACCCAGGACAGATGCATTTCTCAATCCTCATCAGCAAAGCAACTGGGCTAAGAGGCTCACTACCCTCACTTCAGCAGACATCAGATGGTGTGCTCAGAGCACCAAGGGCAGAGATATAATCACCAGCTGTGGGCACTTTCCCAATGTGCCCTTAATAGGAGTTAAGGGAAGTATCAATTACAACCCTCTGCTGTTCAGGAGACAATTGGGCTATGCACTGGTCCATATTCCTAGGGAACAAGACTTGGTTGAGACCCTCTACTGTGAGAACAAGATTAGTTTGACTGTTGTTAGGCAGGCTGCCTGGGCCTGGGACCATGTTCAAACCAAGGGAATCACCATTTTGGGGAAGTGCAATAATGTGGCATCAGTCCAATATTATGAGTGGTCCCATGCTAGGGCCCAATTCTCTGGAATGCCCTTTACCATAGAAGACATGCCTGAGTCATCTTCAGCACCACCCCCTGCCACTATCAGTTTGGAGGAGTTTGAGAGCTTGAAGGAAAGAAATGAGAAGTTAACCCAAGCCTTGCAGAAGACCCTCAGAGAGAGGAGTGAAGGTGTGAGGGAGATTGAGAGATTGGAGAAGTTGAGGGTGGAACACTTGACCAAGATTGAGAAGTCTGGAGATTATATCAACAAGTCTAAAGCTGGTGAACAGATTCTGAAGAATGCTTGTAAGGAAGCCCAGTTCCAAAGAGCAAGGACAGACTTGTATTTGAAAGAGAGTCAGACCAGGTGGGTCCGGATCACTGAGGCCCGTACTCTAGAAGACAAAAGAGTTCAGGACAAGATGGAGCAGATGGAAAAAGCCTTGGCAGCAGCCCAGGAGGAAATATCAGAGCTGAAAATTAAAGCAGGAGTGAAAAGGTCTAAAGACCAAAGTCAGAACAAGAAGTTGACTGCAGCTGTTGCAACAAGAAACCTTCTCATCAGGAATCTTACGGAGCATCCGGCTGATCCTGTGACCGAAGCGCTTCTCAAGGAAGTTCGTGAGGATGAGTTTGGCCTTGGAGTTTGATCATTTGCTTGTTGTTGTTTCTATTCCATGTACTTTTGCCTTTTTGTGATGTATTTTGACCCTTTGAGGGCTTGTGTTGTAAAATGAACAAATTGTAATTATTTCACCTTTGTAATATATTTGTGTTGGTTTCTATCTGGGTTCACTTCAAAAGCAACTTCAACAGCAGCATCTTCAAGGGTCTGGAAGGGTCAAAACTGAAGGCCAAACCAGATACCTTGAGAACAAATAAGCATAACTGCATTGCATGCTAACCCTTTTGTTTGTTTTGTAGGTTTTTGTTTTGCTAATCTCTGTTGTGATGTTCAGGAATTATTGCTCGCCGCCGGGTTTTTCCTCTCAACAGGCCTCACAGGTATCCAACTAGAAACAACCTTCCGGGAATTCAGATGGATCAGATGCAGCAGGACCTTACGGAGGTCAGAAACCAGATGGCCAACGAAAGATTGGAGATGAGAACCCAGATAACACAATTCATGGAAGTGATGAACAACTTAGCTCAAAGCCAGGAGAGGCTCAGAACTTTGGTAGAAGGGAGGAATCAAGAGGAACCCCATGTGGGGACTGCTGGCACAAGTAACAATGAAAGGGTGCAACCCCATGTTAACCCCCCTGTGTTTGGTCCCCATCTCCATCCAGAGGCCAACATCCCAGTCAATATTCAAGGGACAGCCACAGCAGCCAGAGTACTTCAAGAAGATCCTCAGGAGGACCAGTATACAGTAATGGGTGCCGGAGAGGAAACTTATGATAGACGGTTGGAAGAAATAGCTGAGAAGTTGAGGTCCTTAGAGTCTCAAAATTCTTTGGGTTTCGACGTTATGGACATGGGTTTGGTAGAAGGGGTCAGGATTCCCCACAAGTTCAAGCCTCCATGCTTTGAAAAGTATAATGGGACTTCATGCCCCCGGACTCATCTACAATCATTTCTGGGAAGGCTGAAGGCCTATACAATGGATGAGAAACTCTGGATGTTCTACTTCGAAGATAGCTTGACTGGAGCTTCGAGGGAGTGGTATTCCCATCTGACAAGAGCAACAATTAGATGCTGGAAGGACCTGGCAGAGGCCTTCATCAGACAGTATCAGTATAATCTAGATATGGCACCCAACAGGACCCTCCTAATGGGAATGTCACAGTCGTCCAGGGAGAGCTTCAGAGAATATGCTCAGAGATGGAGGCAATTGGCTGCTGCCGTTCAACCACCAATGTCTGAAAGGGAAATGGCAGATATGTTCATGAATACTCTTCAGGGAACCTATATTGACAGGTTAGCTGCTTTCTCTTCCACTAGCTTTGCGGATGTTGTTATAGCTGGGGAGAGAATTGAAAGCCTGTTAAAGATGGGAAAGATCTAAGACAACGGTGCAAGCTCGTCCAGTAGTACAAGAAAGCCTTTTGCAGGCCCGAGAAGAACTGGCGAGACCAATGCCATTCACACCAACAGGGGTAGGCCCCAATATGTTCCAAGGACAATAGCAGCAGTCACTATCCCTGCTCCAGCTCATCCTCAGCCAGTCTATCAACCTCCTCAACAAAGCTTCCAACAACAACCTCAGTATCAGCAGAATCAGTATCCTCCAAGGAACTACAACAACAACAACTCCAACAACAACAATCAACAGAGGCCATTCCAACAGAGGCCATCCCAAGCTAACAGAGTGATCGACCCGATCCCAATGCCGTATGCTGCCTTGCTGCCACAACTTCTGAAACTCAACCTAGTTGAGCTAAGAACGTTGGCACCTCCGGATCCCAACAGTCTACCAAGGAACTATGACTCCAATGCTAGGTGTGCTTTTCATTCGAACGCACCTGGTCACAGTACAGAAAAATGCAGGGCTCTGCATATGAAGGTACAAGACTTGGTAGACTCCAAGGCTCTGAATTTTGCACCGCCGCCCAATGTCAATAAAAACCCAATGCCAAACCATGGTGGTCCCCGAATTAACGCTATTGAAGAAGACCAACCGTCTTATTTAATAACCAGTGTGGATCAGATCAGGACGCCATTGGTGGAAATCAAAGCTCAACTCCGCGAAAACCAAATATTTCCGGGGTGTGAACTAGGGTGTCCTTACTGCAATATTTCATGGAATGGGTGTGAGGACCTGAGGAATGGTATTGACAGCCTTATTCAGAGTGGCCTGCTACAGATCACTACATCATTTCCGGCAAATCCGACGACTTCATCAACAACGGTTTCAGAACCTCCCACAAACGCAGCAACTATTGTACCCGACAATTCATCAGCACTATCAACGAGTACTTCACCTGTCCTTCCAAATGATCAGTTTTCAACAGTTTCTCCTGCTACAACTTTAGCTTCATTCCATTTCGAATCTCCATCAACAACAACAACAGTCCTTCCAACAGTACCTCCTACAACACCAGCAATCAATCATGAAGATGTCTCTACCGTCACCATATTCTACGATCCTGAAAATAATTCCGCCTACCATTCAGAAGGTGCTGCTCCCACCAGAGCACCAGTTACAATCTTTTATGATCCACAAACAATTACAGTCCCCTCAGCAGCAGCAATCAGTCCAGTCACTGTCACGGTGCCTGGACCAGTACCATATGAAAGCAATAGGGCCATCCCTTGGCACTATGGCTCTGACGTGTACTGTGAAGGGAAAAGAATCACTCTTGAAACATCAACACCTGCACCACAAGTAGATAATGTGGGGGGAGGCGGAGGCTTCACTCGAAGCGGACGTCTCTTTGCTTCACAAGTTCAAAGACATACTGCCGAAGCAGAAGCTGCTGCCAAGGCAAAAGGAAAAGGCCCGGTGCAGGAAGATTCAGCTGCCAAAGAAACCCTGAAGACTCCATTCGATCAGGAAGTTGATGAGTTTATGCGAATCATCAAAAAGAGTGACTACAAAATTGTGGATCAACTTCACCAGACGCCATCCAAAATCTCCATCCTCTCACTGCTTATGTGCTCCGAAGCCCATCGGAATGCACTACTTAAAGTCTTGCACGCAGCTTACGTGCCTGAGGAGATTACTGTCAACCAATTGGAAACCGTGGTTGGAAACGTTACTGCTAGCAATGGGCTAGGGTTTACCAATTCTGACTTGACAGCGGATGGCCGCAACCACAACAAAGCCTTGCACATAACCCTGGAATGCAAAGGAGCTGTCCTTTCTCATGTGCTGGTGGACACAGGTTCTTCCCTGAATGTCTTACCAAAGAAGGCTCTGGTGAAGCTTGAATATGATGGACTGGCATTGAGACCCAGTGTAACCCGGTGAACTGACTTTAAACAATGTTGCGGATAGCAAGAGTCGCCACCGACTTTTATTTTATCCATAAGGAAAGGTTATAAAAGAACAGGAAAGACCTTAAGAGAATGGTTTTGGGTCCGGGGGGTAGGTTATGAAAAGGGAAGGTGTTAGCACCCTTTTCATCCATGGTTATCCATGGGCTCTTAGGTACTTAAGCTCACTTTTGAATTGTTTTGAAAGTGTAGTGTGTGAATAGCAAAAATTTCAGAATAGTTTAATAATAATCCGTGTATGGATGTGTAAGAAACTTGTTTGAAAATTTGTTTGAAAATGTTTAAGTGTTTGGAATATTTTTGAAGTGAGCAAGTATCTAAGAGTAACCTACCCTAATGTTTAAGGTCTTTCTTATTCTTTATCCTTTCCTTAGTAAGACTATCCCTACCATAATGGAGTAGGTAGTCCTTACTTTGGATGTTAAGGGACATGTGAGGGACAATTTGATTTTTGAAGGCAATGGTGGGGTGTAATAAGCACATATAAGGGACTATCATCATTTATTCGAAAGGGACTCGATTCGTAAAGGCAACCATAAGGGACTTTGATGATTTTCTTTCGAGGGACTTGCTTTATACACCCCACTTAACCATTATTCGTAGGCAACTTGAGGGATAACCTTAGGAAGTGAGACGGCGATTAAAATCGACTTACGTGTGTGATGTGTTTATTTTAATTATCTTTGTTTAAAATTATCTACATTTATTTTAATATTGCATACATGTTGTTACACTCCCTAATTACTAACCATAATAATAATAATTAAAATAATTACAACATTACAACCGGGAACAATTACAAAATTATAGTAAAAATAGCAACTTAAATAATAAATAATAAATAATAAAGGGGTTAGTAAATAACAATAAATAAAATTAGCAAAAATAATAATAGTAAACATAATTAAATTATAAATGGGTTAAAAATAAATAAGGTTAGTAACAATAATAATAATTAAAAGATAAATAATGGTTAGTAATAAAAATTAATTACAAGGTTAATAAAATTATAGTAAGCAAAAATTAGTTAATAATAATAATAGAAATAAAAAATAATATAAGAAGAAATTAACATGCACGACTAAATAATTTTTAATTCATATATTAATTACTAAATTATTTTCAAATGCATTACAAAATTTTAATTACTATTAACATATATTCATATTATAAGAAAAAAAAGATAGATTTTAAATATCATATTAATAATTTAATTCTATTAGTTATTATATTTACAAATTATTTTAACTATATACAAAAATATGATTATCCTAGATTAAATTATTTTTAAACATTGAAAATAAATTAATTTGAAGTATAACTATATTTGCAAAATTTTATGAAAAATTATAACTATATTAGGAATAAAAAAAAACAGAATTTAATTTTATTTAGAAAAATATTTTTAGGGTTTCATAAAAATTAGGGTTTTATATATATAAAAATTTATTTTTAATATTTACATAACATTATTTTAATTAATATAAACTATACAAAATAAAATTTTAAATAAAAAAGAAACAAGAGTTTTATTATTATTTTTTAGAATATTATTTTAAGATTAATTAGATTATATAACATATATACGTATTTTATAATAATAATATATTAATTATTTAAATTATTTGAATTAAACTAGTAAGCAAAAACAAATAAAAAAAAAGAAACAGAACCTGGTGGGATTCGATCCCAGGTCTTCTCCCTTGCAAGCAGCAACAAGACCACTGGGCCATCCAAACGCAAGTGAAAGAAGAAGGACTCCAATTTGTTTTACGCATTGATCATGGAAATTCAGAAAAATAAAAGATCAAAAAGGCCTGGGGTGGTTTCGTACCCAGGACCTTAAGGATAAACGCGCGCATGCTTAACCACCTGGCTGGGAGAGCCTTCCTGGTGGCTTGTTGGCAAGTAATAATAATATATCAAGTCTTCTATTATCCTGAAAAAAATAAACAAAAACAATGCACTGGCCAGGAATCGAACCATGGCCTTTACAACAAACGCACGTCCAGATTACCACCAGACCAACTGTACGTTGGTGATATAGAATTGAAACAAACTCAAAAAATATAATATCCAAATTTTGAATTTTTAAACGCGCGGCAAACTTCTTCTTCTTCCTCTGGACTTACGAAATTTCCTGCGAAAATATTTACAAATTCACCTGCGAATTTTCCTGGGTGTTCTTCATGTTCTTCAACCTGCGAAAATCCAAACTCATACCAAATACTACTGATTTATGAAATTGGTTAGTGATTCACAATCCACAGAGTCCACACAACAATCCTACGTTTTCAGAATTCATTTATATACACTCAAACATGAAACCCTAATTATGAGGTCATAAACCCTAACATGGCCGTTTGCGTTTTACACACTCATTCTTCAATCCAATTGTCCAGAAACATTCCTTGGAACCTCATAAGCACAAAAGATCAAACAAAATTCATTAATGATGCATAAACAATCGTAATCGAAAAATTGAAAACCAATGTAAAATTTGATTCGGGTATGGCAATATGTGATGATATAAGGCAAAGTGATGATCAATTTAGGTTCCATGATGATCCAGGAAGCCAATCATGTTCTCAAAATACCTTGTAATGCTTTGAATCTTCAAATCCGAATCTCACTTTTTGTTGAATTTTTTGAATGTTGAACTTACCTATGAGCTGCTGCAAAATCGTGAATGAGGCTAGGTTTGTGTTTGTTATATATATGTGATTCATTCTAGGTCAAAAGTTTGATTGATTTAGTGGAAGAATTGATATTTTGAGATTGAGAAAGATCATGCCATGAAAGTCCAATATTTTTATACCAAAGCTTTCTATTTTAAGTCAATTCATATAATTCTTGTATCAATTTGCTCTATATTGACTTTATGACTTTCTAGAATCAACAAACCACTTAAATCTTCAAATTTAATATTTTATTTAAATTTAAAATGATTTTAAGAATAAAAAATCATAATAAATAAATTAAATAAAATAAAAATTATGAAAATATTATGGGAATTTCGTGCAAGCCATTATGAAGTGAATTGGGTCATAATTTGGGCAGCCCACTTGAAAAGAAATGATTTTGAACCTCCCTTTTCAACATAAACCATCACAAAATTTCTTAACTTTGCAAAGGCACATCTCCCTCAATTTTAAAGGTATGAGGGTGTTCTTGGACTTTTTGGAAAGCTTGAAGAGTCCTCTAAACAACCCCATTGGTTTCAGGTCCATACCATTTACCAATCTCAAGTTATGCCCTTTTGAAGTTGTTGACTTTTTGTTGACTTTTGAAATGACCTATAATGTCTTAGGTCATATCTTTCAAATGAAGCATTTTTGAGCTTAACTTCCAACATCAAAGTTGTAGAGAATTCAATTTCCTTCAAAATGAGCTTTGGATGGAGGCTTGGTGATGAAGCATGTGAAAGTTATGGCTGGTCAAAGTTCAGTTGACTTTTACTGAGGAAACCCTAATTTAGAAACTCTTGATTATTGATGATCTGGAATCTCCTTGATGAATCATGATCAACCCTTGATCAAATGATGAATTTTACTTCATATACTTGATGTTGGCAAAAAATCATGAAGTTTGACTTTGGTTTGACCACAGTTGACCTTAGTTTGACTTTTTAACTGCATTGACTGATTTTGACTTATCTGATCATCTGACTGAGCAAACTTTTGGGAAAAGTCTTGAAACTTGACATGGGGGTTCTTATACACATATAAGATGTTATGAAACTCACTTGAGGTATTTGAAGTCCATTTAGCCTGATTAAAGTCAAAACCCTAGTTTTGGATGCACTGCTTAGGAGATGCACTGTCTGAGGGAATTGTCATCTTCTTTGGCCAATTGTGAACTATGTGAACCTTGTGAATCTTCATAAAATGTCTTGTGACACCTATAGGAGGTATTGTGAAGCTTGTGAACCTTGTGAACCTCATGAAGTGGCTTTGTAGACCTCATGATCCTCAGGGAAGCTTTGTAATCTTTGTGAAACTTGTGAACTTTGTGAACCTTCAAGAAGTAACTTGTGGACTTCATGAACCTCATGAAAGGTCTTGTAAATGTTGAGAAACTTGTGAACCTTGTGAACCTTCAAGAAGTGACTTGTAGACTTCATGAACCTCATGAAAGGTTATATAAGCATTAAGAAACTTGTGAACCTTGTGAACCTTCATAAAGCAACTTGTAGACTTCATGAACCTCATGAAAGGTTATGCAAGTGTTGGAGAACTTGTGAACCTTGTGAACCTTCTTAGAACACAAAGTCTTGCATTGTGAGGGCAAATTTTGGGGTGCAACAGCTGCCCCTGTTCAATTTTCTGAAACCTGAGGGGTTAGATTGGTATATTTGCCAGTCGTAACCTGGAAGGTTGAAGGGGATTGAACACAAAAGCCCAAAAATTTGCACTCACCAGTGCATATAGTGATGTTGATGGTTGGTTGAATACGATTGAGTGGGCTTAAAGATGCCACTAGGGGAAAGTTCTTCAGTAGTATGATGAGAGCTGTCAAGAGTCTGGAGTAATATTGATGTAGCAGCATGCCTTCATGAGGATAGAGCAATCAATAATGATAACCCTAAAGCAGTCTTGAAGGAATAATATGATTTCAGGAGGATAGAGCAGTCAATAGTGATAACCCTAAAGCAGTCTTGAAATAATAATATGATTTAGGAGGATAGAGCAATGGATAGCTCTAAAGCAGTCTTGAAATAATGATATGACTCCAAGAGGATAGAGCACTGGATAGCTCTAAAGCAGTCTTGAAGTAATGATTTCAGGAGGATAGAGCCATCAATAATGACAACTCCAAAGCAGTCTTGAAATAATAATGTGATATGTCTTCAGGAGGATAGAGCAATCAATAATGATAACTCCAAAGCAGTCTTGAAGTAATAATTTCAGGAGGATAGAGCCATCAATAATGACAACTCCAAAGCAGTCTTGAAATAATAATGTGATTTCAGGAGGATAGAGCAATGAATAGCTCTAAAGCAGTCTTGAAGTAATGATTTCAGGAGGATAGAGCCATCAATAATGACAACTCCAAAGCAGTCTTGAAATAATAATGTGATTTCAGGAGGATAGAGCAATGAATAGCTCTAAAGCAGTCTTGAAGTCATGAGATGTTATCAGGAGGACAAAGTAACCCTGAGGTTACAATAAAGCAGTCCCAAAGTAATAAGAAGCACATCAGGAGGATAAAGTAACTCTGAGGTTACAATAAAGCAGTCCCAAAGATCATAAGAAGCTCATCAGGAGGATAAAGTAACCCTGAGGTTACAATAAAGCAGTCCCAAAGATCATAAGTTTGTTTGTTGGATAATTAACCTGAAATAAAGTAGCATTCTGTATAATAATATCAGTTTATGCATTATGTATGCATGTATGACATGATGCACTTAGGTAATGTACTATATGTCTATGGATATACATGCTATGGTATAATGCAAATGATGTATGTATGATATGATACTGCCGGAAGCGCCTGGATATCTTCGTATAACAACTGCTGGCCAGGGAAAATAAATCCCGATTCGATGTTGAAGAATATATAACCCTTCGTCTGCTGGGGATAACAGGGTATAGATAACCTCCTGTTGTTGGGGATAATAAGGTATGTATAACCTCCTGTCTTCGTTTGGTAGTAGGATAAGTATAACATCCCGTCTTCGTTCGTCGTACCCTTATTGGAAAGTAATTTCCCGTATATCCGTATGAGGATAAAAGAGATGGATATAAATTCCAGGGGAGATGTGACTTTAGGAAGATGGATTTGTCCTACTGAGGATTTGTAACTGTCTTGAACCGGCGAAGCTTCGTTGAAATCCTTCTCTCGTTCGTCCTTAGTAAATACTATTACTGCATTTTCATGCATTTCTGGTAAACATTAATCATATTAAAAGCATACATGCATTTCTGGTAAACATCAATCATATTCAAAAGCATACATACATTCAAACATAACCAATGGACGTTTCGCTTATGTAAATAGGGTAAAAATAAATCTGAATTCAAAAGATGGAATTTATTTATATCAAAAAGTGACCCATACATGGGTAAGTTTGTACAAGGAGACATAAACCCTAGTAAGAGGATTTTGTCGTAAAATTTTACAAAACAAAAAGTATCAGCTATGTGGGAAACAATCCTATTGAGTTTCAATTCTGCTATTGCCCTTCAAGTATCTCATCTTCTTGCTGTTGAGACGGAAACGATTGGATTGAGCTTTATCTGTTCGAGCTTGAATAAGTAGTACAAATGGTTGCAGTTTCATGGGTGATTCAAACGAGACATAGTCATACGCTTTTTAATCCCTAACTTTTTCCTGGATTGCCCTTTCAGGTTTTCAATCCACCGGGATACCCTTTTTTGCCCAAGCCGCCTTTTCAGGTTTTCGACTTGCCGGGTGTACATCTTTTTATATATATCCCTAATTTTTGCCCAAACCCTTTTGGTTTGCCGGGATGCCCTTATTTTTGCCTAGGCCTGTCAACCTAGCGGGTCTCTTTTTATGCGTAGTATTTTTTAACTATGTCTGCATTTACAGGCTGTGGGAAGTCTTCACCATCCATTGTAGTCAATATCATGGCACCTCCTGAGAATACTGTCTTGACTACAAATGGTCCTTCATATGTTGGAGTCCACTTGCCCCTAGGATCACCCTGTGGTAATATGATGCGCTTGATTACCAAGTCACCAGCCTGATATACCTTTGGCTTAACCTTCTTGTTAAAAGCTTTGATCATCCGTTTCTGGTACATCTGGCCATGACAAACTGCTGCTAACCTCTTCTCATCAATCAAATTTATCTGGTCCAGTCGAGTCTGAATCCACTCATCTTCATCCAAACCTGCATCCTTCATAATTCTCAAGGAGGGGATCTGAACTTCAATGGGCAAAACTGCTTCCATACCATAGACTAAGGAGAATGGGGTTGCCCCTGTTGAAGTACGTATTGTAGTACGATAACCATGAAGAGCAAACGGTAACATCTCATGCCAATCCTTGTAAGTAACAGTCATCTTCTGTATAATCTTCTTAATGTTCTTATTAGCAGCTTCAACTGCCCCATTCATCTTTGGACGATACGGAGAAGAGTTGTGATGCTTAATCTTGAACTGCGTGCAGAGATCAGTAATCATAGTGTTGTTCAAATTAGAGCCATTGTCAGTGATAATCCTTTCAGGGATGCCATACCTACATATGAGATTATTCTTAATGAACCGAGCCACAACATTCTTAGTCACAGATGCAAATGAAGCTGCCTCTACCCACTTCGTGAAATAATCAATAGCAACCAAGATGAAACGATGCCCATTAGAAGCAGTAGGCTTGATCTCACCAATCATATCAATGCCCCACATGGCAAAGGGCCAAGGAGCAGTCAACACATTCAAGGGTGATGGAGGTACATGGACTTTATCAGCATAAATTTGACATTTGTGACAAGTTCTGGAGTGTTGATAGCAATCAGCTTCCATGGTAGACCAATAGTAACCTGCCCTCAAAATCTTCTTTGCCATGGTATGACCACTAGAATGAGTGCCAAAGGTCCCATCATGCATCTCTTCCATAATTTCAGTTGCTTCCTTCTTATCCACACAACGAAGCATAGTTGAATCATGATTGCGCTTGTACAGAATCCCATTACTCAAAAAGAATTTAGCAGAAAACCTTCTCAGGAACTTCCTATCTTTGACAGATGCCCCTTCAGGGAATTCCTGAGCTTCAAGATATCTTTTTACTTCATAGAACCAAGGCTTCTCCTCTGCCCCTTCTGTATCAATCTCATTGCAGTATGCAGGCTTTTCAAATCTATCAATGGTAATTTTGGGAGCTTCTTCATCCCAGCTGATCTCAAACATAGATGCCATGGTGGCCAATGCATCTGCCAACTGATTCTCTCTTCGTGGAATATGTCCAAAGGTAATCTCTTTGAAATGTGGGACTAAAGACAACACATGCTCTCTGTAAGGAATGAGATTATCATGCTTTGTATCCCAATCTCCTTTGATCTGACTGACTACCAGGGCTGAATCTCCATACACATCAAGGAACTGAATTTTCATATCAACAGCAACTTTAATACCCATGATACATGCCTCATACTCAGCTATGTTATTGGTACAGTAGAAACAGAGTCTGGCAGTAATCGGGGTATGACAACCTTCAGGGGAACTAATCACAACACCAATACCATTACCATGTGCATTAGAGGCACCATCAAAAACCATAGTCCATCGGGATCCTTGTTCAGGTCTGTCATATTGTCCAGGTTCTTTGGTAACAGTCATAATGTCTTCATCAGGGAACTCAAAATTCATTGACTGGTAATCATCTACTGCTTGATGAGCCAAATGATCAGCAACAACACTTCCTTTGATGGCCTTCTGAGTAGTATACTGTATATCATATTCTGTTAAGATCATTTGCCATCTTGCAATTCTTCCGGAGAGAGCAGGTTTCTCGAATATGTATTTAATTGGATCCATCTTTGAAATCAATAAGGTGGTATGAGTCAACATATACTGTCTTAGTCGGCGAGCAGCCCATGCCAAAGCGCAGCAAGTTTTCTCGAGCAGTGAGTATCTTGTTTCACAGTCGGTAAACTTTTTGCTAAGGTAGTATATTGCCTGCTCTTTTCGACCAGACTCGTCATGTTGCCCCAACACACACCCCATCGAGTTATCTAGCACTGTTAAGTACATAATCAAGGGTCTTCCATCAACTGGTGGCATCAAAATTGGTGGTTCTAGCAGGTATCTCTTAATTTCATCAAAGGCAGTCTGGCACTCATCATTCCATTCCATCACCTGATCTTTCTTCAACAACTTGAAGATTGGCTCACAGATGGTAGTTAACTGGGAAATAAATCTTGCAATGTAGTTCAATCGTCCCAAGAAACCTCTAACCTCCTTCTCAGTACGGGGGGCTGGCATCTCTCGTATAGCTTTCACTTTTGCAGGATCCACTTCAATACCTTTTCCACTGACAATGAAACCCAAGAGCTTTCCAGACCTAACTCCAAAAGTACACTTGTTTGGATTCAACCTCAATTTGTATTTCTTCAACCTCTCAAACAACTTGTGCAGATGATCAAGATGTTGCTCTTCACTCTGAGATCTGGCTATCATATCATCCACATATACCTCTATCTCATGATGAATCATATCATGAAACAAAGCCACCATAGCACGCTGATATGTTGCCCCTGCATTCTTCAAACCAAATGGCATCACCTTATAACAAAAAGTGCCCCACTGTGTCACAAATGTTGTCTTCTCCATATCTTCAGGTGCCATCTTGATTTGATTGTAACCAGAGAAACCATCCATAAAAGAGAATACCTTATGCTGAGCAGTGTTGTCTACCAGAATATCAATATGAGGAAGTGGAAAGTCATCTTTGGGGCTAGCCTTGTTCAAATCTCTGTAGTCCACACACATACGTACCTTACCATCTTTCTTTGGAACCGGTACCACATTTGCAACCCACTGAGGATAAGAAGTCACTGCTAAGAACCCTGCATTGAACTGTTTCATTACCTCTGCCTTGATTTTTTCTGACATTTCAGGACGCATCCGACGAACCTTCTGCTTCTTTGGACGACAATCTTCTTTCACTGGCAAACGGTGAACCACAATGTCTGTATTCAACCCTGGCATATCTTCATAGGACCAAGCAAAGATCTCCACATAGTCACGTAACATCTGAATCAACCTGCTCTTAACACTGTCCTCTAAGTCAGCCCCTACCTTGACCTCTTTTCTGTCTTCTTCAGTTCCCAAATTCACAACTTCGACTGGCTCTTCATGTGGCTGTATAGCTTTTTCTTCTTGTTGTAACAACCTAGCAAGCTCTACAGGTATTTCACAATCGTCCTCATTTCCGTCTTCAGTTTGATAGATCGGATTCTCGAAATCATAATTGGCAATAGTAGAACTGTTATCAACAGGATCCAGAGTGGATGAGGATCTGCATTTAGTGATGTGGGTGTGTGTAAGAACACATAGCTGATAAAGCAAAAATAGAAGAAAAGAAAGACAAGGAACACAATATTTACTAAAACGAAACGTCCACTGATTTTATTGAATGAAGTATGCAAATGAAATGACAGCCCGTAACAAGCACACCATTGTGCCCCGGGTAAGGCACATGGCTTGAAAGTTTTATTGTTCAGAAATTACAAATGTAAAAAAACACAACACAGTAATAGTATTTACTCCTGACTAAAGGAGATAGGGATAACATCTTCAGCTTTCCAATTATTGAGTCCAGCACCCACAGTAGGAAAAATCCATGCATCCAAGTTGTAGTCTTCATCTTGATCTCCCACAGCATTGATAACCCCTTGATTGGTGATACGAGCAGCACGAGCACGACGAACAGCCTTCTGGGACTCTGCAGTGAAACCCAAACCAAACTTGTCAGACTTGTACGGAATATTAGGAAGCTGACCCCAAATAGTACAACCACCTTCATCCACCACAGCTCTAGCATCATTGAGGGAGGCCATTGCCATTGTTGGAGATTTCCTGATGACCACAGGAACTTTCTTCACAGCAGGAGGAGCCACACAATCATTACCAACCCAGGGAACCACTTCAAATGACTGACATGGAGTCTCAATGTATTCACCTTCTACTTCTAGATACTTGAAAGTGTTTACATGGCTGACAAAGTATTCTTCCTCTCCAAAGACAGTAACAACCTTTCCATTCACCGGATATCTCAACTTTTGGTGTAATGTAGAGGTCACAGCACCTGCCCCATGGATCCAAGGACGACCAAGCAGACAAGAGTATGAAGGACGAATATCCATCACATAAAATGTAGCAGCAAACACCTGAGAACCAACTTTGATAGGAAGATCAATCTCCCCATGCACTACTCTTCTAGAACCATCAAAAGCCTTTACCACAATATTACTGGGCTTCAGCACCGTATCTTCAGGACTCAGCTTATTCAGGACTTCTTTGGGCAACACATTCAGAGAGGAACCATTGTCTATCAGTATATGAGACAGGGTAGTGCCCCTGCATTCAATTGAAATATGCAAGGCCCTGTTATGATCCCTCTTGGCAGGGGTCAAATCAGCATCAGAGAATCCTAACCCGTTATCATAGGTCAGGTGGGCAACACAGTTCTCAAATTGATCAACAGAAATTGCACTGGGCACATGAGCAGACTTCAGAAACTTGATCAAGGACTTGGCATGAGCCTCAGAACACAACAACAAGGACAACATAGAAATCTTTGAGGGAGTATGCCCCAATTGATCAACAATGTCATAATCACTCTTGCGAATGATTTTCAATACTTCTTCCATCTGCTTAGAGAGATCATCAGCAGCTGGCACATCAGTAGATACAGGCTCAATAACAGGACCTTTGCCCCGAGCATCAGTGGTGGAAGTAGCAGCAGGAGTAACTGCACTCTTAGAGGCAACTGGAGGAGAGAAGACTCTTCCACTACGAGTGATCTTGCTAGATCCAGCAATATTATCAATGTCAGCAGGCATATCAGGTAAAGGCTCCCGCTTGACACCATGGATGTAAACATCAGACCCATAGTGCCAAGGCACAGCTTTGTCAGATGTATAAGGAATAGGACCAGGAGTGGTAATGATCAGAGGAGCCACTCTGGCTTCAGCAACAACTTTCACAGGACCTTCAGCAGTAATCTTGATTGGGCCCTGACGAGTGATTTTAATAGGACCCTTTGAAGTGATTCTTACCGGTACTTTGTCAACCATATCAACCTCTTCAATCTTCCTACCCCGAGTCAGATGATCCACCATACTTTCTATAGATGCTGGTCTTCTTTCAAACACTATAGTATACTTATCCATGAGACGCTGAATACCATCTCTCAAAATGAAGCAACTATCCGGCTTATGGGTACAATACAGACAATCTTCACGACAACCTGGAAAGATCCCAGCTCGTACTAACCTCTCTTTGATAATGGACAATGGTGTGCTCAACTCCATAACTGAATAGACATGCAGGTCTTCCTCAATGTCTTCATCAATGGCATTGACAGTCTTCTCGTGATTTGGCAGTGGTGCTGTAATCACATTTGGTGGATCAAACTCAATTTCTCCAGCATCAATCATATCTTGAATTTTGTTCTTCAAGACCCAACAATTATTAGTATCATGTCCTGGACAGTTTGAATGATATGCACATCGTGCATTGGGATTGTACTTGGGAGAGGTAACATTGGGATTCTGAGGAGCCTCCCTCAAGGTAATAAGTTCAGCCTTCAACAAGTGTTGCAATGCCTGAGCCATTGACATGTTGATCTTCGTGAACTGTCTTCTAGCCCTCTGTTGGTTGCCTTGAGGCTGCTCTGTTGTTGCAGGAGTTGGATTTGAAATATGAACTGCACTAACAGACTGATGCCTTCTATTACGATCAGGTTGACCATAAACAGCATTGGATTCCTTCTTTCCAGTGGGAGGCTTCTTTGCAGCACTTGATGAAGAAGTGCCCACTTGGATCTTACCATTCTTGATACCATTCTCTACCCGTTCTCCTGTCATGATCAACTCAGTGAAGCCAGATGATGAGCTTCCAATGAGATGACTGTAAAACGGACCATTCAGCGTACACATGAACATATCAACCAATTCCCTGTCTGTCAAAGGGGGTTGAACTCTTCCAGCTAAATCTCTCCATTTCTGAGCATACTCCTTAAAACTTTCTTTGACACCCATAGACATGCTCTGAAGCTGCATGCGAGTGGGAGCCAAGTCAGCATTGTATTGATACTGCTTGTAGAAAGCTTCAGCAAGATCATTCCAGTCTCTGATGTTGACACTCTCCAACTGATAATACCACTCCAACTGAGCTCCAGATAAGCTCTCTTGAAAAAAGTGGATCCACAACTTCTTGTCAGCAGTGTGGGGTTGGATCCTTCTGACATAAGACCTCAAATGCAGCTTGGGACAGGAGACCCCGTCATAAACAACAAAGGTAGGAACCTTGAAACCAATGGGTATCACAACCCCAGATATCAAACTCAAATCCTCAAAATCCAGCCCAGATGATTTCTGTAATTCCATAGCATCCATCCTATCCACCAACATCTTGAATTTGTCTTCATTATGCTCATGGTAGTAGTTAGCCTCAGAATCAGAGTCCCCCACTGTGTTGTGGAGACTGCCTCTCTCTTGCTCAGATTCTTCAGATTCATAGTCTTCAACCTGTTCCTTGGTCTTGACAGGACCTTTGAACCTTCTTCCCATGTTGAGCAACCCAGCAGACCTTCTAGTCTTCTTAGTCTTCTTGGCCAGCAGTGCCTTCAAATCATCTTGCCCCTTGGACAGGTTCAAGATCAGCTCTTGGAACTGTGCATTCTGTGCCTGAAGATCTTTAACTGATTGTTCAAGAGCCATTGCTGAAATAAACATCGAGAAGATGAGAAACCTGTTGCGCAATTATAAACCTGTGATGCAATGAAATGATATGGGAATGCATATGCAATGTTTTCAAGGACCGCAGAATTTAAATTTGCTTAAACAAACAAGAAAGTAACTTTTTATTAGTAATAACTCGTTTTGCCTTTTAGGCTTACAAAAAATGAAAGTGAAATAAGTACAAAAGATGGGGTTTTAAGTCTCCCATGGACGTTTCCTCTTTGTGTTGAGGTATGAGTTGAGGTTTCGTTCCTCGTGAAGTTGCTTTGTGAGCTCTAGGATTCTTGCTTGGCTTGCTTTGTAATGAGCCTCGAAAGTATCCCTTTGCTCCTTCAGTTGGATCCATGATCTCTGCAAGTCTTCCATATCAGTAGGCATGTCTGGGTGAAGGATGGTATAAGCTGTGTCTCCTTCAGCAACAGGTTCCATGGTAACTGGTAGGACGGCGGGATATGGCATCATGAGTGTCTGAGCACGAGATCGTACCCATCTGAGATAAGCCTCCATAGGAATAGTGTACTTAGGCTCCAGTGTCTTGCTGTCAACCCTGTTTACTTTTCCCCAAGCTCGTATGAATCTCTGACGGTAACCTTGAAGATCGTTGTCGTAGTCAAACACAATGCCCTGGATTAACATGTCATGTGGACCATCACTCCGAGCGTAACCAAACTGTCGTAAAGCTAGTGAAGGGTTGTAGGTGATGCCTCCTCTTATGCCTAGAAGTGGCACATTAGGGAACTCCCCACAACGGTCAATGATGGTGACATTCTCCATAGATCTGGAGCACCAATGGATATCTGAGTGAGAAAGTGACATGATCCTCTTGGACCATCTGAACCCTTGCTCATTCTTCATTACTGAGCGAGGAAGGTGAGAAATAAACCACCTGGATAGTAAAGGTATGCAGCACATCAAGGTTCCTCTTGCCCTTGTAGTACGGGTGTGAAGAGAATGTAGGATGTCTCCAAGCAATGTAGGCACTGGATTGTGACTCAGGAAAATGTTGATGGCATGAACATCTATGAACTGATCTGGATTGGGGAACAATACTAAGCCATATATCAGCAAGGCTAAGATCTCCTCAAAAGCATCATAGCTCATGGCCTTCAAGAACATTTGAGCCTTATCCATTAGCACCTTGGCAAGAATACCCTTGACTCCACTTCTCGTTTCTAGAACAATGTCAGACTTCTTCAGATGTAGAGCTGCAGCAATAACCTCTGGTTTAAGCTCCTTCTCCAGACCCGTGAAAGGTCTTTGATCAAGAATAGGTGTGCCCAGAAGTTTAGAGAACTCCTCCATGGTTGGAACCAGCTGGTAGTCGGGGAATGTGAAGCAATGGTGCTTAGGGTCAAAGAACTGAAACAGAACACTCATCATGTCTTCACTGAACCCTGAAGTAACTAGGTCCAATAGGTGACCATGTCTCTTGTTGAACCGGGAGTGATCAGACACTTGAGAAACCAACTCTTTAAGCTTGGGAGGTATCCCTACAAAGTTGATCCTGATGGTGTTTCTACGAGCTGAAGCCATGACCTGCAACAAAGAACAAAGATAAATCCTTTGGTCCTTGAAATGGTTAGGAAAAATGGTATGCTCATGATGCATGATGATGTCATGATGTTATGTTCAATCACAAACATGTGGCACACACAAACAAGTCACACCATAGCCCTAGGTTTAAAGGCTTGCATGAGGTTCAAAGGTAAGTACCCTCCCCTGAAGTTAGATGGTTCATCCTGTCCTACAAAAGTAACCAGGTTCTAAGGGATCTCAATATCATTGATCCTTCACAAGGGTGGTTGATCAGAAGGCAACTTACTTGCCAACCAAAACCCTCCAAGTTTAGGATCTCAATGAGCGTAGTATCGAGTGTCAACCAACTTCAGTCTGCACCAAAGCCGGTTACCTCACTACCTTCTAAAGGCCAAGATGAGTTAACTAGGGTTCTAAAAGTTAGTTAGTGCATAGACAACATATGGCAGCCTCAATATTATCCTCAACTTGACTTAAGGAATATAAGCACCAACCAAGAAGTCGCACTAACTATGGCCACCAGATCAACCGTATCGATATACGTCGTACAGTTTCCTTAGTCTATTGCCATTTACCTAAGGTACACTAGATCCGGGTTAGGACCTTTCACACATAAGAGCACCCCAACAAGTAATATAAAACAAACAAGGCAAACAATTTAAAGTGATCTTAATTCCTAAGGGTACCCCTCTTAAATAGATCCCCAGCAGAGTCGCCAGTTCTGTAACCCGGTGAACTGACTTTAAACAATGTTGCGGATAGCAAGAGTCGCCACCGACTTTTATTTTATCCATAAGGAAAGGTTATAAAAGAACAGGAAAGACCTTAAGAGAATGGTTTTGGGTCCGGGGGGTAGGTTATGAAAAGGGAAGGTGTTAGCACCCTTTTCATCCATGGTTATCCATGGGCTCTTAGGTACTTAAGCTCACTTTTGAATTGTTTTGAAAGTGTAGTGTGTGAATAGCAAAAATTTCAGAATAGTTTAATAATAATCCGTGTATGGATGTGTAAGAAACTTGTTTGAAAATTTGTTTGAAAATGTTTAAGTGTTTGGAATATTTTTGAAGTGAGCAAGTATCTAAGAGTAACCTACCCTAATGTTTAAGGTCTTTCTTATTCTTTATCCTTTCCTTAGTAAGACTATCCCTACCATAATGGAGTAGGTAGTCCTTACTTTGGATGTTAAGGGACATGTGAGGGACAATTTGATTTTTGAAGGCAATGGTGGGGTGTAATAAGCACATATAAGGGACTATCATCATTTATTCGAAAGGGACTCGATTCGTAAAGGCAACCATAAGGGACTTTGATGATTTTCTTTCGAGGGACTTGCTTTATACACCCCACTTAACCATTATTCGTAGGCAACTTGAGGGATAACCTTAGGAAGTGAGACGGCGATTAAAATCGACTTACGTGTGTGATGTGTTTATTTTAATTATCTTTGTTTAAAATTATCTACATTTATTTTAATATTGCATACATGTTGTTACACTCCCTAATTACTAACCATAATAATAATAATTAAAATAATTACAACATTACAACCGGGAACAATTACAAAATTATAGTAAAAATAGCAACTTAAATAATAAATAATAAATAATAAAGGGGTTAGTAAATAACAATAAATAAAATTAGCAAAAATAATAATAGTAAACATAATTAAATTATAAATGGGTTAAAAATAAATAAGGTTAGTAACAATAATAATAATTAAAAGATAAATAATGGTTAGTAATAAAAATTAATTACAAGGTTAATAAAATTATAGTAAGCAAAAATTAGTTAATAATAATAATAGAAATCAAAAATAATATAAGAAGAAATTAACATGCACGACTAAATAATTTTTAATTCATATATTAATTACTAAATTATTTTCAAATGCATTACAAAATTTTAATTACTATTAACATATATTCATATTATAAGAAAAAAAAGATAGATTTTAAATATCATATTAAAAATTTAATTCTATTAGTTATTATATTTACAAATTATTTTAACTATATACAAAAATATGATTATCCTAGATTAAATTATTTTTAAACATTGAAAATAAATTAATTTGAAGTATAACTATATTTGCAAAATTTTATGAAAAATTATAACTATATTAGGAATAAAAAAAAACAGAATTTAATTTTATTTAGAAAAATATTTTTAGGGTTTCATAAAAATTAGGGTTTTATATATATAAAAATTTATTTTTAATATTTACATAACATTATTTTAATTAATATAAACTATACAAAATAAAATTTTAAATAAAAAAGAAACAAGAGTTTTATTATTATTTTTTAGAATATTATTTTAAGATTAATTAGATTATATAACATATATACGTATTTTATAATAATAATATATTAATTATTTAAATTATTTGAATTAAACTAGTAAGCAAAAACAAATAAAAAAAAAGAAACAGAACCTGGTGGGATTCGATCCCAGGTCTTCTCCCTTGCAAGCAGCAACAAGACCACTGGGCCATCCAAACGCAAGTGAAAGAAGAAGGACTCCAATTTGTTTTACGCATTGATCATGGAAATTCAGAAAAATAAAAGATCAAAAAGGCCTGGGGTGGTTTCGTACCCAGGACCTTAAGGATAAACGCGCGCATGCTTAACCACCTGGCTGGGAGAGCCTTCCTGGTGGCTTGTTGGCAAGTAATAATAATATATCAAGTCTTCTATTATCCTGAAAAAAATAAACAAAAACAATGCACTGGCCAGGAATCGAACCATGGCCTTTACAACAAACGCACGTCCAGATTACCACCAGACCAACTGTACGTTGGTGATATAGAATTGAAACAAACTCAAAAAATATAATATCCAAATTTTGAATTTTTAAACGCGCGGCAAACTTCTTCTTCTTCCTCTGGACTTACGAAATTTCCTGCGAAAATATTTACAAATTCACCTGCGAATTTTCCTGGGTGTTCTTCATGTTCTTCAACCTGCGAAAATCCAAACTCATACCAAATACTACTGATTTATGAAATTGGTTAGTGATTCACAATCCACAGAGTCCACACAACAATCCTACGTTTTCAGAATTCATTTATATACACTCAAACATGAAACCCTAATTATGAGGTCATAAACCCTAACATGGCCGTTTGCGTTTTACACACTCATTCTTCAATCCAATTGTCCAGAAACATTCCTTGGAACCTCATAAGCACAAAAGATCAAACAAAATTCATTAATGATGCATAAACAATCGTAATCGAAAAATTGAAAACCAATGTAAAATTTGATTCGGGTATGGCAATATGTGATGATATAAGGCAAAGTGATGATCAATTTAGGTTCCATGATGATCCAGGAAGCCAATCATGTTCTCAAAATACCTTGTAATGCTTTGAATCTTCAAATCCGAATCTCACTTTTTGTTGAATTTTTTGAATGTTGAACTTACCTATGAGCTGCTGCAAAATCGTGAATGAGGCTAGGTTTGTGTTTGTTATATATATGTGATTCATTTTAGGTCAAAAGTTTGATTGATTTAGTGGAAGAATTGATATTTTGAGATTGAGAAAGATCATGCCATGAAAGTCCAATATTTTTATACCAAAGCTTTCTATTTTAAGTCAATTCATATAATTCTTGTATCAATTTGCTCTATATTGACTTTATGACTTTCTAGAATCAACAAACCACTTAAATCTTCAAATTTAATATTTTATTTAAATTTAAAATGATTTTAAGAATAAAAAATCATAATAAATAAATTAAATAAAATAAAAATTATGAAAATATTATGGGAATTTCGTGCAAGCCATTATGAAGTGAATTGGGTCATAATTTGGGCAGCCCACTTGAAAATAAATGATTTTGAACCTCCCTTTTCAACATAAACCATCACAAAATTTCTTAACTTTGCAAAGGCACATATCCCTCAATTTTAAAGGTATGAGGGTGTTCTTGGACTTTTTGGAAAGCTTGAAGAGTCCTCTAAACAACCCCATTGGTTTCAGGTCCATACCATTTACCAATCTCAAGTTATGCCCTTTTGAAGTTGTTGACTTTTTGTTGACTTTTGAAATGACCTATAATGTCTTAGGTCATATCTTTCAAATGAAGCATTTTTGAGCTTAACTTCCAACATAAAAGTTGTAGAGAATTCAATTTCCTTCAAAATGAGCTTTGGATGGAGGCTTGGTGATGAAGCATGTGAAAGTTATGGCTGTTCAAAGTTCAGTTGACTTTTACTGAGGAAACCCTAATTTAGAAACTCTTGATTATTGATGATCTGGAATCTCCTTGATGAATCATGATCAACCCTTGATCAAATGATGAATTTTACTTCATATACTTGATGTTGGCAAAAAATCATGAAGTTTGACTTTGGTTTGACCACAGTTGACCTTAGTTTGACTTTTTAACTGCATTGACTGATTTTGACTTATCTGATCATCTGACTGAGCAAACTTTTGGGAAAAGTCTTGAAACTTGACATGGGGGTTCTTATACACATATAAGATGTTATGAAACTCACTTGAGGTATTGGAAGTCCATTTAGCCTGATTAAAGTCAAAACCCTAGTTTTGGATGCACTGCTTAGGAGATGCACTGTCTGAGGGAATTGTCATCTTCTTTGGCCAATTGTGAACTATGTGAACCTTGTGAATCTTCATAAAATGTCTTGTGACACCTATAGGAGGTATTGTGAAGCTTGTGAACCTTGTGAACCTCATGAAGTGGCTTTGTAGACCTCATGATCCTCAGGGAAGCTTTGTAATCTTTGTGAAACTTGTGAACTTTGTGAACCTTCAAGAAGTAACTTGTGGACTTCATGAACCTCATGAAAGGTCTTGTAAATGTTGAGAAACTTGTGAACCTTGTGAACCTTCAAGAAGTGACTTGTAGACTTCATGAACCTCATGAAAGGTTATATAAGCATTAAGAAACTTGTGAACCTTGTGAACCTTCATAAAGCAACTTGTAGACTTCATGAACCTCATGAAAGGTTATGCAAGTGTTGGAGAACTTGTGAACCTTGTGAACCTTCTTAGAACACAAAGTCTTGCATTGTGAGGGCAAATTTTGGGGTGCAACACCCAGCAACCTGGTGGTAAGAGCCTTTGATGGTTCTAAGAGATCGGTTCTGGGAGAGATCGAGCTGCCTGTGACAATTGGCCCACAGACCTTTAAAACTATCTTTTATGTGATGGACATTCAGCCCGCCTACAGCTGTTTGTTGGGTAGACCCTGGATTCACGCCGCTGGCGCAATAACGTCTACCCTTCACCAAAAGTTAAAATTTGAGTGGGAAGGTCAAGTTGTCACAATCTGTGGAGAGGAGGACATTTTTGTCAGCCACCTGGCAACCTATAAGTACATTGAAATGGATGGAGAGATCCATGAGACAATGAGCCAGGGGTTTGAAGCTTTGAATGTGAATGAAGCATCTGCTGTATCTGGTACTCCAATGTCGTCATACCAACAAGCCCGGAAGGTTGTTGAAGAAGGAACTGCCCTTGGCTGGGGCAAGGTCTTAGCTGTGGAGGAGAAGAAGGACAAATTTAAGTTGGGTTACAGACCAACTCAACATCAAGCAAAGACTGCTGCAGAGCCTGGTTTTGTCAGTGGGGGAATGCTTACCCCTGATGCTATCAACTGTCTGGAAGACGAGCTGGAAGAGGAGCGCAATCTGGAGAATTGGATTCGTCCGAAGATCCCGGGGAGCAGTGTCTCGAACTGGTCTTCCCAGGAAATTATAAGAGTTACTCAATCAGAGTAATTATTATTTCCTGTATTTTTTATAAGCATGCATCAAAGTCTTGCATCTTGCCCAAAGATGACAAGACTCATTTTGTAATCAGGGCCATCTGTACTTTTGTGCAAACAAGATTAAATTAATGAAATATCAGACAATCTTTTGCAAACGAGTCTTTTTCTTTTCTGCTCACTGTTTTTCCACTTTTCTTTTTGTACAAAAATAAATGGCGGTGTTTTCAAAATGATAACTTCATTTCACTTTTTCTAAAGCAAGATTAAAATCAATCACTAAAATGAACGAACTTAACCCTTGCAGAGAGTGCCTTCCAGACAGCACCGACAACAGCACGGCTATGACATCGTATGACTTTGACAATCCAATCAATCAAGCTGATGAAGGGGTTGATAAAGAATATGAGCTTCCTGAAGAGCTAGCCAGGTTGTTGAGACAAGAGGAAAAGGTTATTACTCCTCACCAGGAGGAGATTGAAGTGATTAATCTTGGTACGGACGAAGACGTGAAAGAGGTTAAGATCGAGGCCTGCCTGCAAGACTCAGTGAAGAGGCAACTGATAGATCTGCTTCAAGAGTATGTTGATGTGTTTGCTTGGTCGTATCAAGACATGCCAGGGTTGGACACCGATATAGTCGTGCACAAGCTGCCTTTGAGGGAAGAATGCCTACCAGTTAAACAGAAACTGCGCCGAACTCGCCCAGACATGGCTATGAAAATCAAGGAAGAGGTACAAAAGCAATGGGACGCCGGGTTCCTTGCTGTGACTAGCTATCCGCCGTGGGTTGCTAACATAGTACCTGTGCCTAAGAAAGACGGCAAAGTAAGGATGTGTGTTGACTACCGGGATCTGAACAGAGCCAGCCCGAAAGATGACTTCCCATTACCTCACATTGACGTATTGGTGGATAATACGGCTCAGTTCTCGGTATTCTCCTTCATGGATGGATTTTCAGGATATAACCAGATCAAGATGTCACCTGAAGACATGGAGAAGACAACATTCATTACACCTTGGGGCACGTTCTGTTACAAAGTGATGCCATTCGGACTGAAGAATGCCGGTGCCACATATCAACGGGCTATGGTGACATTATTCCACGATATGATCCATAAGGAAATCGAGTGTTATGTGGATGACATGATTGCCAAATCCCTTACGGAGGAAGATCACCTGGTAAATCTGCTGAAGTTGTTCAAGCATCTGAGGAAGTACCAATTGAAGCTGAACCCCAACAAATGCACATTCGGGGTGCGATCCGGTAAGCTGCTGGGCTTTATTGTAAGCGAGAGAGGGATTGAAGTGGACCCTGATAAAGTCAAAGCTATACAAGAGATGCCTGCACCGAAAACAGAGAAAGAAGTTCGAGGGTTCTTAGGTCGATTGAACTACATCTCACGGTTCATATCTCACCTCACAGCAACCTGTGAACCCTTGTTCAAGCTGTTAAGAAAAGAACAAACGGTCAGGTGGAACGAAGATTGCCAGAAGGCTTTTGACAAGATCAAAGAGTACTTACAAGAACCTCCAATCCTTATGCCTCCAGTTGAAGGAAGACCTCTGATAATGTACTTGACAGTATTAGAAGAGTCAATGGGGTGTGTGTTGGGCCAGCATGACGAGTCTGGTCGAAAAGAGTATGCAATATACTACCTAAGCAAAAAGTTTACCGACTGTGAACAACGTTATTCACTGCTCGAGAAAACTTGATGTGCTTTAGCGTGGGCTGCTCGCCGACTGAGACAGTATATGCTGACCCACACTACCTTGTTAATCTCAAGAATGGATCCAGTTAAGTACATTTTCGAGAAGCCAGCTCTTACCGGACGGGTTGCAAGATGGCAGATGATTCTCACAGAATACGACATACAGTACACATCTCAGAAAGCCATCAAAGGCAGTGTACTATCTGAATATCTTGCAGAGCAACCCATTGACGACTACCAGCCTATGAGGTTTGATTTCCCTGATGAAGACATCATGTTCATTAAAGCAAAAGATCATGAGGAGCCTATTCATACTGAAGGGCCTGACCCGGAGGAAGAATGGACTATGATGTTTGATGGGGCTGTTAACATGAATGGCCGTGGTGTTGGTGCAGTACTCATTACACCTAAAGGAGTTCACATGCCTTTCTCGGCAAAACTCACTTTCAACTGCACTAACAACGAAGCTGAATACGAAGCTTGCATTATGGGTCTTGAGGAAGCCATTGACCTCAGGATCAAGACGTTGACTGTATTTGGGGATTCAGCTTTGGTAGTCAATCAAACCAACGGAAAATGGTACACACACCAGGATCATCTGATACCTTACAGGGATTATACAAGGAGGTTATTGACTTTCTTCACAACAGTCAAGCTTGAGTATATCCCTCGGGACGAGAATCAGTTTGCAGATGCCTTGGCTACCATTTCGTCCATGATCAAAGTTCAAGCTGCTAACTTTGTACCTCAGATTTCAGTGTCTAGACTTGATAGACCAGCATATGTATTTGCAGCAGATGTTGTAAAAGATGACAAGCCTTGGTTCCATGACATTAAGTGCTTCTTGGAGGATCAAACATACCCACCTGGGGCATCTTCCAATGATAAGAAGACTTTAAGAAGGCTTGCTGGTAGTTTCTTCCTGAACACTGATGGGTCTTTATACAAGAGGAACTTTGACATGGTACTCCTCAGATGTGTTGATAAGACGGAAGCAGATTTGCTGATGCATGAAGTGCATGAAGGCTCTTTTGGTACCCATGCTGGAGGGCATGCCATGGCTAAGAAGTTGTTAAGATCAGGCTATTACTGGATCACGATGGATGCAGACTGTTGTGCTTACGCCAGAAAATGCCATAAATGCCAGATCTACGCAGATAAGGTGCATGTGCCTCCCAATCCTTTGAACATCATGTCTTCACCCTGGCCCTTTGCCATGTGGGGCATTGATATGATTGGCAAGATTGAGCCAACTGCTTCGAACGGCCACAGATTCATCCTGGTCGCCATCGACTATTTCACCAAGTGGGTTGAAGCAGCCTCATATGCGAACGTCACAAGGCAAGTGGTAGCCAGATTTCTGAAAAGAGATATCATCTGTCGATATGGAGTTCCCGAGCGAATCATTACTGATAATGGTTCCAACTTGAACAACAAAATGATGGCAGAACTGTGCCGGGACTTCAAGATCCAACATCACAATTCTTCTCCTTACAGGCCAAAGATGAATGGTGCTGTTGAGGCGGCAAATAAGAATATCAAGAAGATTGTGCAGAAGATGGTAGTCACCTACAAAGACTGGCATGAAATGCTACCGTTTGCCTTGCATGGGTACCGCACATCAATCAGAACATCCACTGGGGCAACACCGTATCAGCTTGTGTATGGTATGGAAGCAGTCCTACCTGTTGAAGTTGAATTACCCTCTCTACAGGTATTGATGGATGTTAAACTGAGTGAAGCAGAATGGGTTCGGGCCCGATACGAACAACTGAGTCTGATCGAAGAGAAAAGATTGGCTGCAATCTGTCATGGACAGCTATATCAGAGGAGAATGAAGAAAGCCTTCGATCAGAAAGTCAGGCACCGAGAATACCAAGTGGGAGATCTTGTGCTGAAAAGAATCCTCCCTCCTCATACAGACCACAGGGGCAAATGGACTCCAAATTATGAAGGACCATTCGTTGTAAAGAAAGTTTTCTCTGGTGGAGCACTGATGCTCAGCACCATGGATGGTGAAGATTTCCCGTCCCCTGTGAATTCAGATGCAGTTAAAAAATACTTCGCATAAAATGACCCGCTGGACATAAAAACAGAATGTAAGTCCAGGCAAAAATAGGGCATCCCGGCGAGTCAAAAACAGAATAAAAGACTCGGGCAAAAATAAGGGAAATAAATGAAAAATGTACACCCGCTGAGTTGAAAAGCCGCATTGGACAGCTCAGGCAAAAATGGGTATCCCGATGGATTGAAAACCCGAAAGGGCGATCCATGCAAAATAAGGGAATAAGCAAACAACTGCACTCTGAATTCGTCTGTATCACCTACAACTTGGTAAGCTTCAAAGGATCAAGCTTCAATCAGAATCAACTCTCTCCAGAAAGCAAGACGAGAAGAACGTCATTGTCATACGAGTCATAGCAGGAGAGGAAGCTCCTCAAAGCGTCGTCAACATCGCCAGCATTTTGTTTCTCAATTTGTAACAATCTCTTCATTTCAGGAGATATGTTTCCTTGACTGTATCTTGCCAATTCAGGGCACATGAATTAATAAAATCAGATTTTCGGTCATGTTTCGTTTTTACATTTATGTTTTGCAAAGAGTTGTCTGATATCTCTAAAAATACAATTGCATAAGTACAGATGCCCTTCTCTAAAAAAATAAAAACACATGCTTACAGGGAATGTGATTATTCTCGAAAGTACTTAACTCCTATGACGGAATCCGGTAAGGGATACCTCGGGACCTTTTGTACGTTTCCTTATCTTTGCAGGATTGCAGATATCCAGAACGCAACCTGGGGCATGCAGGTTATGTCTCAGCAAGTAGGCGAATCATTATTAACTCGGTCTATCTTCCACATGGCACTAGAAGGTGCCCATTTCCCCAGCGGAGCTGCCAAATCAGCATACACTCAATCTCAGCATCCGAAATGCTCTATCCCCAGCTGAGTTGCTCCCCATTGCTTCCCCCAGCAAAGTTGCCAAATCAACTAACAGGTTTAACACTCAGGATGTTTTCTCGCCAGCCGAGTTGCCTCTCATTACTCTCCCCAGCTGAGTTATCAACAGCATTCCCCAGCTGTAGTGCCAACCATCCTTCCTCAACAGGATGCAGAAATCAGGGAATCATCTCCCCACAGAGCTTCAAGCCTCTATTCAGAAGAGCAACGCACGGAGAAGTCACAACAGAGTACGAAAGCTTCTACAAACCCCAGCTGGGTCCCGTATTACGAGGATATGTCAACCAGTGACATATATCCCCAAACAGATGCATCACTAGATCTACCAATGATCTCATCCCCAGCTGGGATGTTCACTGCAAGCAGATCATCCAGAGATCTTCGCGGCAACGGGATCCGAATCCCGGATCTGTCTCTTTGCATAATCATGGCATTCGCATCACATTATACCCTCAGAGCGTAGCATTCCGTCTAATACGGAGCATTACGGCAAAAATCAAATGCATAGCATAATCATAAGTCATGTTGTGAATTGAACGCTTGTGATTAGTAACCATTCACCAGAATACAGATTACTTTCCCCCAGAGTCCCCACCAGAGTCCCCGCAAAAGCAGCTGCCTCACAAATCACAAACACCAGTATATACACCTTTTGGCACCCGTCCGTGTCATCACTCCCCAGTAAAGTCGCCTGAACTCACTTTACAAACAAAATCACCCGCACTACAGATACTTCCTGACACCCGTCCGTGTCAAATCACCAGCAGAAAGCCAAAGACATCCTCTTTGCACTCACATATACTTATATACATTTTCTTGACACCCGTCCGTGTCATATCCCCAGCGCAGTCGCTTACACCTTTCATCACTCATATACTTGTTAATATTATACTTTTCTCTTTTGACACTCGTCCGTGTCACCCTCCCCAGCAGATAAACACTCATCTTATATACAATACTCATACTACAGATACTCGTCCGTATCTTGTATACATCATCACTCATATACCCACAGATTCGGCAGTAGTCCTTGTTCTCTGTTAACCAGTTGGTACTCGTCCGTACCATCATCTCAGAACATTGCGTCTAGTGTTTGTTTCTACATGATACTCGTCCGTATCATAGTCTTAAGGATGCTCGTCCGCATCTTTAATCCATACACTGTGTCAAACACTTATGTCTTCTTGAATATAGATACTCGTCCGTGTTCCTTGTTAACCAGTTGATACTCGTCCGTATCATCATCTCTGAACATGTGCAGTTTGTTTCTACATGATACTCGTCCGTATCATAGTCCTAAGGATGCTCGTCCGCATCTTTAATCCATACACAATACCCAAACACTTATACCTTTTGTTTCTTGGATGTAAACGCTCGTCCGTGTTTACTTTATCCCCAGTAGATCACCAACAAATTTTCTTTTTATCTAACACTCGTCCTGTGTTATGATACCTTTGAGAGCAGCCGTACCCTGCTGAGTGGTCGTCCTCCACTTCTTGATGGTCGTCCTCCATCATGCTCATCCGATGGCCGTCCCCATCGTTGATTTTAGCAGCCGTCCCCTGCTAGGTGGTCGTCCTCCACCTTTTGATGATCGTCCTTCATCACTTTATCCAATGGCCGTCCCCATTGTTGATTTTGGTTATCTGACATTCGTCCTATGTCATGATAAACCCTGAGAGCAGCCGTCCCCTGCTGAGTGGTCGTCCTCCACTTCTTGATGGTCGTCCTCCATCTTGCTCGTCCGATGGCCGTCCCCATCGTTGACCTTTTCTATCCGATGGCCGTCCCCATCGTTGATATTTTCGGCAGCCGTACCCTGCCAGGTGGTCGTCCTCCACCTTTGATGGCCGTCCCCATCATATTTCTTTTATTCCCAACAGAGCAGCCGTCCCCTGCTAGGTGATCGTCCTTCACTTTTGATGGCCGTACCCCATCATCTGTTTATTTCATTCATTCTTTAACCCGATGGCCGTCCCCGTCGTGGTCCCTTTTCCTTTTTAACCCGATGGCCGTCCCCATCGTTGGTTACTTTACCTTTATGAACTTGATGGCCGTCCCCGTCATGTTTCATTAATCCCCAGAGAGTTATACAGTTTTATCGTGATGGCCGTCCCCATCATGATTTTATTTTCTCCAGCTAGTCGGCCGTCCCCGTCTTAGCTTTACTTGTTTTTCCCCAGCTAGTCGGCCGTCCCCGTCTTAGCTTTACTTTTTATCCCCAGCATGTCGGCCGTCCCCGTCATCGCTTTATTTCCTGCACTTTACCAGCATGTCGGCCGTCCCCGTCATTGCTTTATTTTCATACACTTTTTCCAGCTAGTCGGCCGTCCCCGTCTTAGCTTTGCCTTCTTATCCCCAGCATGTCGGTCGTCCCCGTCATCGCTTTGCTCGCTTTCCCAGCATATCGGCCGTCCCCGTCATTGCTCTTTACCCAGCAGTCGTCCTCTGCTCGACGGACGTCCTCCGTCGCCCATACTTTACGATATACTTTATTTTTCATTTACAATCTATATCCCTTTTCTTCTTCATTTCCGTGAGTGCAAATTTTGGATTGTCTTTGGTATTCAACCACAAGTTATCTTGTTTGTCTGTTAAGCCGTCGCTTACAACCTGCACAGCTAACTCATGTTTGAATAGGGGCAGCTGTAAACACCCCAAATTTGCCCTCACCCATTCACACCATGGCTTGTGATCATTCTCATATACATAAACACAATCATGTCATCTCACATCTCATTTTTTATCCACTGCATAGCTTTCAAGGCATCTGCACCTAGGGTTTGTGATCTGAGCAATCCCAGAGCATCTTGAGCCATTCCAAAGGCTATCAATCAACTCAAAGGGGTCCATGTGTGTTCTTGCATCATATTCCATCTCCTCAAAGTCAAAATTGCAGAGGGATCACAAGAACTAGGGTTTGAGTGGATGCAGAGCCAGGATGAACTGCACAGTTGACTGAAGATTAGGGTTTTGGTTTCAGAGGCCATAACTCCAAATTTTTTGGTCATTCTTGTTTCCATTGATCTCTATATGGTATAAGGAGTATGCATATCAATTTTCATGAAGAAATTCCATGGGGAAGTCATCTGATCAAGAGTTGACTTTTCAGACAAGTCAGTGCAAAATCAGGGCATCTGAGGCCCCCAATGACCCAACCAATGGGTGATCTTCATCATTTTGAGTGTATATGATCTTTATTTGATCATGGAAGAAGGTTGAAGTTCATAGAAATCAAGAATTTAGGGTTTTTGCAAATGTTGACTTTTTGGGCATAGTTGACTTTTCAAGAATGCATCATTTTAGGTCATTTTTCAAGCCTTGATTCTTGATCCAAAAAGGCTTCAAATGGAAAAACTTTGGTCATGAAAGTTGTAGATCTCATCTTTCCCTTTTCAAAAAGTACAAGAACATGATCAAACTCTTCTTGGATCAAAAGTTATGGCAATGCAAAGTTGGCTAAAATCATTAATTTTCAAGGCATGCCTCATTTGGAAATTTTGCAAAACCTTGAACCAATGCATCATGTGACCTCTAATTCATTTCAAACCATTACACAAACATTCTCTAAATCCTAAAAATCAGATTTGAACTAAGAATGCCATGGTTTTATGTTTGGTTAGGCAAAAGAATCACATGTGAACCAAAATGTCACAACTTGCAAAAACTCATGATCATGCTTTACCAACTTGCTGCCTTGAATGCTGGACCAAGCCTAGCCTCTCCCTTCACTTTGCTGCGCCAGAACCAGCCCATGTCCTTGCCTAGCACTTCACCATACCTCTCTTACACATAAAGTGGATTTTGAGCAAAAGTAAACTTACCAATCACTATAGGCCAGGTCACATCATCTGACCTATGGGATTATAATACAATATCCCTTGGCAAGCCAAAGATATGAAGAAGCAAGGCTGAAACCATCCCATTGATCACATACACAAAAACTCACCATCTTGCAACTTGCTTCGAATTCCTCTCCACAGCCACTAAACATTCAAGCCAACTTCACCAATCATCTCACCTTGCTCCATAGACCTCAAACCACCCAAAGCACAAGCCTGAAACAGCCAAGAGATCCCACTGCCATTTCTCACTTCAGTTTGCAGTTCCATTTGAATCTTCCATCCTAGCTCACAAACAGCCAAACAAACCTTGAAAGCTTTTCCACACATCATCTAGACCACAAACAATCACTCACCATGGCCTGAAACCTCCAGAAACACCATTGCCATTTTTGATCAAGCTGAAGCAGTTCCTTTCGAAACTCATCATCAAGCCAACTTAAACTCCATTTGAGCATTCAAACATCATCAAGAGGTTCTAAGGAGTAGATTGCACAAGGAGAGGTGGCCAGAAAGTTCCTAAACTGAAAGCTTCGAATCTCAGGTAGCCTGAAATTTATTTTTCCAGAAGTTGCTTTTCTTGTTACAAACTTGTTCTACTAGCTTCACTGATCATTCTGGTACCATTGGTTTTGAAAATGGTTGTGATTTGAGCATTTAATTTGTTTCTGAAGCTTGCGTGACCTAGAACTTTCTTTCTTCGATTCAGCTTGTTTAGGAAATATAAATTTGTTTTGAGAAAGGGGTTTGATTCGTGAGAGTGTAAGGATCATTTCCCAGTTTCTATTTTTCATTTTTGATGCGTTTTTAGGAAGTTTGAAGTTTTCAGGGGAGAAGGTCACCGGAGAAGACGACCGGAGCTCGTCTCCGGTGACCTGAAAGTGATTAGTCATTAATTTAGGGTTAGGGCAAAGTTTGAATTGAGACCCTTGGATCTGGCTTCCCGCGCGCGTGTGTGTGGTCTAGATTGCATCATTAATTCATAATCAGGATTATTTAAATTAATTAATTGAGTTTTAGAAGTTTGAATGTGAGCCTTAGATCTGCGCGCCAAGTCAATGATCCTGTCCCCAGAATCAATCTCATCCTTCCATTCTGTTTACTTTTTATTTTATTTAATTTTATTCATTTTTCTTTCAATTAACTTGCATAATTATTTTAAAATAGCAAAAAATTCATAAAAATTATGAAACTTTTTCCTTAAAGTTTTAATAATTTTTATGACCCAAAAACATTTTTATTTTATTTTTTATCATTAAAAAAAGTATTTTTAAATATTTAAAAGATTATTTTTAATTGATTAATGGAAATTAATTTATTAAAAATACTTTTAGGTATTTAAAAATCACCAAAAAAATTCATGGAATGTTCTAAGACATTTAGAAACATTGTCCAACCTTCAAACCAAATTTCTTTTTTGATCTTGATGCATTTTAAGAATTTTTCATTGAATTAAAACATTTTTTATGCATTATTTTGATCATGGATTCAAAAATTCATTTCTGCCAATTGGTGAAGGTTGAGACATTGATTCTTCTTGCATTGTCTTTTGTTTTGCATGTAGTTCCTAGGATAAAAAGGCCATGAATTGTTCTTGCATTTTCAAATTGTTTGGCATTTGTTTTGTTAAGAACCCTAAAAAACCCTAATATCTTGTAAAATTCATATCTTGAGTTTGGTTGAGAGTTGAGAGCTCCCCTTTGGGCAGTGGTTCATCATAGGCCTAGGGTTTCTTTGGGTGCCATTTTCCATTTTTTATCATGAGGTTTGCTTCTGTTTTGGGTTTTTGTTTGATGTTTGATCCATGAACCCTAATTTGGGCTTTCTTTTGCATCATTCTTACATTCTCTTGCATAACATGACTTGTCTTTGCATTTTGTGCATGCTTATGATTCATTTGACATATCAAGACATGTAGGAAGCATATTTGATCATTACATCTCATATTTGCCATGTCATTTGTCTTGTATGCTTCATAACTTTCCATGTTTGTTCATGCTCCTTAGCTTGCATCATTTGCATTCATAAGCTTGTATGAACATCCCCATTGCTTTGCCTCATGTTTGCAGCACCTCATAACATCATAATCATCATCAACATGCTTCTGGTCTTGCTTTGCATCATATCATTTCATCTCATCTTGCATTGCATTGCATTTCTTTCTAACATTTCAGGTGGTAAGTAAACTTGAGAAGTGGATTTGCCTTTACTTCTCATAATTTTTCTTTTCATCTCTCTTGCATCCATTGCTGCATTCTTATATGTGTTCGAGATTGAGCTTGCTCATTCTTCTTCCTCCCACTTTCTTTCTTCAAGTGACTTGACTTCTTGAATGAAGCAAGTCACTTTGCTTCTCTTGATCCTGTTCATCTGTTTCCTGGTGGTTCTTCTGAAGATTGTTCTTGAAAACCTCACAAACTTTAGGAACAACCAAGCATGATAATGAATTAGGGTTTTGATTAGTCTCCCCTCATAGTTTTTACCTTTGTGTCTCCTTGAGTCCTCTCTTCTCATCTCATAATCAGGGACTAAACCCTAAAGGCTTTAAGACTTTGTGATTAGGGTTATGCCTGCATCCTTCTCTTAGGATGGAGTGTATAACTTTAATCCTAAGTATTAAACCCTTTATGTGTTTAAATCTCTTAATCAATTCATTTAATAAGTATCAAGACATCACACTTGTAACTTGGGCCTTGCATTAGGGTTCTAATTCTTCCTTAAGTGGTTAAGAAGGACTAACCCTAGTGTTAATGGACAAGTCCCCCTCAAGTTGTCTTACAAACCCTAAAAATCACTTCATCATCATATCATTAAATAAAATCCACTTAATCAAAGGTTTGTTTTGTCATGAGCTTAATCCCTAATCATGGATTAAGTTGAGGAGTCTTCCTCAGCTTAAACATTCTCATCTATTATCCTTCTTTTAGGATGGTGTAATGAGTCTGTTTAATCCCTGATTATGGCTTAACCTCATTACTCAACACTAAACAAAATCACAAAAACATCTAAATAATCACAAGTAGGTTAATGATCTTAACCCTACACCAAAGGTGATTAAGTGTGAGAATCTGACTTCACACTTAAGGTATTCTCATTACCCCTGATCAGAGGGAAGATGTGATGAGTTTACTAACCCATTGGTTTAGGCTTAAGCTCATTATCTTATGACAAACTCCAAAAACAATAAAAGACTGAAAACACAAAAACAAACAATAATCGTCTCCTCCGGGATTCTTTTCTCATCACCTTCACTCACAAACGAGAACTCGCTTCTTCCGTCTAATGCAAGACAGTTTGCACCTGAGCCAGACAGGTCATACACTTGAGCATAGACAAGCAAGCAGTTCACAAGTCAATTCACCTTTCAGTCTCTTTGGGTCGAACTACGGTGTTCTGACTTCCTCATTGCACGAGAGGATACGTAGGCATAACTTAACGGTTATCGAACAAAAGTCTCTGTATATTCCCCCTCTTTCTAGCCTCATTCTTTAGCCTCATGATCTTGAGCATTTCACTCCTGTTCTTACACTGACACATCATTTATACACTTCACACTTCCTTTACACTGACACCTGTACATTCTTCTCCAGCTATTTACACACAGATTGCACTGATACTACCCCTTTAAAACACAAATCTTTTAAGCGTGGATCCCGTCGAGTACGGCGGACAATCTGGGTGCTAATACCTTCCCAGGTTGTAACCAACCCCCTTTCTCAGTCTCTCTGGTTCGCAAACCGTCTTATCCGTATCTTTCTAGGTCTATGCAGCATTACCTTTCCTCCGGGATAAAAATGCCTAGCTGGCGACTCTTTTCATCTCCAGTGAGTTCACGGCTGTGTGTTCTCACTGTTCCCTTCGCCGACCGTTCGCGTCTGTACCCCTTTTGACCCGGTGTCACTTATCGGGAGCGACAGCTTGGCGACTCTGCTGGGGACCCTTATGCTGCAACCAGGACCTCTGGTTCTTTTCGTGGGTTCCTCCTAGCGCTTGATTGATTTGTGTTTATTGGGGGTGTTATGTGCTATTCGTATGTGTATATTTGCTTTATTTACTGCTTTCTGTACAGCTTTATTTATTGCTTTCTTTACTGTTTTTTCATTTATCATATTGTCATACTGTGCTGCTGGCTGGATCTGGTTTTTCTTTGATGGGTGGGTGTTTCATTGAGAGTTAAGGTCCCACACCTGGGACCTGAGTGACACCTAGGCTAGAGTGAATCATATTCTTTCCCATTCCATTTCGGTCTGGTGCGGGAATATGAAACACGGTTCAGATATGGGTTTCTTCTTGAGAACTCTGTGTTGCGGATTTCCTGCAATGCTAGGGCTATCTGGGAAGCCTGCTAAGTCTGGATGACCTTTTAGTATTGGCCTTCAGAAACTGAGGTGAATTAGAGGAGGAATTGTTATGGTTATTGTAAACACTGTACCTTCGGGTTAGAAGTGTTTACACTTCTCATAACTGGTCCAAGTCTGAGGATCCTTGTTCTAGATCACCACCTGTGAGGGGGTTGGGCTGTTTACAGGTTTGCAGGTACCTTGACCTCAGAATACCCTGTTACTTTGACTTTGTTAAGAATACTCCATGTTGGACAGTTCTTGTGATTCTAAACCCTGGACATGTGGCTCTTTATTTGAGTCCCCCTACCTTGGTTACTGGATTTTTAGACCTCCATCTGGAATTCTTGAACACACATGGACTTATATCATGGCATTTTGATCAGATCCAGCTCAGTCACAAACCCTTGCATATCATCTGCATACATACTCATTGCATCATATTAACATTTGCTTATTTGTGTTTCAGGGTATCCATATTCATCTGGTTTTGGTTTTGACCCCATCTGCAGTTTTGACCTGTCTCCACCAGCACTTGCTTCAGCTTGTCAGCCATATACTTCAGTTACTTGCACTAGCCAGCCAGTGGCCCACTCCTCAGCATCTTCATCAGCACTCTACTCAGTCTTCAGCATCATGGCTCCAAAGAAAAGCAACATCACCTATCATTTCTTCCAACCAGACTTATCAGACATCAGGAGGATCCAAACCCTGATCACTCCAGAGCACATACCTTTGTTCAGGGAGCATTATGGGGATATACTGGACTTGGTCATGGATCTGGACCCATCTCAGAGGAGTTTGATCCACACCTGCATTCAGTTTTATGACCCCCCATTGAGATGTTTCACCTTTCAAGACTTTCAGTTGGGTCCTCTTCTGGAAGAATACTCATCATTGATTGGTCTGCCTATCAGGAGGGAAATCCCTTTCAATCCTGAAATGGTCTTTCCCAGCAATGGGGAGGTAGCAAGGGCTTTGCATCTGGAGCCTGTTTTGATTGAACAACATATGACCTCTAAAGCTGGGATCCCTGGATTTCATCTGGACTTCTTAATTTCTCAAGCTAGTCTGAAGGCCTCCCTGGGGGAGTGGAAAGCTGTTTGTGCTCTGTTGGCCTTAAGTATATATGGAATTGTGTTGTTTGCAGATGAGCCTCGATTCATTAGCAAGAATGCAATCCACTTGTTCATCCTGAAGAACCCTGTGCCAACTTTACTGGGTGATCTCTATTACTCAGTACATCAGAGAAATGAGAAGCAAAGGGGAAGATTAGTGAGGATTTGTGCTCCATTATTTCATGCTTGGCTTCTCAGGCATCTACCCAGGACAGATGCATTTCTCAATCCTCATCAGCAAAGCAACTGGGCTAAGAGGCTCACTACCCTCACTTCAGCAGACATCAGATGGTGTGCTCAGAGCACCAAGGGCAGAGATATAATCACCAGCTGTGGGCACTTTCCCAATGTGCCCTTAATAGGAGTTAAGGGAAGTATCAATTACAACCCTCTGCTGTTCAGGAGACAATTGGGCTATGCACTGGTCCATATTCCTAGGGAACAAGACTTGGTTGAGACCCTCTACTGTGAGAACAAGATTAGTTTGACTGTTGTTAGGCAGGCTGCCTGGGCCTGGGACCATGTTCAAACCAAGGGAATCACCATTTTGGGGAAGTGCAATAATGTGGCATCAGTCCAATATTATGAGTGGTCCCATGCTAGGGCCCAATTCTCTGGAATGCCCTTTACCATAGAAGACATGCCTGAGTCATCTTCAGCACCACCCCCTGCCACTATCAGTTTGGAGGAGTTTGAGAGCTTGAAGGAAAGAAATGAGAAGTTAACCCAAGCCTTGCAGAAGACCCTCAGAGAGAGGAGTGAAGGTGTGAGGGAGATTGAGAGATTGGAGAAGTTGAGGGTGGAACACTTGACCAAGATTAAGATCCAGTTAAGTACATTTTCGAGAAGCCAGCTCTTACCGGACGGGTTGCAAGATGGCAGATGATTCTCACAGAATACGACATACAGTACACATCTCAGAAAGCCATCAAGGGCAGTGTACTATCTGAATATCTCGCTGAGCAACCCATTGATGACTACCAGCCTATGAGGTTTGACTTCCCTGATGAAGACATCATGTTCATTAAAGCAAAAGATCACGAAGAGCCTATTCACACTGAAGGGCCTGACCCGGAGGAAGAATGGACTATGATGTTTGATGGGGCTGTTAACATGAATGGCCGTGGTGTTGGTGCAGTACTCATTACACCTAAAGGAGTTCACATGCCTTTCTCGGCAAAACTCACTTTCAACTGCACTAACAACGAAGCTGAATACGAAGCTTGCATTATGGGTCTTGAGGAAGCCATTGACCTCAGGATCAAAACTTTGACCGTGTTCGGAGATTCAGCTCTGGTAGTCAATCAAACCAACGGAAAATGGTACACCCACCAAGATCATCTGATACCTTACAGGGATTATACAAGGAGGTTATTGACTTTCTTTACAACAGTCAAGCTTGAGTATATCCCTCGGGACGAGAATCAGTTTGCAGATGCTCTTGCTACCATTTCATCCATGATCAAAGTTCAAACGGCTAACTTTGTACCCCGGATTTCAGTGTCTAGACTTGATAGACCAGCATATGTATTTGCAGCGGATGTTGTAAAAGATGATAAGCCTTGGTTCCATGATGTTAAGTGCTTCTTGGAGGATCAGACATACCCACCTGGGACATCTTCCAATGATAAGAAGACTTTGAGAAGGCTTGCTGGTAGTTTCTTTCTGAACACTGATGGGTCTTTATACAAGAGGAACTTTGACATGGTACTCCTCAGATGTGTTGACAAGACGGAAGCAGATTTGTTGATGCATGAAGTGCACGAAGGATCCTTTGGTACCCATGCTGGAGGACATGCAATGGCTAAAAAGTTGTTAAGATCAGGCTATTACTGGATCACAATGGATGCAGACTGTTGTGCTTACGCCAGAAAATGTCACAAATGCCAGATCTACGCAGATAAGGTGCATGTGCCTCCCAATCCTTTGAACATCATGTCTTCACCATGGCCCTTTGCCATGTGGGGCATTGATATGATTGGCAAGATTGAGCCAACTGCTTCGAACGGCCACAAATTCATCCTGGTCGCCATTGACTATTTCACTAAGTGGGTCGAAGCAGCCTCATATGCAAACGTCACAAGGCAAGTGGTAGCCAGATTTCTGAAAAGGGATATCATCTGTCGGTATGGAGTGCCCGAGCGAATCATTACTGATAATGGTTCCAACTTAAACAACAAAATGATGGCAGAACTGTGCCGGGACTTCAAGATCCAACATCACAATTCTTCTCCTTACAGGCCAAAGATGAATGGCGCTGTTGAGGCAGCAAATAAGAATATCAAGAAGATTGTGCAGAAGATGGTAATCACCTACAAAGACTGGCATGAAATGCTACCGTTTGCTTTGCATGGGTACCGCACATCAATCAGAACGTCCAGTGGGGCAACACCGTATCAGCTTGTATACGGTATGGAAGCAGTCCTACCTGTTGAAGTTGAACTACCCTCTCTGCGGGTATTAATGGATGTTAAACTGAGTGAAGCAGAATGGGTTCGGTCCCGATTCGAACAACTGAGTCTGATTGAAGAGAAAAGATTGGCTGCAATCTGTCATGGGCAGTTATATCAGAAGAGAATGAAGAGAGCCTTCGATCAGAAAGTCAGGCACCGAGAGTACCAAGTAGGAGATCTTGTGTTGAAAAGAATCCTCCCTCCTCATACAGACCACAGGGGCAAATGGACTCCAAACTATGAAGGACCGTTTGTTGTAAAGAAAGTTTTCTCTGGTGGAGCACTGATGCTCAGTACCATGGATGGTGAAGATTTCCCGTCCCCTGTGAATTCAGATGCAGTTAAAAAATACTTCGCATAAAATGACCCGCTGGACATAAAAACAGAATGTAAGTCCAGGCAAAAATAGGGCATCCCGGCGAGTCAAAAACAGAATAAAAGACTCGGGCAAAAATAAGGGAAATAAATGAAAAATGTACACCCGCTGAGTTGAAAAGCCGCATTGGACAGCTCAGGCAAAAATGGGTATCCCGATGGATTGAAAACCCGAAAGGGCGATCCATGCAAAATAAGGGAATAAGCGAACAACTGCATTCTGAATTCGTCTGTATCACCTATAACTTGGTAAGCTACGAAGGATCAGACTTCAATCAGAATCAACTCTCTCCAGAAAGCAAGACGAGAAGAACGTCATTGTCATACGAGTCATAGCAGAAGAGGAAGCTCCTTGAAAGCCTCGTCAACATCGCCAGCATTTTGTTTCTCAATTTGTAACAGTCTCTTCATTTCAGGAGATATGTTTCTTTGACTGTATCTTGCCAATTCAGGGCACATGAATTAATAAAATCAGATTTTCGGTCATGTTTCGTTTTTACATTTATGTTTTGCAAAGAGTTATCTGATATCTCTAAAAATACAATTGCATAAGTACAGATGCCTTTCTCTAAAAATAAAAACACATGCTTACAGGGAATATACTTACTCTCGAAAGTACTTAACTCCCTATGACGGAATCCAGTGAGGGATACCTCGGGACCTTTTGTACGTTTCCTTACCTTTGCAGGATTGCAGGTATCCAGAACGCAACCTGGGGCATGCAGGTTACATCTCAGCAAGTTGGCGAATCATTATCAACTCGGTCTATCTTCCACATGGCACTGGAGAGTGCCCACCTCCCCAGCAAAGTTGCCAAATCAACAAACAGGCTTAACACTCAGGATGTTTTCTCCCCAGCCGAGTTGCCTCTCATTACTCTCCCCCAGCTGTAGTACCAGCCTTTCTTCCTCAGCAGAATGCAGAAATCAGGGAATCATCTCCCCACAGAATCTTCAGCCTCTATTCAGAAGAGCAACGCACGGAGAAGTCACAACAGAGTACGGAAAGCTTCTACAAACCCCAGCTGGGTCCCATATTATAAGGATATGTCAATCAGTGACCTATATCCCCAAGCAGATACATCATTAGATCTACCAATGATCTCATCCCCAGCTGGGATGTTCACTTCAAGCAGATCAACCAGAGATCTTCGCGGCAACGGGATCCGAATCCCAGTGTGCCCCTTTGCATAATCATAGCATTCGCATCATACTATCCCCTCAGAGCGTAGCATTCCGTCTAATACGGAGCATTACGGCAAAAATCAAACGCATAGCATAATCATAAGTCATGTTGTGAGTTGAACACTTGTAAACATTGACAACCTGTCATTATACAGAATACAATACACAGAAATCCCCACCAGAGTCCCAGCAAAAGCAGCTGCCCTTTCAAATCACAAACACCAGTATATACTCGTTTTGGCACCCGTCCGTGTCATCTTTCCCCAGTAAAGTCGCCTGAATACTCTTTACAAACAAGATCACCCGTATTACAGATACGTCCTGACACCCGTCCGTGTCATACCCCAGCAGAAAGCCAAAGACATCTTCTTTGCACTCACATATACCTATATATACATTTTCTTGACACCCGTCCGTGTCATATCCCCAGCACAGTCGCTTACACCTTTCATCACCCATACACTTGTTAATATTATACTTTTCTCTCTTGACACCCGTCCGTGTCACTCTCCCCGGCAGTTAACACTCATCTATACAATACAATGCTCATTACTCATGGTACACTTATACAGATACTCGTCCGTATCTTGTATACACCATCACTCATATCCCCACAGATTCGACAGTAGTCTTTGTTCTTTGTTAACCAGTTGGTACTCGTCCGTACCATCATCTCAGAACATTGCGTCTAATGTTTGTTTCTACGTGATACTCGTCCGTATCATAGTCTTAAGGGTGCTCGTCCGCATCTTTAATCCGTACACCGTGTCAGACACTTATGTCTTCTTGGATATAGATACTCGTCCGTATCTACTTTTCCCCAGAAGAGTCACTTCAGATGCAACACTCGTCCGTGTTCTTTGTTAACCAGTTGATACTCGTCCGTATCATCATCTCTGAACGTGTGTCAATTTGTTTCTACGTGATACTCGTCCGTATCATAGTCTTAAGGATGCTCGTCCGCATCTTTAATCTATACACAATACCAAACACTTATACCTTTTGTTTCTTGGATGTAAACGCTCGTCCGTGTTTACTATATCCCCAGTAGATCACCAACAAATTTTCTTTTTATCTAACACTCGTCCTGTGCTATGATACCTTTGAGAGCAGCCGTACCCTGCTAAGTGGTCGTCCTCCACTTCTTGATGGTCGTCCTCCATCATGCTCAGTCGATGGCCGTCCCCATCGTTGATATTTTTAGCAGCCGTCCCCTGCTAGGTGGTCGTCCTCCACCTTTTGATGATCGTCCTCCATCACTTTATCCAATGGCCGTCCCCATTGTTGATTTTGGTTATCTGGCATTCGTCCTATGTCATGAGAAACCTCGAGAGCAGCCGTACCCTGCTGAGTGGTCGTCCTCCACTTCTTGATGGTCGTCCTCCATCATGCTCGTCCGATGGCCGTCCCCATCGTTGACCTTTTCTATCCGATGGCCGTCCCCATCGTTGTTAATTTCGGCAGCCGTACCCTGCCAGGTGGTCGTCCTCCACCTTTGATGGCCGTCCCCATCATATTTCTTTTATCCCCAACAGAGCGGCCGTCCCCTGCTAGGTGATCGTCCTTCACCTTTGATGGCCGTACCCCATCAACTGTTTATTTCATTTATTCTTTAACCCGATGGCCGTCCCCATCGTGGTCCCTTTTCTCTCTTTAGCCCGATGGCCGTCCCCATCGTTGGTTACCTTTATGAAATTGATGGCCGTCCCCGTCATGTTTCATTCGATCCCCAGAAAATTTTACAACTTTATCCTGATGGCCGTCCCCATCATATTTTGACATTCCCCAGCTAGTCGGCCGTCCCCGTCTTAGCTTTACCTTTTCCCCAGCATGTCGGCCGTCCCCGTCATCGCTTTACTTCACACACTTTCCCCAGCATGTCGGCCGTCCTCGTCATTGCTCCTTGCCCAGCAGTCGTCCGCTGCTCGACGGTCGCTCTCCGTCGCCCACTTTACAATATACTTTGTTTTCTTTTACAATCTATATCCCTTTTCTTCTTCATTCTGTGAGTGCAAATTTTGGACTGTCTTTGGTATTCAACCACAAGTTATCTTGTTTGCCTGTTAAGCCGTTGCTTACATCCTGCACAGCTAACTCATGTTTGAATAGGGGCAGCTGTAAACACTCCAAATTTGCCCTCACCCATTCACACCATGGCTTGTGATCATTTTCATATGCATAAACACAATCATATCATCTCATATTTCACTTTTTGTTTCACTGCATAGCTTCTAAGGCATCTGCACCTAGGGTTTGTGATCTGAGCAATCCCAAAGCATCTTGGGCCATTCCAAAGGCCACCAATCAACTCAAAGGGGTCCATGTGTGTTCTTGTATCATATTCCATCTCTTCAAAGTCAAAAATGCAGAGGAATCACAAGAACTAGGGTTTGAGTGGATGCAGAGCCAGGATGAACTGCACAGTTGACTGAAAATTAGGGTTTTGGTTTCAGAGGCCATAACCCCAATTTTTTTGGTCATTCTTGTTTCCATTGATCTCTATATGGTATAGGGAGTATACATATCAATTTTCATGAAGAAATTCCATGGGGAAGTCATCTGATCAAGGGTTGACTTTTCAGACAAGTCAGTGCAAAATCAGGGCATCTGAGGCCCCCAATGACCCAACCAATAGGTGATCTTCATCATTTTGAGTGTATATGATCTTTATTTGATCATGGAAGAAGGTTGAAGTTCATAAAAATCAAGAATTTAGGGTTTTTGCAAATGTTGACTTTTTGGGCATAGTTGACTTTTCAAGAATGCATCATTTTAGGTCATTTTTCAAGCCTTGATTCATGACCCAAAAAGGCTTCAAATGGAAAAACTTTGGTCATGAAAGTTGTAGATCTCATCTTTCCTTTTTCAAAAAGTACAAGAACATGATCAAACTCTTCTTGGATCAAAAGTTATGGCAATGCAAAGTTGGCAAAAATCATTGATTTTCAAGGCATGCTTCAAATGGAAATTTTGCAAAGTCTTGAACCAAAGCCAATTGTGACCTCTAGTTCATTTCAAACCATTGCACAAACATCCTCTAAGTCACAAAAATCAGAATTTGACCATGGTTCACATGTGTTTAGTTCATGTAACAAGACATTTTTATCATGAAAATCCATAAAGTAACCAAGTTGCAAAACACTCATGACACTTCCCTCAACTTGCTGCCTTGGCCTTTGAACCTTGCTGGCTCTCTCACCACACCATGCTGCGCCAGCCCTAGCCTTTGTACCAAGCTAGTATCAATCCCATGCCTCTCTTACAAGATTTTTGACTTTTGGCAAAAGCAAACATCCCAATCACCACAGGCCATGTCACATCCTCTGGCCACTTGCATTTGTTTATTGTATCCTTTGGCAAGCCATAACACTAACTAAGCAAGCCTGAAACTCACACATTCATCACATTCACAAAACACTCCATCATTGCATAAGCCTTCGAATTTCTCTCCACAGCTTACAAACACTCAAACTATCTTCACCATTCAACTCACCTTGCTCCATAGACCACCCAGCACCAAGAACCCAGGCCTAAAACAACCAGAATACTCCATAACCATTTCTCACCTCAGCCTGCATTTCTCTTCGAAATTCTCACCACAGCTTGCAAACACACAAACAAACACCACAGACCTTCTCCATTCATCCTCAGGATCACAAACAACCATTCACCATGACTTGAAGCTCTCTATTTCACCATTGCCATTTCTGATCAAGCTTGAGCAGAAGCTTTCGAATCTCATTATCCAGCCAACTTAAACTCCTTTTGAGCATTCAAACATCTTCTGGGGACCAATTGGAGCAGTTTGCACTGAAGGAAGTGGCCAGAAAGTCCTTAAACTGAAAGCTTCGAATCTCAGGTAGCCTGAAATTTATTTTTCCAGAAATCATTTTTCTTGTTACAAACTTGTTCTATGTGATTCACTGATCATCCTGATGTTCTTAGTTTTTAAAATGGTTTTGATTTGAGAGTTTAATTTGTCTCTGAAGCTTGCGTGCCCTAGTTTTTCTTTCTTTCGATTCAGCTTGTTTAGGAAGAATAAATGTGTTTTGAGAGAGGGGTTTGATTCGTGAGAGGATGGAGATCATTTCCCAGTTCTTAGTTTTCATTTTTGATACGATTTGAGGGGTTTGGGAAGTTTTCAGGTGAGCTGCTCGCCGGAGAAGACGACCGGAGGTCTTCTCCGGCAGCCTGAAAGTGATTAGGGCTAATGGTCATTAATTAGGCAACTTTGAATCTGGTCCCTTGGATGGACTCTCCCGCGCGCGAATGAAAGGCTGAGATGAGCCATTAGAAACCCTAATCCTGATTATCCATTTAATTCCTGATTAATTAATTCGTAATTTTAATTTAACCAAGTTTGAATTTGGACCACTGGATCACGCGCCAAGTCAACCCATCCACTGCCAGAATCAATCTCAGCCATCCTTCCTGATTACTTTCATTTTATTTAATTTTTATTCATTTTCTTTTCAATTAACTTGCATAATTATTTTAAAATGGTAAAAAATTCTTAAAAATTATGAAACTTTTTCTCAAAAGTTTTATTAATTTTTAAGACCCAAAAACATTTTTATTTTATTTTTTATCATTAAAAAAGTATTTTTAAATATTTAAAAGATTATTTTTAATTGATTAATGGAAATTAATTAATTAAAAATACTTTCAGGTATTTAAAAATCATCAAAAAATTCATGAAATGTTCTAAGACATTTAGAAACATTGTCCAACCTTCAAACCAAATTTCTTTTTTGATCTTGATGCATTTTAAGAATTTTTCATTGAATTAAATCATTTTTTATGCATTATTTTGATCATGAGTTCAAAAATTCATTTCTGCCTATTGGAGAAGGTTGAGACATTGATTCTTTTTGCTTGGTCTTTTGTTTGGCATGTAGTTTCTAGGGTAAAAAGGCCATGATTTGTTCTTGCATTTCCAAATTGATTGGCATTTCTTTTGTTAAGAACCCTAAAAAACCCTAATAACTTGTAAAAATCATATCTTGAATTTGGTTGAGAGTTGAGAGCTCCCCTTTGGGCAGTGGTTCATTATAGGTTTAGGGTTTCCTTGGATGTCATTTTCCATTTTTTATCTTAAGGTTTGCTTCTGTTTTGGGTTTTTGTCTGATGTTTGATCCTTGAACCCTAATTTGGGACTTCTCTTGCATCCTCCTTGCATACTCTTGCATAACATGACTTGTCTTTGCATTTTGTGCATTCTTGTGATTCATTTGACATCTTAAGACATATAGAAAGCATATTTGATCATTGCATTACATATTTGCCATGTCATTTGCCTTGTATGCTTCATAACATTTCATGCTTGTTCATGCTCCTTAACTTGCATCATTTGCATCCATGATCTTGTATGAACATCTCCATGCCTTGCCTCATGTTTGCAGCACCTCATAACATCATAATCATCATCAACATGCTTCTGGTTTTGCTTTGCTTCATACCATTTCATCTCATCTTGCATTGCATTGCATTTCTTTCTAACATTTCAGGTGGTAAGTAACTTGAGAAGTGAATTTGCCTTCACTTCTCATAACTTTTCTTTTCATCTCTCTTGCATCCATTGCTGCATTCTTATTTGTGTTTGAGTTTGAGCTTGCTCATTCTTCTTCCTCCCACTTTCTTTCTTCAAGTGACTTGACTTCTTGAATGAAGCAAGTCACTTTGCTTCTCTTGATCTTGCTCATCTGCTTCCTGGTGGCTCCTCTGAAGATTGTTCTTGCAAACCTCACAAACCTTAGGATCATCCAAGCATGACAATGAATTAGGGTTTTGATTAGTCCCCTCATAGTTTTACCTTTGTGTCTTTCTTTGAGTCTTCTCTTCTCATCTCATAATCAGGGACTAAACCCTAAAGGCTTTAAGACTTTGTGATTAAGCTTATGCCTGCATCCTTCTCTTAGGATGGAGTGTATAACTTTAATCCTAAGTGTTAAACCCTTTATGTGTTTAAATCTCTTAATCAATTCACTTAATAATCATTAAGACATCACACTTGTAACTTGGGCCTTGCATTAGGGTTCTAATTCTTCCTTAATTGGTTAAGAAGGACTAACCCTAGTGTTAATGGACAAGTCCCCCTCAAGTTGTCTTACAAATCATAAAACTCACTTCATCATCTTATCATTAAATAAAATCCACTTAATCAAAGGCTTGTTTTGTCATGAGTTTAATCCCTAATCATGGATTAAGTTGAGGAGTTTTCCTCAGCTTAAACATTTTCATCTATTATCCTTCTTTTAGGATGGTGTAATGAGTCTGTTTAATCCCTGATTATGGCTTAACCTCATTACTCAACACTAAACAAAAACACCAAAAACATCTAATTAATCACAAGTAGGTTAATGATCTTAACCCTGCATCAAAGGTGATTAAGTGTGAGAACCTGACTTCACACTTAAGGTATTCTCATTACCCCTAATCAGAGGGAAGATGTGGTGAGTTTACTAAATCCATGGGTTTAGGCTTAAGCTCATTAACTTATGACAAACTTCAAAAAGCAATAAAAGACTGAAAACACAAAAACAAGCAATAATCGTCTCCTTCGGGATTCTTTTCTCATCATCTTCACTCACAAACGAGAACTTGCTTCTTCCGTCTAATGCAAGACAGTTTGCATCTGTGCCAGACAGATCATACACTTGAGCATTGACAAGCAAGCAGTTCACAAGTCAATTCATCTTTCAGTCTCTTTGGGTCGAACTACGGTGTTATGACTTCCTCATTGCACGAGAGGATACGTAGGCATAACTTAACAGTTATCGAACAAAAGTCTCTGTATATTCCCCCTCTTTCCAGCTTCATTCTTTAGCCTCATATTCTTGAGCATTTCACTCTGTTCTTACACTGACACTTCATTTATACACTTCACTTCTTTTACACTGACACCTGTACATCCTTTTTTCCAGCTATTTTTATGCACAGATCGCACTGACACTACCCCTTTAGAACACAAATCTTTTAAGCGTGGATCCCGTCGAGTACGACGGACAATCTGGGTGCTAATACCTTCCCAGGTTGTAACCAACCCCCTTTCTCAGTCTCTCTGGTTCGCAAACCGTCTTGTCCATCTTTTTCTAGGCTTATGCAGCATTGCCTTTCCTCCGGGATAAAAATGCCTAGCTGGCGACTCTTTTCATCTCCAGTGAGTTCACGGCTGTGTGTTCTCATTGTCCCTTTCGCCGACCGTTCGCGCTGGTACCGGGATGCAAATCTTTGGGAGCGACAACCACCTGGTGAATCTGTTGAAGTTATTCAAGCGTCTGAGGAAGTACCAGTTGAAGTTAAACCCCCAACAAATGCACATTCGGGGTGCGATCCGGTAAGCTGCTGGGATTTATTGTGAGTGAGAAGGGGATTGAAGTTGACCCTGATAAAGTTAAAGCCATTCAAGAAATTCCTGCACCGAATACTGAAAAAGAAGTTCGGGGGTTTCTAGGTAGATTGAACTACATTTCACGATTCATATCTCACCTTACAGCAACCTGTGAGCCTCTGTTCAAGCTGTTAAGAAAAGAACAAACGGTCAAGTGGAATGAAGACTGCCAGAGGGATTTTGACAAAATCAAGGAATATTTACAAGAGCCTCCAATCCTTATGCCTCCAGTTGAAGGAAGACCTCTAATCATGTACCTGATAGTATTAGAAGAGTCCATGGTGTGTGTGTTGGGCCAGCATGACGAGTCTGGTCGAAAAGAGTATGCAATATACTACCTAAGCAAAAAGTTTACCGACTGTGAACAACGTTATTTACTACTCGAGAAAACTTGTTGTGCTTTAGCGTGGGTTGCTCGCCGACTGAGACAGTATATGTTGACTCACACTACCTTATTGATCTCTAAGATGGACCCAGTTAAGTACATTTTTGAGAAGCCGGCACTTACCGGACGGGTTGCAAGATGGCAAATGATCCTCACGGAATATGACATTCAGTACACGTCCTAAAATGCCATCAAGGGCAGTGTATTATCTGATTATCTTGTTGAGCAACCCATTGATGATTACCAGCCTATGAGATTTGACTTCCCTGATGAAGACATCATGTTTATAAAAGCAAAAGATCATGAAGAGCCTGTTCGCACTGAAGGGCCTGACCCATAGGAAGAATGGACTATGATGTTTGACGGGGCTGTTAATATGAATGGTCGTGGTGTTGGTGTAGTACTCATTACACCTAAAGGAGTTCACATGCCTTTCTCGGCAAAACTCACCTTTAACTGCACTAACAACGAAGCTGAATACGAAGCTTGTATCATGGGTCTTGAGGAATCCATTGACCTCAAGATCAAGACTTTGACTGTATTCGGAGATTCAACTCTGGTAATCAATCAAACCAACGGCAAATGGTACACGCACCAGGATCATCTGATACCTTACCGGGATTATACAAGGAGGTTATTGACTTTCTTCACAACAGTCAAGCTTGAATATATCCCTCGAGACGAAAATCAGTTTGCGGATGCTCTGGCTACCATTTCATCCATGATCAAGGTTCAAGCTGCCAACTTTGTGCCTCGAATTTCAGTGTCCAGACTTGACAGACCAGCATATGTGTTCTCAGCAGATGTTGTTAAAGATGATAAGCCTTGGTTCCATGATATCAAATTGTCTTGGAGGATCAAACATACCCATCTGGGGCATCTTCCAATGACAAGAAGACACTAAGAAGACTAGCTGGTAGTTTCTTCCTGAATGCTGACGGTTCCCTGTATAAGAGAAACCTTGATATGATACTTCTCAGATGCGTTGATAGGGAAGAGGCAGACTTGTTGATGCACGAGGTGCACGAAGGATCTTTTGGTACCCATGCAGGAGGACATGCCATGGCTAAAAAGTTGTTGAGATCAGGCTATTACTGGATCACAATGGATGCAGACTATTGTGCCTATGCCAGAAAATGCCATAAATGCCAGATCTATGCAGATAAAGTGCATGTGCCTCCGAACCCTATGAATGTGATGTCTTCACCTTGGCCCTTTGCCATGTGGGGCATTGATATGATTGGCAAAATTGAACCGACTGCTTCAAATGGCCACAGATTCATCCTGGTAGCCATTGACTATTTTACCAAGTGGGTTGAAGCAGCTTCATATGCAAATGTTACAAGGAAAGTGGTAGCCCGACTTCTGAAGAGAGACATCATCTGTCAGTATGGAGTTCCGGAGCGAATCATTACTGATAATGGTTCAAACTTAAACAACAAAATGATGGCAGAACTATGCCGGGACTTCAAGATCCAACACCACAATTCTTCTCCTTGTCGCTCCCACCAAATGACACCCGTTCAGAAGGGGTACAGACGCGAACGGTCGGCGAAAGAGAAGGAAATGAATAGAGTCGCCAGCTGGGCATTTTTATCCCGAAGGAAAGGTAATGCTGCATAAACCTAAGAAAAGAAATGGATAAGACGGTTGCGAACCAGAGAGACTGAGAAAGGGGGTTGGTTACAACCTGGGAAGGTATTAGCACCCAGATTGTCCGTCGTACTCGACGGGATCCACGCTTAAAAGATTTGTGTTTTAAAGGGGTAGTGTCAGTGCAATTTGTGTATCAAAGCTGGAAAGAATGCAAGTGTCAGTGTAAAAGAAAATGTGAAGTGAATAAGTGAAGTGTCAGTGTAAGAACAGGAGTGAAATGCTCAAGACTATGAGGCTTAAAGAATAATCCTGAAAGAGGGGGAATAGACAGAGACTTTTGTTCGATAACTGTTAAGTTATGCCTACGTATCCTCTCGTGCAATGAGGAAGTCAGAACACCGTAGTTCGACTCAAAGAGACTGAAAGATAAGTTGACTTGTGAACTGCTTGCTTGTCTATGCTCAAGTGTATGACCTGTCTGGCTCAGGTGCAAACTGTCTTGCATTAGACGGAAGAAGAAAGTTCTCGTTTATGAGTGAATGAGGTGAGAAAAGAATCCCGAAGGAGACGATTATTGTTTGTTTTTGTGTTTTCAATCTTTTATTGCTTTTGAAAGTTTGTCATAAGTTAATGAGCTTAAGCCTAAACCAATGGGTTAGTAAACTCATCACATCCTCCCTCTGATTAGGGGTAATGAGAATACCTTAAGTGTGAAGTCAGCATCTCACACTTAATTACCATGATGTAGGATTAAGATCATTAACCTACTTGTGATTATTAAGATGTTTTTTGTTGTTTTTGTTTAGTGTTGAGTAATGAGATTAAGCCATGATCAAGGATTAAACAGACTCATTACACCATCCTAATAGAAGGATAATAGATGAGAATATTTAAGGTGAGAAAGACTCCTCAACTTAATCTATGATTAGGGATTAACCTCATGACAAAACAAAGCCTTTATTAAATGGATTTTAGTTAAGGGTAAGATGAAGAAGTGATTTTTTAGGGTTTGTAAGACAACTTGAGGGGGACTTGTCCATTAACACTAGGGTTAGTCCTTCTTAACCAGTTAAGGAAGAATTAGAACCCTAATGTAAGGCCCAAGTTACAAGCTTGATGTCTTAGTGATTATTAGGTGGATTGATTAGAGGATTTAAACACATTAATGGTTTAACACTTAGGATTAAAGTTATACACTCCATCCTAATAGAAGGATACAGGCATAAGCTTAATCACAAAGCCTTAAAGCCTTTAGGGTTTAGTCCCTGATTATGAGATGAGAAGAGAAGACTCAAAGATGTCACAAAGGTAAAAGCTAAATGGGGGACTAATCAAGTCCTAATTGTTATCATGCTTGGTTATTCCTAGGGTTTATGAGGCTTAAGAAAGAAAGAATCTTCAAAGGCCACCAAGGAGGAGCAAGATGAATAGGAGCAAGAAGCAGAATGAAACAAAACAACTTGCTTCACTTAAGAAGACAAGTTGCTTGAAGAAAGAAAGTGAGGTGAACATGAATGAGCAAGCTCACCCTAAAGCACATACAAAAATGCAGCAAGGGAAGTGTGAAAGAGATGAAAAGAGAACATGAGAAGTGAAGGCAAATTCACTTCTCAAAGCAACTTACCACCTGAAAAGTTAGTGAAAGAAATGAAATGTAATGCAAATGAGATGAAATGTGATGATGCAAACCAAAACCAGAAGCATGAGTATGATGTTAAGGATGCTAAGAGATGATGCAAACATGAGGCAAGGCATGAGAATGATCATACAACCACATGGATGCAAGAGAAGCATGCTTTGAACCATGAATGTTCATGAAAAGTTATGAAATGCAAATGACATACAAAATGGTAAATGAAAGATGCATTGATCAAACATGATTCTGATGTGTCCTAAGATGTGTTATGAATCAAATGGATGCACAAAATGTCATGGCAAGTCATGGTATGCAAGCAAATGGAAGATGGATGCATAGGAAGGCGTGAATTAGGGTTATATGCAACATACAAAGCAAAAATTCAAAACCAGAAGCAAATGACATGATAAAAATTTGAAAATGCAATCAAAGGAACCCTAAACCTATACAAACTCACTGCCCAAAGGAGGGGATCCAACTCTTAACCAAGTGAGAGTTATGAATTTCCTAAGATTGCTAGGGTTTTAAGGTACCTTGTCAAGAAAAATGCAAAAAAAATTGGAAATGCAAGATCAATTCATGCCAATTTTATCCTATAAACTACATGTTATGCAAGATGCAATGCAAAAAGAATCATTGTCCAACTCTCAATGGTTAGGCAGAAATGAATTTTTGAAGTTTGAAACAAAATATTGCCTTGAAATGAATTTAATTCCAAATAAAATTATCAAAAGGGATCAAGATCAAAAAAGAAATTTGGTTTGAGAGTTGGAAAATGTTTCTAAATGTTTTTAAATGCTCCATGAATTTTTTTGTGATTTTTAAATACCTAAATGTATTTTTAATTAATTAATTCTCATTAATTAATTAAAAATAAACATTTAAATGATTTAAAAATAATTTTTAATGCAAAAAATAAAAATAAAAATATTTTTGTGTTCTGAAAATTAATTAAAACCTTGACAAAAATTTTCATAATTTTTAAACATTTTTTGCTATTTTAATTAATTCGTGCAAAATAAATCAAAAGAAAATGAATTAAAATGAAAATAAATGAAAGTAAGCAGATCTGAAGGCTGAGATTCAAAGTTGGGAGTCCAGGGTTGACTGCGCGCGCTATCCTACGACTGGCATTTAAACTGACTAAACCTAATTAATTAATCTAATTAAATGGAATTAGGGCTTTAATGATAGATCCAAGCCATTGAAACGCGCGGGGGATTGACTTAGTCAGCCTGATCTACGCTCCACATTCAAACTACAATTAATGACACAATTAGGGCTTAATGACTCTCAGGTGGCCGGAAATGACCTTCGGTCATCTTCTCCGGCCATATGTCTCCCTGAAAATTGCTAGCTCACTCCCCAGGTCACTAAAACCTAATCTCTCTGCCCAGAATCCATCCCCAATCATCATAAAGCAAGAATCAATGATCAAAACACATTTATTTTTCATATCAAAGCTGAATCGAAACAAAATGAATTTAGGTCAAAAAAGTTTCAGAAGCTTCATACATACTCAATACTCAATCATTTTCGAAACAAAACATATCAACATGATCAGTGAATAATAGAGAATCATTTAGGAACTTAAAAACATGTTTCTGGAAAAAATGTTCTTGAGCTCACCTGAACTGGAGCTTTGATCCTTGGAACTTTCTGGCTGCCCCTTTGATCCAAAATGCCTCTAATGGACCTCCTGAGAAGCTTGCAATGCTTGGTTGGAGTTTCGTTTGGCTGGTTTGAGAGATTGAGTGAGTTCTGTTCAGTGAGGGAGAGAAATCGTGTTTCAGTTTGAGGATGTTTCAGGGATGAATGAGGGCAGGGAAATGATCAGGGGATTATGCTGAGATGTTTTGTGAAGTTTGTTTTAATGTTTGATGCTTGTATGATGAGTTTCGAAGGAAGTTTCATAAGAGGTGGAAAATGAGAATGCTGGCTTAGAGAGAGTTTATGGGCTTGTGTGTGTGGTGTGCTGAGCTGCTTTTGGTCCATGTATCAAGTGGTGATAGGTCAGAGAGTTGTTGGTGGCCTATGGTGATTGGTATGGGTCTTTTGCAAAAAAGTCAAGCTTTGTGTAAGAGAGGTATGGGCTCATGGCTAGCCAAGGACAAGAGGGGTGTCCTGCGCAGCAAGAAGTGAGGAGGACCATAGGATCAATTTTGAAGTCAGCCAGCACATGGATTAGGGTTTGAGTGAGGTTTTGCAACTTTGATCAACTTTGGCCCTTTTGAAGTTTCTTGATCCATAAGTCATGAAAATGAGTAAACTTTTGATGCAATCTGATCCTTAGGCCTTGGTTTATGTTTGTATGAAGATTAGAAGTCCATTTGATAGCACAATTTGTCTTGGCAAGTGGTTTTGCAACTTTGCCTCTTTGGTGCATAACTTGAAATTATGTGATTTTTCCCTAATTTGACAAGCCATAACTTTTGATCCAAAATGAATTAGAATGAGTTCTTGTACTTTTTGAAAAGGGAATGATCCATTCTACAACTTTCATGACCAAAGTTTTCTCATTTGAGGCATTTTTGAATCAAAAAGCAAGGGTTGAAAAAGTTTCCCAAAATGGCAAGTTTCCATTACAAGTCATTTTCCCAAAAAGTCAACTTTGCAAATGGCTTGAAATTATTCAAATTTGTGAACTTCTAACATCTTCTATGATCAAATAAAGATCATACATAATCAAAATGATGATGAACACCCTTTGGTTGGGTCATTGGGGGCCTCAGATGCCCTGATTTTACACTGACTTGCTCAAGAAGTCAACTCTTGGTTAGATGCCTTCCCCATGGAATCTCTTCATGAAAATTGATATGAATGATCCCTATACCATATAGAGACTAATAGAAACAAGAATGACCAAAAAAGTTGGAGTTATGGCCTCTGAAACCAAAACCCTAATTCTAGGTCATCTGTGCAGTTAAACCTGGCTCTGCTTCCATGCCTTCCTCAGTTCTTGTGATTCTTTGACTTCTTTGATCTTGAGAGCATATAATATGATGCTTGGACATACATGGACCCCTTTGAAGTGGTTGATGACCTTTGGAGTGGCTCAAATGGCTCTTGGATTGCTCAGATCACAAACCCTAGATGCAGATGACTTTGAACCAATGCAGTGAATCAAAGATGTAATATGAGATGCTATGATTGACTTATGCATATGAAAAGATCACAAGCCATGGTGTGAATGGGTGAGGGAAAATTTAGGGTGTTTACAGCTTCCCCTATTCAAACATGAGTTAGTTGTGCAGGATGTAAGCAAAGGCTTATCAGGCAAGCAAGATAACTTGTGGTTGAATACCAAAGACAGTCCAAAATTTGCACTCACAGAATGAAGAAGAAAAGGGATATAGATTGTAAAAGAAAATAAAGTATATTTATAAAGTGCGGGCGACGGAGGACGATCGCCGAGCAGAGGACGACTGCTGGGGATAGAGCAATGACGGGGACGACCGACATGCTGGGGGAAGATGCGAAAAATAAAGCAATGACGGGGACGGCCGACAAGCTGGGGATATAAGATTACGATGGGGACGACCATCAAGCAAAGCTATAAGACTTTCTGGGGATTATGAAATAAATGATGAGGTACGGTCATCAGAAGGTGAAGGACGATCACCTAGCAGGGGACGGCTGCTCTGTTGGGGATAAGATGAGGGACGGTCATCTAAGGTGAAGGACGATCACCTGGCAAGGTACGGTTGCCAAAAAGGTATCACGACATAGGACGAATGTCGGATAAAAAGGTCGACGATGGGGACGGCCATCGGATAAGCATGATGAAGGACGATCATCAAGAGGTGAAGGACGATCACCTAGAAGGGTACGGCTGCTCTCAGGGTTTATCATGACATAGGACGAATGTCAGATAACAAGATCAACGATGGGGGCGACCATCGGATAAAGTGATGAAGGAAGATCATCAGGAGGTGAAGGACGATCACCTAGCAGGGGACGGCTGCTGAGAGTATCGCGACATAGGACGAATGCCGGATAGAAAAAGGGTCTAATGAATAGAGACTCCGCTGGGGAAAGGATGAGGGACGGTCATCCGAAGGTGAAGGATGATCACCTGGCAGGGTACGGTTGCCGAAAAGGTATCATGACATAGGACGAATGCCAGATAAAAAGGAAATAGTTCAACAAGCTTTGTTGGGGACTTCGCTGGGGAAAAGTAAACACGGACGAGCGTCTACATCCAAGAAATGAAAGGTATGAGTGTTTGGACATTGTGTATAGACTAAAGGTGCGGACGAGTGTCCTTAAGACTATGATACGGACGAGTATCAGGTAGAAACAAAAACTGACACATGTTCAGAGATGATGATACGGACGAGTATCAACTGGTTAACAAAGAACACGGACAAGTATTGATTCTGCGGGGACTCTTCTGGGGAATAGTAGACACAGACGAGTGTCTAAATTCAAGAAGACAATAAGTGTTTGACACAGTGTATGGATTAAAGATGCGGACGAGCATCCTTAAGACTGTGATACGGACGAGTATCAGTAGAAACAAACACTGACACATGTTCAGAGATGATGATACGGACGAGTACCAACTGGTTAACAAAGAACATGGACGAGTGTCGAATCTGAGGGGATATAAGTGGTGCATACAAGATACGGACGAGTATCCGTATGAGTAATAAGTATGAGTGGTGTACCGATGAGTGTTTAACTTGATGGGGAGAGCGACACAGACGAGTGTCAAAAGGATAAAAGTATAGTATAAATAAGTATATGGTTTACAAAGTGTTCAGGTAACTATGCTGGGGAAGGTGACACGGACGGGCGTCAAGGAATTGTGTATGTATACCTGTGAGTGCAAAGGGGACGCTTTGGCTTTCTATTGGGGATATGACACGGACGGGTGTCAGGAAGTATCTGTATTTGCAAGAGAAATGTCTGGGCTTTCTGCCGGGAAATTTGGGGAGCATTCTGTATATTGTTGATGGATTATCAGTATTCACAAGTGTTCAATTTCAGATCATGGCTTATGATTATGCAATATGTTTGATTTTTGCCGTAATGCTCCGTATTAGACGGAATGCTACGCTCTGTGGGGAGAATATGATGCAAATGCTATGTTTATGCAAAGACCGATCCGGGATTCGGATCCCATAGCTGCGAAGATCTCTGGCTGATCTGCTTGAAATGGACATCCCAGCTGGGGAGGAGATCACTGGTGGATCTGTCATGTATGACTTTGCTTGGGAAATAGGTCATTGATAAACCTATCTCATTAATGAGGGACCCAGCTGGGGTTTGTAGAAGCTTTCTTCACTCTGTTGTGATTCCTTCGCGCGTTGCTCTTCTGGGTAGAGGTTGACACTATGTGGTGAGATGGTTCCCTGGCTTTTGTACTTGGCTGAGGAGGAATAATGGATGGCAACTCAGCTGGGGAGAAAACACCTCTGGTGCTAAGACTGGGTAGATAATGATTTGCCAGCTTGCTGGGGTGAAGCTTTCATGCCCCCATGTTGTGCTTTGAACACCTGCAATCCTGAAAAGACAGAGAAACGTACAAGTAATCCCGAGGTATCCCTTATCGGATTCCATCATAAGAGTTTAGACACTCCCGGGGGTAAGTATATTTCCTGAAAGCATGTATTTTTTTAGAAGAGAAGCATCTGTATTTATGCAATCAGTATCTTAAAGACATCGGACATTTTGCAAATGAAAATAAAATGTACGAGACGAAACATGACTGAAAATCTGATTTTATTAATTCATGTGCCCTGAATTGGCAAGATACAGTCAAAGAAACAAGTCCCCTAAAATGAGGAGATCGTTACAAATTGAGAAACAAAAGACGTTTGACAATGTTGACGACTCTTCAAGGAGCTTCCCTTTTGCTATGACTCGTATGACATTTGACGTTCTTCTCGTCTTGCTTTCTGAAGAAGGCTGATTCTGAAAGAAGCTTGATCCTTTCGAAGCTTACCAAGTTCTAAGTGATACAGACGAATTCAGAATGCAGTTGTTCGCTTATTCCCTTATCTTGCATGGATCGCCCTTTCGGGTTTTCAATACATCGGTATACCCATTTTTTCCTGAGTTGTCCAATGCGGATTTTCAACTCAACGGGTGTACATTTTTTATTTATTTCCCTTATTTTTGCCCGAGTCTTTTATTCTGTTTTTGACTCGCCGGGATGCCCTATTTTTGCCTGGACTTACATTCTGTTTTTATGTCCAGCGGGTCATTTTATGCGAATTATTTTTTAACTGCATCTGAATTCACAGGGGACGGGAAGTCCTCACCATCCATAGTGCTGAGCATCAGTGCTCCACCGGAGAAAACTTTCTTTACAACGAATGGCCCTTCATAGTTCGGAGTCCACTTGCCCCTGTTGTAAACACCCCAAATTTTCCCTCACCCATTCACACAATGGCTTGTGATCATTTCATATGCATAAACACAATCATACCATCTCATATTACATTTTTGTTTCACTGCATAGATTCAAAGTCATCTGCACCTAGGGTTTGTGATTTGAGCAATCCAAGAGCTTCTTGAGCCACTCCAAAGGTCACCAATCACTTCAAAGGGATCCATATGTGTTCTTATATCATATTACATCCTCTCAAAGTCAATAATGCCAAAGAATCACAAGAACTGGGATTGGTATGGATGCAGAGCCAGGCTAGACTGCACAGATGACCTAGAATTAGGGTTTTGGTTTCAGAGGCCATAACTCCAATTTTTTTGGTTATTCTTGTTTCCATTGGTCTTTATATGGTATAGGGAGTATGCATATCAATTTTCATGAAGAAATTCCATGGGGAAGTCATCTGATCAAGAGTTGACTTTTCAGACAAGTCAGTGCAAAATCAGGGCATCTGAGGCCCCCAATGACCCAACCAAGGGGTGATCTTCATCATTTTGAGTGTATATGATCTTTATTTGATCATGGAAGAAGGTTGAAGTTCACAAAATTCAAGAATTACAAGTTTTTGCAAAGTTGACTTTTTTAGGGCATGGTTGACTTTTAAAGAATGTGTCATTTTATGCCACTTTTCAAGCCTTACTTTTTGATCCAAAAATGCTTCAAATGGAAAAACTTTGGTCATGGAAGTTGTAGATTAGATCTTTCCCTTTTCAAAAAGTACAAGAACATGATCTAATTCATTTTGGATCAAAATTTATGGTTCTCCAAAGTTGGCAAAAATCACTAATTTTCAAGTTATGCACTAAAAAGAAAACTTGCGATTTCATGAACCAAGCATTCTTGTAACTTCTAATTGACATCAAACCAATGTTCAAGCATCATGTAAGTCCTAAAGTTCAGATTGGACCAAGAGTTCCTCATTTTTTCATGCCTTTGGAGCAAGACATTTTCATGAAAAGGCAAAGGCAAGCAAGTTGCAAAACTCATGATCACACTTCACCCACTTGCTGCATTGGCCATTGAACCAGCCCTAGCCTTTCCCCTCACCATGTTGCGCCAGCCCACACACTTGTACTAGCCTAGAACACCACCCATGCTTCTCTTACACAAGATTGGACTTTTTGCAAAAGGTAGCATACCTATCACAGCAGGCCAAGTCACATCCTCTGACCATTTGGAATTGTTTATACTATCCATTTGCAAGCAAAACATAACAAGAAGCCAGCCTGAAGCAAGCCCTAACATCACTTCTCCATTTCCACTCCATAGAACAAAAGCCTTCGAATCTGTCTCCACAAGCCATAAACACTCAAACAAATTCCACTACTCATCTCACCATGCTTCATTGATCTCAAACCAACAAGACATAAGCCTGGAACCAGCAAGAACTCAGCTTCACCATTTTTCACTCTCAAAGCCAAAACCTTCGAAATTCAGAAAATAAGCCACAAACACACAAACCCACTTCATAGATCAACTCAATATGTTCCTCTGATCACAAAACATCCATCACCATAGCCTAAAACCCCCAGAATCAGAAACACGATTCTTACACCATCCTGAACAGAACCTGCTCAAACCTTCAAACCAGCCAGCATAAACTTCTTCTAAGCATTCAAACATCATCAGGGGGTCACAAGGAGTGGTTTTCATCAAAGGAAGGGGACAGAAAGTTGCAAGAGTGAAAGCTTCGAAACTCAGGTAGCTCAAGAACTTTTTTCCAGAAGTCATTTTTAAAGTTCTTAAGTTGTTCTATATGCCTTCCTGATCATGAATATGTCTTTGGTTTTGAAAATGGTGGAGAGATGAGAGTTTACCATGCTTCTGAAACCTTTTGCCCTAGAAATAGATTGATTCGATTCAGCCATTGTAGGAATGATAAATTTGTTTTGAGTTGGGGTTTTGATTCGTGAGTGAGTGGGGATCATTCCTGTGTTCTTAGATTTCATTTTAGATACGTGTGTAGAGAGTTAGCATCTTGGGGTGAACGGAGAAGATGACCGGAACACTGTTCCGGTCACCTGAAAGTAATTAACGGTGGGATTAGGGCATAAGCATTGATTAGCTGAGTTTGAATGCTGGCCGTGGGATCTGGCGCCAAGTCAACACGCGCGCGTTTTAGTTTGAATCTGGTCCCTAGGATTGGCTGACTTTTTCTTTTTCAGTTTAAAATCCATTTATTTTCATATTTATTTCATTTGTTTTCCCCAATTTATTTAAAATAGTTAAAATTGTTTATAAATTATGAATCTTTTTGTCAAGAGTTTCATTAATTTTTAAGACACAAAAATATTTTTATTTTCATTTTTAGCATTTAAAAAGTATTTTAAAATATTTAAAAGTTTATTTTTAATTGATTAATGAGAATTAATTTATTAAAAATACTTTTGAGTATTTAAAAATCACCCAAAAATTCATGAAATGTTCTAAGACATTTAGAAACATTGTCCAACCTTCAAACCAAATTTATTTTTTAATCTTGATGCATTTTAAGAATTTCTCATTGAATTAAAATCATTTTTGTGCATTATTTTGATCCAAAGTTCCAAAAATCATTTCTGCCTATCCATGAAGAGTTGGACATTGATTCTTCTTGCATTGCATTGTGTTTAGCATGTAGTTTTTGAGATTAAATGGCCATGATTTGATCTTTCATTTTCAATTTGTTTGGCATTTCTTTTGTTTAGAAACCCTAAAACCCTAGAAATCTTAGAAAAATCATAACTTGAGCTTGGTTAAGAGTTGAGACTTCTCCTTTGGGAAGTGGTTTAGTATAGGATTAGGGGTCCTTTGGGTGGCATTCTCAATTTTTTATCTTAGGGTTTGCTTCTGATTTTGGTTTTTGTTTGATGTATGGTTCATAAACCCTAATATGGGCTTCCATATGCATCCATCTTGCATTCTCTTGCATAACATGACTTGCCATGACATTTCAAACATCCATTTGATTCATTTGACATCATAAGACATATTGAAAGCATGTTTGATCATTGCATCATGTATTTGCCTTGTTGTATGCCATGTGCACTTCATAACTTTTCATGTATGTCCATGCTTCCTAACCTGCTTCATTTGCATTCATGAACTTGTATGATCATTTCCATGTGCTGCCTCATGTTTGTAGCATCACATAGCATCATTAGCATCATAAGCATGCTTCTGGTTTTGCTTCTCATCATGTCATCTCATCCCATTTTGCATTGCATTGCATTTCTTTTCTAACCTTTCAGGTGGTAAGTAACTTTGAGAAGTGAATTTGCCTTCACTTCTCATAACTCCTCTTCATCTCTCTTGCATCCATGTTTCATTTCCATATGTGTTTGAGTTTGAGCTTGCTCATTATTCTTCTTCCCACTTTCTTTCTTCAAGTGACTTGACTTCTTTAATGAAGCAAGTCACTTTGCCTCTCTTGATCCTTTCATCTGCTTCCTGGTGGTTCCATTGAAGATTCTTCTTGTAAACCTCACAAACCTTAGGAACAACCAAGCATGACAATGATTAGGGTTTTGATTAGTCTCCCCTCTTAGTTTTACCTTTGTGTCTCTCTTGAGTCCTCTCTTCTCATCTCATAATCAGGGACTAAACCCTAAAGGCTTTAAGGCTTTGTGATTAAGCTTATGCCTGCATCCTTCTATTAGGATGGAGTGTATAACTTTAATCCTAAGTGTTAAACCCTTAATGTGTTTACATCTCTTAATCAATTCATCTTAATAATCATCAAGACATCACACTTGTAACTTGGGCCTTGCATTAGGGTTCTAATTCTTCCTTAAATGGTTAAGAAGGACTAACCCTAGTGTTAATGGACAAGTCCCCCTCAAGTTGTCTTACAAACCCTAAAAATCACTTCATCATCATACCATTAATCTAAAATCCACTTAACAAAGGCTTTGTTTTGTCATGAGCTTAATCCCTAATCATGGATTAAGTTGAGGAGCTTTCCTCAGCTTAAACATTCTCATCTATTATCCTTCTATTAGGATGGTGTAATGAGTCTGTTTAATCCTTGATTATGGCTTAACCTCATTACTTAACACTAAACAAAAACAACAAAAACATCTAAATAATCACAAGTAGGTTAATGATCTTAATCCTACATCAAAGGTGATTAAGTGTGAGAATCTGACTTCGCACTTAAGGTACTCTCATTACCCCTAATCAGAGGGAAGATGTGATGAGTTTACTAATCCATTGGTTTAGGCTTAATCTCATTAACTTATGACAAACTCTCAAAAGCAATAAAAGACTGAAAACTCAAAAACAAACAATAATCGTCTCCTCCGGGATTCTTTTCTCATCACCTTCACTCATAAACGAGAACTTGCTTCTTCCGTCTAATGCAAGACAGTTTGCACCTGAGCCAGACAGGTCATACACTTGAGCATAGGCAAGTAAGCAGTTCACCAGTCAATTCATCTATCAGTCTCTTTGGGTCGAACTACGGTGTTCTGACTTCCTCATTGCACGAGAGGATACGTAGGCATAACTTAACAGTTATCGAACAAAAGTCTCTGTATATTCCCCCTCTTTCCAGCTTTATTCTTTTAGCCTCATGATCTTGAGCATTTCATTCTTGTTCTCTCACTGACACTGTATATATTACACTTTACACTTCTTTTACACTGACACCTGTACATTCTTTTCCAGCTATTTTATACACAAATTGCACCGACACTACCCCTTTAAAACACAAATCTTTTAAGCGTGGATCCCGTCGAGTACGACGGACAATCTGGGTGCGAATACCTTCCCAGGTTGTAACCAACCCCCTTTCTCAGTCTCTCTGGTTCGCGACCGTCTTATCCATCTTTTTTCTAGGTTTATGCAGCATTACCTTTCCTCCGGGATAAAAATGCCTAGCTGGCGACTCTATTCATCTCCAGTGAGTTCACTGCTGTGTGTTCTCATTGTCCCTCTCGCCGACCGTTCGCGTCTGTACATTTATTTGGGCCTATTCCCATTTATCGGGAGCGACAGCTTGGCGACTCTGCTGGGGACCCTTATACTGTAACCAGGGCTTCTGGTTCTTTTTGTGGGTTCCTCCTAGCGCTTGTTTGATTTGTGTTTACTGGGGTGTTATGTGCTTATTTGTGCTTGTATATTTATTTTTGTTTATTGCTTCATGTACAGTTGATTACTGCTTTCTTTATAGCTTTGCATTATATCATATTGTCATACTGTGCTGCTGGCTGGATCTGTTGTTTGCTTTGGTGGGTGGGTGATTCATTGAGAGTTAAGGTCCTATACCTGGGACCTGAGTGACACCTAGGCTAGAGTGAATCATATTCTTTCCCATTCCATCTCGGTCTGGTGCGGGAATATGAAACACGGTTCAGATATGGGTTTCTTCTTGAGAACTCTGTGTTGCAGATTTCCTGCAATGCTAGGGCTATCTGGGAAGCCTGCTAAGTCTGGATGACCTTTTAGTATTGACCTTCAGAAACTGAGGTGAATTAGAGGAGGAACTTTTATGGTTATTGTAAACACTGTACCTCCGGGTTAGAAGTGTTTACACTTCTCATAACTGATCCAAGTCTGAGGATCCTTGTTCTAGAACATCACCTGTGAGGGGGATGGGCTGTTTACAGGTTTGCAGGTACCTTGACCTCAGAATACCCTGCTACTTTGTTTGATTAAGAATACTCCATGTTGGGACAATTCTTGTGATTCCTAAAACCCTGGACATGTGGCTCTTTATTTGAGTCCCCCCACCTTGGTTACTGGACTTATAGACCTCCATCTGGATTTCTTACACACATGGACTTATATCAGAGCACTCGATCAGATCCAGCTCAGTCACAAACCCTTGCATATCATTTGCATACATAATCATTGCATCATATTTACATTTGCTTATTTGTGTTTCAGGGTATCCATCTTCATTTGGTTTTGGTTTTGACCCCATCTTCAGCATTGACCTATCTTCATCAGCACCTGCTTCAGCTATCAGCTGACCACTTCAGTCACTTGCACCAGCCAATCAGTGGCCCATTCTTCAGTATCATCATCAGCACTTGTCTCCACTCAGTCTCACCATCATGGCACCTAAGAAAAGCAACATCACCTACCACTTCTTCCAACCAGAGTTAGCTGACATCAGGAGGATTCAGACCCTGATCACTCCAGACCATATACCACTGTTCAGGGAACACCATGGAGATATACTTGATATGGTTATGGATCTGGACCCCTCACAGAGAAGCCTGATCCACACTTGCCTTCAGTTTTATGATCCCCCACTGAGATGTTTCACTTTTCAGGACTTTCAGTTGGGCCCCTTATTGGAAGAATACTCATCATTAGTTGGTATACCTATCAGGGGTGGAGTCCCTTTCAACCCTGAGATGGTCTTTCCTGGTAATGAAGAGGTAGCAAAGGCATTGCATCTGGAACCAGTTCTGATTGGGCAGAACCTGACATCTAAAGCTGGAATCTCTGGTTTTCATATGGATTTCTTGACTTCTCAGGCTAGTCTGAAGGCCTCCCTAGGGGAGTGGAAGGCAGTCTGTGCTCTGTTGGCCCTTAGCATATATGGGGTCATACTTTTTGCAGATGAGCCTAGATTTGTTAGCAAGAATGCAGTCCATCTTTTCATCCTGAGAAACCCAGTGCCCACCTTACTGGGAGATCTTTACTACTCAGTTCATCAAAGGAATGAAAAGCAAAGGGGGAGATTAGTGAGATGCTGTGCACCTTTGTTCCACACTTGGCTGCTCAAGCATTTGCCAAAAACTGATGCATTCTTAAACCCTCACCAGCAGAAGAACTGGGCTAGGAGGCTTGTTGCTCTAACCTCGGATGATATCAGATGGTGTACTCAGAGTACCAAGGGCAGAGACATCATTACAAGTTGTGGGCAATTTCCCAATGTGCCTCTGATTGGAGTAAAGGGTTGCATCAACTACAACCCTTTGCTTTTCAAAAGACAATTGGGCTATGCATTAGTCCACCCTCCTAGAGCACAGGATCTGACTGAGACCCTTTATTGTGAGAACAAGCTTAATCTGGCTACTGTCAGGCAGGCATCCTGGGCCTGGGACAATGTGCAGACTAAAGGAGTATCCATTCTTGGAAGATGCAATAATGTAGCCTCAGCCCATTACTATGAGTGGTCTCATGCCAGGGCTCAAATTTCTGGAATGCCCTTCACTATTGAAGATATGCCTGGACCTTCCACAGCACCACCTCCAGCAACTGTCAGCTTAGAGGAGTTTGAGAAATTGAAAGAGAGAAATGAAAAGTTGACTCAAGCTCTACAGAAGACCCTCTGGGAGAGGAGTGATGGTAGGTTGGATATTGAGAGGTTAGAAAAGCTAAGGGTGGAGCATCTGGCCAAAATTGAGAAGTCTGAGGATTACATTAAGAAGTCTAGGGCTGGAGAACAGATCTTGAAGAATGCCTGCAAGGAAGCTCAGTTCCAGAAGGCTAGGACTGATTTGTATCTAAAGGAGAGTCAGGCTAGGTGGGTTAGGATCATCGAAGCTCGCACTCAGGAGGATAAAAGGACTCAGGACAAGATTGAACAGATGGAAGCTAGTGCAAAAGAGCAACAGGAAGCCCTGGCAACAGCCCAGAGGGAGATCTCAGAGCTGAGGATCAGAGCTGGAGTGAAGAGGTCAAAGGACCAGAGTCAGTACAAGAAGCTAACTGCAGCTGTTGCCACAAGGAATCTCCTTATCAGGAATCTTACAGAGCGTCCAGCCGATCCTGTGACTGAAGCACTTCTCAAGGAAGTTCAGGAGGATGAATTTGGCCTTGGTGTTTGACTTTTTGCTTGTTGTTGCTTTCATTTTATGTACTTTTCTTCATGTTGTATTTTTGACCCCTCAGAGGGCTTGTATTGTAAAAGAAACAAACTATGTATCATTTGCCTTTTTGTAATATATGTGTTGGTTTGTTTCATCTGAATTCTTCAAGCAACATCACAAGCATCTTCTTCAGGGGTCTGGAAAGGTCAAAACCAAGTACCAAGCCGGATACCTTGGAAACAAATAGACACACTGCATTGCATACTAACCTTTTGTTTTGTTTTGTAGGTTTTGTTTTATTGTTACTAACTCTGTTGTGACTTCAGGAACTATTGCTCGACGTCGAGGGTTTCCACTCAACCGTCCACACAGATATCCAACCCGCAACAACCTTCCGGGCATACAGATGGACCAAATGCAGCAGGACCTTACAGAGGTCAGGAATCAAATGACCAACGAGAGGTTGGAAATGAGGAATCAGATGACACAATTTATGGAGGTGATGAACAATATGGCTCAAAGCCAGGAGAGGTTAAGGGTACTGGTAGAAGGGAGAAACCAGGAAGACCATCAGCCAGGGACTGCTGGGACAAGCAACAATGAAAGAGTCCAACCTCATGTCAATCCCCCGGTCTTTGGACCCCACCAGCACCCAGAGATCAACATCCCTGCCAATGTGCAAGGGACTGCCACAGCAGGTAGAGTACTGCAAGAAGACCCCCAGGAAGATCAGTTCACAGTGATGGGAGCTGGGGAAGAAGCCTATGACAGAAGGCTGGAAGAGATTGCTGAGAAACTGAGATCTTTGGAGTCCCAGAATTCTTTGGGATTTGATGTTATGGACATGGGTCTAGTGGACGGGGTCAGGATCCCCCATTTACAATCCTTTCTGGGGAGGCTGAAGGCCTATACCATGGACGAAAAGCTATGGATGTTTTATTTTGAGGATAGCTTAACTGGAGCATCGAGGGAATGGTACTCCCACCTGACAAGAGCAACTATTAGATGCTGGAAGGACCTGGCAGAGGCCTTTATCAGACAGTATCAGTACAACCTGGATATGGTTCCCAACAGGACCCTCCTGATGGGGATGTCTCAGTCATCCAGGGAAAGCTTCCGTGAATACGCTCAAAGGTGGAGACAGCTTGCTGCTGCTGTCCAACCACCTATGTCAGAGAGGGAGATGGCTGATATGTTCATGAACACCCTCCAGGGGACTTACATTGATAGGCTAGCTGCTTTCTCATCTACCAGCTTTGCAGATGTAGTCATAGTCGGGGAGAGAATTGAAAGCCTATTGAAGATGGGTAAGATCTCAGACAACGGTGCAAGCTCATCCAGCAACCCAAGGAAGCCTTTTGCAGGCCCAAGAAGAACTGGTGAAACCAATGCTATCCACACCAACAGGGGCAGGCCCCAATATGTTCATAGGTCTGTGGCAGCAATCACCATTCCCGCTCCAGCTCATCCACAACCAGCTTATCAACCACCGCAACAGAATTATCAACAACAACCTCAGTACCAGCAACAAAATCAGTACCCTCCGAGAAATTACAACAACAGCAACACCAACAACAATAACTAGCAAAGGCCATTCCAGCAGAGGCCATCTCAAGCCAACAGGGTGATCGATCCGATCCCTATGCCATATGCTACATTGCTGCCACAACTCCTGAAACTCAACCTAGTTGAGCTAAGGACGTTGGCACCTCCAGATCCCAACAGTTTACCCAGGAATTATGACTCCAATGCGAGATGTGCCTTCCATTCAAATGCACCTGGCCATAGTACAGAAAAGTGCAGAGCCTTGCACATGAAGGTACAAGACCTGGTAGACTCTAAGGCCCTGAATTTCGCACCACCACCCAATGTCAATAAGAACCCTATGCCAAACCACGGGGGTCCCAGAATCAACGCTATTGAAGAAGACAAGCCGTCTTATTTAATAACCAGTGTGGGTCAGATTCGGACACCGTTGGTAGAAGTTAAGGCCCAGCTCCTCGAATGTCAAATGTTCCCGGGGTGTGAGTTAGGGTGTGCTTACTGCAATATTTCAATAAATGGGTACGATAACCTGAGGTATGGCATAGATGGCTCATTCAGAGTGGCCAGCTTCAGATCACTACATCATTTCCAACAAATCCAGCAATCTCATCAGCAGCAATTCCGGTATCTCCTACAACTGCAACAACCATTGTTCCCGACAATTCTTCGGCTTCATCAACAAGTTCTTCATCTATCATCTCAACTGATCAGCTATCAACAAATTTTCCTTCTACAACTTCAGCATCACTCCATTTTGAATCTCCTACAACGACAACGTCCATCTTTCCAACAATGTCTCCTACAACACCAGCAACAAACTCTGAAGACGTCTCAACTGTCACAATATTTTATGATCCTGAAAACAACTCTGCCTACAACTCAGAAAGTGCTGCTCCCATCAGAGCACCAGTCACGATTTATTATGATCCACGAACTATCACAATCCCTTCTGCAGCTGTCATCAGTCCAGTCACTGTCACAGTGCCTGGACCAATACCTTATGAAAGCAATAGGGCCATCCCTTAGCACTACGGCTCTGACGTATACTGCGAGGGACAAAGAATCACTCTTGATACATCTACACCTGCACCACAAATAGACAATGTGGGAGGAGGCGGAGGCTTCACTCGAAGCGGACGTCTCTTTGCTCCACAAACTCAAAGACCCACTACCGAAGCAGAAGCTGTTGCCAAGGCAAAAGGAAAGAGCCCGGTGCAGGAAGATCAAGCTGTTAAGGAAGCTTTGAAAATACCATTCGATCAAGAAGTTGATGAGTTCATGAGAATCATCAAAAAGAGTGATTACAAAATAGTGGATCAGCTTCACCAGACGCCATCCAAGATCTCTATCCTATCACTGCTTATGTGCTCCGAAGCCCATCGGAATGCACTACTCAAAGTCTTGCACGCAGCTTACGTGCCTGAAGAGATCACTGTCAATCAGTTGGAAACCGTGGTTGGAAATGTTACTGCTAGCAATGGGCTAGGGTTCACCAATACTGACTTGACAACGGAGGGCCGCAACCATAACAAGGCCTTGCACATCACCTTGGAATGTAAAGGTGCAGTCCTGTCCCATGTGCTGGTAGACACAGGATCATCCCTTAATGTCTTACCGAAAAAGGCCCTGGTGAAGCTAGAGTATGAAGGATTAGCATTGCGTCCCAGTAACCTGGTAGTAAGAGCCTTTGATGGTTCTAAGAGATCGGTTCTGGGAGAGATTAAGCTGCCTATAACGATTGGCCCACAAAATTTTACAACGATCTTCTACGTGATGGACATTCAGCCTGCCTACAGCTGTTTGTTGGGTAGACCATGGATTCATGCCGCTGGCGCAGTAACGTCTACCCTTCACCAGAAGTTAAAATTTGAGTGGGAAGGCCAAGTTGTTACTATCTGTGGGGAGGAGGATATATTTGTTAGCCATCTGACTACTTATAAGTATATTGAGATGGATGGGGAGATCCATGAAACAATGAGCCAAGGGTTTGAGGCCCTGAATGTTAATGAAGCATCTGTTGTATCTGGAGTCTCCATGTCATCTTATCAACAAGCCCGGAAGGTTGTTGAAGAAGGAACTGCCCAAGGCTGGGGCAAGGTTTTATCTGTGGAGGAGAAGAAAGACAAATTTGGGTTGGGTTACAGACCAACTCAACAAAATCAAGCAGAGGCTGCTGAGAAGCCTGGTTTTATCAGTGGGGGGATGCTCACCCCTGATGCTATCAACAATTTGGAAGACGAGCTGGAAGAAGAACGCAATCTGGAGAATTGGATTCGTCCAAAGATCCCGGGGAGCAGTATCTCAAACTGGTCTTCCCAGGAAATTATAAGAGTTACTCATGCAGAGTAATTATTATTTCCTGTATTTTTTATAGCATGCATCAAAGTCTTGCATCTTGCCCAAGATGACAAGACTCATTTTGTAATCGGGCCATCTGTACTTTTTGTGCAAATAAGATTAATCAATGAAATATCAGACATCTTTTTGCAAATGAGTCTTTTTCCTTTCCGCTCACTGTTTTTCCATTTTTCTTTTTGTACAAAAAAATAAATGGCGATGTTTTCAAAATGATAACTTTATTTCACTTTTTTAAACAAGATTAAAATCAAATCACTAAAATGAACAAACTGAACCCTTGCAGAGAGTGCCTTCCAGACAGCACCGACAACAGCACGGCTATGACTTTGTATGACTTTGACAATCCGATCAATCAAGCTGATGAAGGGGTTGAAGAAGAATATGAGCTTCCTGAAGAGCTAGCCAGGTTGTTAAGACAAGAGGAGAAAGTTATCACTCCTCATCAGGAGGAGGTTGAAGTGATTAATCTTGGTACGGATGAAGACGTGAAAGAGGTTAAAATCGGGGCCTGCTTACAGAACCTAGTGAAGAGACAACTGATTGATCTGCTTCAAGAGTATGTGGATGTTTTTGCGTGGTCGTATCAAGATATGCCCGGGTTGGACACCGACATTGTCGTGCACAAGCTGCCTTTGAGAGAAGAATGCCCTCCGGTTAAACAGAAACTGCGCCGTACTCGCCCGGACATGGCAATGAAGATCAAGGAAGAGGTACAAAAGCAGTGGGACGCCGGGTTCCTTGCTGTGACTAGCTATCCGCCGTGGGTTGCTAATATAGTACCTGTTCCTAAGAAAGACGGCAAAGTAAGGATGTGTGTTGACTACCGGGATCTGAACAGAGCCAGCCCGAAAGATGATTTCCCATTACCTCACATTGACGTATTGGTAGATAATACGGCTCAGTTCTCGGTATTCTCCTTCATGGATGGATTTTCAGGATACAATCAGATCAAAATGTCACCTGAAGACATGGAGAAGACAACCTTCATTACACCTTGGGGCACGTTCTGTTACAAAGTGATGCCATTCGGACTGAAGAATGCTGGTGCCACATATCAACGGGCTATGGTGACGTTATTCCACGATATGATCCATAAAGAAATAGAATGTTACGTGGATGACATGATTGCCAAGTCCCTTACTGAAGAAGATCACCTGGTGAATCTGCTGAAGCTATTCAAGCGTCTGAGGAAGTACCAATTGAAGCTGAACCCCAACAAATGCACATTCGGGGTACGATCCGGTAAGCTGCTGGGCTTTATTGTAAGCGAGAAGGGGATTGAAGTTGACCCTGATAAAGTCAAGGCCATCCAAGAGATGCCTGCACCGAAAACTGAGAAGGAAGTTCGAGGGTTCTTAGGTCGATTGAACTACATCTCACGGTTCATATCTCACCTTACAGCAACCTGTGAACCCTTGTTTAAGCTGTTAAGAAAAGAACAGACGGTCAGGTGGAACGAAGACTGCCAGAAGGCTTTTGACAAGATCAAAGAGTACCTGCAAGAACCTCCAATCCTTATGCCTCCAGTTGAAGGAAGACCTCTGATAATGTACTTAACAGTATTAGAAGAGTCAATGGGGTGTGTGCTGGGCCAGCATGACGAGTCTGGTCGAAAAGAGTATGCAATATACTACCTGAGCAAAAAGTTTACCGACTGTGAACAACGTTATTCACTGCTCGAGAAAACTTGATGTGCTTTAGCGTGGGCTGCTCGCCGACTGAGACAGTATATGCTGACCCACACTACTTTATTGATCTCAAAAATGGACCCAGTTAAGTACATTTTCGAGAAGCCAGCTCTTACCGGACGGGTTGCAAGATGGCAAATGATTCTCACAGAATATGACATTCAGTACACCTCTCAGAAAGCCATCAAGGGCAGTGTACTATCTGAATATCTTGCTGAGCAACCCATTGACGACTACCAGCCTATGAGATTTGACTTCCCTGATGAAGACATCATGTTCATTAAAGCAAAAGATCATGAAGAGCCTATTCACACTGAAGGGCCTGACCCGGAAGAAGAATGGACTATGATGTTTGATGGAGCTGTTAATATGAATGGTCGTGGTGTTGGTGCAGTACTCATTACACCCAAAGGAGTTCACATGCCTTTCTCGGCAAAGCTCACTTTCAACTGCACTAACAACGAAGCTGAATACGAAGCTTGCATTATGGGTCTTGAGGAAGCCATTGACCTCAGGATCAAGACATTAACCGTGTTCGGAGATTCAGCTCTGGTAGTTAATCAAACCAACGGAAAATGGTACACCCACCAGGATCATCTGATACCTTACAGGGATTATACAAGGAGGTTATTGACTTTCTTCACAAAGGTCAAGCTTGAGTATATCCCTCGAGATGAGAATCAGTTTGCAGATGCTCTGGCTACCATTTCATCCATGATCAAAGTTCAAGCTGCTAACTTTGTACCTCAGATTTCAGTGTCCAGGCTTGATAGACCAGCATATGTGTTCGCAGCAGAAGTTGTCAAAGATGATAAGCCTTGGTTCCATGACATTAAATGCTTCTTAGAGGATCGAGCATACCCACCTGGGGCGTCTTCCAATGATAAGAAGACTTTGAGAAGGCTTGCTGGTAGTTTCTTCCTAAACACTGATGGGTCTTTATACAAAAGGAACTTTGATATGGTACTCCTCAGATGTGTTGATAAGACAGAAGCGGACTTGTTGATGCACGAGGTGCACGAGGGATACTTTGGTACCCATGCAGGAGGGCATGCCATGGCTAAGAAATTGCTAAGATCAGGTTATTACTGGATCACAATGGATGCAGACTGTTGTGCCTATGCTAGGAAATGCCATAAATGCCAGATTTACGCAGATAAGGTGCATGTGCCTCCCAATCCTTTGAACATCATGTCTTCACCATGGCCCTTTGCCATGTGGGGCATTGATATGATTGGCAAGATTGAGCCAACTGCTTCGAACGGCCACAGATTCATCCTGGTTGCCATTGATTATTTCACCAAGTGGGTCGAAGCAGCTTCCTATGCCAATGTTACAAGACAAGTGGTAGCCAGATTTCTGAAGAGAGATATCATCTGTCGATATGGAGTGCCCGAGCGAATCATTACTGATAATGGTTCCAATCTGAACAACAAAATGATGGCAGAGCTGTGCCGGGACTTCAAGATCCAACATCACAATTCTTCTCCTTACAGGCCAAAGATGAACGGCGCTGTTGAGGCAGCAAATAAAAATATCAAGAAGATTGTGCAGAAGATGGTAGTCACTTACAAAGACTGGCATGAAATGCTACCGTTTGCCTTGCATGGGTACCGCACGTCAATCAGAACATCCACTGGGGCAACACCGTATCAACTTGTGTATGGTATGGAGGCAGTCCTGCCTGTTAAACTGAGTGAAGCAGAATGGGTTCGGGCCCGATACGAACAACTGAGTCTGATTGAAGAGAAAAGATTGGCTGCAATCTGTCATGGGCAGTTATATCAGAAGAGAATGAAGAAAGCCTTCGATCAGAAAGTCAGGCACCGAGAGTACCAAGTAGGAGATCTTGTGCTGAAGAGAATCCTCCCTCCTCATACAGACCACAGGGGCAAATGGACTCCAAATTATGAAGGACCATTCGTGGTAAAGAAAGTTTTCTCTGGTGGAGCACTGATGCTCAGCACCATGGATGGTGAAGACTTCCCGTCCCCTGTGAATTCAGATGCAGTTAAAAAATACTTCGCATAAAAAATGACCCGCTGGACACAAAAACAGAATGTAAGTCCAGGCAAAAATAGGGCATCCCGGCGAGTCAAAAACAGAATAAAAGACTCGGGCAAAAATAAGGGAAAATAAACAAAAATGTACACCCGCTGAGTTGAAAAGCCGCATTGGACAGCTCAGGCAAAAATGGGTATCCCGATGGATTGAAAACCCGAAAGGGCGATCTATGCAAAATAAGGGAATAAGCGAACAACTGCATTCTGAATTCGTCTGTATCACCTACAACTTAGCAAACCTCGAAAGGATCAAGCTTCAATCAGAATCAGCCTCCTTCAGAAAGCAAGATGAGAAGAACGTCGAAAGTCATACGAGTCATGGCGAAAGAGGAAGCTCCTTTGAAAGCGTCGTCAACATCGCCAGCACTTTGTTTCTCAATTTGTAACAGCCTCCTCATTCTAGGAGATATGTTTCTTTGACTGTATCTCGCCAATTCAGGGCATTTGAATTAATAAAATCAGATTTTTCAGTCATGTCTCGTCTTATACATTTTCATTTGCAAAGAATGTCTGATGTCTCTAAAAAACTAATTGCATAAGTACAGATGTTTTTCTCTAAAAAAAATAATAAAACACGTGCTTGCAGGGAATATACTTACTCTCAAAAGTGCTTAACTCCTATGACGGAATCCAGTAAAGGATACCTCGGGACCATTTGTGCGTTTCCTGATCTTTGCAGGATTGCAGGTATCCAGAACGCCCCTTGGGGCATGCAAGTTACACCTCAGCAGGCTGACAAATCAATACTCGCTCAGTTTTAGCACCCAGGTGTTTTCTCCCCAGCTGAGTTGCCAACAACTTTCCCCAGCTAGTTTGCCACTTGTCATTCCCACCAGCCGAGTTGTTGATCCTTCCTCAGCAGAATACAAGTCAGGGAACCATCTCCCCACAGAGTCTCAGCCTCTATTCGGAAGAGCGGCGCATGAAGGAGTCACAACAGAGTACAGAAGGCTCCTACGAACCCCAGCTGGGTCCCATATGACAAGAATATGTCAATCAGTGACCTATATCCCCGAGCAGATACATCTCACCAGATCTACCAATGATCTTATCCCCAGCTGGGGATCCTCATTTCAAGCAGATCAGCCAGAGATCTTCGCGGCAGTGGGATCCGAACCCCGGTTTGGTATCTTTGCATAATCATAGCATTCGCATCATATTCACCTACAAAGCGTAGCATTCCGTCCAATACGGAGCATTACGGCAAAAAAATCAAATACATAGCATAATCATAAGTCATGTTGTGAATCGAACACTTGTGAATAATGACAATCCGGCAATATACAGAATACTTTCCCCAAAATCCCCACCAAGGTCCCCAGCAAAAGCAGTTGCCTCACAAATCACAAACACCAGTATATACTCCTTTGGACACCCGTCCGTGTCATCACTCCCCAGTAAAGCCACCTGAACAATCTTTACAAACAGAACCACCCGTATTACAGATATTTCCTGACACCCGTCCGTGTCATATTCCCAGCAGAAAGCCAAAGACATCATCTTTGCACTCACATATACCTATATATACACTTTCTTGACACCCGTCCGTGTCATATCCCCAGCGCAGTCGCTTACACTTTTACAACCCATATACCTGTTTATACTACACTCTTCTCCTTTTGACACTCGTCCGTGTCACTCTCCCCAGCAGTCAAAGTACTCATCTATACAATACTCATACTCACTACTCATGTTACACTTATACAGATGCTCGTCCGTATCTTGTATATGCCATTTATATCCCCACAGATTCAACACTAGTCCTTGTTCTTTGTTAACCAGCTGGTACTCGTCCGTACCATCATCTCAGAATATGTGTCAAGTGTTTGTTTCTACGTGATACTCGTCCGTATCATAGTCTTAAGGATGCTCGTCCGCATCTTTAATCCATACACCGTGTCAAACACTCATGTCTTCTTGAATGTAGATACTCGTCTGTGTCTACCAGTCCCCAGAAGAGTCCCATCAGATTCAACACTCGTCCGTGTTCTTTGTTAACCCATTGATACTCGTCCGTATCATCATCTCTGAACATGTGTCAGTACTGGTTTCTACCTGATACTCGTCCGTATCATAGTCTTAAGGATGCTCGTCCGCATCTTTAAATCTATACACAACATCTAAACACTTATACTTTCTTTTCTTGGTTGTAAATACTCGTCCGTGTTTACTATATCCCCAGTAGATCGCCAACGAAGCAATTTTCTTTTTTATCTAACACTCGTCCTGTGTTATGATAACCTTGAGAGCAGCCGTACCCTGCTAGGTGGTCGTCCTCCACCTCTTGATGGTCGTCCTCCATCATGCTCATCCGATGGCCGTCCCCATCGTTGATTTTTAGCAGCCGTCCCCTGCTAGGTGGTCGTCCTCTACCTTTTGATGATCGTCCTTCATCATTTTATCCAATGGCCGTCCCCATTGTTGATTTTTGGTTATCTGACATTCGTCCTATGTCATGACAAACCTCGAGAGCAGCCGTCCCCTGCTAGGTGGTCGTCCTCCACCTCTTGATGGTCGTCCTCCATCATGCTCGTCCGATGGCCGTCCCCACAGTTGACCCTTTTATCCGGCATTCGTCCTATGTCGCGATATTTTCGGCAGCCGTACCCTGCCAGGTGGTCGTCCTCCACCTTAGATGACCGTCCCTCATCTTAACCCAACAGAGCAGCCGTCCCCTGCTAGGTGATCGTCCTTCACCTTTGATGACCGTACCTCATCATCTGTTTATTTCATTTATTCATTAACCCGATGGCCGTCCCCGTCGTGGTCCCTTTTCTTTTTAGCCCGATGGTCGTCCCCATCGTTGGTTACTTTGCTTTATGAACTTGATGGTCGTCCCCGTCATGTTTCATTTGATCCCCAGAGAATCTTACAACTTTATCTTGATGGCCGTCCCCATCATAATCTCTTATTTTTTCCAGCTAGTCGGCCGTCCCCGTCTTGGATTTACCTTTTATCCCCAGCATGTCGGCCGTCCCCGCCATTGCTTTATTGTTCTCATTTTTCCCAGCATGTCGGTCGTCCCCGTCATTGCCATTTGCCCAGCAGTCGTCCTCTGCTCGACGGTCGTCCTCCGTCGCCCACACTTTACAATATACTTTATTTTCTTTTACAATCTATATCCCTTTTCTTCTTCGTTCTGTGAGTGCAAATTTTGGACTGTCTTTGATATTCAACCACAAGTTATCTTGTTTGCCTGTTAAGCCGTTGCTTACGTCCTGCACAGCTAACTCATGTTTGAATAGGGGCAGCTGTAAACACCCCAAATTTTCCCTCACCCATTCACACAATGGCTTGTGATCATTTCATATGCATAAACACAATCATACCATCTCATATTACATTTTTGTTTCACTGCATAGATTCAAAGTCATATGCACCTAGGGTTTGTGATCTGAGCAATCCAAGAGCTTCTTGAGCCACTCCAAAGGTCACCAATCACTTCAAAGGGATCCATATGTGTTCTTATATCATATTACATCCTCTCAAAGTCAATAATGCCAAAGAATCACAAGAACTGGGATTGGTATGGATGCAGAGCCAGGCTAGACTGCACAGATGACCTAGAATTAGGGTTTTGGTTTCAGAGGCCATAACTCCAATTTTTTTTGGTCATTCTTGTTTCCATTGGTCTTTATATGGTATAGGGAGTATGCATATCAATTTTCATGAAGAAATTCCATGGGGAAGTCATCTGATCAAGAGTTGACTTTTCAAACAAGTCAGTGCAAAATCAGGGCATCTGAGGCCCCCAATGACCCAACCAAGGGGTGATCTTCATCATTTTGAGTGTATATGATCTTTATTTGATCATGGAAGAAGGTTTAAGTTCACAAAATTCAAGAATTACAAGTTTTTGCAAAGTTGACTTTTTTAGGGCATGATTGACTTTTAAAGAATGTGTCATTTTATGCCACTTTTCAAGCCTTACTTTTTGATCCAAAAATGCTTCAAATGTGTCGCTCCCGATAAAATGGGACTGGCCCAAATAAAGGTACAGACGCGAACGGTCGGCGAAGGGAACAGTGAGAACACACAGCCGTGAACTCACTGGAGATGAATAGAGTCGCCAGCTAGGCATTTTTATCCCGGAGGAAAGGCAATGCTGCATAAGCCTAGAAAAAGATGGATAAGACGGTTTGCGAACCAGAGAGACTGAGAAAGGGGGTTGGTTACAACCTGGGAAGGTATTAGCACCCAGATTGTCCGCCGTACTCGACGGGATCCACGCTTAAAAGATTTGTGTTTTAAAGGGGTAGTGTCAGTGCAATCTGTGTATAAAATAGCTGGAAAAGATATACAGGTGTCAGTGTAAAGAAAGTGTGAAGTGTATAAATGTACAATGTCAGTGTAAAGATAGGAGTGAAATGCTCATGATAATGAGGCTAAAGAATAAAGCTGGAAGGAGGGGGGATGTACAGAGACTTTTGTTCGATAACCGTTAAGTTATGCCTACGTATCCTCTCGTGCAATGAGGAAGTCAGAACACCGTAGTTCGACCCAAAGAGACTGAAAGGAAAGACTGATGAACTGCTTGCTTATCTATGCTCAAGTGTATGACCTGTCTGGCTCAGGTGCAAACTGTCTTGCATTAGACGGAAGAAGCAAGTTCTCGATTGTGAGTGAAGATGATGAGAAAAGAATCCCGGAGGAGACGATTATTGTTTGTTTTTGTGTTTTCAGTCTTTTATTGCTTTTGAAAGTTTGTCGTAGGTTAATGAGCTTAAGCCTAAACCAATGGATTTAGTAAACTCATCACATCTTCCCTCTGATTAGGGGTAATGAGAGTACCTTAAGTGTGAAGTCAGATTCTCACACTTAATCACCTTCGATGCAGGATTAAGATCATTAACCTACTTGTGATTATTTAGATGTTTTTGTGATTTTTGTTTAGTGTTGAGTAATGAGGTTAAGCCATAATCAGGGATTGAACAGACCCATTACACCATCCTAAAAGAAGGATGATAGATGAGAATGTTTAAGTTGAGAAAAACTCCTCAACTTAATCCATGATTAGGGATTAAACCCATGACAAAACAAGCCTTTGATTAAGTGGATTTTAGATTAATGGTATGATGATGAAGTGAATTTTATGATTTGTAAGACAACTTGAGGGGGACTTGTCCATTAACACTAGGGTTAGTCCTTCTTAACCACTTAAGGAAGAATTAGAACCCTAATGCAAGGCCTAAGTTACAAGTGTGATGTCTTGATATTTATTAAGTGAATTGATTAAGAGATTTAAACACGTTAAGGGTTTAACACTTAGGATTAAAGTTATACACTCCATCCTAAAAGAAGGATGCAGGCATAAGCTTAATAACAAAGTCTTAAAGCCTATAGGGTTTAAACCCTGATTATGAGGTGAGAAGAGAGGACTCAAAGAGAGACATAAAGGTAAAACTATGGGGGGACTAATCAAAACCCTAATTCATTATCATGCCTGGATGATCCTAAGGTTTGTGAGGTTTGCAAGAGAAGTCTTCAAAGGAGCCACCAGGAAGCAGATGAACAGGATCAAGAGAAGCAAAGTGACTTGCTTCATTCAAGAAGTCAAGTCACTTGAAGAAAGAAAGTGGGAGGAAGAAGAATGAGCAAGCTCAAACTCAAACACATGTAAGAATGCAGCAATGGATGCAAGAGAGATGAAAAGAAAAGTTATGAGAAGTGAAGGCAAATTCACTTCCCAAGTTACTTACCACCTGAAATGTTAGAAAGAAATGCAATGCAATGCAAGATGAGATGAAATGGTATGATGCTAGACCAAACCAGAAGCATGTTGATGATGATAATGATGCTATGAGATGCTGCAAACATGAGACAAGGCATGGAGATGTTCATACAAGATCATGGATGCAAATGATGCAAGCTAAGGAGCATGAACAAGCATGGAAAGTTATGAAGCACACAAGACAAATGACATGGCAAGTATGAGATGCAATGATCAAGGATGCTTCCTATATGTCTTATGATGCCAAATGAACCACAAGAATGCACAAAATGCAAAGACAAGTCATGTTATGCAAGAGAAAACAAGGAGGATGCAAGAGAAAGCCCAAATTAGGGTTTATGAATCAAACATCAAACAAAAACCCAAAACAGAAGCAAACCCTAAGATAAAAAATGGAAAATGCTATCCAAAGAAACCCTAAACCTATAATGAACCACTGCCCAAAGGGGAGCTCTCAACTCTTAACCAATCTCAAGATATGATTTTTACAAGTTATTAGGGTTTTTTAGGGTTCTTAACAAAAGAAATGCCAATCAATTAGAAAATGAGGAAACAAATCATGGCCATTTTATCTTTGAAAATACATGCTAAACATAACACAATGCAAGAAGAATCAATGTCTCAACCTTCTCCAATAGGCAGAAATGAATTTTTGAACTTGTGATCAAAATAATGCACAAAATATGATTTAATTCAATGAAAAATTCTTAAAGTGCATCAAGATCAAAAAAGAAATTTGGTTTGAAGGTTGGACAATGTTTCTAAATGTCTTAGAACATTTCATGAATTTTTTTGTAATTTTTAAATACCTAAAAGTATTTTTAATTAATTAATTCCCATTAATCAATTAAAAATAATCTTTTAAATGTTTAAAAATACTTTTTTAATGATGAAAAATGAAATAAAAATATTTTTGGGTCTTAAAAATTATTAAAACTTTAAGGAAAAAGTTTCATAATTTTTAAGGATTCTTAACTATTTTAAAATAATTATGCAAAATAAATGGAAAGAAAATGAATAAAAATTAAATAAAATGAAAGTATGCAGCATGAAGGGTTGAGATTCAATCTGGAAAGGGGACCATTGACCACGCGCCAAATCCAGTGGCCCACGTTTAAACTGAATAAATCCAATTAATTAAACTAATTAAAGTGATTAGGGTTTAATGACCACATCTGGACCCTTTATGCGCGCGGGAAGTCAACTTGTTCAACGCATCTGAGGGCTCAAATTCAAACTAACATTAATTACGTGATTAGGGCACAAATGACTCTCAGGTGGCCGGAGAAGACTTCCGGTCGTCTTCTCCGGCCAGCTCTCACCTGAAAACTACCCAAATCCCTCAAAACGCATCAAAAATGAAAAACAAGAACTGGGAAATGATCCTCACATCCTCACGAATCAAACCCCCATCCTAAAACACATTTATATTTCCTAAATGAGCTGAATCGAAGAAAAAGAAAACTAGGTCACGCAAGCTTCAGACACAAATTAAATGCTCATTTCGAAACCATTTTCAAAACCAATGGTACCAGAATGATCAGCAAGACATGAAGAACAAGTTTGTAACAAGAAAAATGATTTCTGGAAAAATTATTTTCGAGCTACCTGAGATTTGGAGCTTTCAACTTGAGGACTTTCTGGCCACTTTTCCTTGTGCAAACCACTCCACTTGATCCCCCAAAGATGTTTGAGTGCTCAAAATGAGTTTGTGCTGGCTGGATAATGAGTTTCGAAAGCTTCTGCTCAAGCTTGATCAGAAATGGCAATGGAGGTTCTGGCTCTTTCAGGTCATTGTGAATGATGGTTTGAGGTCCAAATGATGTATGGAGAAGCTTTGCAAGGTTTGTTTGGCTGTTTGTGAGCTAGGATGGAAGATTCGAATGGAACTGCAAACTGAAGTGAGAAATGGCAGTGGGATCTCTTGGCTGTTTCAGGCTTGTGTTCTTGGTGTTTTGTGATCTATGAGGCAGGGTGAGTTGAATGGAGGAAAAGGTTTGAGTGTTTGCAGGCTGTATAGAGAAATTCGAAAGCTTATGCAAAATGGAAGGTTTTTGTGAATGTGAGTGTGTCCAATGTTTCAGCCTTGCCTTGTGTTATGTTTAGCTTGCAAACTGTCCACATAATTCTCTCTCATTGGTCAGTTGACAAGACATGCCCTTTATTGATTGGTAAGGCAACTTTTGCAAAAAGTCAAATAATGTGTAAGAGAAGCATGGCTCATGATCTAGGCAAGTACATGGGCATGGGCTGGCGCAGCAAGGTGAGGTGAGAGGCTAGCAAAGCTCAGCATCCAAGGCTGCAAGTAGGAGGGAGCATGATCATGAGTTTTGCAACTTGTGACATTTTGGTTCACATGTGACTTCTTTGCCTAACCAAACATGAAACCATGACATTCTTGGTTCATTTCTGATTTTTAGGACTTAGAGAATGTTTATGTGTTGGTTTGAAGTGAATTAGAGGCTGCAATATGCATTGGTCCAAGACTTTGCAAAATTTCCAAATGAGGCATGCCTTGAAAATTAATGATTTTAGCCAACTTTGCATTGCCATAACTTTTGATCCAAGAAGAGTTTGATCATGTTCTTGTACTTTTTGAAAAGGGAAAGATGAGATCTACAACTTTCATGACCAAAGTTTTTCCATTTGAAGCCTTTTTGAATCATGAATCAAGGCTTGAAAAATGACCTAAAATGATGCATTCTTGAAAAGTCAACTATGCCCAAAAAGTCAACATTTGCAAAAACCCTAAATTCTTGATTTCTATGAACTTCAACCTTCTTCCATGATCAAATAAAGACCATATACACTCAAAATGATGAAGATCACCCATTGGTTGGGTCATTGGGGGCCTCAGATGCCCTGATTTTGCACTGACTTGTCCAGAAAGTCAACTCTTGATCAGATAACTTCCCCATGGAATTTCTTCATGAAAATTGATATGCATACTCCCTATACCATATAGAGATCAATGGAAACAAAAATGACCAAAAAATTTGGAGTTATGGCCTCTGAAACCAAAACCCTAATTTTCAGTCAACTGTGCAGTCAAACCTGGCTCTGCATCCACTCAAACCCTAGCTCTTGTGATTCCTCTGCATTCTTGACTTTGAGAGGATATAATATGATGCTTGAACACACATGGACCCATTTGAAGTGATTGTTGACCTTTGGAGTGGCTCAAGAAGCTCTTGGATTGCTCAGATCACAAACCCTGGGTGCAGATGCCTTGAAAGCTATGCAGTGAATCAAAAATGAGATGTGAGGTGATATGATTGTGTTTATGCATATGAGAATGATCACAAGCCATGGTGTGAATGAGTGAGGGAAAATTTGGGGTGTTTACAGCTGCCCCTATTCAAACATGAGTTAGCTGTGCAGGATGTAAGCGACGGCTTAACAGACAAACAAGGTAACTTGTGGTTGAATACCAAAGACAGTCCAAAATTTGCACTCACAGGATGAAGAAGAAAAGGGATATAGATTGTAAAAAGAAAAAATAAAGTATATTGTAAAGGTGTGGGCGACGGAGGACGACCGTCGAGCAGAGGACGACTGCTGGGTAAAGAGCGATGACGGGGACGGCCGACATGCTGGGGGTAAAAAGTAAAGCCAAGACGGGGACGGCCGACTAGCTGGGGAAAGATGATAATATGATGGGGACGGCCATCAAGATAAAGTTATAAAATTCTCTGGGGATTAATGAAACATGACGGGGACGGCCATCAAGTTCATAAAGCAAAGTAAACAACGATGGGGACGGCCATCGGGCTAAAAGGAAAAGGAAAAGGGACCACGACGGGGACGGCCATCGGGTTAAAGAATAAATGAAATAAACAGTTGATGGGGTACGGTCATCAAAGATGAAGGACGATCATCTAGCAGGGGACGGCTGCTCTGTTGGGGTTAAAAGAAAAATGATGGGGACGGCCATCAAAGGTGGAGGACGACCACCTGGCAGGGTACGGCTGCCGAAAATATCGACGATGGGGACGGCCATCGGATAGAAAAGGTCAACGATGGGGACGGCCATCGGACGAGCATGATGGAGGACGACCATCAAGAAGTGGAGGACGACCACTTAGCAGGGGACGGCTGCTCTCAAGGTTTATCGCAACACAGGACGAGTGTCAGATAACCAAAAATCAACAATGGGGACGGCCATTGGATAAAGTGATGAAGGACGATCATCAAAAGGTGGAGGACGACCACCTAGCAGGGGACGACTGCTAAAATCAACGATGGGGACGGCCATCGGATGAGCATGATGGAGGACGACCATCAAGAAGTGGAGGACGACCACTCAGCAGGGTACGGCTGCTCTCAAAGGTATCATAACACAGGACGAGTGTTAGATAAAAGAAACTTTGTTGGTGATTTACTGGGGATATAGTAAACACGGACGAGCGTTTACATCCAAGAAACAAAAGGTATAAGTGTTTGGTATTGTGTATAGATTAAAGATGCGGACGAGCATCCTTAAGATTAATGATACGGACGAGTATCATGTAGAAACAAACTGACACATGTTCAGAGATGATGATACGGACGAGTATCAACTGGTTAACAAGGAACACGGACGAGTGTTGCATCTGAAAGGACTCTTCTGGGGAATAGTAGACACGGACGAGTATCTATATCCAAGAAGACATAAGTGTTTGACACGGTGTATGGATTAAGGATGCGGACGAGCGTCCTTAAGACTTTGATATGGACGAGTATCATGTAGAAACAAACACTAGACGCAATGTTCTGAGATGATGGTACGGACGAGTACCAACTGGTTAACAAAGAACAAGGACTACTGTCGAATTTGTGGGGATATGAGTGATGATGTATACAAGATACGGACGAGTATCTGTATAAGTGTACCATGAGTAGTAAGTGTTGTATTGTATAGGTGAGTGTTTATCTGCTGGGGAGAGTGACACGGACGAGTGTCAAAGAGAGAGAAGTAAAATATTAACAAGTGTATGGGTGATAAAGGTGTAAGCGACTGCGCTGGGGATATGACACGGACGGGTGTCAAGAAAGTGCATATATAAGTATATGTGGGTGCAAAGAGGATGTCTTTGGCTTTCTACTGGTGATTTGACACGGACGGGTGTCAGGAGGTATCTGTAATGCGGGTGATTTTGTTTGTAGAGAAAGTTCAGGCGACTTTACTGGGGAAAGATGACACGGACGGGTGCCAAAAGGTGTATATGGTGGTGTTTGTGAATATGAGGCAACTGTTTTTTTGCTGAGACTCTGGTGGGGACTCTGGGGGAAAGTAATCTGTATTCTGATGAATGGTTACTAATCACAAGCGTTCAATTCACAACATGACTTATGATTATGCTATGTATTTGATTTTTGCCGTAATGCTCCGTATTAGACGGAATGCTACGCTCTGAGGGTATAATATGATGCGAATGCCATGATTATGCAAAGAGGCGAAGATTCGGGACCCGGATCCCGTTGTTGCGAAGATCTCTGGTCGATCTGCTTGAAGTGAACATCCCAGCTGGGGATGAGATCATTGGTAGATCTAATGATGTATCTGCTTGGGGATATAGGTCACTGATTGACATATCCTTATAATATGGGACCCAGCTGGGGTTTGCAGAAGCTTTCTGTACTCTGTTGTGACTTCTCCGTGCGTTGCTCTTCTGAATAAAGGCTTGAAGCTCTGTGGGGAGATGATTCCCTGATTTCTGCATTTTGCTGATGAAGAATGGTTGGTGCTACAGCTGGGGAATGCTGTTGATAACTCAGTTGGGGAGAGTAATGAGAGGCAACTCGGCTGGCGAGAAAACATCCTGAGTGTTAAACCTGTTAGTTGATTTGGCAACTTTGCTGGGGAAAGCAATGGGGAGCAACTCAGCTGGGGATAGAGCATTTCGGATGCTGAGATTGAGTGTATGCTGATTTGGCAGCTCCGCTGGGGAAATGGGCACCTTCTAGTGCCATGTGGAAGATAGACCGAGTTGATAATGATTCGCCTACTTGCTGAGACATAACCTGCATGCCCCAGGTTGCGTTCTGGATACCTGCAATCCTGCAAAGGTAAGGAAACGTACAAAAGGTCCCGAGGTATCCCTCACTGGATTCCGTCATAGGAGTTAAGTACTTTCGAGAATAATCACATTCCCTGTAAGCATGTGTTTTTTTCTTTTTATTTTTAGAGAAAGGCATCTGTACTTATGCAATTGTATTATTATTTTTTTTTTAGAGATATCAGACAACTCTTTGCAAAACATAAATGTAAAAACGAAACATGACCGAAAATCTGATTTTATTAATTCATGTGCCCTGAATTGGCAAGATACAGTCAAGGAAACATATCTCCTGAAATGAAGAGATTGTTACAAATTGAGAAACAAAATGCTGGCGATGCTGACGACGCTTTCAAGGAGCTTCCTCTTCTGCTATGACTCGTATGACAATGACGTTCTTCTCGTCTTGCTTTCTGGAGAGAGTTGATTCTGATTGAAGCTTGATCCTTTGTAGCTTACCAAGTTGTAAGTGATACAGACGAATTCAGAGTGCAGTTGTTCGCTTATTCCCTTATTTTGCATGGATCGCCCTTTCGGGTTTTCAATCCATCGGGATACCCATTTTTGCCTGAGCTGTCCAATGCGGCTTTTCAACTCAGCGGGTGTACATTTTTTCATTTATTTCCCTTATTTTTGCCCGAGTCTTTTATTCTGTTTTTGACTCGCCGGGATGCCCTATTTTTGCCTGGACTTACATTCTGTTTTTATGTCCAGCGGGTCACTTTATGCGAAGTATTTTTTAACTGCATCTGAATTCACAGGGGACGGGAAATCTTCACCATCCATGGTACTGAGCATCAGTGCTCCACCGGAGAAAACTTTCTTTATAACAAATGGTCCTTCATAGTTTGGAGTCCATTTGCCCCTATGGTCTGTATGAGGAGGGAGGATTCTCTTTAGCACAAGATCTCCCACTTGGTACTCTCGACGCCTGACTTTCTGATCGAAGGCTTTCTTCATTCTCTTCTGATATAACTGCCCATGACAAATTGCAGCTAATCTCTTCTCTTCGATCAGACTCAGTTGCTCGTATCGGGACCGAACCCATTCTGCTTCACTCAGTTTAACATCCATTAATACCCGTAACGAGGGTAGTTCAACTTCAACGGGTAGGACTGCTTCCATGCCATATACAAGCTGATACGGTGTTGCCCCAGTGGATGTCCTGATTGACGTGCGGTACCCATGCAAGGAAAACGGTAGCATTTCATGCCAGTCTTTGTATGTGATTACCATCTTCTGCACAATCTTCTTAATATTCTTGTTTGCTGCCTCAACAGCGCCGTTCATCTTTGGCCTGTAAGGAGAAGAATTGTGATGTTGGATCTTGAAGTCCCGGCACAGCTCTGCCATCATTTTGTTGTTTAAATTGGAACCATTATCAGTAATGATTCGCTCGGGCACTCCATACCGACAGATGATATCTCTCTTCAGAAATCGGGCTACCACTTGTCTTGTGACGTTTGCATATGAGGCTGCTTCGACCCACTTAGTGAAATAGTCAATGGCGACCAGGATGAATCTGTGGCCATTCGAAGCAGTTGGCTCAATCTTACCAATCATATCAATGCCCCACATGGCAAAGGGCCATGGTGAAGACATTATGTTCAAAGGATTGGGAGGCACATGCACCTTATCTGCATAGATCTGGCATTTGTGGCACTTTCTGGCATAAGCACAACAGTCTGCATCCATTGTGATCCAGTAATAGCCTGATCTTAGCAATTTCTTAGCCATGGCATGCCCTCCTGCGTGGGTACCAAAAGATCCTTCGTGCACTTCATGCATCAACAAATCTGCTTCCGTCTTGTCAACACATCTGAGGAGTACCATGTCAAAGTTCCTTTTGTATAAAGACCCATCAGTGTTCAGAAAGAAACTACCTGCAAGCCTTCTCAAAGTCTTCTTATCATTGGAAGATGCCCCAGGCGGGTATGTCTGATCCTCCAAGAAGCACTTAATGTCATGGAACCAAGGCTTATCATCTTTGACAACTTCCGCTGCAAATACATATGCTGGTCTATCCAGTCTAGACACTGAAATCTGGGGTACAAAGTTAGCCGTTTGAACTTTGATCATGGATGAAATGGTAGCAAGAGCATCTGCAAACTGATTCTCGTCCCGAGGGATATACTCAAGTTTGACCATTGTAAAGAAAGTCAATAACCTTCTTGTATAATCCCTGTAAGGTATCAGATGATCTTGGTGGGTGTACCATTTTCCGTTGGTTTGATTGACTACCAAAGCTGAATCTCCGAATACGGTCAATGTCTTGATCCTGAGGTCAATGGCTTCCTCAAGACCCATAATGCAAGCTTCGTATTCAGCTTCGTTGTTAGTGCAGTTGAAAGTGAGTTTTGCCGAGAAAGGCATATGAACTCCTTTTGGTGTAATGAGTACTGCACCAACACCACGACCATTCATGTTAACAGCCCCATCAAACATCATAGTCCATTCTTCTTCTGGGTCAGGCCCTTTAGTGTGAACAGGCTCTTCGTGATCTTTTGCTTGAATGAACATGATGTCTTCATCAGGGAAGTCAAACCTCATAGGCTGGTAGTCATCAATGGGTTGCTCAGCAAGATATTCAGATAGTACACTGCCTTTGATGGCTTTCTGAGATGTGTACTGTATGTCGTATTCTGTGAGAATCATCTGCCATCTTGCAACCCGTCCGGTAAGAGCTGGCTTCTCGAAAATGTACTTAACTGGATCCATCTTTGAGATTAATAAGGTAGTGTGGGTCAGCATATACTGTCTCAGTCGGCGAGCAGCCCACGCTAAAGCACAGCAAGTTTTCTCGAGCAGTGAATAACGTTGTTCACAGTCGGTAAACTTTTTGCTTAGGTAGTATATTGCATACTCTTTTCGACCAGACTCGTCATGCTGGCCCAGCACACACCCCATTGACTCTTCTAGCACTGTCAAGTACATAATCAGAGGTCTTCCTTCAACTGGCGGCATGAGGATTGGAGGTTCTTGCAGATATTCCTTGATCTTGTCAAAAGCCTTCTGGCAATCTTCGTTCCACCTGACCGTTTGTTCTTTTCTTAACAGCTTGAACAAGGGTTCACAGGTTGCTGTGAGGTGAGATATGAACCTTGAGATGTAGTTCAATCGACCTAAGAACCCTCGAACCTCTTTCTCAGTTTTCGGTGCAGGCATTTCTTGAATAGCCTTGACTTTATCAGGGTCAACTTCAATCCCCTTCTCACTCACAATAAAGCCCAACAGCTTACCGGATCGCACCCCAAATGTGCATTTGTTGGGGTTCAACTTCAGTTGGTACTTTCTCAGACGCTTGAATAACTTGAGCAGATTCACCAGGTGGTCTTCTTCAGTAAGGGACTTGGCAATCATATCATCCACATAACACTCGATTTCCTTGTGGATCATATCGTGGAATAATGTCACCATAGCCCGTTGATACGTTGCACCGGCATTCTTAAGCCCAAATGGCATTACCTTGTAGCAGAACGTGCCCCAAGGTGTGATGAATGTTGTCTTCTCCATGTCTTCAGGTGACATCTTGATCTGGTTATATCCTGAAAACCCATCCATGAAGGAGAATACCGAGAACTGAGCCGTGTTATCAACCAATACGTCAATGTGAGGTAATGGGAAGTCATCTTTCGGGCTGGCTCTATTCAGATCCCGGTAGTCAACACACATTCTTACTTTGCCGTCTTTCTTAGGCACAGGTACTATGTTAGCAACCCACGGCGGGTAGCTAGTCACAGCAAGGAACCCGGCGTCCCATTGCGAGTTCGGCGCAGTTTCTGTTTGACTGGAGGGCATTCTTCTCTCAAAGGCAGCTTGTGCACAACAATGTCGGTATCCAACCCTAGCATATCTTGATACGACCAAGCAAACACATCAACATACTCTTGAAGCAGATCTATCAGTTGTCTCTTCACTGAGTCTTGCAGGCAGGCCCCAATTTTAACCTCTTTCACGTCTTCGTCTGTACCAAGATTAATCACTTCAATCTCCTCCTGGTGAGGAGTAATAACCTTTTCCTCCTGTCTTAACAACCTGGCTAGCTCTTCAGGAAGCTCATATTCTTCATCAACCCCTTCATCAGCTTGATTGATTGGATTGTCAAAGTCATACGATGTCATAGCCGTGCTGTTGTCGGTGCAGTCTGGAAGGCACTCTCTGCAAGGGTTAAGTTGGTTCATTTTAGTGATTGATTTAAACTTGCTTTAGAAAAAGTGAAATGAAGTTATCATTTTGAAAACACCGCCATTTTTTTTTTTGTACAAAAAGAAAAAATGGAAAAACAGTGAACAGAAAAGAAAAAGACTCGTTTGCAAAAAGATGTCTGATATTTCATTAATTTAATCTTGTTTGCACAAAAGTACAGATGGCCCTGGTTACAAAATGAGTCTTGTCATCTTGGGCAAGATGCAAGACTTGGATGCATGCTATAAAAAATACAGGAAATAATAATTACTCTGCATGAGTAACTCTTATAATTTCCTGGGAAGACCAGTTCGAGACACTGCTCCCCGGGATCTTCGGACGAATCCAATTCTCCAGATTGCGCTCCTCTTCCAGCTCGTCTTCCAGACAGTTGATAGCATCGGGGGTAAGCATCCCCCCACTGACAAAACCAGGCTCTGCAGCAGCCTTTGCTTGATGTTGAGTTTGTCTGTAACCCAACCCAAATTTGTCCTTCTTCTCCTCCACAGCTAATACCTTGCCCCAGCCTAGGGCAGTTCCTTCTTCAACAACCTTCCGGGCTTGTTGGTAAGATGACATGGAGATCCCTGACACAGCAGATGCTTCATTGACGTTCAAGGCTTCAAAACCTTGGCTCATTGTTTCATGGATCTCCCCATCCATCTCAATGTATTTATAAGTAGCCAGATGGCTGACAAAAATGTCCTCCTCTCCACAGATTGTGACAACTTGGCCTTCCCACTCAAATTTTAACTTTTGGTGAAGGGTAGACGTTATTGCGCCGGCGGCGTGAATCCAGGGTCTACCCAACAAACAGCTGTAGGCGGGCTGAATGTCCATCACATAAAAGATAGTTTTAAAGGTCTGTGGGCCAATTGTCACAGGTAGCTCAATCTCTCCCAGAACCGACCTCTTAGAACCATCAAAGGCTCTTACTACCAGGTTGCTGGGTCTCAATGCCAATCCATCGTACTCTAACTTCACCAGAGCCTTCTTCGGTAAGACATTCAGGGAAGAACCTGTGTCCACCAGCACATGAGAAAGGACAGCTCCTTTGCATTCCAGGGTTATGTGCAAGGCTTTGTTGTGGTTGCGGCCATCCGCTGTCAAGTCAGAATTGGTAAACCCTAGCCCATTGCTAGCAGTAACATTTCCAACCACGGTTTCCAATTGGTTGACAGTAATCTCCTCAGGCACGTAAGCTGCGTGCAGGACTTTAAGTAGTGCATTCCGATGGGCTTCGGAGCACATAAGCAGTGAGAGGATAGAGATTTTGGATGGCGTCTGGTGAAGTTGATCCACAATTTTGTAATCACTCTTTTTGATGATTCGCATAAACTCATCAACTTCCTGATCAAATGGAGTTTTCAGGGCTTCTTTGGCAGCTGGATCTTCCTGCACCGGGCCTTTACCCTTTGCCTTGGCAGCAGCTTCTGCTTCGGCAGTAGGTCTTTGAACTTGTGAAGCAAAGAGACATCCGCTTCGAGTGAAGCCTCCGCCTCCCCCCACATTATCTACTTGTGGTGCAGGTGCTGATGTTTCAAGAGTGATTCTTTTCCCTTCACAGTACACGTCAGAGCCATAGTGCCAAGGGATGGCCCTATTGCTTTCATATGGTACTGGTCCAGGCACCGTGACAGTGACTGGACTGATTGCTGCTGCTGAAGGGACTGTTATTGTTTGTGGATCATAAAAGATTGTAACTGGTGCTCTGGCGGGAGCAGCACCTTCTGAATGGTAGGCGGAATTATTTTCAGGATCGTAGAATATGGTAACAGTGGAGACATCTTCGTGATTGATTGCTGGTGTTGTAGGAGGTACTGTTGGAGTGACTGATGTTGTTGTTGATGGAGAGTCGAAATGGACTAAAGCTGAAGTCGTAGCAGGAGAAACTGTTGAAAACTGATCACTTGGGAGGACAGATGAAGTACTTGTTGATGTTGCTGATGAATTGTCGGGAACATTAGTTGCTGCAGTCGTAGGAGAGTCTGAAACCGTTGCTGATGACGTTGTCGGATTTGCCGGAAATGATGTAGTGATCTGGAGTAGGCCACTCTGAATAAGGCTGTCAATGCCATTCCTCAGGTCCTCACACCCATTCCATGAGATATTGCAGTATGGACATCCTAGTTCACACCCCGGAAATATATTGTTTTCACGGAGTTGAGCTTTGATTTCCACCAATGGCGTCCTGATCTGATCCACACTAGTTATCAAATAAGACGGTTGGTCTTCTTCAATAGCGTTAATTCGGGGACCACCATGGTTTGGCATTGGGTTTTTATTGACATTGGACGGAGGTGCAAAATTCAGGGCCTTGGAGTCTACCAAGTCTTGTACCTTCATATGCAGAGCCCTGCATTTTTCTGTACTGTGACCAGGTGCGTTGGAATGAAAAGCACACCTAGCATTGGAGTCATAGTTCCTTGGTAGACTGTTGGGATCCGGAGGTGCCAACGTTCTTAGCTCAACTAGGTTGAGTTTCAGAAGTTGTGGCAGCAAGGCAGCATACGGCATTGGGATCGGGTCGATCACTCGGTTAGCTTGGGATGGCCTCTGTTGGAATGGCCTCTATTGATTGTTGTTGTTGGAGTTGTTGTTGTTGTAGTTTCTTGGAGGATACTGATTCTGATGATACTGAGGTTGTTGTTGGAAGTTTTGTTGCGGAGGTTGATAGACTGGCTGAGGATGTGTTGGAGCAGGGATAGTGACTGCTGCTATTGACCTTTGAACATATTGGGGCCTACCCCTGTTGGTGTGGATGGCATTAGTCTCGCCAGTTCTTCTCGGGCCTGCAAAAGGCTTTCTTGTACTACTGGACGAGCTTGCACCGTTGTCTGAGATCTTTCCCATTTTTAACAGGCTTTCAATTCTCTCCCCAGCTATGACAACATCTGCAAAGCTAGTAGAAGAGAAAGCAGCCAACCTGTCAATATATGTTCCCTGAAGGGTGTTCATGAACATATCTGCCATTTCCCGTTCAGACATAGGTGGTTGAACAGCAGCAGCCAGTTGCCTCCACCTTTGAGCATATTCTCGGAAACTCTCCCTCGAAGACTGTGACATTCCCATCAGGAGAGTCCTGTTGGGTGCCATGTCTAGATTATACTGATACTGTCTGATGAAGGCCTCTGCCAGGTCCTTCCAGCATCTAATTGTTGCTCTTGTCAGATGGGAATACCACTCCCTCGAAGCTCCAGTCAAGCTATCTTCAAAATAGAACATCCACAATTTCTCATCCATTGTATAGGCCTTCAGCCTTCCCAGAAATGATTGCAAATGAGTCCGGGGGCATGAAGTCCCATTATACTTTTCAAAGCATGGAGGCTTGAACTTATGGGGGATCCTGACCCCTTCCACCAAACCCATGTCCATGACGTCGAAGCCCAAAGAATTTTGAGACTCCAGTGATCTCAACTTCTCAGCTATTTCATCCAATCTCCTGTCATAAGTTTCCTCTCCAGCACCCATTACTGTAAATTGGTCCTCCTGAGGATCTTCTTGAAGTACTCTGGCTGCAGTAGCTGTTCCTTGAATGTTTGCAGGAATATTAATCTCAGGATGTAGATGTGGACCAAACACAGGGGGGTTAACATGTGGTTGCACCCGTTCATTGTTACTTGTGCCTGCAGTCCCCACATGGGGCTCCTCTTGATTCCTCCCTTCTACCAAAGTTCTGAGCCTCTCCTGGCTTTGAGCTAAGTTGTTCATCACTTCCATGAACTGTGTTATCTGGGTTCTCATCTCCAACCTTTCGTTGGCCATCTGGTTTCTGACCTCTGTAAGGTCTTGCTGCATCTGATCTATCTGGATTCCCGGAAGGTTGTTTCTAGTTGGGTACCTGTGTGGCCTGTTGAGAGGAAATACCCGGCGGCGAGCAATAATTCCTGAATATCACAACAGAGGTTAGTAACAATAAAACAAAACCTACAAAACAAACAGAAGGGTTAGTATGCAATGCAGTTATGCTTATTTGTTCTCAAGGTATCCGGTTTGGCCTTCAGTTTTGACCCTTCCAGACCCTTGAAGATGCTGCTGTTGAAGTTGCTTTTGATGTGAGCCCAGATAGAAACCAACACAAATATATTACAAAGGTGAAATAATACAATTTGTTCATTTTACAACACCGGCCCCAAAGGGGTCAAAATACATCACAAAAAGCAAAAGTACATGAAAAGGAACAACAACAAGCAAATGATCAAACTCCAAGGCCAAACTCATCCTCACGAACTTCCTTGAGAAGTGCTTCGGTCACAGGATCAGCCGGACGCTCCGTGAGACCTCTGATGAGAAGGTTTCTTGTTGCAACTGCTGCAGTCAACTTCCTGTTCTGACTTTGGTCCTTAGACCTCCTCACTCCAGCTCTGATTTCTAGCTCTGATATTTCCTTCTGGGCTGCTGCCAGGGCTTTTTCCATCTGTTCCATCTTGTCTTGAGCTCTCTTGTCTTCTAGGGTACGGGCCTCAGTGATCCGGACCCACCTGGCTTGACTCTCTTTTAAATACAAGTCTGTCCTTGTCCTCTGAAACTGGGCTTCTTTACAAGCGTTCTTCAGAATCTGCTCACCAGCTTTGGACTTGTTGATATAATCTCCAGACTTCTCAATTTTAGTCAAGTGTTCCACTCTTAACTTCTCCAATCTCTCAATCTCCCTCACACCTTCACTCCTCTCCCGGAGGGTCTTCTGCAAAGCCTGGGTTAACTTCTCATTTCTTTCCTTCAAGCTCTCAAACTCCTCCCAACTGATGGTGGCAGGGGGTGGTGCTGAAGATGACTCAGGCATGTCTTCTATGGTGAAGGGCATTCCAGAGAATTGGGCCCTAGCATGGGACCACTCATAATATTGGACTGATGCCACATTATTGCACTTCCCCAGAATGGTGATTCCCTTGGTTTGAACATGATCCCAGGCCCAGGCAGCCTGCCTAACAGCTGCCAGACTAATCTTGTTCTCACAGTAGAGGGTCTCAACCAAGTCTTGTTCCCTTGGAGTATGAACCAGTGCATAGCCCAATTGCCTCTTGAACAGCAGAGGGTTGTAGTTGATACTTCCCTTGACCCCTATTAAAGGCACATTGGGGAAGTGCCCACAGCTGGTGATCATATCTCTGCCCTTGGTGCTCTGAGTACACCATCTGATATCTGCTGAAGTGAGAGTAGTGAGCCTCTTAGCCCAGTTGCTTTGCTGATGAGGATTTAGAAATGCATCTGTCCTGGGTAGATGCCTGAGAAGCCAAGCATGGAATAATGGAGCACAAATCCTCACTAATCTTCCCCTCTGCTTCTCATTTCTCTGATGGACTGAGTAATAGAGATCACCCAGTAAAGTTGGCACTGGGTTCTTCAGGGTGAACAAATGGATTGCATTTTTGCTAATGAATCGAGGCTCATCTGCAAACAATACAATTCCATATACACTCAAGGCCAATAGAGCACAAACAGCTTTCCACTCCCCCGAGGAGGCCTTCAGACTAGCTTGAGAAATCAGGAAGTCAAGATGAAAACCAGGGATTCCAGCTTTAGAGGTCATATGCTGTTCAATCAAAACAGGCTCCAGATACAAAGCTTTTGCTACCTCTCCATTGCTAGGAAAGACCATTTCAGGGTTAAAAGGGATTTCCCTCTTGATAGGCAGACCAACCAAAGATGAGTATTCTTCCAAAAGAGGCCCCAACTGAAAGTCTTGAAAGGTGAAACATCTCAATGGGGGGTCATAAAACTGGATGCAGGTGTGGATCAAACTCCTCTGAGATGGGTCCAGATCCATGACCAAGTCAAGTATATTCCCATAATGCTCCCTGAACAAAGGTAGGTGATCTGGAGTGATCAGGGTTTGGATCCTCCTGATGTCTGATAAGTCTGGTTGGAAGAAATGATAGGTGATGTTACTTTTCTTTGGAGCCATGATGCTGAAGATTAAGTAGAGTGCTGATGAAGATGCTGAGGAGTGGGCCACTGGCTGGCTAGTGCAAGTATCTGAAGTATGGCTGACAAGCTGAAGCAAGTGCTGGTGGAGATAGGTCAGAACTAAAGATGGGGTCAAAACCAAAACCAGATGAAAATGGATACCCTGAAACACAAATAAGCACATGTTAATATGATGCAATGAGTATGTATGCAAATGATATGCAAGGGTTTGTGACTGAGCTGGATCTGATCAAAATGCCCTGATATAAGTCCATGTGTGTTCAAGAATTCCAGATGGAGGTCTAAAAATCCAGTAACCAGGGTGGGGGGCTCAAATAAAGAGCCACAAGTCCAGGGTTTTAGAATCACAAGAACTGTCCAACATGGAGTATTCTTAACAAAGTCAAAGTAACAGGGAATTCTGAGGTCAAGGTACCTGCAAACCTGTAAACAGCCCAACCCCCTCACAGGTGATGATCTAGAACAAGGATCCTCAGACTTGGATCAGTTATGAGAAGTGTAAACACTTCTAACCCGGAGGTACAGTGTTTACAATAACCATAACAATTCCTCCTCTAATTCACCTCAGTTTCTGAAGGTCAATACTAAAAGGTCATCCAGACTTAGCAGGCTTCCCAGATAGCCCTAGCATTGCAGGAAATTTGCAACACAGAGTTCTCAAGAAGAAACCCATATCTGAACCGTGTTTCATATTCCCGCACCAGACCGAAATGGAATGGGAAAGAATATGATTCACTCTAGCCTAGGTGTCACTCAGGTCCCAGGTATAGGACCTTAACTCTCAATGAAATACCCACCCACCAAAGAAAAACCAGATCCAGCCAGCACAGTATGACAGTATGAAAAATACAAAGCTATAAAGAAAGCAATAAATCAACTGTACATAAAGCAATAAACAAAACAAATATACAAGCACAGATAGCACATAACACCCCAGTAAACACAAATCAATCAAGCGCTATGAGGAACCCACAAAAAGAACCAGAAGCCCTGGTTGCAGTATACACATCCCCAGCAGAGTCGCCAAGCTGTCGCTCCCGATAAAATGGGACTGGCCCAAATAAAGGTACAGACGCGAATGGTCGGCGAAGGGAACAGTGAGAACACACAGCCGTGAACTCACTGGAGATGAATAGAGTCGCCAGCTAGGCATTTTTATCCCGGAGGAAAGGCAATGCTGCATAAGCCTAGAAAAAGATGGATAAGACGGTTTGCGAACCAGAGAGACTGAGAAAGGGGGTTGGTTACAACCTGGGAAGGTATTAGCACCCAGATTGTCCGCCGTACTCGACGGGATCCACGCTTAAAAGATTTGTGTTTTAAAGGGGTAGTGTCAGTGCAATCTGTGTATAAAATAGCTGGAAAAGATATACAGGTGTCAGTGTAAAGAAAGTGTGAAGTGTATAAATGTACAGTGTCAGTGTAAAGATAGGAGTGAAATGCTCATGATAATGAGGCTAAAGAATAAAGCTGGAAGGAGGGGGGATGTACAGAGACTTTTGTTCGATAACTGTTAAGTTATGCCTACGTATCCTCTCGTGCAATGAGGAAGTCAGAACATCGTAGTTCGACCCAAAGAGACTGAAAGATGGATTGACTTGTGAACTGCTTGCTTGTCTATGCTCAAGTGTATGATCTTTCTGGCACAGATGCAAACTGTCTTGCATTAGACGGAAGAAGCAAGTTCTCGATTGTGAGTGAAGATGATGAGAAAAGAATCCCGAAGGAGACGATTATTGTTTGTTTTTGTGTTTTCAGTCTTTTATTGCTTTTGAAAGTTTGTCGTAGGTTAATGAGCTTAAGCCTAAACCAATGGATTTAGTAAACTCATCACATCTTCCCTCTGATTAGGGGTAATGAGAGTACCTTAAGTGTGAAGTCAGATTCTCACACTTAATCACCTTCGATGCAGGATTAAGATCATTAACCTACTTGTGATTATTTAGATGTTTTTGTGATTTTTGTTTAGTGTTGAGTAATGAGGTTAAGCCATAATCAGGGATTGAACAGACCCATTACACCATCCTAAAAGAAGGATGATAGATGAGAATGTTTAAGTTGAGAAAAACTCCTCAACTTAATCCATGATTAGGGATTAAACCCATGACAAAACAAGCCTTTGATTAAGTGGATTTTAGATTAATGGTATGATGATGAAGTGAATTTTATGATTTGTAAGACAACTTGAGGGGGACTTGTCCATTAACACTAGGGTTAGTCCTTCTTAACCACTTAAGGAAGAATTAGAACCCTAATGCAAGGCCTAAGTTACAAGTGTGATGTCTTGATATTTATTAAGTGAATTGATTAAGAGATTTAAACACGTTAAGGGTTTAACACTTAGGATTAAAGTTATACACTCCATCCTAAAAGAAGGATGCAGGCATAAGCTTAATAACAAAGTCTTAAAGCCTATAGGGTTTAAACCCTGATTATGAGGTGAGAAGAGAGGACTCAAAGAGAGACATAAAGGTAAAACTATGGGGGGACTAATCAAAACCCTAATTCATTATCATGCCTGGATGATCCTAAGGTTTGTGAGGTTTGCAAGAGAAGTCTTCAAAGGAGCCACCAGGAAGCAGATGAACAGGATCAAGAGAAGCAAAGTGACTTGCTTCATTCAAGAAGTCAAGTCACTTGAAGAAAGAAAGTGGGAGGAAGAAGAATGAGCAAGCTCAAACTCAAACACATGTAAGAATGCAGCAATGGATGCAAGAGAGATGAAAAGAAAAGTTATGAGAAGTGAAGGCAAATTCACTTCCCAAGTTACTTACCACCTGAAATGTTAGAAAGAAATGCAATGCAATGCAAGATGAGATGAAATGGTATGATGCTAGACCAAACCAGAAGCATGTTGATGATGATAATGATGCTATGAGATGCTGCAAACATGAGACAAGGCATGGAGATGTTCATACAAGATCATGGATGCAAATGATGCAAGCTAAGGAGCATGAACAAGCATGGAAAGTTATGAAGCACACAAGACAAATGACATGGCAAGTATGAGATGCAATGATCAAGGATGCTTCCTATATGTCTTATGATGCCAAATGAACCACAAGAATGCACAAAATGCAAAGACAAGTCATGTTATGCAAGAGAAAACAAGGAGGATGCAAGAGAAAGCCCAAATTAGGGTTTATGAATCAAACATCAAACAAAAACCCAAAACAGAAGCAAACCCTAAGATAAAAAATGGAAAATGCTATCCAAAGAAACCCTAAACCTATAATGAACCACTGCCCAAAGGGGAGCTCTCAACTCTTAACCAATCTCAAGATATGATTTTTACAAGTTATTAGGGTTTTTTAGGGTTCTTAACAAAAGAAATGCCAATCAATTAGAAAATGAGGAAACAAATCATGGCCATTTTATCTTTGAAAATACATGCTAAACATAACACAATGCAAGAAGAATCAATGTCTCAACCTTCTCCAATAGGCAGAAATGAATTTTTGAACTTGTGATCAAAATAATGCACAAAATATGATTTAATTCAATGAAAAATTCTTAAAGTGCATCAAGATCAAAAAAGAAATTTGGTTTGAAGGTTGGACAATGTTTCTAAATGTCTTAGAACATTTCATGAATTTTTTTGTAATTTTTAAATACCTAAAATTATTTTTAATTAATTAATTCCCATTAATCAATTAAAAATAATCTTTTAAATGTTTAAAAATACTTTTTTAATGATGAAAAATGAAATAAAAATATTTTTGGGTCTTAAAAATTATTAAAACTTTAAGGAAAAAGTTTCATAATTTTTAAGGATTCTTAACTATTTTAAAATAATTATGCAAAATAAATGGAAAGAAAATGAATAAAAATTAAATAAAATGAAAGTATGCAGCATGAAGGGTTGAGATTCAATCTGGAAAGGGGACCATTGACCACGCGCCAAATCCAGTGGCCCACGTTTAAACTGACTAAATTCAATTAATTAAACTAATTAAAGTGATTAGGGTTTAATGACCACATCTGGACACTTTATGCGCGCGGGAAGTCAACTTGTTCAACGCATCTGAGGGCTCAAATTCAAACTAACATTAATTACGTGATTAGGGCACAAATGACTCTCAGGTGGCCGGAGAAGACTTCCGGTCGTCTTCTCCGGCCAGCTCTCACCTGAAAACTACCCAAATCCCTCAAAACGCATCAAAAATGAAAAACAAGAACTGGGAAATGATCCTCACATCCTCACGAATCAAACCCCCATCCTAAAACACATTTATATTTCCTAAATGAGCTGAATCGAAGAAAAAGAAAACTAGGTCACGCAAGCTTCAGACACAAATTAAATGCTCATTTCGAAACCATTTTCAAAACCAATGGTACCAGAATGATCAGCAAGACATGAAGAACAAGTTTGTAACAAGAAAAATGATTTCTGGAAAAATTATTTTCGAGCTACCTGAGATTTGGAGCTTTCAACTTGAGGACTTTCTGGCCACTTTTCCTTGTGCAAACCACTCCACTTGATCCCCCAAAGATGTTTGAGTGCTCAAAATGAGTTTGTGCTGGCTGGATAATGAGTTTCGAAAGCTTCTGCTCAAGCTTGATCAGAAATGGCAATGGAGGTTCTGGCTCTTTCAGGTCATTGTGAATGATGGTTTGAGGTCCAAATGATGTATGGAGAAGCTTTGCAAGGTTTGTTTGGCTGTTTGTGAGCTAGGATGGAAGATTCGAATGGAACTGCAAACTGAAGTGAGAAATGGCAGTGGGATCTCTTGGCTGTTTCAGGCTTGTGTTCTTGGTGTTTTGTGATCTATGAGGCAGGGTGAGTTGAATGGAGGAAAAGGTTTGAGTGTTTGCAGGCTGTATAGAGAAATTCGAAAGCTTATGCAAAATGGAAGGTTTTTGTGAATGTGAGTGTGTCCAATGTTTCAGCCTTGCCTTGTGTTATGTTTAGCTTGCAAACTGTCCACATAATTCTCTCTCATTGGTCAGTTGACAAGACATGCCCTTTATTGATTGGTAAGGCAACTTTTGCAAAAAGTCAAATAATGTGTAAGAGAAGCATGGCTCATGATCTAGGCAAGTACATGGGCATGGGCTGGCGCAGCAAGGTGAGGTGAGAGGCTAGCAAAGCTCAGCATTCAAGGCTGCAAGTAGGAGGGAGCATGATCATGAGTTTTGCAACTTGTGACATTTTGGTTCACATGTGACTTCTTTGCCTAACCAAACATGAAACCATGACATTCTTGGTTCATTTCTGATTTTTAGGACTTAGAGAATGTTTATGTGTTGGTTTGAAGTGAATTAGAGGCTGCAATATGCATTGGTCCAAGACTTTGCAAAATTTCCAAATGAGGCATGCCTTGAAAATTAATGATTTTAGCCAACTTTGCATTGCCATAACTTTTGATCCAAGAAGAGTTTGATCATGTTCTTGTACTTTTTGAAAAGGGAAAGATGAGATCTACAACTTTCATGACCAAAGTTTTTCCATTTGAAGCCTTTTTGAATCATGAATCAAGGCTTGAAAAATGACCTAAAATGATGCATTCTTGAAAAGTCAACTATGCCCAAAAAGTCAACATTTGCAAAAACCCTAAATTCTTGATTTCTATGAACTTCAACCTTCTTCCATAATCAAATAAAGACCATATACACTCAAAATGATGAATATCACCCATTGGTTGGGTCATTGGGGGCCTCAGATGCCCTGATTTTGCACTGACTTGTCCAGAAAGTCAACTCTTGATCAGATAACTTCCCCATGGAATTTCTTCATGAAAATTGATATGCATACTCCCTATACCATATAGAGATCAATGGAAACAAAAATGACCAAAAAATTTGGAGTTATGGCCTCTGAAACCAAAACCCTAATTTTCAGTCAACTGTGCAGTCAAACCTGGCTCTGCATCCACTCAAACCCTAGCTCTTGTGATTCCTCTGCATTCTTGACTTTGAGAGGATATAATATGATGCTTGAACACACATGGACCCATTTGAAGTGATTGTTGACCTTTGGAGTGGCTCAAGAAGCTCTTGGATTGCTCAGATCACAAACCCTGGGTGCAGATGCCTTGAAAGCTATGCAGTGAATCAAAAATGAGATGTGAGGTGATATGATTGTGTTTATGCATATGAGAATGATCACAAGCCATGGTGTGAATGAGTGAGGGCAAATTTGGGGTGTTTACAAAATGGAAAAACTTTGGTCATGGAAGTTGTAGATTAGATCTTTCCCTTTTAAAAAAGTACAAGAACATGATCTAATTCATTTTGGATCAAAAGTTATGGTTCTCCAAAGTTGGCAAAAATCACTAATTTTCAAGTTATGCACTAAAAAGAAAACTTGCGATTTCATGAACCAAGCATTCTTGTAACTTCTAATTGACATCAAACCAATGTGCAAGCATCATGTAAGTCCTAAAGTTCAGATTGGACCAAGAGTTCCTCATTTTTTCATGCCTTTGGAGCAAGACATTTTCATGAAAAGGCAAAGGCAAGCAAGTTGCAAAACTCATGATCACACTTCACCCACTTGCTGCATTGGCCATTGAACCAGCCCTAGCCTTTCCCCTCACCATGCTGCGCCATCCCACACACTTGTACTAGCCTAGAACACCACCCATGCTTCTCTTACACAAGATTGGACTTTTTGCAAAAGGTAGCATACCTATCACAGCAGGCCAAGTCACATCCTCTGACCATTTGGAATTGTTTATACTATCCATTTGCAAGAAAAACATAACAAGAAGCTAGCCTGAAGCAAGCCCTAACATCACTTCTCCATTTCCACTCCATAGAGCAAAAGCCTTCGAATCTGTCTCCACAAGCCATAAACACTCAAACAAATTCCACTACTCATCTCACCATGCTTCATTGATCCCAAACCAACAAGACATAAGCCTGGAACCAGCAAGAACTCAGCTTCACCATTTTTCACTCTCAAAGCCAAAACCTTCGAAATTCAGAAAATAAGCCACAAACACACAAACCCACTTCATAGATCAACTCAATATGTTCCTCTGATCACAAAACATCCATCACCATAGCCTAAAACCCCCAGAATCAGAAACACGATTCTTACACCATCCTGAACAGAACCTGCTCAAACCTTCAAACCAGCCAGCATAAACTTCTTCTAAGCATTCAAACATCATCAGGGGGTCACAAGGAGTGGTTTTCATCAAAGGAAGGGGACAGAAAGTTGCAAGAGTGAAAGCTTCGAAACTCAGGTAGCTCAAGAACTTTTTTTCCAGAAGTCATTTTTAAAGTTCTTAAGTTGTTCTATATGCCTTCCTGATCATGAATATGTCTTTGGTTTTGAAAATGGTGGAGAGATGAGAGTTTACCATGCTTCTGAAACCTTTTGCCCTAGAAATAGATTGATTCGATTCAGCCATTGTAGGAATGATAAATTTGTTTTGAGTTGGGGTTTTGATTCGTGAGTGAGTGGGGATCATTCCTGTGTTCTTAGATTTCATTTTAGATACGTGTGTAGAGAGTTAGCATCTTGGGGTGAACGGAGAAGATGACCGGAACACTGTTCCGGTCACCTGAAAGTAATTAACGGTGGGATTAGGGCATAAGCATTAATTAGGTGAGTTTGAATGCTGGCCGTGGGATCTGGCGCCAAGTCAACACGCGCGCGTTTTAGTTTGAATCTGGTCCCTAGGATTGGCTGACTTTTTCTTTTTCAGTTTAAAATCCATTTATTTTCATATTTATTTCATTTGTTTTCCCCAATTTATTTAAAATAGTTAAAATTGTTTAAAAATTATGAAACTTTTTGTCAAGAGTTTCATTAATTTTTAAGACACAAAAATATTTTTATTTTCATTTTTAGCATTTAAAAAGTATTTTAAAATATTTAAAAGTTTATTTTTAATTGATTAATGAGAATTAATTTATTAAAAATACTTTTGAGTATTTAAAAATCACCCAAAAATTCATGAAATGTTCTAAGACATTTAGAAACATTGTCCAACCTTCAAAACAAATTTATTTTTTAATCTTGATGCATTTTAAGAATTTCTCATTGAATTAAAATCATTTTTGTGCATTATTTTGATCCAAAGTTCCAAAAATCATTTCTGCCTATCCATGAAGAGTTGGACATTTATTCTTCTTGCATTGCATTGTGTTTAGCATGTAGTTTTTGAGATTAAATGGCCATGATTTGATCTTTCATTTTCAATTTTTTTGGCATTTCTTTTGTTTAGAAACCCTAAAACCCTAGAAATCTTAGAAAAATCATAACTTGAGCTTGGTTAAGAGTTGAGACTTCTCCTTTGGGAAGTGGTTTAGTATAGGATTAGGGGTCCTTTGGGTGGCATTCTCAATTTTTTATCTTAGGGTTTGCTTCTGATTTTGGTTTTTGTTTGATGTATGGTTCATAAACCCTAATTTGGGCTTCCATATGCATCCATCTTGCATTCTCTTGCATAACATGACTTGCCATGACATTTCAAACATCCATTTGATTCATTTGACATCATAAGACATATTGAAAGCATGTTTGATCATTGCATCATGTATTTGCCTTGTTGTATGCCATGTGCACTTCATAACTTTTCATGTATGTCCATGCTTCCTAACCTGCTTCATTTGCATTCACGAACTTGTATGATCATTTCCATGTGCTGCCTCATGTTTGTAGCATCACATAGCATCATTAGCATCATAAGTATGCTTCTGGTTTTGCTTCTCATCATGTCATCTCATCCCATTTTGCATTGCATTGCATTTCTTTTCTAACCTTTCAGGTGGTAAGTAACTTTTAGAAGTGAATTTGCCTTCACTTCTCATAACTCCTCTTCAACTCTCTTGCATCCATGCTGCATTTCCATATGTGTTTGAGTTTGAGCTTGCTCATTCTTCTTCTTCCCACTTTCTTTCTTCAAGTGACTTGACTTCTTGAATGAAGCAAGTCACTTTGCCTCTCTTGATCCTTTCATCTGCTTCCTGGTGGTTCCATTGAAGATTCTTCTTGTAAACCTCACAAACCTTTGGAACAACCAAGCATGACAATGATTAGGGTTTTGATTAGTCTCCCCTCTTAGTTTTACCTTTGTGTCTCTCTTGAGTCCTCTCTTCTCATCTCATAATCAGGGACTAAACCCTAAAGGCTTTAAGGCTTTGTGATTAAGCTTATGCCTGCATCCTTCTATTAGGATGGAGTGTATAACTTTAATCCTAAGTGTTAAACCCTTAATGTGTTTACATCTCTTAATCAATTCATCTTAATAATCATCAAGACATCACACTTGTAACTTGGGCCTTGCATTAGGGTTCTAATTCTTCCTTAAATGGTTAAGAAGGACTAACCCTAGTGTTAATGGACAAGTCCCCCTCAAGTTGTCTTACAAACCCTAAAAATCACTTCATCATCATACCATTAATCTAAAATCCACTTAACAAAGGCTTTGTTTTGTCATGAGCTTAATCCCTAATCATGGATTAAGTTGAGGAGCTTTCCTCAGCTTAAACATTCTCATCTATTATCCTTCTATTAGGATGGTGTAATGAGTCTGTTTAATCCTTGATTATGGCTTAACCTCATTACTTAACACTAAACAAAAACAACAAAAACATCTAAATAATCACAAGTAGGTTAATGATCTTAATCCTACATCAAAGGTGATTAAGTGTGAGAATCTGACTTCGCACTTAAGGTACTCTCATTACCCCTAATCAGAGGGAAGATGTGATGAGTTTACTAATCCATTGGTTTAGGCTTAATCTCATTAACTTATGACAAACTCTCAAAAGCAATAAAAGACTGAAAACTCAAAAACAAACAATAATCGTCTCCTCCGGGATTCTTTTCTCATCACCTTCACTCATAAACGAGAACTTGCTTCTTCCGTCTAATGCAAGACAGTTTGCACCTGAGCCAGACAGGTCATACACTTGAGCATAGGCAAGTAAGCAGTTCACCAGTCAATTCATCTATCAGTCTCTTTGGGTCGAACTACAGTGTTCTGACTTCCTCATTGCACGAGAGGATACATAGGCATAACTTAACAGTTATCGAACAAAAGTCTCTGTATATTCCCCCTCTTTCCAGATTTATTCTTTTAGCCTCATGATCTTGAGCATTTCATTCTTGTTCTCTCACTGACACTATATATATTACACTTTACACTTCTTTTACACTGACACCTGTACATTCTTTTCCAGCTATTTTATACACAAATTGCACCGACACTACCCCTTTAAAACACAAATCTTTTAAGCGTGGATCCCGTCGAGTACGACGGACAATCTGGGTGCTAATACCTTCCCAGGTTGTAACCAACCCCCTTTCTCAGTCTCTCTGGTTCGCGACCATCTTATCCATCTTTTTTCTAGGTTTATGCAGTATTACCTTTCCTCCGGGATAAAAATGCCTAGCTGGCGACTCTATTCATCTCCAGTGAGTTCACTGCTGTGTGTTCTTATTGTCCCTCTCGCCGACCGTTCGCGTCTGTACCTTTATTTGGGCCTATTCCCATTTATCGGGAGCGACACCTGTGGTCTGTATGAGGAGGGAGGAGTCTTTTCAGCACAAGATCTCCTACTTGGTACTCTCGGAGCCTAACTTTCTGATCGAAGGCTTTCTTCATTCTTTTCTGATACAACTGCCCATGACAGATTGCAGCCAATCTCTTCTCTTCAATCAGACTCAATTGTTCGTATCGGGATCGGACCCATTCTGCTTCGTTCAGCTTAACATCCATCAGTACCCGTAGGGAGGGTAACTCAACTTCAACAGGCAGGACTGCCTCCATACCATACACAAGTTGATACGGTGTTGCCCCAGTAGATGTTCTGATTGACGTGCGGTACCCATGCTAGGCAAACGGTAGCATCTCATGCCAGTCTTTATAGGTGACTACCATCTTCTGCACAATCTTCTTGATGTTCTTATTAGCTGCCTCAACAGCGCCATTCATCTTTGGCCTGTAAGGAGAAGAATTGTGGTGTTGGATCTTGAAGTCCCGGCATAGCTCTGCCATCATTTTGTTGTTTAAGTTGGAACCATTATCAGTAATGATTCGCTCGGGAACTCCATACCGACAGATGATGTCTCTCTTTAGAAATCGAGCTACCACTTGTCTTGTAACATTTGCATATGAAGCTGCCTCAACCCACTTGGTAAAATAGTCAATGGCTACCAGGATGAATCTGTGGCCATTTGAAGCAGTCGGTTCAATCTTGCCAATCATATCAATGCCCCACATAGCAAAAGGCCAGGGTGAAGACATCACATTCAGAGGATTCGGAGGCACATGCACTTTATCCGCGTAAATCTGGCATTTATGGCATTTTCTGGCATAAGCACAACAGTCAGCATCCATTGTGATCCAATAATAACCTGATCTTAGCAACTTTTTGGCCATTGCACGCCCTCCTGCATGGGTACCAAAGGATCCTTCGTGCACTTCGTGCATCAACAAGTCTGCTTCTGTTCTATCAACGCATCTGAGGAGTACCATATCAAAGTTTCTCTTGTACAGGGAACCATCAGCATTCAGAAAGAAACTACCAGCAAGCCTTCTTAGAGTCTTCTTATCATTAGAAGATGCCCCAGGTGGGTATGTTTGATCTTCCAAGAAGCAATTAATGTCATGGAACCAAGGCTTATCATCTTTAACAACATCTGCCTCAAATACATATGCTGGTCTATCAAGTCTGGACACTGAAATCCGAGGCACAAAGTTTGCAGCTTGAACTTTGATTATTGATGAAATGGTAGCCAGAGCATCTGCGAACTGATTCTCGTCCCGAGGGATATACTCAAGCTTGACCGTTTTAAAGAAATTCAATAACCTCCTTGTATAATCCCTATAAGGTATCAGATGGTCCTGGTGGGTGTACCATTTGTCGTTGGTTTGATTAACTACCAGAGCTGAATCTCCGAACACAGTCAAAGTCTTGATCCTGAGGTCAATGGCTTCCTCAAGACCTATAATACAAGCTTTGTATTCAGCTTCGTTGTTAGTGCAGTTAAAGGTGAGCTTTGCCGAGAAAGGCATGTGAACTCCCTTAGGTGTAATGAGTACTGCACCAACACCACGACCATTCATGTTAACAGCCCCATCAAACATCATAATCCATTCTTCTTCCGGGTCAGGCCCTTTAGTGTGAACAGGCTCTTCGTGATCTTTTGCTTTTATGAACATGATGTCTTCATCAGGGAAGTCAAATCTCATAGGCTGGTAATCATCAATGGGCTGCTCGGCAAGCTAATCAGACAGTACACTGCCCTTGATGGCTTTCTGAGATGTGTACTGGATGTCGTATTCTGTGAGAATCATTTGCCATCTTGCAACCTGTCCGGTGAGTGCTGGCTTCTCAAAAATGTACTTAACTGGGTCCATCTTTGATATCAATAAAGTAGTGTGGGTCAGCATATACTGTCTCAGTCAGCGAGCAGCCCACGCTAAAGCACAGCAAGTTTTCTCGAGCAGTGAATATCGTTGTTCACAGTCGGTAAACTTTTTGCTTAGGTAGTAAATTGCGTACTCTTTTCGACCAGACTCGTCATGCTGGATTAACACACACCCCATTGACTCTTCTAATACTGTCAAGTACATTATTAGAGGTCTTCCTTCAACTGGAGGCATAAGGATCGGTGGCTCTTGCAAGTATTCCTTGATTTTGTCAAAAGCCCTCTGGCAGTCTTCATTCCACCTGACCGTTTTTTCTTTTCTTAACAGTTTGAACAAGGGTTCACAGGTTTCTGTAAGATTAGATATGAACCTCGAAATGTAGTTCAATCTACCTAGAAACCCCCGAACTTCTTTTTCTGTCTTCGGTGCAGGCATCTCTTGAATGGCTTTAACTTTATCAGGGTCAACTTCAATCCCTTTCTCGCTTACAATAAAGCCCAGCAGCTTACCAGATCGCACCCCGAATGTGCATTTGTTGGGGTTTAACTTCAGTTGGTACTTCCTCAGACGCTTGAATAACTTCAGCAGATTCACCAAGTGGTCTTCTTCTGTGAGGGACATGGCAATCATGTCATCCACATAACATTCAATTTCTTTATGGATCATGTCGTGGAATAATGTTACCATAGCCCGTTGATAGGTTGCACCAGCATTCTTCAGTCTGAATGGCATCACCTTATAACAGAACGTGCCCCAGGGTGTGATGAAAGTTGTCTTCTCCATGTCTTCAGGTGACATCTTGATCTGATTATATCCTGAAAATCCGTCCATGAAGGAGAATACCGAGAACTGAGCCGTATTATCCACCAATACATCAATGTGAGGTAATGGGAAATCATCTTTTGGGCTGGCTCTGTTCAGATCCCGGTAGTCCACACACATCCTCACTTTGCCGTCTTTCTTAGGCACAGGTACAATATTAGCAACCCACGGCGGATAGCTAGTTACAGCAAGGAATCTGGCGTCCCACTGCTTTTGTACCTCTTCTTTTATCTTCATTGCCATATTTGGGCGAGTACGGCGCAGCTTCTGTTTTACTGGTGGGCAGTCTTCTTTTAAAGGCAGCTTGTGCATGACAATATCGGTGTCCAACCCTGGCATATCCTGATAAGACCAAGCAAAGACATCCACATACTCCCGAAGCATATCAATCAGTTGTTCTTTCACTGAGTCTTGTAAGCAGGCCCCGATCTTAACCTCTTTCACGTCTTCTTCCGTACCAAGATTGACCGTTTCAATCTCCTCCTGGTGAGGAGTGATAACCTTCTCCTCTTGCCTTAACAACCTGGCTAGCTCTTCAGGAAGCTCATAATCTTCTTCAACCCCTTCATCAGCTTGATTAATTGGATTGTCAAAGTCATACGAAGCCATAGCAGTGTTGTTGTCGGTGCAGTCTGAAAGGCACTCTCTGCAAGGGTTTAGATTGTTCATTTTAGTGATTGATTTTAATCTTGTTTATAAAAAAGTGATATGAAGTTTATCATTTTGAAAACATTGCCATTTTATTTTTGTACAAAAAGAAAAATGAAAAACAGTGAGCGGAAAAGAAAAAGACTCATTTGCAAAAGACGTCCAATATTCATTGATTGACCTGTTTGCACAAAATTACAAGATGGCCCGATTACAAAATGATTCTTGTCATCTTGGGCAAGATGCAAGACTTGATGCATGCTTAAAAATACAGGAAATAATAATTACTCTGCAGGAATAACCCTTATAATTTCCTGGGAAGACCAGTTAAGGACTTGGCTCCCCGGGATCCTTGGACGTATCCAGCTCTCCAGGTTGCGGTCGCTTTCCTCCTCATCTTCCAAGTTGCTCACTGCATCCGGGGTGAGCATTCCCCCGCTGACAAAACTGGGCTTCTTGGCAGTCTCTGATTGATCTTGTTGAGTTGGTTTGTAACCCAACCCAAATCTGTCCTCCTTCTTCTCCACGGGCAGCAGCTTGCCCCAGCCTTGGGCAGTCCCCTCTTCAACAACCTTCCTGACTTGCTGATAAGATGTCACGGAGGTTCCTAGTACAGCAAATGCTTCATTTATGTTTAGGGCCTCAAACCCCTGGCTCATGGTTTCATGGATCTCTCCATCCATCTCAATATACTTATACGTAGCCAAATGGCTAACAAAGATGTCTTCTTCACCACAGATGGTGATGATCTGGCCTTCCCACTCGAATTTCAGCTTCTGGTGAAGGGTAGACGTAACAGCGCCAGCGGCATGGATCCAGGGTCTACCGAACAAACAGCTGTAGGCCGGCTGAATGTCCATCACATAGAAGGTAATTTTAAAAGTCTGCGGGCCAATCATCACAGGCAGATCAATCTCCCCAAGCACTGATCTTTTAGAGCCATCAAATGCTCTCACCACCAAATTACTTGGACATAGTGCCAAGCCATCATACTCCAGCTTCACCAAGGCTTTCTTTGGTAGAACATTGAGTGAAGACCCAGTGTCCACCAGTACATGGGATAGAACAGCACCCTTGCATTCTAGAGTGATGTGCAAAGCCTTATTGTGGTTACGTCCCTCAGATGTTAAGTCAGCATTGGTAAAACCAAGCCCATGACTGGTGTTGACATTTGCCACCACAGTTTCTAGCTGATTAACTGTGATCTCCTCTGGCACGTATGCTGCGTGCAAGACTTTCAGTAATGCATTCTTGTGAGCTTCAGAACACATCAACAGGGATAATATGGAGATCTTTGAGGGAGTTTGGTGAAGCTGATCCACCACTTTGTAATCACTTCTCTTTATAATCCTCATAAACTCGTCTACATCTTGTTCAAAAGATGTCTTCTGAGTTTCTTTGACTGTCGGCTCTTCAAATACCACACTCTTTCCTTTTGCTTTGGCAGCAGCTTCTGCTTCGGCATTAGGTCTTTGTAGTTGTGAGGCAAAAAGGCGTCCGCTTCTGGTGAAGCCTCCGCCTCCCCCAACATTATCAATCTGTGGAGAAGAAGTTGAAGAGTCCAAAGTGATTTTCTCCCCATTGCAGTAGAGATCAGAGCCATAATGCCAAGGTATGGCATTGCTGCTTTCATATGGAACTGGTCCAGGTACCGTAATGGTAACTGGACTGATTGCTGCAGAGGAGGGTACCGAAATGGTGTGCGGATCGTAGTAGATGGTGACTGGTGACCTGGCAGGAGGTGCCACTGTTTGTTGTTGAAAGTTGTTGTTTGGAGGAACATCTGATGGATCATAGTAAATGGTGACTGCTGAGATATCTTCATTATTTTCTGTTGGCGTTGTAGAAGATTCTGCTGAATAAATAGGTGTTGATGTTGTAGAAGAAATGGTTGTTGACATCTGATTTGTTGAAGTGATGGATGAAGCCATTGTTGATGATATTGATGAATTGGTCGGAATGATTGTTGTTGCAGTTGTAGGAGACTCAGGAATTGTTGTCAAAGGGATTGCTGGATTTGTAGGCGCCGTTGTTGTGATTTGAAGTATACCACTTTTGATAAGACCATCTATGCCGCTTCTCAAGTTATCACACCCGTTGACTGAAATATTGCAATACCCACAACCGAGCCCACACCCGGGGAACATTTGGCACTCTAGAAGCTGAGCTTTAATTTCGACCAGGGGTGTCCGAATCTGTCCAATACTGGTGATTAAGAAAGATGGCTTATCTTCCTCAATGGCATTAATTCTTGGCCCTCCATGATTGGGCATGGGATTCTTGGTGACACTTGGAGGGGGTGCAAAGTTGAGGGCTTTAGAGTCCACCAGGTCTTGTACCTTCATTTGTAAGGCCCTGCACTTCTCCGTATTGTGGCCAGGTGCATTGGAATGGAAAGCACATCTGGCGTTGACATCATAATTTCTTGGGAGATTAGAGGGATCTGGTGGTGCCAATGTCCTTAATTCAACCAAGTTGAGTTTCAGGAGTTGTGGCAATAAAGCGGCATAAGGCATAGGGATTGGATCAATCACCCTATTTGTCTGTGATGGTCTTTGCTGAAAAGGTCTTTGCTGCTGACTGTTGTTGTAGGTTCTTTGTGGCGGATACTGAACTTGCGGTTGATAATGTGGTTGTTGTTGAGGAATTGGAGCTGGAATAGTGACAACTGCCACTGACCTGTGAACATATTGAGGTCTGCCCCTACTGGCATGGATGGCATTTGTCTCACCAGTTCTTCTAGGTCCCACAAAAGGCTTCCTGGGATTACTAGACGAACTTGCACCATTATCAGAAATCTTACCCATCTTCAGAAGGCTCTCAATTCTTTCTCCAGCTATAACTATGTCAACGAAGCTGGTGGAAGAAAAGGCAGCTAGCCTATCAATATATGTTCCTTGCAGAGTATTCATAAACATGTCGGCCATTTCTCTTTCCGACATGGGTGGCTGGACAGCAGCAGCAAGCTGTCTCCACCTCTGGGCATATTCCCTGAAGCTTTCTCTGGAGGACTGAGACATTCCCATCAAAAGGGTCCTGTTAGGAGCCATGTCCAAGTTGTATTGGTACTGCCTGATGAAGGCCTCAGCTAGGTCCTTCCAACACCTGATAGTAGCTCTAGTTAAGTGTGAGTACCATTCCCTTGAAGCCCCAGTCAAACTGTCTTCAAAGTAAAACATCCACAGTTTTTCATCCATGGTGTATGCTTTGAGTCTTCCCAGAAAGGATTGCAAGTGAGTTCGTGGACAGGAAGTTCCATTGTACTTCTCGAAGCACGAGGGTTTAAACTTATGGGGAATCCTTACCCCATCCACTAACCCCATATCCATGACATCAAAACCCAGGGAATTTTGAGACTCCAGAGATCTCAACTTCTCAGCAATTTCATCAAACATTCTATCATAAACTTCATCCCCGGCTCCCATTACAGTGAACTGCTCCTCTTGGGGGTCTTCTTGCAATATCCTGCCTACAGTAGTATTTCCTTGCACATTACCCGGGATATTGACTTACGGATGTAGATGAGGCCCATATACTGGTGGATTAACACGAGGCTGACCCCTCTCGTTGTTACTTGTTCCTCCAGTTCCCAGATGAGGTTCCTCCGGGGTTTGTCTTTCTACCAATGCCCTCAACCTTTCTTGACTTTGGGCCAAGCCATTCATTACTTCCATGAATTGGGTCATTTGGTTTCTCATCTCCAGCCTTTCATTAGCCATCTGAGTCCTGACCTCTGTCAGATCTTGCTGTACTTGGTCCATCTGGATACCAGGAAGATTGTTGCGAGTAGGATACTTGTGCGGACGGTTGAGAGGGAACACCCGACGGCGAGCAATAATTCCTGAACCACAACAGAGTTAGTAACAAACAAAACGAAATCCTACAAAACAAAACAAGAGTTAGTATGCAATGCAGTATGCTTATTTATTTTCCAAGGTATCCGGCTTGGCTCTTGGTTTTGACCTTTCCAGACCCTGAGGAAGATGCTTTGATGTTGCTTGAGAAAAGAAACTCAAATGAAACAAACTGACAAATACATTACAAATGGTGGATCAAACATAGTTTGTTTTTTACTACACATGCCCCTGAGGGGTCAAAATACAACATAAAAAGAAAAGTACATGAAATGGAAATAGCAACAAGCAAAGAAGTCAAACATCTAAACCAAACTCATCCTCCTTAACCTCCTTCAGAAGTGCTTCAGTTACCGGACCAGCCGGATGCTCTGTAATGTTTCTGATAAGAAGGTTTCTGGTGGCAATAGCAGTGGTCATCTTCTTGTGCCTGCCTTGGTCTTTTGACCTCTTCACACCAGCCCTAAGTTTCAACTCTGAAATCTCCTTCTGAGCTGCTAGCAGAGCCTCCTGTTGCTTCTTTTCATTGGCCTCCAACTGCTCAATCCTGTCCTGAGTTCTCTTATCTTCTTGAGTGCGAGCTTCAGTGATCCTGACCCACCTAGCTTGACTTTCTTTCAGGTAGAGATCAGTCCTAGCCTTCTGAAAATGGGCCTCTTTACAGGCATTCTTCAAAATTTGTTCCCCAACTCTTGATTTCTTGATGTAGTCCTCTGCTTTCTCAATCTTGGCCAGATGCTCCACCTTAAGCTTCTCCAACCTCTCAATGTCTAGACGACCATCACTCCTCTCCCAGAGGGTCTTCTTCAGAGCTTGAGACAGATTCTCATTCCTCTCCTTCAGTTTCTCAAATTCTTCCAGGCTAACAGTGGCTGGAGGTGGTGCTGTGGATGGTCCAGGTGCATCCTCAATGGTGAAAGGCATCCCAGAAATCTGAGCCCTAGCATGAGACCATTCATAATACTGAGATGAAGCCACATTATTGCATCTCCCCAGAATGGCCATCCCTTTGGCCTGGATGTTGTCCCAAGCCCAGGATGCTTGCCTGACAACAACTAGATTAGGTTTTATCTCACAATACAGGGTTTCAGCCAAGTCTTGCACTCTAGGAGGGTGAACCAATGCATAGCCCAACTGTCTTTTAAACAAAAAAGGGTTGTAGTTGATGCAACCCTTCACTCCTATCAGAGGCACATTGGGGTACTGCCCACAACTAGTGATTATGTCCCTGCCTTTGGTGCTCTGGGTGCACCATCTGATGTCATCTGAAGTCAAAGCAATAAGTCTCCTAGCCCAATTCTTCTGTTGGTGAGGATTCAGGAAGGCATTAGTCTTGGGTAAATGTTTAAGCAGCCAAGTATGAAACAGGGGAGCATAGCATCTCACCAACCTCCCTTTTTGCTTCTCATTTCTTTGGTAAACAGAATAATAGAAATCTCCCAGCAAGGTGGGTACTGGGTTCCTCAGAAGGAAAAGATGAATGGAATTCTTGCTGATAAACTTGGGCTCATCTGCAAATAATATCACTCCATATATACTGAGGGCTAATAATGCACAAACTGCCCTCCATTCTCCCAAAGAGGCCTTCAGGATGGCCTGAGAAGTCAGAAAGTCTAGGTGCAGGCCAGGGATCCCAGCCTTTGTTGTCATGTTCTGCTCAATCAAAATAGGTTCCAGGTATAGTGCTTTTGCCACTTCTTCATTGCTGGGGGAAGCCATCTCAGGGTTGAAGGGGACACCACCCCTGACAGGTACTCCAATCAATGATGAGAACTCCTCCAGCAGAGGTCCTAGCTGAAAGTTCTGGAAAGTGAAACATGTCAAAGGAGGGTCATAAAACTGTAGGCAAGTGTGGATCAAACTCCTCTGAGAAGGGTCTAAGTCCATAACCATATCAAGGATGCCTCCATAATGCTCTCTGAATAATGGGATGTAGTCTGGAGTGATAAGTGTCTGGACCTGCCTGATGCCAGCCAGCACAGGCTCAAAGAAATGGTATGAAATGTTGCTCTTCTTGGGTGCCATGACTGCTGATGAAGAGCTGAAAACAAGTGCTGATGATGAAGACTGATACTGGAGATGAGCCACTGATAGGCTGAGGCTGGTGATGAAAATAGCTGATGCAGGCAACTGATGAAGAAAGCTGAAGCAGGCAACTGATGAACAGGGGTCTATGCAGATGAAGGGGTCAAAACCAAGCCAGATGTGATGTGGATACCCTGAAAAACAAATAAACAAATGTTAAAATGATGCAATGATGATGTATGAAAATGATATGCAAGGGTTTGTGATCAAGCTGGATCTGATTACTGCCTTGATATAAGTCCCTGTAAGTTCAAGAAGTCCAGATGGAGGTTCAGAAGTCCAGTAACCTAGGTGGGGGACTCAAATAAAGAGTCACATGTCCAGGGTTAAATCACAAGAACTGTCCAAAGTGAAGCATTCTTAAACAAACAAAATATCAGGGTATGATGTGGCCAATGGTACCTGCAAAACTGTAAACAGCCCAACCCCCTCACAGGTGGTGTTCTAAAACAAGGATCCCCAGACTTGGATCAGTTATGAGAAGTGTAAACACTTCCAACCCGGAGGTACAGTGTTTACAATAACCATAAAAGATCCTCCTCTAATTTTCCCCAGTTTCTGAAGGTCATAGTAAAGGTCATCCAGACTTAGCAGGCTTCCCAGATAGCCCTAGCACTACAGGAAATCTGTAGCACAGAGTTCTCAAGAAGAAACCCATATCTGAACTGTGTTTCATATTCCCGCACCAGACCGAAATGGAATGGGAAAGAACATGAACCACTCTAGCCTAGGTGTCACTCAGGTCCCAGGTATAGGACCTAAAACTCTCAGAAGAACCCCACCCATCAAAACAAAAACCAGATCCAGCCAGATGACAATATGACAGTATGATATATAAAGCTGTAAAGAAAGCAATAAATAACTGTACATAAAGCAAATGTACAAACACAAATAGCACATAACACCCCAATAAACACAAACCAAACAAGCGCTAGGAGGAACCCACAAAAAGAACCAGAAGCCCTGGTTACAGTATAAGGGTCCCCAGCAGAGTCGCCAAGCTGTCGCTCCCACCAAATGACACCCGGTCAGAAGGGGTACAGACGCTAACGGTCGGCGAAAGAGAAGGAAATGAATAGAGTCGCCAGCTGGGCATTTTTATCCCGAAGGAAAGGTAATGCTGCATAAACCTAAGAAAAGAAATGGATAAGACGGTTGCGAACCAGAGAGACTGAGAAAGGGGGTTGGTTACAACCTGGGAAGGTATTAGCACCCAGATTGTTCGTCGTACTCGACGGGATCCACGCTTAAAAGATTTGTGTTTTAAAGGGGTAGTGTCAGTGCAATTTCTGTATCAAAGCTGGAAAGAATGCAAGTGTCAGTGTAAAAGAAAATGTGAAGTGCATAAGTGAAGTGTCAGTGTAAGAACAAGAGTGAAATGCTCAAGACTATAAGGCTTAAAGAATAATGCTGAAAGAGGGGGAATAGACAGAGACTTTTGTTCGATAACTGTTAAGTTATGCCTACGTATCCTCTCGTGCAATGAGGAAGTCAGAACACCGTAGTTCGACTCAAAGAGACTGAAAGATAAGTTGACTTGTGAACTGCTTGCTTGTCTATGCTCAAGTGTATTACCTGTCTGGCTCAGGTGCAAACTGTCTTGCATTAGACGGAAGAAGCAAGTTCTCGTTTATGAGTGAATGAGGTGAGAAAAGAATCCCGAAGGAGACGATTATTGTTTGTTTTTGTGTTTTCAATCTTTTATTGCTTTTGAAAGTTTGTCATAAGTTAATGAGCTTAAGCCTAAACCAATGGGTTAGTAAACTCATCACATCCTCCCTCTGATTAGGGGTAATGAGAATACCTTAAGTGTGAAGTCAGCATATCACACTTAATTACCATGATGTAGGATTAAGATCATTAACCTACTTGTGATTATTAAGATGTTTTTTGTTGTTTTTGTTTAGTGTTGAGTAATGAGATTAAGCCATGATCAAGGATTAAACAGACTCATTACACCATCCTAATAGAAGGATAATAGATGAGAATATTTAAGCTGAGAAAGACTCCTCAACTTAATCCATGATTAGGGATTAACCTCATGACAAAACAAAGCCTTTATTAAATGGATTTTAGTTAAGGGTAAGATGAAGAAGTGATTTTTTAGGGTTTGTAAGACAACTTGAGGGGGACTTGTCCATTAACACTAGGGTTAGTCCTTCTTAACCAGTTAAGGAAGAATTAGAACCCTAATGTAAGGCCCAAGTTACAAGCTTGATGTCTTAGTGATTATTAGGTGGATTGATTAGAGGATTTAAACACATTAAGGGTTTAACACTTAGGATTAAAGTTATACACTCCATCCTAATAGAAGGATACATGCATAAGCTTAATCACAAAGCCTTAAAGCCTTTAGGGTTTAGTCCCTGATTATGAGATGAGAAGAGAAGACTCAAAGATGACACAAAGTTAAAAGCTAAATGGGGGACTAATCAAGTCCTAATTGTTATCATGCTTGGTTATTCCTAGGGTTTATGAGGCTTAAGAAAGAAAGAATCTTCAAAGGCCACCAAGGAGGAGCAAGATGAATAGGAGCAAGAAGCCGAATGAAACAAAACAACTTGCTTCACTTAAGAAGACAAGTTGCTTGAAGAAAGAAAGTGAGGTGAACATGAATGAGCAAGCTCACCCTAAAGCACATACAAAAATGCAACAAGGTAAGTGTGAAAGAGATGAAAAGAGAACATGAGAAGTGAAGGCAAATTCACTTCTCAAAGTAACTTACAACCTGAAAAGTTAGTGAAAGAAATGAAATGTAATGCAAATGAGATGAAATGTGATGATGCAAACCAAAACCAGAAGCATGAGTATGATGTTAAGGATGCTAAGAGATGATGCAAACATGAGGCAAGGCATGAGAATGATCATACAAACACATGGATGCAAGAGAAGCATGCTTTGAACCATGAATGTTCATGAAAAGTTATGAAATGCAAATGACATACAAAATGGTAAATGAAAGATGCAATGATCAAACATGATTCTAATGTATCCTAAGATGTGTTATGAATCAAATGGATGCACAAAATGTCATGGCAAGTCATGGTATGCAAGCAAATGGAAGATGGATGCAAAGGAAGGCATGAATTAGGGTTATATGCAACATACAAAGCAAAAATCCAAAACCAGAAGCAAATGACATGATAAAAATTTGAAAATGCAATCAAAGGAACCCTAAACCTATACAAACTCACTGACCAAAGGAGGGGATCCAACTCTTAACCTAGTGAGAGTTATGAATTTCCTAAGATTGCTAGGGTTTTAAGGTACCTTGTCAAGAAAAATGCAAAACAAATTGGAAATGAAAGATCAATTCATGCCAATTTTATCCTATAAACTACATGTTATTCAAGATGCAATGCAAAAAGAATCATTGTCCAACTCTCAATGGTTAGGCAGAAATGAATTTTTGAAGTTTGAAACAAAATATTGCCTTGAAATGAATTTAATTCCAAAGAAAATTATCAAAAGGGATCAAGATCAAAAAATAAATTTGGTTTGAGAGTTGGAAAATGTTTCTAAATGTTTTTAAATGCTACATGAATTTTTTTGTGATTTTTAAATACCTAAATGTATTTTTAATTAATTAATTCTCATTAATTAATTAAAAATAAACATTTAAATGATTTAAAAATAATTTTTAATGCAAAAAATAAAAATAAAAATATTTTTGTGTTCTGAAAATTAATTAAAACCTTGTCAAAAATTTTCATAATTTTTAAACATTTTTTGCTATTTTAATTAATTCGTGCAAAATAAATCAAAAGAAAATGAATTAAAATGAAAATAAATGAAAGTAAGCAGATCTGAAGGCTGAGATTCAAAGTTGGGAGTCCAGGGTTGACTGCGCGCGCTATCCTACGGCTGGCATTTAAACTGACTAAACCTAATTAATTAATTTAATTAGATGGAATTAGGGCTTTAATGATAGATCCAGGCCATTGAAACGCGCGGAGGATTGACTTAGTCAGCTTGATCTACGCTCCACATTCAAACTACAATTAATGACACAATTAGGGCTTAATGACTCTCAGGTGGCCGGAAATGACCTCCGGTCATCTTCTCCGGCCACATGTCTCCCTGAAAATTGCTAGCTCACTCCCCAGGTCACTAAAACCTAATCTCTCTGCCCAGAATCCATCCCCAATCATCATAAAGCAAGAATCAATGATCAAAACACATTTATTTTTCATATCAAAGCTGAATCGAAACAAAATGCATTTAGGTCAAAAAAGTTTCAGAAGCTTCATACATACTCAATACTCAATCATTTTCGAAACAAAACATATCAACATGATCAGTGAATCATAGAGAATCATTTAGGAACTTAAAAACATGTTTCTGGAAAAAATGTTCTTGAGCTCACCTGAACTGGAGCTTTGATCCTTGGAACTTTCTGGCTGCCCCTTTGATCCAAAACGCCTCTAATGGACCTCCTGAGAAGCTTGCAATGCTTGGTTGGAGTTTCTTTTGGCTGGTTTGAGAGATTGAGTGAGTTCTGTTCAGTGAGGGAGAGAAATCGTGTTTCAGTTTGAGGATGTTTCAGGGATGAATGAGGGCAGGGAAATGATCAGGGGATTATGCTGAGATTTTTTGTGAAGTTTGTTTTAATGTTTGATGCTTGTATGATGAGTTTCTAAGGAAGTTTCATAAGAGGTGGAAAATGAGAATGCTGGCTTAGAGAGAGTTTCTGGGCTTGTGTGTGTGGTGTGTTGAGCTGCTTTTGGTCCATGTATCAAGTGGTGATAGGTCAGAGAGTTGTTGGTGGCCTATGGTGATTGGTATGGGTCTTTTGCAAAAAAGTCAAGCTTTGTGTAAGAGAGGTATGGGCTCATGGCTAGCCAAGGACAAGAGGGGTGTCCTGCGCAGCAAGAAGTGAGGAGGACCATAGGATCAATTTTGAAGTCAGCCAGCACATGGATTAGGGTTTGAGTGAGGTTTTGCAACTTTGATCAACTTTGGCCCTTTTGAAGTTTCTTGATCCATAAGTCATGAAAATGAGTAAACTTTTGATGCAATCTGATCCTTAGGCCTTGGTTTATGTTTTTATGAAGATTAGAAGTCCATTTGATAGCACAATTTGTCTTGGCAAGTGGTTTTGCAACTTTGCCTCTTTGGTGCATAACTTGAAATTATGTGATTTTTCCCAAATTTGACAAGCCATAACTTTTGATCCAAAATGAATTAGAATGAGTTCTTATACTTTTTGAAAAGGGAATGATCCATTCTACAACTTTCATGACCAAAGTTTTCTCATTTGAGGCATTTTTGAATCAAAAAGCAAGGGTTGAAAAAGTTTCCCAAAATGGCAAGTTTCCATTACAAGTCATTTTCCCAAAAAGTCAACTTTGCAAATGGCTTGAAATTATTCAAATTTGTGAACTTCTAACATCTTCTATGATCAAATAAAGATCATACATAATCAAAATGATGATGAACACCCTTTGGTTGGGTCATTGGGGGCCTCAGATGCCCTGATTTTACACTGACTTGCTCAAGTCAACTCTTGGTTAGATGCCTTCCCCATGGAATCTCTTCATGAAAATTGATATGCATGATCCCTATACCATATAGAGACTAATAGAAACAAGAATGACCAAAAAATTTGGAGTTATGGCCTCTGAAACCAAAACCCTAATTCTAGGTCATTTGTGCAGTTAAACCTGGCTCTGCTTCCATGCCTTCCTCAGTTCTTGTGATTCTTTGACTTCTTTGATCTTGAGAGGATATAATATCATGATTGGACATATATGGACCCCTTTGAAGTGGTTGATGACCTTTGGAGTGGCTCAAATGGCTCTTGGATTGCTCAGATCACAAACCCTAGATGCAGATGACTTTGAACCAATGTAGTGAATCAAAGATGTAATATGAGATGCTATGATTGACTTATGCATATGAAAAGATCACAAGCCATGGTGTGAATGGGTGAGGGAAAATTTAGGGTGTTTACACTCCTTACAGGCCAAAGATGAATGGCGTTGTTGAGGCAGCTAACAAGAATATCAAGAAGATTGTACAAAAGATGGTGGTTACCTACAAAGACTGGCATGAAATGCTACCGTTTGCCTTACATGGGTACCGAACGTCAATCAGAACATCCATTGGGGAAACGCCGTATCAACTTGTGTATGGTATGGAGGCAGTCCTACCTGTTGAAGTTGAATTACCTTCCCTGCGAGTACTAATGGATGTCAAATTGAACGAGGCAGAATGGGTCCGATCCCGATATGAACAACTGAATCTGATTGAAGAAAAAAGATTAGCTGCAAGTAGGAGATCTTGTGCTGAAAAGACTCCTCCCTCCTCATACAGACCACAGGGGCAAGTGGACTCCGAATTATGATGGCCCATTCATAGTAAAGAAAGTTTTCTCCGGTGGAGCACTGATGCTCAGTACTATGGATGGTGAAGACTTCCTGTCCCCTGTGAATTCAGATGCAGTTAAAAAATACTTCTCATAAAATGACCCGCTGGACACAAAAAAAGAATGTAAGTCCAGGCAAAAATAGGGCATCCCGGCGAGTCAAAAACAGAATAAAAGACTCGGCAAAAATAAGGGAAAAAAATGTACACCCGCTGAATTGAAAAGCCGCATTGGACGACTCAGGAAAAAAGGGTATCCCGGTGGATTGAAAACCCGAAAGGGCGATCTACGCAAAATGAGGGAATAAGCGAACAACTGCGTTCTGAATTTGTCTGTATTACTTACAACATGGTAAACTCCGAAAGGTTCAAGCTTCGTTCAGAATCAGCCTTCTTCAGAAAGCAAGATGAGAAGAACGTCAATGTCATACGAGTCATAGCAAAAGGGAAGCTCGCTGAAGCGTCATCAACATTGCCGACACCTTTTCGTTTCTCATTTTGTAACAATCTCCTCATTTCAGGGGATCCGTTTCTTTGACTGTATTTGCCCATTCAGGGGCACATAAATTAATAAAATCAGATTTTCAGTCACACTTTGTCTCGTACATTTTATTTGCAAAAAATATCCAATGTCCTTAATATATTGATTGCATAAATACAGATGCGTCTTTTCTGAATTACATGCTTACAGGAAATATATTTGCTCCCAGGAGTGCCTAAATTCCTATGAGGGAATCCAGTAAGGGATACCTCAGGATACTTGTACGCTTCTTTGTCATCACAGGATTGCAGGTACTCAAGGTGTGACATGGGACATGAAAGTTCCTCCTCGGCAAGTTGTCAAATCACCATTTTCACAGCACATCTTCCAAACAAAACCAGGGCTACTTTCTCCCCAGCAGAGTTGCCAGTCGTCATTCCTCCTCAGCCAAGTGTCAGACAGGGAACCATCTCCCCACAGAGTTTCAGCCTCTACCCAGAAAAGCAATGCCCGAAAATCTCACAACAGAGTGACGAAAGCCTCTACGGACCCTGGCTAGGCTCATCATCATTAGGATGGGTCTATCAGTGACCTATTCCCCACGCAGAGTCATATATGCCAAATCTACCAATGATCTCATCCCCAGCTGGGATACCCACTTCAAGCAGATCAACCGGAGATCTCCACAGTAACGGGATCTGAATCCCGGATCGGTATTTTTGCATAATCATAGCATTCGCATCATATTTTCCCCACAGAGCGTAGCATTCCGTCTAATACGGAGAATTGCGGCAAAAATAAAACATATTGCATAAATCATAAGCCATGTGTCGAACCAAACTCGTAAATACTAACATTCCATGCCTCTCAAACTCCCCGGCAGAATGTTAAAGCATTTCCTTTACACTCACAAATATAGTGACATTCTCCTTTTGGCACTCGTCTGTGTCATCATTCCCCCAGTAAAATCTCTCGAGCAAACAGATGCTTATACATTGCACTCGTCTGTGTCATATCCCCAGCAGAAAGCCAAAGCGTCTCCTTTGCACTCACTAATACATATGTGTTTTTTCTCCTTTAACACTCGTCTGTGTCACTCTTCCCCAGCATGATTACCTAAACATTGATTGTAAATCAAATACTTGTTTATAGTACAATTCTTCCGACACCCGTCCGTATCGTGCTCTCCCCGGCAAGTTGAACACTCGTCTATGTCTCACTCATCACTTTTCACTCATACTGATACTCGTCCGTATCTTGTATATATCACTTAAATCCCCTCAGAATCAACACTCGTCAGTGTTCTTTGTTAACCAGTTGGTACTCGTCTGTATCGTCATCTCTGAACATGCGTCAATCGTTTGTTTCTACTGATACTCGTCAGTATCATAGTCTTAAGGATGCTCGTCCGCATCTTTAATCTATACACCGTGTCAGACACTTATGTCTTTGCCTCCTTGAAATCAGACACTCGTCTGTGTCTACTACTCCCCAGAAGAATTCCCGGCAAATCTTGATAAACTAGTTCCTTTCTATCTAACATTCGTCCTATGTTATGATATTTTCGGCAGCCGTACCCTGTCAGGTGATCGTCCTTCACCTTTTTGATGATCATCCTTCATCACCCCCAGCAGAGTCTCTATTCGTTAGAACCCCTTCCTATCCGACATTCGTCCTATGTCGTTATATTTTTAGCAGCCGTCCCCTGCTAGGTGATCGTCCTTCACCTCTTGATGATCGTCCTTCATCATTTCATCTGATGGTCGTCCCCATCGTTGATTTTGTTATCTGACATTCATCCTATGTCATGATAAAACCCCAGAGCAGCCGTACCCTAATAGGTGATCTTCCTTCACCTCTTGATGATCTTCCTTCGTCATGTTTATCCGATGGTCGTCCCCATCGTTGCCTCTTTATATCCGGCATTCGTCCTATGTCGTGATGCTTGTGGCAGCCGTACCCTTCCAGGTGATCGTCCTTCACCTTTGATGACCGTTCCTCATCATCTATTTATTCAACCTGATGGTTGTCCCCGTCATTTACCTTTAATACCTAGAGAGTCTTATTTCTTTACTTGATGGTCGTCCCCATCTCTCTGTTTCCCTAGCATGTCGGTCGTCCCCGTCATTACTTCATCCCCGGCAGTCGTGCTCTGCTCGACGGTCGTCCTCCGTCGCCCGCACTTTATAATTATACTTTATTTTCTTTTACAATCTATATCCCTTTTCTTCTTCATTTCAGTGAGTGCAAATTTTGGACTGTCTTTAGTATTCAACCACAAGTTATCTTGTTTGCCTGTTAAGCCGTCGCTTACATCCTACACAGCTAACTCATGTTTGAATAGGGGAAGCTGTAAACACCCCAAATTTTCCCTCACTCATTCACACCATGGCTTATGATCTTTTTATTTGCATAAGTTCAATCATATCATCTCATATTGCATTTTTGCTTCACTGCATTGTTTCAAAGCCATCTGCATCTAGGGTTTGTGATCTGAGCCATCCCTGAGCCATTTGAGCCACTCCAAAGGCCTTCAATCATCTCAAGAGGGTCCATGTATATTCAAGCATCATATTATATCCTCCCAGGATCAAGGAAGTCAAAGAATCACAAGAACTGAGGAAGGTGTGGAAGCAGAGCCAGGCTTAACTGCACAGATGACCTAAAATTAGGGTTTTGGTTTCAGAGGCCATAACTCCAATTTTTTTGGTCATTCTTGATTCTATTGGTCTCTATGTGTTATGAGGATCATGCATATCAATTTTCATGAAGAAATTCAATGGGGAAGGCATCTGATCAAAAGGTGACTTCTTGAGCAAATCAGTGCAAAATCAGGGCATCTGAGGCCCCCAATCACCCAACCAAAGGGTGTTCTCCATCATTTTGAAGGTATATGATCTTTATTTGACCTTATAAGATGTTATAAGTTCACAAAATTAAAGAATTTCAAGCCATTTGCAAAGTTGCCATTTTGGGAAAGTGACTTGTAATGAAAACTTGCCATTTTAGGAAAGTTTTTCAACCTCCTCTTTTTGATCCAAAAATGCTTCAAATGAAAAAACTTTGGTCATGGAAGTTGTAGATTGGATTCTCCCATTTTCAAAAAGTACAAGAACTCATTCTAATTCATTTTAGATCAAAAGTTATGGCCTTGCAAAGTTGGACAAAATCACTAAATTTCCACTTTTGCACCAAAGGGGGAAACTTGCAAATTCACATGCCAAGCATTTCTATGACTTCAAAATGAGTTCTAAGCATCACATAAACATAACACATGACCTAAAAATCAGAATGGCCCAAAGGATTCTCATTTCTATGCCTTGAATTACAAGTTACATAAGGCATTTTTCTCATGAAGCTTCAAATTGAATCTTTGCAAAAGGAACCTTTTATGATTGGATTGATTGTTAATTGGTCTCAAAGCATTCTAGCAACTTCATATGGCTCATGTTGCTGCATTTTGCCCAAGAAATCACAAGATTCTTTGCCTTGGTTAATAAGAAAGCTCAAAGGGCGAAATATGCAAGAACTTTGGAAACTCTTGATCAAGACCATCCAGCTCACAAAATCAAATCCAAAGGCCTTCCTTGACTCAAGCTAAGGCAGGACAAGCCCTAACATCTCCTCTGACCCGAGCCATACCCATAGTACACAAGATCTTGACTTTTTTCATTTTTGCCCATGCCAATCAAACTGTGCCACTACCAACTCTCTGCCCAATCATTGCCTCATATGTGGACCTCAAGCATCCCAAAACACAACACACACAAGCCTGCAACCTCCAAGAATCCAGGATTCACAAAAAATGTAAAAAACTTCACCTCTTCGAAATTTCTCCCACAACCATCAAACCTCCATTTTTCCTTCACCAATGAGTCACACATCTGTAAACACCCCAAATTTGCCCTCACCCCTTTCACACCATGGCTTGTGATCATCCTCATATGCATAAACACAATCATATCATTTCATATCTCATTTTTTGGCATCTGCATCTAGGGTTTGTGATCTGAGCAATCCCAAAGCTTCTTGAGGCATTCCAAAGGCTACCAATCAATTCAAAGTGGTCCATGTGTGTTCTTATATCATTTTTCATCTCCTCAAAGTCAAAAATGCAGAAGAATCACAAGAGCTAGGGTTTGAGTGGATGCAGAGCCAGGTTGAACTGCACAGTTGACTGAAAATTAGGGTTTTGGTTTCAGAGGCCATAACCCCAAATTTTTTGGTCATTCTTGTTTCCATTGATCTCTATATGGTATAGGGAGTATGCATATCAATTTTCATGAAGAAATTCCATGGGGAAGTCATCTGATCAAGAGTTGACTTTTCAGACAAGTCAGTGCAAAATCAGGGCATCTGAGGCCCCCAATGACCCAACCAATGGGTGATCTTCATCATTTTGAGTGTATATGTTCTTTATTTGATCATAGAAGAAGATTGAAGTTCATGAAAATCAAGAATTTAGGGTTTTTGCAAATGTTGACTTTTTGGGCATAGTTGACTTTTCAAGAATGCATCATTTTAGGTCATTTTTTCAAGCCTTGATTCTTGATCCAAAAAGGCTTCAAATGGAAAAACTTTGGTCATGAAAGTTGTAGATCTCATCTTTACCTTTTCAAAAAGTACAAGAACATGATCAAACTCTTCTTGGATCAAAAGTTATGGCAATGCAAAGTTGGCTAAAATCATTGATTTTCAAGGCATGCCCTAAGTGAGAATTTTGCAAAACCTTGAACCAATGCATCATGTGACCTCTAATTCATTTCAAACCATTACACAAACATTCTCTAAGTCCTAAAAATCAGAATTGGATCAAGTTTGCTCATGGTTTGGTTTGTGTAACAAGACTTTATCACATGTGAACCAAAGTTGTCACAAGTTGCAAAACTCATGATCATGCTCCCTCCTACTTGCAGCCTTGGATGCTGAGCTTTGCTAGCCTCTCACCTCACCTTGCTGCACCAGCCCATGCCCATGTACTTGCCTAGATCATGAGCCATGCTTCTCTTACACATTATTTGACTTTTTGCAAAAGTTGCCTTACCAATCAATAAAGCACATGTCAAATCAACTGACCAATGAGAGAGAGTTATGTGGACAATTTGCAAGCAAAACATAAGAAGAGGCAAGGCTGAAACATACACATTCACCACATTCACAAAATCCCTTCACATTGCAAAAACCTTCGAATTTCTCTATACAGCCTGCAAACACTCAAACTTTCTTCATCATCCAACTCAACACACTTCATAGACAAGAAACCACCCAAAGCATAAGCCTGAAACAGCCAGAAAACTCCATTGCCATCATTCACTTCAGTTTGCAGTTTCATTCGAAACTCTCACCTTAGCTCACAAACACACAAACAAACACTCCAGACCTTCTCCATCCATCCTCAGGATCACATAGAACCCATCACCATGACCTGAAACCTTCAGAAACACCATTGCCATTTTTGATCAAGCTGAAGCAGTTCCTTTCGAAACTCATCATCAAGCCAACTTAAACTCCATTTGAGCATTCAAACATCATCAAGAGGTTCTAAGGAGTAGATTGCACAAGGAGAGGTGGCCAGAAAGTTCCTAAACTGAAAGCTCCAAATCTCAGGTAGCTCGAAAATAATTTTTCCAGAAATCATTTTTCTTGTTACAAACTTGTTCTATGTGATTCACTGATCATCATGATGTTCTTAGTTTTTGAAATGGTTTTGATTTGAGAGTTTAATTTGTTTCTGAAGCTTGCGTGACCTAGAACTTCTTCTCTTCGATTCAGTTTATTTAGGAAATATAAATGTGTTTTAGGATAGGGGTTTGATTCGTGAGGATGTGAGGATCATTTACCTGGTCTTAGGTTTCATTTTTGTTATGATTTGAGAGGTTTGGGAGATTTTCAGGTGAGCTGCTCGCCGGAGAAGACGACCGGAAGTCTTCTCCGGCAGCCTGAGTTTGATTAGGGCTAATTGTCATTAATTAAGCAACTTTGAATCTGGTCCCTTGGATGGACTCTCCCGCGCGCGAATGAAAGGCTGAGATGAGCCATTAGAAACCCTAACCCTGATTATCCATTTAATTCCTGATTAATTAATTCATAATTTTAATTTAACCAAGTTTGAATTTGGACCACTGGATCACGCGCCAAGTCAACCATCTCCTCCCCAGATTGCATCCCAGCCTCTCATTCTGATTACTTTCATTTTTATTTAATTTTAATTCATTTCTTTCTCATTTGTTTTGCATATTTAATTTAAAATAGCAAAAATATCTTAAAAATTATGAAACTTTTTCTTTAAAGTTTTATTAATTTTTATGACCCAAAAACATTTTTATTTTATTTTTTATCATTAAAAAAGTATTTTTAAATATTTAAAAGATTATTTTTAATTGATTAATGGGAATTAATTAATTAAAAATACTTTTAGATATTTAAAAATTACAAAAAAATTCATGAATTGTTCTAAGACATTTAGAAACATTGTCCAACCTTCAAACCAAATTTCTTTTTTGATCTTGATGCATTTTAAGAATTTTTCATTGAATTAAATCATTTTTTATGCATTATTTTGATCATGGATTCAAAAATTCATTTCTGCCTATTGGTGAAGGTTGAGACATTGATTCTTTTTGCTTTGTCTTGTGTTTGGCATGTAGATTCTAGGGTAAAAGGGCCATGAATTGTTCTTGCATTTTCAAATTGTTTGGCATTTGTTTTGTTAAGAACCCTAAAAAACCCTAATAACTTAGAAAATTCATATCTTGAGTTTGGTTGAGAGTTGAGAGCTCCCCTTTGGGCAGTGGTTCATCATAGGCCTAGGGTTTCTTTGGGTACCATTTTCCATTTTTACTTTAGGGTTTTGCTTCTGTTTTTGGTTTGTGTTTGATGTTTGATCCATGAACCCTAATTTGGGCTTTCATTTGCATCCTTCTTGCATTCTCTTGCATAACATGACTTGTCTTTGCATTTTGTGCATTCTTGTGATTCATTTGACATCTTAAGACATGTATAAAGCATCTTTGATCATTGCATTACATATTTGCCATGTCATTTGTCTTGTATGATTCATAACTTTTCATGCTTGTTCATGCTCCTTAGCTTGCATCATATGCATTCATAAGCTTGTATGATCATCCCCATTGTCTTGCCTCATGTTTGCAGCACCTCATAACATCATAATCATCATCACCATGCTTCTGGTTTGGTCTAGCATCATGCCATTTCATTTCATCTTGCATTGCATTGCATTTCTTCCTAACATTTCAGGTGGTAAGTAAACTTGAGAAGTGGATTTGCCTTCACTTCTCATAACTTTTCTTTTCATCTTTCTTGCATCCATTGCTGCATTCTTATATGTGTTTGAGTTTGAGCTTGCTCATTCTTCTTCCTCCCATTTTCTTTCTTCAAGTGACTTGACTTCTTGAATGAAGCAAGTCACTTTGCTTCTCTTGATCCTGTTCATCTGCTTCCTGGTGATTCTTCTGAAGTTTGTTCTTGAAAACCTCACAAACCTTAGGATCATCCAAGCATGATAATGAATTAGGGTTTTGATTAGTCCCCCCATAGTTTTACCTTTGTGTCTCTCTTTGTGTCTTCTCTTCTCACCTCATAATCAGGGACTAAACCCTAAAGGCTTTAAGACTTTGTGGTTAGGGTTATGCCTGCATCCTTATCTTAGGATGGAGTGTATAACTTTAATCCTAAGTCTTGAACCCTTAAGGTGTTTAAATCTCTTAATCAATTCATTTAATAAGTATCAAGACATCACACTTGTAACTTGGGCCTTGCATTAGGGTTATAATTCTTCCTTAAGTGGTTAAGAAGGACTAACCCTAGTGTTAATGGACAAGTCCCCCTCAAGTTGTCTTACAAACCATAAAAATCACTTCATCATCATATCATTAATCTAAAATTCACTTAATAAAGGCTTGTTTTGTCATGGGCTTAATCCCTAATCATGGATTAAGTTGAGGAGTTTTCCTCAACTTAAACATTCTCATCTATTATCCTTCTTTTAGGATGGTGTAATGAGTCTGTTTAATCCTTGATTATGGCTTAACCTCATTACTCAACACTAAACAAAAATCCCAAAAACATCTAAATAATCACAAGTAGGTTAATGATCTTAATCCTACACCAAAGGTGATTAAGTGTGAGAATCTGACTTCACACTTAAGGTATTCTCATTACCCCTAATCAGAGGGAAGATGTGATGAGTTTACTAAATCCATTGGTGTAGGCTTAAGCTCATTTTCTTATGACAAAAATCCAAAAAGGAATAAAAGACTGAAAACTCAAAAACAAACAATAATCGTCTCCTTCGGGATTCTTTTCTCATCACCTTCACTCACAAACGAGAACTCGCTTCTTCCGTCTAATGCAAGACAGTAAGCACCTGAGCCAGACAGGTCATACACTTGAGCATTGACAAGCAAGCAGTTCATCAAGTCAATTCACCTTTCAGTCTCTTTGGGTCGAACTACGGTGTTCTGACTTCCTCATTGCACGAGAGGATACGTAGGCATAACTTAACGGTTATCGAACAAAAGTCTCTGTATATTCCCCCTCCTTCCAGCATTATTCTCTTAAGCCTCATGATCTTGAGCATACTCTTTTCCTTACACTGACACTTTCATACTTCACTTATGCACTTCACACTTCTCATACACTGACACCTGTACATCTCTTTCCAGCTATTTTATGCACAGATTGCACTGACACTACCCCTTTAAAACACAAATCTTTTAAGCGTGGATCCCGTCGAGTACGGCGGACAATCTGGGTGCTAATACCTTCCCAGGTTGTAACCAACCCCCTTTCTCAGTCTCTCTGGTTCGCAACCGTCTTATCCATATCTTTCTAGGTCTATGCAGCATTGCCTTTCCTCCGGGATAAAAATGCCTAGCTGGCGACTCTATTCATCTCCAGTGAGTTCACGGCTGTGTGTTCTCACTGTTCCCTTTGCCGACCGTTCGCGTCTGTACCTTCATCTGACCCCGGTGTCACTTGTCGGGAGCGACAGCTTGGCGACTCTGCTGGGGAACCTTATACTGCAACCAGGGCTGCTGGTTCTTTTGGTGGGTTCTTCCTAGCGCTTGATTGATTTGTGTTTACTGGGGTGTTATATGCTATTTGTGTTTGTATATTTGCTTTATTTTTGCTTTATGTACAGTTGATTTATTGCTTTCTTTATAGCTTTATATTTTTCATACTGTCATACTGTGCTGGCTGGATCTGGTTTTTCTTTGGTGGGTGGGTATTTCATTGAGAGTTAAGGTCCTATACCTGGGACCTGAGTGACACCTAGGCTAGAGTGAATCATATTCTTTCCCATTCCATTTCGGTCTGGTGCGGGAATATGAAACACGGTTCAGATATGGGTTTCTTCTTGAGAACTCTGTGTTGCAGATTTCCTGCAATGCTAGGGCTATCTGGGAAGCCTGCTAAGTCTGGATGACCTTTTAGTACTGACCTTCAGAAACTGAGGTGAATTAGAGGAGGAACTTTTATGGCTATTGTAAACACTGTACCTCCGGGTTAGAAGTGTTTACACTTCTCATAATTGATCCAAGTCTGAGGATCCTTGTTCTAGATCACCACCTGTGAGGGGGTTGGGCTGTTTACAGGTTTGCAGGTACCTTGACCTCAGAATACCCTGTTACTTTGACTTTGTTAAGAATGCTCCATGTTGGATAGTTCTTGTGGTTCTAAACCCTGGACATGTGGCTCTTTATTTGAGTCCCCCACCCTGGTTACTGGATTTTTAGACCTCCATCTGGAATTCTTGGACACACATGGACCTATACCAAGGCAGTTAATCAGATCCAGCTCAGTCACAGACCCTTGCATATCATTTGCATACATACTCATTGCATCATATTAACATTTGCTTATTTGTGTTTCAGGGTATCCACTTTCATCTGGTTTTGGTTTTGACCCCATCTGCAGTTTTGACCTATCTCCACCAGCACTTGCTTCAGTTTGTCAGCCATATACTTCAGTTACTTGCACTAGCCAGCCAGTGGCCCACTCCTCAGCATCTTCATCAGCACTTATCCTACTCAGTCTTCAGCATTATGGCTCCAAAGAAAAGCAACATCACTTATCATTTCTTCCAACCAGACTTATCAGACATCAGGAGGATCCAAACCCTGATCACCCCAGATCACATTCCTCTGTTCAGGGAGCATTATGGGGATATACTTGACTTGGTCATGGATCTGGACCCATCTCAGAGAAGCCTGATCCATACCTGTATTCAGTTCTATGACCCCCCATTGAGATGTTTCACCTTTCAAGACTTTCAGTTGGGGCCACTTCTAGAAGAATACTCATCATTGACTGGTCTGCCCATCAAAAGAGAAATCCCATTCAACCCTGAAATGGTCTTTCCTAGCAATGGAGAGGTAGCAAAAGCTTTGTATCTGGAGCCTGTTTTGATTGAACATCATATGACCTCTAAAGCTGGAATCCCTGGATTTCATCTGGACTTCTTAATTTCTCAAGCTAGTTTGAAGGCCTCCTTGGGGGAGTGGAAAGCTGTCTGTGCCCTGTTGGCCTTAAGTGTATATGGAATTGTGCTGTTTGCAGATGAGCCTCGATTCATCAGCAAGAATGCAATCCATTTGTTCATCCTGAAGAACCCAGTGCCAACTTTACTGGGTGATCTCTATTACTCAGTCCATCAGAGAAATGAGAAGCAGAGGGGAAGATTAGTGAGGATTTGTGCTCCATTATTTCATGCTTGGCTTCTCAGGCATCTACCCAGGACAGATGCATTTCTAAATCCTCATCAGCAAAGCAACTGGGCTAAGAGGCTCACTACTCTCACTTCAGCAGATATCAGATGGTGTACTCAGAGCACCAAAGGCAGGGATATGATCACCAGCTGTGGGCACTTTCCCAATGTGCCCTTGATAGGAGTTAAGGGAAGTATCAACTACAACCCTCTGTTGTTCAGAAGGCAATTAGGCTATGCACTGGTTCATACTCCTAGGGAACAAGATTTGGTGGAGACCCTCTACTGTGAGAACAAGATTAGTCTGGCAACTGTTAGGCAGGCTGCCTGGGCCTGGGATCATGTTCAGACTAAGGGAATCACCATTCTGGGGAAGTGCAATAATGTGGCATCAGTCCAATATTATGAGTGGTCCCATGCTAGGGCCCAATTCTCTGGAATGCCCTTTACCATAGAAGACATGCCTGAGTCATCTTCAGCACCACCCCCTGCCACTATCAGTTTGGAAGAGTTTGAGAGCTTGAAGGAAAGAAATGAGAAGTTAACTCAAGCCTTGCAGAAGACCCTCCGGGAGAGGAGTGAAGGTGTGAGGGAGATTGAAAGATTGGAGAAATTGAGGGTAAAACACTTGACCAAGATTGAGAAGTCTGGAGATTATATCAACAAGTCTAAGGCTGGTGAGCAGATTCTGAAGAATGCTTGTAAAGAAGCCCAGTTTCAGAGAGCAAGAACAGACTTGTATTTAAAGGAGAGTCAGGCCAGGTGGGTCCGGATCACTGAGGCCCGTACTCTAGAAGACAAGAGAGTTCAAGACAAGATGGAGCAGATAGAAAAAGCCCTGGCAGCAGCCCAGGAGGAAATATCAGAGCTGAAAATCAAAGCAGGATTGAAGAGGTCAAAGGACCAAAATCAGAATAAGAAGTTGACTGCAGCTGTTGCAACAAGAAACCTTCTCATCAGAAATCTTATGGAGCATCCGGCTGATCCTGTGACCGAAGCACTTCTCAAGGAAGTTCGTGAGGATGAGTTTGGCCTTGGAGTTTGATCATTTGCTTGTTGTTGTTCCTTTTCCATGTACTTTTGCTTTTTGTGATGTATTTTGGCCCCTTTGAGGGTTTGTGTTGTAAAATGAACAAATTGTATTATTCCACTTTTGTAATATATCTGTGTTGGTTTCTATCTGGGTTCACATCAAAAACAACTTCAACAGCAGCATCTTCAAGGGTCTGGAAGGGTCAAAACCGAAGGCCAAACCGGATACCTTGAGAGCAAATAAGCATAATTGCATTGCATACTAACCCTCTGTTTGTTTTGTAGGTTTTTGTTTTGTTATTGCTAACCTCTGTTGTGATCTCAGGAATTATTGCTCGCCGCCGGGTATTTCCTCTCAACAGGCCTCACAGGTACCCAACTAGAAACAACCTTCCGGGAATTCAGATGGATCAGATGCAACAAGACCTTACGGAGGTCAGAAACCAGATGGCAAACGAAAGGTTAGAGATGAGAATGCAGATGACGCAGTTCATGGAAGTTATGAACAACATGGCTCAGAGCCAGGAGAGACTGAGGGCCATGGTGGAGAGGCAAAATCAAGAGGAGCCTCATGTAGGAACTGCAGGCACCAGTAATAATGAAAGGGTGCAACCACATGTTAACCCCCCTGTGTTTGGCCCACATCTCCATCCAGAGGCTAACATCCCAGTCAACATTCAAGGGACAGCCACAGCAGCCAGAGTACTTCAAGAAGATCCTCAGGAGGACCAGTATACAGTAATGGGTGCCGGAGAGGAAACTTATGATAGACGGTTGGAAGAAATAGCTGAGAAATTGAGGTCCTTAGAATCTCAAAATTCTTTGGGTTTCGACGTTATGGACATGGGTTTGGTAGACGGGGTCAGGATCCCCCATAAGTTCAAGCCTCCTTGTTTCGAAAAGTATAATGGGACTTCATGCCCCCGAACTCATTTGCAATCATTTCTGGGAAGGCTGAAAGCCTATACAATGGATGAGAAACTCTGGATGTTCTACTTCGAAGATAGCTTGACTGGAGCATCAAGGGAATGGTATTCCCATCTGACAAGAGCAACTATAAGATGCTGGAAGGACCTGGCAGAAGCCTTCATCAGACAGTATCAGTATAATCTAGATATGGCACCCAACAGGACCCTCCTAATGGGAATGTCGCAGTCGTCGAGGGAAAGTTTCCGAGAATATGCACAGAGATGGAGGCAACTGGCTGCTGCTGTTCAACCACCAATGTCTGAGAGAGAAATGGCAGACATGTTTATGAACACTCTTCAGGGAACCTATATTGACAGGTTAGCTGCTTTCTCTTCCACCAGCTTCGCAGATGTTGTCATAGCTGGGGAGAGGATTGAAAGCCTGTTAAAGATGGGAAAGATCTCAGACAACGGTGCAAGCTCGTCCAGTAGTACAAGAAAGCCTTTTGCAGGCCCGAGAAGAACTGGAGAGACCAATGCCATCCACACCAACAGGGGTAGGCCCCAATATGCTCAGAGGTCAATAGCAGCAGTCACTATCCCTGCTCCAGCTCATCCACAGCCAGTCTATCAACCTCCTCAACAAAACTTCCAACAACAACCTCAGTATCAGCAGAATCAGTATCCTCCAAGGAACTTCAACAACAACTCCAACAACAACAATCAACAGAGGCCATTCCAACAGAGGCCATCTCAAGCTAACCGAGTGATCGACCCGATCCCAATGCCGTATGCTGCCTTGCTGCCACAACTTCTGAAACTCAACCTGGTTGAGCTAAGAACGTTGGCACCTCCGGATCCCAACAGTCTACCAAGGAACTATGACTCCAATGCTAGGTGTGCTTTTCACTCGAACGCACCTGGTCACAGTACAGAAAAATGCAGGGCTCTGCATATGAAGGTACAAGACTTGGTAGACTCCAAGGCTCTGAATTTTGCACCTCCGCCCAATGTCAATAAAAACCCTATGCCAAACCATGGTGGTCCCCGAATTAACGCCATTGAAGAAGACCAACCGTCTTATTTAATAACCAGTGTGGATCAGATCAGGACACCATTGGTGGAAATCAAAGCTCAACTCCGTGAAAACCAAATATTTCCGGGGTGTGAACTAGGATGTCCCTATTGCAATATCTCATGGAATGGGTGTGAGGACTTGAGGAATGGCATTGACAGCCTTATTCAGAGTGGCTTGCTACAGATCACTACATCATTTCCGACGAATCCGGCAACTTCATCAACAACGGTTTCAGACCCTCCTACAACTGCAGCAACTATTGTTCCCAACAATTCATCAGCACCATCAACAAGTACTTCATCAGTTCTCCCAAATGATCAGTTTTCAACAGCTCCTCCTGCTACAACTTCAGCTTCATTCCATTTCGACTCTCCATCAGCAACAACAACAGTCCTTCCAACAGTACCTCCTGCAACTCCAGCAATCGATCATGAAGATGTCTCCACCGTCACCATATTCTACGATCCTGAAAATAATTCCGCTTACCATTCAGAAGGTGCTGCTCCCACTAGAGCACCAGTTACCATCTTTTATGATCCACAAACAATTACAGTCCCTTCAGCAGCAGCAATCAGTCCAGTCACTGTCACGGTGCCTGGACCAGTACCATATGAAAGCAATAGGGCCATCCCCTGGCACTATGGCTCTGACGTATACTGCGAAGGAAGAAGAATCACTCTTGAAACATCAACACCTGCACCACAAGTAGATAATGTGGGGGGAGGCGGAGGCTTCACTCGAAGCGGACGTCTCTTTGCTTCACAAGTTCAAAGACCTACTGCCGAAGCAGAAGCTGCTGCTAAGGCAAAAGGAAAAGGCCCGGTGCAGGAAGATCCAGCTGCCAAAGAAGCCCTGAAAACTCCATTTGATCAGGAAGTTGATGAGTTTATGCGAATCATCAAAAAGAGTGATTATAAAATTGTGGATCAGCTTCACCAGACGCCATCCAAAATCTCTATCCTCTCATTGCTTATGTGCTCCGAAGCCCATCGGAATGCACTACTTAAAGTCCTGCACGCAGCTTACGTGCCGGAGGAGATTACTGTCAACCAATTGGAAACCGTGGTTGGAAATGTTACTGCTAGCAATGGGCTAGGGTTTACCAATTCTGACTTGACAGCGGATGGCCGTAACCACAACAAAGCCTTGCACATAACCCTGGAATGCAAAGGAGCTGTCCTTTCTCATGTGCTGGTGGACACAGGTTCTTCCCTGAATGTCTTACCAAAGAAGGCTCTGGTGAAGTTAGAATATGATGGATTGGCATTGAGACCCAGCAACCTGGTGGTGCGAGCCTTTGATGGTTCGAAGAGATCGGTTCTGGGAGAGATTGAGCTGCCTGTGACAATTGGCCCACAGACCTTTAAAACTATCTTTTATGTGATGGACATTCAGCCCGCCTACAGCTGTTTGTTGGGTAGACCCTGGATTCACGCCGCCGGCGCAATAACGTCTACCCTTCACCAAAAGTTAAAATTTGAGTGGGAAGGTCAAGTTGTCACAATCTGTGGAGAGGAGGACATTTTTGTCAGCCACCTGGAAACCTACAAGTACATTGAAATGGATGGAGAGATCCATGAAACAATGAGCCAGGGGTTTGAAGCTTTGAATGTGAATGAAGCATCTGCTGTATCTGGTACTCCCATGTCATCTTACCAACAAGCCCGGAAGGTTGTTGAAGAAGGAACTGCCCTAGGCTGGGGAAAGGTTTTAGCTGTGGAGGAGAAGAAGGACAAATTTGGGTTGGGTTACAGACCAACTCAACATCAAGCGAAGGCTGCTGCAGAGCCAGGATTTGTCAGTGGGGGGATGCTCACCCCCGATGCTATCAACTGTCTGGAAGACGAGCTGGAAGAGGAGCGCAATCTGGAGAATTGGATTCGTCCGAAGATCCCGGGGAGCAGTGTCTCGAACTGGTCTTCCCAGGAAATTATAAGAGTTACTCAAGCAGAGTAATTATTATTTCCTGTATTTTTATAGCATGCATCCAAGTCTTGCATCTTGCCCAAGATGACAAGACTCATTTTGTAACCAGGGCCATCTGTACTTTTGTGCAAACAAGATTAAATTAATGAAATATCAGACATCTTTTTGCAAACGAGTCCTTTTCTTTTATGCTCACTGTTTTTCCATTTTTCTTTTTGTACAAAAATAAATGGCGGTGTTTTCAAAATGATAACTTCATTTCACTTTTTCTAAAGCAAGATTAAAATCAATCACTAAAATGAACAAACTTAACCCTTGCAGAGAGTGCCTTCCAGACTGCACCGACAACAGCACGGCTATGACATCGTATGACTTTGACAATCCGATCAATCAAGCTGATGAAGGGGTTGATGAAGAATATGAGCTTCCTGAAGAGCTAGCCAGGTTGTTGAGACAAGAGGAAAAGGTCATCACTCCTCATCAGGAGGAGATTGAAGTGATTAATCTTGGTACAGACGAAGACGTGAAAGAAGTTAAAATCGGGGCCTGCCTGCAAGACTCAGTGAAGAGACAGCTGATAGATCTGCTTCAAGAGTATGTTGATGTGTTTGCTTGGTCGTACCAAGACATGCCAGGGTTGGATACCGACATTGTTGTGCACAAGCTGCCTCTGAGAGAAGAATGCCCACCGGTCAAACAGAAGTTGCGCCGAACTCGCCCAGACATGGCTATGAAAATCAAGGAAGAGGTACAAAAGCAATGGGACGCCGGGTTCCTTGCTGTGACTAGCTACCCGCCGTGGGTTGCTAACATAGTACCTGTGCCTAAGAAGGATGGCAAAGTAAGAATGTGTGTTGATTACCGGGATCTGAACAGAGCCAGCCCGAAAGATGATTTCCCATTACCTCACATTGACGTATTGGTGGATAACACGGCTCAGTTCTCGGTATTCTCCTTCATGGACGGATTTTCAGGATATAATCAGATCAAGATGTCACCTGAAGACATGGAGAAGACAACATTCATTACACCTTGGTGCACGTTCTGCTACAAAGTAATGCCATTTGGGCTCAAGAATGCTGGTGCAACATATCAACGGGCTATGGTGACATTATTCCATGATATGATCCACAAGGAAATAGAATGTTATGTGGACGATATGATCGCCAAGTCCCTTACAGAGGAAGATCACCTGGTGAATCTGCTGAAGTTGTTCAAGCGTCTGAGGAAGTACCAACTAAAGCTGAACCCCAACAAATGCACATTCGGGGTGCGATCCGGTAAGCTGCTGGGCTTTATTGTAAGCGAGAAGGGGATTGAGGTTGACCCTGATAAAGTCAAGGCTATTCAAGAAATGCCTGCACCGAAAACTGAGAAAGAAGTTCGAGGGTTCTTAGGTCGATTGAACTACATCTCGCGGTTCATATCTCACCTTACAGCGACCTGTGAACCTTTGTTCAAGCTGTTAAGAAAGGAACAAACAGTCAGGTGGAATGAAGATTGCCAGAAAGCTTTTGACAAGATCAAAGAGTACTTACAAGAACCTCCGATCCTCATGCCTCCAGTAGAAGGAAGACCTCTAATCATGTACTTGACAGTATTAGAAAAGTCGATGGGGTGTGTGCTGGGCCAGCATGACGAGTCTGGTCGAAAAGAGTATGCAATATACTACCTAAGCAAAAAGTTTACCGACTGTGAACAGCGTTATTCACTGCTCGAGAAAACTTGCTGTGCTTTAGCGTGGGCTGCTCGCCGACTGAGACAGTATATGTTGACCCACACTACCTTATTAATCTCAAAAATGGATCCAGTTAAGTACATTTTCGAGAAGCCAGCTCTTACCGGACGGGTTGCAAGATGGCAGATGATTCTCACAGAATACGACATACAGTAAACATCTCAGAAAGCCATCAAAGGCAGTGTACTATCTGAATATCTTGCTGAGCAACCCATTGATGACTACCAGCCTATGAGGTTTGACTTCCCTGATGAAGACATCATGTTCATTAAAGCAAAAGATCATGAAGAGCCAATACACACTGAAGGGCCCGACCCGGAAGAAGAATGGACTATGATGTTTGATGGGGCTGTTAACATGAATGGCCGTGGTGTTGGTGCAGTACTCATTACACCAAAAGGAGTTCACATGCCTTTCTCGGCGAAACTCACTTTCAACTGCACTAACAACGAAGCTGAATACGAAGCTTGCATTATGGGTCTTGAGGAAGCCATTGACCTCAGGATCAAAACATTGACCGTATTCGGAGATTCAGCTCTGGTAGTCAATCAAACCAACGGGAAATGGTACACCCACCAAGATCATCTGATACCTTACAGGGACTATACAAGGAGGTTACTGACTTTCTTTACAACGGTCAAACTTGAGTATATCCCTCGGGACGAGAATCAGTTTGCAGATGCTCTTGCTACCATTTCGTCCATGATCAAAGTTCAAGCTACTAACTTTGTACCTCAGATTTCAGTGTCAAGACTTGATAGACCAGCATATGTATTTGCAGCAGATGTTGTAAAAGATGATAAGCCTTGGTTCCACGACATTAAGTGCTTCTTGGAGGATCAGACATACCCACCTGGGGCATCTTCCAATGATAAGAAGACTTTGAGAAGGCTTGCTGGTAGTTTCTTCCTAAACACTGATGGGTCTTTATACAAAAGAAACTTTGACATGGTACTCCTCAGATGTGTTGATAAGTCGGAAGCAGATTTGCTGATGCATGAAGTGCACGAAGGATCCTTTGGTACCCATGCTGGAGGGCATGCCATGGCTAAGAAGTTGTTAAGATCAGGCTATTACTGGATCACAATGGATGCAGACTGTTGTGCCTACGCCAGAAAATGCCATAAATGCCAGATCTATGCAGATAAGGTGCATGTGCCTCCCAATCCTCTGAACATCATGTCTTCACCATGGCCCTTTGCCATGTGGGGCATCGATATGATTGGCAAGATTGAGCCGACTGCTTCAAACGGCCACAGATTCATCCTGGTCGCCATTGACTATTTCACCAAGTGGGTTGAAGCAGCCTCATATGCTAATGTTACAAGGCAAGTGGTAGCCAGATTTCTGAAGAGAGATATCATCTGTCGGTATGGAGTGCCCGAGCGAATCATTACTGATAATGGTTCCAATTTAAACAACAAAATGATGGCAGAACTGTGCCGGGACTTCAAGATCCAACATCACAATTCTTCTCCTTACAGGCCAAAGATGAACGGCGCTGTTGAGGCGGCAAATAAGAATATCAAGAAGATTGTGCAGAAGATGGTAATCACCTACAAAGACTGGCACGAAATGCTACCATTTGCCTTGCATGGGTACCGCACATCAATCAGAACATCCACTGGGGCAACACCGTATCAGCTTGTATATGGTATGGAAGCAGTCCTGCCTGTTGAAGTTGAATTACCCTCCTTACGGGTATTGATGGATGTTAAACTGAGTGAAGCAGAATGGGTTCGGTCCCGATTCGAACAACTGAGTCTGATCGAAGAGAAAAGATTGGCTGCAATCTGCCACGGGCAGTTGTATCAGAAAAGAATGAAGAAAGCCTTCGATCAGAAAGTCAGGCACCGAGAGTACCAAGTAGGAGATCTTGTGCTGAAAAGAATCCTTCCTCCTCATACAGACCACAGGGGCAAATGGACTCCAAATTATGAAGGACCATTCGTTGTAAAGAAAGTTTTCTCTGGTGGAGCGCTGATGCTCAGCACCATGGATGGTGAAGATTTCCCGTCCCCTGTGAATTCAGATGCAGTTAAAAAATACTTCGCGTAAAATGACCCGCTGGACATAAAAACAGAATGTAAGTCCAGGCAAAAATAGGGCATCCCGGCGAGTCAAAAACAGAATAAAAGACTCGGGCAAAAGTAAGGAAAATAAACAAAAAATGTACACCCGCTGAGTTGAAAAGCCGCATTGGACAACTCAGGCAAAAATGGGTATCCCGATGGATTGAAAACCCGAAAGGGCGATCCATGCAAAATAAGGGAATGAGCGAACAACTGCATTCTGAGTTCGTCTGTATCACCTGCAACTTGGTAAGCTTCCAAAGGATCAAGCTTCAATCAGAATCAACTCTCTCCAGAAAGCAAGACGAGAAGAACATCATTGTCATACGAGTCATAGCAGAGGAGGAAGCTCCTTAAAGCGTCGTCAACACCACCAGCACTTTATTTCTCAATTTGTAACAATCTCCTCATTTCAGGAGATATGTTTCTTTGACTGTATCTTTGCCAATTCAGGGCACATGAATTAATAAAATCAGATTTTCAGTCATGTTTCGTTTTTACATTTACGTTTTGCAAAGAGTCGTCTGATATCTCTAAAAATACAATTGCATAAGTACAGATGCCTTTCTCTAAAAATGAAAACACATGCTTACAGGGAATCTGATTATTCTCGAAAGTACTTAACTCCTATGACGGAATCCAGTAAGGGATACCTCGGGACCTTTTGTACGTTCCATTATCGTTGCAGGATTGCAGGTATCCAGAACGCAACCTGGGGCATGCAGGTTACGTCTCAGCAAACTGGCGAATCATTATCAACTCACATGGCACTGGGAGGTGCCCATTTCCCCAGCTGAGTAGCTCCCCATTGCCTTCCCCAGCAAAGTTGCCAAATCAACAAACAGGCTTAACACTCAGAATGCTCTATCCCCAGCTGAGTTGCCTCTCATTACTCTCCCCAGCTGAGTTGCCAACAAGCATTATCCCCAGCCGAGTTGCCATTCTTCCTCAGCAGAATGCAGAAATCAGGGAATCATCTCCCCACAGAATCCCCAGCTTCTATTCAGAAGAGCAGCGCATGAAGGATCACAACAGAGTACAGGAAGCTTCTACAAACCCCAGCTGGGTCCCATATTATAAGGATATGTCAATCAGTGACCTATATCCCCAAACAAATGCATCATTAGATCTACCAATGATCTCATCCCCAGCTGGGAGGTCCATTTCAAGCAGATCATCCAGAGATTTTCGCAGCATTGGGATCCGAATCCTGGATCTGTGCTCCTTTGCATAATCATAGTATTCGCATCATATTACACCCTCAGAGCGTAGCATTCCGTCTAAAACGGAGCATTACGGCAAAAATCGAGTGCATAGCATAATCATAAGTCACGTTGTGAATCAAACACTTGTGAATAATGAACCGTTCATCATCACTGTACAGAAACCCCCACCAGAGTCCCAGCGAAAGCAGCTGCCTCTCAAATCACAAACACCAGTATATACACCTTTTGGCACCCGTCCGTGTCATCACTTCCCCAGTAAAGTCGCCTGAACACCCTTTACAAACAAATCACCCTCATTACAGATACGTCCTGACACCCGTCCGTGTCATATCCCAGCAGAAAGCCAAAGACATCCTCTTTGCACTCACATGTACTTGTATATACACCCTTTTTGACACCCGTCCGTGTCGTATCCCCAGCGCAGTCGCTTACACCTTTATCAACTCATACTTGTTAATATTATACTTTTCTCTCTTGACACTCGTCCGTGTCACCCTCCCCAACAGTAAACACTCATCTATACAATACAATACTCACTACTCATGGTACGCTTATACAGACACTCGTCCGTATCTTGTATACATCATCACTCATATCCCCACAGATTCGACAGTAACCAGTTGGTACTCGTCCGTACCATCATCTCAGAACATTGCGTCTAATGTTTGTTTCTGCATGGTACTCGTCCGTATCATAGTCTTAAGGGTGCTCGTCCGCGTCTTTAATCCATACACCGTGTCAAACACTTATGTCTTCCTGGATATAGATACTCGTCCGTATCTATTTTTCCCCAGAAGAGTCCTTTCAGATGCAACACTCGTCCGTGTTCTTTGTTAACCAGTTGATACTCGTCCGTATCATCATCTCTGAACATGTGTCAGTTTGTTTCTACGTGATACTCGTCCGTATCATAGTCTTAAGGATGCTCGTCCGCATCTTTAATCTATACACAATACCAAATACTTATACCTTTTGTTCCTTGGATGTAAACGCTCGTCCGTGTTTACTACTCCCCAGTAGATCACCAACAAATTTTCTTTTTATCTAACACTCGTCCTGTGTTATGATACCTCTGAGAGCAGCCGTACCCTGCTGAGTGGTCGTCCTCCACTTCTTGATGGTCGTCCTCCATCATGCTCATCCGATGGCCGTCCCCATCGTTGATTTTAGCAGCCGTCCCCTGCTAGGTGGTCGTCCTCCACCCTTTGATGATCGTCCTTCATCACTTTACCCAATGGCCGTCCCCATTGTTGATTTTGGTTATCTGACATTCGTCCTATGTCATGACAAACCTCGAGAGCAGCCGTCCTCTGCTGAGTGGTCGTCCTCCACTTCTTGATGGTCGTCCTCCATCTTGCTCGTCCGATGGCCGTCCCCATCGTTGACCTTTTATCCGATGGCCGTCCCCATCGTTGATATTTTCGGCAGCCGTACCCTGCCAGGTGGTCGTCCTCCACCTTTGATGGCCGTCCCCATCATTTTTCTTTTATTCCCCAACAGAGCAGCCGTCCCCTGCTAGGTGATCGTCCTTCACCTTTGATGGCCGTACCCCATCATCTGTTTATTTCATTTATTCTTTAACCCGATGGCCGTCCCCGTCGTGGTCCCTTTTCCTTTTAGCTCGATGGCCGTCCCCATCGTTGGTCACTTTACCTTTATGAACTTGATGGCCGTCCCCGTCATGTTTCATTAATCCTCAGAAATTTTACAGTTTTATCGTGATGGCCGTCCCCATCATGATTTTATTTTCCCCAGCTAGTCGGCCGTCCCCGTCTTAGCTTTACTTGTTTTCCCCCAGCTAGTCGGCCGTCCCCGTCTCAGCTTTACCTTTTTATCCCCAGCATGCCGGCCGTCCCCGTCATTGCTTTATTTTCTGCATCTTCCCCAGCATGTCGGCCGTCCCCGTCATTGCTATTTACCCAGCAGTCGTCCTCTGCTCGACGGTCGTCCTCCGTCGCCCACACTTTACAATATACTTTATTTTGCCTTTTACAATCTATATCCCTTTTCTTCTTCATTCTGTGAGTGCAAATTTTGGACTGTCTTTGGTATTCAACCACAAGTTATCTTGTTTGGCCTGTTAAGCCGTCGCTTACATCCTGCACAGCTAACTCATGTTTGAATAGGGGCAGCTGTAAACACCCCAAATTTGCCCTCACCCCTTTCACACCATGGCTTGTGATCATCCTCATATGCATAAACACAATCATATCATTTCATATCTCATTTTTTGGCATCTGCATCTAGGGTTTGTGATCTGAGCAATCCCAAAGCTTCTTGAGGCATTCCAAAGGCTACCAATCAATTCAAAGTGGTCCATGTGTGTTCTTATATCATGTTTCATCTCCTCAAAGTCAAAAATGCAGAAGAATCACAAGAGCTAGGGTTTGAGTGGATGCAGAGCCAGGTTGAACTGCACAGTTGACTGAAAATTAGGGTTTTGGTTTCAGAGGCCATAACCCCAAATTTTTTGGTCATTCTTGTTTCCATTGATCTCTATATGGTATAGGGAGTATGCATATCAATTTTCATGAAGAAATTCCATGGGGAAGTCATCTGATCAAGAGTTGACTTTTCAGACAAGTCAGTGCAAAATCAGGGCATCTGAGGCCCCCAATGACCCAACCAATGGGTGATCTTCATCATTTTGAGTGTATATGGTCTTTATTTGATCATAGAAGAAGATTGAAGTTCATGAAAATCAAGAATTTAGGGTTTTTGCAAATGTTGACTTTTTGGGCATAGTTGACTTTTCAAGAATGCATCATTTTAGGTCATTTTTTCAAGCCTTGATTCTTGATCCAAAAAGGCTTCAAATGGAAAAACTTTGGTCATGAAAGTTGTAGATCTCATCTTTCCCTTTTCAAAAAGTACAAGAACATGATCAAACTCTTCTTGGATCAAAAGTTATGGCAATGCAAAGTTGGCTAAAATCATTGATTTTCAAGGCATGCCCTAAGTGAGAATTTTGCAAAACCTTGAACCAATGCATCATGTGACCTCTAATTCATTTCAAACCATTACACAAACATTCTCTAAGTCCTAAAAATCAGAATTGGATCAAGTTTGCTCATGGTTTGGTTTGTGTAACAAGACTTTATCACATGTGAACCAAAGTTGTCACAAGTTGCAAAACTCATGATCATGCTCCCTCCTACTTGCAGCCTTGGATGCTGAGCTTTGCTAGCCTCTCACCTCACCTTGCTGCGCCAGCCCATGCCCATGTACTTGCCTAGATCATGAGCCATGCTTCTCTTACACATTATTTGACTTTTTGCAAAAGTTGCCTTACCAATCAATAAAGCACATGTCAAATCAACTGACCAATGAGAGAGAGTTATGTGGACAATTTGCAAGCAAAACATAAGAAGAGGCAAGGCTGAAACATACACATTCACCACATTCACAAAATCCCTTCACATTGCAAAAACCTTCGAATTTCTCTATACAGCCTGCAAACACTCAAACTTTCTTCATCATCCAACTCAACACACTTCATAGACAAGAAACCACCCAAAGCATAAGCCTGAAACAGCCAGAAAACTCCATTGCCATCATTCACTTCAGTTTGCAGTTTCATTCGAAACTCTCACCTTAGCTCACAAACACACAAACAAACACTCCAGACCTTCTCCATCCATCCTCAGGATCACATAGAACCCATCACCATGACCTGAAACCTTCAGAAACACCATTGCCATTTTTGATCAAGCTGAAGCAGTTCCTTTCGAAACTCATCATCAAGCCAACTTAAACTCCATTTGAGCATTCAAACATCATCAAGAGGTTCTAAGGAGTAGATTGCACAAGGAGAGGTGGCCAGAAAGTTCCTAAACTGAAAGCTCCAAATCTCAGGTAGCTCGAAAATAATTTTTCCAGAAATCATTTTTCTTGTTACAAACTTGTTCTATGTGATTCACTGATCATCATGATGTTCTTAGTTTTTGAAATGGTTTTGATTTGAGAGTTTAATTTGTTTCTGAAGCTTGCGTGACCTAGAACTTCTTCTCTTCGATTCAGTTTATTTAGGAAATATAAATGTGTTTTAGGATAGGGGTTTGATTCGTGAGGATGTGAGGATCATTTACCTGGTCTTAGGTTTCAATTTTGTTATGATTTGAGAGGTTTGGGAGATTTTCAGGTGAGCTGCTCGCCGGAGAAGACGACCGGAAGTCTTCTCCGGCAGCCTGAGTTTGATTAGGGCTAATTGTCATTAATTAAGCAACTTTGAATCTGGTCCCTTGGATGGACTCTCCCGCGCGCGAATGAAAGGCTGAGATGAGCCATTAGAAACCCTAACCCTGATTATCCATTTAATTCCTGATTAATTAATTCATAATTTTAATTTAACCAAGTTTGAATTTGGACCACTGGATCACGCGCCAAGTCAACCATCTCCTCCCCAGATTGCATCCCAGCCTCTCATTCTGATTACTTTCATTTTTATTTAATTTTAATTCATTTCTTTCTCATTTGTTTTGCATATTTAATTTAAAATAGCAAAAATATCTTAAAAATTATGAAACTTTTTCTTTAAAGTTTTATTAATTTTTATGACCCAAAAACATTTTTATTTTATTTTTTATCATTAAAAAAGTATTTTTAAATGTTTAAAAGATTATTTTTAATTGATTAATGGGAATTAATTAATTAAAAATACTTTTAGATATTTAAAAATTACAAAAAAATTCATGAATTGTTCTAAGACATTTAGAAACATTGTCCAACCTTCAAACCAAATTTCTATTTTGATCTTGATGCATTTTAAGAATTTTTCATTGAATTAAATCATTTTTTATGCATTATTTTGATCATGGATTCAAAAATTCATTTCTGACTATTGGTGAAGGTTGAGACATTGATTCTTTTTGCTTTGTCTTGTGTTTGACATGTAGATTCTAGGGTAAAAGGGCCATGAATTGTTCTTGCATTTTCAAATTGTTTGGCATTTGTTTTGTTAAGAACCCTAAAAAACCCTAATAACTTAGAAAATTCATATCTTGAGTTTGGTTGAGAGTTGAGAGCTCCCCTTTGGGCAGTGGTTCATCATAGGCCTAGGGTTTCTTTGGGTACCATTTTCCATTTTTACTTTAGGGTTTTGCTTCTGTTTTTGGTTTGTGTTTGATGTTTGATCCATGAACCCTAATTTGGGCTTTCATTTGCATCCTTCTTGCATTCTCTTGCATAACATGACTTGTCTTTGCATTTTGTGCATTCTTGTGATTCATTTGACATCTTAAGACATGTATAAAGCATCTTTGATCATTGCATTACATATTTGCCATGTCATTTGTCTTGTATGATTCATAACTTTTCATGCTTGTTCATGCTCCTTAGCTTGCATCATATGCATTCATAAGCTTGTATGATCATCCCCATTGTCTTGCCTCATGTTTGCAGCACCTCATAACATCATAATCATCATCACCATGCTTCTGGTTTGGTCTAGCATCATGCCATTTCATTTCATCTTGCATTGCATTGCATTTCTTCCTAACATTTCAGGTGGTAAGTAAACTTGAGAAGTGGATTTGCCTTCACTTCTCATAACTTTTCTTTTCATCTTTCTTGCATCCATTGCTGCATTCTTATATGTGTTTGAGTTTGAGCTTGCTCATTCTTCTTCCTCCCATTTTCTTTCTTCAAGTGACTTGACTTCTTGAATGAAGCAAGTCACTTTGCTTCTCTTGATCCTGTTCATCTGCTTCCTGGTGATTCTTCTGAAGTTTGTTCTTGAAAACCTCACAAACCTTAGGATCATCCAAGCATGATAATGAATTAGGGTTTTGATTAGTCCCCCCATAGTTTTACCTTTGTGTCTCTCTTTGTGTCTTCTCTTCTCACCTCATAATCAGGGACTAAACCCTAAAGGCTTTAAGACTTTGTGGTTAGGGTTATGCCTGCATCCTTATCTTAGGATGGAGTGTATAACTTTAATCCTAAGTCTTGAACCCTTAAGGTGTTTAAATCTCTTAATCAATTCATTTAATAAGTATCAAGACATCACACTTGTAACTTGGGCCTTGCATTAGGGTTATAATTCTTCCTTAAGTGGTTAAGAAGGACTAACCCTAGTGTTAATGGACAAGTCCCCCTCAAGTTGTCTTACAAACCATAAAAATCACTTCATCATCATATCATTAATCTAAAATTCACTTAATAAAGGCTTGTTTTGTCATGGGCTTAATCCCTAATCATGGATTAAGTTGAGGAGTTTTCCTCAACTTAAACATTCTCATCTATTATCCTTCTTTTAGGATGGTGTAATGAGTCTGTTTAATCCTTGATTATGGCTTAACCTCATTACTCAACACTAAACAAAAATCCCAAAAACATCTAAATAATCACAAGTAGGTTAATGATCTTAATCCTACACCAAAGGTGATTAAGTGTGAGAATCTGACTTCACACTTAAGGTATTCTCATTACCCCTAATCAGAGGGAAGATGTGATGAGTTTACTAAATCCATTGGTGTAGGCTTAAGCTCATTTTCTTATGACAAAAATCCAAAAAGGAATAAAAGACTGAAAACTCAAAAACAAACAATAATCGTCTCCTTCGGGATTCTTTTCTCATCACCTTCACTCACAAACGAGAACTCGCTTCTTCCGTCTAATGCAAGACAGTAAGCACCTGAGCCAGACAGGTCATACACTTGAGCATTGACAAGCAAGCAGTTCATCAAGTCAATTCACCTTTCAGTCTCTTTGGGTCGAACTACGGTGTTCTGACTTCCTCATTGCACGAGAGGATACGTAGGCATAACTTAACGGTTATCGAACAAAAGTCTCTGTATATTCCCCCTCCTTCCAGCATTATTCTCTTAAGCCTCATGATCTTGAGCATACTCTTTTCCTTACACTGACACTTTCATACTTCACTTATGCACTTCACACTTCTCATACACTGACACCTGTACATCTCTTTCCAGCTATTTTATGCACAGATTGCACTGACACTACCCCTTTAAAACACAAATCTTTTAAGCGTGGATCCCGTCGAGTACGGCGGACAATCTGGGTGCTAATACCTTCCCAGGTTGTAACCAACCCCCTTTCTCAGTCTCTCTGGTTCGCAACCGTCTTATCCATATCTTTCTAGGTCTATGCAGCATTGCCTTTCCTCCGGGATAAAAATGCCTAGCTGGCGACTCTATTCATCTCCAGTGAGTTCACGGCTGTGTGTTCTCACTGTTCCCTTTGCCGACCGTTCGCGTCTGTACCTTCATCTGACCCCGGTGTCACTTGTCGGGAGCGACAACATCCTCCATAGAACCAAAGTCCACCATTGAAACAGCCTGAAACATCACATACCTAACCCTCCATTTCTGCTACACCAGAGTTGGGACTTTCAAACTAGCCAACATCAAGGGTTTTGAAGCATTCCACTAGCTTCAGGAAGATCAGAGGAGACTCTTTGCTTGAAGGGGAGGCTCTGGAAGCACACATTTGCAGCTCATCACCTCAGGTAGCTTCAAAAATAAAACTTTTCAGAGCTTAGATTTTTTGTTACAAAATGAAAGTACATGTCATGGGGATCACTCTGATGTTTTAGATTTGAAAATGGTGTGAAAATAAGCATTTTGTGCCCTTCTGAAATTTTTCCCGTGAAAATGAATGGCTTCGATTCTCTTTGTTCATGCTTAATAAATGGTGTTTGATGGTGGATTTAGGTTTAGTTTGGTTGGGGGATCATTTCTGGGCAGTTAATTTAAGTTGGGGTGGCTTGTATAGAGATTTAGGGTTTTGACCCGCCGGAGAAGATGACCGGAGCTCCCCTCCGGTCACCTAAAAAATCATTTAGTCCTAACCCTAATTTATTTTCCAGATGGATTCGTAGCCATTGGATGTGGATTAGTTTAGTTTTTGAGCGGCCCAGATCATTTCATTAATCCCTAATCTGATTTTATTAAGTTAATTAATTATAATTAAGTTAATTTGACCAGAGTCAATCCTGACCCTCAGATTGCGCGCGCAGTCAAACATCCCCCCCCAGGTTTGAATTCCAGCTGTTGGATGAGATTACTTTCCCTTTTATTCAATTTAATTTTCATTTTCATTGTATTTCTTTCCACGAATTATTAAAAATAGTAAAATACATTAAAAAATTCTGAAATTTTTTATCAAACCTTTTATTAATTTTCAGAACCCAAATATATTTTTATTTTTATTTTTTGCATCAAAAATTATTTTTAAATCATTTAAATGTTTATTTTTAATTAGTTAATGTAAATTAATTAATTAAAAATGCATTTAGGTATTTAAAAATCACCAAAAAATTCACATTGCATTTTAATACATTTAGAAACATTATCAAACTCTTCAAACAAATTTCTTTTTGGTTCTTGACCTATTTTGACATTTTTCATTGGAATTAAAGTTATTTAAAGGCAATATTTTGGTCCTAACTTAGAAAATTTTATTCTGCCTAACCATGAAGAGTTTGATGATGGTTCTTCTTGCATTGCATCCTTCATATCATTTAGTTTCTAGGGTAAAATTGGTTTGAATTTATCTTTCATTTTCAATTTAATGTACATTTTTCCTTTTGAAGTGCCTTGAAACCCTAGTTGACTTGAGAAAACCATAACTTCCATTAGGTTAAGACTTAGGTCCCCTCCTTTGGGCAGTGAACTAGTGTAGGGTTAGGGTTTCTTTGATCCCATTTTCATTTTTTTATCATGTCATTTGCTTCTGATTTTGAATTTTTTGTTGCATGTTATGCATAAACCCTAATTCTTGCCTTCATTTGCATCCATCTCTCATATGCTTGCATTCAAGAACTTGCCATAACACTTTATGCATCAACATGGCATATAAGACATCTTAGGACATATTAGAGTCATGTTTGATCATTGCATCATCCAATTGCCATGTTATGCATTCATCCCATTTCATAAACTTTCATGAACTTTTATGGTTCAAAGCATGCTTCATTTGCATCCTCATCCTTGTATGATCATCCACAATCCTTGACATGTATTTGCATCATCTCTTAGCATCATTGACATCATGTTTATGTTTCTGACTTTGGTTTGCATCATTGCATTTCATTTCATTTCTACTGCCATTTCATTTCCTTGTTGCTAACTTTTCAGGTGGTAAGTCATTGAGAAGTGAATTTTCCTTCACTTCTCATAATCTCTTCTCATCTCTCTTATGCATCATTTCTGCATTTTACTTGTGTATTAGAGTGAGCTTTCTCATTCATGCTCCTTCCCTTCTTTCTTTCTCCAAGCAACTTGTCTTTTTAAGTGAAGCAAGTTGTCCTACTTCTCTTTGCTTCTTCCTCCTTTCATATGCTTCTTTCCTGGTGGCTTCTATCCTGAAGATCTTCTTGCAAGCTTCATAAACCCTAGGAACCTCCAAGCATGATCACAATTAGGGTTTGATTAGTCCCCCATTTAGTTTTGCCTTTGTGTCATCTTTGAGTCTTCTCTTCCCACCTCATAATCAAGGATTAAACCTTAAAGGTTTTAAGACTTTGTGATTAGGATTATGCCTGTATCCTTCTATTAGGATGGAGTGTATAGCTTTAATCCTAAGTGTTAAACCCTTAATGTGTTTAATTCCTTCAATTAATCCACTTAATAATCATTAAGACATCAAACTTGTAACTTGGGCCTTGCATTAGGGTTCTAATTCTTACTTAATTGGTTAAGAAGGACTAACCCTAGTGTTAATGGACAAGTCCCCCTCAAGTTGTCTTACAAACCATAAAATCCATTTCTTAATCTTACCATTAACTAAACTCCACTTTAATAAAGACTTTGTTTTGTCATGAGGTTAATCCCTAATCATGGATTAAGTTGAGGAGCCTTTCTCAGTTTAAATGTTCTCATCTATTATCCTTCTATTAGGATAGTGTAATGGGTCCATTAAATCTTTGATTATGGCTTAAACTCATTACTTAACACTAAACAAAAACTCCCAAAACATCTAAATAATTGCAGGTAGGTTAATGATCTTAATCCTACATCATGGTGATTAAGTGTGAGGTGCTTACTTCATACTTAAGGTATTCTCATTACCCCTAATCATAGGGAAGATGTGATGAGTTTACTGACTCTTGGTCTAGGCTTAAGCTCATTAACTTATGACAAACACAAAAAAGCAATAAAAGATTGAAAACACAAAAAACAAACAATAATCATTTCCTTCGGGATTCTATACTCATCATCTTCACTCACAAACGAGAACTTGCTTCTTCCGTCTGATGCAAGACAGTTTGCACCGGAGCCAGACAGGTCATACACTTGAGCATAGACAAGTAAGCAGTTCACAAGTCAATTTATCTTTCAGACTCTTTGGGTCGAACTACGGTGTTCTGACTTCCTCATTGCACGAGAGGATACGTAGGCATAACTTAACAGTTATCGAACAAAAGTCTCTGTATATCCCCCCTCTTCCAGCATTATTCTTTAAGCCTCATAGTCTTGAGCTTTGCACTCCTATTCTTACACTGACACTTCACATATTTCACTTCACACCTCTTCTGCACTGACACTTGCATTCTTTCCAACTTTGGATACACAGATAGCACTGACACTTCCCTTTTAAAACACAAATCTTTTAAGCGTGGATCCCGTCGAGTACGACGGACAATCTGGGTGCTAATACCTTCCCAGGTTGTAACCAACCCCCTTTCTCAGTTTCTCTGGTTCACAACCGTCTTATCCATCTTTTCTTAGGTTTATGCAGCATTACCTTTCCTTCGGGATAAAAATGCCTAGCTGGCGACTCTATTCATTCCCTCTCTTTCGCCGACCGTTCGCGTCTGTACCCCTCTTGGCCCTGTGTCATCAGGTAGGAGCGACAGCCTGTAAGGAGAAGAATTGTGGTGTTGGATCTTGAAGTCCCGGCATAGTTCTGCCATCATTATCAGTAATGATTCGCTCGGGCACTCCATAACGACAGATGATATCTCTCTTCAGAAACCGGGCTACCACTTGCCTGGTGACATTGGCATAAGAACCTGCTTCAACCCACTTGGTAAAATAGTCAATGGCTACCAGGATGAATCTGTGGCCATTCGAAGCGGTCGGTTCAATCTTGCCAATCATATCAATGCCCCACATGGCAAAGGGCCAAGGTGAAGACATCACATTCAGAGGATTTGGAGGCACGTGCACCTTATCTGCATAAATCTGGCATTTATGGCACTTCCTGGCATAAGCACAACAGTCTGCATCCATTGTGATCCAATAAAAGCCTGATCTTAGCAACTTTTTAGCCATAGAATGCCCTCCAGCATGAGTACCAAAAGATCCTTCGTGCACCTCGTGCATCAGCAGGTCTGCTTCTGCCATATCAACACATCTGAGAAGCACCATATCAAAGTTTCTCTTATACAGGGAACCATCAGCATTCAGGAAGAGACTACCAGCTAGCCTTCTTAATGTCTTCTTATCATTGGAAGATGCCCCAGGCGCGTATGTTTGATCCTCCAAGAAGCATTTGATGTCGTGAAACCAAGGCTTATCATCTTTAACAACATCCGCTGAGAACACATATGCTGGTCTGTCAAGTCTGGATACTGAAATCTGTGGCACAAAGTTGGCAGCTTGAACTTTGATCATGGATGAAATGGTAGCCAGAGCATCCGCAAACTGATTTTCATCTCGAGGGATATACTCAAGCTTGACTGTTGTGAAGAAAGTCAATAACCTCCTTGTATAATCCCGATAAGGTATCAGATGATTCTGGTGAGTGTACCATTTGTCGTTGGTTTAATTAACTACCAGAGCTGAATCTCCAAACACAGTCAAAGTCTTGATCCTGAGGTCAATGGCTTCCTCAAGACCCATAATACAAGCTTCGTATTCAGCTTCGTTATTAGTGAAGTTAAAGGTGAGTTTTTTCCGAGAAAGGCAGATGAACTCCCTTAGGTGTAATGAGTACTGCACCAACACCATGACCATTCATATTGACAGCCCCGTCAAACATCATAGTCCATTATTCTTCTGGGTCGGGCCCTTCAGTGTGAATAGGCTCTTCATGATCTCTTGCTTTTATGAACATGATGTCTTCATCGGGGAAGTCAAATCTCATAGGCTGGTAATCATCAATGGGTTGCTCAGCGAGATAATCAGACAATATATTGTCCTTGATGGCCTTCTGAGATGTGTATTGAATGTCATATTCTATAAGGATCATTTTCCATCTTGCAACCCGTCCAGTAAGTGATGGCTTCTCAAAAATGTACTTAACTGGGTCCATCTTGGAGATCAATAAAGTAGTGTGGGTCAACATATACTGTCTCAGTCGGCGAGCAGCCCACGCTAAAGCACAGCAAGTTTTCTCGAGCAGTGAATAACGTTGTTCACAGTCGGTAAACTTTTTGCTTAGGTAGTATATTGCATACTCTTTTCGACCAGACTCGTCATACTGGCCTAACACACACCCCATTGACTCTTCTAATACTGTCAAGTACATTATTAGAGGTCTTCCTTCAACTGGAGGTATAAGGATTGGAGGTTCTTGTAAGTATTCCTTGATTTTGTCAAAAACCTTCTGGCAGTCTTCATTCCACCTGACCGTTTGTTCTTTTCTTAACAGCTTGAACAAAGGCTCACAGGTTGCTGTAAGGTGAGATATGAATCGTGAAATGTAATTCAATCTACCTAGAAACCCCCGAACTTCTTTTTCATACTTCGGTGCAGGCATTTCTTGAATGGCTTTGACTTTATCGGGGTCAACTTCAATCCCTTTCTCACTTACAATAAATCCCAGCAGCTTACCGGACCACACCCCGAATGTGCATTTGTTGGGGTTTAACTTCAACTGGTACTTTCTCAGACGCTTGAATAACTTCAACAGATTCACCAGGTGGTCTTCTTCTGTAAGGGACTTGGCAATCATGTCATCCACATAACATTCAATTTCTTTGTGGATCATGTCATGGAATAATGTTACCATAGCCCGTTGATAAGTAGCACCAGCATTCTTCAGTCCGAATGGCATCGCCTTATAGCAGAATGTGCCCCAGGGTGTGATGAAAGTTGTCTTCTCCATGTCTTCAGGTGACATCTTGATCTGATTATATCCTGAAAATCCATCCATGAAGGAAAACACCGAGAACTGAGCCGTATTATCCACCAATACATCAATGTGAGGTAATGGGAAATCATCCTTTGGGCTGGCTCTGTTCAGATCTCGGTAATCCACACACATTCTCACCTTGCCATCTTTCTTAGGTACATGTACAATATTAGCGACCCACGGCGGATAGCTAGTCACAGCGAGGAAACCGGCGTCCCACTGCTTTTGTACCTCTTCTTTTATCTTCATTGCCATATATGGGCGAGTACGGCGCATTTTCTGTTTTACTGGCGGACAATCTTCTTTCAGAGGCAGCTTGTGCATAACAATGTCGGTGTCCAACCCTGGCATATCCTGATAAGACCAAGCAAAAACATCCACATATTCCCGAAGCTTGTCAATCAGTTGCGCTTTTACTGAATCCTGCGGGCAGGCCCCGATCTTAACTTCTTTCACGTCTTCTTCCGTACCAAGATTAACCGTTTCGACCTCCTCCTGATGAGGAGTGATAACCTTCTCCTCTTGTCTCAACAGCCTGGCTAGCTCTTCAAGTAGCTCATAATCTTCTTCAACCCCTTCATCAGCTTGATTAATCGGATTGTCAAAGTCATACAATGTCATAGCAGTGTTGTTGTCGGTGCAGTCTGGAGGGCACTCTCTGCAAGGGTTTAGATTGGTTCATTTTAGTGATCAGTTTTACCTTATTTAGAAAAAGTGAAGATGAAGTTATCATTTTGAAAAACATTGCCATTTTATTTTTTTACAAAAAGTGAAAAAATGAAAAACAGTGAGCGGAAAAGAAAAGACTCATTTGCAAAAGATGTCCTGATATTCATTAATTGATCTTTGCACAAAATACAAGATGGCCCGATTACAAAATGAGTCCTGACATATTGGGAAAGACGCAGGACTTGATGCATGCTTTAAAACACAGGAAATAATAATTACTCTGCAGGAGTAACTCTTATAATTTCCTGGTGTCGCTCCCGATAGATGGGACTGGCCCAGATAAAGGTACAGACGCGAACGGTCGGCGAGAGGGACAATGAGAACACACAGCCGTGAACTCACTGGAGATGAAAAGAGTCGCCAGCTAGGCATTTTTATCCCGGAGGAAAGGTAATGCTGCATAGACCTAGAAAAAGATGGATAAGACGGTTGCGAACCAGAGAGACTGAGAAAGGGGGTTGGTTACAACCTGGGAAGGTATTAGCACCCAGATTGTCCGCCGTACTCGACGGGATCCACGCTTAAAAGATTTGTGTTTTAAAGGGGTAGTGTCAGTGCAATCTGTGTATAGAAGAGCTGGAACAAGGATGTACAGGTGTCAGTGTAAAAGAAGTGTGAAGTGTATAGATGATGTGTCAGTGTAAGGAAAAGAGTATGCTCAAGATTATGAGGCTTAAAAGAATAAGGCTAGAAAGAGGGGGGATATACAGAGACTTTTGTTCGATAACCGTTAAGTTATGCCTACGTATCCTCTCGTGCAATGAGGAAGTCAGAACACCGTAGTTCGACCCAAAGAGACTGAAAGATAAATTGACTTGATGAACTGCTTACTTGCCTATGCTCAAGTGTGTGATCTGTCTGGCACAGATGCAAACTGTCTTGCATTAGACGGAAGAAGCGAGTTCTCGTTTGTGAGTGAGAGTGATGAGAAAAGAATCCCGAAGGAGACGATTATTGTTTGTTTTTGAGTTTTCAGTCTTTTATTGCTTTTGAAAGTTTGTCATAGGAAAATGAGCTTAAGCCTAAACCAATGGATTTAGTAAACTCATCACATCTTCCCTCTGATCAGGGGTAATGAGAATACCTTAAGTGTGAAGTCAGATTCTCACACTTAATCACCTTTGGTGCAGGATTAAGATCATTAACCTACTTGTGATTATTTAGATGTTTTTGTGGTTTTTGTTTAGTGTTGAGTAATGAGATTAAGCCATGATCAGGGATTAAACAAACTCATTACACCATCCTAATAGAAGGATAATAGATGAGAATGTTTAAGCTGGGGAAAGCTCCTCAGCTTAATCCATGATTAGGGATTAAACTCATGACAAAACAAAGCCTTTATTAAGTGGATTTTAGTTAATGGTATGATGATGAAATGATTTTTAGGGTTTGTAAGACAACTTGAGGGGGACTTGTCCATTAACACTAGGGTTAGTCCTTCTTAACCAATTAAGGAAGAATTAGAACCCTAATGCAAGGCCCAAGTTACAAGTGTGATGTCTTGATAATTATTAGATGGATTGCTTAAGAGATGTAAACACATTAAGGGTTTAACACTTAGGATTAAAGTTATACACTCCATCCTAAGATAAGGATGCAGGCATAAGCTTAATCACAAAGCCTTAAAGCCTTTAGGGTTTAGTCCCTGATTATGAGATGAGAAGAGAAGACTCAAAAGAGACACAAAGGTAAAACTAAGAGGGAGACTAATCAAAACCCTAATCATTGTCATGCTTGGTTGTTCCTAAGGTTTGTGAGGTTTTCAAGAGAGATCTTCAATGGAACCACCAGGAAGCAGATGAAAGGATCAAGAGAAGCAAGGTGACTTGCTTCATTCACGAAGTCAAGTCACTTGAAGAAAGAAAGTGAGAAGAAGAAGAATGAGCAAGCTCAAACTCAAACACAAACATAAATGCAGCAAGGATGCATAAAAGGAGATGAAGAGAAGTTATGAGAAGTGAAGGCAAATTCACTTCTCAATATCACTTACCACCTGAAAGGTTAGAAAAGAAATGCAATGCAATGCTAAATATGATGAAATGATATGATGAGAAACAAAACCAGAAGCATTTACATGATGCTAATGATGTTATGAGATGCTACAAACATGAGGCAGCACATGGAAATGATCATACAAGCTCATGAATGCAAATGAAGCAAGCTAAGAATCATGAACATACATGAAAAGTTATGAAGTGCATATGTCATACAACATGGCAAATACATGATGCAATGATCAAACATGCTTTCAATATGCCTTATGATGTCAAATGAATCAAATGGATGCTTGAAATGTCATGGCAAGTCATGTTATGCAAGAGAATGCAAGATGGATGCATATGGAAGCCCAAATTAGGGTTGATGAACAATACATCAAACAAAAACCAAAATCAGAAGCAAACAACATTATAAAAAATTGAAAAAGGACTCAAAGGACCCCTAATCCTATACTAAACCAATGCCCAAAGGAGAGGTCTCAACTCTCAACCAAATTCAAGATATGATTTATACAAGATTTCTAGGGTTTTAGGGTTTCCAAACAAAAGAAATGCCAAAAAAATTGAAAATGAGAGATCAAATCAAGGCCATTTAATCTCACAAACTACATGCTAAACACAATGCAATGCAAAAAGAATCAATGTCCACCTCCTCATGGATAGGCAGAAATGATTTTTGGAACTTTGGATCAAAATAATGCACAAAAATGATTTTAATTCAATGAGAAATTCTTAAAATGCATCAAGATCAAAAAATAAATTTGGTTTGAAGTTTGGACAATGTTTCTAAATGTCTTAGATCATTTCATGAATTTTTTGGTGATTTTTAAATACTTAGAAGTATTTTTAATAAATTAATTTTCATTAATCAATTAAAAATAAACTTTTAAATATTTAAAAATACTTTTTTTAATGCTAAAAATAAAAATAAAAATATTTTTGTGTTTTAAAAATTAATGAAACTCTTGACAAAAAGTTTCATAATTTTTAAAACATTTTTGCTATTTTAAATAAATTGTGGAAAACAAATGAAATAAAATGAGAATTAAATGATTTTTAAACTGAAAAAGGAAAAGTAATCAAATCCTAGGGTCCAGATTCAAACAAGCCTGCGCGCGAATTGACCTGGCGCCAAATCTCACGGCCAGCATTCAAACTCAGCTAATTAATGCTTATGCCCTAATCCTGCCGTTAATCACTTTCAGGTGACCGGAACAGTGTTCCGGTCATCTTCTCCGTTCACCCCAAAATCCAATCTCACTCCAAACGCACCTAAAATGAAATCTAAGAGCACAGGAATGATCCCCACTCTCTCACGAATCAAAACCCCAACTCAAAACAAATTTATCGTTCCTACAATGGCTGAATCGCATCAATCTATTTCTAGGGCAAAAAGTTTCAGAAGCATGGTAAACTCTCACCTCTCCACCATTTTCAAAACTAAAGACATATTCATGATCAGGAAGGCATATAGAACAACTTAAGAACTTAAAAAATGATTTCTGGAAAAAAAGTTCTTGAGCTACCTGAGTTTCGAAGCTTTCACTCTTGCAACTTTCTGTCCCCTTCCTTTGATGAAAACCACTCCTTGTGACCCCCTGATGATGTTTGGATGCTTAAACGAAGTTTATGTTGGCTGGTTATGGAGTTTGCACAGCTTCTGCTCAAGCTCAGGTGAAAATGGTGTTTGTGATTCAGGCTGTTTCAGGCAAAGGTGAAGGGTTCTTTATGACCAGGATGATGTTTTGAGAAGGTTTGTGGAGTTTGTTCAAGTGTTTGTGGCCTGTGGAATGAGTTTCGAAATCTTTGGCTTTGAGAGTGAAAAATGGAAGAGTGATGTTCTTGCTTGGTTCAGGCCTAAGTCTTGTTGGTTTGGGATCAATGAAGCATGGTGAGATGAGTGGTGGAATTGGTTTTTGTGTTTGTGAGCTGTGTAGAGAGATTCGAAGAGAAATGCTTAAGGGAGTGAGTTTGTGAATGGTGAGTTGTAGTGAGCTTCAGCCTTGCTTGATAAGTGAAATGGCTAGCATTTTGTCCACATAAACATCTCTCATTGGTCAGATGATGTGACCTGCCCTTTATTGATTGGTATGGCCACTTTTGCAAATTGTCAACTTTTGTGTAAGAGAAAGCATGGGCAACTTCTAGGCTAGTACATGGGCTGTGTGATGCGCAGCAAGGTGAGGGGAGAGGGCTAGGGTGGTTCAGCATCCAAGGCAGCAAGTGGATGGAAGTGTGATGATGATTTTGCAACTTGATCACTTTTGAAACTTCATGAAAATCTCTTACTTTGCCAACCATGAACATGTGATCTTTTGGTTCAAATCTGATTAGCACTTGTGTGATGCTTGCACATTGGTTTGACATGAACTAGAAGTCACAAATGCCTTGGTACAAAGTTTTTGCAAGTTTCTCATTTGAGGCATTTCTTGAAAATTAGTGATTTTTGCCAACTTTGACACACCATAACTTTTGATCCAAAATGAATTAGATCATGTTCTTGTACTTTTTGAAAAGGGAAAGATCTAATCTACAACTTTCATGACCAATGTTTTTCCATTTGAAGCATTTTTGGATCAAAAAGTAAGGCTTGAAAAGTGGCATAAAATGACATATTTCTTAAAAGTCAACCATGCCCTAAAAAGTCAACTTTGCAAAACCTTGTAATTCTTGAATTTTGTGAACTTCAACCTTCTTCTATGATCAAATAAAGATCATATACACTCAAAATGATGAAGATCACCCCTTGGTTGGGTCATTGGGGCCCTCAGATGCCCTGATTTTGCACTGACTTGTCTGAAAAGTCAACTCTTGATTAGATGACTTCCCCATGGAATTTCTTCATGAAAATTGATATGCATACTCCCTATACCATATAGAGACCAATAGAAACAAGAATGACCCAAAAAACTTGGAGTTATGGCCTCTGAAACCAAAACCCTAATTTTAGGTCATCTGTGCAGTCAAACTTGGCTCTGCTTCCATACAAACCCCAGTTCTTGTGATTCTTTGGCATTCTTGACTTTGGGAGGATGTAATGTGATATAAGAACACACATGGACCCCTTTGAAGTGATTTGTGGCCTTTGGAGTGGCTCAAGAAGCTCTGGGATTGCTCAGATCACAAACCCTAGGTGCAGATGACTTAGAACTTATGCAGTGAATCAAAATGAGACATGAGATGATATGATTGTGTTTATGCATATGAAATGATCACAAGCCATGGTGTGAATGGGTGAGGGCAAATTTGGGGTGTTTACAGCTGCCCCTATTCAAGCATGAGTTAGCTGTGCAGGATGTAAGCAACGGCTTAACAGGCAAACAAGATAACTTGTGGTTGAATACCAAAGACAGTCCAAAATTTGCACTCACAAAAATGAAGAAGAAAAGGGATATAGATTGTAAAAGGAAAATAAAGTATATTGTAAAGTGTAGGAGACGGAGGACGACCGTCGAGCAGAGGATGACTGCTGGGTAAAGAGCGATGACGGGGACGGCCGACATGCTGGGGATAAAAGGTAAAGCCAAGACGGGGACGGCCGACTAGCTGGGAAAAATAAGAGATTATGATGGGGACGACCATCAAGTAAAGCTGTAAGATTTTCTGGGGATTGGTGAAACATGACGGGGACGGCCATCAAGTTCATGAAGTAAAGTAACCGACGATGGGGACGGCCATCGGGCTAAAAAGAAAAGGGACCACGACAGGGACGGCCATCGGGTTAAAGAATAAATGAAATGAACAGGTGATGAGGTACGGTCATCAAAGGTGAAGGACGGTCACCTAGCAGGGGACGGCTGCTCTGTTGGGTTAAGATGAGGGATGGTCATCTAAGGTGAAGGACGATCACCTAGCAGGGGACGGCTGCTCTGTAAGGGTTAAGATGAGGGACGGTCATCTTAGGTGGAGGACGACCACCTGGAAGGGTACGGCTGCCGAAAATACCACGACATAGGACGAATGCCGGATAAAAGGTCAACGATGGGGACGGCCATCGGACGAGCATGATGGAGGACGACCATCAAGAGGTGGAGGACGACCACCTAGCAGGGGACGGCTGCTCTCCAGGTTTGTCATGACATAGGACGAATGCCAGATAACCAAAATCAACAATGGGGACGGCCATTGGATAAAATGATGAAGGACGATCATCAAGGGGTGGAGGACGACCACCTAGCAGGGGACGGCTGCTAAAATCAACGATGGGGACGGCCATCGGATGAGCATGATGGAGGACGACCATCAAGAGGTGGAGGACGACCACCTAGCAGGGTACGGCTGCTCTCAAGGTTTATCATGACACAGGACGAGCGTCAGATAAAAAGAAAATTGCTTTGTTGGCGATCTACTGGGGATATAGTAAACACGGACGAGTATTTACAACCAAGAAAAGAAAGTATAAGTGTCTAGATGTTGTGTATAGATTAAAGATGCGGACGAGCATCCTTAAGACTATGATACGGACGAGTATCAGGTAGAAACAAGCTGACACATGTTCAGAGATGATGATACGGACGAGTATCAACGGGTTAACAAAGAACACGGACGAGTGTTGAATCTGAGGGGATTCTTCTGGGGAATAGTAGACACAGATGAGTATCTATATTCAAGAAGACAAAAGTGTTTGACACAGTGTATGGATTAAAGATGCGGTCGAGCATCCTTAAGACTATGATACGGACGAGTATCATGTAGAAACAAACTCTTGACGCCTGTTCTGAGATGATGGTACGGACGAGTACCAACGGGTTAACAAAGAACACGGACGAGTGTTGAATCTGTGGGGATATAAGTAGTATATACAAGATACGGACGAGTATCTGTATAGGTATGAGTGTGAATATTGCATGAGCATTCATTCTGCTGGGGAGGGTGACACGGACGAGTGTCAAAAAAAGGAGAAGAGTATAGTATAAACAGGTATATGGGTTGTAAAAGTATAAGCGACTGCACTGGGGATATGACACGGACGGGTGTCAAGACAAAGTATATACAAGGAGGTGAGTGCAAAGATGATGTCTTTGGCTTTCTGCTGGTGGTTTGACACGGACGGGTGTCAAGAAGTATCTGTATTACGGGTGGTCTTGTTTGTAAAGTGTGTTCAGGCGACTTTATTGGGGAGTGATGGCACGGACGGGTGTCAAAAGGAGTATATACTGGTGTTTGTGAATTGTGAGGCAACTGCTTTTGCTGGGGACTCTGGGGGGATTTTGAGGAAAGTATTCTGTATATTGACGGATTGTCTTTATTCACAAGTGTTCGATTCACAACATGACTTATGATTATGCTATGTATTTGATTTTTGCCGTAATGCTCCGTATTAGACGGAATGTTACGCTTTGTGGGTGAATATGATGCGAATGCTATGATTATGCAAAGGCACCAAACCGGGATTCGGATCCCGTTGCTGCGAAGATCTCTGGCTGATCTGTTTGAAATGGACTTCCCAGCTGGGGATGAGATCATTGATAGATCTGGTGAGATGTATTTGCTTGGGGATCTAGGTCACTGATTGACATATCCTTGTAATATAGGACCCAGCTGGGGTTTGTAGAAGCCTTCTGTACTCTGTTGTGACTCCTTCATGCGCAGCTCTTCCGAATAGAGGCTGAGACTCTGTGGGGAGATGGTTCCCTGACTTGTATTCTGCTGAGGAAGAATCAACAACTCGGCTGGTGGGAATGACAAGTGGCAAACTAACTGGGGAAAGTTGTTGGCAACTCAGCTGGGGAGGAAACACCTGGGTGCTAAGACTGAGCGAGTATTGATTTGTCAGCTTGCTGGGGTGTAGCTTGCATGCCCCAAGCTGTGCTTCGGATACCTGCAATCCTGCAAAGATAGGGAAACGCACAAATGATCCCGAGGTATCCTTTGCTGGATTCCGTCATAGGAGTGAGACACTCTCGAGAGTAAGTATATTCCCTGCAAGCACGTGTTTTTATTTTTTAGAGAAAAACATCTGTACTCGTGCAATTAGTTTTTTTAGAGACATCAGACATTCTTTGCAAATAAAAACGTCCAAGACGAAACATGACTGAAAAATCTGATTTTATTAATTCAAATGCCCTGAATTGGCGAGATACAGTCAAAGAAACATATCTCCTAAAATGAGGAGGCTGTTACAAATTGAGAAACAAAGTGCTGGCGATGTTGACGACGCTTTCAAAGGAGCTTCCTTTTCTGCTATGACTCGTATGACTCTTGACGTTCTTCTCATCTTGCGTTCTGGAGAAGGTTGGTTCCGATTGAAGCTTGATCCTTTGGAGGCTTACCAATTTGCGGATAATACAGACGGATTCAGAATGCAGTTGTTCTCTTATTCCCTTATTTTGCATGGATCGCCCTTTCGGGTTTTCAATCCATCGGGATACCCATTCTTGCCTGAGCTGTCCAATGCGGCTTTTCAACTCAGCGGGTGTACATATTTTTTTGTTCATTTTCCCTTATTTTTGCCCGAGTCTTTTATTCTGTTTTTGACTCGCCGGGATGCCCTATTTTTGCCTGGACTTACATTCTGTTTTTGTGTCCAGCGGGTCATTTTATGCGAAGTATTTTTTAACTGCATCTGAATTCACAGGGGACGGGAAGTCTTCACCATCCATGGTGCTGAGCATCAGTGCTCCACCGGAAAAAACTTTCTTTACCACAAATGGTCCTTCATAATTTGGAGTCCATTTGCCCCTGTGGTCTGTATGAGGAGGGAGGATTCTCTTTAGCACAAGATCTCCTACTTGGTACTCTCGGTGCTTGACTTTCTGATCGAAGGCTTTCTTCATTCTCTTCTGATATAACTGCCCATGACAGATTGCAGCCAGTCTTTTCTCTTCGATCAGACTCAGTTGTTCGTATCGGGCCCGAACCCATTCTGCTTCACTCAGTTTAACATCCATTAGTACCCGCAGAGAGGGTAATTCAACTTCAACAGGTAGGACTGCTTCCATACCATACACAAGCTGATACGGTGTTGCCCCAGTGGATGTTTTGATTGACGTGCGGTACCCATGCAAGGCAAACGGTAGCATTTCATGCCAGTCTTTGTAGGTGACTACCATCTTCTGCACAATCTTCTTGATATTTTTGTTTGCTGCCTCAACAGCGCCATTCATCTTTGGCCTGTAAGGAGAAGAATTGTGATGTTGGATCTTGAAGTCCCGACACAGCTCTGCCATCATTTTGTTGTTCAAGTTGGAACCATTATCAGTAATGATTCGCTCAGGAACTCCATATCGACAGATGATATCTCTCTTCAGAAATCTGGCTACCACTTGTCTTGTAACGTTGGCATAGGAAGCTGCTTCGACCCACTTGGAGAAATAATCAATGGCAACCAGGATGAATCTGTGGCCGTTCGAAGCAGTTGGCTCAATATTGCCAATCATATCAATGCCCCACATGGCAAAGGGCCATGGTGAAGACATGATGTTCAAAGGATTGGGAGGCACATGCACTTTATCTGCGTAGATCTGGCATTTGTGGCATTTTCTGGCGTAGGCACAACAGTCGGCATCCATTGTGATCCAGTAATAACCCGATCTTAACAACTTCTTAGCCATGGCATGCCCTCCTGCATGGGTACCAAAAGATCCTTCGTGCACTTCATGCATTAACAAGTCTGCTTCCGTCTTGTCAACACATCTGAGGAGTACCATATCAAAGTTCCTTTTGTATAAAGACCCGTCAGTGTTTAGAAAGAAACTACCAGCAAGCCTTCTCTAAGTCTTCTTATCATTGGAAGATGCCCCAGGTGGGTATGCTTGATCCTCCAAGAAGCATTTAATGTCATGGAAACCAGGCTTATCATCTTTGACAACTTCTGCTGCGAACACATACGCTGGTCTATCAAGTCTGGACACTGAAATCTGAGGTACAAAGTTAGCAGCTTGAACTTTGATCATTGATGAAATGGTAGCCAGAGCATCTGCGAACTGATTCTCGTCCCGAGGGATATACTCAAGCTTGACCGTTGTGAAGAAAGTCAATAACCTCCTCGTATAATCCCTGTAAGGTATCAGATGATCCTGGTGGGTGTACCATTTTCCGTTGGTTTGATTAACTACCAGAGCTGAATCTCCGAATACAGTCAATGTCTTGATCCTGAGGTCAATGGCTTCCTCAAGACCCATAATGCAAGCTTCGTATTCAGCTTCGTTGTTAGTGCAGTTGAAAGTGAGTTTTGCCGAGAAAGGCATGTGAACTCCTTTGGGTGTAATGAGTACTGCACCAACACCACGACCATTCATGTTAACAGCCCCGTCAAACATCATAGTCCATTCCTCTTCCGGGTCAGGCCCTTCAGTGTGAATAGGCTCTTCATGATCTTTTGCTTTTATGAACATGATGTCTTCATCAGGGAAGTCGAATCTCATAGGCTGGTAGTCATCAATGGGTTGCTCAGCAAGATATTCAGATAGTACACTGCCCTTGATGGCTTTCTGAGAGGTGTACTGGATGTCATATTCCGTGAGAATCATTTGCCATCTTGCAACCCGTCCGGTAAGGGCTGGCTTCTCGAAAATGTACTTAACCGGGTCCATTTTTGAGATCAATAAAGTAGTGTGGGTCAACATATACTGTCTTAGTCGGCGAGCAGCCCACGCTAAAGCACAGCAAGTTTTCTCGAGCAGTGAATAACGTTGTTCACAGTCGGTAAACTTTTTGCTTAGGTAGTATATTGCATACTCTTTTCGACCAGACTCGTCATGCTGGCCCAGCACACACCCCATTGACTCTTCTAATACTGTTAAGTACATTATCAGAGGTCTTCCTTCCACTGGAGGCATAAGGATTGGAGGCTCTTGTAAGTACTCCTTGATCTTGTCAAAAGCCTTCTGGCAGTCTTCGTTCCACCTGACCGTTTGTTCTTTTCTTAACAGCTTGAATAAGGGTTCACAGGTTGCTGTAAGGTGAGATATGAACCGTGAAATGTAGTTCAATCGACCTAAGAACCCTCGAATTTCTTTCTCTGTTTTCGGTGCAGGCATCTCTTGAATAGATTTGACTTTATCAGGGTCTACTTCAATCCCTTTCTCGCTTACAATAAAGCCTAGCAGCTTACCAGATCGCACCCCGAATGTGCATTTGTTGGGGTTCAACTTCAGTTGGTACTTCCTCAGACGTTTGAACAACTTCAGCAGATTCACCAGGTGATCTTCCTCTGTAAGGGACTTGGCAATCATGTCATCCACATAACACTCGATTTCCTTATGGATCATATCGTGGAATAATGTTACCATGGCCCGTTGATATGTTGCACCAGCGTTCTTCAATCCGAATGGCATCACTTTGTAGCAGAACGTGCCCCAGGGTGTGATGAATGTTGTCTTCTCCATGTCTTCAGGTGACATCTTGATCTGATTATATCCTGAAAATCCGTCCATGAAGGAGAATACCGAGAACTGAGCCGTGTTATCAACCAATACGTCAATGTGAGGTAATGGGAAGTCATCTTTCGGGCTGGCTCTGTTCAGATCCCGGTAGTCAACACACATTCTTACTTTGTCGTCTTTCTTAGGCACAGGTACTATGTTAGCAACCCACGGTGGATAGCTAGTTACAGCAAGGAACCCGGCGTCCCATTGCTTTTGTACCTCTTCCTTGATCTTCATTGCCATGTCTGGGCGAGTGCGGCGCAGTTTCTGTTTGACTGGTGGGCATTCTTCTCTCAAAGGCAGCTTGTGTACAACAATATCGGTGTCCAACCCTGGCATATCCTGATAAGACCAAGAAAACACGTCCACATATTCTTGAAGCAGATCAATCAGTTGTCTCTTCACTGAGTCTTGTAGGCAGGCTCCGATTTTAACCTCTTTCACGTCTTCAGCTGTACCAAGATTAATCGTTTCAACCTCCTCCTGATGAGGAGTGATAACCTTTTCCTCTTGTCTCAACAACCTGGCTAGCTCTTCAGGAAGCTCATACTCTTCTTCAACCCCTTCATCAGCTTGATTGATTGGATTGTCAAAGTCATACGAAGTCATAGCCGTGCTGTTATCGGTGCTGTCTGGAAGGCACTCTCTGCAAGGGTTCAGTTTGTTCATTTTAGTGATTGATTTTAATCTTGCTTAGAAAAGTGAAATAAAGTTATCATTTTGAAAACATCGCCATTTATTTTTGTACAAAAAGAAAAATGGAAAAACAGTGAGCAGAAAAGAAAAAGACTCATTTGCAAAAAGATGTCTGATATTTCATTGATTAATCTTGTTTGCACAAAAAGTACAGATGGCCCGATTACAAAATGAGTCTTGTCATCTTGGGCAAGATGCAAGACTTTGATGCATGCTATAAAAATACAGGAAATAATAATTACTCTGCATGAGTAACTCTTATAATTTCCTGGGAAGACCAGTTTGAGATACTGCTCCCCGGGATCTTTGGACGAATCCAATTCTCCAGATTGCGTTCTTCTTCCAGCTCGTCTTCCAAATTGTTGATAGCATCAGGGGTGAGCATCCCCCCACTGACAAAACCGGGCTTCTCAGCAGCCTCTGCTTGACTTTGTTGAGTTGGTTTGTAACCCAACCCAAATTTGTCTTTCTTCTCCTCCACAGATAAAACCTTGCCCCAGCCTTGGGCAGTTCCTTCCTCAACAACCTTCCGGGCTTGCTGATAAGATGACATGGAGATTCCAGATACAGCAGATGCTTCATTAACATTCAGGGCCTCAAACCCTTGGCTCATTGTTTCATGGATCTCCCCATCCATCTCAATATACTTATAAGTAGCCAGATGGCTAACAAATATATCCTCCTCCCCACAGATAGTAACGACTTGGCCTTCCCACTCAAATTTTAACTTTTGGTGAAGGGTAGACGTTACTGCGCCAGCGGCATGAATCCATGGTCTACCCAATAAACAGCTGTAGGCAGGCTGAATGTCCATCACGTAGAAGATCGTTGTAAAAGTTTGTGGGCCAATCGTCACAGGCAGCTCAATCTCTCCCAGAACCGATCTCTTAGAACCATCAAAGGCTCTTACTACCAGGTTACTGGGACGCAATGCTAATCCTTCATACTCTAGCTTCACCAGGGCCTTTTTCGGTAAGACATTAAGGGATGATCCTGTGTCTACCAGCACATGGGAAAGGACTGCACCTTTTCATTCCATGGTGATGTGCAAGGCCTTGTTATGGTTGCGGCCTTCCGTTGTCAAGTCAGTATTGGTGAACCCTAGCCCATTGCTAGCAGTAACATTTCCAACCACGGCTTCCAACTGATTGACGGTGATCTCTTCAGGCACGTAAGCTGCGTGCAAGACTTTGAGTAGTGCATTCCGATGGGCTTCGGAGCACATAAGCAGTGATAGGATAGAGATCTTGGATGGCGTCTGGTGAAGCTGATCCACTATTTTGTAATCACTCTTTTTGATGATTCTCATGAACTCATCAACTTCTTGATCGAATGGTGTTTTCAAAGCTTCCTTAGCAGCTTGATCTTCCTGCACCGGGCTCTTTCCTTTTGCCTTGGCAGCAGCTTCTGCTTCGGCAGTGGGTCTTTGAATTTGTGGAGCAAAGAGACGTCCTCTTCGAGTGAAGCCTCCGCCTCCTCCCACATTGTCTATTTGTGGTGCAGGTGTTGGTGGTTCAAGGGTGATTCATTGTCCCTCGCAGTATACGTCAGAGCCGTAGTGCCAAGGGATGGCCCTATTGCTTTCATAAGGTACTGGTCCAGGCACCGTGACAGTGACTGGACTGATGACAGCTGCAGAAGGGATGGGGATAGTTTGTAGATCGTAATAAATTGTGACTGGTGCTCTGATGGGAGCAGCACCTTCGGAGTTGTAGGCAGAGTTGTTTTCAGGATCATAAAATATTGTGACAGTTGAGACATCTTCATGATTTGTTGCTGGTGTTGTAGGAGACATTGTCGGAAGGATGGGTGTTGTTGTTGTAGGAGATTCAAACTGGAGTGGTGCTGAAGTTGTAGAAGCAAAATTTGTTGATAGCTGATCAGTTGAGATGATAGATGAAGTACTTGTTGATGAAGCCAAAGAATTGTCAGGAAGAATGGTTGCTGCAGTTGTAGGAGATACCGAAATTGTTGCTGATGAGATTGCTGGATTTGTTGGAAATGATGTGGTGATTTGAAGTTGGCCACTCTGAATGAGACCATCTATGCCATTCCTCAGGTTATCACACCCATTTACTGAAATATTGCAGTAAGCACACCCTAACTCACACCCCGGGAACATGTGACATTCGAGGAGTTGAGCCTTGATCTCTACCAACGGCGTCCAAATCTGTCCCACACTGGTTATTAAATAAGACGGCTTGTCTTCTTCGATAGCGTTGATTCTGGGACCACCGTGGGTTGGCATGGGGTTCTTATTGACATTGGGTGGTGGTGCGAAATTCAGGGCCTTAGAGTCTACCAGGTCTTGTACCTTCATGTGCAAGGCTCTGCACTTTTCTGTACTATGGCCAGGTGCATTTGAATGGAAGGCACATCTGGCGTTGGAGTCATAATTCCTGGGTAAACTGTTGGGATCTGGAGGTGCCAATGTCCTTAGCTCAACTAGGTTGAGTTTCAGGAGTTATGGCAGCAATGTAGCATATGGCATAGGGATCGGATCGATCACCCTGTTGGCTTGAGAAGGCCTCTGTTGGAATGGCCTTTGCTGATTACTGTTGTTGGTGTTGCTGTTGTTGTAATTTCTCGGAGGATACTGATTTTGTTGATGGTACTGAGGTTGTTGCTGATAGTTTTGCTGCGGAGGGTGATAAGCTAGTTGTGGATGAGCTGGAGCGGGAATGGTGACCGCTGCCACAGATCTATGAACATATTGGGGACTGCCCCTGTTGGTGTGGATGGCATTGGTCTCACCAATTCTTCTTGGGCCTGTAAAAGGCTTTCTCGCATTACTGGATGAGCTTGCACCGTTGTCTGAGATCTTACCCATCTTCAATAGGCTTTCAATTCTCTCTCCGGCTATGACTACATCTGCAAAGCTGGTAGATGAGAAGGCAGCTAGCCTATCAATGTAAGTCCCCTGAAGGGTGTTCATGAACATATCAGTCATCTCCCTTTCTGACATAGGTGGCTGGACAGCAGCAGCAAGCTGTCTCCATCTTTGAGCATACTCTCGGAAGCTCTCTCTAGATGACTGTGACATTCCCATTAGGAGGGTCCTGTTGGGTGCCATATCCAGATTATACTGATACTGTCTGATGAAGGCCTCTGCCAGGTCTTTCCAGCATCTAATAGTTGCTCTTGTCAGATGGGAATACCATTCCCTCGAAGCTCCGGTCAAGCTATCCTCGAAATAGAACATCCACAGCTTCTCGTCCATGGTATAGGCCTTTAGCCTCCCGAGAAAAGATTGTAGATGGGTTCGGGGACAGGAAGTCCCATTATACTTCTCAAAGCATGGTGGTTTAAATTTGTGGGGAATCCTGACCCCGTCCACCAAGCCCATATCCATAACATCAAAACCCAAAGAGTTTTGAGACTCCAAGGATCTTAATTTCTCAGCTATCTCATCCAACCTCCTATCATAAGCTTCTTCCCCAGCTCCCATTACTGTGAACTGATCTTCCTGGGGGTCTTCTTGCAGTACCCTCCCTGCTGTGGCAGGCCCTTGTATATTGACAGGGATGTTGGCCTCTGGATGGAGGTGGGGTCCAAAGACTGGGGGATTGACATGAGGTTGGACTCTTTCATTGTTGCTAGTCCCAGCAGTCCCTGGCTGATGATCTTCCTGATTCCTCCCTTCCACCAGTGCTCTGAGCCTCTCCTGGCTTTGAGCCATGTTGTTCATTACCTCCATAAACTGTGTCATTTGGTTCCTCATTTCCAACCTCTCGTTGGTCATTTGGTTCCTGACCTCTGTAAGGTCCTGCTGCATCTGATCCATCTGTATGCCCGGAAGATTGTTACGTGTGGGGTATCTGTGTGGTCGGTTGAGTGGAAACCCTCGTCGTCGAGCAATAATTCCTGAACATCACAACAGAGTTAGCAACAATAAAGCAAACACCTACAAAACAAACAAAGGGTTAGCATGCAATGCAGTATGCTTATTTGTTTTCAAGGTATCCGGCTCGGCATTCAGTTTTGACCCTTCCAGACCCTTGAAGATGATGTTGATGTTGCTTTCGAAGTAAACTCGGATGGAACAAACTAATACATATATTACAAAAGGCCAAAGGTACACAGTTTGTTTACAAATACAAGCCCTATGAGGGGTCAAAATATATTACAAGAAAATAAAAGTACAAGGAATGAAAGCAACAACAAGCAAATGGTCAAACACCAGGGCCAAACTCATCCTCCCGAACTTCCTTGAGAAGTGCTTCGGTCACAGGATCAGCTGGACGCTCCGCGAGGTTCCTGATAAGGAGGTTCCGGGTAGTAACAGCTGCAGTTAGCTTCCTGTGCTGACTTTGGTCCTTTGACCTCTTCACTCCAGCTCTGATCTTCAGCTCTGATATCTCTCTCTGGGCTGCTGCCAGGGCCTCTTGTTGCTCTTTTGCACTAGTTTCCATTTGCTCCATCTTGTCTTGGACCCTCTTGTCCTCTAGAGTATGAGCCTCGGTGATCCTGACCCACCTAGCCTGACTCTCCTTCAGATACAAGTCTGTCCTGGCCTTCTGGAATTGGGCTTCCTTGCAGGCATTCTTCAGAATCTGTTCTCCAGCCCTAGACTTCTTAATGTAATCCTCAGACTTCTCAATTCTAGCCAAGTGCTCCACTTTCAACTTCTCCAACCTTTCAATATCCAACCTACCATCACTCCTCTCCCAGAGGGTCTTCTGTAGGGCCTGAGTCAACTTCTCATTCCTCTCTTTCAATTTCTCAAACTCCTCTAAGCTGACAGTTGCTGGAGGTGGTGTTGTGGAAGGCCCAGGCATATCTTCTATAGTAAAGGGCATCCCAGAGAATTGAGCCCTGGCATGGGACCAATCATAGTATTGTGCTGATGCCACATTGTTACACCTCCCCAGGATGGTTACCCCCTTAGTCTGCACATTGTCCCAAGCCCAAGCTGCCTGCCTAACAATAGCCAGATTAAGCTTGTTCTAACAATAAAGAGTCTCACCCAAGTCTTGTGCCTTAGGAGTGTGGACCAGTGCATAGCCTAGTTGTCTTTTGAACAGCAGAGGGTCATAATTAATACTACCCTTAACTCCTATTAGGGGCACATTGGGAAAATGCCCACAGCTGGTGATGATATCCCTGCCTTTTGTGCTTTGAGTGCACCACCTGATATCAGCTGAAGTTAGAGTAGTAAGCCTCCTAGCCCAGTTCTTCTGCTGGTGAGGGTTCAGGAATGCATCAGTCTTTGGCAAATGTCTGAGTAGCCAAGTATAGAACAAAGGTGCACAGCATCTCACTAATCTCCCCCTTTGCTTTTCATTCCTCTGATGCACTGAATAGTAGAGATCCCCCAATAAAGTTGGCACTGGGTTCTTTAGAATGAAAAGATGGATTGCATTCTTACTAATGAATCGAGGCTCATCTGCAAATAATATGATCCCATATATGCTCAAGGCCAATAAAGCACAGACTGCTTTCCACTCTCCTAAAGAAGCCTTCAGGGTAGCTTGAGAGATCAAGAAATCCAGATGCAGGCCAGGGATTCCAGCCTTAGAAGTCATATGCTGCCCAATCAGGACTGGTTCCAGATGCAATGCCTTTGCTACCTCTTCATTACCAGGAAAGACCATCTCAGGGTTGAAAGGGACTCCACCCCTGACAGGTATGCCAACTAATGATGAGTATTCTTCCAATAATGGTCCCAGCTGAAAGTCCTGAAAAGTGAAACATCTCAGTGGGGGATCATAAAACTGAAGGCAAGTGTGGATCAGGCTTCTCTGTGAGGGGTCCAGATCCATAACCATGTCAAGTATATCCCCATGGTGTTCCCTGAACAGTGGTATATGGTCTGGAGTGATCAGGGTCTGAATCCTCCTGATGTCAGCTAACTCTGGCTGGAAGAAGTGGTAGGTGATGTTGCTCTTTTTAGGTTCCATGATGTTGAGACTGAGTAGAGACAAGTGCTGATGATGATACTGAAGAATGGGCCACTGATTGGCTGAAGTAGATAGCTGATAGCTGAAGCAAGTGCTGATGAAGATAGGTCAATACTGAAGATGGGGTCAAAACCAAAACCAAATGAAGATGGATACCCTGAAACACAAATAAACAAATGTCAATATGATGCAATGATTATGTATGCAAATGATATGCAAGGGTTTATGACTGAGCTGGATCTGATCAAGTGCTCTGATATAAGTCCATGTGTGTAAGAAATCCAGATGGAGGTCTATAAGTCCAGTAACCAAGGTGGGGGGACTCAAATAAAGAGCCACATGTCCAGGGTTTTAGAATCACAAGAACTGTCCCAACATGGAGTATTCTTAATCAAATCAAAGTAACAGGGTATTCTGAGGTCAAGGTACCTACAAACCTGTAAACAGCCCAACCCCCTCACAGGTGGTGTTCTAAAACAAGGATCCTCAGACTTGGATCAGTTATGAGAAGTGTAAACACTTCTAACCCGGAGGTACAGTGTTTACAATAACCATAAAAGTTCCTCCTCTAATTCTCCTCAGTTTCTGAAGGTCAATACTAAAAGGTCATCCAGACTTAGCAGGCTTCCCAGATAGCCCTAGCATTGCAGGAAATCTGCAACACAGAGTTCTCAAGAAGAAACCCATATCTGAACCGTGTTTCATATTCCCGCACCAGACCGAGATGGAATGGGAAAGAATATGATTCACTCTAGCCTAGGTGTCACTCAGGTCCCAGGTATAGGACCTTAACTCTCAATGGAACACCCACCCACCAAAGCAAACAAACAGATCCAGCCAGCAGCACAGTATGACAATATGATATAATGCAAAGCTATAAAGAAAGCAGTAAAGCAACTGTACATAAAGCAAAAATAAATACAAATACAAGCACAAACAGCACATAACACCCCAGTAAACACAAATCAATCAAGCGTTAGGAGGAACCCACAAAAGAAGACCAGAAGCCCTGGTTGCAGTATAAGGGTCCCCAGCAGAGTCGCCAAGCTGTCGCTCCCGATAGATGGGACTGGCCCAGATAAAGGTACAGACGCGAACGGTCGGCGAGAGGGACAATGAGAACACACAGCCGTGAACTCACTGGAGATGAAAAGAGTCGCCAGCTAGGCATTTTTATCCCGGAGGAAAGGTAATGCTGCATAGACCTAGAAAAAGATGGATAAGACGGTTGCGAACCAGAGAGACTGAGAAAGGGGGTTGGTTACAACCTGGGAAGGTATTAGCACCCAGATTGTCCGCCGTACTCGACGGGATCCACGCTTAAAAGATTTGTGTTTTAAAGGGGTAGTGTCAGTGCAATCTGTGTATAGAAGAGCTGGAACAAGGATGTACAGGTGTCAGTGTAAAAGAAGTGTGAAGTGTATAGATGATGTGTCAGTGTAAGGAAAAGAGTATGCTCAAGATTATGAGGCTTAAAAGAATAAGGCTAGAAAGAGGGGGGATATACAGAGACTTTTGTTCGATAACCGTTAAGTTATGCCTACGTATCCTCTCGTGCAATGAGGAAGTCAGAACACCGTAGTTCAACCCAAAGAGACTGAAAGATAAATTGACTTGATGAACTGCTTACTTGCCTATGCTCAAGTGTGTGATCTGTCTGGCACAGATGCAAACTGTCTTGCATTAGACGGAAGAAGCGAGTTCTCGTTTGTGAGTGAGAGTGATGAGAAAAGAATCCCGAAGGAGACGATTATTGTTTGTTTTTGAGTTTTCAGTCTTTTATTGCTTTTGAAAGTTTGTCATAGGAAAATGAGCTTAAGCCTAAACCAATGGATTTAGTAAACTCATCACATCTTCCCTCTGATCAGGGGTAATGAGAATACCTTAAGTGTGAAGTCAGATTCTCACACTTAATCACCTTTGGTGCAGGATTAAGATCATTAACCTACTTGTGATTATTTAGATGTTTTTGTGGTTTTTGTTTAGTGTTGAGTAATGAGATTAAGCCATGATCAGGGATTAAACAAACTCATTACACCATCCTAATAGAAGGATAATAGATGAGAATGTTTAAGCTGGGGAAAGCTCCTCAGCTTAATCCATGATTAGGGATTAAACTCATGACAAAACAAAGCCTTTATTAAGTGGATTTTAGTTAATGGTATGATGATGAAATGATTTTTAGGGTTTGTAAGACAACTTGAGGGGGACTTGTCCATTAACACTAGGGTTAGTCCTTCTTAACCAATTAAGGAAGAATTAGAACCCTAATGTAAGGCCCAAGTTACAAGTGTGATGTCTTGATAATTATTAGATGGATTGCTTAAGAGATGTAAACACATTAAGGGTTTAACACTTAGGATTAAAGTTATACACTCCATCCTAAGATAAGGATGCAGGCATAAGCTTAATCACAAAGCCTTAAAGCCTTTAGGGTTTAGTCCCTGATTATGAGATGAGAAGAGAAGACTCAAAAGAGACACAAAGGTAAAACTAAGAGGGAGACTAATCAAAACCCTAATCATTGTCATGCTTGGTTGTTCCTAAGGTTTGTGAGGTTTTCAAGAGAGATCTTCAATGGAACCACCAGGAAGCAGATGAAAGGATCAAGAGAAGCAAGGTGACTTGCTTCATTCAAGAAGTCAAGTCACTTGAAGAAAGAAAGTGAGAAGAAGAAGAATGAGCAAGCTCAAACTCAAACACAAACATAAATGCAGCAAGGATGCATAAAAGGAGATGAAGAGAAGTTATGAGAAGTGAAGGCAAATTCACTTCTCAATGTCACTTACCACCTGAAAGGTTAGAAAAGAAATGCAATGCAATGCTAAATATGATGAAATGATATGATGAGAAACAAAACCAGAAGCATTTACATGATGCTAATGATGTTATGAGATGCTACAAACATGAGGCAGCACATGGAAATGATCATACAAGCTCATGAATGCAAATGAAGCAAGCTAAGAATCATGAACATACATGAAAAGTTATGAAGTGCATATGTCATACAACATGGCAAATACATGATGCAATGATCAAACATGCTTTCAATATGCCTTATGATGTCAAATGAATCAAATGGATGCTTGAAATGTCATGGCAAGTCATGCTATGCAAGAGAATGCAAGATGGATGCATATGGAAGCCCAAATTAGGGTTGATGAACAATACATCAAACAAAAACCAAAATCAGAAGCAAACAACATTATAAAAAATTGAAAAAGGACTCAAAAGACCCCTAATCCTATACTAAACCAATGCCCAAAGGAGAGGTCTCAACTCTCAACCAAATTCAAGATATGATTTATACAAGATTTCTAGGGTTTTAGGGTTTCCAAACAAAAGAAATGCCAAACAAATTGAAAATGAGAGATCAAATCAAGACCATTTAATCTCACAAACTACATGCTAAACACAATGCAATGCAAAAAGAATCAATGTCCACCTCCTCATGGATAGGCAGAAATGATTTTTGGAACTTTGGATCAAAATAATGCACAAAAATGATTTTAATTCAATGAGAAATTCTTAAAATGCATCAAGATCAAAAAATAAATTTGGTTTGAAGGTTGGACAATGTTTCTAAATGTCTTAGATCATTTCATGAATTTTTTGGTGATTTTTAAATACCTAGAAGTATTTTTAATAAATTAATTTTCATTAATCAATTAAAAATAAACTTTTAAATATTTAAAAATACTTTTTTTAATGCTAAAAATAAAAATAAAAATATTTTTGTGTTTTAAAAATTAATGAAACTCTTGACAAAAAGTTTCATAATTTTTAAAACATTTTTGCTATTTTAAATAAATTATGGAAAACAAATGAAATAAAATGAGAATTAAATGATTTTTAAACTGAAAAAGGAAAAGTAATCAAATCCTAGGGTCCAGATTCAAACAAGCCTGCGCGCGAATTGACCTGGCGCCAAATCTCACGGCCAGCATTCAAACTCAGCTAATTAATGCTTATGCCCTAATCCTGCCGTTAATCACTTTCAGGTGACCGGAACAGTGTTCCGGTCATCTTCTCCGTTCACCCCAAAATCCAATCTCACTCCAAACGCACCTAAAATGAAATCTAAGAGCACAGGAATGATCCCCACTCTCTCACGAATCAAAACCCCAACTCAAAACAAATTTATCGTTCCTACAATGGCTGAATCGCATCAATCTATTTCTAGGGCAAAAAGTTTCAGAAGCATGGTAAACTCTCACCTCTCCACCATTTTCAAAACTAAATACATATTCATGATCAGGAAGGCATATAGAACAACTTAAGAACTTAAAAAATTATTTCTGGAAAAAAAGTTCTTGAGCTACCTGAGTTTCGAAGCTTTCACTCTTGCAACTTTCTGTCCCCTTCCTTTGATGAAAACCACTCCTTGTGACCCCCTGATGATGTTTGGATGCTTAAACGAAGTTTATGTTGGCTGGTTATGGAGTTTGCACAGCTTCTGCTCAAGCTCAGGTGAAAATGGTGTTTGTGATTCAGGCTGTTTCAGGCAAAGGTGAAGGGTTCTTTATGACCAGGATGATGTTTTGAGAAGGTTTGTGGAGTTTGTTCAAGTGTTTGTGGCCTGTGGAATGAGTTTCGAAAGCTTTGGCTTTGAGAGTGAAAAATGGAAGAGTGATGTTCTTGCTTGGTTCAGGCCTAAGTCTTGTTGGTTTGGGATCAATGAAGCATGGTGAGATGAGTGGTGGAATTGGTTTTTGTGTTTGTGATCTGTGTAGAGAGATTCGAAGAGAAATGCTTAAGGGAGTGAGTTTGTGAATGGTGAGTTGTAGTGAGCTTCAGCCTTGCTTGATAAGTGAAATGGCTAGCATTTTGTCCACATAAACATCTCTCATTGGTCAGATGATGTGACCTGCCCTTTATTGATTGGTATGGCCACTTTTGCAAATTGTCAACTTTTGTGTAAGAGAAAGCATGGGCAACTTCTAGGCTAGTACATGGGCTGTGTGATGCGCAGCAAGGTGAGGGGAGAGGGCTAGGGTGGTTCAGCATCCAAGGCAGCAAGTGGATGGAAGTGTGATGATGATTTTGCAACTTGATCACTTTTGAAACTTCATGAAAATCTCTTACTTTGCCAACCATGAACATGTGATCTTTTGGTTCAAATCTGATTTTTAGCACTTGTGTGATGCTTGCACATTGGTTTGACATGAACTAGAAGTCACAAATGCCTTGGTACAAAGTTTTGGCAAGTTTCTCATTTGAGGCATTTCTTGAAAATTAGTGATTTTTGCCAACTTTGACACACCATAACTTTTGATCCAAAATGAATTAGATCATGTTCTTGTACTTTTTGAAAAGGGAAAGATCTAATCTACAACTTTCATGACCAATGTTTTTCCATTTGAAGCATTTTTGGATCAAAAAGTAAGGCTTGAAAAGTGGCATAAAATGACATATTTCTTAAAAGTCAACCATGCCCTAAAAAGTCAACTTTGCAAAACCTTGTAATTCTTGAATTTTGTGAACTTCAACCTTCTTCTATGATCAAATAAAGATCATATACACTCAAAATGATGAAGATCACCCCTTGGTTGGGTCATTGGGGCCCTCAGATGCCCTGATTTTGCACTGACTTGTCTGAAAAGTCAACTCTTGATTAGATGACTTCCCCATGGAATTTCTTCATGAAAATTGATATGCATACTCCCTATACCATATAGAGACCAATAGAAACAAGAATGACCCAAAAAACTTGGAGTTATGGCCTCTGAAACCAAAACCCTAATTTTAGGTCATCTGTGCAGTCAAACTTGGCTCTGCTTCCATACAAACCCCAGTTCTTGTGATTCTTTGGCATTCTTGACTTTGGGAGGATGTAATGTGATATAAGAACACACATGGACCCCTTTGAAGTGATTGGTGGCCTTTGGAGTGGCTCAAGAAGCTCTGGGATTGCTCAGATCACAAACCCTAGGTGCAGATGACTTAGAACTTATGCAGTGAATCAAAATGAGACATGAGATGATATGATTGTGTTTATGCATATGAAATGATCACAAGCCATGGTGTGAATGGGTGAGGGAAAATTTGGGGTGTTTACACCTGGGAAGACCAGTTTGAGACATGGTTCCCCGGGATCCTTGGACGTATCCAGCTTTCCAGGTTGCGCTTGTCTTCTGACTCATCTTCCAAATTGTTCACAGCATCCAGGGTGAGCATCCCCCTGCTGACAAACTTGGGCTTTGTTGCAGCCTCTGATTAATCTTGTCGAGTTGGTTTGTAACCCAACCCGAATCGGTCTTCTTTCTTTTCCACGGGCAGCAGCTTGCCCCAGCCTTGAGCAGTACCTTCTTCAACAACCTTTCGGGCTTGTCGGTATGAGGTAATGGAAGTCCCAAGCACAGCAGATGTTTCATTAATATTAAGGGCCTCAAACCCTTGGCTCATGGTTTCATGGATCTCCCCATCCATCTCAATGTATTTGAATGTAGCCAGCTGGCTAACAAAAATATCCTCCTCCCCACAAATAGTAATGACTTGGCCTTCCCACTCGAATTTTAACTTCTGGTGAAGGGTTGACGTCACGGCGCCGGCGGCATGTATCCATGGTCTACCCAATAGACAGCTGTAGGCAGGCTGTATATCCATCACAAAGAAGGTCGTTTTGAAGACTTGTGGGCCAATCATTATTGGCAACTCTATCTCTCCCAGAACTGATCTTTTAGAACCGTCAAAGGCTCTCACTACCAAGTTACTTGGGCGTAGTGCCAATCCATCATACTCCAGCTTCACAAGGGCTTTCTTGGGTAGGACATTGAGGGATGACCCTATGTCCACCAATACATGAGAAAGAACTGCACCCTTACACTCCAAGGTAATGTGTAAAGCCTTGATGTGGTTGCGACCTTCCACCATCAAGTCAGTGTTGGTAAAACCTAGTCCATGACTAGCGTTGAAATTTCCAACCACAACCTCTAACTGATTAACGGTAATCTCCTCCGGCACATAAGCTACGTGCAGGACCTTCAAAAGTGTGTTCCGATGAGCCTCAGAGCACATTAGTAATGATAATATGGAGATCTTTGAAGGTGTTTGGTGAAGCTAGTCTACCACCTTGTAATCACTCTTCTATATGATTCTCATGAATTCATCAACCTCTTGATCAAAAGGAGTCTTCAAAGCTTCTCTAGCAACTGGTTCTTCTTGCACCATGCTCCTCCCTTTTGCCTTAGCAGCAGCTTCTGCTTCAGCAATGGGTCTTGGAATTTGTGAGGCAAAGAGACGTCCGCTTCTAGTGAAGCCTCCGCCTCCCCCCACATTGTCTATCTGAGGTGAAGAAGTTGATGATTCTAAAGTGATTTTCTGCTCCTCGCAGTATAGATCTGAGCCATAATGCCAAGGGATGGCATTAATACTTTCATAAGGAACTGGCCCAGGCACTGTGATAGTGACTGGACTAATAACAGCTGCAGAAGGGACCACAATGGTGTGTGGATCATAGTATATGGTGACTGGTGCTCTGACAGGAGTGGCATTTTGTGAGTTGCTGGCAGGAACATTTGCAGGGTCATAGTATATGGTAACCGTTGAGACGCTTTCACCAATTGTTGTTGATGTTGTAGAAGACACTATTGATTGGATGGGTGTTGAAATTGTAGCAGGAATGGTAACTGAACTTGCGTCCGTTGAAGTGATTGATTGAGTAGTTGTTGTAGTTGTAGTAGAATCCGTTGGAACAATGGTTGCTGACGTTGTAGGAGTATCAGTGATTGCCGGTGAAGGGATTGTTGGATTTGTAGGTGTTGTTGTCGTAATCTGAAGGATACCATCCTTAATAAGACCATATATACCGTCTCTCAGCCTTTCACACCCATTGACTGCAATATTACAATACCCACAGCCGAGCTCACACCCGGGGAACACTTGGCATTCTAAAAGTTGGGCTTTGATTTCAACCAAAGGTGTTCGAATCTGTGCAACACTGGTGATCAAGGTGGATAGTTTGCCTTCCTCAATAGCATTGATCCTAGGCCCGTTGTGACTAGGCATTGGATTTCTTGTGACATTCGAAGGAGGCGCAAAGTTAAGAGCTTTTGAGTCCACCAGGTCTTGGACTTTCATCTGTAGGGCCCGTCATTTTTCAGTATTATGCCCCGGTGCGTTTGAGTGGAATGCACACCTGGCATTGGCATTATAGTTCTTTGGCATATTGGAGGGATCTGGAGGTGCCAATGTCCTTAACTCAACCAGATTAAGCTCCATGAGTTGTGGCAGGAGTGCAGCATATGGTATTGGGATTGGGTCAATTACCCTGTTTGCCTGTGATGGTCTTTGTTGGAAAGGACGTTGTTGTTGGTTGTTGTTGTTGTTGTAGGTTCTCTGTTGCAGATACTGAACTTGTTGTTGATACTGTGGTTGTTGTTGCTGAGGATATGCTGATTGTTGAGGAATCGGAGCTGGAATGGTGACAGCTGCTATTGACCGGTGAGCATATTGAGGCATGCCCCTGCTTGCATGAATGGAATTTGTTTCACCGGCCCTCCGGGGTCCCACAAAAGGCTTTCTGGGATTACTGGATGAACTTGCACCACTGTCAGAAATCTTTCCCATTTTTAAGAGGCTTTCAATCCTTTCACCAGCTATGACCACATCAGCAAAACTGGTAGAGGAGAAGGCAGCCAATCTGTCAATATAGGTTCCTTGCAGTGTATTCATGAACATGTCAGCCATTTCCCTCTCTGACATGGGTGGTTGGACAGCAGCAGCAAGCTGTCTCCACCTAGGGGCATAGTCCCTGAAGCCTTCTCTGGAAGACTGGGACATTCCCATTAGGAGGGTTCTGTTGGGAGCCATGTCCAGGTTGTATTGATATTGACGGATGAAAGCTTCAGCTAAGTCTTTCCAGCATCTGATAGTAGCTCTGGTCAAATGTGAATACCACTCTCTTGAAGCCCCAGTCAGACTAACTTCAAAGTAGAACATCCACAACTTTTCATCCATAGTATAAGCTTTAAGTCTTCCCAAGAAAGACTGCAGGTGAGTACGTGGACAAGAGGTTCCATTGTATTTCTCAAAGCACGGGGGTTTGAATTTGTGGGGAATTCTCACCCCATCCACTAGTCCCATATCCATCACATCGAAGCCTAGGGAATTCTGAGACTCCAAAGATCTCAACTTCTTAGCAATTTCATCCAATCTCCTGTCATAGACTTCATCTCCAGCTCCCATAACAGTAAACTGTTCTTCTTGGGGATCCTCTTGCAAGATTCTCCCTCCAGCAGTATTACCTTGTACATTCCTCGGGATGTTAGCTTCTGGATCCAGATGAGGTCCAAATATTGGCGGGTCAATACGAGGCTGGCCCCGTGCATTGTTACTAGTTCCTCCTGTTCCAAGATGAGGCTCCTCAGGAGTTTTTCTTTCCACTAGTTTCCTTAACCTTTCTTGACTCTGGGCCAAGCCAGTCATTACAACCATGAATTGGGTCATTTGGTTTCTCATCTCCACTCTTTCATTAGCCATCTGATTTCTGACTTCAGTCAGATCCTGCTGTACTTGTTCCATTTGAATACCGGGAAGGTTGTTGCGAGTCGGGTACCGGTGCGTGCGGTTGACAGGGAACACTCGGCGACGAGCAATGTTTCCTGAGATCACAACAAAGTTAGAAACAAAAATAATAAAACCTACAAAACAAAACAAAAGTTAGTATGCAATGCAGTATGCTTATTTGTTTTCCAAGGTATCCAGTTTGGTTCTTGGTTTTGACCTTTCCAGACCTCGAGGAAGATGCTTGATGTTGTTTAGAAGCCCAAATGAAAGCAAAAAATATATTACAAATGGTGAACAATACATAGTTTATTTTACAATACATGCCCCTGAAGGGTCAAAATAGAAGAAAAGTACATCAAATGGAAACAAACAACAAGCAAAGAATCAGACATCCAATCCAAACTCATCCTCTCTGACCTCCTTCAGGAGTGCCTCAGTCACTAGACTAGCTGGGTGCTCTGTAATGGTCCTAATGAGGAGGTTCCTGGTAGCAATGGCAGTGGTCAGCTTCTTATGTCTATCCTGGTCCTTTGATCTCTTCAATCCTGCTCTGAGCTTTAACTCTTAAATCTCTTTCTGGGATGCCAACAAAGCTTCATGTTGCTTCTTCTCATTGGCCTATAGTTGTTCAATCTTGGCTTGAGTCTTCTGGTCTTCTTGGGTACGGGCTTCGGTGATCCTGACCCACCTAGCTTGACTCTCTTGTAGATAGAGCTCAGTCCTAGCCTTCTGAATTTTGGCTTCCTTACCGGCATTCTTCAATATTTGTTCCCCAGCTCATGCTTTCCTGATGTAGTCCTCTGTCTTCTCAATTTTGGTGAGATGCTCCACCCTGAGCTTTTCCAATCTCTCAATGTCCAGACGAACATCACTCCTTTCCCAAAGGGTCTTCTTCAAGGCTTGAGATAGGTTCTCATTCCTTTCCTTCAGCTTCTCAAATTCTTCTAGGCTGACAGTTGCTGCAGGTTGTACTGTTGAGGGTCCAGGTATGTCCTCCAAGGTGAAGGGTGTAACTCGGTGGGAGAACTGACTTTAGTTATGTTGCGGATAGCAAGAGTCGCCACCGACTTTTATTTTATCCAAAGGAAGGGCATAAAAGAACAGGAAAGACCTTTAAAAGATTTTTGGGTCCGGGTGGTAGGTTATGTAAAGGGAAGGTGTCAGCACCCTTTACATCCATGGTTATCCATGGGCTCTTAGTTACTTAGCTCACTTTAAAATGTTTTTGAAATGTGAAGTGTGTGAATAGAATCTTCTTTAAGTACTTTATAATGATCCATGTACGGATATATATAAAGTCTTTGTTTTGAAAATTTATTTGAAAATGTGAAGTGTTTGAAATGTTTTGGAAAAGTGAGCAAGTACATAAGAGGAACCTACCCTAAGTTAAGTCTTTTTTGTTCTTAAATATCCTTTAAATGGTAAGACTATCCCTATTATTAAGGAATAGGTAGTCATTACCTTGGATGTGTGAGGGACAAATGAAGGGACATCTATTATTTAGGCAACTGTAAGGTTTATAAGCAATTCGAAGGGACTTGTCATCTTTATTCGAAAGGGACAAGATCATTACGAAGGCAACCACGAAGGGACTTGATCTTTTTATCTGTTAAGGGACTAGATGATATAATAGGAGGGTTTTGCTTTACACCTTACTTGACCTTTTGTTTAGGCAACTTGAGAGGTGACCCTTAAGAAGTGAGACGGCGATCAAAGATCGACTTACGTGTGTGAGTGTACAAGTTCAGATATTTATCTTAAGATTAATGATCTAATTTCAATTTTAAAATACAAACATGTTTTACACTCCCTATTTACTAACCATAGCATTTAAAATATAAATATTAAAAACTACTACAACTATTACATATTGGATACAATTACATAATAATAAAAAAATAAATAAGCGAATATATAATAATAAATAATTAGGTTAGTAACAATAAAATAAAATAAAAATCATATATAAATAAATGGGGTTAGTAATAATAAAATAGATAAGAATAAAATAAAGAAATTAGCATAATAATGAATAATAAATTAAAAGTTCAATTTTTAATAAATAATTATTTAATAAGGTTTTAAGAAGAAAAATAAGCAATTCATACTATATACTAATTATTATAAAGATTTAAATTTATATACATGTTATAAAAATAATGGTTAATTATAATTAAATAAACATATTATAAAAATAAGTTATATTCATAAACTCAAATTAGGATTTTTAATTGTTTTAAACATAATCTAGGGTTTACTATTTAATTAAAATTATTTATATGCAAAAACTATATTCAATAATAATTATAGACAAATTATAAAATAATAGACATAATTAAAATTTACAAATACATAAATTAAAAGTTATAATATAATTAGGTTTTGTAAAAGAAAATTAGGGTTTGTAAAAATAATTAGGTTTTATAAAATGTTAGGGTTTTTCTTATTAATTTACAAAATAAGTCAATTTATTTACAAATTATATTTATATATACATATTATAAATATAAAAAAAAATTTATAAAAAAAAAAGAAATTATGAAGTCTTAAGAATATGCATAAAAGTATTTAAATAGTATTTATAAATTATATTTATTAATTTAAATAAAATAGAAATAATAATAATATAAATTAAAATGAGGAAAACATGATAATTGATCCAAAAAAAAGGACCTGGGATTTGAACCCAGGTCCCTTACCTCCAAACGCAACACCAAAACCACTCTGGCCAGCACACGCATGTGACATAGAAGGCAATCCATATTGTTTTGTTTCAAATCCTGTAAAAATCACAACAAAAGCAAAATAACACAAAAAAGGGTCTGGGGGGGATTCGAACCCAGGACCCTCAACCAAACAAACACACACTCCAACCATCCAGCCAGAAGGGCGCACCTGATATATGATTCATAATAAATAATAATATAGTAAGTTACATGAATAAGTGAGAAAATCAAGCAAAAAGAATGCTGCTTTCCAGGATCGAAACCAAGCCTTGGACCATAACACACGCATCCCTCACCACTGGGCCAAACGTGCATCTGTGAAATAAGTTACAAACAATTTCATAAAATATTAAGGCTAAATTCAAATTCCAGAATGCGCGCCAGGAACTTCATCTTCTTCCTTGGATGCTGCAAATTTTCCTGCGAATTTTCTTGGACAATTTCCTGCGAATAAAACCTGCCAATCTCGTATCATCATAAATATCTAAAGTTTCATCAAATAGATCACATTATCATGATCCCCAGACATCATACAGTTCATTCATAGCTTTAGAATTAATTTATATTAGTTAAATCGAAGAATCCCAAATTTTGTTCAGAAACCCTAGCAATGGCAACTTGCGGTTTAAGGCATGGTTCTTCAATCTTCTTGCCCAGAAATCATCTAAGCATCATACTCAACACAAACATACAGTTAGAATGCATTATTATTACACAAACAATTAGAATCGAAAAAAATAAGAACAAGAGCAATTTTGATTCGGTTTATGCAATTTGGGATGCTTTGGATGCAAATGAGTATTGAAAAAGTATCAGTGATGATCAAGGAGTCTTTTGCCACCTTCAAATTGTCTTGAAAGGGCTTGAGGAATGGAATCCGAATTGAGTTTTTTGGGGAGTTTTGAAAAATTGGAAACTTACTCTTGAGGCAGCAATTTCGTATCCAATGCTTGTGATATGTTTATGTACTTATAGTTGGATGAATATAGGTCAAAAAATTGAATGGTTGTTTGGACTTTTTGGATTCAAGAGATTGAAAAAGATCATGCTTTGAATTTCATATATTCTTGAATGTATCCTTTCTATCTTAAGACAATCACCATAAATTGCATATCAATCTGATCTAATCAACTTTCATGACCTTCTAGAATCAAAATATATTTTAAATCTTCATATTTTATATTTTATTTGAATTTAAAATGATTTTTAATATAAAAAATCATAATAAATAAAATAAAATTATGAAAATATTAAATAAATTTCTTGCATGATGTCATGGAACACCTTGGGTCACAAAAAGTTCAGCCCATTTGAAGAATTATGATTTTAAGACCCTATTTACTTCATAAATCACCCAAAAATTTCCCAACTTTGCAAGGGCACAAATCCTTCAATTTTAATGCTATGAGGGTGTTTTGGACATTTTGGAAATCTTAAAGAGTCCTCTAACCAACCCCATTGGTTTCATGTCCATATCTTTTACCATTCTCAAGTTATGCTCTTTTGAAGTTGTTGACTTTTTGTTGACTTTTAAAAGGACCTATAATGTCTTAGCTTATACCTTCCAAATGAAGCATTTTTGGGCTTGTCTTGTGAGACACAAAGTTGTATAGAATTCAATTTACTTCAAAATGAGCTTTGGATGGGAAAAATTTGATGAAGCATGTGAAAGTTATGGCTGGTCAAAGTTCAGTTGACTTTTCCTAAGGAAACCCTAATTTAGAAACTCCTGATTCTTGATGATCTGGAATCTCCTTGATGAATCATGATCAATGTTTGATCAAATGATGAATTTTACTTCATATAATTGATGTTGGCAAAAAATCATGAAGTTTGACTTTGATTTGACCACAGTTGGCTTCAGTTTGACTTTTTAACTCCTTTGATTGATTTTGACTTATCTGATCATCTGACTGAGCAAACCTTTGAGAAAAGTTCTGAAACTTGTCATGGGGGTTCTTAAACACATATAAGATGTTATGAAGCTCACTTGAATTCTTGGAAGTCCATTTAGCCTGATTAAAGTCAAAACCCTAGTTTGGGATGCATTGCTTAGGAGGATGCATTGTCTGAGGGAAATGTCAAATCTTCTGACTAATTGTGAACTTTGTGAACCTTATGAACCTCATGGGAGGTCTTGTGAACCTTGTGAACCTCATGGGAGGTCTTGTGAACCTTGTGAACCTCATGGGAGGTCTTGTGAACCTTGTGAACTTTGTGAGCCTCTTAGTACACAAAGTCTTGTTTTGTGAGGGCAAATTTTGGGGTGCAACAGCTGCCCCTGTTCAATTTTCTGAAACCTGAGGGGTTAGATTGGTATATGTGCCAGTTGTAACCTGGAAGGTTGAAGGGGATTGAACACAAAAGCCCAAAAATTTGCACTCACTGGTGCGTAGAGTGATACTGATGACTAACTGTAGATGCTTGAGTGGGCTTAAAGATGCCTCTTGGAAAAAAGTTCTTCAAATATACCTTTTGGAGAATAAAGTAGTCCAAAGTATGAAGATATAGCTTTTTGGGAAGATAAATAACGGCCCAAAGTAATGATAGCTTTCAGGAGGATAAACAACGTCCTGAGGTATAAGTATAACTTTTGGGAAGATAAACAACGGCCCAAAGAAATGATAGCTTTCAGGAGGATAAACAACGTCCTGAGGTATAAGTATAACTTTTGGGAAGATAAACAACGGCCCAAAGAAATGATAGCTTTCAGGAGGATAAACAACGTCCTGAGGTATAAGTATAACTTTTGGGAAGATAAACAACGGCCCAAAGAAATGATAGCTTTCAGGAGGATAAACAACGTCCTGAGGTATAAGTATAACTTTTGGGAAGATAAACAACGGCCCAAAGAAATGATAGCTTTCAGGAGGATAAACAACGTCCTGAGGTATAAGTATAACTTTTAGGAAGATAAACAACGGCCCAAAGTCATGATATGGCTTTTGAGAAGATAAACAACGTCTCAAGATAGCTTTCGGGAAGATAAACGACGTCCCAATGTAATGAGATAACCTTTGGGAAGATAACAACGGCCCGAGGTAAGAGTATGACTTTTGGGAGGATAAACAACGGCCCAAAGTCATGGTAGCTTTCAGGAGGATAAACAACGTCCTGAGGTGTAAGTATAACTTTTGGGAGGATAAACAACGGCCCAAAGTCAAGACAGCTTTCAGGAGGATAAACAACGTCCTGAGGTATAAGTTGTTGATGTAGTTTTTCTGCTGGAGAATTAATATGAAAAACAAGATAACATTCTGCAAAATAATATTAGTTTATGCATTATGTATGCATGTATAGTATGATACACTTAAGTAATGTATTATGTAACTATGGATATGTATGTTATGGTATGATGTAGATGATGTATGTATGAATCATGCAGCCTGACGTGTCTGGATATCTTCGTATAACAACTGCTGGCCAGGGAAAATAAATCCCGATTTGTTGCTGAAGAATATGAGGAACTCGTTCCTGTCTCGTTTGATAATATAGTATTCAAAACTTCCTGTCTTCGTTCGATATTAAGGTATCCATAACCTCCCGTCTTCGTTTGTTAGTAAGGTGTACATAACCTCCCATCTTCGTTCATCGTACTCCTATTGGAAGAATAAATTCCCGACTATCCGTATGAGGATAAAAGAGATGGATATAAATTCCAGGGGAGATGTGACTCGAAGTTCTTATGAAGATGGATTTGCCCTACTAGGGGCTTGTAGTTGTCTCGTGGGGATGAACCGGCGAAGCTTCGTTGAATTCCTTCCCTCGCTCGTCCTTAGTAAATACTATTACTGCATTTTCATGCATTTCTGGTAAACATCAATCATATTAAGCATTTATGCATTTCTGGTAAACATCAATCATATTCAAAAGCATACATACATTCAAACACAACCAATGGACGTTTCGCTTATGTAAATAGGGTAAAAGTAAATCTGGATTCAAAGATGAAATTTTATTTATATCACAAAGTGACTTATACATAGGCAAGTTTGTACACGGAGACAGAAATCCTAGTAAGAGGAATTTGTCGTAAAATTTTTTTTACAAAACAAAGAAAATCAGCTATCTGGGAAATAATCCTATTGAGTTTCAATTCTACTATTGCCATTATCTTCAAGTATCTCATCTTCTGCTGTTGAGACGGAAACGATTGGATTGAGCTTTATCTGTTCAAACTTGAGTAAGTAGCACAACTAGTGGTAGTTTCATGGGTGATCCAAACGAGACATAGTCATACGCTTTAATCCCTAACTTTTGCCTGGATTGCCCTTTCAGGTTTTCAATCCACCGGGATACCCTTTTTTGCCCAAGCCTCCTTTTCAGGTTTTCGACTTGCCGGGTGTACATTTTTTATATATATCCCTAATTTTTGCCTGAACCCTTTTGGTTCACCGGGATGCCCTTATTTTTGCCTAGGCCAGTCAACCTAGCGGGTCTCTTTTTATGCGTAGTATTTTTTAACTATGTATGCGTTCACAGGCTGTGGGAAGTCTTCACCATCCATAGTAGTGAGTATGATGGCACCTCCTGAGAATATTGTCTTAACTACAAATGGCCCTTCATATGTTGGAGTCCACTTTTCCCTAGGATCACCCTGTGGTAATATGATGCGCTTGATTACCAAGTCACCAGCCTGATATACCTTAGGCTTAACCTTCTTATTAAAAGCTTTGATCATCCGTTTCTGGTACATCTGGCCATGACAAATTGTTGCTAACCTCTTCTCATCAATCAAATTTATCTGGTCAAGTCGAGTCTGAATCCACTTATCTTCATCCAAGCCTGCATCCTTCATAATTCTTAAGGAGGGAATCTGAACTTCAATGGGCAGAATTGCTTCCATACCATATACTAAGGAGAATGGGGTTGCCCCTGTTGAAGTACGTATTGTAGTACGATAACCATGAAGAGTAAATGGTAACATCTCATGCCAATCCTTATAAGTAACAGTCATCTTCTGTAGAATCTTCTTAATGTTCTTATTAGCAGCTTCTACTGCCCCATTCATCTTTGGACGATACGGAGAAGAGTTGTGATGCTTAATCTTGAACTGCGTGCAGAGATCAGTAATCATAGTGTTTTTCAAATTAGAGCCATTGTCAGTAATAATCCTTTCAGGGATGCCATACCTACATATAAGATTATTCTTAATGAATCGAGCCACAACATTCTTAGTAACAGATGCAAATGAAGCTGCTTCCACCCACTTCGTAAAGTAATCCATAGCAACCAGGATGAAACGATGCCCATTAGAAGCAGTAGGCTTAATCTCACCAATCATATCAATGCCCCACATGGCAAAAGGCCAAGGAGCAGTCAACACATTCAATGGTGATGGAGGTATATGTACTTTGTCAGCATAGATTTGACACTTGTGACATGTTCTGGAGTGTTGATAGCAGTCAGCTTCCATGGTAGACCAATAGTAACCTGCTCTCAATATCTTCTTTGCCATAGTATGACCACTAGAATGAGTGCCAAAAATCCCATCAAGCATATCTTCCATAATTTCAGTTGCTTCCTTCTTATCCACACAACGAAGCATAGTTGAATCATGATTGCGCTTGTACAAAATCCCATTACTCAAAAAGAACTTAGCAGAAAACCTCCTCAGGAACTTCCTATCTTTGACAGATGCCCCTTCAGGGAACTCCTGAGCTTCAAGATATCTTTTCACTTCATAGAACCAAGGCTTCTCCCATGCTTCTTCAGTGTCAATCTCATTGCAGTATGCAGGCTTCTCAAATCTATCAATAGTAATCTTGGGAGCTTCATCATCCCAGCTGATCTCAAACATGGATGCCATGGTGGCTAATGCATCTGCCAACTGATTCTCTCTTCGTGGAATATGTCCAAAGGTAATCTCTTTAAAGTGTGGGATCAAAGACAACACATGCTCTCTATAAGGAATGAGATTATCATGCTTGGTATCCCAATCTCCTTTAATCTGACTTACTACCAGGGCTGAATCTCCATACACGTCAAGGAACTGAATCTTCATATCAATGGCATCCTTGATGCCTAGGATACATGCCTCGTACTCAGCCATGTTATTGGTACAATAGAAACAAAGTCTGGCAGTAATCGGGGTATGACAACCTTCAGGGGAACTAATTACAACACCAACACCATTACCATGTGCATTAGAAGCTCCATCAAAAACCATAGTCCATCGGGATCCTTGTTCAGGTCCGTCATATTGTCCAGGTTCTTTGGTAATAATCATAATGTCTTCATCAGGGAACTCAAAACTCATTGACTGATAATCATCCACTGCTTGATGAGCCAAATGATCAGCTACCACACTTCCTTTAATGGCCTTCTGAGTGGTATACTGTATATCATATTCTGTCAAGATCATTTGCCATCTTGCTATTCTTCCGGAGAGAGCAGGTTTCTCGAATATGTACTTGATTGGATCCATCTTTGAGATCAATAAGGTAGTATGAGTCAACATATACTGTCTTAGTCGGCGAGCAGCCCATGCCAAAGCGCAACAAGTTTTCTCGAGCAGTGAGTATCTTGTTTCACAGTCGGTAAACTTTTTGCTAAGGTAGTATATTGCCTGCTCTTTTCGACCAGACTCGTCATGTTGCCCCAACACACACCCCATTGAGTTGTCTAATAGTGTTAAGTACATAATCAAGGGTCTTCCATCAACTGGTGGCATCAAAATTGGAGGTTCTAGAAGATATCTCTTGATTTCATCAAAGGCTGTCTGGCACTCATCATTCCATTCCATTACATGATCTTTCTTCAACAACTTGAAGATTGGCTCACAGGTAGTGGTTAATTGGGAAATAAATCTTGCAATGTAATTCAATCGTCCCAAGAAACCTCTAACTTCCTTCTCAGTGTGGGGAGCTGGCATCTCTTGTATAGCTTTCACTTTTGCAGGATCTACTTCAATACCTTTTCCACTAACAATGAAACCCAGGAGCTTACCAGACCTAACTCCAAAAGTACACTTGTTTGGGTTCAATCTCAACTTGTATTTCTTCAACCTCTCAAACAACTTATGCAGATGAACAAGATGTTGCTCTTCATTCTGGGACCTGACTATCATATCATCCACATATACCTCTATCTCAAGATGAATCATATCGTGAAACAAAGCCACCATAGCATGCTGATATGTTTCCCCTGCATTCTTCAAACCAAATGACATCACTTTATAACAAAAAGTGCCCCATTGTGTAACAAATGTTGTCTTCTCCATATCTTCAGGTGCCATCTTGATTTGATTGTAACCAGAGAAACCATCCATGAAAGAGAATACTTTATGCTGAGCAGTGTTGTCTACCAGAACGTCAATATGAGGAAGTGGAAAGTCATCTTTGGGGATGGCCTTGTTCAAATCCCTGTAGTCTACACACATACGTACCTTACCATCTTTCTTAGGTACCGGCACCACATTTGCAACCCATTGAGGATAAGAAGTCACTGCTAAGAACCCTGCATCAAACTGTTTCATTACCTCTGCCTTAATCTTCTCTGACATTTCAGGACGCATGCGACGAACCTTCTGCTTCTTTGGACGACAGTCTTCTTTTACTGGTAAACGATGAACCACAATGTCTGTATCCAACCCTGGCATATCTTCGTAGGACCAAGCAAAGATCTCCACATAGTCACGTAACATCTGAATCAATCTGCTCTTGACACTATCCTCTAATTCAGCCCCTATCTTGACTTCTTTCCTGTTTTCTTCAGTTCCCAGATTCACAACTTCGATTGGCTCTTCATGTGGCTGTATAGCTTTCTCTTCTTGTTGTAACAACCTAGCAAGCTCTACAGGTACTTCACAATCGTCCTCATTTCCGTCTTCAGCTTGATAGATCGGATTCTCGAAATTATAATTGGCAATAGTAGAACTGTTATCAACAGGATCCAGAGTGAATAAGGATCTGCATTTTAGTGATGTGGGTGTGTGTAAGAACACATAGCTGATAAAACAAAAATAAAAGAAAAGAAAAACAAGGAACACAATATTTACGAAAAAGAAACGTCCACTGATTTTTATTGAATGAAGTATACAAATGAAATGACATCCCGTAACAAGCACACCATTGTGCCCCGGGTAAGGCACAAGGCTTAAGAGTTTAATTGTTCAGAAATTACAAACATAAAAAGTAACAACACAGTAATAGTATTTACTCCTGACTAAAGGAGATAGGAATAACATCTTCAGCTTTCCAATTATTGAGCCCAGCACCCACGGTAGGAAAAATCCAAGCATCCAAGTTGTAGTCTTCATCATAGTCACCCACAACATTGATCTGATTCTTCATAATCCCCTGATTGGTGATACGTACAGCACGAGCACGACGAACAGCCTTCTGGGACTCTGCAGTGAAACCCAAACCAAATTTGTCAGATTTGTAAGGGATGTCAGGAAGTTGACCCCAAATAGTACAACCACCTTCATCTACCACAGCTCTAGCATCTTTGAGGGAGGCCATTGTTGGAGGTACTCTGGTGACCACAGGAACTTTCTTGACAACCGGAGGAGCTTCATAATTATTAACAATCCAAGGAACCACTTCAAATGTTTGGCACGGAGTTTCAACATATTCACCTTCCATTTCAAGATATTTAAAGGTGTTCACATGGCTAACTATATATCCTTCCTCTCTGTAAACAGTGACAACTTTTCCTTCTACCGGATATCTCAGCTTCTGGTGTAAAGTGGAAGTTACAGCACCTGCCCCATGGATCCAGGGACGCCCAAGCAAACAAGAATACGAAGGACGAATATCCATCACATAAAAAGTAGCATCGAAGACCTGAGAACCTACTTTTATTGGGAGATCAATTTCTCCATGCACCACTCTTCTTGAGCCATCAAAAGCCTTCACCACTATATTACTGGGCTTCAACACAGCATCTTCAGGACTAAGCTTATTCAGAACTTCTTTGGGCAACACATTCAACGAGGAACCATTGTCTATTAACACATGAGACAGGGTAGTGCCCCTACTTTCAATAGAGATATGTAGAGCCCTGTTATGATCTCTTTTGGCCGGAGTCAAATCAGCATCGGAGAAACCTAACCCATTATCATAGGTCAAGTGTGCAACACAATTTTCAAACTGGTCTACAGAGATCTCATTTGGTACGTGAGCAGTCTTCAAAAACTTGATCAAGGCTTTGGCATGAGCCTCAAAACACAACAATAAATACAACATAGAAATCTTGGAGGGAGTATGCCCCAATTGATCTACAATGTCATAATCACTCTTGCGAATGATTTTCAATACTTCTTCTATCTGCTTAGCAAGATCATCAGCAGCTGGTACATCAATTGGTATAGGTTCAATAACAGGACCTTTGCCCCGTGCATCAGTAGTAGAGGTAGTAGCTGGAGTAACTGTATTCTTAGAGGTAACTGGAGGAGAGAAGACTCTTCCACTTCGTGTGATCTTACTAGATCCAGCAATATTATCAACATCAATATTTTCATCAGCAACAGGTGTCTCAGCTAAGGGTTCCTGCTTAACACCATGAATATAAACATCAGACCCATAATGCCAAGGCACAGCTTTATCAGAAGTGTACGGAATAGGACCAGGAGTGGTAATGATCATAGGAGCCACTCTAGCTTCAGCAACAATCTTCACAGGGCCTTCAGCAGTAATCTTAATTGGACCCTTATGAGTGATTTTGACAGGACCCTTGGAAGTAATCCTCACCGGCACTTTGTCAACCATATCCACTTCTTCAATCTTCGCACCCTTAGTTATATGATCCACCATACTTTCCACAGAAAGTGGAGTCCTCTCAAACACTATGGTGTAATTATTCATGAGGCGTTGAATTTCGTCCTTCAACCTCCAGCAGCTATCCGACTTATAGGTACAATATAAACAATCTTCACGACAACCTGGAAAGAACCCAACTTGTACCAACTTCTTCTTAATAACAGACAATGGTGTAGTCAACTCTGCAACTGAGGAAATATGTGAATCTTCATCAATGGCATTTACAGTCTTCTCATGATTTGGCATGGGAGCAGTGATCACATTTGGAGTACCCGGAGGGTCAAATTCAATCTCTCCAGCATCAATCATATCCTGAATCTTATTCTTCAATACCCAGCAACTATTGGTATCATGTCCCTGACAATTTGAATGATATGCACATCGTGCATTAGGATTATACCTGGGAGAGGTAACATTGGGATTCTGAGGAGGATCCCTCAAAGTGATAAGTTCACCCTTCAGCAAGTGCTGCAAGGCTTGGGCCATTGACATGTTGAGCTTAGTGAACTGTCTTCTAGCCCTTTGTTGATTTCCCTGTGGTGGCTCTGGTGTTGCAGGAGTTGGATTGGAGATATGAACTGCACTCACAGACTGATGCCTCCTATTACGATCAGGTTGACCATAAACAGAATTTGACTCTTTCTTCCCACTAGGGGGCTTCTTTGTAGTACTTGATGAAGAAGCACCCACTTGGATCTTGCCACTCCTTATACCACTTTCTACGCGCTCCCCTGTCATTATCAACTCAGTGAAGCCAGATGATGAGCTTCCAATGAGATGACTGTAAAAGGGACCATTCAACGTACACATGAACATATCAACTAACTCCCTGTCTGTTAGAGGGGGTTGCACTCTTCCAGCCAAGTCTCTCCACTTCTGGGCATACTCCTTGAAATTTTCTTTAGCACCCATGGACATGCTCTGCAGTTGCATGCGAATAGGGGCTAAATCAGCATTGTATTGATATTGTTTGTAAAAGGCTTCGGCAAGATCATTCCAATCACGGATGTTGACACTCTCCAACTGATAGTACCATTCCAATTGAGCTCCAGATAAGCTCTCTTGGAAGAAATGGATCCACAACTTTTTATCAGCAGTATGGGGTTGGATTCTCCGGACAAAAGACCTCAGATGCAGCTTGGGACAAGAGACACCATCATAAACTACAAAAGTAGGAACCTTGAAACCAATGGGTATGACTACCCCAGATATCAAGCTCAGGTCTTCAAAATCCAGCCCAGAAGACTTTTGCAATTCCGTAACATCCATTCTATCCACCAGCATTTTGAACTTATCTTCATTAGGCTCATGATATTAGTTAGCTTCAGAATCAGAGTCCCCCATTGTATTATGGAGACTGCCTCCCTCTTTCTCAGACTCTTCAGACTCGTAATCTTCAACCTGTTCTTTGGTCTTGACAGGACCTCTGAACCTTCTTCCCATGTTGATCAGACCTCCTGACCTTCTATTCTTCTTAGTCTTCTTGGCCAGCAGTGTCTTCAATTCATCCTTCCCTTTGGACAAGTTCAGGATCAGCTCTTGGAACTGTGCATTTTGTGCCTGGAGATCTTTAACTGTTTGTTCAAGAGCCATTGCTGAAATAAACAGCGAGAAGATAAGAAACCTGTGCACAATAAACCTGTGATGCAATGATATGATATGTGAATGTATATGCAATGTTTTCAAGGACCGCAGGATTTAAAATTTGTTTAAACAACCAAAAAAGGTAAACTTTTATTAGTAATAAATTTGTTTTCCCCTTGGGCGTACAATAAAAATGAAATGAATACAAAAGATGGGGTTTTAAGTCTCCCATGGACGCTTCCTCTTTGTATTGAGGTATGAGTTGAGATTCCGCTCCTCGTGAAGTTGCTTTGTTAGCTCCAGGATTCTTTCTTGACTTGCTTTGTAAGGAGTCTCAAAAGTATCCCTTTGCTCCTTCAACTGGATCCAGGACCTTTGTAAGTCTTCCATGTCAGTGGGCATATCTGGGTGAAGAATGATATAAGAAGTATCTCTTTCAGCAACAAGCTTCACGGTAACTGGAAGGATAGCAGGATATGCATCATAAGAGTCTGAGCACGTGCGCATACCCATCTAAGATAATCCTCCATAGGAATAGTGTACTTAGGCTCCAGAGTCTTGCTGTCAACCTTGTTCACTTTTCCCCATGCTCGTATGAACCTTTGACGGTAACCTTGCAGATCGTTGTCGTAGTCAAACACAATGCCCTGAATCAACATGTCATGTGGACCATCACTCCGAGCATAACCAAACTGTCGTAGAGCTAAAGAAGGGTTGTAAGTAATGCCTCCTCTTATGCCTAGGAGTGGTACATTAGGAAACTCCCCACAATGGTCAATGATAGTGACATTCTCCATAGATCTGGAGCACCAATGGATATCTGAATGCGAGAGTGACATAATCCTCTTGGACCACCTGAACCCTTATTCATTCTTCATCACTGATCGAGGAAGGTGAGAAATAAACCACCTAGATAGCAAAGGTATGCAACACATCAGAGTTCCTCGTGCCTTTGTAGTACGAGTATGAAGAGAATGCAGGATGTCCCCTAGTAATGTAGGCACTGGATTGTGACTCAGGAATATGTTGATGGCGTGAACGTCTATGAACTGATCTGGATTGGGGAACAACACTAAGCCATAAATCAAAAAGGCTAAGATCTCCTAAAAAGCATCATAGCTCATAGCTTTCAAGAACACTTGAGCCTTCTCTATCAACACCTTAGCAAGAATACCCTTAACTCCGCTTCTCGTTTCTAGAACAATGTCTGACTTCTTCAGATGTAGAGCTTCCGCAATAACCTCTGGTTTAAGCTCTTTCTCCAAGCTTGTGAAGGGTCTTTGATCAAGAACAGGTACACCCAGAAGCTTAGAGAACTCTTCCATTGTAGGAACCAGTTGATAGTCGGGGAATGTGAAGCAATGGTGCTTAGGATCAAAGAACTGAAACAGAACACTCATCATGTCTTCATTGAATCCTGAGGTGACTAGATCCAATAGGTGACCATGTCTCTTGATGAACTGGGAGTGTTCAGACACTTGAGAAACCAACTCTTTAAGCTTAGCAGGTATCCCTACAAAGTTGATCCTGATAGTGTTTCTACGAGTAGAAGCCATGACCTGCAACAAAGAACAAAGATAAATCCTTTGGTCCTTGAAATGGTTAGTGAAAATGCTATGCTTATGATGCATGATGATGTCATGATGTTATGCTCAATCACAAACATGTGGCACACACAAACAAGTCACACCATAGCCCTAGGTTTAAAGGCTTGCATGAGGTTCAAAGGTAAGTACCCTCCCCTGAAGTTTAGTTGGTTCATCCTGTCCTACAAAAGTAACCAGGTTCTAAGGGATCTCAATATCATTGATCCTTCACAAGGGTGGTTGTTCAGTAGGCAACTTACTTGCCAACCAAAACCCTCCAAGTTTAGAATCTTAATGAGCGTAGCATCGAGTATCAACCAACTTCAGTCTGCACCAAAGCCGGTTATCTCACTACTTTTCTAAAGGCCAAGATGGGATAACTAAGGTTCTAAAGGTCAGTTAGTGTATTGACGACATATGGAAGCCTCATATTATCCTCAACTTGACTTAAGGAACATAAGCACCAACCAAGAAGTCACACTAACTATGGCCACCAGATCAACCATATCGGTATACGCTGTACAGTTTCCTTGGTCTATTGCCATTTACCTAAGGTACACTAGATCCGGGTTAGGATCTTTCACACATAAGATCCCAACAAATAAGTATAAAGCAAACAAAGCAAACAATTTAAAGTGATCTAATTCCTAAGGGTACCCCTCTTTTATTAAATCCCCAGCATAGTCGCCAGTTCTGTAACTCGGTGGGAGAACTGACTTTAGTTATGTTGCGGATAGCAAGAGTCGCCACCGACTTTTATTTTATCCAAAGGAAAGGCATAAAAGAACAGAAAAGACCTTTAAAAGATTTTTGGGTCCGGGGGGTAGGTTATGTAAAGGGAAGGTGTCAGCACCCTTTACATCCATGGTTATCCATGGGCTCTTAGTTACTTAGCTCACTTTAAAATGTTTTTGAAATGTGAAGTGTGTGAATAGAATCTTCTTTAAGTACTTTATAATGATCCATGTACGGATATATATAAAGTCTTTGTTTTGAAAATTTATTTGAAAATGTGAAGTGTTTGAAATGTTTTGGAAAAGTGAGCAAGTACATAAGAGGAACCTACCCTAAGTTAAGTCTTTTCTGTTCTTAAATATCCTTTAAATGGTAAGACTATCCCTATTATTAAGGAATAGGTAGTCATTACCTTGGATGTGTGAGGGACAAATGAAGGGACATCTATTATTTAGGCAACTGTAAGGTGTATAAGCAATTCGAAGGGACTTATCATCTTTATTCGAAAGGGACAAGATCATTACGAAGGCAACCACGAAGGGACTTGATCTTTTTATCTGTTAAGGGACTAGATGATATAATAGGAGGGCTTTGCTTTACACCTTACTTGATCTTTTGTTTAGGCAACTTGAGAGGTGACCCTTAAGAAGTGAGACGGCGATCAAAGATCGACTTACGTGTGTGAGTGTACAAGTTCAAATATTTATCTTAAGATTAATGATCTAATTTCAATTTTAAAATACAAACATGTTTTACACTCCCTATTTACTAACCATAGCATTTAAAATATAAATATTAAAAACTACTACAACTATTACATATTGGATACAATTACATAATAATAATAAAATAAATAAGCGAATATATAATAATAAATAATTAGGTTAGTAACAATAAAATAAAATAAAAATCATATATAAATAAATGGGGTTAATAATAATAAAATAGATAAGAATAAAATAAAGAAATTAGCATAATAATGAATAATAAATTAAAAGTTCAATTTTTAATAAATAATTATTTTTTAAGGTTTTAAGAAGAAAAATAAGCAATTCATACTATATACTAATTATTATAAAGATTTAAATTTATATACATGTTATAAAAATAATGGTTAATTATAATTAAATAAACATATTATAAAAATAAGTTATATTCATAAACTCAAATTAGGATTTTTAATTGTTTTAAACATAATCTAGGGTTTACTATTTAATTAAAATTATTTATATGCAAAAACTATATTCAATAATAATTATAGACAAATTATAAAATAATAGACATAATTAAAATTTACAAATACATAAATTAAAAGTTATAATATAATTAGGTTTTGTAAAAGAAAATTAGGGTTTGTAAAAATAATTAGGTTTTATAAAATGTTAGGGTTTTTCTTATTAATTTACAAAATAAGTCAATTTATTTACAAATTATATTTATATATACATATTATAAATAAATAAAAAATTTATAAAAAAAAAGAAATTATGAAGTCTTAAGAATATGCATAAAAGTATTTAAATAGTATTTATAAATTATATTTATTAATTTAAATAAAATAGAAATAATAATAATATAAATTAAAATGAGGAAAACATGATAATTGATCAAAAAAGAAAGGACCTGGGATTTGAACCCAGGTCCCTTACCTCCAAACGCAACACCAAAACCACTCTGGCCAGCACACGCAGGTGACATAGAAGGCAATCCATATTGTTTTGTTTCAAATCCTGTAAAAATCACAACAAAAGCAAAATAACACAAAAAAGGGTCTGGGGGGGATTCGAACCCAGGACCCTCAACCAAACAAACACACACTCCAACCATCCAGCCAGAAGAGCGCACCTGATATATGATTCATAATAAATAATAATATAGTAAGTTACGTGAATAAGTGAGAAAATCAAGCAAAAAGAATGCTGCTTTCCAGGATCGAACCCATGCCTTGGACCATAACACACGCATCCCTCACCACTGGGCCAGACGTGCATCTGTGAAATAAGTTACAAACAATTTCATAAAATATTAAGGCTAAATTCAAATTCCAGAATGCGCGCCAGGAACTTCATCTTCTTCCTTGGATGCTGCAAATTTTCCTGCGAATTTTCTTGGACAATTTCCTGCGAATAAAACCTGCCAATCTCTTATCATCATAAATATGTAAAGTTTCATCAAATTGATCACATTATCATGATCCCCAGACATCTCACAGTTCATTCATAGCTTTATAATTAATTTATATTAGTTAAATCGAAGAATCCCAAATTTTGTTCAGAAACCCTAGCAATGGCAACTTGCGGTTTAAGGCATGGTTCTTCAATCTTCTTGCCCAGAAATCATCTAAGCATCATACTCAACACAAACATACAGTTAGGATGCATTATTATTACACAAACAATTAGAATCGAAAAAAATAAGAACAAGAGCAATTTTGATTCGGTTTATGCAATTTGGGATGCTTTGGATGCAAATGAGTATTGAAAAAGTATCAGTGATGATCAAGGAGTCTTTTGCAACCTTCAAATTGTCTTGAAAGGGCTTGAGGAATGGAATCCGAATTGAGTTTTTTGGTGAGTTTTGAAAAATTGGAAACTTACTCTTGAGGCAGCAATTTCGTATCCAATGCTTGTGATATGTTTATGTACTTATAGTTGGATGAAACCAGGTCAAAAAATTGAATGGTTGTTTGGACTTTTTGGATTCAAGAGATTGAAAAAGATCATGCTTTGAATTTCATATATTCTTGAATGTATCCTTTCTATCTTAAGACAATCACCATAAATTGCATATCAATCTGATCTAATCAACTTTCATGACCTTCTAGAATCAAAATATATTTTAAATCTTCATATTTTATATTTTATTTGAATTTAAAATGATTTTTAATATAAAAAATCATAATAAATAAAATAAATAAAATAAAATTATGAAAATATTAAATAAATTTCGTGCATGATGTCATGGAACACCTTGGGTCACAAAAAGTTCAGCCCATTTGAAGAATTATGATTTTAAGACCCTATTTACTTCATAAATCACCCAAAAATTTCCCAACTTTGAAAGGGCACAAATACTTCAATTTTTATGCTTTGGAAAGCTTAAAGAGTCCTCTAACCAACCCCATTGGTTTCATGTCCATATCTTTTACCATTCTCAAGTTATGCTCTTTTGAAGTTGTTGACTTTTTGTTGACTTTTAAAAGGACTATAATGTCTTAGCTTATACCTTCCAAATGAAGCATTTTTGGGCTTGGCTTGTGAGACACAAAGTTGTAGAGAATTCAATTTCCTTCAAAATGAGCTTTGGATGGGAAAAATTTGATGAAGCATGTGAAAGTTATGGCTGGTCAAAGTTCAGTTGACTTTTCCTAAGGAAACCCTAATTTAGAAACTCCTGATTCTTGATGATCTGGAATCTCCTTGATGAATCATGATCAATGCTTGATCAAATGATTAATTTTACTTCATATACTTGATGTTGGAAAAAAATCATGAAGTTTGACTTTGATTTGACCACAGTTGGCTTCAGTTTGACTTTTTAACTACTTTGACCGATTTTGACTTATCTGATCATCTGACTGAGTAAACCTTTGAGAAAAGTTCTGAAACTTGTCATGGGGGTTCTTAAACACATATAAGATGTTATGAAGCTCACTTGAAGTCTTGGAAGTCCATTTAGCCTGATTAAAGTCAAAAACCTAGTTTGGGATGCATTGCTTAGGAGGATGCATTGTCTGAGGGAAATGTCAAATCTTCTGACTAATTGTGAACTTTGTGAACCTTATGAACCTCATGGGAGGTCTTGTGAACCTTGTGAACCTCATGGGAGGTCTTGTGAACCTTGTGAACTTTGTGAGCCTCTTAGTACACAAAGTCTTGTTTTGTGAGGGCAAATTTTGGGGTGCAACAAAGGGCATTCCAGTAATCTGAGCTCTAGTACGGGACCAGTCATAGTACTGAGCTGAAGCAACATTATTACACCTTCCAAGAATAGCCATCCCTTTTGCCTGGATGTTGTCCCCAAGCCCAGGATGCTTGTCTGACAACAACTGAATTAGGCTTCACTTAACAATACAGGGTTTCAACTAAATCTTGCCCTCTGGGAGGGTGAACCAAAGCATAGCCCAGTTGCCTTTTAAACAGCAAAGGATTGTAGTTGATGCAACCCTTTACTCCTATCAGAGGTACATTTGGGTATTGTCCACAGCTGGTGATAATGTCCTTGCCCTTAGAGCTCTGGGTGCACCATCTAATATCATCTGAAGTCAAAGCAATGAGCCTCTTGGCCCAATTCTTCTGTTGGTGAGGATTCAGGAAGGCATCTGACTTAGGCAGGTGTCTGAGCAGCCAGGTGTGAAACAAAGGAGCACAACATCTCACTAACTTCCCCTTTTGTTTCTCATTCCTCTGATGAATGGAGTAATAAAAGTCTCCCAGCAATGTAGGCACTGGGTTCCTCAGGAGAAACAGATGGATGGCATTCTTGCTGACAAATTTGGGCTCATCTGCAAACAGTATAACCCCATATATGCTGAGGGCTAACAATGCACAGACTTCCCTCCATTCTCCCAATGAGGCCTTCAGGATGGCCTGAGAAATCAAGAAATCCAAGTGCCAACCAGGGATCCCAGCTTTTGTTGTCATATTTTGCTCAATCAAAGTAGGCTCTAGGTACAGTGCTTTTGCTACTTCTCCATTGCTGGGAGCTAACATCTCTGGGTTGAAAGGGATTCCACCTCTGATAGGTACTCCAATCAATGAAGAAAACTCTTCCAGTAGAGGCCCTAACTGAAAGTCTGGGAATGTGAAGCATCTCAAAGGAGGGTCATAAAACTGCAGGCATGTGTGTATCATGCTCCTCTGAGAAGGATCAAGATCCATAACCATATCCAGGATACCTCCATAATGCTCTCTAAACAATGGGATATGGTCAGGTGTGATGAGTGACTGGACCTGCCTGATACCAGTCAACACAGGCTCAAAGAAATGGTAGGATATGTTGCTCTTCCTGGGAGTAGTCATGAATGATGGAAATAGGCCACTGACAGACTGATGCTGGTGAGGATGGAGATAGCTGATGCAGATAACTGATGAAGACAACTGAAGCAGAGGTCTATGCAGAAGAAGGGGTCAAAACCAAAACCAAGATACAGTGAAATGGATACCCTGAAAAGCAAATAAACAAATGTTAAATGATGCAATGATGATATATGTAAATGATATGCAAGGGTTTGGGATCAAGCTGGATCTGATTAACTGTCTTGATATGAGCCCATGTGTGTTCAAAGAAGGTCCAGATGGAGGTTCAGAAATCCAGTAACCAAGGTAGGGGACTCAAATAAAGAGTCACATGTCCAGGGTTCAATCACAAGAACTGTACAAAATGGAGTACTCTTAAACAGAACAAAACAGGGTATGATGTGGCCAAGGGTACCTGCAAACCTGTAAACAACCCAACCCTCTCACAGGTAGTGTTCTAGAACAAGGATCCTCAGACTTGGATCAGTTATGAGAAGTGTAAACACTTCTAACCCGGAGCCACAGTGTTTACAATAACCATAAAAGATCCTCCTCTAATTCACCTCAGCTTCTGAAGGTCATAATAAAGGTCATCCAGACTTAGCAGGCTTCCCAGATAGCCCTAGCACTACAGGAAATCTGTAGCACAGAGTTCTCAAGAAGAAACCCACATCTGAACCGTGTTTCATATTCCCGCACCAGACCGAAATGGAATGGGAAAGAATATGAACCACTCTAGCCTAGGTGTCACTCAGGTCCCAGGTATAGGACCTTAAACTCTCAATGAAACCCCACCCACCAAAACAGAAACCAGATCCAGCAATGATAATGACAGTATGAAGTATGAAAAACTGTAAAGGAAAGTAATAAATAAAGTTGTATATAAAGCAGTAAATAAAGCAAATAAATAAACACAATTAGCACATAACACCCCGGTAAACACAAATCAAACAAGCGCTAGGAGGAACCCACAAAAAGAACCAGAAGCCCTGGTTACAGTATAAGGGTCCCCAGCAGATTCGCCAAGCTGTCGCTCCCACCAAATGACACCTGGTCAAGATGGGTACAGACGCGAACGGTCGGCAAAAGGAGAAGAAGATGAATAGAGTCGCCAGCTAGGCATTTTTATCCCGAAGGAAAGGTAATGCTGCATAAACCTAGAAAGATATGGACAAGACGGTCGCGAACCAGAGAAACTGAGAAAGGGGGTTGGTTACAACCTGGGAAGGTATTAGCACCCAGATTGTCCGCCGTACTCGACGGGATCCACGCTTGAAAGATTTGTGTTTAAAGGGGTAGTGTCAGTGCAATTTTGTGTACAAAAAGCTGGAAAAGAATGCAAGTGTCAGTGAAAAATAAGTGTGAAGTGTATAAGAGAAGTGTCAGTGTAAGAACAAGAGTGCAAAGCTCAAGACTACGAGGCTTAAAGAATAATGTTAGAAGAAGAGGGGGGAGTGTACAGAGACTGTTGTTCGATAACTGTTAAGTTATGCCTACGTATCCTCTCGTGCAATGAGGAAGTCAGAACACCGTAGTTCGACTCAAAGAGACTGAAAGATGAATTGACTTGTGAACTGCCTACTTGTCTATGCTCAAGTGTATGACCTGTCTGGCTCAGGTGCAAACTGTCTTGCATTAGAAGGAAGAAGCAAGTTCTCGTTTGTGAGTGAATGAGGTGAGAAAAGAATCCCTGAGGAGACGATTATTGTTTGTTTTTTGTTTTCGATCTTTTATTGATTTTTTGTGTTTGTCATAAGAAAATGAGCTTAAGCCTAAACCAAGGGTTAGTAAACTCATCACATCCTCCCTCTAATTAGGGGTAATGAGTATACCTTAAGTATGAAGTAAACACCTCACACTTAATCACCATGATGTAGGATTAAGATCATTAACCTACTTGTAATTATTTAGATGTTTTTGGAGTTTTTGTTTAGTGTTACGTAATGAGTTTAAGCCATAATCAAGGATTTAATGGACCCATTACACCATCCTAATAGAAGGATAACAGATGAGAACATTTAAGCTGAGGAAGGCTCCTCAACTTAATCCATGATTAGGGATTAACCTCATGACAAAACAAAACCTTTATTAGAGTGGATTTTGGTTAATGATAAGATTAAGAAGTGGATTTTATGGTTTGTAAATCAACTTGAGGGGGACTTGTCCATTAACACTAGAGTTAGTCCTTCTTAACCAATTAAGGAAGAATTAGAACCCTAATGCAAGGCCCAAGTTACAAGCTTGATGTCTTGGTGATTATTAAGTGAATTGATTAAAGGATTTAAACACATTAAGGGTTTAACACTTAGGATTAAAGTTATAGACTCCATCCTAATAGAAGGATACAGGCATAAGCTTAATCACAAAGCCTTAAAACCTTTAAGGTTTAGTCCTTGATTATGAGATGAGAAGAGAAGACACAAAGATGACACAAAGTTAAAACTAATGGGGGGACTAATCAAACCCTAATGGTGATCATGCTTGGTTGTCCCTAGGGTTTATGAGGCTTGCAAAAGATCTTCAAGAGGAAAACCACCAAGGAAGAAGCAGATGGAAGGAGGAGAAGCAAAGAGAAAGCAAGACAACTTGCTTCACTTAAGAAGACAAGTTGCTTGAAGAAAGAAAGTGAGGAGGGAACATGAATGAGCAAGCTCACTCTAATTCACAAGTAAAATGCAGAAATGATGCATAAGAAAGATGAGAAGAGATTATGAGAAGTGAAGGCAAATTCACTTCTCAATGACTTACCACCTGAAAAGTTAGTAACAAGAGGTGAAATGAAATGAAAATGGGATGAAATGCAATGATGCAAACCAAAGTCAGAAGCATAAAAATGATGCCAATGATGCTAAGAGGTAAGGCAAACACAAGTCAAGAGTTGTGGATGATCATACAAGGATGTGGATGCAAATGAAGCATGTTTTGAACCATGAAAGATCATGAATGCATATGACATCAAATGAAGCAAAAGCATGGAAAATGGATGATGCAATGATCAAACATGATTCTAATATGCCCTAAGATGTCTTATATGTCATGTTGATGCACAAAATGTTATGGCAAGTTCATGTATACAAGCAAATGAGAGATGATGCAAATGGAGGCAAAAATTAGGGTTTATGCACAAGACACAAAGCAAAATCCAAAACCAGAAGCAAATGACAAGATAAAAAATTGAAAATGGGATCAAAGGAATCCTAACCCTACACAAGTTCACTGCCCAAAGGAGGGGATCTAACTCTTAACCTAATGGGAGCTATGATTTTCTCAAGTTGACTAGGGTTTTAAGGCACTTCAAAAGGAAAAATGCACATCAAATTGAAAATGAAAGATAAATTCAAACCAATTTTACCCTATAAACTACATGTCATGAAGAATGTAATGCAAAAAGAACCATCATCAAACTCTTCATGGTTAGGCAAAATGAATTTTTCTAAGTTAGGACCAAAATATTGCCTTTTAAGAACATTAATTCCAAAGCAAAATGTCAACATAGGTCAAGAACCAAAAAGAAATTTGTTTGAAGAGTTTGATAATGTTTCTAAATGTATCAAAATGCAATGTGATTTTTTTGGAATTTTTAGAAACCTAAATGCTATTGTAATTAATTAATTCTCATTAACTAATTAAAATAAACATTAAAATATTTTAAAATACGAAAATTATGCAAAAAATAAAATAAAAATTATTTTATGAAAGAGAAAAATATTTTAAGGCATGATGCAAAAAATGAGATTTTTTGGAAATGATTTGCTATTTTAAATAAAATGTGCAAAAAGAAAGGATTAAAAAGAAAATAAAATTGAATTAAGGGAGAAGTATGCTGATCTGAGGGCCAGGATTCAAACCTAGGGGGCGGGAGTTGACTACGCGCGTGATCTAGTGGCTGCAATTCAAACTGAATAAATCTCAATTAAATAATTAATTAATCCTGATTAACTTAATTAATTGGAAATTAGGGTTAAGTGGGACAATCTAGGCCACACACGCGCGCAGGTAAATCAAATCCAAAGGCCAGTATTCAAAGTTGCCTAATTAATGGGATTAGGGCTTAATCACTCTCAGGCGACCGGAACAGTGTTCCGGTCGTCTTCTCCGACGACCCCAAAACCCTATCTCTCTCTCTAAGCATCTAAAACAAAATCTCTCTGCCCATAATTAAACCCCACGCATCACTGAATCAAAATCCTCAAACAAAAACCATTTTTCATTCATCAACAAGGCATATCGAAACAAAACAATTTTAGGTCAGAAACTTTCAGACACTCCATACATACTCAATATTCCACCATTTTGAAAAGTAAATATATCAGAATCATCAGCACATCATAAGGATTCGATTAAGAACTTAAAAATAAAGTTCTGAGAAAAAAGTTCTTGAGCTATACCTGAGATGGAACCTTTTGGTTCTGGGCTTTCTGTCCTTTCCTTTGCTGCAAATCCACTTCTTTGAACCCCCTGATGATGAAATGAAGCTTAGAATGAGTTTGTATGGCCTGGTTTGAAGGTTTTGGTTCTGGTGTAGCAGATTTGGAGGGTTGAGTATGTGATGTTTCAAGCTATTTTAATGCTTGGTTCTTGATCCATGGGTGATTTGTGACTTATTGGTGAAGAAATATTGGAGGTTTTGTGGTTGTGTCAAAATTTTCGAAGAGATGAAGAAGAGGACAATTTTTGTGTATCTTGGCTTATGGGAGGTTGCAGGCTTGTGTGTGTTGTGTTTTGGAATGCTTGAGGTCCACATATGAGGCTCTGATTGGGCAGAGGGTTGGTAGTGGCACAATTTGATTGGCATGGGCAAAAATGCAAAAAGTCAAGATTGTGTGTACCATAGGCATGGCTCGGGTCAGAGGAGATCTTAGGGCTTGTCCTACTTCAGCTTGAGTCAAGTAAGGCCTTTGGATCTGATTTTGTGAGTTGGATGGTCTTGATCAAGAGTTTTCAATGTTCTTGCATATTTCCCTCTTTGAACTTTGTTGTGAACCAAGGCAAGGAAACTTATGAGTTCTTGGCCAATTTGTAGCAAAATGGACCATATGAAGTTGTTATGATGCATTGAGATCAATTAACAATCAAACCAACCATTAAAGTTCTTTTTGCAAAAATTCCAATTTTGAAGATTCATGAGAAAATGCCTTATGTAACTTGTAATTCAAGGCATAGAAATGAGAAATCCTTTGGGAAATTCTGAATTATGGACCATGAATGATGTTTGTGTGATTGTTAGAAGTTGATTTGAGGTCTCATTTTGTTTTGGCAAGTGTTTTTGCAAGTTTCACCTTTGGCACAAAAGTGAAAAATAAGCGATTTTGTCCAACTTTGCAAGGCCATAACTTTTGTTCTAAAATGAATTAGAATGAGTTCTTGTACTTTTTGAAAATGGGAGGATCCATCCTACAACTTTCATTACCAAGAATTTTCCATTTGAAGCATTTTTGAATCAAAAAGAGGAGGTTGAAGAACTTTCCCAAAAATGGCAAGTTTTCATTACAAGTCACTTTCCCAAAATGGAAACTTTGCAAATGGCTTGAAATTCTTCAATTTTGTGAACTTCTAACATCTTCTAAGATCAAATAAAGATCATACACATCCAAAATGATGGAGAAACCCCTTTGGTTGGATGATTGGGGGCCTCAGATGCCCTGATTTTGCACTGACTTGCTCAAGAAGTCATCTATTGATCAGATGCCTTCCCCATTGAATTTCTTCATGAAAATTGGTATGCATGATCCTTGTATCATATAGAGACCAATAGAAACAATAATGACCAAAAAATTTGGAGTTATGGCCTCTGAAACCAAAATCCTAATTTTAGGTCATCTGTGCAGTTAAGCTTGACTCTGCTTCCATGCCTTTCTCAGTTCTTGTGATTCTTTGACTTTCTTGATCTTGGGAGAATATAATATGATGCTTGAACATACATGGACCCTCTTGATATGATTGAGGATCTTTGGAGTGGCTCAGATAGCTCAAAGATTGCTCAGATCACAAACCCTAGGTGCAAATGACTTTGAACCAATGCAGTGAAGCAAAAATGAAATATGAGATGCTATGATTGAATTTATGCAAATGAAAAGATTACAAGCCTTGGTGAAATGAGTGAGGGAAAATTTGGGGTGTTTACACACGAAATGATCGTCTTGTTGCATAGAAGTAACTTCTAGAAATTACTCACTTTTAAGAATGTATGTTCGTTGTTGGAAATTTTTAATTAAATGTGTTGTATGTAATAAAGTGTGGATTTATTTGATTTGTATAATTTATTGTGTGGTATATTTATAAGTGTGGATTTGTATTTATTTACAAAGAAATTGAATATGAAATTTGGTTGTTAATATTTTAATAAATTGATCATAAAGTATTGCATTATTTTTTATTTTATTTAATTTTAGTAAAAGTTGTAACATAAATAAATATACTTATAATGAGTTTAATATGTTTTGGACTGATGTCATTTGATTTATCTTTAAAATAAAAATATTGGTTTCTTTATTTAATTAAATCCATTTGAATGTTATGACTTAAAATTCAAACTTATTTAAATTATAATGATTAATGTTTGTAAATTTCAAATGTATGCATATATGTTTTGTATGTCATGTAAATGATAAATGTCTATTTGAGATAATTAAATTAATTTAACTATTTATATTTAATTTTGATACGTGTTTATGATTTACATGATTGAATGCATGATAAAATATTGAAAATATGATAAAAATTATGATCATGATTGTTTATGATATAGAAATTTGATAATCATGTTTATTATGGTTATTTTACATGCTTGTTATGTTAATATGTGTGTGCATATTGAAAGAAAGTTAAACTTTAAATCACATCGCTTGTTATTAATAAGTTTAATAGCAAATGTTGAATGATTTAAAATGTTAGTATAAGATACAAAGTAATTCAACGACTACATTGTCATGGTTGTGTGATAGTTTGTTAAAATATCAATATAAATAAGAGGTGTAGTCATGTGAGTGTTAAAATATTTAATTAATAAAATTGAAATATCTTGCAATTATTTGACGAAATGATTGACAAGGATATGATGTTGAAGACATCATGTAGGAATGTGATATTAGCCCATATCTAATTAATCACCAATGATAGAAATTCAACTCACATTTGATTAATGCCAAGTATTGAGTTCAATGATGAAAGTACATTATTAGAGTGATTGAAGTACTTGATAAAAGAATACATCCCGAGGAGTAAAAGTAGTTGGACCATAAGAATAAACGTGGTGGGATGAGATTTTTCTCTTAATAGACATATAACATATATTTGCTGAAACACATAATTATGGGTGCATTTCTGATATAGTCTACCTATACGAGAATGAAGTGGGGCCGCTTCATAGAGTTAAAGGGCTTTACTCTTAAATTCTCATGAAAATGGTATGTGACACAAGGCCGTATTAAAAGTGTCACTTTCTATAATTCTTTTGATAGTACCGAAATTTCATGTGTGAATTTTGCATGCTTGTTCTAATGAATAATTGGTTCAAAGCTTGTCTACCAATCTATTCAGGGATGAGTGAAGACTTAATTTACTAAGAAATGGTTTAAATCATAAGATACCATTATCCGAAACCATGATATTTTCAGAAATTTGAGATTTAATTATACTTTGTAAATGGTGGGGGATTGTAAGTAATTTCCAAAATATTATTTGGATTTTATATTTATGTGTTAATATATAATATTTAGAAGCAAAAAATGATACATTGAGTTGCATGGCTTGATGGTAAACATGCGAGTTTTATAACCTTGATGTCTAAAGTTTGAATCCAACATTAGCAACTTTTTGAATGTTTATTTTGTACCAACAGTAACAAAAATAAATTCAAAATGAAGCAATGCTTGGGTAGAAACCGCGACCTATAGGTTGCATAAGACACCCTTTCCACTGAGCCATTGCAACTCTTGTGATATTGTAGCGGTAAAAACATGAGTGTAAGCTATTAGTTAACTTAACTCAAAGTAAACAGAGTCGCCATCGCGCTTTTATATTATTCCAAGAGGAAAAGGAAAAAAGAGCGAATAAATCCTAATGAATCTAAAAGCAAAAAGAGCTAAAAGAAACAAGCAAAGAATCGGGTAAGGGGATAGGTTACACAATGGGAAGGTTTTACGCACCCAAAATGTTTGTGGTACTCCACGGGAGCCCTTTGAAAAATTTACTGTTTTTGGTTTGAAAATGGTTTGTAAAATGTGAGTGGAGGGATGAGAAAAGAATTACTTTTTAATATTTTTGTGTTTGGAGAGGTTTACCACCTCATGCCTACGTACCCACAAAGTGCAATGTGAGATCAAAACTCTGTAGTTCGTGGTACAAATAGTGAAAAAATTAGTGTGTTAAATTGATTTTAAAATGTAGAGATAAGTCATAATTCTTTAGCGAATAACTCCGCTAGAAAGAATGAATCATATTTATACATGTGAAAAAGTTTAATAGAAAAGTGTACAAAGGCACAAAAAGAATTAAATGAGTTTTTGTATTTTTTTAATGTATTTTGAAAAAGGTTTTGATATGCTTATATGGTTTAACATTTATTAAGAAAAGAAATAAAAAGATTTAAATCACTTGACCAAAATCAAGGTTTGATTATGAAAGCAGTTTAAATTTGAAAACAAAGAAGATTTTGGAAAAAGGGAGAAGTTTTGAAAATTTAAGAATGGGGGAGTAGATGAAGAGGCTATTCTAAGGCTTAAAGTAAAAGTTAAGGGAAAGAACGATATAACCGCATGGTGAACATTCTTAGAAGCATATGCAATAATAGGACTTCATCTTCATAAACAAGTGAACCAAATTTAGGCTAAGGTCTTCAATCCATAATAACTCAAGCAAAGGAATGATCCTAAGATCTAGGTCCAAAACTCCAAGTCCAATGCTAAGGATAATGTCCATAGTCCAAAATTAAAGTCACAAGTTTTTTTTAGAGATTTAATCATTTATTAATATTTTTGTTTCCAAATGGACAAAAGGAAAATCAACACAACAATAATAAGAGAAGGAAATATAAACATGAAAATGGATGAATAAAGCATAATAAAATAAAAGCAATAAAGGTGCAAGAAATTAAATGTTAGTAGCAAAAGCAATTAAAGTGAAAGAATCTAAAATATTAATAATAGTAATAGTATAATAATATTTACATAATAGTGGTATGGTGAACTTAATCAACCACAACAAAAAGAGTAACCAAAATCGAAAGGCTACCGGATCTGCTTAGTATCTTACACTATAGCGATTAATCAAGACAAATAGAACCAAATTCAATGAAATTTGAAAGGAGATTGGGAGACCCAAAGCACCTACGCATCAAACATTCATAAGTCTTTGTTCTTAATGCAAAAATGATCAATCACTTTTGGGATTACGCGACCAACAAGAGGTCCATTCCACGAAAGTGCAAGTATCCAATTGAATTTTTTATTCAAAATTCGGGACACATTTAGGTCTATGTTAAGCAATCGTCGGGTAATTTACGAAGTAATTACCCTACAAATGAGTTAAGCCAATACCAATTAAGGTGAACGATATTTGTGATAATATATGTTACAGAGATGATATAATGGATCATCTTCTGAAAACATGTCGCACGAAAAGAAAAAGTGGTAACGGTCTAATCTTAATCGAGATTTAACATTGATTTATCAAAGGCAACCTATCACGATTCCAAAGTATGGAGAATGATTCAAATTATCATTCATCCATAGATTTGAAATAATGAAGATTAAACATCTTCGAAAATCAATAATCATCGAATCAGAGATCTCATCGACCAAAAGAAAAATAAGATGAAGAAGAAATATGGATTTAACATAAAATCCATGAAAGAACAATTAAAATATTTTTTAAAAAGTTTTTATAAAAAAAACAAAAGGAAAAAAAAGTAGGTATATAAAAATAATAATAAGAAGAAGACAATGGGGAGTTAGCGCTGAACGTGGTGTGTGCTTAGAAATTGAATCCCAAAAATATTCACATGCCCAAACCAATTAAGTATTTAAAACAAAAATAATAAAAACAAAATTTATAAAAAAAGGAAAATGTAATAACAAGGGAGATGAGATGCAACGTAACTAACAGGTGGTGATATGGAAGTAAATTGAGGTCCATGCTTTTACAAAGCCCAATCAACAAAAATAACAAAGAAACAAAATAAAGAAAAAAAATATAAAATAAATGCAGAGAACTCTCTTCTCTTTGTTTCACACGGATGTTACTGTAGAAGTAGTGAGAGCAAAATTCGGAGCTTCGCCAAATCGGAGCGGCGGAGCTCTGTTATGGTATCATTTCGATTGGAAAAGTGTAAGGATCAAGAATATGTGATTGATTCTTCCCGTCGTAAGCTGTATGTGACGAATTTCAGAGATGAAAGCTTGTCGGTAAACACTCTAATACCTTTAAAAATGGTGAAAATAGCTTCCAACTCTTCCTCTCTAAACCTCTTTCTTCTTTTGAATCGTATTGGTATTGTTGTGGATGTGTTGTTGTTGATTTTTTCTATGAATTTGGAAATTGGAGATTTGAATTAAATTGAAGGAATCTCAAAAAATGAAAGAATTTTTTGATTTTGTTTTCAATTTTGCAGAGGTTTAGTGAGCTTTTCAAGCATGAAAATCAATGAAGAATTGTGCTCTATTTATAAATCTGGAGGGTGAAAATTTGAAACAAATTTATGATGTTTTCGAGATTTTGGCGCGTTTTGGAAACTGTGAAGAAAGCGTGACATTGTTGTTATTCTTTGCGTTTTATTTGTCATCCATTTACGTTTTGATGCTCATAAAAAGTGTGATACTAGCTGTGTATTTTATGTGTAAATTCGATTCATTTTGCTGCTGCTATAGGTGCGTGTTGATGCTTGTAAATGTACGACGTGGATTGAGAGTTTGGATGAAGAGATGACTTGGAGTCAGCTGCGTTTTGATGTTGGATGGTGCTACTTTCGTGTGACTTCAGCCGGTATGTGATGAACGTGTGTGGCTGGGAGTGTGGTTTGAGAGTTGTACCACGTGAGAATGGCTGAATGAGGTCACCTGTGTTTTTTTCATGATGCAGCCACTTTTTATTGGTTCTTTTTGTAATTTTTAGAAATGAGTTTATGTCATAAAGAAAAGATGGTGGGCTTAAACTCTCTTGGGCTTATGAATTTGATGGTTGTTAATAATAAAATTTGTTCTTAAATGGATATTGTGGAAATAAAAAAAAAAGGAAATTGAGAATTGGAAAATTAATATAATGAATATAAAAATTGATATTGGAAATGGACAATCGGATAATGAATTAAAAAAAAATGATGTGAAATAAAAATTGGAATATGGATGAAAATAATGGTTTGTGAAAATATGGATATTGGTTTAAAATGATAATGATGGATTAACATGGATAAAAAAAATTATGGAACGAGAATGGATTAATAATAGATTTGAAATCTTGAGTTTAATCCCACTATCAACTTGAACTTTTTCCACACGCCTGATGACTGAAACCAATCTCAAGCCACTGAATAAATTGCCACTGAAACAACGACCATCAACTTTTGATTTTCAGAATCTTTTCAAATAAGTTTGAATCGATCTCTGGAAAATAAATCCATTGATGAATTGATGAACATCCAATTAAGATAATTTGGACCAAACTTCGCATGAATTGCAGCTCAATAAATCAGAGAACTTTCGCACACAATACAACTTGAACTTTTAAAACACACTGCCTGAGAAATAACCACCGACACAAATAATTTGCAGTTGAAACAATCTCCTGATAGTTTGACCGAGATTAGGTCAAACATCCATCTGAATTGGATCATAACTGAACAACCACATCTGAAATAAAATCACAGCCCTACTTTTGAAAACCCTGCAACTCCTGAAAGCACAAAGAAGAATAAGAAGTGAACTAAAACATATTTTTGGATTTTGGTTAGTGATTAATAAATGTAAACAAATATAAAGCAATTAAAAAAAAATAACAATAGTGATCCCCTATGAGGCATAAACCTACACACGAGAAGAATCGAGAAACCAATGCGATCTTGTTTGGATGCAAGATGCAGATGAAATGCGAAGATATCTTAGGGAAGAAATTAGGGTATTACAGCTGCCCCTATTTAAGTTTCTTCAATCTTGAGATATGAAGATTGACATCTTCGTCTCTGCAATATGGGAGAGACTTAAGTATATAAAACCCATTTTTTGTCCTAAAAGACCATGATATGATATAATATGAATATGATATGATATGCAAACCCAAGATCTCTGTGGAGAAAAAACAACCATTAGAGGAAAGCAAAAGCTTGGGGACATATAAGAAAAATCCCACTGGGGAATAACAACAGACAACAAAAGAGTTTTCCAGGAAAATAAATCACTGGATAGCTGACTCAGCTTGGGAAATGATTGTGTATCACAACACAATCGGTAACAATGCTCAACAAAAAGGATATCACTTCACTGGAGAAAATATCAAATGAATAAAATGTTCGAATCCATAATAAATGGAAGGAAAGATTACCCACTACCAGACAAGTGATAGCTTAATTCCAAAGTGATCGATCAAAAGGAGGAGAAATATTACCCACTATAAAAAAATTGATAACTTAATTCCAAAGTAATATACTCAAGCTGGAGAAAATATTGCCCACTATCAAACATGTGATAGCTTAATTCCAAAGCAATAAGACTCAACAGGAACGATTACCCGCTATCAAACAATGATAGCTGATCGTACCTGGAGATCAGGATCCGATGCGGCTGACTTCGAGAGCTGATGAAAGACGGTCGGTGAGGAAAAAAGGGGGTGTACCTACAAGGCACTCCGATGCTAAAGTAAGTAACCGAGAAAAGAGTGGGCAAGTACAAGAATAAAGGTCAGAGAAATTGAATACCCGACCCTCCGAAATGAGAGGGTTTATATAAGGAGCTAAATGGAAGATTATTGGTCCATACTGTGAGGCGTGGATCGAGGAATCCGTAAAAATAGGCAACGGTCAAGACTAGCCGTTAGGGAACTTCGTCGTGGTCGGAATGCTTATGCTCGACAGACCATTATCCCTAATTCTGCCTGCCGTCGAGCATAGCCATTGGATTGGTTTGCTTGGCCCAATTGTGGGGATTGGGCTAGTCCAGAACAGGAGCCCCCCAAGTCATTGCTCGTGTGGAAGAGCAGTGACTTAGAAATGATTTTGTGCTCGGCGATGAGCAGTGCTAAGGCCAGGGATTTACGCTGCAGATCTTCGGGGAACGGGCAGCTGGTACGTTGCTTGACAGGGGAATGTGAAACGAAAAGCTGGAATATCTGGGAATTCGCGCTTATTAATGATTTGACGGCTGGCCTAGGGGCTAGTGTGTAGTGGTCACGCGTGCTTGCACATGTTTTCCCTCTTATAAATAGGGTTCTCAGGGCCCATTCTGCACTTTTTCGCTTCATCTTCTTCTCCGACGCTCTGCTCGTTCAACTGTTACCACTTCAGCCGTCGACCACCGTATTTCCTTGCCGACCACCACTTCCAGAACGCTTTTCTTCTTAAAAAATGTCTTCCCAAGCGCAAGGTACGGTTCTTTTTCGCCGTTTTAGGTATTTATAACTTAGGTTTCATAGAAATGCATGTGGTTTAGGATAGTTTTGACGGTAGTTTTAGATTTAGAATCGGTAGACTTTAGGACTTCTGCCACCGTAGTCGGCCGGTTGCAAACCCTAGCTCAGGATCGACGTAGGTGCTGGTCGACCTCGACTTAGGTTTTGGCAAATACCTAGGTTAGATCCTTGATTTAAAATGTTGGGCGTAAGCCATCGCTCCGAGCATTGGTTAGCCAGGGCTATAGCTTGGGACCTAGTCTCTGAGCTGATGCGCGCCCTTTCACTTGTCGAGCGATGGAAGGGTGGATTTGATATTCTAAATCGAATTCACTGACGCCTTTCCTCTGCTTTTCAGGTGAAAACTCGCTCGTGGATCCATTGGACGTGTCCTCGGAAGAGACGTCCTCGGAAGATTCAGGATCGTCTGCATCCGTCCCTTCTGGGTCTGGGAGTTCCTCGGGGAATTCGGATACGAGTACTATAGGAGCATCAACAGATTCGCCCCAATGTCCCGACCAGACGAGGGTCTCGCCCGAAGAATGGGTGATGGAGGATTTTTTGGACAAGGTGTCCTCATTTTCGAGACCTCGAACAGAACCACTGCCCATTGTCGGTGACCCTGCCGACTGGGTCGTAACCTTCCCGGGGGACGATGACCGCATCTTCTCAGATTTCCGCGGTCGGGCTTTCTCCATGTATGAATATGCAGTTTCAGTCCTGGGGGTAACTTTGCCCTTCAGTGACTTTGTGAGTGCCGTGCTCGGGCACCTATGTGTCGCCCCTTCCCAGCTGCATCCCAATTCATACGCGTTCCTGAGAGCGTTTGAGATGACGTGCGCCCATCTGGGTGTTGGTGCCACGTTTCCTCTATTTTTCCGCCAGTTCTCCCTGCAGCGCCAAGTCGGGCGAGGAACCGATCGGAAGGGATTCGTGTCCTTCAAGCAGCGGACGAAAATCTTTAAGGCCCATTCAGAATCTATCCGAGCCTTCAAAACAGATTACTTTCTGATCAAACCCGCGAGCGCGGTGGCTGTGAGGGCAATGAGCTTCTAGGGAATAGATACCGATGAGAATGACGAACCTAAGCTCGACGATCAAGGGTAGGTGATCCCGAGGAGGTTGTGGCTGTTCCCATTTTCTTGGAACTATGCTCATTATGAGACACCTGTTGGTGAGTTCGTTCAGGTGGGAGATTCATTGAATGATGATGACGCGGCCTTCAGAAAATTGATAGCGTCTTTCACTCCGACCCCCTGCTGGACGGAGATGGAAAAGTTATGCTTGAGCAGGATGGGGGGGAGGCTGTGGAGCGTCCCTTGATTAATGTTACCGAATTATTGGCCTGCCATACCGGGCAGGAAGTGTCCGACTTCTTTGGTATCTGTTTATCTATCTTAGTCAAAAAAATGTTTTACCTTTGTCGTTCATGACTAATCTGATCTTTTTCTTTTTTCAGGCTCTCTGTCGAACCCACTGGACAAAATTCAAGAACGAATGCGTCAGCAGCAGAAGAAAAGGCCAAGGGTCGTGCAGACCAAGCTGACGAAGACAAGTGGTTCGGGGTCGGGCCCCTTGGTCCAAGGTTCTCCGAGCGCCTCGACCGGCTCTTTGATGAAGAAGCATAAGTCTGCGGCCACCGTGGACTTGACGGCCAACGCTCCTCCGAAGCCGAAGCATGGGCTGCCTCCGTGCTTCGTGAAGCACAATTTCTTCGAGGGAACGAGCATGGAGGTGGACCGTGTGGATTCCTTGTTTTTGGAGGGCATGGATCGTCCTGCCCGACGATTATCTCTGACCCAAGACGCAGGCGCGGTTATGCGGGTCCTGACAATGGCCTGGCTGACGGCCGAAGGGAGTCCCGGATTGGAGCGAGAGAATAGTAGGCTTAAGGAGCAGCTGGCTGCTTCTGAGGAGAAACTGTCAGCGGCCATTGAGGAGGCTAAAGCCGCGACCAAGGAGTCGACTGAACAGGCCAACGTCATCACCAAGTTGGAGGTCGACAAGAAAAGGGTGCTGGAGCAGAATAAAAAGCTGAAGGATGCTTTCTGCCCGAAGGAGGACGAGGATGAAGACACCAAAGGCCTGGTGACGAGGGATCAGTTGCTCGCTCGGATCGACCAAGACATGGAAGACCTGAACTCGTCAACTGAGCTCAGTTTCCAGAACGCGGTGGATCAGATGAGGGTTCTTCATCCGGACATGGCCTTGGACGTTGGTCGAATCAGCTATCTGTACAAGGTCGAGGACGGTCAGATCGTGGTTCCCTCAGGCTTGGTGGTGGATGATTCTCAGCCGGGGTCGACTGCTTAACCTGGCCAGCCTGAAGCGCGACCGGAGCAGGAGGAATCTTGTGAGGAGGAAGGTCGCCCGGGGGGCGAGGGTAATTAGTTTCTGGCCTGCGTGCCTTATAATTTATTATGTTTCTTTTTGGGGGTGTGGTCCCCTTTGTATGTAATCCTGAACAAGTCGGCCCTTCGGGGTCGCATTTTTAATTTCATATGTACGACCTTGATGGTCGGTTTTTATATTTTATTTGTTCGTAATGATGCGTCCGTCGGAGGACATAATTTACTTGTTATTTTTACTAAGTGTTTGGTATGCATCTTTGCATTAATTGGATGTGATCTAATAATTATGGGGTGTATATGTGATCTGTTGGTTAGGGGGACCAATCAGATTTTGGAGTCTTACTCCTGGTCGATGCCCGGGCCAAGGTAATGGCCCGGGCTCCGTGGCTTGAACATCCCATCGCGAGCTGGGGTTCTGCCTGGTCGTGGTACTTAGACAACGTCGGACTCGTTCGAGTATCCGTCCATGCGGCAAGTTTCTCTTTCCCTCGAAAGGAGATCTTGCTTGACTGTCATTTTTGGGCTGTCATGCTCGTACCTAGGCACACAGTTTTCAGTCGGTCCCTTTGCTCTTTGCTTGAAAGTTGAGCAGGTCGACTTTGTGATTTAGCTGTAATATTGTTTGAGTTTCTCGGCGTTCCAAGGCCGAGCTAGCTCTTCCCCGTGTAAATTTTCTAAATAATAGGCTCCGTTCTCGATTTTTTCTCGGACGCGATACGGGCCCTCCCAGTTGGGTGTAAATTTTCCCTCGCGGGGATCCCTTTGATTTCTTCTGAGGACAAGACTGCCTACCTCGAATGTTCGTCTTATGACCTTAGAATCATACCGAGCGGCTATCTTTTGTTTGAGAATAGTTTCTCGAAGAGCAGCTTCTGACCGAACTTCTTCGATCATGTCGAGCTCGTCCCTCAAAGCTTCGGAGTTGGTGTCTTGGTCCATAGAGAATTCCGTGCGTTTGGATAGGACATGCATTTCTATAGGGATCACCGCCTCGGTTCCGTATGCTAATCGAAATGGGGATTCCCCGGTTGTTGAGAGGGATGTGGTCCTGTATGCCCATAGTACGCTGTGTAACTCCTCGACCCAATGCTTCTTATGCTCGTCCAATCTTCGTTTTAAACCTCTTAGGATTACTCTATTTGAGGCCTCTGCTTGTCCATTAGTTTGGGGGTGTTCGACCGACGCGAAATGTTGTTTCGTTCCTATTGATGCGACGAATTCTTTGAAGTGTTTGTCTGTGAACTAAGTGTCGTTGTCGGTCACGATGGCAAGCGGTACCCCGAACCGGGCAAGGATGTTTCTCTTGAAGAAACGTAGTATGTTGAGCGCTGTGAATTTGGCCAAAGCCTCGGCTTCTATCCACTTGGTGAAATAGTCGACGCCCACGATTAAGTACTTATTTTGACCAGACCTGACGATGAATGGTCCTAAGATATCCATCCCCCACCATGCGAATGGCCAAGGTGATGATAGTGATTTCAACTCGGATGGGGTGCTGCGTGCACGTCCCTGTGTCGTTGGCACTTATCGCACCTTTTCACGTGCTCCTTCGCGTCGTGTTGAAGTGTGGGCCAATAATACCCTGCCCGAAGAATTTTTCGAGCCAACGACCTTCCGCCAGGATGTTGCGCGTTGATTCCTTCGTGGACTTCTCTTAGTACGTGCGGGATGTTTTCTTCTTCTACGCACCTGAGGAGGGGCGTAGAGAATCCTCGACGATACATTCGTCCACCTACTAGGGAATACAGGCATGACCTTCGGCGTATGGTGCTGGCCGCCTTTGGGTCGGTCGGTAGTTCTCCCTTAGTTAGGTAATTAAATACTGGGGTCATCCAGCAGCTTGTGTTGCCCACGAAGTTAATGTCTACGTGGACCGATGATTGCCCAATGCTAGGTCGGGGAAGCGTTTTCTGTATGACGAATTTGTTGTTTCCTTTCTTTTTAGTGCTCACCAATTTGGAAAGGATATCTGCGCAGATATTGTTCTCTCGCGGAATGTGTTTGACTTCCACACTTTTGAACCATTTCAATTCGCCTTTTACGAGGGCCAAATATTCGGCCATGTTATCGTTTTTGGCTTGAAAATCTCCTCGGACTTGGCTTGCGACCAACTGAGAATCCGTGCAGATTGTGATTTCTTCTGCTTCCAGATCGGTTGCGAGCCGTATGCCTGCTAGAAAAGCTTCGTACTCTACCTGGTTATTAGAAGTGGGAAAAGATAAGGTTAGGGATACTTCGATGACGTTTCCCTCTTCGTTCTCCAAGATAATTCTGGCCCCGCTACCCACTGGACCAGATGCTCCATCCACGAAAATAACCCATCTGGACGAGGTTTCCGACTTTTGCTCAGTGAAAGTAAGTTCAGCCACGAAGTCGGCCAACGCTTGAGCTTTGAGAGCTTGTCTTCCCTCGAATTTGACGTCAAACTCGGATAATTCTAATGACCACTTTAACATTCGTCCGGCCATGTCTGGTCGACCGAGCAGTTGTCTTATGGGTTGATCGGTTCTAACGATGATGGTGTGAGCCAGGAAGTAGTGGCGTAGCCTTCTGGCTGCGAGAAGGAGGGCCAAATCCACCTTTTCTATCTAGAGATATCGAATTTCCGGGCCATGGAGTGCTTTACTAGTGAAATAAACAGGCTTTTGCCCCTCGGGTAGGTCGCGCACGAGTGCCGCTCTTACTGCCTCGTTTGCAACGGCGAGGTAGAGATAAAGTACCTCCCCCCCTTCGGGTCTGGATAAGACTGGGGGTTCCCTTAGTACCTTTTTTAGGTGGGACAATGCTAGCTCGCACTCCTCCGTCCACTCGAAAGTTGCCTCTTTGCGGAGGAGCTTGTAAAAGGGGAGAGCGTGTTGAGCGGATTTTGCTACGAACCGAGCGAGGGAGGTAAGGACCCCGTTTAATGATTGTATGGATTTTTTAGAAGTAGGAGTTTGGAGCTCCACGAATGCCCGACATTTGTCGGGGTTGGCCTCGATGCCTCGTTCAGTTAAGTAGAATCCGAGGAATTTCCCTGCTCGGACCCCAAACGTGCATTTCTCAGGGTTGAAACGCATTTTGCACTTTCGTGCCTGATCGAACTTTCGTAAGTGGGACGCGTGGTCCGTTTCTTGTTGAGATTTGACGATCATGTCATCCATGTATACTTTGAGCATATCTCTGATTTCTGCTCAGAAAACCTTATTCATCATGCGCTGATATGTCGCGCCCGTGTTCTTCAGACCGAAGGGCATAACGTTGTAAAAGTAATTGCCCGATTCGGTCATGAAGGCTGTGTATTTTTTTGTCGGACACGGCCATGGGTATCTGGTTATATCCTGAGTAGGCGTCCATGAAGGACAATAGCTTGAAACCGGACGAATTGTCGACCAATTTATCAATGTTAGGTAAAGGGTATGCATATTTCGGGCATGCCCGATTGAGATCGGTATAGTCAACGCACATTCTCCATTTTCCATTAGAGTTTTTTTACAAGTACAACATTTGAGAGCCAGGTCGTGTACCTGGCCTCGGTTACAAATTTAGCCTCTAGGAGGTCTATAACAGCAGATTCAGCTGCTTCAGTTTTCTCGGTCGACTGCTTCCTTCTGCGTTGAGCGACTGCCTTGTGTGTTGGGTCAATGGAGAGGTGGTGGCAGGCTGTCTCGGGGTCGAGCCCGGGCATTTCGTCGACGCTCCAGGCAAATAGATCTGTGTTCCCTCTGAGGCAAGATTCCAGCTGTCGCTTCACCAAGTAGGGCATATGTGCCCCGATTTTAACGCACCGAGCTGGGTCTTCTTCCAGAGGAATTAATTCGAACTCTCCATCTGGTATTGGTCGGGATAGCGACTCTGTTGGCCTTTGGACGCCCTCGCTATTGTCCGAGAATCTGCAGTCTAGGTCGATCGAGTCTACCTGAAGGAAAGCCCTGGGAATGTCTGGCGAATTTGATGTTGGAGGATTCGGTTGGTATGATATTGAGCTGAGACCCTTTGATGCTGCTTCGAAACACCTGCGGACAGCGTCGACATCTCCGTGTAATGGGGCGACCTTACCTTAAGTAGTGTAATATTTCATCTTCAGGTGGACGGTGGATGGCACGACGATTAGCTCGGCTAATGTTGGTCGTCCTAGGATGCATTGGTACAACGACGGGCAGTCCACGACTAGGAACTGGACCCTAACCGTCCTGGCTGTATCACCTGCCCCGAAGGTGACAAATAGATCGACATAACCTCATGGTCGGGAGACAGCTCCGTTGAAACCCTGCAGGTCTGATCCGACGTATGGAGTTAAGTGTGTCTCGTTCAGCTGGAGTGTCGAGAACAGCTGGGAGTACATGATGTCGCAGGAGCTGCCCTGGTCCACCAGGATTCTTCTCACATCGAAATTTGCCATGCGTGCTCGGATGAGCAGAGGAATGATGGCGTTGGGCGCCCCTCCCAGGAGCTCTTCTCGCTAGAAGGCAAGGGGTACCGAGCCTTCCCTTGGTGGATCCAGGGTGGCGTTTTGCGCGGGCCCCTTTGCAATCAGCTGGTCGAATTTCCTTTTCACGGATCCGACCGTGATTTTATTGAACCCTCCTCCCGAGATGACCATTGTGGAAGGGAAAGTTTCCCATGGGCTATGGGAGGAGAAGTACCCCGAATTCTCGGCGCGGTCCAGTAGGAAGAAATCCTCCGGGCGATAAATGCTTAGAGCGACCTGCATGTTAGCATCTGCAGGGATGGGTATGGCTTCCTCGACTTTTTGAGTCTCCTGCGCTTCTTGTCGAGGAGTGTCTCTGGATTTGGTGAACTGTTTTAGGTGCCCGTCCTTGATGATAATCTCGATTGCATCCTTGAGATGGATGCAGTCCTCTGTGTTGTGGCCGTGGCTCTTGTGGAATCTGCAATATTTCGTCTTATCCGTGCCCGGTTTGCTGGGTTGTTGCCTCGGAAAACGTACCCCTGCCTGTTTGAATTCTGAATTGGCACATTCAGACAAAATTTTCTCCCTAGAGGCCAGGAGAGGTGTGTACTCGTGGAATCGACCGACAGGTCCTCGGTGCTCCCGCGGTTCACGGGAGCGATCGTCCTTTCTTTTGTCTCCTCCTCGACGAGATGTCGAAGGTTCGTCGACTCGGTGAGGCTTGGCATCATCACGGCGTCGAGCGTCTCTTACCGAACTGGCCGCTTGTTTTTCCTCATACTGAATGTAGGCTTGGGCTTTCATTAAGAACGCATCGAGGGTGGCTGGGGTCTCAATGCCGACGCCCTATGAAAATCCGTCGACGAGAGTAATCCTCGTTCCAGCAAATATTTTTTCATGTCGTCGGTCGTGGATACTTGGACCGCTTTTTTATTGAACCTTTCGATGTAATTTCGTAAAGTTTCGTCCCTCCCCTGGATGATCGCTTCGAGCGAAGCTTCTGTCTTCGGGCGCCGCCTTGATGCGGTGAAGTGCCTGGAGAACGTGCGTCCAAGTTGTTTCCAGGAGGTGATGGACTCAGCTTCGAGGCTTTTGTACCATGTCATCGCCCCTTTCCTCAGTGTCGTAGGAAAAAGGCGACATTTGATTGCTCCCCGTACTCCTCGATAGTCGAGCAGCGCATCGATATTCTCGATGTGCTCGTCTGGATCTGTAGTTCCGTCGTACGAACCTAGCGGTGGGGGATTCTCTAAACCTCTTGGAAGCTTAGCGGCCATGATTTTAGATGAAAGGGGACCCCGAGCGTCCTCGTCGTCACTGGAGTTGAACGAAGGAGACCAATGAGTACGTTTCTTCGTTCGCCAGGGAGAGGCAGATCTTGATCTGCTCCTTCTCGATTTTCTTGTAGGAGAGGATCGTGGGGAAGACTGACGAAGACGTTTGTCGCCCGTTGATTCGTCAGTGTGCCCTTTCCTCTTCTTCTTGGCAGGAGAAGGAGTATGCCTTCTTTGGGGTCTCGCGGGAGACGGTGGTCAACGAGAATTATCTTCGAGACGGGCGATTTTCTCGCCATGGGCGAGGAGCAGCAGGTTTGTCTGGTTCAGGATCTCGGCCAGCGCGGCAAAATCCGATACCGAAGGAGTCGAGGGAAAGAGAGTTTCCGGACGACTTTCCAGAGGTTGATCGCGATCAGGTGAAGGCGATGATGTCTTCCCGTCTGGATGGTCTTGCACAGTTTCCTCGTGCGGAGGGGGATGGATATTACTCTCACGTTGTGTGATAATCATGCCATCATTTGATCGGTTTTCTTGGTTGTCCCGAGCAGCCATGGATCTTGTTAAAACTTTGGTTCTTTGAAGATTTTGAAAGAAGAACGGGGAAATCAGTTTCCCACAGACGGCGCCACCTGATCGTACATGGAGATCAGGATCCGATGCGGCTGACTTTGAGAGCTGATGAAAGACGGTCGGTGAGGAAAAAAGGGGGTGTACCTGCAAGGCACTCCGATGCTAAAGTAAGTAACCGAGCAAAGAGTTGGCAAGTACAAGAATAAAGGTCAGAGAAATTGATTACCTGACCCTCCCATATGAGAGGGTTTATATAAGGAGCTAAATGGAAGATTATTGGTCCATACTGTGAGGCGCGAATCGAGGAATCCGTAAAAATAGGCAACAGTCAAGACTAGCCGTTAGGGAACTTCGTCGTGGTCGGAATGCTTATGCTCGACAGAGACCATTATCCCTAATTCTGCCCGCCGTCGAGCATAGCCATTGGATTGGTTTGCTTGGCCCAATTGTGGGGATTGGGCTAGTCCAGAACAATAGCTTAATTCCAAATTAATCAATCAAATAAGAGGGGAGAAATATTACCCGCTACCACACAAGTGATAGCTTAATTCCAAAGTAATATACTCAAGCTGGAGAAAATATTGTCCACTACCCAACATGTGATAGCTTAATTCCAAAGCAATAAGACTCAACATGAAAGATTACCCACTATCAAACAATGATAGTTTAATTCCAAAGTAATCAATCAAATAAGAGGGGAGAAATATTACCCACTACCACACAAGTGATAACTTAATTCCAAAGTAATCAATCAAAAGGAGGAGAAATATTACCCATTATCAAAAAAGTGATAGCTTAATTCCAAAGTAATATACTCAAGCTGGAGAAAATATTGCCTACTACCAAACATGTGATAGCTTAATTCCAAAGCAATAAGACTAAACATGAAAGATTACCCACTATCAAACAATGATAGCTTAATTCCAAAGTAATCAATCAAATAAGAGGGGAGAAATATTACCCGCTACCACACAAGTGATAGCTTAATTCCAAAGTAATATACTCAATCTGGAGAAAATATTTCCCATTAACAAACATGTGATAGCTTAATTCCAAAGCAATATTACTCACAAAAGGGACCAAAGTTCAATCCAAGAACAAATTGGAGAGAAACGGTCAAACAAGACTTATCCCGAGGAGGAAATATCTCAACTGGGAAAAATTCCATCCAAATAATAAACTGGGGGGAACTGAATCAAGAATCATCCATGAGGAACAAACTCATTGGGGAATTTAGAAAGGATAAACACTTTCTGCTTAATGGTTGGCACTCTAACTTGAGAGGAAGACAACATACACTCTGTGGGAAAATTCACACCAAAGAGCGGGGAACAATGATAAATGTAACAATACAAACATATGATGCTATACATAAAGTGAATGCATGAATATGCTGACAAAACAGACATAAAGATAAGCAACAGGTGACATAAACATCACAACAACCAGATACTCGACTAATCCCAAGAGAACAAGGCTGGGGAATCCTGTTGGAAATTCAACTTGAAATCCTGCAGGAGAACATCAAAAGCCATCAAAGGAATAAAATCCTACTACAAGGCTTAAATCATACTGAGGAAACATCTACTAGGGATCCAATTCACAAAGCAATCTTCAATAATCAGAAATTCCATTCTGAAAGGATAACATGTCGGAGAAACACCAACAACAAAAAATCTTCCACTCTTTGGGGAAAGAGGGAAATATCCATGTTAAACTTTGAGAAAAGGTGCAAGACTTGCAGAGGAACCACATAGGAACCTGCTGGAATCTATCACACGTTGAACTATTGGGGATCCGTGGGAAAGATTTATAGAGATCATTCATCACTAAAAAGTTCGGACTTGCCAACCCACACGAGCATGCCAGAAGTTAATATCATAGTCAAAACACAGTTACGAGGGATTTTAAATCAATACACACCATAAGGTGAAAGAAAACCTCTAAACTAACCGCTATATCAATATTTCTGCTAGGGGATACAACCAACTCAAGCTGAGGAACAAGAACTCGACTGAGGATTCTCAATGTTTCTCAAGTCAAAGATAAACTGCTGAGGAAGATATCTAACTTACCCTTCCAACAATTCTTCTGGGGAAGACATTGGAACTTAAACTAGGAACATTCATACAATAAGCCATCACCGCTCATACCTGCCGTTGGGGAGTAAAACATCATCAACATCAACATGCCAAGAATATTAAGGAATTCTGCATGGATACAACCAGATCAAACCCTGCTTTGGGAGAGGAAAATAACACACATCAAGACTTTGTCATCCCTGGAATAACTATTGATATTCTTTCCTCATTCATAAATCAAGCCAAATACCCTTTGAAGTAACCACTTAAGGTAAATCAAGAGAATAACTTAAACAAAATCTTCTAAACATTTTCCACTTGGAGAATCTACTGCCAAGATCCACTGTGGGAATTTCAAAAGATATCAACTGGAAAAGTCTACTATCGAGATTAACCAGAGAATCTATTATCAAGATTCTGAAAAAGAAAACATCTTATGTTTAAGTCTGCTGGAGATCTACTACCGAGATTAACCCGAGAATCTACAAATAAAACATCCTCTACCGAGATCAATTATGAGATTCTTCTTTTGAAATCATCCGAGAAATCTACTGCCGAGATTCTTGGAAAGAAAATAACTTCTGATCAAGTTAATTGGAAATCTTCTGCCGGGACTTACCAGTAAACAAGAGGAAACACCTTCTGCCGAGGTTGATCAAAGAAAATAGAACTACCTTCTATCGAGGTTTACCTTAATATTTCTTTGAAATCATCCAGGATATCTACTGCCGAGATTCTTGGAGAGAAAATACCTTCTGTCGAGGTTAACTGAGAACACACCTGCTGTCGAGGTATACAGTTCATCTTCAATGGGGAAACTTCAATAGATTCTTCCTAGGGAGACAAAGTATATGTGCAAATAAATGCACTCTCAATCTAGATTTCAAAGTCTAGAGAGATAAACATCTGATTAACATCTGTATGAGAGAAAACAAATTACTTCCTCAGAACAAAAGTCTTCTTAGGATAACATTGAGTTCACAATTCAAATTGTTTTCCCCAGACTGCATGGTCTACAAAGGATTTTACACCTAGATGAAACTTTGTACCATAAGGACTTGAAATAAACTGCCTCAGTGTCTTCAAACTCTTAGAGAGATTTGTCAAATCTCGACGTAACTGCCCCAGATTAACTGAATTTAGCAACTTCTATGACCAACGAAGTCTTCAAACTTTTCCCCATGTGAAATCATCAACTGGGAAAGCAGACTTGTTCATACTTAACAAAGTCTTCATGAAACATGCCCCTGGATATATTCATTCTTGAGATGACTTGCTAATCACTCTTCAGAGTTTCAGACCTCAAAAGATTAGACTCATCATTGATGCTCATATGTAAGCTTTCATGATGTCAAACAAATGTAAGCAAGCAGAAAATGTTGATTCTAAGAATGATAATTCTAATGCAACACATATGTTTATCTTGAATTTTTTATTGAAAAGATGTCGCAAAACCTTGTGAATGAATCACTAATTTAGATACAACATTTATTTTTGAAAGCATATGCAATACAAACAAAGATCTTTAAGCATAACTCATAGGAGTCAGGAACGTTATCTCATTGAAGTATGCTTTCAAAACAAACTCTGCTTCTATTGTGTCTTTTGAGGGTTATAACTTGGCCTGGTTCACAATTTTCAGAAAAAAAGAGTTTTAGGCTCGAAAATTTATTTGTACCCACCCAATCTTCGTGATGTCCTTCAATCCTATATTCAACTAATTCAACACAAAGGTTCATCTCTCAAAAGGATTAAACTAACGGTTTAAGAACCCATGAGGTTGACAGTTTAATATCCAGTGAGGATTTTCAGGGAATAACAGTCACCCGATCAACTTTTGACTTGGTAGTCACACATATTTGTTCTCTTGATGAGGATTTTTATTTTTCAATCCTTTCTTTTCGCGATTCTTATTCTATTATTTTCCCTAACTTTTGTCTGGACAATTTTTTTTAAAATTTTGACGTCCAGCGGGATGCCCCAATTTTTGCCTAAATCATTCAATTTGTTTCCGACTTAGCGGGCTTTTCTTTTCTCTTTCTTTCTATCTCTTTTTTTTGAACAAATCATGTGACATTGATTTACTTCACCTTGTTTAAAAAGGTTGTGACTGTCTCCTTCCTTCATGGATGAGGGATAACCATTGTGGTTTTCTTTTATGCATACTCCTTTTGAAATTTGGACACTTGGTCAAATTAACTGAAGACTATCCATCCCCAAGGTTAAATGTGAGGTTTTTTTCGATTTAGAAAAGAAACTCCTACTTCAAGGCTCAAATAGGTTAACAAGGGATTATCTTCCATATATCTCCGGTGTTTGGGAATTTGAAATAATGCCTTACATCATCATCAGGGTCTTATTCAAAAGCACATAACTAGAAATTTTGCGTTCTTACTTTATCATCCTCCCTCCAAGAGTTTAGACAAGAAGTTGGTATTGCAATGCAGAAAAAAATTTAATGAGCGAAAGCGAATGGATCACCTCAAGATAAACATGCACATCACATTATGATTAATATTCAAAACAAACAAGTTCTTACATACAAACAAAACATTAACAATCATGAAATATTACAAAACAAGATTGCAACAAATGAACTGAAGATCCGAGGAGACTGTCCTAGTATGAGCTCTTGCCTATAGGCACATTCTCAACCTTCTTGATTATTCAAGACAAAGGTGCTCCATTCACATATGGTATTCCTCCTTTAAAGGTTAATACCTCATTGTTGATCATCTATTGAACCTGTTCTTGGAAAACCTTGCATTCTTCAATCAGATGCCCTATCACCCCACCATGAAATTCACAACTAGTATCTGGGTTGTACCAAGGAGGACGAGATCTCATTGCTTTGGTCTTTCTAGGTGTCATCACCGAGTTTCTAGCAAAATAGGACCACAATTGACTGTAAGTCATTGGGATTGGATATTGGGTATGTTAAAGCTGACTAGTGGGATTTTTGAAGAGATTCGTGAGGGTCAGAAATCCGATTTGAAATTAGTTGATCAATTGATGTTAGTCGATCAAGGTGATGAAAGTGACTTCAGAATTGATGAAGATGGAGTTTTGAGATTCTGGGATAGAGTATGTGTTCCTGATATTCCTGGAAATAAGAAGAGTATTTTAGAAGAAGGACATAAAAGTTGACTGAGTATTCATCTTGGCGCTACGAAGATGTATCAGGACTTACACATGATGTTTTGGTGGCCGAGTATGAAAAGAGATATTGCTGAATTTGTATATGCTTGAATGACACGTCTAAAGTCAAAGATTGAACATCATAAGCCTTCAGGTATGATGCAACCTTTGAATGTTCCTGCTTCAAAATGGGATAGTATTTCCATGGATTTTGTGACTGGGTTACCTAAGACTACAAGCGATAATGATTCGATTTGGGTGATTATTGATCGGTTAACTAAGTCGGTGCAGTTCATGCCGATGAAGATTAATCATTCTATACAAAGGTTAGCTGAGATATATATTGATGAAATTGTGAAGTTGCACGGTTTACCTTCGAGTATTGTGTCAGATAGAGTTCTGCGGTTTACGTCGAGGTTTTGGAAGAGTTTGCAGAATGCGTTGGATACTAAGTTGAGGATGAGTTCTGCTTATCACCCGCAGACAGATGGTCAGAAGGAAATAACGATCCAATATTTAGAAGATTTGATTAGAGCTTATGTATTGGACCAAGGAGGATCTTGGGATAGTCATTTGTCATTGGTGGAGTTTACTTACAACAAAAGTTTTCATGCTAGTATTGGAATGGCTCCGTATGAAGCGTTGTATGGTAGACGTTGTCGTACTCCATTGTGTTGGTATGGGTCAGGAGAGAGTTTGGTGCTTGGACCTGAGATTGTCCAGGAAACAACTGAGAAGATAAAAATGATTCGAGAAAGGATGAAGACGTCATAGAGTCGTCAGAAGAGTTATCATGATAAGAGGAGAAAAGCACTTGAGTTCCAATAGGGAGATCACGTGTTCTTAAGAGTTACTCCTACGACTGGTGTGGGAAGATCTTTGAAGTCTAGAAAGCTCACTCCATGTTTTGTCGGTCCGTATCAGATTATGCAGAAGATATGAGAGGTTACCTATCGAGTGGCCTTACCACCGTCACTTGCAAATTTACATGATGTGTTCCACGTGTCGTAGCTGAGGAAGTATATTCCGGATCAGTCACATGTGATTCAGGTATATGATGTTTAGGTAAGGGATAATCTGACAATTGAAGCTTTACTGGTAAGGATTGATGGCAGAGAATTAAAGCAACTGTGAGGTAAATAAATTGCCTTAGTGAAGGTATTGTGGGGTGGACCAGCTGGAGAAAGTTGGACCTGGGAGTGGGAAGATCAGATGAGGGAGTCGTATCCGACTCTGTTTACTTCAGATAATTTTCAAGGACGAAAATTATTTTCTAAATCAATCTAAATTTAATTATTTAATTATTTATTTAATTGATTTAGAAAAGATTGGAGGTTTTGGGAAAATATGGAGAATTTTTGGAGAAAAAGAGTATTTTTATATAATAAAAATAAATAGTGTATTATTATGCTATTTTGTTATTATTATTATTATTATTAAAAAATATTTTTTAAAGAAAAGGGTGAGGTGGTCTTTATGTGAAAAGTGTAAGGTTAAATTGGGAAAAACAAAAACTGGGATAGTTTTATCAAAAAGGATTACACGATCAAAATCTCATTTTATTATATTTTTGGTAAAGAGCTCTGAAGAAAGGAAGGAGAGGAAACTCAGAGTCAAGAAGTTGCGAAGAACCTTGGAGAAGAGTATCGATCGGGGGAATTCTCTAAGGTATGGGGAGTTTTCATAATCTATTATAATTATATAGGAATTTGGTTTATGAATAGGTTAGGTCTTAGGGGATTTTGGTGATTGTTAGGTTTATTGACATAGAAGTAGTTTAGGAGTATGAATTGACAAATTAGGATGGCTAGAATGACTGTGAATGTCATATTTGATGTTTAAATTTATGCATTATTGCTGTATATGATGAATGTTTGATTGAAAGAGGTTTTGAGTTGAAAAAGAGTGAAATTCGTATGAAGGAATTGGGTGTTTTGGGATTGAATTTATAAAACAACCGGAAATTTCTGATATACGTGCGTTAACCGATTAACGCTATGGGTTAACCGGTTAACCATTAACGCTATAGGGTTTTTCTGAAAATACACAGGCGTTAACCGGTTAACGCTATGGGTTAACCAGTTAACACTGTTTGAATGACAATTTTTGATTTTTGAAAAATTCATAAATTTTAAACCGTAATTCCGATTTGAATTCCGTTTAAAGTGTCGGAAAGAGCATTAAATGAACTTTATTTTGATGAATGGAAATAAGAAAAATGAGATATTTTTTAGAACTGTATTTTTTTTGGAAAATGATTAAAATTGCCTTAAAATTTTACCGTAATTGGTTTATGTTTTGATGAATTGAAGTTGATGGTGAATGAAGATTTTAAAGGTGTAAATTAGTGAAATATTTTTTGTTTGATGATTGAATTGCTGAATATGAAATGAATGATGCCTATTTGATTTTTCGGTGATTTTTACGGAGTAACGTATCATTGCATTTCATGACATTTATGGTGGGGCTTCGGCCTATTTGGTAGCTTTAATCTTATTGTGTGGATTGAAGTGATTCGGTGATTACGGTGTGCTCCCTTGTGGAGGGTTGATGGTCATGTATCCATCTCACAGAGAAATTGGTACCACATGCATATTGTGCATTTCATGATGGTTGAATTTGCATTCTCTTTGGAATGTGTTTATGATGATGTTTATTGCTAAATTTTGTTGTTGATGTTGTTATGATATTGTTTATGCTGATTTAGTTATATTACATGTTCTCGTATATTTATAATGAATTATGATTACTCACCCTGCCTGCTTAGAAATGTTTCCTCTTATGTGGGTAACTTGTAGATGTTAAAGAATAGCTTTGCAGTGCTAGAGGAGTTTTTCAGAGTCTCGGAGTGTGTCTGTTATTACTTAGGAGTGATTTTTGGAGTTTGTGTCCTGCTCTGTGTCATGTAACATCGGGTTGGGGTTTTAGTTATTAAACTTGTTTTCTTATTATATTATTGAGGAGGAATTTATTTTCCTTTATGATGTTAACTCTAGATGGATTGATGTTTATTTTTAAGAAAAATATTGATGATTTGAATTATTAAGTTGAATCCGCTGCGAAATAAATTTATACTTGTTTTATGTTGATGATGTAACCCGTGTTACAGGACAAGACAGTGGTTGATTGATGTTTTAGATAGGCATGTGATGACCTTTTTATTGTTATACTATGATTTAAATCTAAATAATTTGCTTTGGGGTAGAAGGGTGTGACACTTCGAATTATCAGTGCAATAACATACTTCACAGTAATAGATTACCGGTTCTTTAAGGTGTTTACTCCTAAATCCTTAGTGAGAAACCCTTTGATTAAAAAACCTAATTACTATCTCCATAGGAAATTATGGTTGTGATCAAGCATTCAAATAACAAGAATAACCTGGGTACGATAAAGTATCCCTAGTCCTATGTGATATTTATTACCATATGTTCTCAATCAAATCAATAAACAATAGTGGTTCGGCCTAATTTATTCATGTAAAATCAGAATCCGTCTGTCCGATTGGTAAAGCAATAAGAATAAATACAAGAACAAATCAAGATTAAGAAAATAACATTGTCATTGGACAAAAAAAATCAAATTCGTTACATCGGAGAATCAAGGACACCCCCTAGCAATTGGGGGTTTAGCTACTCATAACAAAAAAAAAGTGTTTTCAATTAATCTTTAATCGTCAGAAGCTCTTGAAAATAAAAATCCACCTTCAAATTCTGAGTTCTCCAGCCTCTAAAACGCATTTTTGCTCTGAAAAATCGTCCAACCTTTGGACATTTGTGTTTTGTGGTTAAATAGTCGGATTTTGGGCTTCATTTCGCATATTGAACTAAGTGATACGTGTAATTCCTTCGTGACCAGCATAACATCCTACACGTAAGCCTTTGGCAAACCTTTCAGATATTCTCTTACATGTAATGCCTCAGGCGTTACACGTATGGGCAGAAGCATTTTTGCATCCTTCCTCTGTGTAAACTCGTATGATACGAGTAATAAGATTAGGCAATACATGTTATGCATGGGTATTACGCGTATGGGCAACATGCATACAATATTTCACCTTTTTCCTCTACCTTCTTGTATTGGCCCTGTTTTGCATCTGATCCCAGATCCTATGAGCTCTCAAACCTATATTCAACCTGCTGAACATACCAAAAGCGTAAAATATCCATGAGAAACTCAAAATTCATGCACACACTAGACCTAACACAAACAAACCAAACTACTTAAGAAAAATGTTCCAATTCATACAGCTCACCTGGATTATGGATGTTTAAATGATGAATACTATAGCACAAATGGTGACTGATCACAACCCCAAACTTAACTTGTTGCTTGTCTTCAATTAACATTATTTGCGGAAAAATGATGTCACCCTAAACTTACTGTAAAAACATGACTTACCACAATACTTCTGAGATCTTTCGCGACTGACTCTTGCTACTACCTTTGATTTTCTTTGCTTTCCACAACTAGTTGTTCAAAAACACTTTGACTTTGAAGCACTACTTCACTCGTCATCTTATTTCACACTCTCACCAAGTTTCCTGGGGTTAAAGTGTTTGAGCGCTCAAATCACAGTAAGCCATACTAAATCAATAGTTTGAACAAATCCTTTATTCTTATTAACATGCACAAAACACACTTTTTGAGATCTTTAGTTTGCAACGGGGCTTGGGTTAAGGTGGGATATAAAAAAGGTAAAAGGGTTTATTGGTTCAGAGTGAATGTGATTATTCTTGTCACCATGTTCATCCAATGGTGCTTCTGTTGAGAACTTTAGAGTCTAACCAGTGAGTGTGTTGTTTCTCTCTTCTTCTTTTTTCTAAATTCAATACTACTTCTTTTCATTTTTTTGAAGTTGTCATTTTTTTCAAAAAAAATTTCTTTGATTGCACTCACCTTGTTTCACTTTTATTGGCTGCATAGCTACCCCAAACTTAAAGGTTTCTATTTCAAAAACAACTCCAAACATAGAATGAACATAGATCCAAAAACGACAACAAATGCTCTAAACAAGGTAGAAAAATGATAATGTTGTAGGTGAATAATGCAGGTATGAAACAAAACAAAGGGATACAGGCTCAAATGGGGTTAACAAAGGATAATAATAATAAAACGGGATGACTTGAAAGGCTTTGGGTGATGTAAAAAAAATGTGCCTCAATGTGTATCATCACATAGTTAACAATAATAAAGAATGTATGTAAACCATGATTGATAAAGAAATACCTGACTATTGTCTCATGATGGAATTTATGTTTGGCTTTTACTGAACTCACCATGATAGGTACTACTGACAACTTCCATAGTGCCTCTTTGTGTAATGCACTTCACTCTCGATTATGACAACATTGTTCCACCATCCATATCACACAAGTGCAGTGCATCCAATCAACTATAGAAGTATCAACATTCTGAGTGACCTAAGCTGAGGACTTTCAAACATGTGGTATGAGTGATCAATGTCATCCACTGTAGCCATTAATCATCGTTTATTTAAACAAAGAAACAAGAAACTTTAGTAACTGATACAAAATTTTACTACAAACTAAACCCAAAAGGGTCATTACATTTGGGCCCAATGAGATGGTTAGTCCTCATTATCCACAATAGGAGTTGCCAAAGGAACTTCATGAGATGCATCCTACCATGGTGGGTTACTAAGGTCTGCCTCAGAGTCATGTGGTGCATAAGTTGCCCGTGCTACTCTCTTGAAATAATATTACCCTTCAACAATGAAGGATCTAGAGAGCGTGCAGGTCTTAACATCATATTATCCCCTAAGTCCTCTACTACCGCACTCTGACATAACAAATATATCACCATAACATGTCTCAAGGATTTCTTCGGTGACTGAGTGATTTCATCCATGTATTGAGCAATGATCCTCCCTATGTTCAGAGGTTTTTTATTGAGGAAAAAGTATAGGGCCAGGGCTCTCTCAATGATCAAATTTGAGCCACGTCGGTCTATATCTAAAGTGTGATGAATGAAATATGCACAAGCTTTAGGAATCAAGGCTATATTTACCACCATAATCTTAGATGGGGTACTCTTTGTTGTACCCAACCAATCCTTACCCAGTCGAGCTAACAGTTCCCTTATCTCTACAAATGGCCAACCAAATCTAGCATAATTTTTTATATTGTGAAAAGGACACCGCGAGTTCATGTATCTTCATTTTAGAGCCTTGTTTATGCTCCTCCAGTCATATTGAATTTCCTTTACACAAACCCAGGACACTAGATTTGTAACATCAGTGGTTCCTTCCTCATCCAGTATCCTATAGGCATTGGCATAAAATTCCATTACCAGTTCTTTTGGGACTAATTAGATCCTAGAGTTCCGATGAGTCAGTTTCTGCTTTTTGAGCACAATTGTGATTTTTGGTAGTTTATCAAGTTTCAGGACCCAATCCTTTTCTTCGATAAACTTTCTTGTATGCAAGGATCTATAACGTTCAACATGTGCATCAGATGAAAATCTATGGTTTTCCTTAGGAGAGGATTCTATATCAGTGAAGAAAGTATTAAATCTAGAAAAAAAAATGAACAGAACACAAAGAAAAAGGGTGACACGAAACTCTCGCGTAACAGTAAAATGGGAAAAATGTCATAATTGTACGAACATGGTATTTAAACACTCATGAATAAAGGAATTATGCACAGGCTATGGGCTTAGGCGTATTATACACAAAACACCAGAAGAATACATTTTTGTAGTAATGCGTATGAGTGAGGCATTACGTGTATTGCCAAAAGGCTTGCATTTTAAAAAAAAAATTATTTCTCAAATTTTTTTAAAGTTCTTTTCTACAAACCCTGGTTTCCTCTAATGTAACTTGACTTAAAATAAAATTTAACTGCCAAACAAAAATAAAATTTAACTGCAAAATCATAATCTTTCAACAATTCCAACCATCTGCGTTGTCTCATATTTAATTCTCTTTGATCAAACATATACTTCAGACTCTTATGATCACTAAACACTTCAAATCGAGAACCATAAAGATAATGTCTCTAAATTTTCAATACGAAACAACTGCAGCAAGTTCCAAATCGTGCGTAGGATAATTCTTCTCATGGACTCGCAACTGTCTCGATGCATATGTAATAACCTTATTACAATACACCACCAAGCATCACAATACACCACAAACAATTCATCTGGATTAGGTAATGTCAATACCGGAGGCGACGTCAACCTCTTCTTCAACTCGGTAAAACTCTCTTCACAACGAACATCCCAAACAAAAGCTTTACTCTTGCAAGTCAACCTAGTCAATGGAAGTGCCAATTTAGAAAACCCTTCAATAAATCTTCTATAATAACCAGCTAACCCCAAAAAGCTCTTAATCTCTGTAGCCGATCTTGGAGTTTCCCATTGTAATACAACTTCTACTTTAGAAGGATCTACTAAAATACCACTACCTGAAATCACATGACCAAGAAAAATGACTTCTTTTAACCAAAATTCACACTTAGACAACTTCGCATTTAACTTATTCTCTCTCAAAACTTCCAATACAATATTCAAATGCTCTTTATGTTCATCTTCTTACTTAGAGTAAATCAGAATATCATCGATAAACACAACCACAAAATGATCCAAATACTTATGAAATATACGATTCATGTACTCCATGAATACTCCCAGCGCATTGGTAACACCGAAAGACATCACTGAATACTCGTAATGTCCATACCTTGTTCTGAATGCAGTCTTCTGAACATCCTCATCTTTCACTTTGATCTGATGATAACCTGATCTTAAATTTATCTTACTGAATACACAAGCACCCACCAACTGATCCATCAAATCATCAATCCTCGGAAGCGGATACGTATTCTTAATCGTTACTTTATTCAGCTGTCTATAGTCCATACAAAGTCTCATACTTCCATCTTTCTTCTTTACTAACAACATTGAGGCTCCCCACTGTGATAAAATTGGTCTCACAAACTTCTTCTCAAGCAATTTTTCTAACTGCTTCTTCAATTCTGACAATTCAGATGCAGGCATCCTATACGGTGCCATAGAAATAATTCTAGTACCAGGTACAAGATCAATTGTAAACTTAACCTCTCTTTCTAGCGGCACATCTGGAATTTCATCGGGAAAAACTTCAGGAAAGTCACTTACCACATGCAATTCCTCAATCTGATCCTTGCTTTCAATTGACAGTGTCGCCATTAATGAAAACATCTGAGCCTCCTCTTTCATCAATTTCTGCAATTCTCTGAAAGATAACAACATAATTTCTTCCTCTTCTGGAGTAGAAAACTCACTGACTTACGATAACATTTTATATGAACATAGTTACACTCTAACCAGTTCATACCTAGGATTACATCCATCCTAGTTAGCAGCAGACACACCAAATAGACCAAGAAATCTTTATTGAAAATCAACAGAGGACATTTCAAACATACGAGGGAAGTAGTCACTGATCCCGAAGCCGGAATCTCGACGATTAACTCTCCATTCATAGCAAACAAAGTAAGACCCAAAATCTTAACACAATAAGCAGAAATAAAACAATGCATTGCACCAGTATCAATAATAGTAATTAAAGGAATACTATTAATGAAACATGTACCTCTAATAAGCCTGTCCTTGCAAGCAGTCTGAGTTCCTGCCAACGCGAACACTTTTCCCGTCTGAGCATTCTTTGGTTTCTGACACTTGCTACCAATGTGTCCCTCTTCGCTGCAATTAAAGCTAATGTAGTAGCTGATGCTTTAAGTCGTAAGACTTTGCATATGTCAACAATGATGATTAAGGAATTGGAATTAATTGAGCAGTTTCGTGATATAAGTTTGGTTTGCGAAGTATCTTTGCGAAGTGTAAAGTTAGGTATGCTTAAGATTAATAATGATTTTATGGATAATATCAGAGAGGCTCAGAAGTTATATGTAAAGCTGGTAGATATTATGGTTGGATGTGGTAAATCAGAGAAGAATGACTTCAAGATAGATGCAAATGGCATCTTAAGATTGCATGATAGGATTTGCATTCCTGATAATGCTAATATGAAGAAGAGTATTATTGAAGAGGGTCATATAAGTAATTTGAGTATTCATCCAGGAGCTACAAAGATGTATCAAGATTTGAAGAAGTTGTTTTGGTGGTATGTGTCGCTCCCAAAGATTTTCATCCCGGTACAAGCGCGAACGGTCGGCGAAAGGGAAATGAAATGAATGTGAAAAGAGTCGCCAACTAGGCATTTTTATCCCGAAGGAAAGATAATGTTGCATGAACCTAGAAAAGAAATGGATAAGACAATCGCGAACCAGAGAAACTGAGAAAGGGGGTTGGTTACAACCTGGGAAGGTATTAGCACCCAGATTGTCCGTCGTACTCGACGGGATCCACGCTTGAAAGTTTGTGTTTAAAGGGGTAGTGTCAGTGCTATTTTGTGTGCAAAAGCTGAAAAAGAATACAAGTGTCAGTGTAAAAGAAATATGAAGTGAAGTGAAGAAGTGTCAGTGTAAGAAAAGAATGCAAGGCTCAAGACAATGAGGTTTAAAGACTAATGCTGGAAGAGGGGGAATATACAGAGACTTTTGTTCGATAACTGTTAAGTTATGCCTACGTATCCTCTCGTGCAATGAGGAAGTCAGAACACCGTAGTTCGACTCAAAGAGACTGGAAGATGAATTGACTTGTGAACTGCTTGCTTTTCTATGCTCAAGTGTATGACCTATCTGGCTCAGGTGCAAACTATCTTGCATCAGACGGAAGAAGCGAGTTCTCGTTTGTGAATGAAAGAGATGAGGAAAGAATCCCGGAGGAGACGATTATTGTTTGTTTTGGTATTTTCAATATTTTATTGCTTTTTGGAGTTTGTCATAAGAAAATGAGCTTAAGTCTAAACCAAGGGTTAGTAAACTCATCACATCCTCCCTCTGATTAGGGGTAATGAGAATACCTTAAGTATGAAGTAAACACCTCACACTTAGTCACCATGATGTAGGATTAAGATCATTAACCTACTTGCATTTATTTAGATGTTTTTGGAGTTTTTGTTTAGTGTTAAGTAATGAGTTTAAGCCATAATCAAGGATTTAATGGATCCATTACACCATCCTAATAGAAGGATAATAGATGAGAACATTTAAGTTGAGAAAGGCTCCTCAACATAATCCATGATTAGGGTTTAACCTCATGACAAAACAAAGCCTTTATTAAAGTGGATTTTAATTAATGGTAAGATTAAGAATTGGATTTTAGGGTTTGTAAGACAACTTGAGGGGAATTGTCCATTAACACTAGGGTTAGTCCTTCTTAACCAATTAAGGAAGAATTAGAACCCTAATGCAAGACCCAAGTTACAAGCTTATTGTCTTAGTAATTATTAGATGGATTGATTAAGGGATTTAAACACATTAAGGGTTTAACACTTAGGATTAAAGTTATACACTCCGTCCTAAGAGAAGGATGCAGGCATAATCTTAATCACAAAGCCTTAAAACCTTGAAGGTTTAGTCCCTGATTATGAGATGAGAAGAGAAGACACAAAAGATGACACAAAGGTAAAACTAATGGGGGGACTAATCAAACCCTAATTGTTGTCATGTTTGGGTATTCCTAAGGTTTATGAGGCTTGCAAGAGATCTTCAAGGAAAAACTACCAAGGAAGAAGCATATGAAAGGGGGAGAAGCAAAAGAAGCAAGTCAACTTACTTCACTTAAGAAGATAAGTTTCTTGAAGAAAGAAAGTGAAGAAGGAACATGAATGAGCAAGCTCACTCATACAAAAGTAAAATGCAGCAATGAATGCATAAGAGAGATGAGAAGAGATTGTGAGAAGTGAAGGCAAATTCACTTCTCAAAGTAACTTACCACCTGAAAAGTTAGTGAAAGAAAGATGAAATGAAATGAAAATGAAATGAATGCAAGGATGTAAACCAAAACCAGAAGCATATTCATGATGAAAATGATGCTAAGAGATGATGCAAATGTATGTCAAGAGATGTGAATGATCATACAATTAATGAGGATGTAAATGAAGCATAAAGGAAGCATGAAAGTTCATGAATGCATATGAAATGAAATGAATGCATAACATGGACAATGGATGATGCAATGATCAAGCATAATTCTAATGTGTCCTAAGATGTCTTATATGTCATGTAAATGCACAAAATGTCATGGCAAGTTCATGGATGCAAGCATATGCAAGATGAATGCAAATGAAGATGAGAAATTAGGGTTATATGAACATGTGAGATGCAAAACTCAAAAACAGAAGAAAATCATAAGATAAAAAATTGAAAAAGCACTCAAAGGAACCCTAAAACTATACTAGGTTACCATCCAAAGGGGGAGGTCAGAAGCTAAACCTAGAGGGACTTATGAATTTCCTAAGTTTCTAGGGTTTTTTGGGTGATCCTTAATGTAAAATGCCAAACAAATTGGAAATGAAAGATAAAAATGAAACAAAAATGTTTTTAGAAACTAGAAGGCATGCTTAGAAAAATGCAAAAATAATCATTCACAAACTCAACTTGGTTTAAAAGTTATAAATTTTTGAAGTTAGGGTTAGAAATAAACAAATTTAAGAACCCTAATTCATTAAAAAAATGTCAAATCATGATCAAAACCAAAAAGAAATTTGTGTGGTGAGTTTATAAATGTTTCTAAATGTCCAAGAATGTTCTCTGAATTGTTTTATGATTTTTAAATACTTAAATGTATTTTTAATTAATTAATTTTCATTAACTAATTAAATAAAACATTTAAATGATTTAAAAATATTTTTTTTAATGCAAAAAATGAAAATAAAAATATTTTTGGGTTCTGAAAATTAATAAAATGTTTGAAAAAATTTTCAGAATTTTTTGATGATTTTTACTATTTTTAAAAATTCGTATAAGATTAAATGAAAAAAAATGAAATAAAAAATGAAATAAACAGAAGTATGCACAATGGAGAGACAGGATTAAATCTGGGTTTAAACTGGTTGACCTAGCGCGCAATCCTACGGCCCAAATTCAAACTGAACTAATTCCAATTAATTAATTCATTAATCCTAAATTAAAACTAATGATCTGATCCTAGCCATCCAGAACACGCGCAGAACTCAAATCCAATGGTCCAGGTTTAAACTATGCCCTAACCCTAATTAATCAAATTAATTACTCTCAGGTGGCCGGAAATGACCTCCGGTCATCTTCTCCGGCCACACCTTCCCTGAAAAATTTCCAAATCACTCCCTAGGCCATTTCTGGAGCTCTAAAGCTCCAGATTGATTCCTCTCACTCTCCTAAGATCAACCCCACCCTCAAAAAAAATTTATTTTCACTCCATCTCAAGATTCGAAGCCAAGAACAAAAATAGTGAAACTTTCAAACAGACCATACATTCTCATTTCTTCATCATTTTCAAAAATACAAAGTTCATTGCACTCAGGGGAACAATCTTAACCATTTAATAACTTAAAATAAAGGTTCTAGAAAAATTGTTTCACATGGCTACCTGAGATGGAGCTTTCAACCCTGGAGCTTTCTGGCTGCTTTCTTGCTTCAAAATGCCTCCAATGACCTCCCTGAAGAAGCTTTGATGCTTGGATGGAGTTTTTTATGGCTGGTTTGTGAGTTTGTGTTCAACTGGTCAGAAAATCGTGTTTTGTTTATGAAGTGTTTTTGGCTATTTTGAGGGGTGGTTTGTGATCAGATTGATTTGAAGATGAATGGTGGAAGAAGTTTGAAGTTTTGTTGAGTGTGTTGAGAGTTTTGAAGCAAAATGCAAAGGAGGGGATTTTTGTGAACTATGGCAATGCTGAGGATTCCGGCTTGGTTCTTGTTTGAAATGAGTTCCATAAGGCATGTATGCGAAGCTGTGATAGGTCATAATAGTTGGTGTGGGCTATGCTGATTAGTATGGGTGGAACGCAAAAAGTCAAGGTTGGTTGTACTTGAGGTATGGGCAAGTGGCAGGCTGGGATTTGGGCATGTCCTGGTTCAGCTGAGATCAAGGAATGTTTGTGAATCAGATTTGATGAGCTGTGGCAAGTGGATGAGAGGTTTTGTGCCATTTTGCAAATTCATGATGTTTTGGCCCCTTTTGGATTTCTTCATGTGCAAGTCATGAAAATGTGAGATTCTTGGGCCAATTCTGAGTTTCAGGCATTGCATAATGTTTGTATGATGATTAGAAGTCAATTTGAAGTCACAAAATGAATTGGCAAGAGGTTTTTCAAAAATCCCTTTTTGGTGCATTCTTGAAAATTATGTGATTTTTGCCAACTTTGGAAAGCCATAACTTGAGTTCCAAAATGAATTAGATCTTGTTCTTGTAATGTTTGAAAAGGGAATGATCCAATCTACAACTTTCATGACCAACAATTTTTCATTTGAAGCATTTTTGGTTGAGAAAGAGGAGGTTGAAAAACTTTCCCAAAATGGAAAGTTTACATTACAAGTCATTTCCATTTTTGGTAACTTTTGGTTTTGCTCACTTTCCTTCAAATTTATGAACTTATAAGCACTCCAATGATCAAATAAAGACCATATAACTTCAATTTGATGAAAAATCCACTTTGGTTCCATGTTGAGGGGCCTCAGATGCCCTGATTTGGCTCTGACTTGCTCAGGATGTTACCCAGTGATCAGATGACTTCCACAATGAAGTTTTCCATAAAACATGGTATAAATGATCCTTATATCATATTAAGACCAATAGAAACAATAATGACCAAAAAATTTGGAGTTATGGCCTCTGAAACCAAAACCCTAATTTCAGGTCATCTGTGTAGTTAAACCCTAACTCTGCTTCCATGCTTTGCCAGTTCTTGTGATTTTTTCACTTCCTTGATATTTGGAGGATAAAATATGATGATTGAACATACATGGACCCTATTGGAATGATTGAAGACCTTTGGAGTGGCTCAAATGGTTCATGGATTGCTCAGATCACAAACCCTAGATGCAGATGACTTTGAACCAATGCAGTGAAGTAAAAATGCAATATGAGATGATATGATTGAACTAATGCAAATATGAAAGATCACAAGCCATGGTGTGAACCTAGTGAGGGAAAATTTGGGGTGTTTACAGTCTGGGATGAAGGAATATGTGGCACGTTTTGTGTATGCTTGTTTGACTTGTCAGAAGTCAAAAGTTGAACACCAGAAGCCTATGAGATTAATGCAACCTTTGGAGATTCAAGAATGGAAATGGGATAGCATTTCTATGGATTTTGTATAGGATTGCCTAATACTGCGAGAGGGCATGATTAGATTTGGGTAATTGTTGAGAGGTTAACGAAGTCGACTCACTTCATTCCTATATTTATCAGTTTTCCTGTGTCTAAGTTGGCAGGAATCTACGTCAGAGTGATTTTGAAACTGCATGGTGTTCCATTGAGTATTGTGTCGGATAGAGATCTGAGGTTTACGTCAGAATTTTGGAAGAGTTTGAAAGAGGCATTGGGCACTAAGTTGAGGTTGAGTTCATCTTATCATCCCTAGACAAATGGACAGACTGAGAGGACTATTCAGTCGTTAAAGGATTTGTTGAGGGTCTGTGTTCTTGAGCAGGGAGGTTCGTGGGATACTTATCTTCCGTTGATATAATTCACGTAATAGTTATCATTCTAGTATTGGGATGGCACCTTTTGAGGCATTGTATGGTCAAAGATGTAGGACTTTGTTATATTGGCATGAATCTGGTAAAAGTATAGTGCTTGGACCTGAGTTAGTCCGAGAAACTATCAAGAAGGTTAAGTTGACCAGAGAAAAGATGAAATTGTCTCAGAGTAGACAGAAGAGTTAGCATGATAAGCGAAGGAAGGATTTGGAATTCCAAGCGGGTGAGCATGTGTTTTTGAGAGTTACGCCCGTAACTGGTGTTGGAAGAGCGTTGAAGTCTAAGAAGCTTACTCCGAGGTTTATTGGTCCGTATCAGATTTTAGACAGAGTTGGAAAGGTTGCTTATTGAGTGGCTTTACCGCCCAATTTGTCAAATTTGCATGATGTGTTCCACATTTCGCAACTCCGAAAGTATGTTCCCGATCCGTCTCATGTTGTTAATATGGATGATATTCAAGTACGGGATAATCTCATGGTGGAGACTATGCCGATGCGTATTGAAGATAGAGAGATGAAAACCTTGCAAGGCAAAGAGATCGCTCTAGTGAAGGTTGTTTGGCTAGGAGCTACTGGTGTGAGTATGACGTGGTAATTAGAGAGCAAGATGCAGGAGTCCTATCCTGAGTTGTTTGAGCGAGGTAAGAATTTCGAGGACGAAAATGTTCTAGTGGGGAGAGTTGTAACACCATGATTTAATTAATTAATTAAATTATTTTGAATAGATTTGTTGTTAATTGTGATGTGTGATGTTTATTATTAAGATGATTATTTGATTAGGACGATTTTAAGCTGATTTAGGAGATAAACTTATTTTGGGGGGTTCTAATACTAACCTTTAAAGACTGTTATTACTTGGTAGATCCCTTGTAGCGCTAAAAATCGTGAGTGTAAGCCATTGATTAACTTAACTCAAGAAAAATAGAGTCGCCACCGCGCTTTTAATTTTCCAAAAGGAAAAGGAAAAAAGAGCGTATAAATCCTAAAATGAATCTAAAAGCAAAAAGTGAAAGAAACAAACAGAGAAAGGTTAAGGGGGTTGGTTACGAAATGAGAAGGTGTTAACACCCAAAACGTCAGTGGTACTCCACGAGAGCCCTTTGAAATATTTACGCTTTTGGTTTGAAAATGGTTTGTTAAATGAGAGTGAGGGGATGAGAAAAGGATTAATTTTTAATGTTTTTGTGTTTGGATAGGTCTACTGCCTCATGCCTACGTACCCACAAAGTGCAATGTAAGATCAAAACCCTGTAGTTTGAGGAAAAAATAACAAATTTTTGTTGGTTTTGATTAATTTTAAGAAGTGAATACAATTTGTCATTTTCAAGTGGATAGCCTCACAAATCTACCATAAGAGTCAGGGCATGGACTCATACATCATTATGGGGAAGGCGCCAACTCAGATAAAATCGACGAGTATGCCACTAAGGAAAAGGATAAAAGAGCGTATAAATCCTAAAATGATTCTAAAAGCAAAAAGTGAAAGAAACAAACAGAGAAAGGTTAAGGGGGTTGGTTACGAAATGAGAAGGTGTTAACACCCAAAACGTCAGTGGTACTCCACGAGAGCCCTTTGAAATATTTACGCTTTTGGTTTGAAAATGGTTTGTTAAATGAGAGTGAGGGGATGAGAAAAGGATTAATTTTTAATGTTTTTGTGTTTGGATAGGTCTACCACCTCATACCTACGTACCCACAAAGTGCAATGTAAGATCAAAACCCTGTAGTTTGTGGAAAAAATAACAAATTTTTGTTGGTTTTGATTAATTTTAAGAAGTGAATACAATTTGTCATTTTCAAGTGGATAGCCTCACAAATCTACCATAAGAGTCAGGGCATGGACTCATACATCATTATGGGGAGGGCGCCAACTCGGATAAAATCGACGAGTATGCCACTAAGGAAAAGGAAAAAAGAGCGTATAAATCCTAAAATGAATCTAAAAGCAAAAAGTGAAAGAAACAAACAGAGAAAGGTTAAGGGGGTTGGTTACGAAATGAGAAGGTGTTAACACCCAAAACGTCAGTGGTACTCCACGAGAGCCCTTTGAAATATTTACGCTTTTGGTTTGAAAATGGTTTGTTAAATGAGAGTGATGGGATGAGAAAAGGATTAATTTTTAATGTTTTTGTGTTTGGATAGGTCAACCACCTTATACCTACGTACCCACAAAGTGCAATGTAAGATCAAAACCCTGTAGTTTGTGGAAAAAATAACAAATTTTTGTTGGTTTTGATTAATTTTAAGAAGTGAATACAATTTGTCATTTTCAAGTGGATAGCCTCACAAATCTACCATAAGAGTCAGGGCATGGACTCATACATCATTATGGGGAGGGCGCCAACTCGGATAAAATCGACGAGTATGCCACTAAGCCCCCACAAATGATAAGAGACTCAATTACATCAAACTACAACCATGGAGATTGAGAGAGTTGCACCCGATTAGAAAAATGACTCATAGTCTAAACTTCAAAAGAAAACAAAAAGAGTACACAAAGGCACAAAACAACTTGAATGAGTTTGGTTCTTTTTAATTTTTGAATTGAAGTCAACATGATTAAATTCACTTGACAAACGTCAAGGTTTGGATTATTAAAGTGGTGAAAATTTTAAAAGAAAAATCCTTTGAAAAAGGGAGAATGTTTTGAAATTAAAGAAAGGGAGGAGATGGAGGGACTACCTTAAAAATTAAAGAAACGAGATAAGGGAGGAAAGATCTAACCACTTGAAGACACTTCAAAGCATAAGCAAAAGAACCCCATCCTCTTGAGAAAATAATGAGCCAAATAGAGGCTAGCATAACCGCTCCATAAGCAATGGGATAAGAATCTTAATACTAAGTCCATAGGTCCAAGATGTAGATCTTCTTCAACAGTAAAGGATAGTAACCATAGCCGACAATTAAGAACATGTATTTTAAAGTGTTTAGGTCTTTATTAATGTTTTGGTGACCACAGGACAAAAGGAAAAGAAAAGCACAAAGATATAATGACATAAACATAAACATGATTATGGATTATATAAAGCATAATAAAAATAAAAGAGATAAGAGAGCAAGAGATAAAATAAAAAGGATAGGGAGTGAGAAGGAAATAAAAGCAATATAATAATATACAACAATGTGGTGAGCTTAATCATCCACAAAAGCAACAAAGCCAAAAGCTCAAAGCGATAACCGAATTCCGTCTCGCATTTTGTACTATATGGTTGACCATGTACTCAAGTCATTAGTTAAAAAAACTTGTTAGAAGATTGATAGAATCAAAGCCTCTACAATAACAAGTTTTAAAATTATTAACTTAGCACAAAGATCAACCATACTTGGGCTTACGCGACAAATCAAGGTTCGGGCCACGAGTACAAATGTCGATAAGGATAGAGAGGGACAAATGTAGAGTTATGTTAAGCAATCACCAAGTAACTTATATAGAAGTCGCCTTACAACGAGTCCCGTCAATACCAATTAAGGTAACTATTATTTGTGCTAATGCATGTTAGATGAACACCATATATGTTGTCATGCGAAAATAATGCCGCACGAAAAGAAAATAGGTAATGATCTAGTCTTGATTATGAATCCAACAAAGGAATCCCACAATCCTAAGACTTTAATCGTTCAAAATTAAAAAGGAAAATTAGAGGGAGGGGAATGGAGAAGAACCAAATTGAATTTCACTTTTGAGGTCCTTCCATCTTTAAAATCAATCACCTCTAATTGATAGATTCAGGCTTGAAGATTATATCACTAATCCAAAGAACCTCTCGTGAAGTTAACAATTCAGTTGAAGATATATTTGAATTAATGAATGTTAATCCACTCTAATCGATATCCGAAGTCCATTAATATTAAAGAGGAATTAGCCTAAACAATGTAGTCCAAGGTTAAAATAAGAAAGGTGGGGAAGAAGCAAAAAGAAAGCAAAACAGGCCCAAAAACAAGATAAAAACACATTTTGCTTCAAGTATAACCGGTTATCACCTGGGTGTTAACCGGTTACACAGTTAAAAAATGTAACCATTTTTCAAAATTAACACTGAGTAACTGATTATCACATATGTGTTAACCGGTTACTCTACACGCATAATAAAAAACAAGTGCAAAATTCAGTATGATCCCCTTTCAAAATATTTTTCAAACACCTTGTGATCATAGATCTATACTTGCACGAATTTTAGAGTAAGAACACATGAAAAAAACCAGAAATCAAAATGTAAAAAGAGATCCAAAAGGATCTAGAACAAGAATCACCAAAGAACTACATTATGGATGATGAAGATGAAGGTGTAACAATGGTGTGAGATGGATTACCACTTCAAGGATTAGAAAAACTCCAAATTAATCCATAAGCAAACTTGATCTACTGAAATTGATGAAAAAAATGAAAAGGATTAAGGTTTAGATCAAAGTTAATCCAGATTTCAATGTTAGTTCTTGATAACTTTCAAAAGAATAAATTAAGCTTTAGTGAATTTTGGTAGTTGGGGATATAATTTGCAAGAGATTTTTTGGCTGTCAAAAGCTTGTGAAATGAATGAAATGAGGGTGTTATTTAAATATTTTAGGTATGGAAATTTGGTGGAATGAAGCTAGTTTGGAAGATCAAGATTAGGCTTGGAAATCAAATTTGGAGGGAAATTAGCAAAATAGTGGTGATTAATAAAGGTACATAGAGGGAATTAATTTTGATGATGTATGAGAATTAAATGAAAATGGTCTAGAATATTCCACATGGGATAAAAAAATGAAATTGGTGCCAAAATCACAAAATTTGAATTTGCTGCCATTTTTTAAAATTTTGCGCTGGTAACCGGTTATCACTTATGTGTTAACCTGTTACTCAGTGTAAAATTTGAAAACTATTTACTTTTCTTGTACTGCTGTGGTTCCAACTCGATTATTTTGTTTGTTAAAGAAGGCATGGAAATAAACTCATGAACCTTGGAATTCGTTGTATAATAATTAATAAAAGCTTGGGAATCCTTGATCAGATGAATTTGAATTGTTTGCAGATCAACTTTGACTTTTATTCAGATGAAATTTTTCGAGTTGTGGAATTGTTCTGGTATTCTTGCTTTCTTCTTAAAAAAGTTAGTAAAATATGGAAAAAAAATACTTTTGGATTTTGATTAGATGTTAGTAAACATAAACAAATAAAAAGACATACAAAAGACATGGTGATCCCCTGTGAGGCTTAAACCTGCAACCAAAAAGGATAGAAGAACCAGTGTGTGATCTTGTTTGTATGAAATAATGCAAATGAAAACAAAATCTTAGGGGCAAAAATTAGGGTGTTACAACTTCCCCTATTTAAATTTCTATAATATAGTGATATTAAGATTGACATCTTCGTTTCAATAAGATGAGAGATACTTAAATATAGAATACCCAATTTATGGCCCTAAGAGACCATGCAATGATATGAATATGATATGACATGCAAACCCAAGAATCTCTGTGGGAGAAAAAACCACAAGAGACAAACAAAAGCTTGGGTAAACAAGAGGAAACTTCTGCTAGGGAAAAACAAACAGACAACAAGAGAGTTTACCAGGAAAATAAATCATTGGATATCCGACTCAACTTGGGGAATGATTGTGTATAAAAACAAATTAAACACAATCAGAAAAATGCATAACAGATAAGGATAAACACTTTACCCGAGAAAACATCAACCAAACAAAGTATTCACATCCATAAAAATGAAGAGAAACTAACATGGGAATAAACTATCTACTACCAGTCACTGGGCAAAGATATTTATAAAAAGGAGATCAAAACTACCTGCTATCTGTCACTGGTAGAGGAAAAAGGCAAAGAGATTAGGAATTAAACTATCGACTTCCTGTCACTAGGTAGACGAACCAAAATATATGAGGAAAAACATTACCGACTACCAACAAGGGTAGGCGAATTAAAATATATGAGGAACAACATTACCGACTACCAACAAGGGTAGATGAACCGAGATATACGAGGAATAACATTACTGACTACCAACAAGAGTAGGCGAACCAAAATATATGAGGAACAATATTACCAACTACCAATATGGGTAGGTAAACTGAAATATATGAGGAACAACATTACCGACTACCAACAAGGGTAGGCAAAACAAAATATATGAGGAACAACATTACCGACTACCAACAAAGGTAGGCGAACCAAAATATATGAGGAATAACATTACCGACTACCAACAAGGGTAGGCGAGAAGAAATATATGAGGACAACATTACCGACTACCAACAAGGATAGGCGAACCAAAATATATGAGTAACAACATTACCGACTACCAATAAGGGTAGGCAAACTGAAATATATGAGGAACAACATTATCGACTACCAACAAGGGTAGAAGAACCAAAATATATAACGAACGACATTACTGACTACTAACAATGTTAGGAGAACCAAAATATTTAAGGAACAACATTACCGACTACTAACAAGGGTAGGCAAGCCAAAATATATGAGGAACAACATTACCGACTACCAATAAGGGTAGGCGAACCAAAATATATTAGGAACAACATTACCGACTACCAACAAGGGTAGGAAAACCGAAATATATGAGGAACAACATTTCCGACTACCAACAAGAGTAGGGGAACTGAAATATATGATATTATCTGCTACATGTCACTGGGCATAAAATATGCAAATAATAGACTCGAAAGGAAAGATTACCCACAACCTCGCAAGTAATAGCTTTATTTCAAAGTAATCAATCAAATAAGAGGAGAAATATTATCTAATACCATTAAAGTGGCATTTAAACCAAGGTAATAGACTTAAGATGGGGACCAAAGTTCAATCCAAGAACAAGTTGGAGAGAAACGATCAAACAAGACTCTTCCTGAGGAGGAAATATCTCAACTAGGGAAAGTTCCACCCAGATAATAAACTGGGGAGGAAACTGAATCAAAAGCATCCACGAGGAACAAGCTCAGTGGGGAATTAGAAAGGATAAACAATTTATGCTTAATGGTCGACACTCTATACTTGAGAGGAGATAACACATACTTTGTGGGGGGAAAATCAACACCAAAGAGCGGGGAACATGTCAAAGAATACAAAAATGAAAACATATGATGCTATGTGTACAATAAATGTATGAATATGCGTACGAATATGCTAACAAAACAGACATAAAGATAAGCAACAAGTGACATAAACACCGCAACAACCGGATACTCGGCTAATCTCAAAGTAATACTACTGGAAATTCTACTAGAGATTCAAACATCCTATAGGGGATAAACAAAAGCCATCAAAGGAATAAATCCTACTACAAGGCTCAAATCTTGCTGAGGAGATAAATATGGTGCTTGGTAGAAACACCCAAAAACCACTCTTCAAAAATCCATAAAAGGGATAACATCAAGAATTCCACTATGAGGGGATAACATGTTAGGGAACACTAGAATCACAAAATCTGCCACACTCTTTGGGGAAAGGAGAGAATATCCACATAAAATCTAACGGGGAACAAAAATATCCTCACAACTCCATTGGGAAACAAACGAGGATCTACCAGTAATGCAAATAAAGCAAAACCTAATGGGGTAACAAACATCAACATCATATGCAAAAGGGACACCACAATGCTGAGGAAAACTATCAATCCACAGGGGGTAGAGAGACACTTCCACAATCCTTGCTGGGGATAGAGAATATTATTGCTAGGAATTAAACACCAAGCATGTATGTTAATGAACATCAGCCTCTAAGAGGTATAATTAACATATCATACCAACTCTGCCTTAAGGAAAGGGTATGAGACTTGCTAAGGATTAAATATGAGCCTACTGAGAATCATCACATGTAGATCTATTGGGGATATGAGAGAAAAACTTCTAGGGATTATCCATCAAATGAAATTTTGGACTCGCCGATCCTCGTGGGGATACCAGAAGTTAACATCATAGTCAAAAGTCAAATTGAAAGGGATTTTAAATCAATATCCAATACTAGGTAAGAGAATACCTATCAATTGACTTCTATATCAATACTTTTGCTATGGGACATAATAAACTCAAGTTGTCGAACAAATCAGAACTCGACTGAGGACTCCCGTAAAACAAACATTGCTTCTTGTACCAAGAAATAACAATCTCTTGAGGAAAAGATTAAAAATTAGCTGGGAATAATCATGCAACAAAAATTCTTAAATTCTACTCACTACTAGAGAAGCGATATCACTAACACTTCATAATGCCAGGATTGTCAAGAAACTCTATTTGGAGAAATAGTCATATCAAACCCTATTTTGGGAAAGGCAAGTTGCACACATCAAGACCTTACCATTCTTGACATAACGTTTTCACCAGACCACTTGGTCTAAACAAGATCTTACACTTAGAGGAAACTTTGTACCATAAAGACTTAAGATAATATGCCCCAGTGTCTTTTGTTAATTTTATGGTTTTATGATTGACATTATGTTTGGTAAAACTAATATGACTGGAAAATGTTGAATAAGAAATCCCATATGTTAAATCAACATGGTCTAGATTCTGGAAGAACATGTCAAACAAGATGTCCTAACATGGTGGCACAGACAGATGGGTTCTAATAATTGGAAGATACTGAGCCAGATGTTGAAACATCTGCAACTGTTATGACATTATTATTGTCTTATGTTACAAACATATGCCTAAGACAAATGTCATGACGTCTTGGTATGTGGAGCTGGAGTTATGGGTTTATGATTTGAATTATGTAGAATATTCTATAGAATATTAGGCTATCACAGGTGGAGCTATTTTAAAGGACTAAGAGATTCAAGGTGAAGTTATTTTTCAAGGTATTTTCAAGGAGAATCCTTAGCTTCTAATTGTGAAGATATTCTGGAAGATTTGATTGAAGACCTATTTTGTAGCAGAATCTTCTGCAGATTTGTAACAACAAATTTGCTGTGTTTTGAAAACCCAAATCCAATTGGGTAATAGGTTATAAATAGAAGTATTGTAACCTAGTTTAAAAAACAAGTCGTGAATAGAAAATGTAATTATTAGGGCTTTGTTTGTGAACCACTCTCTAGGAGAGTTGGTTTGTGTAATCCACTCGGGTTGTGAGTTGGATTGTTGTTCCTTGAGTTGTAAGATTATGTTCTCACTCAGAACTCTATAGGTAATAAGTTGAGTGTAGTTCTTGGATGATTATTTGAAGAAAATATAAGTTATGTTCTTAGTCAAGAATCTTGGCTAGGTATTGTCATGGAAGTGAGTCTTCCTATTGTTCATAATTGTTCTGTGATTAATGAAGGGAAGTGAGTGGGAATGCTCATATACTAGGAGTGGGGAACTCTTAGATAGAAGTTTAATTGGGTAGGGATTAAGTGAAGAGTGTAAACTGGAGGTTTAACTCTGAATTGATACTACTAATAGTGGATTTCCTTCCTGGCTTGGTAGCCCCCAAAGTAGGTGAGTTTGCACCGAACTGGGTTAACAATCTTTGTGTTGTTTATGCTTTTCACTACTGTTATTTTATATGCTTTGCCTTGCTATTTCTGTCAGACCGTATGTCTCGACATCCTGTAGGACATCTGGGATCTGTCATACCAGAATTTCAATTGGTATCAGAGCAGGCATCCTAGTCTGTTTTTGGGTGAGATCCAACGGGATACTTTTTGGTTCAAGATAAAGGAAGAAAGATGTTATACTGAAAAGATGTTTGAACTTGTGGGTTATTATTGGTGTTTGAATGGTCCCTAGAAGTGGAGGATGGACTATTCATAATAGCTTGTGTATTGGACCTCTTTGTATGGTTATCAGGACTGAATTTTTTGTGGTGAACTGATGTGTTAGGTTAACCAGTTACACATGGAGTATGGTGGATGTGTGCTTGGTGTGTAGCTATGATGTCAGACAAACTTTCCTGACATTTATATGTGTTTGCTGTGTAGTTGTGACGTCAGAAAAAATGTCTTGACATTTTGATTAAGAGAATTCTTTATCTGAAGGAGGCTTATGTTTTGATTTCTGTGAGGTTTGGTTTCTACTTTTGTTCCGCTGCATTTACCTCTGATATGCTCTGAAGTTATACCAATTTTGTGTGTTACTTGGGTTGGATTCACTGTGTTTGGGAAGTGTTCTGGTTGCTCTTGTTGTTGGGGAGTTTATTTCTCTCTAAGGAATTGCTCTGTTATTTCTAATGTGTGTGCCTTTGATCTATTATAATGTTGTGTTCTATTTGATTTCTACTGGCCAAATGGGAAGAATGTTGTTTCTTTTCTTGTAGAGCTTCAGTTCATAATGTCAAGTATGATGTCCTAACTTGTAATTACAGAACTGAAGAACATTTATTTCAGAATGTTGTGTTTCCTGATGAGAGATTCCTGTTGAAAATCATGGTGGAGATTTTATTTGATTTTTTTCAAACCTAGAATTTCGCTTGTACCTGGATAGTGGTGGTTTTTGTGTAATATGGTGTACCTGAAGACTGTTGAGGAGGTTGTGATTGTTGTGTTTTCATCTTTATGCATGGTATCTGATGTAACCCTGGAGGTTCCTTGTGTCTCTAGTAAAGGAAAGGCAATATGGTTTGTATCCTCATAAGAGTTGATATGATGAAGTGTATAAATTTGCCAAAAATACTTGAGTTTTATTTCTCAAGTCCTTTCTTATAGGAACTATAGTGTATGGTTGATATACTCTTCAAGAAATTTGTTAAAGAAAGGATATAGCCATTTATTTTGGTCTTTAGAAGAGTCTTCATAATACTTTACCTAATTAGGAAAATGACTCTAAGTCTTGCTGTTGTTTAGTTTTGTTGAAGCTTGGATTAGTTTTGAATATCTTTAAGGTGATTAATGGGTGTGTTGATTTCTTGAAAGCAGTGATGACTTCTGAACCAAGCTGAGTTTTGTGTTCCAGAAACAGATGTGTTGTCCTGCTATCATGATGGATGCTTTGGGTGCTAGACAAATGTGTGATGATCACGTATGTTTGGAACCTACTCCTAACCTGGAAGAGAAGGCATCTATGTTATGTGTTGAAGAAAGTCTCAGGCTGAAGAAAGTAGGAGTGTGTTGCAAATAACCATTGTTATTTGTGTATGATCAAGGGAAGTCTTCATCAAGATTAGGTCTAGTTATGTGTTGTCCCCACATGATGGAACACTTGGAAGAGTAGAAAATGCAGATATGTTGATGGTGTGTATCATGCAATTTAATGCAAGTATTTATGGTATGATCAGATAGGATGATCAGCTACTGGTGAACTCTTGTATCCTTTGCAAATAGTTGTACATGGATTTCTACGAATGTTCCTCCAAAACCATAGTATGTGTCAAATCCATGTGTTTGAGATTGTTGTCAGATCTGATGTTAGAAAAATATTTCAAAGGTGTTGAGTTTCCAACCAGGGGAGGTAGTTGGGCTCATGGTGGAGTATCAGGTCAAGCCACTTATCTAATCTGAAGTGATTAGTGATGTGGATTAATCAAAAAGGGATCATCTAGTGCCACAAATGTATAGGAAAAGAATGTTATACCAAATATCATACCTTGTGTGAGAAGGTTACCTTATCACATATGATAAATACCTTGACAGGAGTTGAGTATTTGTATGCTTTTGATAAGGATATGCATCTAACCAATAGTGAATACTCTGACGGGAGTTGAGTGTTTATTTGTCTATGAAAGATGTTGTTCATTCAACTGATGACAAAATACATTGACAGGAGACTATGTATATGTCTGATGTAAAAATGTAGGACTGCAATTTGAACATTATAATTTAAGAAGTGTAGAGAATTTACTTTTCTCTATGTGTCTGGTTATTTCTCTTCATGGTGTTTTGGTGTGTGACAACCTAAATTAGCCGCTGAAGGTGTGATCCTTGGAAATCGTCTTGGGTTCATAGAACTCTATGCTAGTGTCCTAAATGATGTTGTAACATCACTTTGTGTTATCCCTAAAGGAGGTCTGGGATTATGATATGGAGGATTGAGGATCAATGTTGTTGTCAGAAGATGAAGTTATGACTTTGTGGATCTGAATATATAGATTACAGTAGTATGCTTGGTGAATGCATGGCTACTATGTTGGAGACTTCACTAGTTCAAGCAATTTTTAGTAGATATACAGAAGAAGAATGTGCCAGAAAATGAGGATATACAGAAGAAGAAGAAGAATGTGCCAGACAATGAGGATATATCAGGAAGATTTTGATAAAATGTTTTTTTTTCTGCTGCAAGTAACCCTACCTAAGATTGGGTTAGTCTGGACCTCAGTAAAACTTTTGAACAAACTGAGTATGTGTGGGTGAGTGGTTTCATGTGGATCAAGCAAACTGTCTATTTTTGCACTGGAGTGATTTCAAACCAAGTATGCATGACACCTTGACTAACCAAAAGGTCATGATACTTTGCGGATCTGATAGTCATTTTTTTAGTCGTGTCCTTGTTGGGTGAAAAGCTCAAGGAGCTTGGTGGTATTCTCAAAGAGCTAGTGTATCTGAATTTATAAAAGTCATGGTTGTTTTTAAATTTTGAGAGTATGTTCAACAAGTGTGTGAAGCTGAGAATTTTTGGAGTTTATGCTCAGTTGGAGTATTGGTTATCCATGACAGGGGGAGTTGTTGTTATGTTTGGTTGATGTCTAACCAGATGTTCTAAAATGTGCTAACCAGAATTTTTATTCTGCTGGTTTGATTTCTGTTTTTATGTGTTTTTTAGTTATCTAGTTATGTGCCAAAGGTGGAGTTCTTAAGGTTCTTAGTTTGGTTGCATGTGTAGTAAATCATTATGCTGACTTCTGATGTCATATAGGATGCCTTTGAAATGTTTGAAGAACATCTGTGCAGGTTTATTTGTTATGTCATATCAAATGTCTGAACATTTGTCTGTCTGATCTGGGACATCTTGTTGCAGAAAGTTTTAATTTAATTTCTGCATAATTTATGCTGGTGTTGATTTGATTACTGCTAATATGGAGAAAGTTTGTGTGTATGGTGATTCTAAGTTGAGGGGGAGTAGTTAATCCTGACTGGTTCAATGTGGCTCTATGCTATTCTCTTTGATGTGGTTTTTCTTAAGGGGGAGAAGTGATTGTATAAAACAGTGGGATTTATGGTCCTGTTTTATTGGCATTTTTGTGAAGTGTATGGTTTGTGGATGTTGTGATGTAGTTATTGTGAAGCTTGTGTGTGTTTCAATATTATGAAGATCATATACCTCTCTAGTTGTTACTATGCATTTGTCTTTTTATGGATAAAAAGGGGAGAAGTAATATTGTGTACTATTGAGGTATGATATGAAGATGTGATACTGCTACATGAGGTACTGCTACATGTAACACCTCAAAAATTTTCTTCTCATTTTCATGTCATCTTGCATATCATTTTCATACATTTGCATTGCATTCATATCATAGAAATATGAAGCATACATTCATTGGTGGAAGCATAAGGCATGTGATCAGTGATTTACAAAGTTGTGATGATCCAAAGTCAAAGAATAAGATCCAAGTGTCTTCAAACAAGCCTCAATGGCTTACTCACATCTCACAATCTCAAGTGGCACCTCAAATCTTTTCAAAAAGGGAATTGATCAAGAGGTTGGCTCAGGGCTTCAACTCCTACACAGATGGTCCAAATTAAGGTTTTGGATTCAAGAGGCTTCTTGATGAGATTTTGGATCAAACTTATTCCCGTGGTCCTCTATATGTTTCCAAGGATTAAAGGATGGAATTTTGTCCATTGGTTCCTTGTGGAGGGTTTCTAGTGGATCAATTACTTGTGAACTAAGCAAAAGTCGACAATGGAGAAGAAAAGTCAACCATGGATTTTTAAGGTCTAAATAATGCTCCTCAAGTTCATGGACCTTTATTTGATCAATAAATGTCAAGAATATAATCATTCATCAAGAATCAAAGCTTTGGGCAAAAGTTACTAAAAATGGAAATGACCTGTAATTAGAAGTTTCTATTTTTGGAAGCATTATACCTCACATTCAACTTGACATTCCATAATAAAAAAGGCTTCAAATGGATTTTTCTTAAAAATGAAAATTAAAGATAATCATTTTCCCTTTCCAAAAAGTACAAGATCATCTCGATAACTTTCTTGGTTCAAAAGTTATGATCAAAAGACTCCAAGGTGTTTTTAGGGTTTCTCATGCATTCAACTTTTCCACCTTTTGCAAAATGTACCAAAATGACTTGTAATTGTTTTCACTTGCTAAAATCAGATCACAACGTAAAATTACACTTCATTTGGCACAATTTTCTCCCTTATTTCACAAAGGACCAACTTGCAAATTCTATCAAAACATGAAAACCATGCATTGTCAAGTCCCAATTCCAATCACATTGTGATTATCAAACAAAATGTGTGTGATCCATAACCACAACAAGACTCATGCATCTGCCATTACTCATGAACACTTGAATTTGAAAATTTGCAAATTGAATCAAATCTCACTAACCAAGGTTCCTCTGGGTTATTAACCATGGTTAGGCCTAATAACATTCATACATAAGCCTCCAACTCATGTGTTTATGGCTAGAGTTCCCTCATTTTCTTATATTTTCAAAATATGCTCTCAAACTTATTCTCTTTGAAAATTCATTCTCCCAGGGTTTCATTGAATTCTCTTTGCATATTTTTGATCCATGAGCTTCAAGGAACACAAATTCACCTTTGATTGAAGCTTATAGTGAGGTTTTCATCAAGTTCAGTTTTAGAAGTTTCAAGTTCAAATCCTAAGATCCAGCTTGATTCAAGGCCCTAATTGCATTTATTTTGAATTTAGAGGTCACAAGGAGTAGCTCTGCATCTTCCTACTGGTTTTCTAGGAGTATTTTTCTTGCTTCAACTTTCAGGTGAGTGAAAATTCATCCTCTTATTTCTTGCTTTTATGATGTGCATTGTGTTCCTCGTGTTTTGTTGGTTAATCTGATGTGATTTATGTGTGAATTTGACATATAACATGGATGAATTTTGGATCTGAACTTTTTTAGTTCAAACTATTTTGCTTTGATATGTTTGATTCATGCATGTTTTGAGAAAATAAGGTTCATATTTCGATTCAGGGATAATTTTTGAGTGAAATTATGCTTTTATTTTTCATTTCTAGAAAATTTTATGGATGAGACAACCAGAGAATATGACTGAAGCTAGGGCTCCGACATCTGGTTTGTTTTCATGTGAACGGTGGTTTGAAGGAGGAAGATCAAATCATGACCGTAGGTTTTGTGAATCCAATGGCTTAGGTCTTGCCAGTGCATTAAAAATGTGTGTGGCCTCTCATGTGATTCTTTTATAAAATTTAAATGCTGATGTGTGTGGTGTATGCTATCCTATGTGTGTTTGCATGTACATTGCCTATGGACCTTCTATATGACTTACTTTTGATGGTTTGACTTGATTACGTGTGTGTGATGCATCTGATGGCCTTGATTGGAGTCAATTTATGTGACTATTTTCACCATAACTTTGGTTGACCCTCGCTTTGGACTATGGGCTTTGACATACTATTGAACCCCCCCCCCCTTAAGCCCTTTGTTAATTTTCAACGTGACTTTTACTATTGCTGCACCCTTGGTCCATTATTTTCACATTTAATTTTTTATTTTTTTGCATAGTTTCCATTTGTATTTTTTTTTAAATTACTTTTAAGCATCCAAAAATCACCAAAAAATTTATGAAGCACCTTTTAGCATTTAAATAATTTTAAAATATTTTGTTTCTGACTTTATTAATTTTTTATCTTATTTTTCATATTTTCTTTTATTTCTTTTGAAATTGTTTCTTCTTTTGATAGTTGAACTTTGAAGATTTATTTTGCAAAGCTCCAAAAACATTTTACATCCAATATTTTTGAATTATTTCATTAACATCTTAAAGTGTTCAAAAAAAAATTTCATACATTTTTAAAATCATTTCACATTTCATTTTGATCTTCATCTTATGCATCTTTCTTCTTTGACCTTGTGTAACTTTGGATCCTTGTTTGGTTTAGTTTACTTTTGAATTTTTGTATGATCTTTTGACATGTGATTTGCCTCTGACCTAGGTCACTTGAGTTTTATTTTTCATATATTTTTGAATGTGGTTTGGCATTTTTTTAGTAGCTTGTTATTGAAGTAACTTTTTGTGAACATTCCTTTTCTTCTTAACCCCAGTTCATTTGGAGGCACTTGTGCCATTGTTTGAGGTCAGTTGTATGATATTATAGGAAATGTTTAGGAATTTATAGGTCCCTCCTTGAGCAATTATAGGTCATATTTGGTTTGTGTTTGCACTTTATTTGTGTTATGCATTCTTGTTTGAACTTTGACCTAGTTTCTTACTCCATCTTCTCCTATGCTTCACATGTTTCTTGTTTGCCTTGAACATGATCATTCATACATCCCTTGAGCATCTCATATTGTGTATGTTACTAACTTCATGCTAATTGATCCATTTTTGTATGTTATCTTGCATCTTTGCCTTGCATCTTAAGTATGTGACATTCATTCCTTATGTGACCTCTTTTGTTAATTTGCTTGAATTGTCTTGACTTTTTTGCCATGTGCATTTGGTATGATAATATTTGTATTATTATAATGTCATATTAGTCATATGCTACTGACTTTCATCCATTCATATCCATCCTTTCATCTTTGACTCATGATCTTAACTTGTTTGTTTTCTTCTTATGTGAACATGAAATTGTTTTCTTTTCTTCATCTCATATCCTTATGAACAAATTCATGCACCCTTTGTATGTTCATTTCATATCATATTAGGCATTCTAATTTGTAATCCTATTCTAAATTTGGTTATTCATTCATGTTTTCATTCATGTCATACCTCATATGCGTTCATACTTCATAAGCTTTGCCTTTTGTGAAATTGTTTACTTCTTTGGTGCTTCTTTGACCTAGTTTGGTTTTCATTAGGTGCCTTATGATTCTCTGAGCTTTTATTTTGGTTTGGATTTTAGTTTTAAGGTTCTTATACCTTAGGATCCCTTTCATGTTACTTCTTTGCTTGCGTGTGTTGCACCCCAAAATTTTCCCTCCCCTAATCAAGGCATTGTGTACCAAGGTGTCCCAAGAGGTTCACAAGGTTCACAAGGTTCAAAAGGTTCAAAAGGTATCCCAAGAGGTTCACAAGGTTCACAATTAGTCAAAAAGCTTGGAAGTTCTCTCAGACAAAGCTTCCTCCTAAGCAATGCACCCTAAACTAGGGTTTTGGATTTCATCAGGCTAAATGAACTTCCAAGGCCTCAAGTGAGCTTAATAGCATCCTATATGTCTTCAAGAATCCCTATGTCAATTTTCAAGGCTTTCCCAAAAGATTTTCTCAGTCAGATGATCAGATATGCAAAAATCAGTCAAAGTAGTTAAAAAGTCAAACTAAGGTCAACTGTGGTAAAAAAAAAGTCAAACTTCATGATTTTTTGCCAACATCAAGTTTATGAAGTAAAATTCATCATTTGATCAAGGGTAGATCATGATTCATCAAGGAGATTTCAGATCATCAAGAATCAGGAGTTTCTAAATTAGGGTTTTCATAGAAAAAGTCAACTAAACTTTGACCAGCCATAACTTTCACATGCTTCATCAAACATTTTCCATCCAAAGCTCATTTTGAAGGAAATTGAATTCTCTACAACTCTGTGTCTTACAAGCCAAGCCCAAAAATGCTTCATTTGGAAGGTATGAGCTAAAACATTATAGGTCATTTTAAAATTCAACAAAAAGTCAACATCTTCCAAAGGGCATAATTTGAAAATGGTAAAGTATACGGACATGAGACCAAAGAGGTTGGTTAGAGGACTCTCTAAGCTTTCCAAAATGTCCAAGAACACCTTCATAGCCCTAAAATTGAGGGATTTGTGCCTTTGCAAAGTTGGGAAATTTTTGAGAGGTATATTGAGCAAATGGGGTCTTAAAACCAATTCTTTCCACATGGGCTTGCAATTTTATGATCCAATCTTTACCATGACATCATGCACGACTCAATTCTCATTTATTCAGATTTTTATAGTTTATTTTTTATTTATTTTGATTTTATTCATTAAAAATCAATTTAAATCAAAATAAAATATGAAAACTCAATATTTAGAATTGATTCTTGTTCTAGAAGATCATAAACACCATTTAAATTGATTGGATACACTCCAAATTCGTGCAAGGCTTTAAGAGTATGAAAATATTTGATTTTTCTCACTTTTAAGATCATATATTTCTTCATCATCAAGTTATCCAAAAGCCCAAAGAAGGGACAAGTTTTTTGACCTAATTACATTCACTATATGTACATGAACATAACACAATACTAGGGGACGAATTTGCTGCCTCCAAGGATCAAGAACAAACTTCAATTTTTTCAAAGAAATTTCAAATTCGGATTCTCATTTTGTTTTGTTTTTCAGGCAATTTGAAGGTTTAAACATGATCCTTGAACATCATTGAACATATCCCAACCCTCATTCGCATCCAAATCATGCTCAAATTCATAAACTGATTCACTCTCGTTCTTACTTTTGAAATTTTCGATTCTTATGATTTATGCATCATACACTAATTTTGATTGTTGTTTTATGTTTAGAATGAAGTTTACAAGCTTTCTGGATAGTTTTCATGATGAACCATAACCTGAAACTCAAACAACAATTATTAGGGTTTCATAAACTTGATTTTGGGAACCACGACTAAGAGCAATTTCAGTTGAAATTGATGAATCAATTGGACTTAGGGACATCATATTAACTTGTTTGAACCATTAAAAATGATTTATTCTTGTTGTTTGTGATATTTGAATATGCAGGACCTTTAGTGATGGAAAAAACCTGTCACTAAAACATTTAGTGACGAACGTCTGTAGGTATAGCCTAAGACGACAGCTAGAGGAAGGAGATGAAGTCTGGCGCGAAATTGGGTTTTCAAATCTTTACTTATTTTATTAGATTATGTTTGCGTTTGTATTTCAGGTGTGTTGCGTAGCTCAGTTGGTTGGTGATACGCGCTTGGAGGCAGAAGGGCTGGGGTTCGAATCCTTGTTCCAACTTTTTTTTTCACATATTTATTTTTGGCTGCAGGTTTAAAATATAATGGATGCGTTGCACATAGATAGCACCAGCGCGTGTTGGCTCAGTTGGGTTTGTATGTTGTTGTTGAGGTAAAGGACCTGGGTTCAAATCCCAGGTCCTATCTTTTTAAGCATTTTTCATATTTTCTTAGTTTTTTTTCTTCATGTTTTCTTCATTTTGATTTAAATTAAAATAATTAAAATGTTTTCTAAATTAATAACCAATAATGTTTTTATAAATCTTATCATTATTTTCTTAATGTTAATTATTTGTATTAATTTTATAATATATTTGTATATAATTATTATATATATTTTTGTAAATAAATAAATAATGTATTTTAATTGTAATAAAAAAACCTAACTTTCTTAATTAAAGTACTAACCCTAATTTTTCTATTAACCCTAAAAAATTAATTTATTTTTCTAAACCCTAAGTAATATATTAATCTTTATTTTTATTAATATGTAAATAATTTAATATTTTTCTTATGATTATTAAATTTGTTATATTTTCTTAATTAACCTTTAAAAATTTTCTAATATTTATTTAACCTAAAAATAATTTCTCTTTTTAAATTTTAATTTTGATTTCTTTATTCACTATTATTATCATTATTATTATTGCTATTATTTTGTTATTGCTAATATTTGATTATTGTTTATTTATTATTATTCTTATTATTCTTATTATTCTTATTATTTTTATTTGATTATTATGTATCTGCTAAAGCAGTGTAATAATTTGTAGATTTATTTTCTGTCTTTATTTTCTTATTTTTTAATATAAATTGTGTGGTTAGTAAATAGGGAGTGCAAACATAATTGTAATTAATTTAATTTAGATAACTAATTTAAAAAAGATAAATATTTGAAAATAAACACTCACACACGTAAGTCGATCTTTGATCTCCATCTTGCACTTCCTAGGTTACCCCTCTCAGTTGCCTTAAAACAAATGGTCAAGTCCCTCGAATATAGTGGTGTCTTAAGCAAAGTCCTTTCAAGTATAAATCATCAAGTCCCTACAGTTTAAAAGATCAAGTCCCTTCGAGTATACGATAAAGATCTTGTCCCTTCAAATAAATGATGATGGTCCCTATAAATTGCTAAATACATCCCTTAAGTTGCCTTCTATTACCATACGATGACCCTATGCTTGTCCCTTAACACATCCAAGGTAATGACTACCTATTCCTTAATAATAGAGATAGTCTTACCATTGAAAGAACCTACGAGAACATGAAAGACTTAATCTAGGGTAGGTATCTCATAGTTACTTGCTCACACTCTTCAAAATTACTTTTACACCTCACAATTTCTAAACTAGGCTTTGTATACACCCATACGAGGGTCATTACAAAGTGCTTAAAGAAATGTTTCTAATCACACACTACACATTTCAAAAACAATTTAAGTGAGCTAAGTAACTAAGAGCCCATGGATAACCATGGATATAAAGGGTGCTAACACCTTTCCTTTATATAACCTACCCCCCGAACTCAAGTCTCTTAAAATAGGTCTTTCCTGTTCTTTTATGACCTTCCCTTATGGATAAAATAAAAGTCGGTGGAGACTCTTGCTATCTGCAACATTTAGAGAAAGTCAGTTCTCCCACCGTGTTACATCGTGACTTCTCTTTTACTTCTTATTTGCAATTGTGTTTCATTTGCTAACTTTCAGGGGCTATGGTAAGTCATAAGAGTGTGGATGTGCATCCACATTCTAAATACTCCCTTCATCTCTTTATATTTTTAATTTGTGTTTGATTAAGAATTTAACATGCTTTGTTTGTACAATCTTCTCTCATCCCTCTTAGAAACAACTTAACTTCCATCTTGGAAGTAAGCTGCTTTCTTTTCTCTTTCTTCTTCTCCCTCTTATTCTTCTTTCTCCTTCTCTTCTCCTTTCTTTTAGGATAAAGTTCTTATAGCTCACTAACCCTAGGACATCCAAGGATAATAAATCTTAGGATTTTTGGTTTCCCTTTAGACTTTTACCTTTTGAGTCTCTTTTGAGTCGTTCTCTTTCTCATCTAAAAAAAAGAGCTAAAAAATATCTAATAAAGGTTGAAATGACTTCTTGTGCCATATCCTTATTCCATGGGGAACTTGCATCTATCCCATCTTGGGGTAATGTAAGCTTGTCTAGAATGATTCACAAGTCTTCAACATGAAGTTGTTTCACAACGAAAATCTAAAAAAAAATTCTTCATCAAAAAACAACAAAAAACACCATATAAATAAAGTAGGCTAGTGCGCTTGAGCCTCAATACCGAACTAAGTTTGGGGACCTTCTCCATACTTAGGTGTGCTTCTTCTTCATTCCATCTTGGAGTGATGTAAGAAGTACACACTCCATTGAATGAGTCTTGAATACATTCTCAAATGCAAACTCTCAAATAAAAGGCTACTAAAAAACTTCAACAAACAATAAACGTCTTTATTTCAGGAATTCTCTTCTCATCTCCTTCACTCTAAACAAAAGAACTCGCTTCGAATTATCTTTTGCAAGACGGTAAATACACTTGTTCCAGACGAGTCTACAACACCTGAGCATATGCATAAGCAGTTCAATCCCTAAAACACAAGCAAGTTGTGTCAGTCTTATTGAGTCGAACTATGATGTTCTGACTTTCCTATGTCACAAAGGGAATATGTAGGCATAAGCGTCGACTCTTGGGGAACAAAATCCTTCAGTCTCTTTCCTTGTTCTTCGTACCATTTCATCTCCTTATCCTTTCATCTAATTCTTATTTATTTCTTTTCAGTTCTTTCCAGTAGTTGTAGCAGTAGCATATACCATCACCCTTTGAAATAGTGCTAGAAAGTGTGGATCATGTCGGGTACAACGGACGTGAAGGGGTGCTAATACCTTCCCTTCATGTAACCGACTCCCTTACCCTTTCTCTTTGGTTCTCGAGACCCCGCTTTCTCCTTCCTCCAGGTTTGTGCAACATTACCCTTCCTTTGGGATAAAAATCACTGATCAGATGTCTTGCATTGTATCATATCATCATTAACCATTTGCGTTTTTCATTTCTCAAGTTGTTCCTAGTTCCGATGGTATTTATTGTGTCCTTATTGCAAATGTCTAAAGATGTTCCCCAAAAGAATAATGTGCACTTAACCTTCCCGAGGCAAGGAACAAAGGATATTAAAGAGTTGGTTGGCCTGATGAACGACAAAGTGCTATACAATATTAGAAAGAGGTCCGGGTTGATTTTGAGCTATGTGGATAAAGCTACTTCAGAGCAACATGATGGATTACATACCCTTCTTCAGTTTTATGATCCTCAGCTGCGATGTTTCATCTTTGATGATTATGTCCTAGTGCCTACCTTGGAGGAGCTTGCTAGTATTTTGAGGATCCTAGTCAGTAAAGGGCCTCCTTTCTACAATTCTACAAGGGTTCCTCCGAATGAAGACATTGTTAAAGCAAGTCACTTGAACCTAGCTCTGATCAATGAAAACATCAAGGATAAGAGAGAGAGAGAGAGAGAGAGAGTAAAGGGTTCCACTTGGAATTTCTAATTGCCGAAGCTAGAAGGTGTCCTGAAAATCAAGAGTGGGTGACCTTCAATGAAGTCTTAGCCTTGATTGCAAATGGTATTAGCTTGTTGCTGAATGAAAAAGACTTTGTGAGTATCGATGCGGTAGCTATCTTCATCGAGAGAAACCCCATTCTGACTTTGCTGGGAGGCTTCTACTATGCTGTTCATTATAAGAACGAGAAGAAGTGGGGAGGACCGGTATCTTGTTGTGCGTCTTTATTCTATACTTGGTTTTCTCGCTATCTCCCGAAGTCAGGACCCTTTATAGAACTCAAAGGTGTTTTTAAGTGGTCTAAGAGGTTGATGGGCTAGACTTCTAATGATATTACTTGGTTTTACAACAAAGATATGGCTGGAATAAAGTTTCTTACCAGTTGTGGTAATTTCCCTAATGTGCCTTTGCTTGGAAGAAGAGGGGGAATTAACTATAACACGGTGTTGGCTATCAATCAATTCGGATACTCGTTGAGGACTCCGCCTAAGGAAGAGGAGGTAGCAGAATCCTTATACTTTTTGGCCAAAGGAAATGAAGAAATGTCTATCCAGATCTCTCAGGCTTGGATTGTTAAAGTCCGGAGGGGGAAAAAGGAATTTGGGAGGGTAGATCCCAAGACATACTCACCCTATGTTGATTGGCTAAGACATCGCGTCGAGGTTATGCTTCTCCCTTTCTCAGTGAAGCCACCCTTATATCCTAAAGTGGTTGAGCCACAAACCATGGTGCCCATTGAAGAGTACCAAAAGCTGGAATCTGCACTTCATAAGGTCAAAATTGAAAATTTTGAAGTCAATGGTCTTTATAAGCATTTGGCCCATGCTAACCGTGCGTTTGAAGAAAAGGTTCATCTTGCTTAGAAGGCTATAGAGGATAAGAAGAAATAGTTTGAAGATAGAGATCTTTATTTCAAGAATAAGGGTTTAACTGAGTTAAACAAGGCTACGGAGCGGCGAAGGATTAAGAAATCCTTAGTTGAGGCAAATGAAGCTATCACTCTTTGGAAAGCATAGTGGGAAGCTAATCAGAAACAATAGAAAGAGATAGAGAAAAAATACTAGCTGGAGATTAAAGATCTATAAGTCTAAGTGTAAAGTCAGAATGAAGAGCTTCAGAAGGCCCACGAACAACGTATGGGATATATTCAAAGGTTAGAACAGAGTCAAAGGTCGTTGGCAGATGCTCAGTAGGAGATTGGGGAACTAAATATTCGGGCTGAAACCAAGAAGACTAGAGCAGACCCATGTTCTAGCAGGGCGAACGAAGATGTGTTTCTTCATCAAATCAGTGAGTTTTACACACATCTTTTGATCAAAGAGACTTGCTCATCCATAGATTGATTGAAGACCTAGGACACCCAGATGTTGCTCATTTGTTTGAAGCTGTTAAGCAGTTCAGTTGGAGGTTGAAAGACGTAGAGTTCCGTAGGGTTTGATCTTTTGTTGTACTTAATTACCCACAGGCTTGTGGTAAGAATCATTTTCTTTACTCTTTTTGTTTATTGTTGTAAGACTTGTAACCCTTTGGGGAATCTTTTGTTGCTTTTAAGCTTTATCTATGTTATGTTATTTTTCCTAGACTTCTAATTTGTTGTCTATGCACTGACACGTGTTCCGAGACACAGCTTCACCCAGGAAACCATATCCGAGCCTTGCGCGAATGTTTCTTCTCAAAAATCGAATTCCCAATAGCCATATGCATTTATCTATTATTATTGAATACCAGAATTGGGACACGAATGACCTTGAGAATGAAAGACACAACATTTGCATAGCATGCACATGTTCGGTTTCGTTGGTTCGTGTTATCGTCCATGTTATGATAATCGTTTTTCAGATCCTATCTCCCACGTGGGACAAATTCTTTTTGATTCCGCCAAGTTCGATTTTGTGTCCTTGAGTTGTCATCCAAGTTATGAATAGTTTCCCCGGTGAAGTCGCCACTCACAGTTTTGTTTGCTTCTTCATCCACGAATGGCATTCTCCTCCATACATCTCATTTCTCACAGAGTGCAAATTTTATGGTTTATTCGAGTATTCTATCACTCCATACCTTGAAAGTATGAAAGCCATTTCTATTATCCGTTCAGGTCTGTAGATGATTGAATAGGGGCAGTTGTAACACCCCAAAATTTTCCCTCTCATTTTCATGGCATTTAGCATATCACATTGCATACTTAAATCCATATCATGACCTAAAACATTGCATCATAACCATCATAGTAGAGACATAAGGCTTGTGATCAATGACTGAAGAAATTGATGGTCATTCAAAGGCAATCAAAAGGGATACATAGCTTCTCAACATTGTGAAAAGGGTTCACAACATCCCACAAGATCTCATTTGATTCCCCAGGTCTCAAAAAGAAGTAGATTGATCAAGGAATTCAGGTAGTGCAACCTCTCCTAACAAAAGGGGGTGAAATTAGGGTTTCTGATTAAATGAGCTTCCCAAGGAAATTTTGGTTCAAACATAATCTCATTGTTTTCTACACGATATTAAGTATCTAGGGTTGAAATTTCATCCATTGAATCATTTTGGAGGGTCTTCAATTGATCAGTTACTTGAAAATCAAGGAATTGGGGAAAAGTCAACCATGCTGAGGAAAAAGTTAACTCCTCACTTTTTGAGGTGAGATTCATGAAAATAAGGTTACAAGGAGTCCATGGACCAAATTTGATAAAGAAATGATGGAGGGATCCTTATTTTAACACCCAAAATTTTCCCTCTTCATTTTAAGCATCATATCACATCATATTCATCATGAACATATCATTTTCTCAGCATCCTAGCATGGAAAGATGAGGCATAACATTCTTCATGTCCTAGCATCAAGCATATGGTCATCTGTGGAAGCTCTTGAGGAATCACAAGCCATGACAAGGGTCCCAATGGATTTATACAAGTCCTATGAGGGGTCTACACTCCATTTACAAGATCAAGTCCATTCACAAAAGCTCAGAAGGTTGCATGATCACCAGAGGTCTCAGGATAAGGCAAAGCTCCTATACAAGGCACCTAAACTAGGGTTTGCGATTCAAGCATCAAAACTTCACAACTTTGGCCATTTCATTTGGGAAAAGTATTCTACATATCAATAGGATCCTAGGTGTCAATTTTCATGAGAAAATTCCATGTGGAAGTCAGAGAATGCCTCGGTTGCTTGCAGATGAAGTAATTGGTCAACTGTGCCCTTAAAAAGTCAACTGTGTGATTTCAAGGGGTCTAACCCAAATTGTTTTGGCCAAGGGGTGTCCTTACAATGTTATAAGAGGTTTGTAATGATCAAAGGTCAAGAATTATGGAGATTTGAAGCTTTTTTCAAAATTGGTACAAAGTTGGTTTTTGAGAATTTCCAAATTTGGCAACTTTTGCCCTAATTTTCAAATGACCTTAACATGATCAAAAATTCTTCAAATGGACCAAAGTCAAACATGAAAGTTGGAGATTAAGGGCTCCCATTTTCAAAAAGTACAAGTACTTTTTCATGGGATTTGTGGTTCATCCTCTAGCCTCTTCGAAAATTTGGTAAATTTAGGGCAAAATCAAGTTTTCATGCATGCAACCAAAAGAAAAAGTGTTTAAAACTTAATTGTATGACTTGGTATGGTTCAAGTTTGATACCAAGGATAAAATAAATCACATTTGTATCATTTTGCTCAAGAGAAAGTCACATTTTCGTGCACTATAAGAAAGTCACTCCAAAAATGCAAAATTGGCCAAATCATGAGAAATGTGTGATTGCTTTGATCCAAGGGCCAGAACTTGTGGGATTTTGATCAAGGGTTGGAATTGAATTGCACATGGGCTGAGAATGCAAGCAAAGCATGAGGGTTGCATGCTTATCTCAAAATTTGAAAATTATGCAAAATCACAAATATCTCATGATCCACACGTGCAAATCACACAATTCTTTCAGCATTGCATTGTGAGAGCATACTTAAGCAGCTAGGGTTTCAGAATTGGCAACCACTCTCTCAATCTCTCATTTCCAAGTTCTCTCAACATTTGCATTTTCTCTCATTCCTCTTCATACACTTGATCAATCTCAAAACCAATTGTGGATTCATGATCATTGAGAGCTAAGGATCATTAATCACCTACTCTTGCAAGCTCTCTCTCAAGTTTATCAACATTGCCATTTCAGGGCAGGTGTGAGCATAGCTTCAGATCCAGCTACTTTCAAAGCTTTAGATGCATTTATTTTTCATCTAGAGTGAGTGTAGAGTGATTTGCACGCATCATTCGGTCTTCTATCTCATTGAATCAAGATCTGCAACTCAGACATGGTTCCAAATCTTGAGATCTAGAAATGAAATTGATGATGTGTTTTGTAATCCTTGAAGTACACTGATCATTCTGCACTTTTTAGTTTAGTAAATGGTGCATTATTATGTGAGATATTCGAATTCAAAGTTTCTTGGTCAAATTTGTTTTGGTTCGATCCCTTTGTTTCATTGAGTTTTAGAAGATTTTAAGGTCATATTCGAGTTCAGCGTGGCTTAATTAGTGAATCTGGAGTTGATTGTTCATTTTTGTGGTGTTTTGTGCTTCTGTGTTGAATTCCGGTGCCGGAGCCCTAGCTCCGGTCACCGGAAATTGGGTTTGTGAACTTAGGGTTTGTGAGGAAGAAGACAAGCCAGCAGCCATTGGATCTGCCCAGCCAACGCCCAGGATTGATTCCACGTAGCTCTAACACCCCACCTCCATCTCACGTGTTCTGTTATTTCATTTAAATACAATTTGTTATGCACACACCATAGTTACCATGTGTCTCTCCACTCACAATCAGCTAAATAGCCACGTCAATTAATGACCAGCATCACCACACGCGTCTGATCAATCCAGCGTCCCTTGTTTTTTCTTATTTTTTCCACTGAATATTCACCATAAATAGCATATTCATGCGCCAGCTCTTGGGCCCTCCATGCTATGCGCACCCCCCTCCAATCTCAACCCAATTCACTTCAGTACAAAACCCTTGCTATTGGCAACCCCACTTTAATTTCTTTAATTTCTTTTTCTTATTTTATTTTCTTTTATTCATTTTAGTTTCTAAATATTAAAAATAGTTCTAATTATCCAAAAATCCCAAAAATATTCATGAGTCATCTTTGAAGTGTCTTTTATTTTTATATATTTTTATTTTCCATTTTTTTAATTTCCACGTGTCATAATTAATTCCTTATTTCAATTAACTTCTTTTTAATCCTTTTGTGAGTACACTGTCTTGTCCATTTTCTATGGAGTTCATTATTTTGAATTTTGTTTTCATTCTTTTTGCTATGGATTCCTAAGATAATTTACTTCTTGTGTGATTTTCCCCCTGATTTTTAGAAATTTATTCCTTGTGTCTTGGTCCTTTGACTTGTGTTGGAAGTTATTAACCCTAGTTTGTGTTCTTGCCTCCATTTGACCTAGTTTGCTTTTGAATATTTCCAAACCCTTTTGGCTCATTGATATAACATGTTTGAAGATCATTTGACTTGAATGGTGGAAGTTTTAGATGCTTGGTTGATTTAATGTAGATTTTTGTTCTCACCTTGTCCCATTTTGCTTCTTTTGGTCCTTTAGCTCTCTTATACACTTAGAAGGGCACTTGTGCCAACTTCTTCTTCTCATTTGGGGTTATTTTGGGGTATGGGTACCTTCCTGGTCCTAGCTTAGGGTTTGTGTCTTAGAAATTTTGGTGTCTTGCTTACCTTTAAGTTCTTTCATTTCTTATGTGTGCTTTAATTTCTTCTTTACTTCTTTCACTCCCATTTTGTGATTGTTTGGTATTGTGTGTCCATTCTCTTCATCTTGCTAGCTTCTTAAGCCCTTCTTCATCTTGTTTTGGTTCTGATTGTGTGCATTGAGTCCATGTTAGTGCATATTTGCTTTGCATCCTCCTTAAGTGTGCATTTGTTTTCATATGTGTTTCATGTTGCATCATGTTGATTTGTGAGCTTCATCTCTTATTCTCTTGAGTTGCATTTGCATTATGCACTTGTACATATCTTTTCATTTCTGTTTGTATGATGATGGCTTGTTATTTTGTTCATTTCTTTTCACTTGTATGCATATTACTAACCTTGCAGGGGCTATGGCAAGTGTGAGGTGTGGAAGTTGAGTTCCACATCTCCAAATCTCATCTTTTTCTTATCATTTATTTATTGACTAACCCTTTGCTTGTTGGGCTTAGGCCTTACTCATCTCTTCTTCTATCCTCTTCTTCTCTTCTTCTTTCTTTCTTCATTAGGATAGAAACCTCACTAACCTTAGGACATCCATGCATGTTAACACTTAGGATTCTTTAGTCCCCTTTTAGAATTTTACCTTTTGTGATCCTTTGGTGCTTTCTCTTCTCATCTTCAAACCCAATTCTAATTCACTTAATAAAGGTTGAGTACTTTCATGTGACATGAGACTTTGCTACGAGATACTTGCACGCGTTCCGTTTTGGGGAGAGGTGTGAGTTATCCCTCGTGGTGGATAGGTCTTAGCATGAGTACCTCACAAAGAAAAGCTAAAAAACACTTCTTAACCAAAAAACCACAAAAATACTTAATAATGGTAATAGGCCAGTGTGTCTGAGCCTTCACTTGTGGGACTAGCTTTGGGGATTTCCTCCATAGATAGGTGTGCCTCTTGCGCATTCCATTTCGGGATGAGGTGAGATGTACACATCCCATTGAGTAAGACTTAGGTACACTTACTTATGCAAACTCCACTCATAAAAGCTTTCATAAAAAACATAAACGAACAATAAGCGTCTTTCCTTCGGGAATTCTTTTCTCATCTCATTCGCTCCGTACGCGAACTTGCTCCTACTTGTCACTTTGCAAGACGGTTACGCACTCGTCGTCCGAGTCTGTAACACCTGAGCAATGGCATAAGCAGTTCAAGCCTTAATTCACAATCAATTTCCTTGTTACCCCTAGTCATGGGAACTACGGCGTCTCTGATCCTCATTGTCCTGATGAGGTACGTAGGCAGCGGGGTAGGGCCCGTTCGAGCACAATCTTTATTTTCCCTACATTTTTTTTCTCTTTGATTTCTTTCTCAATTAATTTATCCAGTTCAGTTTATTTTCTTCGCAGCAACTTTCATTTCTTCACCCTTTGAAACAATTTCTTTGCAAGCGTGGATCCCGTCGGGTACGGCGGACGATCTGGGTGCTAATACCTTCCCAGGTCGTAACCGACTCCCGAACTCAGTCTCTTTAGTTCGCAGGACCCGTGTCCTTCCTCTTCTTTCTTCTGGTTTGTGCAGCATTACCATTCCCTTTCTTCGGGATACAAAATGCATGGCTGGCGACTCTATTCTTTTCCGTGCCACTTTCGCGTTTGTACTAGGATGGAAATCCGGGGAGCGACAGCTGGCGACTCTGCTGGGGAAGGAACCCAGAATCTCTGGTTCCCCTGTGAGTCTCTCCTAGCGCTTGTTTGTTGCTGTTTCTTTGGGTGATGTTTGTTTGCTGTTGTATGTTATTGTTGTTTATGTACAACTTTATTTACAGTTTTCAGTATTTATTTTCTGCATAATGTATATACTGGACTGTCTGGATTGGATTTTCTGTTTGGTGGGTTGGGTGTTACTGTTTCTGAGAGATAAGCCAAGTACCCGGCTTGAGAGCACTATAGGATTAGAGTGGACGTATTGTACTCACATGTGACATGATGAGTGGCAGTGTGTTTCACGCCCAAATTGCGACCGTCTTGGAAGTATCTTGTGTGGGGATTTCCTCCACTTAGGGATAGGACCTTGATAGTTATGTGCATATGGGGACCGATAATTGAGAACCTTTGTGGAAACAACCCTCTCCAGTGGTGGCAGTGGCAGACCACATTGTGTGGAAAACCCATTCGCACCCGAGGGTCCACTGGGGACTCGCATATGATGGTCTGGTTCTTTTATAGGAACTCAGTCAAAGCATCTGGTCGTATGACATTAGTACTGTATCCTACGGGCTGAATGTACTATTGTTTCTCGATTTCAGCGCTTGAAGCTGGGGACTTATAAGGGATGCTTATTTTTTCCGGACTCAGCTGAGGCCTCCCTGCGTAGTACATAATGCCTAACCGATCCCCTGATTTGGCCACGAGCCATTTCTCGGAAATGGTGAAAGTATTATTGCTATTCGGCTTTGAGAGTCTGTGATGTTTGACCCGGAGCATACCTGTGAGATTGGGAGGGGTTTACAGGTTTGCAGAAACCCTTGACTCCATCATACCCTTGCTACCAGTACAGTTTCATGTTCTGATACAGTTACTTTGGTTCCGGAGTTCTTGAGTTTATCTGGTTTTTGATTGGGAGTATCTGAGCTTATCTGAGTGTTTATGGGCTGATATCTAGAGGATTTGGGTTTCTAATCACTTGGCCTTGGTATCCAGAGTCTAGACAGTCCCAGATGGATCATATGTCTTTGCATTTGCATCTGCATTGCATCATTTCATCATTAATCATGTTTTGTTTTCATTCACAGGTTCATATCTTTGCTTCCGGTTCCGGTGTCCTCTTCAGAGATGGAAGATCCTTGCAAGCAGAATATTCATTTGAAGTTCTTTGACACTAAGGTTGGTCTGTTGAAGAAGATGGTGAAGCTGATTACGCCCAATCATGTAGAGAGGTTCAGGAAGGCTTATGGGAGTATTATCGATGTGGTGGTAGAGCTAGATCCTTTTGAGATAAGTGCCATTCATACCCTACTTCAGTATTATGATCCTCAGCTCCGTTGTTTCACTTTTCTTGATTTTCAGTTAGGTCCTTTGCTGGAGGAGTATGCTTTGATCTTGGGAGTTCCTGTTCAAGACCAGATTCCGTTCAATGCTGAGATGAATAGACCTGCACCTGAGGCTATTGCTAAGGCTCTTTATTTGAGCACTTCTGTTGTGAATTCTATGACCATCATTAAGGGAGGTGTACCTGGATTTTCTTTAGAAGCTTTAGTAAAGAAGGTGGAAGAGTTGGCTGTTGAGGAAGAATGAGATGTTGTCTGTGTTATCTTGGGTCTTTCTATCTATGGCATTATCTTGTTTGCTGATATGGAGAAGTTTATAGATATGAATTCCATTCATCTTTTCTTGCTGAAGAATCCTGTGCCTACATTGCTCAGAGATTTGTATTACTCAGTACACTACAAGACTGAGAAGAAGAGGGGAGGATTAGTTCGTTGGTGTGCTCCTTTATTTCATATGTGGTTCATGAGACATCTGCCTAGTACTGGAGTGTTTAGTGACCACACCATGGTATGGGCTCAGAAGCTGGAAAAGTTGCTTTCCAAGGATGTCAGGTGGATTACTCAAAGGCTGCAGGGTGCACGTTTCATCACTAGCTGTGGGGGTTATCTTAGTGTACCTTTATTGGGAGTAATTTGAGGGATCAATTACAATCCAATCTTGTTGAGAAGACAGTTGAGATATGCCTTGAGAGAGGTACCAGAAGAATTGAAGTTGACCCCTATTTTCTACTTCCCAGTGAAGGACAATATGCCTTTAGTGAGGAAGGTTGCTGGAGCTTGGAAGTGCATTAAGGGAGAAGGGATAACTAGTTTTGGAAAGTGCAACAATCAGACATTCTCGGAGTATGAAGCTTGGTTGAAAGACAGATCCAGAAGGGTATTGATTCCATTCTCATCTCCAGTTCCTCCAATTGCTGAGTCTACTGATACTGTGTCTTTGGAAGAGTTCAAGAAGCTGGAAGCCCAGCTGCATACAGTCAGAGTGGAGAACACTGAAGTGGTTAGTCTGTATCATCTTGCCAACCGGGCCAAGAATGAAGCTGAAGAGAAATTGCTGAAGATGCAGACTACCTTGGAGGCTAAAGAGAAAGACTTTGCTGGAAGGAAAGCTCACTTCTACAGGTTGGGTATGATGGAAGCAAAGAGAGAAGCTGAACGCAAGAAGAATTCGAAGACCCTCAAGGAAGCTCGCCAGTCCATTGTCTGGTTGCAGGGACAGAGAGAGCAAGAGTTGAAGAGATATAAGGAAAAAGAAGATCTCTTCGAAGTGCAAATGGCCTAAAAGAAGGAAGAGGTGGAGCAAGTCCACAAGATTCGAAGGGAGAAGACTCAGCAGTTAGCAGATAGTCAACAAGCCTTAGAAGTAGCACTTAAAGAGATTGAAGACCTCAAGTTGATGGCTGGAGTCAAGAAGGTTAGGTCTGATGTGGGGCTTAGTGAGGGAGGTTCAGGGTCCTCAAGCAGTGGTTTTGCTTCTTAGTTTGTTTTCCTTGTATTTGGATTACCTACAGGCATGTTGTAGGAGTCCTGGTTGTTTTTTTTTCTTCTTAGAAACTTGTACCCTACGGGGAATTCTGTTTTGTTTGCCTTATAGGCTGTTTTATGTTATGCAGTTTTTCAGTTCACCATTTCTTTGTGTGCCTGCTGTAGCGGTAAAATCGTGAGTGTAAGTTATTGATTAACTTAACTCGATGTACACAGAGTCGCCACCGTGCTTTTCTTTATTTCCGAAAGGAAAAAGGTAAAAGAACGAATAAAAACCTAGGAGTCTAAAAGCAAAAGCTAAAAGAAACAAACAGAGAATGGGTAAGGGGATTGGTTACGAACCGGGAAGGTTTTAGGCACCCGACTCGTCCGTGGTACTCCACGGGAGACCTTTGAAATATTTATTGCTTTTTGGTCTGAAATTGGTTTGTTTAATATGATTGAAGAGATGAGGAGAAGAATGTTTTTTAATGATTTTTGTGTTTGATAAGGTTTTAACGCCTTATGCCTACGTACCCACAAAGTGCAATGCGAGATCAAAACCTCGTAGTTCGTGGTACAAAATTTGAAAAGAAACAATGAGTTATATCAATTTTTAAATGTAGAGATAAATCGTCATCCTTTAGCGAATAATTCCGCTAGAAAAGATGAATCATATCTAAACATGTGAAAAGAAAAGTGCACAAAGGCACAAAAACAATTGAGTGGGTTTTGTATTTTTTAAAGTATATAAGAAAATGATTTTGATATATTTACATGGATTAACATTTGTTTAAGAAAATAAAGGGAAAAGGTTAAAAATCGCTTGACCGAAGTCAAGGTTTGATTATGAAAGTGTTTGAAGTTTAGAAAACAAGATGATTTTTGAAATAGGGAGAAGTTTTGAAAATTTAAGAATGGGGAGGAGATGAAGAGACTAATCCTAATACATGAATTAAAAGCTAAGAGAAGAGTTTACCAAACCATAATATGCACAATTATTCAAAGCTCGGAGTTCCCTCTTCAAAGGCTAATGAAATAATCTTGAGGCCGAGGTTTCTAATCCATTCCAACTTGAGCAAGGGGGAAGATCTTAAAGTCTAAGTCCATTCTCCAAAGCAAAGGATAGTAACCATAGTCCAAAATTAGAAGTCACAAGTCTTTTAAGTGTTCAATCCTTTATTTGTGTCTTGATATCCAAATGGACAAAATAAAAACCTCAAGCACAATATAAACATAAACAAATGATATATGATATAATATGATAAAGCATAATAAAGGAGATAAAGGAGCAAGAGATTAAAATAAAAGGATAAGGTGCGAGAGATTAAATTTAAACGGATTATTATATTCACAATATTATAATATTTACAATATAAGTGGTATGATGAACTTAATCAAGCACAACCACAACAAGGAATAATAAAATCGAGGCAAACGGATCCAAGTGGATCTTAATCCGAATCGGGACAACTTTAGGTCTATGTTAAGCATTCGCCGAGTAATTTACGAAGTAATTACCCTACAAATGAGGCCGGCCACCACTAATTAAAGTGGAAAATATTCCTTTTAATACATGTTAGAGAAACGATATTATGGATCGTTCTCCGAAAACATGCCACACTAAAAGAAAAAGGATGGTCTAATCTTAATTGAGATTTTCGTTGATTTTATCGAAAAGCAACCTATCAAGATCTCAAAGTATGGAGAATGATCCAAATGATCATTCATCCATAGATTTGAAATAATGAAGATTAAACCAATCGGAAATCAACAATCTCGAATCGGAGATTGTCATCGACCAAAAATAAAAGAAGATGAAGAAAAATGGATCTACAAAAAAAATAGATCCAAAAAAGAAATAGAAATATATTTTTAAATCCTTTTCTTAAAATTATTTTTTTCTAAAAAAATAAACCTAAAGATAAATTTTCCTAAAATTTTCTTAAAGAATTACTTTAATAATATTCTAAGAATATTATTAAAATAATTCTCTCTTAAAAAAACTTTTAATAATCTTAAACAAAATAAAGAGAAAAAATTAAACAAGGGGGAGGGGGGATGATAAGAAACCCGCGGGTTGTGTGGATAGAAACAACAACAAAACAATGTCCTTAAGCCCAAAACCCAACTCATTTCATTTTTCTTAGAAAAAAAAAACAAATCAGTAAAAAAGAAAAAAAAGAAAAAGAAACAGAAGCAAATGTGCTTCTTCTTCTTCAATGCGTACGGCGACGGAAACAGGGCACAAAAACACTTTCCAAATCCTCACCTTCACAATCAATACAACACAGAACGCTTCCCTCCTCTCTCTCGCCGATTCAATTAGGTTCTTCTTCCTCTTTCACTCTCGATTTCTTCTTCCTCTTTCACGAATTTCTCTCTTCTCCTTCAATTCATTTCGGTTTCGGTTAGCTTTTTAGGTTGAAAATCAATTGAAGATTGTGGGTGATGGAAGGAGAAAAGGGGTTAGGGATTTGAGATTGAAATTGAATTGAGCAGAGGTTTTAGAGGCTATGTAAGCTTGGTTTTGAGAGGAGCAAAGGTGTCTTTAAATAGGAGAAGAGGTGAGGGTTGCCGCGGGCGTTTTTTTTTGAAAGTCAGATTTTCATGAGTTTTCCATTTTGATTTTGTTGCGTTTTACTCTTTCTCGTTTGCGTTTTGGTTGCGAAAATCTCGTGTGTTGTTTTGCTTCTGTTGCTTTGCGTTTTGATTGTTTTTTCACTGCGTTTTAGGTTTGTGCCGTGCGTGATGGATTGAAGCTGGTGTGCGTGAAGTTGGGCCTGTTTTTGTTTGTTGTTTTTTTGCTTTGCTTTAGTTGTGGCTTACGGTTTATTAGGAAAGGCTGAGTCTGGAAAGTGTGAAGCTTGTTATGGGAGTCTTACGGGATGCTTCGGCTTGCAGGCTGTGATGAGAAGTTGCTTTTGGTTGTTTTTGGCATGTACTTGGCTTGTATCTTGCTGGGATTTTGATGTTGGCTGCGGGATAGCTAGCGTAAAGTATTTGGCTTTGTTTTGTTTGTTGGTGCGGGATGCATATGGATGGGAGTTTGGCTTTTGTTTTGTTGGCTGGCGCGGATAGGCTTGCTGGAGCTGGGCGCAGGCTTGAGGGATTGGAATCTTGGTGATGTGAAAGTGTGGGCCAAAGGCCTGTTTTGGCTTGGGCAAAGCAGTGCTTGCTATAACTGGAAAGTGAGGTAATGCATGATGCGGCACGGCTTGCACGTGCTGTGGCAATGTTTTTTTTACTGGCTGGGATATATGAGAGTGTTGTGGGCCAGCGTTTTGAGGCTTGATAAATTGACTTGGCAAATTGGTGATGTGAGGAAAAGTTTTGTTACTTAGCTTGTGTGGGCCAGGCGTTGTGGTACTTGTCTTGAAAAAATGCTTGATGACGTACGGAAAAGGGCATGTGGGAGGAAGCTTGATGGCTGTAAATGAGAAATTTTGTGGGCCAAAGTAATGAGGCAATGGCTGGGAATTATTTGTGGATTGAGTTGTTTGGTGTTGGGAAAAGATTGTTGTAGAAAAATAAAATAGTAAACAAATGATTTAAACATGGTTTGACCTAACTAATAATTTTTTTTATTTATTACTAATTGGATTCAAAAAATTAAAATATGGGCTTAAAAAAAATGATTATGTTTATATTTATTTTATGATGGAAATTGGAAAAAAATGGGCATTTGAGAAAAATAAAATGAAATGGATTATTAATAATATTTTTGGAACTTGGTTATTGAAAATGGATTAAAAAAATGGAAATTGAACTATAAAAGAAAACAAAAATGAAATAATCGGGAAAGAGAAACGAAAGGCTTAGAACTTGGTGCTTTGCGAATAAAAATGGATAATCGGGTAATTGAACAAAAAAAGGTTATTGAAGATTTGGATAAAATGGTTTAATCGAGAAATGGATAATGGATGGAATTTGGTTTTCAAGCCCACAACAAATATCGATTTCTCTTGCACAAGCCTCTGATGAAAGTGAACACAGCCAACACAGCCCCACTGAATATTTCACAAAGTAAACCAACTGTCATCTGAAAACTGTCTGATTATGCCCTGATGATTCGAAACCAAATTGAGGAAAATAAATCCTCAGATGAATAGCTGATGAACTGAAGAACCAATGACTTGATACACACTGAAGATTCAAACCAAACCTCGCTCAAAACACTGTCACACAACCCAACTTGAACTTTGAAAACGCATTGTACGAGAAATGAACCCTTGGCACACACAACTTGCAGTCGAACAATTTTCTAATAGTCTGACCAATATTAGGTCAAACATCCATTTGAATCGAATTGTGACTGAACAAACGCATCTGAATGAAATTACTCTCATCTTCACAAACCTGCAACACAGAGAAGAAGAAGAACACTGCAACGTATTTTTTTGTATTTTGGTTAGTAATCAGTAAATATAAACAAATATAAAGAAATAAACAATGGTGATCCCCTGCGAAGCATAGACCATACATCTGAGGAGAAACTCGAAAGCCAATGCGATCTTGTTTGTATGTGAAATGCAGATGATATGAGAAGAAATCTTAGGGCAAAAATTAGGGTGTTACAGCTACCCCTATTTAAGTTTCTTCAATCCGGAGATATGAAGATTGACATCTTCGTCTCTACAAGATGGGAGAGACTTAAATACAAAAAACCCAATTTTTTTCCTAAGAGAACAATGATATGATATGAATATGATATGCAAACCCAAACTCTCTGTGGGGAAAATATGACCACCAGAGAAAAGCAAAAACTTGGGGACACAGAAGAAAATCCCGCTGGGGAAACAACCACAGACAAACAAAGAATTACCAGGAAAATAAATCACTGGATAACAGACTCCACTTGGGAAAAGATATGAGATGATCAAGAAACAAAATTCAACCAGGGAATTAAACACCCTGCTAGGAATATCAACCAAACAAAATATTCGAATCCAACAATGGAGAAATACTGTGTTAGATAAGAATCATCAACTACCTGTTTACTGGGTAGGGAATATAACAGACTCGACTATCAATTTACTGGATAGGAGCAAAATACAGAGAGATAACTCAAATACCTTTTCACTGGGCAGACAAAATTCTCAAACTACCTGATTTACTGGGTAGAGAAAATAAGGGACTCGACTATCGATTTACTGGATAAGAGCATGATCAACTACCTGATTTACTGGGTAGGAACTCAATCAAATTACCTTTTCACTGGGTAAGAAATAAAGGACTCGACTATCGATTTACTGGATAAGAGTATGATCAACTACCTGATTTACTGGGTAGGAACTCAATCAAATTAGAAACAACTTCTATTACCTTTTTACTGGGTAAGAGGAAAATATCTGATTCTATTACCTTTTTACTGGGTAAGAGGAAAATAACTTGACTACCAGATTTACTGGGTAGAACAATTCTCGACTACCTGATTTACTGGGTAGGAGCTAAATCAAAGAAGAACAAACTCTATTACCTTTTTACTGGGTAAGAGGAAGAAATCTCGACTACCAGATTTACTGGGTAGGAGTACAAGTAAAACAACTTGATCAAATTGGTAATATTACCCACTATCGATTACTGATAGCTTAATTCCAAAGTAATATACTCAAGCTGAAGAAAATGTTGCCCACTATCAAACAATGATAGCTTAATTCCAAAGCAACAATCCACAAAAAGGGGACCAAAGTTCAATCCAAGAACAAATTGGAGAAAAACGGTCAAACAAGACTCATCCCGAGGAGGAAATATCTCAACTGGGGAAAATTCCATCCAGATAATAAATTGGGGAGGAAACTGAATCAACATCATCCACGAGAAACAAACTCGGTGGGGAATTAGAAAGGATTAACTCTTTCTGCTTAAGGGTCGACACTCTAAACTTGAGAGGAAGACGACACACACACTCTGTGGGGAAAATCCACACCAAAGAGCAGATAACAATGATAAACTCAAGAATGCAAGCAAGCAATGCTATGCTTATGCGTATGAATATGCTTATGAATATGCTGACAAAACAGACATAAAGATAAGAAACTGGTGACATGAACACCACAACAATCAGATACTCAGCTAATCCCAAGGTAACAATGCAGGGAAACATGCTGGAGATTCAACTTGAAATCTGCAGGGGAATATCATAAGCCATCAAAGGAATAAAATCCTACTAGAAGGCTTGAATCATGATAAGACAGCATCTGCATAGGGATATCATCCTTCTGAGGAAAGGTAATAATCTGCTGAGGATGGAAATATTCTTGATAAAAATCAAACTTCACGAAGAAATAACTGTCATACCACTCTTGCTCCACCTGGGGATAGAGTGCAAGACCTGCTGAAAATTACATAGGAACCTGTTGGAAATCGACACATGCAGACCTACTGGGGATCCATATGAAGATATCAGAAGTTAACATCATAGCCAAAACACAGTTACGAGGGATTTTAAATCAGTACCCACCATCGGGTAAAAGAAAACCTCTAAACTGACTGCTATATCAATACTTCTATATTCAAGTATGCAAACAAATCGAGCTGAGGAACAAGAGCTCAGCTGGGGATTCCCAATACTTCTCAATTCAAAGATAACTTGCCGAGGAAAAGATCAGAACTCAACTAGGGATTCTTTAAAACACATCCCTTCCAACAACTCTTCTGGGGAATACAAACAATCTCCGTTCATGCTTATTGTTGGGGAACAAAATATCATTAACATCAATCTGTCAAGACTATCCAGGATTTTCGCATGGACACAACCGAATCAAACCCTGCTTTGGGAGAGACAAGTTACACACATCCAGGCTTTACCATTCTTGGAGTCACTATCGATATCCTTTCTTTGTTCATATATCAAAAGAAAAATGTTTTTAAAATCTTCAAAAATTAAATTTATTAAATTTGTTTCAAAAATCATCATCAACAATAAATTGAAATTTTGTAAACAGAAACAATATAAAGAATTGCAAACAATTGGATAAAAGCTCAAATTCATTGATAGAATGGTAGTCAGCAAATGGCACGACTCCATGGATCATTACAAGTTTGAAAAATGGTAAATACATGGAAAAAGGCTACATTGAGATATAATGATCACTATTCTCCCTATCAACTTTGAACTCCACTGTGTCTGAAACTTTAGTCAAGGATGAGTGAATAAGAATCTTTGATGAATAACTATTCTGAGGGATAGAATCTGAAATCCTCGGTTGATACAAGTGATCCAGTCTGTCGACGCAGTTACTTGCCATGATCCCTAACTTTTCCCTAGATTGCCCTTTCGGGTTTTCAATCTACCGGGATAATTATTTCTGTTTTTGTCTCTAATTTTTGCCTGGACCGCCCTTTCGGGTTTTCAATCCACCGAGACGCTCATTTTTGCCTAAGCCGCCCTTTCGGGTTTTCAACTTAGCGAGATATTCTTTTATTTTTTTAGGCAAAGTATTTCTTGACTGCATCCGCATTCACAGGGCGAGTGATCTCCTCACCATCCATAGTTGCAAGAATTAATGAACCGCCAGAGAAGGCTTTCTTAACAACATATGGGCCATCATAGTTCGGAGTCCACTTGCCCCGAGAATCTTTAAGGAAAGACTGAATCTTTTTTAGCACGAGGTCGCCTTCTCTGAATACATGAGGTTTGACCTTCTTGTCAAAAGTTTTCTTCATTCTTTGCTGGTACAACCGACCATGACACAAAGCTGTTATTCTCTTTTATTCAATCAAATTCAACTGATCAAATCTACTCTGACACCATTCAGCCTCAGTCAACTTGGCTTCCATCAGAACTCTCATTGATGGGATCTCAACCTCGACGGGGAGCACTGCTTCTGTACCATAAACAAGTGAGAAAAGGTTTGCCCCTGTTGAAGTGCGGACAGATGTACGATACCCATGCAAAGAAAAAGGGAGCATCTCATGCCAGTCCTTGTATGTCACAACCATCTTCTGAATGATCTTCTTAATGTTCTTGTTCGCAGCTTCAACAGCCCCATTCATCTTCGGTCTATAAGGAGAGGAATTATGGTGTTGAATCTTGAAATCTTCACAAAGCTCTTTCATCATCTTATTATTCAAGTTCGAACCATTATCAGTAATGATCCTATTCGGAACACCATATCTGTAGATAATATTATTCTTGATAAACCGAATCACAACTTGCTTGGTCACATTAACATATGATGCCGCTTCCACCCACTTGGTGAAGTAGTCAATTGCCACAAGAATAAAACGATGTCCATTCGAAGCCTTGGGTTCAATCATGCCAATCATATCAATTCCCCACATAGAGAAAGGCCATGGGGAGGAAATCACATTGAGATAAGCTGGTGGCACATGAATCTTATCAGCATACACCTGACACTTATGGCACTTTTTCACATATTTGCAACAATCAGATTCCATTGTCAGCCAATAGTAACCTGCTCTCAACATCTTTTTAGCCATTGCATGCCCATTGGCATGAGTGCCAAAAGATCCTTCATGAATTTCTTTCATCAACATGTCTGCTTCGTGTCTATCCACGCATTTGAGCAAGACCATGTCAAAATTTCTCTTATAAAGTACATTTCTATTCAAGAAGAAATTGCCTGCCAATCTCCTCAAAGTCCTCTTATCTTTATCGGATGCCCCAAGCGGGTATTCTTGACTCTGGAGAAAACATTTGATATCGTGATACCAAGGCTTGTCATCATGGACCTCTTCAACTGCAAACACATGAGCTGGTCTTTCAAGTCACATCACACTGATCATGGGAACATCATTCCACTGGTGCACTTTTATCATAGAAGCTATGGTTGCTAAAGCATCTGCCATCTGATTCTCATCACGAGGAACATAATGGAACTCAACTTTAGTGAAGAAAGTTGATATCTTCCTGGCATAATCTCTATAAGGGATCAAGTGGGGTTGATGAGTTACCCACGTACCCTGAATTTGATTAATCACCAAGGCAGAATCTCCGTATACATCTAGATGCTTAATCCTCAGATCAACGGCTTCCTCAAGACCCATAATGCAGGCTTCATACTCAGCTTCATTGTTGGTGCAGGGAAAAGTCAATCTTGCGGCAAAAGAAATATGTGAACCATGGGGAGTAATGATCATTGCCCCAATTCCTCTTCCACGTGCATTCACAGCACCATAAAAAACTAAACCCCATCGAGATCCAGGCTCCGGCCCTTCCTCAATCAAAGGTTCATCACAATCTTTCACTTTCAAAAACATCACATCTTCATCTGGAAAATCAAACTTGATTGGTTGTTAATCATCAATCGGTTGATGTGCCAAATAGTCAGCCAAGATACTACTTTCTATAGCTTTTTGAGTTCGGTACTCGATATCATATTCTGATAATAACATTTGCTAACGAGCAATCCTCCCAGTCAAAGCAGGCTTTTCAAAGATATACTTGATTGGATCCATTTTAGGGATCAACCAAGTTGTATGATTCAGCATATACTGGCGAAGACGCTTTGCAGCCCAAGCTAGGGCACAACAAGTTTTTTCAAGCATGGAATACCGAGATTCACAATCAGTGAATTTCTTACTCAAGTAGTAAATTGCAGATTCTTTTCTTCCAGATTCATCTTGCTGACCAAGAACACAACCCATGGAATCTTCCAACACAGTCAAGTACATGATCATCGGTCTACCTTCCACTGGAGGAGACAAGATAGGAGGTTCAAGCAGATATTCTTTAATACTTTCAAACGCCTTTTGGCAATCATCCGTCCAGACACAACCTTTATCTTTCCGAAGCAACTTGAAAATCGGAGCACATGTGGCAGTCATGTGAGAAATAAACCTCGAAATATAATTCAATCGGCCCAAGAATCCTCTTACTTGCTTTTCGGTTCTTGGAGCAGGCATTTCCTGAATAGCTTTCACTTTATCAGGATCAACTTCAATGCCTCTTTGGCTGACAATGAAACCTAGCAACTTTCCAGAACGTACACCAAATGTGCACTTGTTCGGATTCAAACGAAGCTTATACTTCCTCAACCTTTGAAACAACTTCAGCAAATGTTCAACATGATCCTCTTCAGTCTTCGACTTGGCGATCATATCATCAACATATACTTCGATTTCTTTGTGCATCATATCATGGAAAAGTGTGGTCATAGCTCTTTGATACGTCGCACCAGTATTCTTCAATCCTAAGGGCATCACTTTGTAGCAGAATGTTCCCCATGGTGTAATAAATGTGGTCTTTTCCATGTCCTCGGGTGCTATCTTTATTTGATTATAACCGAAAAATCTGTCCATAAAAGAGAACACGTCAAACTTAGCCGTATTATCTACCAACATATCAATGTGTGGCAATGGAAAATCATCTTTCGGACTGGCTTTGTTCAAATCTCTGTAATCTACGCACATTCGGACTTTTCCGTCTTTCTTCGGAACAGGAACGATATTGGCCACCCATTCAGGATAAGTTGACGTCACAATAAAACATGCATCAATCTGCTTTTGAACCTCCTCTTTGATTTTTACTGCCATATATGGATGAGTTCTTCTCAGCTTCTGCTTTACAGGTGGACATTCAGGCTTCAACAACAATTTATGCTCCACAATATCAGTATCAAGACCTGGCATGTCTTGATAAGACCAAGCAAATACATCAACATATTCTCTGAGAAGCTCTATAATCCTCTTCTTAACATCAGGACCAAGCAATGCTCCAACTTTGACTTCTTTCTTTTCATCTTCAGAACCCAAGTTGACCATCTCTATAGACTCTCCATGAGGCTGAATAATCTTCTCCTCGTGCTCAAGCAACCGAGAAATTTCACCGGGAATCTCTTCAACATCCTCTTCCTCGGCTTCAAACACAGGGAATTCAAAGTTGGGAGAGGGCATAGGATCATTGTTTTCAATGGGTTTATCAATCAATCTGCACAATGATTTTATTTTTATTTTAGAGTATGAACAAAAGTGCAAACAATATGCAGATAAACAATTATTATATTTTGGGTTTTTTATGTTACCATTTTTCAGAATAAAGCAAAAAGGAAAAACACATATGGAAATAACAAAATAACATTTTATTGATGATGATAAAATTTGAAACAAAGCCCGACAAACATCACTTTCACTTTGGGCAGAGTGAAAGGATTTTTGAAAGAAAATAAAAACAAATTACTTTGAAGAATGAACGATAAAAGGAACATCAACAGCGATCTAGTTTTGGCAAATCTTTCCATGCGTAACGAAGTCAAGCATTTCTTCATCTTCATCATCTTCAATGATGGCAGCAGCGGAATGGTCGTTGATAAATCCAGCACTTCGGAAGCCTTCTTGAATAGTCTTTGGATCTTTGATAATTGCACCAGGTGCAAAGCCGATACCAAAACCTTCCTTGTTGTCGACAGCATTAATAATTCGGCCCCAACCATCAGACTGACCGGCTTCAAGCACTCGCAAAGCATCTTTGAAAGAGGACATAGGCATGGCATTCTTCTTAGCAGCATTATCCACAACAGAAAGAGCTTGAAACGAAGTTCCCACCTCCTCTTCTGCATCAATATAAGAGAAAGAAGACAAATTGCTCACAAGCATCGCCCTCTCACCTTCAATGGTCACCAATTTACCCTCTCTCACAAACTTCAACTTCTGATGAAGAGTGGATGTCACAGCTCCTGCATCGTGGATCCATGGTCTTCCGAGGAGACAATTGTATGAGGGACGTATATCCATTACTTGAAAAGTAATCTTGAATATAAACGGTCCAATAAGAATAGGAAGATCCACCTCTCCAATCACTGTCTTCTTCAACCCGTCAAACGCTTTTACAATAATCCCACTGTGCCTCATGGGAGCACCTTGAAACGCAAGCTTTGACAAAGTCGATTTTGGCATAACATTCAGAGACGATTCGGTATCGACTAGCACCTTGGACATAACATCTTCTTGACAATTCACCGAGATATGCAACGCCAAGTTATGATTTCTTCCTTCTTCAGGAAGATCCTCATCACAGAAGCTCAAATTGTTGCATGACGTGATATTTGCCACAATACTATCAAATTGATCAACAGTCACATCATGGTCAACATAAGCTTGATCAAGAATTTTCTGCAAAGACTGCCTATGAGCCTCAGAACTCATCAAAAGAGACAAAACTGATATCTTCGAGGGAGTCTGCAATAACTGCTCAGTAATATTATACTCACTCTTCTTTATCAACTTTAGCACCTCATCATCATTATTACCAGATTGGCCCGATTGGACAACAACATCCATAATCTGTTTACTTGCACTTGTATCTTCAACTCTCTTCGGAGGATCTGAAGCATACACTCTACCACTTCGGGTAACCTTCGTCACATCAGCAATGCTATCTACAAACTTTGGAGTAGGAAGAGGAACTTCCCTACCATTCTCTATCATCGTAGCATTATACCGGTACGGAACAGCTTTATCAGACTCATATGGCATTGGACCAGGCACATTAATCACCAATGGAGTAACAGCAGTCTTGCGACTATCAAAAGAAATAACTACCCTCTCAGGAACAGTCCTCTCAGGAAGATTGAACTGAGGCATAATAACATTCACTTCATTCTCATATTCATCTCTTTTTGCTGTTACTTCGATCAATTTATCATCCATCATCTTTTGAATATCCCTTTTAACAATCACGCAACCACGAGGATTCACCGAGCAAATACAACATCCAGCATAGTCGTGATCAATATCGTGATATTCACTCAAGAAAGCATGCATCTCAACCAAAGACCTTCAGATATGACGGACCTCATAGATCTTGAACAACCCAGGACAACCATCAACCATATTCACAGACGCATTACCATGCTTCGGCAACGGATTCTTCTGCACATTTGGATTAACATCATTGAAATACAGAACATTGTTCCTCATCAATTTCTGTACTTCAAACTTCAATGGATAACAATTCTCGACATCATGCCCCGGGGCACCTTGATGAAAAGCACAGCGAGCCTCTGGCTTATACCACCATGGAATAGTCTCTGGAAATGGAGGTGGAGGACGAGTTTGCACAAGATTCTTTGCAATCAAAGATGGAAGCAAGTCTGCATACGGCATCAGAATAGGATCAAAACTAGGCTTAACTCGAGCCTGTTGATTACCACTTTGTTGCACAGAAGGTTGCTGATAACGAGGTTGGTACTTTGGAACTGCTGGCACAGTTGGAGCCACGTTAATCATCAGTGTTACAGAAGCCACATGCTGCGAATGGTGATTCCCACGACTGTGAGGTCTTCTATAACTTTCACGGGACACTGCATTAGTCCCAAAGTTGAACCTTCTAGAGCTTGAACCATTACTATTCTCTTGACTCAACCGTCCCTCACGGACATCTTCTTCTAAACGCATCCCCATGCTCACCATTTCAGTGAAATCAGAAGTAACGCTTGCTATCATCCTCTCATAATAAAAAGAACCCAACGTCTTCAAGAAGATCTTCGTCATTTCTTTTTCTTCCAGCGGAGGAACAATCTGGGCTGCCAGCTCGCGCCATCTCTGTGCATATTCTTTAAAAGTCTCTTTGTCCTTCTGGGACATAGCACGAAGTTGATCTCTATCTGGAGCCATATCGACGTTGTACTTGTACTGCCTCACGAAAGCTTCTCCCAAATCATTGAAGGTCTTGATTTGGCTATTATCCAGACTCATATACCACCTCATGGGTGCACCGGTCAAATTGTCCATGAAATAGTGAATCAGCAACTTATCATTATCTGTCTGAGCAGACATCTTCCTTGCATACATCGTCAGATGACTCAATGGACAAGTGTTGCCTTTGTACTTCTCAAACTCGGGCAACTTGAATTTGTAAGGAACTTTAACATTTGGGACCAGACAAAGGTCATAGGCATCTTTTCCGAACAAATCCTCATGCTTCAAAGCTCTCATCTCCCTCTGGATCTCAACAAAGCGTCCTTGGAAGTCTTCAAGTCTTTCAGCCACTCCAGCACCTTCACTAGGCTCAGCATGGTAAATCATTTCATCATGATGCGGAATAGCGTGCACCACAGGCGGTACAGTTGTCACAACTGGAGGAAGAGTAGTCCACACTGGTGGTGGGAGAGTGTTAAATGCAGCAGTCTCAGGCTGATGAGGAGGACGATAACCAGCAGGAAAAAAGTCAACTGGCATGCCCCAAGGTGTGCTAGCAGGCATACGATAGCGAGGAGAAATAACAGTCTCAACAGGAATTGAAGCGGTAACAACCTCTGAGATGACAATATTCTGAACAGGAGAAGGAGGTGGTTGATTCTGAGCAGCCACCAAACTTTCCATCATAGCAGACACTCTTTCCAAGCTTTCCCTCAGATAAGTAACCTCTTCGCGCAGCTCGCGATTCTCTTGTTGCAAAGTTTCCATCACTCTTCTCCGATTAGCTCGAGTATCAAAGCGGTGAGTCATCTTGACAGGAGAACTGAATGAAGACCAAGAAACAACATAAGATCCCTGGAGAACACTCAAAAAGCAAGACAAAATGCGAGTATGATGCATGCTATGCATATGCAAATGCAAAGATTTCAAAGGATTATAAGATAACTTGCAATATTCATAGAGAAACATTTTTTTGAAATACTTAAAAACTCATTCTCATTAAGATCAAAGTGAGGATTACAAATGAATTACAAACATCAATAATCCTAATACATAAGAGAAAAAGTAAACTAGGCCTAGGGAATCATATCCGAAGAAGTCCCGAATCCTGGCTGATACTTCATGCGAATCCTCTTGATCTCATTCTTGTACCGCTCTTCCATATCTTCCTTATCCTTCACTAACTTGTCGACAATGGCCTTCCAAGCCTCGGAAGTAGGAGGAATAGTAGATGGAGTATCAGAGGAAAATAAATCCTCTCTCGGCCTCTTCGTGACGCGCCACTCAAGTAGCTCAATAAGATCATCCTTCTCCTTCAGCTTCTCCTGCATAGTAGTCCTCTCAAGTAGCCATTCTTCTTTTTCTTTCTTCATCTTCTCTAACTCTTCTTGAAGAACCAACTTCTCATCAACGGGAGGTAGGAAAGCAGACAATGGCAATATGGGAAACATAGGCTCCTCAGGTGGATAAGGCATCTTGAGCTTGGAAGCTCTAGATAAAACCCACTGAATATAACATTCGGAAGGAGGAAGGTGTTGTCTTCCCAATTGACCTTTCTCTTTCCGGTGAACAGCATGCCAAGAATGAGCAATCCTTTTCTTCATCTCTATGTGATCAGCACCATTAAGAAATAAGAAACGGGATAAGGCAAGATTGTTTGGAACATCCTTCAAACAATAACCGAACTGTCGTCTAGCCAAAATGGGGTTGTAGCTAATTCCCCCACGTGTACCAAGAAGAGGTACATTAGGAAATTCTCCACAACTATCAATAAGAACTCCAGTGTCATAATGAGAACTATACCATGTCATGTCCTTATGAGAAAGCGACATCAACCTTTGAGACCATCTTCGATTCTCTCTATTGTCCTTGAAAACATCCGACTTCGGTAGGTGCGAAATAAACCACCTATAAAGAAGAGGTGCACAACATACAATCTCTCCATCGCCTTTGGAAGTCCTATAGTGAAAAGCATGATACATATCTCCAAGCAAAGTAGGAACCGGGTTCTTCTTCAAGAAGATCTGAATAGCATTCTCATCCACAATACCATCCAAGTTCGGAAACAAGACAATCCGGTAAATAAGCAAAGCAAGAGTAACCTCAAATGCATCCTTATGACCCAAAGTAAGTGAAGTAGAAGCCTTTCCCATCAAGAACTTAGCATTAATACCACGAACACTCCCCTTTGGAAGAAACTTCCCATTAAGATCGGATTCCTTAAGAAACAGTGCTTTGGCGATGACCTTGATAGTAAGCTCCTTCTCTAAACCAGTGAAAAGAAACTCCTTGTCCAGAATAGGCAAACCTAACCAATGAGAATACTCCTCCAAAGTCGGCACAAGCTGATAATCCGGAAAGGTGAAACAATGATGCAACGGATCATAAAACTGAGCCAAAGTAGGGAGAATCCCCTCAGGTACATCAATGTCCAACATATACAAAAGCTTCCCATGACATCTTCAGAACTCTTGGGTATCAACAACCAAAGCTCCTAGCTTTCTCAACTCTACAACATTAGGATTCTTGAAAGTGTATTTCTTTGTGTTCCTCCTTTCAAAAGTCATAGCCATGGACATCTGAAATTTTGCAAAAGTTCCTTATAAGTCCTTTGAAATCTTACAAACAATGCTCATGAATGTATGATGGCATGTATGCAACAAACACAAACAATATCACACAAGGCACACGGGCTTAGGTTCCGAGTCACGAGCATGAAGTCAAGGTAACAAAACACCAACCCACACAGGTAAGTACTAAGGTTTTGTCTTCATTGTACCTGCAGAAAACCAAAAGGGTGCTAACAGAGGTGCCCGGAGTTAACAGCCATCTTTAGAATATCACCGGTACGTTGGATTACTCCCCAACCGATAACATTCTTAAAATAGACCTCGTCCGAGTGTAGTATCGCGTGACAACCGCCTTAGATTTACACCCAGACAGTTTCCGCACTACGTTCCTAAATTGGCTTAGATGGGTTAAGGGTTCTACGGTCCTCAGTATAATCAGCTCAAGGTCGGAAAATAATGCCACGTACGATTACTCGTCATGACATTGATAGTCCAAGAGAGCCTAACCGAGTGGAGATTATCAAATTGATATTTCTTTGGACTACTCCATCACATATCGCTTCGAATATCGTCGTCCTATCATAAGTTTCAACTCAGATCCGGGTTAGAATCTATCTCACACAGAGGATCACCAAAACCAAAACAGAACAACCAAATAACAAACAAATCAAACCAAAGCAATAAATAAATCAAAGTAGGTTGAATCCTCTTAGAGATTACTCCCCAGCAGAGTCGCCACTTTTCTGTAGCGGTAAAATCGTGAGTGTAAGCTATTGATTAACTTAACTCGATGTACACAGAGTCGCCACCGCGCTTTTCTTTATTTCCGAAAGGAAAAAGGTAAAAGAAAGAATAAAAACCTAGGAGTCTAAAAGCAAAAGCTAAAAGAAACAAACAGAGAATGGGTAAGGGGATTGGTTACGAACCGGGAAGGTTTTAGGCACCCGACTCGTCCGTGGTACTCCACGGGAGCCCTTTGAAATATTTATTGCTTTTTGGTCTGAAATTGGTTTGTTTAAAATGATTTAAGAGATGAGGAGAAGAATGTTTTTTAATGATTTTTGTGTTTGATAAGGTTTTAACGCCTTATGCCTACGTACCCACAAAGTGCAATGCGAGATCAAAACCTCGTAGTTCGTGGTACAAAATTTGAAAAGAAACAATGAGTTATATCAATTTTTAAATGTAGAGATAAGTCGTCATCCTTTAGCGAATAATTCCGCTAGAAAAGATGAATCATATCTAAACATGTGAAAAGAAAAGTGCACAAAGGCACAAAAATAATTGAGTGGGTTTTGTATTTTTTAAAGTATATAAGAAAATGATTTTGATATATTTACATGGATTAACATTTGTTTAAGAAAATAAAGGGAAAAGGTTAAAAATCGCTTGACCGAAGTCAAGGTTTGATTATGAAAGTCTTTGAAGTTTAGAAAACAAGAAGATTTTTGAAATAGGGAGAAGTTTTGAAAATTTAAGAATGGGGAGGAGATGAAGAGACTAATCCTAATACATGAATTAAAAGCTAAGAGAAGAGTTTACCAAACCATAATATGCACAATTCTTCAATGCTCGGAATTCCCTCTTCAAAGGCTAATGAAATAATCTTGAGGCCGAGGTTTCTAATCCATTCCAACTTGAGCAAGGGGGAAGATCTTAAAGTCTAAGTCCATTCTCCAAAGCAAAGGATAGTAACCATAGTCCAAAATTAGAAGTCACAAGTCTTTTAAGTGTTCAATCCTTTATTAGTGTCTTGATATCCAAATGGACAAAATAAAAACCACAAGCACAATATAAACATAAACAAATGATATATGATATAATATGATAAAGCATAATAAAGGAGATAAAGGAGCAAGAGATTAAAATAAAAGGATAAGGTGCGAGAGATTAAATTTAAACGGATTATTATATTCACAATATTATAATATTTACAATATAAGTGGTATGATGAACTTAATCAAGCACAACCACAACAAGGAATAATAAAATCGAGGCAAACGGATCCAAGTGGATCTTAATCCGAATCGGGACAACTTTAGGTCTATGTTAAGCAATCGCCGAGTAATTTACGAAGTAATTACCCTACAAATGAGGCCGGCCACCACTAATTAAAGTGGAAAATATTCGTGTTAATACATGTTAGAGAAACGATATTATGGACCGTTCTCCGAAAACATGCCACACTAAAAGAAAAAGGATGGTCTAATCTTAATCAAGATTTTCGTTGATTTTATCGAAAAGCAACCTATCACGATCTCAAAGTATGGAGAATGATCCAAATGATCATTCATCCATAGATTTGAAATAATGAAGATTAAACCAATCGGAAATCAACAATCTCGAATCGGAGATTGTCATCGACCAAAAATAAAAGAAGATGAAGAAAAATGGATCTACAAAAAAAATAGATCCAAAAAAGAAATAGAAATATATTTTTAAATCCTTTTCTTAAAATTCTTTTTTTCTAAAAAAATAAACCTAAAGATAATTTTTCCTAAAATTTTCTTAAAGAATTACTTTAATAATATTCTAAGAATATTATTAAAATAATTCTCTCTTAAAAAAACTTTTAATAATCTTAAACAAAATAAAGAGAAAAAATTAAACAAGGGGGAGGGGGGATGATAAGAAACCCGTAGGTTGTGTGGATAGAAACAACAACAAAACAATGGCCTTAAGCCCAAAACCCAACTCATTTCATTTTTTTTAGAAAAAAAAACAAATCAGTAAAAAAGAAAAAAAAGAAAAAGAAACAGAAGCAAATGTGCTTCTTCTTCTTCAATGCGTACGACGACGGAAACAGGGCACAAAAACACTTTCCAAATCCTCACCTTCACAATCAATACTACACAGAACACTTCCCTCCTCTCTCTCGCCGATTCAATTAGGTTCTTCTTCCTCTTTCACTCTCGATTTCTTCTTCCTCTTTCACGAATTTCTCTCTTCTCCTTCAATTCATTTCGGTTTCGGTTAGCTTTTTAGGTTGAAAATCAATTGAAGATTGTGGGTGATGGAAGAAGAAAAGGGGTTAGGGATTTGAGATTGAAATTGAATTGAGCAAAGGTTTTAGAGGCTATGTAAGCTTGGTTTTGAGAGGAGCAAAGGTGTCTTTAAATAGGAGAAGAGGTGAGGGTTGCCGCGGGCGTTTTTTTTTAAAGTCAGATTTTCATGAGTTTTCCATTTTGATTTTGTTGCGTTTTACTCTTTCTCGTTTGCGTTTTGGTTGCGAAAATCTCGTGTGTTGTTTTGCTTCTGTTGCTTTGCATTTTGATTGTTTTTTCACTGCGTTTCAGGTCCGTGCCGTGCGTGATGGATTGAAGCTGGTGTGCGTGAAGTTGGGCCTGTTTTTGTTTGTTGTTTTTTTGCTTTGCTTGAGCTGTGGCTTACGGTTTATTAGGAAAGGCTGAGGCTGGAAAGTGTGAAGCTTGTTATGGGAGTCTTACGGGATGCTTCGGCTTGCAGGCTGTGATGAGAAGTTGCTTTTGGTTGTTTTTGGCATGTACTTGGCTTGTATCTTACTGGGATTTTGATGTTGGCTGCGGCATAGCTAGCGTAAAGTATTTGGCTTTGTTTTGATTGTTGGCGCGGGATGCATATGGATGGTAGTTTGGCTTTTGTTTTGTTGGCTGGCGCGGATAGGCTTGCTGGAGCTGGGCGCAGGCTTGAGGGATTGGAATCTTGGTGATGTGAAAGTGTGTGCCAAAGGCCTGTTTTGGCTTGGGCAAAGCAGTGCTGGCTATAACTGGAAAGTGAGGTAATGCGTGATGCGGTACGGCTTGCACGTGCTATGGCATTGTTTTTTTTTACTGGCTGGGATATATGAGAGTGTTGTGGGCCAGCGTTTTGAGGCTTGATAAATTGACTTGGCAAATTGGTGATGTGAGGAAAAGTTTTGTTACTCAGCTTGTGTGGGCCAGGCGTTGTGGTACTTGGCTTGAAAAAATTCCTGATGACGTACGGAAAAGGGCATGTGGGAGGAAGCTTGATGGCTGTAAATGAGAAATTTTGTGGGCCAAAGTATTGAGGCAATGGCTGGGAATTATTTGTGGATTGAGTTGTTTGGTGTTGGGAAAAGATTGTTGTAGAAAAATAAAATAGTAAACAAATGATTTAAACATGGTTTAACCTAACTAATAATTTTTTTTATTTATTACTAATTGGATTCAAAAAATAAAAATATGGGCTTAAAAAAAAATGATTATGTTTATATTTATTTTATGATGGAAATTGGAAAAAAAATGGGCATTTGAGAAAAATAAAATGAAATGGATTATTAATAATATTTTTGGAACTTGGTTATTTAAAATGGATTAAAAAAATGGAAATTGAACTATAAAAGAAAACAAAAATGAAATAATCGGGAAAGAGAAACAAAAGGCTTAGAACTTGGTGCTTTGCGAATAAAAATGGATAATCGGGTAATTGAACAAAAAAAGGTTATTGAAGATTTGGATAAAATGGTTTAATCGAGAAATGGATAATGGATGGAATTTGGTTTTCAAGCCCACAACAAATATCGATTTCTCTTGCACAAGCCTCTGATGAAAGTGAACACAGCCAACACAGCCCCACTGAATATTTCACAAAGTAAACCAACTGTCATCTGAAAACTGTCTGATTATGCCCTGATGATTCGAAACCAAAGTGAGGAAAATAAATCCTCAGATGAATAGCTGATGAACTGAAGAACCAATGACTTGATACACACTGAAGATTCAAACCAAACCTCGCACAAAACACTGTCACACAACCCAACTTGAACTTTGAAAACGCATTGTCTGAGAAATGAACCCTTGGCACACACAACTTGCAGTCGAACAATTTTCTAATAGTCTGACCAATATTAGGTCAAAAATCCATTTGAATCGAATTGTGACTGAACAAACGCATCTGAATGAAATTACTGTCTCATATTCACAAACTTGCAACACAGAGAAGAAGAAGAACACTGCAACGTATTTTTTTGTATTTTGGTTAGTAATCAGTAAATATAAACAAATATAAAGAAATAAACAATGGTGATCCCCTGCGAAGCATAGACCCTACATCTGAGGAGAAACTCGAAAGCCAGTGCGATCTTGTTTGTATGCGAAATGCAGATGATATGAGAAGAAATCTTAGGGCAAAAATTAGGGTGTTACACCTGCTGTTATGGTTTGGATATGGTTTTTTTGCGAAGGTTTCTGAAAGTCGAGGATCAGTATCCATCTGGTTTTCGTTGCTAAATACCGGAACCGGGGCATGAATGACCTGGGATTGGAAACATAAACAACTGCATTGCATTGCATATAACCTGTTTGTTTGTTTTGCAGGTAGTGCTTCAGTTGCTAACGTTATTTGTGTTTCAGGCACTATAGCTCCCAGAAAAGTTCGGGAACAACCAGTCGCACACAGATATCCAACAAAGATTAACAGAGAGAGAATCATGGACCAGATGCAAGATGACTTAGCTGACCTGAGGCTAAGGATGGACAACTTTATGACTCTGATGGCAGGCATGAGTCATAATCAAGAGCGTCTGCGGGAGATGATAGAAAATGGTCAACCCAGGAACAACACTGCTGCTGCTGATAATCGTAACGGTGCAGGCGCACGTCAGGTTGAAGCCCCTGTAACACAACAAGGGGTGACTATAATCAATGATGGGCTGAATAACATTCAAATGGATAACCAGGACGAACAATTCACTCTGCTGGACGAAGCTGAAGGTCAGGGAGATGAGATGAACAAGAGGTTTGAGGAAATGGCAGAACAAATCAAAGCTATTCAATCCCACAGCTCTCTGGGATTTCACATTAAAGACTTGGGCTTGGTTCCAGGGGTCAGGATCCCTTACAAGTTCAAAGTTCCAACTTTTGAGAAATACAATGGCACTGCATGCCCAAAGACCCATCTTCAGTCCTTCGTGGGGAGGATTGCTGCTCACACGGATGATGAGAAACTCTGGATGTACTATTTCCAAGACAGCTTGGTTGGAGCTTCTCTGGAATGGTATATGAAGCTTAGCAGAGTCAATATCAAGAGCTGGAAAGACCTAGCAGAAGCTTTTGTGAGACAATATCAATATAATTTGGACACGGCTCCAAATCGCACACAATTGCAACACATGTCTCAGAATGCTAAGGAAGGTTTCAAAGAATATGCTCAGAGGTGGCATCAGCTCGCTGCCAGAGTGCAGCCACCGCTGCTAGAGAACGAGATGGCTGGCATGTTTATGGGGACTTTGCAGGGTGTGTTTCTTGAAAGATTGGCGTCCAGTTCTGCCACCAAATTCAATGATATTGTAATTGCGGGAGAAAGGGTTGAGACCTTGTTGAAGATGGGAAAGATCCAAGATACAAGTGCTAGCAGCTCGAATGGAGCGAGGAAAGCTTTCAGTGGACCTCCAAGGAGAAGGGAGGGTGAGACAAATGTTGTATTTGGCCGAGGCCGGGGCCGTGGTTATAGAAGACCATACGAGCATGTGGCAGCAGTTACAATTCCTTCTACTCCAGTACAACAGATGCAACCTCAACAACAACAACAGCAACAGCAACAACCACCCCGTAACAACTATCAGTAGAGACCGTATCAGCCAAGGCAAACTCGCCCGGCTAATAGGGTGATTGAGGCCATCCCCATGACTAATGCTGCTTTGCTTCCAAGACTGCTAGACCTGAATCTGATTCAACTGAGAACTTTGGCACCACCACCTCCTGGAGAGCTTCCAGTTGGGTATGATGTCAATGCAAGATGCTCTTTCCACTCAGGGGCACCCGGGCACTCAACTGAGAAGTGCAGGGCCCTACATCACAAGGTTCAAGACTTGATAGACTCCAAAGCAATCAACTTCGCACCACCGCTGAATGTTAATTCAAACCCTATTCCGAATCATGGAGGGGCAAGAATCAATGCTGTTGAGGATGGTGAAAAGTTAAGCCTTATGCTGAGTATTGAAGAAGTGAAGACTCCTTTGAGGGTATTGAAAGAGAGACTGCTGAAGGGTCAAGTGTTTCCTGGTTGCAGTGCTGTTTGTGAAGAATGTCTGAATTCAGAGAATGGGTGTGAGAAGCTGAAGATGGGATTGCAGAGTTTGATTGATGATGGATCCATGCAGTTCAACAAAGTTGGTGGTGAAGCTGATGATGTGTCAACAATTACCATTTTCTATGATGAAGCAGAGATGCCTGCCAGAAGAGAGCCTGTTACCATCTATGCTCCTGAGATTAGTCCTGTGACTATCACCGTGCCTGGGCCTATTCCTTACACAACAATAAAGCCATTCCTTGGCATTATGGCTAAGATGTATATGTGGCTGGACAGAAGTTTGAGAGCAAGTTTGTTGCTGTTGACCCGACTGTAGAGAATGTCGGAGGAGTTGGAGGCTTTACCAGAAGTGGTCGTTTATTTGCTCCCCCTGTGCTGAGAAGGGATCCTGAGGCTGAAGCTTCGTCAAAAGCCAAAGGAAAGCAAGTTGTGACTGATGAATCAATAACTCATGTTGCTGGGCAGGGTACATTTGAAAAAGAGGTCGAGGAATTCATGCGCATTATTAAAAAGAGTGATTATAAGGTGGTCGATCAGCTGAACCAGACACCTTCCAAGATATCCATTATATCACTGCTGATGTGTTCTCCCGCACACAGAGAGGCCTTACTGAAAGTGCTGCAGATGGCCTATGTTCCTCAGGAAATCACTGTCAACCAACTTGAAGCTGTAGTAGGCAGTGTTAATGCAAGCCATGGGCTAGGCTTTACAGACAGAGACCTCACGTCGGAGGGAAGAAACCACAACAAAGCACTACATATCACTATGGAGTTCAAGGGTGCTGTGTTGTCACATGTTCTTGTTGATACAGGCTCTTCCCTTAATGTACTTCCGAAGAAGGCATTAATGAAGCTCAATGTTGATGGTATAGTCCTGAGACCAAGTGATTTGATTGTCAAAGCTTTTGACGGGTCTAGGAGATCAGTTTTTGGAGAAGTCGAGTTACCCGTCAAAATAGGTTCTCAAGTATTCAAAAGTATCTTCTACGTCATGGACATCCAGCCTGCGTATAGCTTCCTGTTGGGACGTCCATGGATTCACGCTGCTGGAGCTGTTACTTCAACCCTGCATCAGAAGCTCAAATATGTGGTTGACGGCCAGGTCATTACAGTCTGCGGAGAGGAAGACATCTTTGTAAGCCACTTGTCAACATTCAAGTATGTAGAAATGGATGGAGAGATCCATGAGACTTTATGTCAAGCTTTCGAAGCAGTCAACGTCAGCATCTTGACTCCTGTGGAGAAGAGCATTGAGAAAGAAGGTACCTCCATCCATTCTTACAAGCAAACAAAGGAGGTTGTTCAATCAGGAAGTGCCCAAGGCTAGGGCAAATTGCTGGAGCTAGAAAAGAAAGATGACAAGTTTGGTTTGGGGTATCAGCCTGGTGGATCTACTCCAAGTGGTAAGGCTATCACCTTTACAAGTGCTGGGTTGCTCGACTACAACCAGATCTGTACAGCAAGCCAAGATGGGGACAGTGACGGTGACTGGGACAACTGGATTCACTCGTGTGCGCCCAGAGAGGAGTTGAGGAACTGGTCTGCTGAAGACATCATACAAGTTACCTGGCACTCAGAGTAATTCATTTTGTTTCCTTTTATTATCATACTGCATTGTCAAATCCAACATTCTGCCCAAGATGCTAGGATCCATTGTATTGGGCCACCATGTTTTTTATGCATCTTTATTTTGCTATGAAATAAAAGGACATTTTCAGACAAATTGTGTTCTCTTTCGTTGTTTTAAAACTTTTCACAAAAAAAATATGAAAATGGCAATGTGTTTTCTTTTGTTTTTGTGTTAGCTTCTCTTTTTCAAAATAAGCAGATTCTGAATAAGCACATCATTTGTGCAGTGTTGATCATTCGGATTCCATTGATAACGTTCCTGCTATGACCACGCATGACTTTGACAATCCAGTATACCAAGCTGATGAAGGGGTTGAGAAAGACTGTGACCTCCCTGAAGAATTGGTCAGATTATTGAAACAAGAGGAACGGGTTATTCAGCCTCATCAAGAAGAAATTGAGATCATCAACATTGGCAGTGAAGATGTGAAGAAAGAGCTAGAGATTGGGGCCAGTCTGCAGGCCGACATCAAGAAAGAGCTGATCAGTATGCTGAAAGAGTATGTGGATATCTTTGCTTGGTCATATCAAGATATGCCAGGGTTGGATACCGACATCGTTGTGCCTAAGCTACCTTTGAGAGAGGACTGTCCTCCTGTGAAACAGAATTTGAGAAGAACTCATCCTGACATGGCGATGAAGATTAAAGAGGAGGTTCAGAAGCAATGGGATGCCGGGTTCCTTGTTGTAACTAGTTACCCACCTTGGGTAGCTAACATTGTACCTGTACCAAAGAAGGACGACAAGGTCCGGATGTGCGTTGACTACCGGGATTTGAATAGAGCAAGCCCAAAAATGATTTTCCGTTGCCACACATTGATGTGTTGGTAGACAATACTGCTCAATTCTCGGTATTTTCCTTCATGGATGGCTTCTCCGGATATAATCAGATTAAGATAGCGCCGGAAGACATGGAAGATGGCGTCGAAAGACATGGAGAAGACAAAGTTCATTACCCCGTGGGGTACATTCTGCTATAAGGTCATGCCCTTTGGTTTGAAGAACACCGGGGCAACTTATCAGCGGGCAATGGTCACATTGTTCCATGACATGATACACAAGGAGATTGAGTGTTATGTGGACGATATGATTGCTAAGTCCCGAGAAGAAGAAGAGCATTTGGTCAGCCTAAAGAAGCTATTTGATAGGCTGATCAAATACAAGCTGAGGTTGAATCCAAACAAGTGCACTTTCGGAGTGCGTTCCGGGAAACTGCTGGGTTTCAATGTTAGTCAGAGAGGAATTGAGGTAGATCCTGCCAAAGTAAAAGCTATTCAAGATATGCCTGCACCAAAGACAGAAAAATAAGTGTGCGGGTTTTTAGGGAGGTTGAACTAAATTTCTCGGTTCATATCTCATCTAACCGCCACGTGCGAACCAATATTCAAGTTGCTAAGAAAAGAGCAAACGGTCAGGTGGAACGAAGACTGCCAAAGAGCTTTCGACAAAATAAAAGAATATTTGCAGGAGCCTCCAATTCTAATGCCTCCAGTTGAAGGAAGACCTTTGATCATGTACTTGACTGTGCTAGAAGGGTCAATGGGGTGTGTTCTAGGCCAACATGACGAGTCTGGTCGAAAAGAGTACGCTATTTATTACCTTAGCAAAAAGTTTACCGACTGTGAATCCCGTTACTCACTGCTCGAGAAAACTTGCTACGCTTTGGTATGGGCTGCTCGCCGACTGAGGCAGTACATGTTGACGCATACCACACTGCTCATTTCCAAAATGGATCCTGTCAAGTACATCTTTGAGAAACCAGCGTTAACCGGAAGGGTTGCTAGGTGGCAGATGATTTTAACTGAATACGACATCCAATATACTTCTCAGAAAGCCATCAAGGGAAGTGTATTGTCGGATTACCTTGCACAGCAACCTCTTGAAGATGATTATCAGCCAATGAAGTTTGATTTCCCTGATGAGGACATCTTGTACCTCAAAGCAAACGATTGCGAGGAACCACTTCCGGAGGAGGGGTCTGACCCTGAATCCAAATGGAAGTTAATGTTTGATGGGGCAGTCAATATCAATGGTCGTGGAGTTGGTGTCGTTCTTATTACTCCCGAAGGTGTTCACTTTCTCTTCGCTTCCAGAATTACTTTTGGCTGCACCAACAATGAAGCGGAATACGAGGCATGCATAATGGGAATAGAGGAGGCAATTAATCTTCGGATTAAGAACCTCGATATATTCGGAGATTCAGCCCTCGTCATTAACCAAGTTACCGGCAAGTGGTATACGCATCAAGAGCATTTAATTCCATACAGGGATTATGCTAGAAAACTGTTGACGTTCTTCACAACAGTTAAGCTTCAGTACATACCACGTGATGAAAATCAGTTTGCCGACGCATTGGTCACTCTTTCTTCGTCAATCAAAGTCTTGTGTTGGAACTATGTGACCAAAATTGACATATCCAGGCTTGACGCTCCAGCTCATGCCTTCTCTGTAGACGCCGTGTCTGACGAGAAACCTTGGTATTTTGATATCAAGCTATTCCTGGAAAAGCAAGAATACCCAACTGGGGCATCTTCCAATGACAAGAAGACCTTGAGGCGACTTGCTGCTAGCTTCTTCTTGAACACAGACGAGGTTTTGTACAAGAGAAACTTTGACATGGTCTTGCTCAGATGCGTGGATAGACACGAAGCAAGCCTGTTGATGCAGGAAGTCCATGAAGGATCTTTCGGTACCCATCAAGGAGGGCATGCTATGGCAAAGAAATTGTTAAGATCAGGGTATTACTGGATGACAATGGATGCAGACTGTTGTTCATTCGCTCGTAAGTGCCACAAGTGCCAGATATATGCAGACAAAGTGCATGTTCCTCCAAGCCCGCTCAACGTCATGTCATCTCCTTGGCCCTTTTCTATGTGGGGCATTGACATGATCGGGAAGATCGAGCCTACTGCTTCAAATGGTCATCGCTTCATCTTGGTCGCGATTGATTACTTTACCAAATGGGTGGAAGCATCGTCTTATGCCAACGTCACTCGTCAAGTGGTGGCAAGATTTCTGAAAAGGGATATCATATGCAGATACGGAGTGCCCGAAAGGATCATTACTGACAATGGTTCTAATCTTAACAACAAGATGATGGCAGAGTTGTGTCGGGACTTCAATATACAGCATCACAATTCTTCTCCTTACCGACCAAAGATGAATGGTGCGGTTGAGGCAGCAAACAAGAATATCAAGAAGATTGTGCAGAAAATGGTTGTCACTTACAAAGATTGGCATGAGATGTTACCATTTGCGTTGCATGGGTACCGCACGTCAGTCAGGATTTCAACTGGGGCAACCCCCTTTTCTTTGGTATATGGCATGGAAGCAGTCCTGCCTGTTGAAGTAGAGATTCCTTCATTGTATGTGATGTTGGATGTGAAGCTTGATGAGGTTGAATGGGTGCGTGCTCGTTACAATCAGCTATGTATAATTGAGGAAAAGAGATTAGCGGTTATCTGTCATGGTCATCTTTATCAGAGGAGAATGAAGTGTGCATTCGACCAACGAGTACGTACTCGAGAGTATCAAGTGGGAGAGCTTGTGTTGAAGAGGATTGTTCCTCCAGGTTCAGATCACAGGGGCAAGTGGACCCCAAACTACGAAGGACCATTCATAGTGAAGAAAGTCTTCTCAGGAGGAGCACTGATGCTCACCACTATGGATGGAGATGACTTCCAATCCCCTGTTAACTCGGACGCAGTTAAAAAATACTTCACATAAAGAGACCCGTTGGACACAAAAACAGAATTAAAGTCCAGGCAAGAAAAAAGCATCCTGGCGAGCTAAAAACAGAATAAAAAGCTCGGGCAAAAGTTAGTGTCGCTCCCGATAAATGGGAATTATGGCCCAGATAAAGGTACAGACGCGAACGGTCGGTGAAAGAGGAGTGCGATAACACACAGGAGTGAACTCACGGGAAATGAATAGAGTCACCAGCTAGGCATTTTTATCCCGGAGGAAAGGTAATGCTGCATAGACCTAGAAAGATACGGATAAGACGGTTGCGAACCAGAGAGACTGAGAAAGGGGGTTGGTTACAACCTGGGAAGGTATTAGCACCCAGATTGTCCGTCATACTCGACGGGATCCACGCTTAAAAGATTTGTGTTTTAAAGGGGTAGTGTCAGTGCAATTCTGTGTGTCAAAGCTGGAAAGAATGCAAGTGTCAGTGTAAAAGAAGTGTAAAGTGTAGTATGTACAGTGTCAGTGTAAGAACAGGAACGAAATGCTCAAGATCATGAGGCTTAAAGAATAAGGTTGGAAAGAGGGGGAATATACAGAGACTTTTGTTCGATAACTGTTAAGTTATGCCTACGTATCCTCTCGTGCAATGAGGAAGTCAGAACACCGTAGTTCGACCCAAAGAGACTGAAAGATGAATTGACTTGTGAACTGCTTACTTGTCTATGCTCAAGTGTATGACCGGTCTGGCTCAGGTGCAAACTGTCTTGCATTAGACGGAAGAAGCAGGTTCTCGTTTGTGAATGAGTGTGATGAGAAAAGAATCCCGGAGGAGACGATTATTGTTTGTTTTTTGTGTTTTCAGTTTTGTTATTGCTTTTGAAAGTTTGTCATAAGTTAATGAGCTTAAGCCTAAACCAATGGGTTAGTAAACTCATCACATCTTCCCTCTGATTAGGGTAATGAGAATATCTTAAGTGTGAAGTCAGCTTCTCACACTTAATCACCTTTGATGCAGGATTAAGATCATTAACCTACTTGTGGTTATTTAGATGTTTTTGGTGTTTTTGTTTAGTGTTAAGTAATGAGATTAAGCCATAATCAGGGATTAAACAGACTCATTACACCATCCTAATAGAAGGATAATAGATGAGAGTGTTTAAGCTGAGGAATGCTCCTCAACTTAATCCATGATTAGGGATTAAACCCATGACAAAACAAGCCTTTGATTAAGTGGATTTTATTTAATGATATGATGAAGAAGTGAGTTTTATGGTTTGTAAGACAACTTGAGGGGGACTTGTCCATTAACACTAGGGTTAGTCCTTCTTAACCAATTAAGGAAGAATTAGAACCCTAATGCAAGGCCCAAGTTACAAGTGTGATGTCTTGATGATTATTAGGTGAATTGATTAAGAGATTTAAACACATTAAGGGTTTAACACTTAGGATTAAAGTTATACACTCCATCCTAATAGAAGGATGCAGGCATAAGCTTAATCACAAAGCCTTAAAGCCTTTAGGGTTTAGTCCCTGATTATGAGATGAGAAGAGAGACACAAAGGATGACACAAAGGTAAAACTAATGGGGGACTAATCAAAACCCTAATCATTGTCATGCTTGGTTGTTCCTAAGGTTTGTGAGGTTTACAAGAAAGATCTTCAAAGAAACCACCAGGAAGCAGATGAAAGGAGCAAAGAGAAGCAAAGTAACTTGCTTCATTTAAGAAGACAAGTCACTTGAAGAAAGAAAGTAAGAAAAAGAAGAAGGAGCAAGCTCAATCTCAAACACATAACAAAATGCAGCAAGGATGCATAAAAGAAATGAAAAGAAGTTGTGAGAAGTGAAGGCAAATTCACTTCTCAAAGTGACTTACCACCTGAAAAGTTAGTGAAAGAAATGCAATTTAATGCAAAATGAAATGAAATGGCATGATGTAAATCAAAACCAGAAGCACATACATGATGTTAATGATGCTATGAGATGATGCAAACATGAAACAAAGCATGGGGATGATCATACAAACTTTTGGATGCAAATGAAGCAAGTTTAGAACCATGATCATACATGAAATGTTATGGAATGCAAATGGCATACCACATGGCAAATACAAGATGCAATGATCAAACATGCTTCTAATATGTCCTAAGATGTCAAATGGATCAAATGGATGCACAAAATCCTATGGCAAGTCAAGGTATGAATGCATATGCAAGATGGATGCATATGGAAGCCCAAATTAGGGTTTATGATCAAAGCATCAAACACAAACCAAAATCATAAGCAAACATCAATAAAAAAAAAATTGAAAATGCACTCAAAGGATCCCTAATCCTATACTAACTCACTGCCCAAAGGAGAAGTTCCAACTCTTGACCTAATCCAAGTTATGATTTTCCTAAGTTTTCTAGGGTTTTAGGGTTCCTTAACAAGAAAATTACCAAACAAATTGAAAATGAAAGATCAAATCAAGGCCATTTAATCTCACAAACTACATGCTAAACACAATGCAATGCAAAAAGAATCAAGGCCCAACTCTCAATGGTTAGGCAGAAATGATTTTTGGAAGTTTGGATCAAAATAATGCATAAAAATGATTTTAATTCCATGAAAAATTCTCAAAATGCATCAAGATCAAAAAAGAAATTTGGTTTGAGGGTTGGACAATCTTTCTAAATGGTTTTAAATGTTTCATGAATTTTTTGGTGATTTATAAATACCTAAAAGTATTTTTTAATTAATTAATTCTCATTAATTAATTAAAAATAAACTTTTAAATATTTAAAAATACTTTTTTAATGCAAAAAATAAAAATAAAATTATTTTTGTGTTTTAAAAATTAGTGAAATCTCTGGCAAAAAATTTCATAATTTTTAAATGGCTTTTACTATTTTAAATAAAATGTGCAAAACAAATAAGAAAATATGAATTTAAAATTGAATTATTGGAAAGTATGCAGAATGAAGGGATGAGATGCAATCTGGGCAGGGAAGGCTTGACTGCGCGCGCAATCGAATGGTCCACATTCAGACTTCCTAATTTCTGATTTATGAATTATTTAATTAACTTAATTGTGATTAGGGTTTCTAATGATGAATCTCAGCCCTCCAAACACGCGCCAGGTCAACCAAGTCAACAGATCCAACGCTCAAAATTCAAATTTCATTAATTACAGGGATTAAACCCTAATTATTTTCAGGTGGCCGGAGAAGACCTCCGGTTGTCTTCTCCGGTGGGAACCCCACCTGAAAATTCCTAGAATCTTCAAAACGTAACTAAAATGAAATCTAAAAGAACAGAAATCCTTCCCACACCTCACTGAATCAAAACCCTAACACAAACATAATTTATATTTCATCAATCATACGAATCGAAACAAAACATTTTTTAGGGCAAGACTTTTAGAACACGATTAAACTCTCATCTCTCCACCATTTTCAAAACCAACAACATATTCATGACCAGGGAAGCATGTAGAAGCTATTAAGAACTTAAAAATCCATTTCTGGAAAAAAAAGTTCTTGAGCTACCTGAGTTTTGAAGCTTTCAGTTTGCAGCTTTCTGACTTCTTTCCTTTGTGCAATCCACTCCTTTTGGTCCCTTGATGATGTCTGGATGTTTAGAAGGAGTTTGTGGTGGCTGGTTTGAGAGTTTGAACAGGTTCTGTTCAAGCTCAGGTGAGAATCGTGTTCTTGATTCTTTGAGTTTCAGGTTGATTTTGGGGGTGCTTTGTGATCAGGGTGATGTGTTGAGAAGGTCTGTGAAGTTTGTTCAAGTGTTTGTGGTTTGTATGAAGAGTTTCGAAAGCTTTTGCTCCAAGGGTGGAAAATGAGAATGCTATGCTCTTGTGTGTTTCAGGCTGGCTTCTTGTGTTGTTTAACTTGCATTTGATTTGTATAAACAATGCTCATTGGTCAGAAGATGTGACATGCCCTTTTGTGATAGGTATGGTAGCTTTTGCAATTTTGTCAACTTTGTGTTAGAGAAAGCATGGGTCATGTTCTAGCCAAGTACAAGGGTGTGGGCTGCGCAGCATGGTGAGGGAAAAGGCTAGGATTGATCAGCAAAGTAGCTAGCAAGTGGATGAGATGTGATCATGAGTTTTTGCAACTTGACTTTGCTTTTGGTTTTTATGAAGGAAACTTGACCCATGGGCCATAAAACTTGTAATCCTTTGCCCCATTCTGATTTTTAAGACTTGTGTGATGTTTGTATAAGGATTAGACATCAGTTAGAAGTCACAAATTGCCTTGGTACAAGTTTTTGCAAGTTTCTCATTTGGTGCATAATTTGAAAATTTAGTGATTTTTGCCAACTTTGATGCACCATAACTTTTGATCCAAAATGAATTAGGTCATGTTCTTGTACTTTTTGAAAAGGGAAAGATCTATTCTACAACTTTCATGACCAAAGTTTTTCCATTTGAAGCTTTTTTTGAATCAAAAAGTAAGGGTTGAAAAAGTTGCATAAAATGACATTTCCATTAAAAGTCAAACTTGCCCAAAAAGTCAACTTTGCAAAAACTTCAAATTCTTCAATTTTGTGAACTTCCAACCTCTTCTATGATCAAATAAAGATCATACACAATCAAAAATGATGAAGAACACCCTTTGGTTGGGTCATTGGGGGCCTCAGATGCCCTGATTTTGCACTGACTTGTCTGAAAAGTCAACTCTTGATCAGATGACTTCCCCATGGAATTTCTTCATGAAAATTGATATGCATACTCCCTATACCATATAGAGACCAATAGAAACAAAAATGACCAAAAAATATGGAGTTATGGCCTCTGAAACCAAAACCCTAATTCTAGGTCATCTGTGCAGTCAAGCCTGGCTCTGCTTCCATACCAATCCCAGTTCTTGTGATTCTTTGGCATTCTTGACTTTGAGAGGATGTAATATGATATAAGAACACACATGGACCTCTTTGAAGTGATTGATGGCCTTTGGAGTGGCTCAAGAAGCTCTTGGATTGCTCAGATCACAAACCCTAGATGCAGATGACTTTGAATCTATGCAGTGAATCAAAAATGGGATATGAGATCTTATGATTGAGCTTATGTATATGAAATGATCACAAGCCCTGGTGTGAATGGGTGAGGGCAAATTTGGGGTGTTTACAGTTAGGGAAATAAAAAAAAATGTACACCCGCTGAGTTGAAAAGCCACATTGGACAGCTCAGGCAAAAAAGGGTATCCCGGTGGATTGAAAACCCGAAAGGGAGATCCACGCAAAACAAGGGAATAAGCGAACAACTGCGATCCGAGTTATCTGAACCACATCATCGTTTCGTACAACTTGACAATATCAGAAGGATATGAAACAGTCCCCTCATCCTCTCAGAAAGCCAAAGCAGAATGGAGAGTCTCGAAGACATGCTGGTCATAGCAGAAATGGAACTTATTGGGATGCCGTGCCCATTGCCATTAGGATAGTTTCTTTTCTCAATTTTATGGTGACTACCTCTTTCCAGGTGGTTACTTCCTGATGTAAATCTTTGCCTATTCAGAGGCCATTGAATAAAAAGAATATTCAGTCAAAAAGCTATGTGTGTTTATTTTTGTTTGCAAAATGTCCTGAATTTTTGGCAAAAATAGCATTGCATCTGAACGTGGTGATGATTTGAAATGAAAATGACATGCAGGGAAACTGTAACCCTCTTTGAGTGTCGGGTGACTATGGATGAACGGATCATACCAGGCAAGTCCCCGGGGCACACTTGTGTTTTTTGTTGTTGCAGGTTGCAGGATGGCGTCACATTCTCCCAAGCAATTTACTCTTCCCCAGTAGAGTATCTCCAGCAGAATTCTTCCCAAGCTAAGCCTTGGCAAGAAGCCCAAGCAATTTATTCTTCCCCAGTGGAGTATGCCTAGTAGGTATCTGAAAGCCTGACATCCCCAAGCAGAATTCTATCCCCAGCAAGGGTCACAGCCAGAGCTTAGAACCAGCAAATGTTCTCCCCAGCCAGAGCATTGTTGAAGCATCTCTCCAGCCACGTCTGAAGATGAATCTTCCCCACAGAGTTCATATTGGATTTTCACTTCCGTCAGTGAAATATTCCCCAGCGAAGTTTCCATTATGTTGGTCAATTTGATGATACAAGCAGGTATTCATCACCTTAGTCAGAGTTAGATATCCAGGCCTCCTGACTTGTCTTCCCCTGTAGAGTTGTAAATCTTGTGGCCAATCAGGCATTTGTTTATTGCTCGTCTACAATCTCCAGCACTCATCTGTGCTCTGGCTTTGTTTGTTGCTCGTCTGTATCTCTCCAGCACTCATCTGTGTTCGTACTTTATTGCTTCTCATCTGCATCTTTCAACACTCGTCTGTGTTATCTCTTTGGTATTGCTCGTGTGCTCTCCCTAACAGTGGTCCATGATTACCTTGATATTGCTCGTCCTCAATTCTTAACACTCATTTGTGTTTGATATTTGATATTTGCTGATGCTCGTATGCAATTTCCAGCACTTGTCTGTTTTGATATCTGTTTGAAGCTCATCTGCTTTGTTTGGATACTCGTCTGTATCATCTCCAACACTCGCATGTGTTTGGTATGTAATCTTTGTTGATTCTCTGTTTGAAGCTCGTCTGCTTTGCTTGGATACTCGTCTGTATCATCCCCAACGCTTGTCTGTGTTTGATTACTTTGTTTGAAGCTCGTCTGCTTTGTTTGGATACTCGTCTGTATCATTCCCAACACTCGTCTGTGTTAGCTTATATCTGTATATGTGTGGATTTGCTGATTATCCTGGTACTCTTCTGTATTGCTACTCCAAATGCTCGTCTGTGTTTGAATTGCTGGTATTCGTCTGTACCAGTGGCTGATGCTCGTCTGTATCATTGCCTGAAGCGCTCGTCTGTGTTTCTTAGATCATTGTCTGATACTCGTTTGTATCATTGACTTTTGACACTCGTCTGTGTTATCCTGATGATCATCCAATACTCGTCTGTATTGAAGAGGTTAAAACTCCTGACTGTGGGAATGAATGTCAAAATGGTTACCGGTCCTGGCATAACAGGAATATTCGAAGGAGGCTCGTCTGTCTCAAGCACCAATTATTATTGTTGCACCTGGCGTAACAGGTTTGCTCAAAGAAGACTCGTCTTTCTTATACCATATATCCACGGATAATATATGAAGAAGGTTCGTCTAACTTGTTTATGCATGTCTATCCCACAGACTTTAATGCATCCCGATCCTGGCGTAACAGGTATATCCGAAGGAGATTCGTCTGTCTCAAGTCATATGTTTGCAGTGTTTGAGGACTCGTATGTCCAGTTCCTGGCGCCACAGGATTGTTTGAAGAAGACTCGTCTGTCAAATCATTCCTATTCCAGATATCAGTTTCAACTTGGAAGAAGCTCGTCTGCTTTCTTCTCTCCTTCAGTCACCAAAGCGTCATTTGGTTGGGTTTATTTCCCAGTGTTGCATTCTTTGTCAGAGTGAAAATTTCTGGTCTTCTTGGTATTCAATCACAGTTTATCTTGAACGGTCGATAGCACGTGTTATCGTCCTTTTCAGATTAATAGTTGTTTGAATAGGGGCGGCTGTAACACCCCAAATTTTCCCTCTTCATTTTAAGCATCATATCACATCATATTCATCATGAACATATCATTTTCTCAGCATCCTAGCATGGAAAGATGAGGCATAACATTCTTCATGTCCTAGCATCAAGCATATGGTCAACTGTGGAGGCTCTTGAGGCATCACAAGCCATGACAAGGGTCCCAATGGATTTATACAAGTCCTATGAGGGGTCTACACTCCATTTACAATATCAAGTCCATTCATAAAAGCTCATAAGGTTGCATGATCACCAGAGGTCTCGGGATAAGGCAAAGCTCCTATAAAAGGCACCTAAACTAGGGTTTGAGATTAAAGAATCAAAACTTCACAACTTTGGCCATTTCCTTTGGGAAAAGTATTCTATATGTCAAGAGGATCCTAGGTGTCAATTTTCATGAGAAAATTCCATGTGGAAGTCAGAGAATGCCTCAGTTGCTTACAGATGAAGTAATTGGTCAACTGTGCCCTTAAAAAGTCAACTGTGTGATTTCAAGGGGTCTAACCCAATTTTTTTGGCCAAGGGGTTTCCTTACAATGTTATAAGAGGTTTGGAATGATCAAAGTTCAAGAATTATGGAGATTTTAAGCTTTTTGCAAAATTGGTACAAAGTTGGTTTTTGAGAATTTCCAAATTTGGCAACTTTTGCCGTAATTTTCAAATGGCCTTAACATGATCAAAAATTCTTCAAATGGACCAAAGTCAAACATGAAAGTTGGATATTAAGGGCTCCCATTTTCAAAAAGTACAATTACTTTTTCATGGGATTTGTGGTTCATCCTCTAGCCTCTTCGAAAATTTGGTAAATTTAGGGCAAAATCAAGTTTTCATGCATGCAACCAAAAGCAAAAGTGTTTAAAACTTAATTGTATGACTTGGTATGGTTCAAGTTTTATACCTAGGATAAAATACATCACATTTGGATCATTTTGCTCAAGAGAAATTCACATTTTCGTGCACTATAAGAAAGTCACTCCAAAAATGCAAAATTGGCCAAATCATGAGAAAGGTGTGATTGCTTTGATCCAAGGGCCAGAACTTGTGGGATTTTGATCAAGGGTTGGAAAAGCATTGCACATGGGCTGAGAATGCAAGCAAAGCACGAGGGTGACATGCTTATCTCACAATTTGCAAATTATGCAAAATCACAAATATCTCATGATCCACACGTGCAAATCACACAATTCTTTCAGTATTGCATTGTGAGAGCATACTTAAGCAGATAGTGTTTCAGAATTGGCAACCACTCTCTCATTCTCTCATTTCCAAGTTCTTGCAACATTTGCATTTTCTCTCATTCCTCTTCATACACTTGATCAATCTCAAAACCAATTGTGGATTCATGATCATTGAGAGCTAAGGATCATTAATCACCTACTCTTGCAAGCTCTCTCTCAAGTTTATCAACATTGCCATTTCAGGGCAGGTGTGAGCATAGCTTCAGATCCAGCTACTTTCAAAGCTTTAGATGCATTTATTTTTCATCTAGAGTGATTGTAGAGTGATTGGCACGCATCATTCGGTCTTCTATCTCATTGAATCAAGATCTGCAACTCAGGTATGGTTCCAAATCTTGAGATCTAGAAATGAAATTGATGATGTGTTTTGTAATCCTTGAAGTACACTGATCATTCTTCACTTTGTATTTTAGTAAATGGTGCATTATTATGTGAGATATTCGAATTCAAAGTTTCTTGGTCAAATTTGTTTTGGTTCGATCCCTTTGTTTCATTGAGTTTTAGAAGATTTTAAGGTCATATTCGAGTTCAACGTGGCTTAATTAGTGAATCTGGAGTTGATTGTTCATTTTTGTGGTGTTTTATGCTTCTGTGTTGAATTTCGGTGCCGGAGCCCTAGCTCCGGTCACCGGAAACTGGGTTTGTGAACTTAGGGTTTGTGAGGAAGAAGACAAGCCAGCAGCCATTGGATCTGCCCAGCCAACGCCCAGGATTGATTCCACGTAGCCCTAACACCCCACCTCCATCTCACGTGTTATGTTATTTCATTTAAATACAATTTTTTACGCACACACCACAGTTACCATGTGTCTCTCCACTCACAATCATCTAAATAGCCACGTCAATTAATGACCAGCATCACCACACGCGTCTGATCAATCCAGCGTCCCTTGTTTTTTCTTATTTTTTCCACTGAATATTCACCATAAATAGCATATTCCTACGCCAGCTCTTGGGCCCTCCATGCTATGCGCACCCCCCTCCAATCTCAGCCCAATCTACTTCAGTACAAAACCCTTGCTATTGGCACCCCCACTTTAATTTCTTTTTATTTCTTTTTCTTATTTTATTTTCTTTTATTCATTTTAGTTTCTAAATATTAAAAATAGTTATGATTATCCAAAAATCCCAAAAATATTCATGAGTCATCTTTGAAGTGTCTTTTATTTTTCTATATTTTTATTTTCCATTTTTTTAATTTCCACGTGTCATAATTAATTCCTTATTTCAATTAACTTCTTTTTAATCCTTTTGTGAGTACACTGTCTTGTCCATTTTCTATGGAGTTCATTATTTTGAATTTTGTTTTCATTCTTTTTGCTCTGGATTCCTAAGATAATTTACTTCTTGTGTGATTTTCCCCCTGATTTGTAGAAATTTATTCCTTGGGTCTTGGTCCTTTGACTTGTGTTGGAAGTTATTAACCCTAGTTTGTGTTCTTGCCTCCATTTGACCTAGTTTGCTTCTGAATTTTTCCAAACCCTTTTGGCTCATTGATATACCATGTTTGAAGATCATTTGACTTGAATGGTGGAAATTTTTAGATGCTTGGTTGATTTAATGTGTATTTTTGTTCTCACCTTGTCCCATTTTGCTTCTTTTGGTCCTTTAGCTCTCTTATAAGCTTAGAAGGGCACTTGTGCCAACTTCTTCTTCTCATTTGGGGTTATTTTGGGGTATGGGCACCTTCCTGGTCCTAGATTAGGGTTTGTGTCTTAGAAATTTTGGTGTCTTTCTTACCTTTAAGTTCTTTCATTTCTTATGTGTGCTTTCATTTCTTCCTTACTTCTTTCACTCCCATTTTGTGATTGTTTGGTATTGTGTGTCCATTCTCTTCATCTTTCTATCTTCTTAAGCCCTTCTTCATGTTGTTTTGGTTCTGATTGTGCGCATTGAGTCCATGTTAGTGCATATTTGCTTTGCATCCTCCTTAAGTGTGCATTTGTTTTCATATGTGTTTCATATTGCATCATGTTGATTTGTGAGCTTCATCTCTTATTCTTTTGAGTTGCATTTGCATTATGCACTTGTACATATCTTTTCATTTCTGTTTGTATGATGATGGCTTGTTATTTTATTCATTTCTTTTCACTTGTATGCATATTACTAACCTTGCAGGGGCTATGGTAAGTGTGAGGTGTGGAAGTTGAGTTCCACATCTCCAAATCTCATCTTTTTCTTATCATTTCTTTATTGACTAACCCTTTGCTTGTTGGGCTTAGGCCTTACTCATCTCTTCTTCTATCCTATTCTTATCTTCTTCTTTCTTTCTTCATTAGGATAGAAACCTCACTAACCTTAGGACATCCATGCATGTTAACACTTAGGATTCTTTAGTCCCCTTTTAGAATTTTACCTTTGTGATCCTTTGGTGCTTTCTCTTCTCATCTTCAAACTCAATTCTAATTCACTTAATAAAGGTTGAGTACTTTCATGTGACATGAGACTTTGCTACGAGATACTTGCACGCGTTCCGTTTCGGGGCGAGGTGTGAGTTATCCCTCGTGGTGGATAGGTCTTAGCATGAGTACCTCACAAAGAAAAGCTAAAAAACACTTCTTAACCAAAAAACCACAAAAATACTTAATAATGGTAATAGGCCAGTATGTTTGAGCCTCCACTTGTGGGACTAGCTTTGGGGATTTCCTCCATAGATAGGTGTGCCTCTTGCGCATTCCATTTCGGGATGAGGTGAGATGTACACATCCCATTGAGTAAGACTTAGGTACACTTACTTATGCAAACTCCACTCATAAAAGCTTTCATAAAAAACACAAACAAACAATAAGCATCTTTCCTTCGGGAATTCTTTTCTCATCTCATTCGCTCTGTACGCGAACTTGCTCCTACTTGTCACTTTGCAAGACGGTTACGCACTCGTCGTCCGAGTCTGCAACACCTGAGCAATGGCATAGGCAGTTCAAGCCTTAATTCACAAGCAATTTCCTTGTTACCCCTAGTCAGGGGAACTACGGTGTCTCTGATCCTCATTGTCCTGATGAGGTACGTAGGCAGCGGGATAGGGCCCGTTCGAGCACAATCTTTATTTTCCCTACATTTTTTTTTTCTCTTTGATTTCTTTCTCAGTTCTTTTATCCAATTCAGTTTATTTTCTTCGCAGCAGCTTTCATTTCTTCACCCTTTGAAACAATTTCTTTGCAAGCGTGGATCCTGTCGGGTACAGCGGACGATCTGGGTGTTAATACCTTCCCAGGTCGTAACCGACTCCCGAACTCAGTCTCTTTGGTTCGTAGGATCCGTGTCCTTCCTCTTCTTTCTTCTGGTTTATGCAACATTACCATTCCCTTTCTTCGGGATAAAAAATGCATGGCTGGAGACTCTATTCTTTTCCACGCCACTTCCGCGTTTGTACCAGGATGGAAATCCGGGGAGCGACACTTAGAAATCAAGAAAATCATGACTTACCATTTTTGGAAATTTAGGGTTTCCAAAAATGGCAAGTTTTGGCTATTTTGCAGCCAAGTTCAAGAGATAACTTCTCCCAAAATAAAAGACAAATGAAAATTGCACTTGGGCTGTTTGAAATCGTGCATCATAAACTTCAAATCCATAGGTGGAACATGTTCATAGCATTAAAATTTAAGAAGTTATGATCATCCAAAGTTTGAACAAACTAGGACAAAACCAAGGCAAGCCTTGCATCCTGCGCGCGTGCCAGGCCAGGCAATTTGTCAAACAGTTGGTGTGTCATAAGTATTTCTATTTTTATACATCAAAATGACTTCAAATGAATGTTGTTCCTCTACATGTTTCATACAAGATTGATGTTTGGCAAATTTTCATATGATCAATGTTTCATGGGCATATGAGGGGTCAAAGTAGCGAGGATGAAACTGAAAATCCATAAGCCATTTGCCCAAGGCATGCCCATATTCTCAGGCCCATATATGAAGTCTTGTTGCATTGTATTCAATGACATTTTTGAACCATTTCAAAGCCACATCTCATTATGAAGTTTTCTCTTTAATTTGATCCCAAGAATACCTCAATTTGATGACTTGAGCTCGAAGAAACACTCCATGAAAGATCACAATATGCAATCTGTTTTCTTGCAATCCAAGGAAATACATGTCATGCATAATTCAGTTCAGCCTAAGTGTATAGTCCATTTTTGAATCATCCAAGCTCATCACAAGTAGATGGCAATCTCATGTATGCATAACCACACCAAGTATCATGCACATCTTTGCAATCCAAGCCAAATGACATGCTTCACACATAATCCTCATGTTGCACTACTATGATCAAACCAATCCCATTGCACTTTATTAATCCTCATCGGAAGTAACATGAATATTGCCACACATGATCATATTCGAGCAAAATGAATTCAGTTACATCATTGGTTCATACACCTTCAAATTGAGCTTTTCACCTCAAGTTAAGAACTAACTCTAGTTCTAACCATCAACTAGAGTTAGTTATAACTAACTATGGATATAAAAGGATCATCCATAACTTAATTTCACTAGAGCTTCATTTGGATCATAATCACACAAAGAACTTCATCATTTTGCTCTGATTTTTCTCTAGTTTTGTGAAGAATTTGCACTGGTTCTTTCTTCGAGCTAGCTTCACCTGCATCAATCCTATTTCAATCTTCCATTATTCATCACCATCTTCATTTTTTGGCTCGAAGCACACAAAATATTCATCCTGTTTGTTCTGAATTCTCTCTGGTTTTTGGGAGAAGATCTCATTGCATTTTTTGATTCAAAGCTTCACTACTACCTTAACACATTGCACTCTTCATCTGCTCTTCATCATCATCAAATTGTGCATGTTTTCCATGGCCTGAGTAGATTGAATCTTTATGATCAAGCTTCTTTAGAGACTCTGCATTTTCCACAGCTTGCCAAGAATTCGAAGCCTTCAGAGCGTTTATTTCATTCAACAAAGATTAAGACACACATCATCAAGATTTGGAGTCTTTTCTCTGGTATTCTTCAACACCTGAAGATCTGCAATCTCAAGTTTGATCTTGAATTCCAATTGCACGATTTAACTCTTTTCTTGCTTGTTTTATATTGTTTAAGGCTTAATAGAAGCTTGTGAGATCTGGCTAGTTGATATGCACACTAAGTGCATAGTTTCAGTTTTTAGGGCATGATATTATCCTCTTCGATTTGAGCAATAGTTGTAGGATAAATGAAATTTGAGGTGAGATTCTTGAAGTACATGGCATAATAAACATTTTCATGGCTTTGGTTTTGATTTTGGTGAGGTTTCAAACTTGAGCTCCCTTGAGGTCGCCGGAGAAGACGATCAGAAGTCTTCTCTGATCACCTGAATAGTGCCCTAACAATTAATGTGAGAATAAATCACGACCATTTGATCTATTTCATCCTGCGTCTCATAAGAAGCCAACGCTTAAATGAAGCATGTGAGCTTCACGTGTGTTTTATGTGAGTGATGAGTGTTACTATGCATGTCATCCACCTCCATGCCATGTGTCTTCATTTGTTAGCCTTCTGATAAGTGTACTTGGACTTTGTTAGCGTATGTTGGATGTATCTGAGGGTCTAGATAGAAGTCAATAGTTGACTGAGATTCTACCACAATTGTGTGATCAGCATGCCATTGGACTGGGCTCATTTTGTTAATCACACCCTTCCTTGCGCAAGCCCAATTAGTTTCAACATAAAACCCTTACTGAATGCACCCTCCACCTCAATTCATTTCTTTTTAATTTTAATTTTATTTCCATTCCAATTTCAATTTCATAAAAATAACAAATCAATTCCAAAAATTCCAAATAAATTCATACATAATCTTTGATATTTTCCCAAATTTTCCATATATTTTAATTTCCATTTTCTTTTATTTTCTGACCAGAATTAATTTCCCAAGTAATTTTCTCTTATTTTATCCATTTAGGAACACTAGTCCTTCTCCATTTTATTTCTCCCAAAATAAAATAACTTGAGTTCATTCTTTTTTCCTTATTCATAAGACACATTAGGGGTCCCAAAAATATTTATCCTTTAATTTTTAGGTCATCATTTGTACCATTTTGAGGCCATTGTTTGAGTTTGTTTCTTCAAAACCAAAATCCACTTTGCACCTTCATTTGAGTGAATTAAAATGTGATTTTTTGTGAGATATTTTAGGGGTTGTTTGTCCCTGGTTTATGACCTTGAATGTCTATTTTCATAATTTTTCCGTGTCATTTGTTTTTTTTTAATCCCTTGTCTTGCAAGTCACTTTTTGGTCCTTATTTCTCCATACTTCTCACTTCACTTTGATAAGGAATTTATGCCATTAATTTAAGATCATCAATTTGAGACCCTAAGGTCCTATTGGATGTCTTTAGATCACTTATATCCATTTTAGGTCCTCACAATTTGAGACCCTGGTTTTTTTTTGGAGAGTTCAGGTTTCATTAATCATGTTTGACGTTTTCTTCTAAGTCCCTTTCTTCCTTTAGATATCACATGTTCAATTCTCATTCTTTCATCCTTCAACCTTATGTTTGAATCTTTCTAACTTGAATCTCTTTCTTCCCATTTTGGTTTTCATATTGAGACACTTTCATTTAGTGTTAGGTTCTGGTTTTAACATTCACCTTTGAACTCATTCAAGTTTACCTTGCACTTTCATTCAAATGCTTCATCTAACTCCACCTTGCTTTCTATTAGAGTTTAGAACTTCATTAGGGCATAGTTTGTTAATGTTTGATATTATAACCTTATAATACTTTAATAGGGTTTAGCTAATTACTTTAGAAGCTTTTTATCATGTAAGATCCTTTAGCTTTAGGTATTAACCCTAGGAGGTGCTTAATGCCCTTTCCTTAGCTAGTTTGAGCTATTTTAAGCTTTTGTCATGCTTTATGTGTTTAACATGCTTTGTAAAGCTAACTTTTGTTTTGTAGGGAGGTTGAGGTAATCCTTGCTATATACTACTTCCTCATATTCTTTATGCCTTCTAAATGTGTTTGTCTTAGCACTTGGTGCTTTGCTTGTATAGGCTATTCCCCTTTTTAGAAACAACTTAACTTCCTTAGGAAGTAAGTTGAGTTCTAATCCTATTTTTTTTCTTCTTTTCCTTTCTCATTAGGATTAGAAAACCACACAAACCATTAGGATCTCCTTTTGCATGCAATAAACAATTTAGGGTTGTGTGTTAGTCCCCTTAGTTTGTCTTTTTGCAACTTGAGTCCTTCTTTCTAATATCATAAAGAAAAACAATAAAACACCTAATAAAGGTTGAGTGTTCTCATACGACATGAGACTTTGTTGTGGGTTACTTATAAACGTCATGTTTCAGGGCGAGGTGTAAGGCATCTACCATGATGAAGAAGTCTTAGTATGAGATTGTTTCAAAAACAACAAACAAAACACTTCTCTAAAAGACAACAACAAACAATAAGCATCTTTTCCTGTAGGAATTCTCTTCTCATCTCATTCACTCTCAATGCAAACTTGCGATGACTTGTCTCATTTGCAAGACAGTAAACGTACTCGTTCAAGGAGAGCTTGCAACACCTGAGCATAGGCATAAGCAATTTCAGCTATAAAAACACGATAAATAGTTCCCACCTTAGTTAGGCGAACTACGTCGACTCTGATCCTCATTTTTCCGATGAGGTAAGTAGGCAGCGGGGTAGAGCCCGTTTGAGCACATTCTTTATTTTCCCTACATTTTCCCTTTTCGTTCTCTTTTCCAATTCCATTTCTCATTCCATTTCCAGTTCCAGGTCATAACCGACTCCCGAACCCAAATCTTTGATTTGAAGGACCTTGTCCTTTCCTTTTCTCTTAGGTTTGTGCAGTAATACTTTTCCCATTCATTCAGGATAAAAATGTCTGGTTGGCGACTCTACCATTTCAGCGCCACTTTCGTGTTTGTACTAGGATGAATATCCCGGGAGCGACAGTTTCCAAATAAGTATTCAACATGCAGCGTAAAATATTTTTAAATCCACATCAATCGACTTTGATTACAAGAAAATGTTTTGCTAAAAGAAATAAACAAAATAACATCGTCCCGACACCCAAAGCGATGTATCTGAGCCGACATCCTAACAACGTGAAGTACACTGACTTCACTGACCACCACTCGACATATCCTGGTCACCTGCATGTTACCAACATAAAGGCAAAATTCAAACAGAAGGGGTGAGATACTTACATAACAAAAGAGTAATATAATAAGAATTAGTAAGTATAAAAAAACACCACTTCTCGACAAAAATTATTCAACCACCTCATATACACAACAACATCATACAAATCAACAACATCATGTACAACAACAACAACATTATGTACAACAACAACATCATATACAACAACAACATCATATACAACACCAACATCATGTACAACAACAACATATGCAACAACAACATCAATCATGCAATGAAACCCTACTCGACTCTATGCATGCAGTACCATATCCGATCTCTATTTCCAGATCTAGTTCCCGTTGGAACTCTCGACCCTTCTTTCATGGTCTAGTATGATCCCTATTTCATGATCAAACCCTCGACCCTAATTTCATGGCCATGTACGATCCTTATTTCATGATCGCACCAACAACATAATAACTAACATACCCCACCTTGGTATGTCATCCAACTATGCAACATGTCATGCAACAACAATGACATACATGCATACTTACAATGATTACATCATACAACAACAACAATGATCCACCACAACATCGATCAATATTCAATGATTCATTACCATCACGATTATCATGCAATCTTAACATATAATCACATAATTCAACTTAGATCAAGACAACACAACACAACATATACTACAACATATCACATACTCATGTATCATCAACAAACATATGAAACACATCATCGCAACAACTACTCATAACAACAACAACATCAACACCAACAAACATATCAATTATTTTTATAGTCAAGTTATACTAATTATCCCTACCATTATGTGTATAACTCATCTTTCACTACCTCCTCCTACACCACGTCAATTCCTAAGCATTACTAAAAATCAACATTTCATGCTCTAGTTCTCGCTCAACGAGGGTCATTGCTCGCCAAACAAGCAACTCACTAACTCTTTACTTTTCCACAATTTAACTTGCTCTCTAAGCGATCTCTAGCTCACTAAGCGAGCTCTGTGATTTCTCAAATCGCGCCTTTGCATTTTGCAGTCATTCTGCTACGAAAAACCATCTCATTAACACACCAATACCAACTAGAATTCACAGAAATCACAAATTTTACCATCTAATTTACGTAAATATAAACAACTAATTAACACAAATCTCCTTCAATCCACCAAAACATCAACCCTAATCCTCAACCTACCCAATTCCCATCATACAACCCTTTAGAGATGGAAGAATCCCAACCTTACCTTGGTTTTGTCGAGAATTTCTCTTCCTCGCGGATCTTCTTCATGATCAAGCATTTTCCTCTTCTTCTTCTTTTCACAACTTTTACGATCATTCTTTTTCTTTTCCCCCAAAATACGATCCTTTTCTCTTTTTACCACTTAATACCTTAGACTAATTTAGGGACTTCCACTCTTACCCTCACTAAACCCACCAAATGACCACCTTGCCCTCTACTTCATATTTTATTCCATTTATTTTATTACTTAATAATACAATTATCCACCACAATATAATTCTCAATTTAAAATTATATTCAATAATCTATTATTCTATACACACCAACACACAATATTTTGAATAAAATAGTTAAATAAAATTTGGGGCATTACACCAAACATGTGTGATATAACCACAATAGTTTAGCACCCAAGAATCTATACATCCATCCCTTAGACAATAGAATTATGCCTAATTCTGATGTGATGCTCTTTCAAAGGATATGACATCTTTCCAAGGATCATACAAAGAGATCTACAGACAAAGATAGGTATGTTTAAAACAGTCTTCAGATCTCTAAGCAACTACTTTCTTAACAATGCCTTGAGTGGACTTGAAAAGGAGTCTCCAAGTATCATTAGCACAATTAATAGAAGCAGATAGACATATATCCCCAACACCATATGATATATCTCCAGAGAAGAGAAACTTTCTCAAACATAAGGAGTTATCAGATAGATAAGCAGCGAATACAAACTCCTCATAAACTTCAAGTGTCACAAATTAGCCTTAACAATATCTCTAGGTGACACCAACAACTATATGTTTGAAAATAAATCAAACTTGTCACATCAGCAACACACCACCATGCTACCACATCAGAATAGTCCATCTTCCACTTCTAGGGACTATTCACACAACACACAACTTTTCAGTATAAAACTCCTACCTAGACCACGTGTAACATCCCATTTTCCATCCTTGAATTAAAATCAGAGTTTACAAAAACTTTCCACATAACGGGATATCACATTTTCAACTTTCAAACAAATTCAAATTAAAGGATAACATACTTAGTACATAGCACTTTTCAAGAATAATCATAAACCAACTTCATAAAACTCAAATGATTCAACTTTATAAAACATCATGCAGAGGATTTGATAAAACAACTTGTAGCATCTTTATCCAACATAAAACAACATCAAAATAACCAATGAATATTCTAAAATACTTCAATTAAAATAAAATTCAGCATGCAACAAATTCAACAAAACAGACACGCGTCATCCCCCCGAGTTCTACGTATCAGAGCGACACACCACCGACTTGACTAAAGGTAACCAGATACTCCTCTTGATTACCTACACGTTTCTAACACAAGGACAAAATTCAAATAGAAGGGGTGAGTTATAGATAATTATAAACAATATATGAAAAACAATACATAGATAAGGATCACAAACAATTCACCACTTCACAACATCAACCAATCAACAAAGCAACAATAAATCAAAGAAATGTGACTCAATGCGACTCGGCTAATTATGCATGTGGTACCATTAGGAGTATAACTCCCAACATAAAATTATTTGTCAGTTTATCGAGGCATCAAGGCACAAACCTTCAACTTTCAACTTAATTTGCCAATCCAGGCCAACATGGTGTGAGCAACGGCTCCGACATAAAATGCAAATGATCTACATGACATACACGACTTTATAACGCAAACAACATAACAACATGAGCAACACTAAAATTTGTATGACATAAAAAACTTTAAAATCGACTTTGGCTTATAAAGACTTCAACATAACAACTTTGAGATTTTCCGTAAACCAGAACCACTTACCAACTCATATGTACCTGTAACACAACTTTACGACATATTTTCAACAAAACAACGCAACAAAATCAACAATTAAATTACCCGACTTACCCCGACAAATTTCGTTAAATTCCGAGCAACTAAGTTTTTTTGCCTAATTCGGCTAAACCAACTAAGCCAACATTGTTTTGAACATTTTGCGATTTATCACGAATTTATTACAAATCTTGAAATTCTGTGTTCTAATAAATATTATTTGTCATAAAATACATCTCTACTAACTGTTTCTACTAAATTTCTAAATCTACTATTTTTTGTCAAAAACTATATAACACAGTGTTAATTATAAAACAATTTCTTATTGTTCGTATTACAAGTGCTCTGAATAATAACTTCTTAATACCAATTTCTGGTTCTTATTAACATACCATTTCATGAAATTAGAGGATTTATAATTAGGATCTATAAACATGATATGAGGTTAATTGGATTATTATTATTAATTAATTTGATACTATGAAAAACTAAGTTCCCCCTTTATTTACAAGGTGGCTTGCGCCACCCTTCAATGTAACCATTAGTGGCTTGCACCACTTTATATAAAGCAATGTGGCACCTGCCACATTATGAAGTGGCTTGCACCACTTTATGTCTTTGCCACCAACCAAATTTTGTGGCACCCGCCACATGAGGCCATGGCTTACGCCATGTGCCTCTAGGGAGCAAGTGGCTCCCGCTGGTCCTTCCACTATTGGTCTTTGTTATCGTCCCCAAACCAACATTTTTCCATGATTTTCATGCAACACAGTAATATCAACAACAATCAACACAACCAGAACAACTTCTAACCAACAAAATCAATAATCGGACAACCAATTTCACACAAACAAACATTGCAAAAATAACCTACAAATCTTTATACACAACATCAAGATCAACAAAAACATAACAACCTAGCTACTCAATCACAATATCGATTTTCATACCCGATTATAAGGATCGAACCCACCCTTACCTTACATTGGATTGAAGGTAGTCCTAAATAATTGAATTCCGGTTGTCGTTCCTTTTTTCCCCTTTCTCTCATGATCGTGCAAAAATTCTGACTTCTCACTTCTACTGATACAACTTACTTCTAATACTTTTTCTTTTTATTAAAATAACTAATTATTATAATTACTAATGGGCCTAACAATACCACCCCCTAGTTTACTAATTCGGACACGATTTCCAAGCCCACTAACCAAACTACTACAACAATTATAATATTATCTCTAATAATATTTATACGGCTTCCGATTTAATTTTCCAACTTTTAGACTTAATCAACCACAACATAAATTATACCGAATAAACACAAATAATTAATTAAATATTCAATAAAACAATTAATTAAATATTTGGGTGTTACACCATGAACCATAAAGTATCCCCCTTGGATCTCATCCAGAAACAAACTAGGATGCCTGCTCTGATACCAATTGAAATTCTGGTATGACAGACTCAGATGTCGAATAAGATGTTGAGACATTTGATCTATTACTAATGAACATGGAAAGGCACAAACAACAATAGTATAATATTCTGATATACCAGATTCAAACATTATTCAGGATGTATAGAAATCTAATATGACATTCTGCCCACATACTGCATAAAACAAAAAAGAAAAGCTATAAAGAACATATTCAAATTGTTAACCCAGTTCGATGCAAACTCATCTACTCTGGGGGCTACCAAAATAGGAAGGAAATCTACTATGTAGTATCAATTCAAGGACTTCTCAGGAAACACCTACAGTTTATCGTCTTCTCACTTAAACACTACCAATGCAACTTCTACTTAGGAACTCCTAAATATGAGAAACCCATCCTCACTTCCAATCACCTCAGTGATGTCTCACAGTCCCAACACTCAGTTGTTGATATTAACAGCTCTTTACCCAACCAACAATTCAAACCAGAAGTCACACTTCCATGACAACATCTAAGAGTTGCTTAAAAGCTTCCTCCAAGAGCAATCCACCTCTAACTTAGCAGCTTCGAGGTTTACAAACTAAACAGCCACGACATCGAGCCTTGTTGTGGACGGCTGCCACAAGAACATAACTCTAATGATATGTCTATTACATTTTTGGTTGGTTGGTTAAACCTAGGTTACAAGGTTTTTTTTATAACCTATTCCCAACTGGATTTGGGCCTAAAAAATACAGCATAACAACTACTACAATAATGTAGAAAAATCTGCTACAAATAAAAAGATCTTCAAATCAACAACTCCCTAAAATATCTCTAAATATAGAAACTCTATATTTTTCAATATTTGATTTTTGTCTTCAATGTAAATTTGAGTCTTCAAGATCTTTTAAAATCAGCGCCAATTGGATTGTTTCATATCCTTTGAATATTCTTTTTCTTTTAAATCATAACAGAATCTTCAATCCTCTTCTGTAGTTCATGATGTCGAATGAAATGTCTTGACATCTTCTTCGACATGTTGTTCCAAATGTTGAAACACTTCAACACAACATGTTTGGGCGCACAATAGGGCTCCTTTCTTAAACTATTCTTTATTTTTAAAAGATCTTGTACATATACATTGATGCTATATTTGTTTTACGAAATTAATGCTAACCTTAAAATACAGAACTTACATATAAAAAATATAAATACTAAGGGCTTGTGGATTATTGTGATGCTGATTACACTAGAGATAAACTTGAAAGAAAAAACACTTCTAGAAGCTTCCAGTTTCTATGAGACAACTTGATCTCATGGTTCAGCTGTTGCACCCCAAAATTTCCCCTCTCTTCCATAACCCTAACTAGTTTTTGCTTCTCATTCATATGCATCTCTAGTAGGTCATAATCAATCATGCATTTAACTGAGCTACTAAGACATCATATTATAGGTTTATTCTTGTGATTTGGGTTTTCCCCATTCAGAGGTGATTTCATTGAACTCAAGTTGAGGCAAAGGTTGAAGTCTCATCAGTATGAGTTTCTTCACTCGAGGTTCATCAAGTCACAAGATGCTTAGGGTTTCATTATTTATTCAACTAAAAAGGATTTGAATTAGGGTTTTGGTCGTCTTCAACTTCTCAAGGCACTTATTCTTTCAATGTGCATATAAAACAAGGAGAACTAGGGTTTTCTCACTCATGATTTAACTTGTTAAGCACACACCATTTTAAGATCATGAGATTAGAGGTATATGTCAAAGACATCTTGATGGTCATGTTTTGTTCCATATTCTAAGTCTTGTCTTTATCTTCAAGTTTTCCTCATTGCGTTATTTTTATGTTGAGATCATTGACCATCTGTAACAACCGAAATTTTGCCCACTTATTTATTACCAGTTTCAAGTAGCTTATGCTTATTTTCCATGTCATTTAGCATATTCTTTCATACATTACATTGCCTTCAAATAATAGGCCATAGGAAAAGAAAGCATGCATCATTGGTGTTCCTCATAAGGCCAAGGATCAAGGTGATTTTTCTAGGAGAAATTCAGGATGAATTCTTCCCCCACATCTTGTTATTTGGGAATCAGGCATTTATTTTGCACGACAATTAAGTGCTAAGAAAGTTGGGCCACAACAATGAATTTCATGCGATCGAGCAAATATTTGATTCATGACAAGGGTTATTCAGTGATAATATCAATTTTCAGGTCTCATAAGAAAAATAAGCTCAAAACAAAAGATCAAAGTCAGATATCCAAGACTTCCCACCAAAAGGGAAAAATTCAAATTTTGTACTAAGTAACCGGTTACTACCAGGAGGTTAACCGGTTACTACGCGCAATTTTGCCAAAAAAATTCAAGTTTTAACATAGAGGGATTTTTACATTTTTCACTTCAACTTTGCACTTCATTCTAGCTTTCCCAAGGGAATGTTCTAGAACAATCCACCACTTTCCAAGGGAAGGTTCTAGAAGTTTTCTTAACCAACTTCTAACCATATTCCTAAACCTCATTCCCAAGCTAATTTCTTAACTTCACTCCTAACCTAAACAAAACTCCAAGACTAAGAGGTATATAATCATTTTTTGGAAGTGATTATTGGAAGAGTTCATCAAGGTTTTCATCAAATCTCATTTATTTTGCATATTCTTGTGGAAGAGCTCCGGATCTACGAATTTCTCGTCAATAACGTGTTGATCTCTCTTTGCAACAATTACCAAAGCAAACCTCAACTTTGTAGGTTGGTGAAATACATAATCACTTATGTTTTAAGTTATTTCGCATTCTCTCGACATGTGTATTCATTGCATTTTGTTGATTATTTTATGCATTAATTAATTGGATCATTAGGATTATGATCCTGAATTTGTTTGTGATTCAAATTGGTGATGAATTGGGGCATGTGGGTGTAAATTTCGTGTTTATGTGATAGGCATTGCATTAGGGACTTATTTGAATAAGCTGCTGCTGAATTTTCCCTTAGAATGCATAATTTTTTATTATGGTTCCAGAGTAACCGGGTTACTACCAGGACGATAACCTGCTACTCAGTGCATTTTTGCGTAAAACGTTGGTTTTTGAACTAAGTAACCTGTTACCCCTAGGCTGGTAACCGGTTACCACTAAACCAAAATGGAAAATTCTTGCATTTTATTTTATTTTTGTTATCCATTCCCCCTCCAATCATCGTGGATATTTAGGATATCATTTTAGAGAATTTTTAAGAGTTGTTTTGGTGCAGGTTCATGTATCTTCGACATCTTTCGACACAAATGTTGCTTACTCCCGATTGTTGGAATAATTGTGTATTTGTGTTCATGGTGTATTGTGAATGTTGTTCCCATGTCTAAATATCATTGTTGGCATGATAATAATTGATCCATGTTCTGTTTGTGTTGCATTCATGTTTGATGCATGTTTTGGACACTCATGTGCATAATTAAAAATGTTGCATATTGCTTGATAAAGGTACATAATCCATGTATGCAGGCACACATTCTTGATGCATGATTACTTTATGTTTTCATTTTGATATTAATATTTACATTAGTTAGAATGCATTATGATGCATGTTCACACTTTGTGGTTTCTTGTTTGCATTAAGTGTTCACCTCTTGAAAATGAGCATTACTTGGTTGCAAAGATCCATTAATGAAAAGTGGTTGAAGTGTTTGCATTTTCACATGTCCATGTTCCTATTAATCACGTTTCATTATTTGATGTTGTTATTTGGTGCATATCCCGGTGTTGTGACACATGCATTCACATGTTAAAATACTTGATTCTACCATGCATTTTACTACTGCATTTCTGAATAGTAGCAGTTAAATGTATGCTACCATGCCATGGGGTGCTTGCATTCATCCCATCTAGGGGTGAGTTGTAAGTCATATAGCATGAACAAGTCTTAGCATGAAGTTGTATCACAAATAAAACCAAATACACTTCTTCATTAAAATAACAAAATACTTAACAAAGGAAGTAAGTGATTGTGCTCAAGCCTTGAACCTTAGAAATAAGTTTGAGGATCTCCCACATACTTAGTGTGCTTCATTGTCATTCCACATAGAGGCGATGTATGAAGTACACACACCATTGTAAGAGACTTCGGTATAATCTCTTACACAAATCACTCAAATAAAAAGCTTCTAAAAATCTCCAAACCAACAATAAACATATTTTCTTCGGGAATTCTCTTCTCATCTCCTTCACTCTAAATGAAAGAACTCGCTTTGACTTGTCCTTTGTAAGACGGTAAATGCACTTGCTCCAGACGAACCTGCAACACTTGAGCATATGCATAATCAATTCACTCATAAAAAACACAAACAAACAAATTTCATCCCTAGTTAGGGGAACTACATTGACTCTGATTCTCATTCCCTACATTGCAGTAGGGCCCATTTGAGCATAATTATTTCTTTTCCCTACATTGTTTCTAGTTATTTTTCCATTCTTGTTCTTTCTCCAGTTATAGTTTAGCAGCAGATGAAGCAGATATAAACACGGTTTGAGCTGCCGATTTTGAAGACCGTTCATTGAGGACCTTAGTGGAAAGACCCCTCTCTAGTGGTGACAGTGGTAGACAACATTTATTAGCAAACCCACTCACACCCGAGGGCCAACTAGGAGCTTACATATGCTTACCTCCTTCTGTCATAGGAACTCAGTTAAAACACTTCTCGTTTGGCGATAGTATTATACCCTTCAGGATGAATGTACTATTGCTTCTCGATATCTGTGTTTCAAGCTGGGAACTCATGTAAGAATTTTTGGGATCAGTGGAGACCTCTTCATTTAGTAATAATGCCAAACCGGAAACTGTGACCATATTATTGCTCCTCGACCTGAAAGTCAGAGAAGCTGACCCTTAGCACCACATGTAATATTGGGAGGGGTTTACAAGTTTGCAAGTAACATTGACTTCAGTATACCCGGTTCCGTTTGGTTTTATCATAGGTCAGATTTTTGATTGTGATACTCAGTTGTCGATTTTGTTTCGATAAACCAGATATCACTACAACAATGCCTGGAACATATATGCCATCAATGATCATATGCCCATGCATTCATAGCATCATCTACATAATTGCATTCTAACCAGCATGTTTATTCATTTGCAGGGTTACCCTCTCATCCTCGATTCTAGTATATAGTTTCTCTGTCAGATATGGAAACTCCAAGGAAGAAAAATGTTCACTACAAATTCTTTGACTTTAAGATTGCCCTATTAGAGAAGATGGTGTCGTTGATTACTCTTGATCATGTTGATATGTACCGGAAAGACCACGGTGGGATCCTGACTCTGGTTTGTGAGCTTGATGACACAAAAAGGAGCGCCATTCATACCCTCTTAAAGTTTTACGACCCTTAGCTGTGTTGTTTCACCTTCCACGACTTTTAATTAGCTTCATTCTTAGAAGAGTATACTGTCACTCTAGGGGTTCCAATCCAAAACCAGATTTCGTTCAACTTAGATATGCAAAGACCAAGTCATGAAGAAATAGCCAAGGCTTTTTATTTCAGTATATCCTTTGTAACTAACAACCTTACCACCAAAGGAGATTTGTTCGGTTTTCACTTAGAACTTCTGGTCAGCAAAGCAGAAGAATGTGCTGCAAAATCACAACGGGATACAGTATGTGCTCTCCTAGCTTTATCTATCTATGGAGTCATGTTGTTTGCCAATGAGGACAAGTTTGAGGATATGAATACAATCCACATCTTTGTACTGAAGAATCCAGTGCCAATCCTCCTGGGAGATTTGTATCATTTTGTGCACTATAGAAACGAGAAACAACGGGGAGGCTTAGTATGATGTTGTGCCCCTTTGTTGCAGAAGTGGTTCATGAGACACTTACCAAGTTTAGGGGCTTTTGTGGATGTGGGTCTTTCAATGATGTGGTATAAGAATTTAAGTGGGTTGTCTGCAAAAGATATAAGTTGGATTACTATGAGAGCAAAAGGGAGTGATTTCATCAGCATCTATGGAAGCTATCCCAACGTACCACTCTTGGGAATAAAGGGTTGCATCAACTACAACACTATTATTCTGAGAAGGCAATTGGGGTATGCTTTAATGGACCCTCCTGAAGACTGTGATTTGAAAGAAACATTTTATTTTCTCGTGGGAGGTAACCACTCACTTGTAAGGAAAGAAGATGGTTCTTGGGCTCATATCCAGAGGAAAGGGGTGGCTACCCTCGGAAAGTGCAACAATAAATCCTTAACTACTTATGATGAGTGGATGAAAAGAAGAGCTTAGATTACTTTGTTACCATTCTCTGTGAAAGCTCCCTTATATCCTGTAGTAACCATACTGTTCACTACCGTCAACATTGAAGAATTCGACAAAGTAAAAGCAGAAATCGACGAATTGTTAAAACAGAATGCACAATTGAGTTGAGAGCTTTCTAGGGTTGGGCATGCCAATCTTGAGATTGAATAAAAAGCTAAAGAAGATGCTGAGAAACATGATGCCACAGAAAAAAGGTTTGTTGTTGACTCGACTCATTTTGTTAGATTTGAAGTTGCTACTCGGAATTCTTCCAAGGAGCATATCGACATGAGAAGGCTACTTAATCAAAAGACCCTAATGTTTGACAACATGAAGAAGAGACATGTTGCCTACAGGGAAAGAAGAGGGGAACATGATAAAGTCCAAGTTGAAGAAACCGTTAACAAGCTGAAGAAGAAAGATGAAGAAGTGGCTAATAAGTTGAAAGAGAAAGATGCAGAGCTTGCTAAGGCCCTGGAGGACGTTTCTCACTACAAGCATATGATGGGATTTTACAAGAAAAAGCTGAAAAGGCTTGAAAACGACCAAACACAGACCAGTGCATTGATTGAAGCACCAAAGTCAGGATCAAATGTTGGCCCGAGAACGGATTGAAGATTATAATGATATAGTTACTTAGTTGTTGTGAGACTATCATCAGGATTGTTGATGAAGTCTTTTTTATTAATGTACTTCGGTTTATGACCTTTGTTTCATGTATTTTAATGTTGTCAGCACATGTTTGTGCTTTATCAATATAATGGAGCTTTTTCATCTATCAATCCATGTTGTTTCATCTTTATGGTTTTAACAATGTATCTTACACATCTGCAACACCCACACACTGGATTTCATATTCTCAGTGTTGTATGGCATATCTGCTACACACACGCACCCTATATTGTCAACATTGTTTATTGTTTGCATCAAATATCAGAGTGTTTCTATCTGCTTCAACTTTGCAAAGCTGGAATCAGGGGATGGGAGGCCCTAAAAATGGATAAACATGTCATAAGCATTCATTTCATGCATATCATTTCTTTCATTTTAATAGGTCATCTGGGTTTCCTAACTTATTTTATTATTTCAGGCGGATTACAAACCGTCACACTCATAGGTACGCCACCCGACATAATCAATAGTGCGTCATGGACACTGTACATACTGAGTTGGCTGAGCTTTGCCTACGCATGAATGAATTCATGAACATGATGCAAGGGGTTTCATGGGGGCAACAAGAGTTGTGGGTCGTTGTTCAAAGGCTTGATGTACCATAAATGGAGGTTTTGGGTGTAGAAGTCAATCTAGATTTATAGGGGAATCTCGTCAATGTCGCTGGTGCGCCTGAGGGAGCTGAAAGACCCCCTACTCCGGTGGGTATTCCCATTCCAATTCCCCATGCAGAAGATAACCAGACTGATCAGTTCTCACTGCCGAATAAGGACATGGGTTTTGGTGATAGTAGCGGTCATTATGAATTCCAGATGCTGGCAGAAAAAGTTCGGGCTCTATAATATAAGGACACTCAGGGATTGATGTTTCTAACATGGGTTTCGTGCAAGGTTTGGTGATCCCGCCGAAGTTCAAAGCTCCCAAGTTTGATAAGTATAATGGAATTTATTGTCCTAAGACTCACCTCCAGGCCTACTACCACAAAATTACTGCTTATACCAAAGATGAAAAACTCTGGATGTACTTTTTTAGGACAGATTATCTGGTGGATCCCTGGAATGGTATGTGAAACTAGAGAGGACAGTCGTCCGCAGCTGGAAAGAGCTTGGGGAACCATTCTTGAAGCAATATCAATATAACATCGACATGGCTCCTAGTTGTACCAACTGCAAAGCATGTCACAAAAGAACTTCAAAAGCTTCAAAGAGTATGCGCAAAGGTGGCACAAAATAGCTGCTTGAGTTCAACCACCTCTAGGTTCATTACCAAACTGCAACTATCACCATTCCAGCCGCAATTAATCAACTTGCACCACAACAGCAGCAACAACCATGTCAGCAAAACTTCCAATAACAAAGAACCCCTAGAAAATATTATCGGCCAAGGTAAAAGGACATACATTTTGAAACACCGCCAATGTCATACGCACAACGTTTGCAAAATGTTATGCAGCTTCAGATGATTCAACTTCGAACTCTAGTGCCACTAAAGGTTGGATAAATCCTAGAGGGTTACGACACCAACGCTTGTTGTGAGTTTCACTCTGGAGCTCCTAACTATACCACCGAGAACTGCAAGGCTCAGAAACATGTGGTTCAAGACATGTTGGCCTCGAAAGCTATCAACTTTGCTCCCACTCCTAATGTTTTTCAGAATCTTATGCCTCAGCATGGGAGATCCTTTGAGGCTGTAGAAGATGGTGACAAATTGAATTTGATATATGATATCAACTCCGTAAAGACTCCATTGTTAACAATGAAGGACTACTTGTCAAAGAAGGGTTTGTTCCCAGGTTACGGGAAAATTTTCCAAGATTCTGAGCAGTATACAAATGGATGTGGAAATTTGAAGACTGGTATTCAGTAATTAATTGATGTAGGGGGAATTCTATTTGATCATGTTTCTAAAGAAGAGGATGAGGTCTATATAGTGACCATATATTTCACCCCTATTGAGATTCCAGCACCGGTAAGGCCAACCCTTATCACGATTAATGTTCCAGGGCCTATGCCATATTAGAGCGAGAGAGCTATTCCATGGCACTATGGTGCCGAAGTATATCGCAATGGTCAGTGGCAAGATACAATTACATCAGGTTCGGTGCAACATCAAATTGAAAATGTGTGTGTAGGAAGTTTTAGTAGGAGCGAAAGATTGTTCTCACCACAAACACTGAGGAATAATGGGACATCTCTAAGTGACAATGCAGGGGCCCTGGCTAAGTTCAAGGGTAAACAAGTTGTGTCTGATGAGGTCCCTACTCCTGATCCAGAAATTACCTTTGATAAGGAAGCTAAGAAGTTCCTACGAATCATCAAGAAGAATGACTATAAAATAGTCTATCATCTCCACTATACTCCATCAGAAATTTCTATCATGTCCCTGCTATTGTGTTTAGAGTTTCACCGGAATTTCTTGCTGAATATTTTGAATAATGCCTATGTCCCTCAGGAGATCTTTGTAAACCAGCTTAAGACTGTCGTCGCAAGTGTAAATGCAAGTCACGTGATGGGCTTTACAGATTTTGACTTAACCTCAGAAGGACGAAATCATAATAGAGCTTTGCATATCTCCATGGAGTGCAAAGGAGCCATATTTTCACATGTACTCGTTGACACATGATCCTCACTAAATGTACTCCTTAAAAAGTGAAATTCTGTGATCAGGTATGAGATGTCCTAAGAGATGTCCCAACACTTAATAGGACATTTGACAAATTTAACCAAAACTTAAACAGCAAGAAAAGTAAACAACACAGAAGTTTGTTAACCCAGTTCAGTGTATAACCACACCTACATCTGGAGGCTACCAAGCCAGGAGGAAATCCACTATTAGTAATATTAATTCTAGACTTAAACCACCCTGTTTAATCTATCACTTAATACTTACCCAATGCAATTTCTACCTAAGACTCACTTAGATAAGAGTACCCTACTCACTCCCCCTCAATCACCCAGTGATCAAGTTTACAAGTTTACTGAAATTGAAGACATCCTTCAAACAATACAGCTTGATCTTACTTCACAGTTTTAATCAAGTCACAAATGCACTTTTGCTTAAAAGCTCGTAAAGTGGTACATAAAAACAACCTGCTATTAAAAACACTAGACACCCTATTTAGTCTTCTGAAATTCGTACTCAATTCTATGAGTTTCTGTTGTTTAAATAGGTATCTGAATTTTGGGCTTTCTGTAGAATGATCCAGCCCTAATGTGCAGCAACTGTCACCTTGAATTTAGGGTTTGATACCTCCTATATTCTAGGTGCATTAGGTCTTCTGTTTTAATCTGAATCTTCAATTTAAAACTCCCTACAGATGCGCCTTGTTCTGTTTTTATCCAGCATTAATTAATTCCAGATAGTTCTCCTTAAATATCTCTGATCTGTTAATCAATAATTAATTCTGGTAGCAGGTCTGAGATGTCTCAACATCTGTTGGGACATCCTGACAAAACTGAACTTAGTCATTTACACAATGTCCCAACATCTGATGAGACATCCTCAAATAAGTTCACATACTCTGTTTGCTAATGTCCTAACATCTGATAGGACATTCTGAACTGAATTTAACATTTCTTGTTTGGTCAAAAATTCTGCCAATTCTTAAACATCTACAAACTCCCCCTTTGGCTAATTTTTGGCTAACATCTTTTCTGGTTTTCAGAGTGCAGCAGAAGTTCTTTTTATCAGAGTATATCATTACTTTTCTGTTGATTTTTATTTGAGATTACTCCCCCTCAAACAAATATGTGTCCAATCTTGTTTCAACAGAAATACACACTGATTCAGTTCAGACAGAAACAAACAGATTTCATTCAAAATAACCAGCAGTATAAATTTGTTGTTGTTCTCCCCCTTGGTAGGCATAAAATTAGGGGCCAAAGAAATATTATCCAGAATTACAAATCATTGCTGTCATTACAAATGCCTCACATACAAAGATCACTCAGATTCATCACTCTCAGTAGCTTCCTCCAGCTTCTTCTTTCTAGCTTCAAGCTCTTTGCAGGTGCACTTTAGCTCAGCAATTAATTCTTCCTTGGAGATAGAAGACTTAGCAGTTGAGGGACCAGCATATGTCCCAGAAGGTGCTTCAACATCTGCAGCATGATGACTGAGGAATAACTTGTAGTGAAAAGCCAGGGGGCTCTCTCTCTTGCATGCAGTATCCTTGTCAGTTAAAATCCCAGGATATTGATTGAGTACAATACCACACAACAATGATGGAAAGGCTATTGGTAGCTTGGTTACAGAGGAGCTGGCATGCTTCATGGTTTGATCAAAGATAAAAGCTCCAAAGTCCAGCTTGGTTTGAGTCCCCACAGCATAGATGAATCTGGCCAGACCAGTTGAGATTGATGAAGTGTGGTTGGTAGGCACCCAATTAGAAGTACCAATCCTGTTCAGCATGGCATACTTTCTGGTAAGCATGCTTACAGATAGCTTTCCCTTCATAGGCCATGCCTTGACCTGGTCAGCAGTTATCACCTTACAGACTTGATTATCTGTCTTGCCTAGCTCATTTGGTCCATCTGTTTCTCTTCCTAGATACTGATTTATGATTTGGGGAGAAAACTCCACACATCTACCTCTAACATAAACTTTTCTAAACTCAGAGGACTTACCATTTGAGCAATCCTCCTGAAGATTCACAATGAACTCTTTGACAAGAAGTTCATAGCAGGGAGAGAACTATGAGACTGTCTTGAATAGTCCTGCAGCAGAGATTAGGTCAATGAGTTCTGTGCACTCAAGTGCATTGCTGCTTAGTTCTCTTTCCAAAGCAACCCTTCTTTGGTACACATATTTCCATCTGTTGACACTGGAGACATGATGGAAGGATATGTTGTCCAAGGGAGCTTCTGGAACAACAGTTGAAGCTCTAGCTGGTGCTGGTTTCTTCTTGGGAGGAGATGTTGGGACATCTGATCCAACATCTGAATCTGATGGTGTTGCAGCTTTTCTCTTCTGGGTTTGAACCTTGCTCCATGGTTTTGCTGGACCAAAAGTGGCTTTAGCCTTGCCTTTCTTTGGGCTAGCCTTCTTCTTCTCAGGAATGACAGGTTCATCTTGCATCTTTCCTTTCCTGGACCTTAGCCTTTTGGCTATGCTGGGTTTGACAGATGCTATGATTTCTGCATCAGAGTCCTGCTCCAGATTGACTACTGGAGGGGATTGAGCAGTCTCCTCATCAGCTTGTTGATCAGCAGAAATTTGATCTTCATTTGATTCTTTAGCCTGTTCCACAGAAACTTCTTTATCACTTTCACTTGAGGTTTTATCCTCAGTTTGTTCAACATCAGATGAGTTCTTTTTCTTATCTTCAGATGTTCCAACATCTGTTGGGACATCTTGTTCTGCAGCAGTGTCCTCTGTACCTTGAGTTGGTTCTTCTTGAGGTGCAGGAATAGTGTTCAAAGGAACAGAGATCCCTCTCACCACCCTTTGTTCAGAAAACACTTGGTTGACAATCTCCTTGATGGAATCATCAACATATTTGGAGTATTTAGCATGAGAGGGAATGTCTTTAGCTTTGCTTCTGATTTGATCTTTACCTCTTTTTGGTGTTCTTGCCTTTTTAGTGTGAGAGGCGCTTCCCCTGAGCTCGTCTAATGGTGTTGATTGCATTGGTACCACAGAAATAGGAGTGGCATGAACCACGTCTTCCTGGTTGAGAACTTCATTAGTAGTTTTAGGGTTTTGAGACATTGTTGAAGAAGATGAATGTGCAGCTTTAGGGTTTATGATTTCTGAAGGATTACTAGTTAATGTGATTCGCTTGTGATGGTGTGATGAGACTCTTGATAGCTGCTTATAAGGAATTACTAAATAAGTAGCCGTTACAGTCCAAATGATTAGGAATGAAATTCCCAAGGATCTAGTCCAGACTAGCTTTGCCATCTGGAACTTATGCCATGCAATGTCATATGACATGTTGGCACATCTCATTAACTGCTAGATATCACATAAACAGATTCCAAGTTTTCCCCTTAAGTTCTCAAATTGTGTAGCATCCAATGCCTTGGTAAAGATATCAGCTAACTGCAGATCTGTAGCTACATGCTCCAATGAAATCACCTTTTCTTCTACAAGATCTCTGATGAAATGATGTCTGATATCAATATGCTTTGTCCTGCTGTGTTGGATAGGATTTTTAGATATGTTGATTGCACTTAAGTTGTCACAGTACAATGTCATGACATCCTGTGGGACATTGTATTCAGTGAGCATCTGCTTCATCCAAACCAACTGAGAACAACTGCTACCTGCTGCTATGTACTCAGCTTCAGCTGTAGATAAAGATACACAATTCTGCTTCTTACTGAACCAAGAAATCAGATTGTTTCCTAGAAAGAAGCATCCTCCTGAAGTGCTTTTTCTGTCATCAGCACTTCCTGCCCAATCAGCATCACAGAAGCCAGTGAGAATAGGTTTGCAACCATGAAAGTACATTATGCCATAGTCACAAGTACCATTAACATATTTAAGAATTCTCTTGACTTGATTGAGATGACTGACTTTTGGATCAGCTTGATATCTTGCACAAACTCCTACTGCAAATGCAATGTCTGGTCTGCTAGCAGTCAAGTATAACAAGCTTCCAATCATGCTTCTATATAAACTTTGATCTACATTCTCACCCTTCTCATCTTTAGTCAGCTTTAAATGTGTAGGAGCAGGAGTTCTTTTATGAGAAGCATTTTCCATTCCAAATTTCTTCACTATGTTCTTGGAGTACTTGCTTTGTGAGATGAACATTGAGTCTTCCATTTGCTTAACTTGCAGACCAAGAAAATGGGTTAATTCACCTACTAGACTCATTTCAAATTCAGATTCCATCTGCTTGACAAAATGTTTGACCATCTTATCAGACATCCCACCAAACACAATGTCATCAACATATATTTGTGCAATCATGACATTTCCTTCTTCATCTTTAACAAACAGGGTTTTATCAATCCCACCTTTTCTGTATCCTTGCTTGATAAGAAATGTGGTAAGTCTTTCATACCATGCCCTTGGAGCTTGCTTCAGACCATAAAGTGCTTTCTTGAGTTTGTATACATGATTTGGACAGCTTGGATCAACAAATCCTTTAGGCTGTTCTACATATACCTCTTCATTAAGATAACCATTAAGAAAGGCACTTTTCACATCCATTTGAAATAGCTTGAACTTTAAGATACAAGCAATTCCCAACAGTAGTCTTATTGATTCAAGCCTTGCTACTGGTGCAAAGGTTTCATCAAAGTCCACCCCTTCAATTTGAGTGTATCCTTGAGCTACAAGTCTAGCTTTGTTCTTTGTAACAACTCCTTGTTCATTTGACTTGTTCTTATACACCCATTTTGTTCCAATTACATTTATATCATCAGGTCTAGGAACAAGATTCCACACTTCATTCCTTGTGAATTGACCTAATTCCTCTTGCATAGCACAAATCCAGTATTCATCAGTGAGAGCCTCCTTGATGTTTTTAGGTTCTATTTTGGACACAAAACAAGAACCTGAAATCACTTCTCTTGATCTAGTGCTCACACCTCTGTTGGGATCACCAATTATTAAATCTTTGGGATGATCCTTCTGTATTCTGATGGAGGGAGGTTTGCTTGAATCTTCTGACCTTGTATCATTTTGAGTGAAGTTATATTGATCATTCTTTTCTTCAGCTTCAATCTTGATATCAGCAGATGTTCCAACATCTTCTGGGACATCTGTAGGAGCATCATCAATTATCACATTTATGGACTCCATGATAACATTTGTTCTGTAGTTAAATACTCTATATGCTCTGCTGTTTATAGAGTATCCAAGGAAAATTCCTTCATCACTTTTAGGATCCATTTTTCTCCTTTGCTCCCTATCTGCCAGAATATAGCATTTACTTCCAAATACATGAAAATACTTCACTGTGGGTTTTCTGCCCTTCCATACTTCATATATTGTGGACAAAGTTCCTTTCCTCAAAGTAACTCTGTTATGGATGTAGCAGGCAGTGTTCATAGCTTCAGCCCAGAAATATAGAGGTAATTTTTTAGCATGGATCATAGCTCTTGCTGATTCTTGAATGGTTCTATTCTTCCTTTCAACAATCCCATTCTGTTGAGGAGTGATAGGAGAAGAATACTCATGGTTGATTCCTTCTGAAGAACAGAAATCTAAGAACTTTTGATTCTCAAATTCTTTTCCATGATCACTTCTTATTCTGATCACACAGCTGGATTTTTCCCTTTGCAATCTTTGACATAATTCCTTGAATACATCAAAGACATTTGACTTTTCTTTAATGAAATTTATCCATGTATATCTTGAAAAGTCATCAACCACCACATATGCATACCTCTTACCACCAAGGCTTTCAACTTGCATAGGTCCCATGAGATCCATATGTAACAATTCCAAAACTTTGGAAGTTGTCAGATGTTGGAGCTTTGGATGGGACATCTTGGTTTGTTTGCCTATTTGACATTCACCACAGATTTTGCCATCATCAATCTTCAGTTTAGGGATACCTCTTACAGCATCCATAGATATGATCTTCTTTATGCCTCTGAAATGAAGATGACCTAGCCTTTGGTGCCATAGTTTTACTTCTTCTTCTCTAGCTAGAGAACAAGTTGAAGTGGGACTGAAGTCTAGTGGCTCCCACATGTAACAGTTGTCTTTAGATCTGGCTCCTTTCATGACAACCTCTTGTTCTTTGTTAGTCACTATGCATTCAGATTTGGTAAAGTTTACACTGTATCCTTGATCACATAGTTGACTTATGCTGATCAGATTAGCAGTTAAACCTTTAACAAGCAGCACATCATCTAATCTTGGAACATCTTGACAATTCAAGGTTCCAACTCCCTTGATTTCTCCTTTAGCTCCATCTCCAAAGGTAACATACCTGGATGAATGTGGCTTTAAGTTTACTAGCAAATTCTTCAATCCAGTCATGTGTCTTGAGCATCCACTGTCAAAGTACCAGTCTTCTTTAGCTGATACTTTCAATGATGTATGTGCTATGTATGCAGTACTTTTATTTGACCAGATGAGTTGAGATTTCTTTTGATGCCTCTGCTCTGAGTGTTGTTCAGCTGATCTCCAAGCTTGATTGTTGATCTTGTTCTTGGGTATGTGGCTTTGATCAGTCTGAATGTCAGCTTTTGGTCTCCAAACTTTCTTGATTACTTCTGTCTTTTGCTTAGGAGGTTGCTGATTTCTAAGCAGCACTTTCTTGGTACCTTCTACTTTCTGCTTGGAAGGTTGCTGACACATCTGATTTGGATATCCATGTAACTTATAACAGTGAGGTTTGATATGCCCAAATCTTCCACAGTGATGGCATCTCCATCTTTGATACTTCTTCTTCATTTTGTTCTTTCCAGAATGTTGAGACATCTGTTGGAACATTATGTTAGTCTTTGTGTTCTGATGTTGAAGCATTTGTTGGGACATCTTGTTTGACTGTGTAATTTTTGAAGTAGCTTTGCTAGAGCTGGCTTCATCTCTGTTATATCCCAGTCCACTTTTGTCCCCTGAATGTTTATTATTGCAGAGAATAACATCCAGTGTATTTGAGCTGCAGTTCATCATTCTAACAGATTTGGACATATGTTCCATCTTAGAATTGAGAAGAGTTACTTCACTTTTCAAGGTATCAATGATTACTTGATCACTTGCTTTTTCCTCTTCTAGTATTTCATTCTGCTTCTTTAGCTTTATAACCTCACTGCATATTTCAGAGCTTCTTTTGTATAAATCTTTGAATGCTTGCTCAAGTTGTTCATAAGTAAGCTCTCCACAACTGGAATCACTATCATATTCACACAGTCCAGCTAAAGCAGTAATATGCTTAGCTGATTCTTCTTCTGAATCTCCTCCTGAGTCTTCATCAGACCAGGTTACAGATAGTCCCTTCTTTTGTCTTTTTAAGAAGTTAGGACATTCCTTCTTGATGTGTCCATATCCTTCACATTCATGGCACTTGATTCCTTTTTCTTGACTGGTCTTTTCAGCAAGATTTGATCTTCTGTTAGCATCATAGGTTCTCTTGTTTTCAGAAGAGTTTGTGAATCTTCCACTGGAATTTGATTTACCTTCCATACCTCTGAGAATCTGTTTGAACTGTCTTGTAATCAATGCAAGGTTTTCTGATAAGCTTTTATCATTTGCTAGTTCATCATCTTCTTCTTCATCTGCATTTGAAACCAAGGCAATGCTTTTGTTCTTTTTAGCATGTGTGTCATTCATTCCCATCTCAAAAGTTTGAAGGGAACCAATTAGTTCTTCAGCTTTCATGGAGCATATGTCTTTTGCTTCTTCTATTGCTGTGACTTTCATGTCAAATCTTTTTGGCAAAGATCTGAGAATCTTCCTTACAAGCTTTTCATCAGTCATCTTTTCTCCCAAGGCTCCAGAAGTATTGGCTATATCCAAGATGTTCAAGTAGAACTCATGAATTGATTCATCTTCCTTCATTCTCAAGTTCTCAAACTTGGTGGTGAGAAGTTGAAGTCTTGACATTTTTACTTTTGATGTTCCTTCATGAGTTGTCTTGAGGGTATCCCACACATCTTTGGCCAGCTCACAATGATGCACTAGTCTGAAAATATTTCTATCAATGCCATTGAATAAAGCATTTAGGGCTTTTGAGTTGCCTAGTTCTGAATCTTCTTCCTCTTTACTCCATTCTTCTTCTGGTTTCAGAACTATTGATCCATCTTTGGTGTCTTGAACAGGATGTTTCCATCCAACATTTACTGCTCTCCATGCCCTGTTGTCAAGTGACTTTAAGAATGCAATCATTCTTGGCTTCCAGTAGTCATAATTAGAACCATCCAGTATAGGTGGTCTATTTACTGACCCTATATCTCTGTCCATGTTACAGAATTTGTTTTCCCTAGATCTCACCCAGTATAAACAGGCAGGGTGCCTGCTCTGATGCCAATTGAAATTCTGTGATCAGGTATGAGATGTCCTAAGAGATGTCCCAACACTTAATAGGACATTTGACAAATTTAACCAAAACTTAAACAGCAAGAAAAGTAAACAACACAGAAGTTTGTTAACCCAGTTCAGTGTATAACCACACCTACATCTGGAGGCTACCAAGCCAGGAGGAAATCCACTATTAGTAATATTAATTCTAGACTTAAACCACCCTGTTTAATCTATCACTTAATACTTACCCAATGCAATTTCTACCTAAGACTCACTTAGATAAGAGTACCCTACTCACTCCCCCTCAATCACCCAGTGATCAAGTTTACAAGTTTACTGAAATTGAAGACATCCTTCAAACAATACAGCTTGATCTTACTTCACAGTTTTAATCAAGTCACAAATGCACTTTTGCTTAAAAGCTCGTAAAGTGGTACATAAAAACAACCTGCTATTAAAAACACTAGACACCCTATTTAGTCTTCTGAAATTCGTACTCAATTCTATGAGTTTCTGTTGTTTAAATAGGTATCTGAATTTTGGGCTTTCTGTAGAATGATCCAGCCCTAATGTGCAGCAACTGTCACCTTGAATTTAGGGTTTGTTACCTCCTATATTCTAGGTGCATTAGGTCTTCTGTTTTAATCTGAATCTTCAATTTAAAACTCCCTACAGATGCGCCTTGTTCTGTTTTTATCCAGCATTAATTAATTCCAGATAGTTCTCCTTAAATATCTCTGATCTGTTAATCAATAATTAATTCTGGTAGCAGGTCTGAGATGTCTCAACATCTGTTGGGACATCCTGACAAAACTGAACTTAGTCATTTACACAATGTCCCAACATCTGATGAGACATCCTCAAATAAGTTCACATACTCTGTTTGCTAATGTCCTAACATCTGATAGGACATTCTGAACTGAATTTAACATTTCTTGTTTGGTCAAAAATTCTGCCAATTCTTAAACATCTACAAAAAGGCTTTGATAAAGTTGGATTATGATGGTGTGGTGCTCCTACCTAGTTACCTGGTGGTCATTGCATTCGATGGTTCAAAGAGATCCGTATTCGACAATGTAGAACTAACGACCAAGGTGGACCCACAGGTCTTCAACATAATTTTTTATGTGATGGATATTCAGCCAGCTTATAGTTGTCTGCTGGGACGTGTAACACGGTGGGAGAACTGACTTTAGTTATGTTGCGGATAGCAAGAGTCGCCACCGACTTTTATTTTGTCCAAAGGAAAGGCATAAAAGAACAGGAAAGACCTTTTAAAAGATTTTTGGGTCCGGGGGGTAGGTTATGTAAAGGGAAGGTGTTAACACCCTTTACATCCATGGTTATCCATGGGCTCTTAGTTACTTAGCTCACTTTAAAATGTTTTTGAAATGTGAAGTGTGTGAATAAAAATTTTCTTAAGAGTTTCATAATGATCCATGTACGGATGCGTAAAAAAACCTTTGTTTTGAAAATTTTGTTTGAAATTTGTGAAGTGTTTGAAAAGTTTTGAAGAGTGAGCAAGTAACTATGAGGAACCTACCCTAAGTTTAAGTCTTTTCTGTTCTTGAATCCTTTAAATGGTAAGACTATCCCTATTATTAAGGAATAGGTAGTCATTACCTTGGATGTGAGGGACAAGTAAAGGGACATCTGTTTATGTAGGCAAATGTGGGGTGTATAAGCAATTTTGGAGGGACTGTCATCTTTATTCGAAAGGGACAAGATCATTACGAAGGCAACATTCGAAAGGGACTTGATCTTTTATTGTTAAGGGACTAGATGACTTTACTTTGAGGGACTTTTTGCTTTATACACCCTACTTGACCTTTTTAAATAGGCAACATGAGAGGTAACCCTAGAAAGTGAGATGGCGATCAAAGATCGACTTACGTGTGTGAGTGTTCAATTTAACATTTATCTTTTAAATTAAATGATCTAAATTAATTTTAAATATACAAAACATGTTTACACTCCCTATTTACTAACCATGGCATAAATAATTTAAACATTATAAAATATTACATCCAGGAACAATTACAAAAATAATAATAAAAGCAATTTAAATAAATAAACAAGATAAATAAATAAGAAAAATAAATAAACAAAATAAATAAGTAAGCAAAATAAATAAGTAGGCAAAATAAATAAATAATTATAATAGGGTTAGTAGAGATAATAATAATAACAATTTAAAAAATAAATGGGGTTAGTAATAGACATAATTAATAATAATAATAAGCAAAAAATATTATAATAAACAAAATTTTTAATGGTTAACAAGAAAGTATGAACAATTATATTAATTATTATAAAAACTTTAAGTTATGTATAAATTATAGAGAAAAATTGATTATGAACATATTATAAAAAAATAAATTATAATTATAAAAATTAAACTAGCAATTATTACATATTTTTAAATATACATATAATAAAAATTATTTACATGCAAAATTAAATTATAAACAATACATTAAGCATTTTAATTGTTAATTATATTTACCTATAAAAATTTAAATTATAAATATTAATAAAAATTAACTCAAGAATTTTAATGAATTTTAAGAATATAAATAAAAGAAGGAAATTAGGATTTTGAAAAGAATATATTTTTTAGGGTTTATAAAAATAAATTAAATTTTATATACAAAAATGTTAAATATTAATCTAATTATTATAATATATACATATTTTTAATTTTAAATATATAATAATAAAAACTAGGTTTAGAATTAAAAAAAAACAAATTACAAAATATTTACATATTATTTTTTTTCTAGAATTATTTAAACATACACTAAACATGATTATATTTAATTAATATTAATATAATTAACAAAACAAATTAAATAAAAAAAAAATTGGAACTTACCTGGCTGGGAATTGAACCCAGCACACTTTGATTGCAAATACTCAGGCCAACAATCTCTACCACCAGGCCATCATGCGCGCAGGCAGTAAAGGGGGGAGTTGAATTGGTTTTGTTGTGTTACTCCTGAAAATCAGAAAAAAGAAAGAAAAAACAAAAGGCCTGGGGGAATCGAACCCAGGACCTTGCAAGCAATCACACAAACACGTTACCATTCCAGCTGGGAGAGCGAACCTGTTAAAGTATTGACTATAATACATAATATATAATACCTAGTAATTAAACTGAAAAAACAAGCAAAAGTTGGGGGAACCAGGACTCGAACCCAGGTTCGCAAGCAACATATACGCGCATCTTACCATCAGGCCAACCACACATTGGTGATACAAAATAGAAACAAATACATTATAATATTAAAACAAATTTTAAATTTAAAAAACGCGCGCGCTGGGTCTTCTTCTTCCTTGAGATTTCGCAGGTTTTCCTGCGAAATTTCCTGGGAAGTTTCCTTCAACTTTTCCTGCGTGCATAAACCTGCGAATTAACAAACACCAAGCAAACAGCAAAATTTCTTTAAATTGATGAGTGTAATGAGTTCCTGGAGGTCCATACAACACAACCACGTTCTTCAAATTTATTTATATGTGATGAATCACAGAACCCTAATTGAGGTTAGTAAACCCTAGCTATGGCCGAATTCATTCTAGGCAGTGAAACTTCAATTAATTGGTCCAGAAAGCTTCAACACAATGAAACAAACAAGATTACACAATCAAAATCAATTGAAATGCAGTAAATTCATTGAATCGAAAAAATCAAATGTAAGGTAAAAATCCATTCGGTTCATGCGATTCATGGGGTTTCAGATGATGATAAGCATGGCTATGCATTCAGTGATCATTAGGGAATCTGTTGAAACCTTTAGAATGCCTTGAAATAGTCTCTAAGGAAGAATCCGAATTGAAGCTTTTTTGAGGTTTTTGAAATTGTGAAACTTACACTTGGGGATGGAAATTCGTCGCTTGTGATTAGGGTTCCATTATGTACTTATAGAGCAATGCATTAGGTCAGAAAAGATTGATTATTGTGTGAGAAGTTTAATCCAAAAAGATTCAAAAAGATAGGCTTTAAAAATCAAATATTTTTGCATAAATACTTGCTATTTTAGGCCAATCATCATGATCTTCTTTCCACTTTAATTCCAATCATATTTATGAATTTCTAGAAGCTTGATCTTTTTTAAATCTTAGACTTTTATATTTTATTTTAATTTAAAATGATTTTAAATGAATTAAATCAAAATAAATAAAAATAAAATAATAAAAAATCTGATTTTTGTTGACTTGGGTCGTGCATGAGGTCATAGTATGGATTGGGTCATCATATGGCAAGCCCATTTAGAAGAAATTGGTTTTAGACCTCCCTTTTCTTCATAAATCAACCAAAAATTTCCCAACTTTGCAAGTGCACAAATACTTCAATTTTAATGCTATGAGGGTGTTCTTGGACATTTTGGAAAGCTTGAAGAGTCCTCTAACCAACCCCACTTGTTTCATGTCCATATCATTTACCATTATCAAGTTATGCTCTTTTGAAGTTGTTGACTTTTTGTTGACTTTCAAAAGGACCCATAATGTCTTAGCTCATACCTTCCAAATGAAGCATTTTTGGGCTTGGCTTGTGAGACACAAAGTTGTAGAGAATTCAATTTCCTTCAAAATGAGCTTTGGATGGAGACTTGGGGATGAAGCATGTGAAAGTTATGGCTGGTCAAAGTTCAGTTGACTTTTACTGAGGGAACCCTAATTTAGAAACTCCTGATTCTTGATGATCTGAAATCTCCTTGATGAATCATGATCAACCCTTGATTAAATGATGAATTTTACTTCATATACTTAATGTTGGCAAAAAATCATGAAGTTTGACTTTGGTTTGACCACAGTTGACCTCAGTTTGACTTTTTAACTGCTTTGACTGATTTTGACTTATCTGATCATCTGACTGAGCAAACTTTTGAGAAAAGTCTTGAAACTTGTCATGGGGGTTCTTGCACCCATATAAGATGTTGTGAAGCTCAATTGAAGTTTTGGAAGTTCATTTATACTGATTAAAGTCAAAACCCTAGTTTTGGATGCACTGCTTAGGAGGTGCATTGTCTGAGGGAATTGTCAACTCTTCTGACCAATTGTGAACTTTGTGAACCTTGTGAACCATCATAAAATGTCTTGTGAACCTTGTGAACCTCATGGGAGGTCTTGTGAACCTCATAAAGTGACTTGTAGACTTCATGAACCTCATGAAAGGTCTCGTAAGTATTGTGAATCTTGTGAACCTTGTGAACCTCATAAAGTGATTTGTAGACTTCATGAACCTCATGAAAGGTCTTGTAAGTATTGTGAATCTTGTGAACCTTGTGAACCTTCTTAGCACACAAAGTCTTGCATTGTGAGGGCAAATTTTGGGGTGCAACAGGACGCCCGTGGATTCATGCGATTGAGGCAGTGTCCTCCACCTTACATTAGAATTTGAAGTTCGTTATGGACGGGGCTATCGTTACGGTATGTGGGGAAGAGGAGATTTTCATAATCCATTTGTCTTCCTTCAAGTATGTGGAGATGGATGGGAAAATATATGAAACTCCGTGCCAAGCTTTTGAGCCACTCAAAGTTGAAGCAACGTCAGCGTCAATGTCAGCATCAGCGTGTGCAGAGAAAAAGAGGGGAATGTCCATTGCGTCATACAAGAAAGCACTCGAGGTGATTGAATCCGGTAATAGAAAAGGATGGGAAAAATGATTGAAGTCCCCAAGAAAGAAGATATGTTCGGATTCAGTTATCACCCTGCTCAGGCAACAACAACACAGAGCGCTAGAGGCTAAAATGGGCCAATTACGTTTTCCATTGCTGGATTGGTCGACTATAGCCATATCTTTGCCATCCAGGAGAATAAAGCTGACAGTGACTGCGAGATAGACGATTGGATGAAGCTGAGTGTCCTAGGAGTTGAGCTCAATAACTAGTCGTCAGAAAAGATCATCATTGTTACCTAACAACAAGAGTAATTGTCTCGTCTTTTCTTTATTTTTGTATGAAAGCTATATGCCTTACCCAAGGCATATCAGCTCATTGTAAGGGCATTATTGTTTCACTATACAATGTTTAATCATCAATAAAATGGACTATTTTTGCATTCATGATATGGTGTTCCATTTCTTTCATTTTATTTCTTTAAATGTTAAATGGCAATGTACATTTTCACTTTTCTCACATTCATTCTAAAACAAAGCATGAATCATCTTTTCAAGGGCTAATGGTAAGTATGAAGAGTCTGGGTGTGCATACACATTCCAACTTCTTCTCTCCTCTTTTAAGATTTCCATTTGTGTGATTGTTACAAGCATTTTATACTTCTTTTAAATTTCATTTCTCTTCATCCATTTGAGTTATTATCTCATTTTCAACCTTTGAAGTGAGTTAGAACTTGCTTTTTTCTCTTCTTTTTAGGATTAGAATACCACACTTAACCCTTAGGATCTCCAAGAATGATAACACTAGGGTGAGTCTTAGTTTTCCCATTTAGTTTTACCTTTGTTTCCTTGAGTCTTCTCATCTCAAAACAAATCCAAAAAACACACATAATAAATATTGATACTTCTTCATGTGCCAAGAGCCTTATTCCATGTGGTGCTTGCATTCATCCCATCTCGGGATGAGTTGTAAGTCATCTAGCATGATGAACAAGTCTTAGACTGAAGTTGTATCATAAATTAAAAAACACTTCTTCATTAAAATAACAAAATACTTAATAAATGAAGTAAGTGATTATGCTCAAGCCTTGAACCTTGGAAATAAGTTTTAGGATCTCCTTCATACTTAGTGTGATTCATTGTCATTCCATCTCGGGGTTATGTATGAAGTACACACTCCATTGTAAGAGACTTTAGTATAATCTCTTACACAAATCACTCAAATAAAAAGCTTCTAAAAAGCTCCAAACAATAAGTGTCTTGTAACACCCCGTAATTTATTTAACTCTCCGAATAATATTATTTAATACCAACAAGATTTCCGGTTTATTCTAAGAAATTTTAATGAAAAACCATTTAGAGTAAATGGAAATTTAAATTGGATAACTTATATTATTTATGCCGATGTTTTATTTAAATTAAGGATTAAAAGATATTTTTGGATACTCTCAATTTTTAGACGCATTAGTAAGAAATTAAGTTTTATATATTTTGTTTATATAGAAGGAAAAATAGAGAAAAGAGTTAGTTAGTAAGAAAAAGAAGAAAAAGGAAAAGAAGAGAAGAATAAGGAGAGAAAAACCCTAAATCTTAAAATTCATCAATCTCAATCATCCGTCCGTCGAATCGACTCATTTCTCCCGTCAATCTTCATCTCTCGAGGTGGGTTCATAGTTAGATACTTTTGTTTTAGTTTTTTGTTGAGTTTTGAAGTTTATGAGTTTAGGGTTTTTGGTAGAAATCTTGAAACAAATGATTTAAACGGTTAAAAACGCGATTAAAACTAACTATGTTGCTCACATTATGCCTATGAATATGTTTAATGTTGCTTTCCTATGTTGGTTTGTGTTTTGGATGATTTGGGCATCAAATGATAAGTTTCCCGTAAGCTGAGTTTTCTAGAAAATACAGAACTCACTCAGCAAGCAGTGAAACGTAGAGCTTCCTCAGCGAAAATTATAGGTTCCTCGCTCAGTGAACTGAAACCATTGCTCAGCGAGACCTGGAAGTTTTAGTTTTGTTTTTAATTCAAAACTTTTGATCCGGGCATCCGATTTTAGTGTTCCACATATCGAATCGAAGCTAAAAATATTTATAAATTGACGATGCCAAAATATCTTATTTTTACCCGACTTTTTCCCGACTTTTACCGACTTTTTTCAAATGACCAAAAACTTGTTAAATTGGAAAGTGAGTTATAAATTATGTATTGTTTTAAGGTCCTCCGTGAAGTTTTGATTAATTCTCTTTGTTGTTACCTTGTGTTTCGCAAGAGCGTCTGTAAGGACTTGAGGTACTGGTTGATTAATGCAGATTGTGGTTTTGATGAGTGTAGGTCACAAGTCCTCCGTAAGGTCTAGAGTATGCCTTGAGGTGGGTTGCCCTTAGTCCCACGTGAAGCATCCGTAAAGACTTGAGGTGAGTGTTATACTAGTTATGTGTTAATCTTGAGTAAGTCTTTAGGCGGGTTACCTTTAGTCCCACGGGAAGCATTCGTAAAGATTGAAGAGAGTGTTATGTTGAATCCTCCGTAAGGTCTTGAGTAGGCCTTGAGTTGGGTTGTGCTTAGTCCCACGAGAGGCATCCGTAAGGACATGAGTTAGACGTTTCCCTTATGGTATATTGAGATCCTATGTGGACCTTAGTTCCCTTTTGTTATCGGTTCTTGTGTGAGATGGTTCGTGGAACTTGTGAGATTTATTTTTTTTGGAACAAGAATTTAGAGCCGAGAGAACTCTAAGATAGGGAACTCACTGAGATGTTTTATTTCACCCCCTGTTGATGTTGTTATTTCAGGTACTTCAGGTTCCGAAAAGGGTAAAGATAAGGCGATTTGATTATCTTTACTTGTTTGATCGCTTTATCTTCCTCTGTGGACTTTTGAGATCTTCGGATCTAATTCTTAGACTTTTGTATTCTTTTGAAAATCTTGTATAATTAATAGCCTTATTTTAGTACCTTATACTGTAGTGGTTATACTTATGCAATGTGTTGCTAAGAACTTGTGTATTTCAATACCAAATTTGATTTTTGTATATGAAAAATATGCTTTGAAGTATGTCTTTTATATATGGGTATTACAGTTAGTATCAGAGTAGGTCGTATCCTCGACCTAGCCTTGGAATATTATAAGTGTTTCCTTTTCGTTCATACACGTAATTTCACTGTAGGACTAAATGTTATGTTTATGGTATTGAGCCTGATCAACTTAATCCTGTTTTGATGACATTTAGGGATAAGGCTGGTAGGTGTGGAACACGTGGTTGTCCTAGTGTCACTCCTCCTAGTAACGATCAAACGGGTGGTGACTGGAATTCTCCTATGTTCCAATTCATGCAACAGATGCAGCAACAACATCAATTCATGCGGAAGATGATGCACCAAATGAATGGGGGTCTTCATCCTCATATGGTTGCTCCTGGAGCTGGTGGTGGAACCTTCCGGGATTTCTTCCGCATGATTCCCCAGGAATTCCATGGTGTTTTGGACCCAGTGAAGGCACATGAGTGGGTAGCAGAAATGGAGTGGATCTTCCAAATCGTGGTTTGTGGGGAAGAAAATAAGGTGACCTTTGCGTCACATCTGTTAAAAGGTCCCGCTGCTAGGTGGTGGGAGAGTGCTTCAAACCTGATGATAGTACAAGGAATTCCAAGAGTGTGGCATCAATATAAGACAATTTTTATGGAGAAATATTTTCCGAGTTCCTTGAGAACGCAAAAGGAGTTTGAGTTTCAAAAATTAAGGCAAGGGAGCATGACTATGGCCAGTTATGCTGAGAAGTTTGAGAACATGGCGGCCTACTCTAGGCAGTCTATGTATGCCCCTGATGAAAGGTGGAAAATTGATCGGTTCTTGTTTGGATTAAGGGCCGAAATCTCACATAGTGTCTCACAACGGGAATTTACTACCTATTCTGAGATATTGAGGCAATGCTATGTTGCCGAACATAGTCTGAGGAAAGTTAAAACATAAGCCAGTGCTGGGAGAGCGGTTCAAGGTGAGCGGGGAAGAACCAATCAATCCTTTAGGCCGAGGCCTCAACCCTTCAAAGGGAAACAGGTGTCGAGTCCTAGATCTAGTGCTCCTCCGTTGTGCTCCAGGTGTCACAAGAACCATTTTGGAAGGTGTGAGTAGAATGGTGTAAGTTGTTACCATTGTCAGAAGGAAGGACATGTTTCTAGGGATTATCCATGGAGAAAGAATCAGATTCAAGGGAGAGTGTATACTATGGATGCTAGAAAGACAAAAGGCGACAATTCTCTAATTGCGGGTAATTGTCTTGTTAATGACATTCCTTGTCCTTTTTTATTTGATTGTGGAGCTACGCATTCTTTTGTATCTTATAGTTGTGTAAAGTGACTCGTATTAAGAGTTTTTCCCTTGTTTCCTCCTATGGTGGTTACTACCTCTATGGACGAAACCGTACCCCTTATGTGTGAAAGTTGTACCTTGTCTGTAGACGGTAGAACCTTCCAGATAGATCTTATTTGCTCACCCCTCAAGAAGGTTGATGTCATTTTGGGAATGGACTGATTGTCTGCGAATTCTGTGTTTATCGGATGCGAAGAAAAGTTGATCCTTATTCCATCCGTAGAAGCCCCTCCGAAGGATGTGCTGACAACAATCTTGGAAGGTACGGTTGGAATGGTAAACTTTTTATTTGAGAATGAGAAGTCTGTTTTATTAGTCCTTACTAAGGAATAGAGTAATGGTCCGCAAATTCTGAATATTCCTATAGTTTGTGAGTTCCCCAAAGTTTTCCCCGATAATGTCACTTCCTTACCTCCGGTAAGAGAAGTTGAATTCTCAGTTGATCTAATACCGGGGACGGCTCCTATATCCGTTTCCCCTTATCGGATGACACCACTCGAGTTGAAAGAATTGAAGGATCAATTAGAGGATTTGATGACAAAGCATTTTGTGAGACCAAGTGTTTCACCGTGGGGAGCTCATGTTTTGTTGGTAAAGAAGAAGGACGGTGGTATATGGATGTGTATTGATTACCGTAAGTTAAACAAGGTTACTATCAAGAATAAGTATCCCTTGTCGAGGATAGACGATCTCTTAGATCAATTGAAAGGAGATTGTGGGTTCTCGAAGATTGATTTGAGATCGGGTTATCACCAAATCTGTGTGAAGAGTTCTGATGTACCAAAGACTGTGTTCCGAACCTGTTACGGTCATTACGAATTCCTAGTGATGCCTTTCGGTGTGACAAATGCTCCAGCTTTTTTCATGGACTACATAAACCGAATATTTCAAGCTTACTTTGATCAGTTTGTATTGATCTTTATTGATGATATTCTTATTTATTCTCTTACTCCCCAAGAGCACGGAGAACACCTAAGAATTTTTCTAACGATACTGCAAGAGAAACAACTTTTTGCTAAGTTTAGTAAGTGTGAGTTTTGGATGTCAGAAGTTAAGTTTCTTGGACATGTTATATCTCAGGGAGGTGTAGAGGTGGATCCGTCAAAGATTGAAGTTATGATTAATTGGGAGAGACCGAGGAATGCTTCAGAAGTGAGAAGTTTCTTAGGCTTGGCTGGTAACTACAGAAGGTTCATTAAAGGTTTTTCTCAGTTGGCATTACCATTGACTAAGCTTACTAGAAAGGATTTTTCTTACGAATGTGATTCTGGTTGCGAGCAAAGTTTCATGTATTTGAAAAAAGATTGACTACTGCTTCGGTGTTGGTTATTCCTGATCCTGATAAATCTTATGAAGTGTTTTGCGATGCTTCCAAGATGGGGTTAGGAGGTTTTCTTATGCAAGAAGGTCATGTTGTGGCGTATGATTCTCGACAATTAAAATTTCATGAGAAGAATCATCTGACTCATGATTTGGAACTAGAGGTCGTGGTTTTTACTTTAAAGGTGTGGAGGCATTATCTGTATGGTGTGCATTTTGAGATGTTTAGCGACCATAAGAATTAGAAGTATCTCTTTGATCAGAAGGAATTAAATATGAGACAAAGAAGGTGGATGTAATATTTGAAGGATTATGATTTGGATTTGAAGTACCATCAGAGTAAAGCGAACAAAGTGGTAGATGCTGTAACCCGAAAGTTGATTCATGGTGCCGCATTGATGATGTTAGAATATGCATTGCTGGAAAAGTTTCGAGATCTTAATCTACAATTTGTATAGAATCCGAACGGTGTGATGATGGGAAATATAAATATTGATTCTACCTTGAGGAATGAGATTCTACAAGCACAAGTTCTAGATGAAAAGTTGCAAGAGATGTTACTCCAATCGGGATTTATAAGGGCGTTAGACGGGGTCATCCTTTTTAACCAAAGGATTTGCATTCCGAGCAATGATGTATTAAAGAGAAAGATTTTGGAGGAAGCTCATAAGGGTACTTTTACGATACATCCAGGTTCTTTGAAGATGTATCAAGATTTGAAGAAAGAGTATTAGTGGTCCGATATGAAAAAGGATGCCGCGGTGTTCGTGTTCGAATGTGCGGTGTGCCAACAAGTAAAGATCAAGCACCAAAGACCAGGTAGGTTGTTACAACCTTTGGACGTCCCAGTTTGGAAGTGGGATAGTATCTATATGGATTTTGCAATGGGGTTACCAAGTACTCAAGGTGGTTATGATTCTATTTGGGTAATAGTGGATCGACTAACGAAATTTGCGCATTTCTTAGCCGTTAAGACTACGTACAAGGAAAGTCATCTTGCAAGGTTGTTTATTTATGAGATTGTAAGGTTGCATGGTATACCATCTAATATTGTGTCGGATAGGGATCTGAAGTTTACTTTGAGGTTTTGGAAAGCGTTCCAACAAGCTATGGGTACGAATTTACGTTTGAGCACTTCTAATCATCCTCAAACAGATGGTCAGACGGAGCGTATGATCCAAACGATGGAAGACATGTTAAGAGCGTGTGTGTTGGAAAGTAAAGGAAGTTGGAAAGAACTTTTACCTTTGATCGAGTTCTCCTACAACAATAGTTACCATGCGAGCATTGGTATTGCTCCGTATGAGGAATTATATGGAAGAAAATGTAGAACACCATTGTGTTGGTCGGAAGTGGGAGAAGACAGAATTCTGGGACTCGAAGTTATTCAAGAGACTACGGAAAAGATTCAAATGATTCAAGAAAAATTAAGCAAGCCCAAGATCGTCAAAAGAGTTATGCTGGCAGTCGAAGGAGACCTTTGGTTTTTGAGGAAGGTGATCATGTCTACTTGAAATTTACTCCGAGATTGAGGTTGAAAGGACCGTTCAAGTTGCGCAAGCTAAGTCCGAGATACGTAGGACCGTATCAGATTTTATAAAATATTGGTGAAGTTGCTTATATATTAGCCTTACCATCCTCTCTGTCGGAAATGCATGATGTTTTCCATGTATCTCAACTTTGTAGGTTCATTCCTGATCCTCTTCAGCCTATTCTTCCAGATTCTATCAAGATAGAATCAGATTTAACTTTTGAACCACAACTGAGCCATGTTGTTGGAAAAGAAACGAAAGTGCTAAGAAACAAAGAGATCCCACTTGTTAAAGTACAATGGGATACGACGCATCCGAGAGATGCTACGTGGGAATTGGAATCAGAGATGCAGGGGTTATACTTGCACCTTTTCAGATAATCTTTTAAATTCGAGGACGAATTTCTATTTAAGGGCGGGCGGGGGGGGGGGGGGGGGGGAGGATGTAACACCCCGTAATTTATTTAACTCTCAGAATAATATTATTTAATACCAATAAGATTTCTGGTTTATTCTAAGAAATTTTAATGAAAAACCATTTAGAGTAAATGGAAATTTAAATTGGATAACTGATATTATTTATGCTAAGGTTTTATTTAAATTAAGGATTAAGAGACATTTTTGGATACTCTCTATTTTTGGACCCATTGGTAATAAATTAATTTTTATATATTTTGTTTATATAGAAGGAAAAATAGAGAAAATAGTTAGTTAGTAAGAAAAAGTAAAAGAAGAGAAGAAGAAGGAGAGAAAAACCCTAAAGCTTCAAATTCATCATTCTCAATCATTCGTCCTTCGAATCGACTCATTTCTTCCGCCAATCTTCATCTCTCGAGGTGGGTTCATAGTTATATACTTTTGTTTTAGTTTTTGGTTGAGTTTTGAAGTTTATGAGTTTAGGGTTTTTGGTAGAAATTTTGAAACAAATGATTTAAACGGTTAAATACTCGATTAAAATTAACTATGTTGCTCACATTATGCCTATGAATATGTTTAGTATTGCTTTCCTATGTTGATTGGTGTTTTGGATGATTTAGGCATGGAATGATATGTTTCCCGTAAGATGAGTTTTCTGGAAAATGCAGAGCTCGCTCAGCGAGTAGTGAAATTCTGTAGATGAATTGTTGATCTGGTATAGCTCACTCTGCAAGCAGGAGCTCGCTCAACGAGAATTACAGGAGGTTCCTCGCTAAGCGAGCTGAAACCCTCGCTCAGCGAGACCTGTAAGTTTCAGTTTTGTTTTTAATTCATAACTTTTGATCCGGGCATCCGATTTTAGTGCTCCATATATCAAATCGAAGCTAAAAATACTTACAAATTGATGATGCCAAAAGATGTTAATTTTACCCGAATTTTACCAACTTTCTTCAAATGACCAAAACCTTGTTAAATTGGAAAGTGTGAGTTAATGGAAATAAAGAAAGGTACGACTTGTGAGGTGTCTAAGTTTCCCTTAAGCTAAAGTGAATTATGAATTATGTATTGTTTTAAGGTCCTCCGTAAAGTTTTGATTAAGTCACTTCGCTGTTACCTTGTGTTTCGCAAGAGCATCCGTAAGGACTTGAGGTACCTGTTGATTAATGTGGATTGTGGTTTTGATGAATGTAGGTCACAAGTCCTCCTTAAGGTCTTGAGTAAGCCTTGAGGTGGGTTGCCCTTAGTTCCACGTGAAACATCCATAAAGACTTGAGGTGAGTTCTATACTAGTTATGTGTTAATCTTGAGTAAGTCTTGAGGGGGGTTACCTTTAGTCCCACGGGAAGAATCCGTAAAGATTGAAAAGAGTGTTATGTTGAACCCTCCGTAAGGTCTTGAGTAAGCCTTGAGGTGGGTTGTCCTTAGTCTCACGAGAAACATCCGTAAGGACTTGAGGTAAACGTTTCTCTTATGGTATATTGAGATCATGTGTGGACCTTAGTTCCTCTTTGTTATCGGTTCTTGTGTGAGATTGTTCGTGGAACTTGTGAGGTTTATTTTTTTTGGAACAAGGATTTAGAGCCGAGAGACTCTAAGATTGGAAACTCACTGAGATGTTTTATCTCACCCCATGTTGATGTTGTTATTTCAGGTACTTCAGGTTCCGTAAAGGGTAAAGATAAGGTGATTTGATTATCTTTACTTGTTTGATGGCTTTATCTTCCGTTGTGGACTTTTGAGATCTTCAGATCTAGTTCTTAGACTTTTGTATTCTTTTGAACATCTTGTATAATTTATAGCCTTGTTTTAGTACCTTATGTTGTAGTGGCTATACTTATGCAATGTGTTTCTAAGAACTTGTGTATTTCAATACCAAACATGATTTTTATATATGAAAAATATGCTTTGAATTGTGTCTTTTATATATGGGTATTACATGTCTTTCCTTCGGGAATTCTCTTCTCACATCCTTCACTCTAAACGAAAGAACTCACTTTGACTTATCTTTGGAAAGATGGTAAACACACTCGTTCTAGACGAGCCTGCAACTCCTAAGCATATGCATAAGCATTTCACTCATAAAAAAACAAACAAACAAGTTTCAATCCTAGTTAGGGGAACTTCGTCGACTCTGATTCTCATTCCCGATGAGAGACATAGACAGTGGGGGTAGGGCCCATTAGAGCATATATATTTCTTTTCCCTACATTGTTTCTTATTCTTTTCTCGTTCTTGTTCTTTCTCCAATTATAGTTTAGTAGTAGATGAAGCAAATATCAACACCTTTTGAGCAGTACAAGCAAGCGTGGATCTCGTCGAGTACGACGGACGTGAAGGGGTGCTAATACCTTCCTTTCACGTAACCGACTCCCTTACACGTTCTCTCTAGTTTGCAAGACCTCAATCTTTCATTTTCCTCTGGTTTGTGAAACATTATCTTTCCCTCTCCTTGGGATAAAAATGCTTGGCTGGCGACTCTTCTTTATTTTCCGCTCCACTTCGCGTTTGTACTAGGATGAAAATCCTGGGAGCGACACCATCAATGCAGATATCTTATGCATTGACCTACAAATCATTGGGACATAATACAAGAGACTAAATTATGAAATCATATTGTGATCAAAGCATTGTTTCCCTCTCAGTTGCTCATTGTTTACTGTTTTTAATACAAGTTGTTTTTGGAAGAGTGGGATTAAGGTTAGTTTGAAGATTGTTACAAATGATTCCATGAGTCCAACCAAGGTTGACAAGGTTTGGGGAAAGATCCATTAATGTGTATTTCTCAGAAAACGAGATACTTAAAGCTCAAGGCGGGATCCATTAGTTTCTAGTTGATTTTAAGTCATATTTCAAAGTGATTATGGATGATTTTAGGCTAGGTTCCAAGATATTTTCAAGGGGTGCTGCAAAATTCAAAATTTGTGATCATATGTGTTTCTGGCCACATTTGAATTGTGAGCCGTGATTAGAGGTCGTGTTTTCAAAATTCCATTCCAATTTGTAACCAAGTCTTCAAGTATGATCAATCCATGTTCAAGTTAGTCTCAAGCGCCAAACCATTATCGAGTTATAATTAAGAAGGCTAAGGATTCATGTGAGAGTAAAATTCATAAGTCATCAATGATTGTGGATACAGAGCAAGCACTACCAAGTAACAATTCCAAAAGAAAGCTCAAACATTGTCAAGTATATGAAGGTTTCAAAAGCCTCCTTCAAAAGATACAAGGTTAAAATTGAAAATTCATTACAAGAAGAACCAAGCTCAAATTGATCCAAACTTCACAAGACATATACAAGACTCAAGGATCCTTTGGTTTACAAGAGCAAGAATGAAAAAGTTAATTAAGTAGATTCAAAAGGTTGCAAAAGTATAAAATTGCTTAGTTACATGATGTATAAATATTTGGCATAATGTTCCTAAGGTTTTAATTCTACAAATCATTGCTAGGCCTAAAAATATCACAAACTAAAGGTCCAAATTTTAAGTTCAGCGACCATGATGCTTTCATCTTCAGTCCCATACCAAACTAATGCCTCTTGTACCAAGCATTGTGCATCTTCAAGTTCCAAGCTAATCTCCTTGCCCCACCTCAATCATCATGCACACATGAAAATGGAAAAAGGATAATGTCAGCAAGTACAACCGCCCCAAGCAATAAGCAAGAAAGATGCATAAGAAACAACACAAGTAAACCCAAGATTCATCCATAACAGAAAATCATAGGAATTCACTTATTACAATAAGTAGCATGAGCAAAAAAGTCCAAGAAAAAAGTGGCAAGGTAACATTCACATGATTCAAAGAGACTTTATTACAAATCATGGCATAAGCAGCATCAATTAACGAAAACACAAAGGGAAGGTTCAAAAGCATTCACGACAAGAAATCAAATCATTAATTTCCAATCGTGGAAAGAAAGCACAATTGGCAAGATCGATAATCAGCAAACAAACAACAATTTCCTCCCAAAGAAAGAACCAACAGTAATCTCATTCATCAATTCGAAATCCAAATATTGCCAATGGAATTGAATTCACTGATTCTGTAAAAGTTGGCTCTTGTTCTCATTCAAGAAAGAAAAAAAAGTTACGTCACAAAAAGTTATGACAAAAGGAGAAGAAGAAGCGTATCGAACCTGTCAGAGACGCTCACATCATCCCGCCTGAAGCAATTGACGTTGTCGGAAACAACCTCCATCCATTTCGTATTTCCTAGCTTATCCATTGGAACCACCGTGCCGATGATACCACCATGGATGCTCTACTTCCGCCGCGAAGTCTTCATTTTGGTTATTCTTTTGATTCCTTTTGATTGCTCTATGAGATAAGTCGTGATGTTTGTTGTATGATATTTGAATTTAAGCATGAATCATGATGAGATTGTTATTTTTCTGAATAACATTTGGTGAATGTGAGGTAAATTTTGCAGATAGAGAGAGGGAGAATGCGATGGAGAGGAAAGACGAAGATAAGCATAGAGAGTGAGGTCGTGATGTTTGTTGTATGATATTTGTATTTAAGCATGAATGATGATGTGATTGTTGTTTTTCTGAAGAACATTTGGTGAATGTGAGGTAAATTTTGCAGAAAGAGAGAGGGAGAATGCGATGGAGAGGAGAGACGAAGATAAGCATAGAGAGTGAGGTCGTGATGTTTGTTGTATGATATTTGAATTTAAGCATGAATCATGTTGAGATTGTTGTTTTTCTGAAGAACATTTGTTGAGTTTGAGGTAAATTTTGCAGAAAGAGAGATGGAGAATGTGATGGAGAGGAGAGACAAAGATAAGATGAGAGAGTGAGGTCGCGTTTTGTTGTTGTTTACATTAGGTTTCGTCGTCGCCGGCCTGAGGCCATGGCGCAGCGGAAAAAGTTTCATTTCCAACGAGAGTTTTATGAAGAGAATGAGATTACGTTGAGAGAATGAGAGGTATTAGGGTTGTTTTCTGTCTGGTCCGAACCAAGTATCTAAGTTACTGATAGTTGGATAAACAACCCTATCGGGTAAGTTCGAACCGGACCAAACAATAATGGGTACAAATTTAGAATCGTTACTCATCTGAAATTTTCGGGTAAACTGAAACCATACTTGATAATTGGTTATTTGTAAGTGATATCCAAAACCGATCCAATTGTTTCAGTTCGGGTACCCGACCCACCCGAAAATAAGGCATAAATTCAATTAATTTTTTTATTGCCAAAAAATCATAATAAATTTTAAGATTAGATTCATAATTATGCTTTGAAACTTAAATACTTGTCCAAAACACATAAAATTGTACAAGATTACAAAACAGATTCATCATTGATTTCAAAATACAACAAAATGCAGAATTACAGTTATCAAAGATGCCTCAGAACAATTTCATCATTGACATTTGCAGTTATAAAATTACAAAACAACATCCCAAAGTTGTTGTTGTTGAATAAGCGACATTCGGATCCTGACCAAAATGATATGTTAAAGGTTCATATTGAGGTTCTTCAAGCTACAAAAGTAAAAATATAAGTTAAACAAGGCAACATAAATTCAAAATATTAATCAATATCAATAAACCATAAAGAAAAATACTTACAATACTAGCACTGCATCCATTTTTAATATCGTATTTATCCTTCACACAATCACCCCCATAAATTACCATTTCAACTGTCTTAGGTTTCATAGAAGATCGTTTCGGATCAATCACCCTTTTACCAGCACTAAAAGTTGTTTCTGGAGCCACAATTGTAATTGGAACAGTTAGGATATCCTTTGCTAATGTATTAACAACAGGATACTTGGCTTCATTCCCCTATCCACCAAGATATTACTTAAGATCAGATTTTGAATTAGAACTACCAACAACTGTTTCTAAACACATCTCAAAATTCCTCTTTCCCAACCCAGAACTAGTTTCTATTTCAGGAGTTTCAGATACATGGACATGCTCATCATTAGTGCCATAGGTTTCTTGATACAATTGGAAGATAGTTTCTAAGTTGGTTACCAACTCTTGTTCATAGGTGTCGCTCCCCGGACTTTCGTCCCGGTGCAAACGTGAACTGTCGGCGAGAACGGTCGGATGATGAAGGTTGAATAGAGTCGCCAGCTAGGCATTTTTATCCCAAAGGAAAGGTAATGCTGCATAAACCTAGAAAGAAGTGGGTAAGACGGTTGCGAACCAAAGAGACTGGGTAAGGGGGTTGGTTACGACCTGGGAAGGTATTAGCACCCAGATCGTCTGTCGTACTCGACGGGATCCACGCTTACCTGATTGTGTTTTAAAAAGGGGGGAAATGTACATGCTAACTGTGTATAAAAGAGATGGATGTACAAAGTGACAGTGCAAGAAGAACAGGAGCTCAAACTGAGGCTAAGAAGAAAAATCTAGAAAGAGAAGAGGGGGGAGACCAGGGGACTTTTATTCGATAACCGTTAAGTTATGCCTACATATCCTCTCGTGCAATGAGGAAGTCAGAACACCGTATTTTGACTCAAAGAGACTTGGTGTTTTGGTGTGAATTGCTTGCTTTTCTATGCTCAAGTGTATGACTCGTCTGGCTCAAGTGCTGACTGTCTTGCATTAGACGGAAGAAGCGAGTTCTCGTTTTCAGAGTGCGTGTGATGAGAAAAGAATCCCAGAGGAAACGTTTATTGTTTGTTTTTGTGTTTTCAGTTTTTTATTGTTTTTGGTGTTTTGCATAGGATAATGAGCTTAAGCCTTAATCAAAGGTCGTAAACTCATTATATCACCCCTGACTAGGGATAATGAGTCTACTTAAGTGTGAGATGAATATCCCAACTTAATTACCCTAATGATACATGATTAAGATCATTAACCTACTTGTAATTATCAAGTGTTTTTGGATTTTTGTTTTGTGTTAAGTAATGAGTTTAATCTCTAATAGGGGATTAGTGAACTCATTATACCATCCTAAGAGAAGGATGATAGATGAGGACACCTAAGATGAGGAAGATATCTCAACTTAATCCATGGTTAGGGATTAAAATCATTATATAACAAACCTTTATTAAAGTGGATTTCAATTAGAGGTTGATTAAGAAGTGAATTTTATGTTTGTAAGACTAAACCTGAGGGGGACTTGTCCATTAAACACTAGGGTTAGTCCCTCTGACCTAAAGGCAGAGATGTAACCCTAATATAAGGCCCAAGTTACAAGCTTAAGTCTTGATAATTATTAGGTGTTTTGATTAGAAGGTGAAAACAACTTAAAGGTTTAACACTAGGTATTACAATTATACACTGCATCCTAAGATAAGGATGCAAGCATAACTCTAATACAGAGCCCCAAAACTTTAACTGTTTAGCCTTTGTTATTGAGATGAGAAGCAGAGACTCAAGGAGACTCAAACGGTAAAAACTAAGGGGGACTATTCACAACCCTAAAGTTATCATGCTTGGTAATTCCTATGGTTTGTGAGGCATAAAGAAAGTCTTCAGATTGGCCACCATGGAAGGAGAAGTAGATGAAAAAAGGAAGGAGATAGAAGAATATGTTACTTACTTCCTGAAGAAGTTAAGTAACCTAATATTGGGATAAGAGCAAGAGAGAACACAAGTGAATCAAATTCACTTCAAAGACAGGTAAGGATGCATATGAAAGGATAAGAAGAGGTTGGATGTGGATGCACATCCACATCCTGATCAACTTACCTGAAGCACCTGAAAGGGTTAGTATGAATGCATAAGGTATGAAATAAGATGAAATGAAACCAAATTTATGTAACAATGATCAACTAATGTTCTCACATGACCTAAGGTGTCTAATATGAAATACAAATGCATGAGATGTTATGAAAAGTTCATATGATGAGGATATGCAAAGATGAATGCATGTATACATGGCAATTTAGGGTTTTTAGAATGCATGAGATGTCCATGATCAAAACAGAAGCAAAACACATGATAAAAAATTGAAATTTGCAACCAAACAAACCCTAAACACACACAAGAACACTCCCCAAAGATGGAGGTCAGAAGCTATACCAAAGTCAAGTTATGGTTTTTCTAAGTTAGGCTAGGGTTTTGGGTACTTCTCAAAGAAAATGCATATCAAATTGAAAATTCAATACAAAAATATGATTTAAATATCCTAGATACTAGATGCAACATGTAAAATAATGCAAAAAGAACCAAGTACAAACTCATTTTTATTGATCTGAAATGAATTTTAGAAGTTAGGTTGTGAAAAAGGGGATTTTGAAAACCCTAATTCAAGTTTAATTATCAAAATAGAATCAAAACCTAAAATAAATGAGTGAAATGAATTTGTAAGTTGATTATAATGTTCAAGGATGCTTTGTGATTTTTTTGGTTATTTTTAAATACCTAAAAGTATTTTTAATTAATTAAAATGAATGAATTAATTAAATAATACAATTAAATGATTTAAAAATAAATTTTTAATGTAAAAAATAAAAATAAAAATGTTTTTGGGTTTTTAAAATTAATTAGAGTGAAAGTGTAAAAATTCAGAATTTTTAAAAGTGTTTTACTATTTTTAATAAATAAAAGAAAACAAAATGAATAAAAAGAAAATAAAATGCAAAAAAATTAAAATGGAGGGCTCAAATTTAATGGAAACAAGATCAAGAGTCCTGGGCGCAAGTCAGCTTGCCTGGGGGTAGGATCATCCTAGGGTCCAAGTTTAAACTCCCTAAACGCGTGCAATCCAATGGTTCACATTAAATCTGGAAAAATTAATTATAATTTGTTTTAATTAATTAAAATTAGGGCTAATGACTAATCTGGAACGTCCATTTCCTAATTTAATCAAGATCCAATGGCCTACGTTCATTCTGGAAACCCTAATCACCCTTAACCCTAATTACTTTCAGATGACCGAAACAGTGCTCCGGTCATCTTCTCCGGCGAGACCAAACACTCAACTTCTTCCCTATGCCACTACAAGACCTATAACCTACCCATAATAAATCCCCACACTCCATGGAACTCAGATCAATCATCAAACATAATTTATAACACATGAACAAGCTAAATCGAAGCAAATTAAAGAACACGGGCAAAATTTCAGAAACACATAACATGATCATTTTTTCTTCATTTTCGATTCTAAAGACATTTATATGACCCCTAGAGCATGCATTTTCATTCTATGACATGAAATTGAAGCTTTGAGACAAAACGTTCTTGAGTATACCTGAGCTGGTGACCTGCAAATATGAGCTTTCAGAGCCTCCCTCTTGTGCAAATGGCCTCCTTTGAACCTCCTAAGGCTAATGGAATGCTTGGAATGCTTTGAAAATGGCTGGTTTGAGATGTCTAGTTCTGATATGGCAAAAATGGAGGTTTTTATATGTGATGTTTCAGGCCATTTTAATGGTTGATTCTTGTTCTATGAGTGATATGTAGTTGATTGGTGAAGGAATTTGTGAAGTTTGACGGCTGGATTGGGAGAATCGAAGAGAGGAAGTTTTGAGGGATTTTTGTGAAAACTGAGCATGTGATGCTTCTGAGCTCTTGTGTGTCTTCTTTTATGATCCTTAGGCTTTGCATAAACAAATGAAATGAGTCAGAAGAGTTGCTATGCATTGTGGGATTGGTATGGTTCAATTGGCCAAAAAGTCAAATGTTGTGTACTTGAGGTATGGGCCATGGCAAAACTGATTTGAGGGCTTGAGCTGTTTCAGCTGGCTTCAAGGAGAACCCTAGGATCAATTGTTATGAGTTGTATGGCTTGGATCATGAGTTTGCACAGGTTTTTCAATTTTGCAACTTTGTGATTTCTTGAGAAACAAGTCATGAAATCACTTGGTTCAAAGCTCAAATCTGATCTTGAGATGTTATTTGATCATTCCATGATGTATTTGAGTGGATTAGAAGTCACATAGAGGCCTGTAATTCACTTTTTGACATTTCCCTCTTTGGCCTAAACTTGAAAATTACAAGATTTTCCCAACTTTGACTTGCCATATCTGGAGTTCTAGGATGAATCAAGAGGAGTTCTTGTACTTTTTGAAAATGGGAAGATCCAATCTACAACTTTCATGTCTAACAAAATTTAATTTGAAGCAGTTTTGATCAAGAAAGAGGAAGTTGAAAATCTTTCCCAAAATGGAAAGTTTGCATTTCAAGTAATGTCCATTTTTGGCAACTTTTGACTTGGCTCAAAATTCTTCAGTTTTGTGATCATATAACCTCTCCTAAGACCAAATAAAGGTCATATGACTTCAAAATGATGGAAATGAACCTCTGGAACCCTTGGTTGAGGCCTCAGATGCCCTAATCCTGACTTTTCTTGCACAACAAGTTACAGCTTGATCAAATGGCTTCCTCGGTGAGTTTTTGCATCAAACTTCATACACAAGCTCCCTATATCATATAAAGACCAATGGAATCAAGAATGACAAAAAAAATTGGGTGTAAGGGCCTCAAACCCAAAACCCTAATTTTCAAGTTATCTGTGTAGGAGCTTCAAGCTTGCCTGGGTAGCTCTGAAATCTCTTGAGATTTCTTGACTTTAAAGAAACCTTGGTGGTATAAAACAACCATAGAACACTCAAGGACCCTCTTGGCATGCTTCAAGGCCTATGAGATGGCTCAAATCACTTCTTGGGTTCACCTGATCACAAACCCTAGTTATGCAACTATGTAGTGAGTTGCTAAAGGATAATTATGCAATGTGAGATGCAATTATATGCTATGCAATATGTATGATCATAAGCCAAGGCATGAGAAAGTGAGAGGGAAAATTTGAGGTGTTTATAATAGGCAGTGGCTTTAGTAGCATTTGGATACAAGAAGGGATATACCCATTTAATGAAGATCATTTTATACCTATTTGAACAAGTAGAGTTGTCAACCAACTTAAATTCATCTATATATAACCTATTTGCATAGTTTATTTTCAAGGTAGTTTTGGCCTCAGAATCTGATTTCATCATATGCAACTAAAATCACTAAGAGGTAAAATAATTGGACTCGGAGACAACTAATGTCACAATCACAAGGAGGTAACATAATTGGCCTCAGACAGAACTGTAATCATGATTCCAATCAAACAGATCCAACAGATTGCATCATTGGCACAATTAAATCATAACTCACAAGGCAACATTATGTAATCCTAGGCACAATTGATGTCACTATTCATATTCATCCATAGGCTAAATATCATCATTGGATCAAACATAATGCATAAGATATATAACATACAAACACAAGTCTCAATATCATAGGCTAAATATCATCAATTGATCCAACGGATTCAAATCAACATATCCAACAGATTGCATCATTGTGTTAACTCCTAATTTTGACACCTAGTTGATTTTAGGAAACATTGACTTTAGTGTTATGATTTGATAGAACGGAAAAGGCTTCGACTAATTTAAAGCTGAAGAGGCATGAGTCAAAGACGGAAGAAATATAAGGACACGAACTTAGAATATTTTCTAAGTATAAAAGATGTAGCTTCAACCGCGTATCCTTGGAATGCCAAACATGCAGCGGTTGAGATCAATAGTGGAGGGAAAAGTTGTGTTTCTTTCAAATTTGAATAAAGACAAGTGGCACACATTGGAAGTCTAAGAGAATGCAAAGTGCCAAGTGGCATATTTCTAGGAGTAAACTGCTCATAACAGTTATTTTCGACTAGTATAAATGAAGTAGTATAGTGTTAGAATTATGTGTGATTCATATTGTACAAGTTACTCCATAAACACTGAAAGTACATGTGTGTAGAGAAACGAGTGAATGCGAGAATGTACGTGATAAGATGACCACCCGTTTTTCATATCAAGGCAATTTATGTTTAAATCCTTTATTTTGAAGTCTTTTTTATCTTGCATTTCCTTTACTTTCAAGCAAGTTTACTATTCAGTCTTTTATTGCTTCTTACTTGCTTTCTTTACACTTCCTTGCCATTTATAGTTTATTGCACTTTACTTTTGACTTCAATTGTTTTGATCTTGTTTGTTTTCATTTTCTCTTTTTACCAAAATACTTCATAAAGTTTGTCGAAGAGTTTATGACACTATTCCTGAAAAACTAATAAAAACATATGTATAACACATGTCCTAGGATCAATCTGGTTGATCCTATGAGTGACTGAAAACATTTTGTTGTTTTTAGAGGAGCAGAGGTTATTTAAAAATTTCAGGATAAGCAAATTGGCACGCCAAGTCGTACAGTTCTATAAGTAACCAATTTTTGGAAGTTTTATTAACTTCCTTCAAAATAACCAATTTTAAGAAGTTTATAACTTCTTCTTTAATTTTTCGATTGATCAAAGTGTGGTGTAATCTTTTGTTGCATGCATTTGAGAAGTGGAAAGGTAGTGTAAACTCCCCAAATTTTCCCTCACCCATTTCCCCATGGCTTGTGATCTTTTCATTTGCATAGATTCAATCATATCATCTCATATTGCATTTTTGCTTCACTGCATTGGTTCTAAATCATCAGCATCTAGGGTTTGTGATCTGAGCCATCCTTGGGATATCTGAGCCACTCCAAAGGTATTCAATCATCTCAAGAGGGTCCATGTATGTTAAAACATCATATTGTATCCTCCCAAGGTCAAAGAAGTCATAAAATCACAAGAACTGAGGAAGGCATGGAAGCAGAGCCAGGCTTAACTGCACAGATGACCTAAATTTAGGGTTTTGGTTTCAGAGGCCATAACTCAAATTTTTTTGGTCATTCTTGTTTCTATTGGTCTCTATATGATGTAAGTATCATACACACAAATTTTCATGAAGAAATACAATGGGGAAGGCATCTGATCAATAGATGACTTCTTGAGCAAGTCAGTGCAAAATCAGGGCATCTGAGGCCCCCAATAATCCAACCAAAGGGTCTTCTCCATCATTTTGGGTGTATATGATCTTTATTTGATCTTAAAATAAGTTGGAAGTTCAAAAATTTAGGAATTTCAAGCCATTTGCAAAGTTGCCATTTTGGGAAAGTGACTTGTAATGCAAACTTGCCATTTTAGGAAAGTTTTTCAACCTCCTCTTTTTGATTCAAAAATGCTTCAAATGAAAAATTCTTGGTCATGAAAGTTGTAGATTGGATCATTCCCTTTTCAAAAAGTACAAGAACTTGATCTAATTCATTTTAGAACTCAAGTTATGGCCTTGCAAAGTTTGGAAAAATCACATAAATTTCACTTTTACACCAAAGAGGGAAACATGCAAATTCTCATGCCAAGCATTTTTGTGACCTCAAACACACTTCTACATGTCTTAACATCATAATGCATTGCCTAAGGATCAGAATTGGCCCAAGAATCATTTCATCCCATGCCTTGAACATCAAGAAATTCAAAAGCGGCCAAACTTCATGAAAATTGCAAAAGGGCACATAACCTTTCACAAGCATGCTGAATCACCTCAATTTCAAATCTATGGCTCTCCTTGATCTATGCTGAGCCAGGACAAGCCAAAAGCCAGCTGCAAAACCAACCCATACCTCAAGTACAAAACTTTTGACATTTTGGCAACTTGCCCATACCAATCACCATAGGCCACCACCCACTCTCTGACCTATCACAGCTTGTTATGTGGATGAAACACAGCTCATAACACAAGACACACAAGCCTAAAACCTCAGATTGCCCAAGTTCTCAAAAATCACTCCAACTTGCAAAAGCTTTCGAAACTCATAGCTCATCCAACAAATCTTCAAACTTTTTCCACCATTCAACTACACATCCATAACTGATCATTTCCCACCCTCCATCTTGCCTTGAAACACCTCAAATCAAAAACACGATTTTCACTTTTCTTGAACTGAGTTTCAGCCAACTTCACATAGAGGCTATATAAACTCCAACCAAGCACTGCAAGCTCTTCAGGAGGATCATTGAAGCTGATTTGAAGCAAAGAAGCAGCCAACCAGTACCATTTTCGAAAGCTTCAGTTCAGGTATCACCAAGAACATTTTTTCCAGAAATCGTTTTTTATGCCATAGAAATGTTGCTTATGATTCACTAATCATGCTGTGCTTGTTGGTTTTAAAAATGATTGAGTTTTGAGCCTGAACCATGTCTCTAAAAGTTTGACCTGAAAACTTGATTGATTCGAATCTTGTTTATGTTGAAAGATAAATGAATTTTCATGCTTGATTCTTGCTTAGGGTGATTAGAAGTTGTGATCTGGAGCTTTATAGGGTTTAAAATTGCCTAGGGAAGAAGTTAGGTTTTTGAACTGGCCGGAGAAGATGACCGGAACACTGTTCCGGTCACCTGAAAGTCATTAGGGTTCAGATTAGGGTTTAATTGTGTAATTAGTGAAGTTTGAATATCAGCCATTCAGATGCGCACGCTGGTCAATTCCCGTGTCCTTGGTTTAAACCACAGTCCTTGGATCTGTTGACTTCTCATTTAAATCAATTTAATTTTCATTTCATTTGCATTTTCCTTATCATTTTATTAAAAATAGCAAAACTCATCTAAATTTTTTTTATTTTTTGCATCATGGTTCTAAATATTTTTCTCATTCTGAAAATAATTTTTATTTAATTTTTTGCATAAAATTTGTATTTTTAAAATATTTAAATGTTTATTTTAATTAGTTAATGGAAATTAATTAATTAAAATACCATTTAAGTTTCTAAAAATCACCAAAAAAATCACATTGCATCTTGACACATTTAGAGACATTATCAAACCATTCATACAAATTTCTTTTTGGTTCTTGATCCATTTTGACATTTTTCTTTTGATTTAGGGTTCTTAAAAATCAATATTTTGACCCTAACTTAGAAAAATCTTTTCTGCCTAACCATGAAGAGTTTGATAATGGTTCTTTTTGAATTGCATTCAACATATCACGTAGTTTCTAGGATAAAATTGGCATGAATTTATCTTTCATTTTTTATTTGTCTTGCATTTTTATTTGTGAGGTACCTTAAAACCCTAGCAAACTTAGAAAAAATCATAAGTCCTTTAGGGTTTAGTTTCTGACCTTCCCCTTTGGATAGTGAACTTGTATAGGTTTAGGGTACCTTTGATCCTATTTTCAATTTTTTATCTTGTCATTTGCTTCTGATTTTGAATTTTGCATTGCATCTTGTTCATAAACCCTAATGTTTGCCTTCATTTGCATTCTTCCTTCATATGCTTGCATACATGAACTTACCATGACATTTTGTGCATCCACATGACATATAAGACATCTTAGAACACATTAGAATCATGTTTGATCATTGCATCATCCATTTGCCATGTTATGCATTCATTTCATTTCATATGCATTCATGAACTTTCATGCTTCCTACATGTCTCATTTGCATTCCCATCCTTTGCATGAACATTCAAATCACTTGACATGACTTTGCATCATCCCTTAGCATCATTTACATCATGAACATGCTTCTGACTTTGACTTTTATCTTAGCATCTCATCTCATTTTCATTTCATTTCATTTCCTTTTGCTAACTTTTCAGGTGGTAAGTGTTTGGGAAGTGAATTTGCCTTCACTTCTCATAACCTCTTCTCATACCTTTTATGCATTCATTGCTGCATTTTATTTGTGATTTAGAGTGAGCTTGCTCATTCATGCTCCTTCCTCTCTCTCTTTCTTCAAGCAACTTATCTTCTTAAGTGAAGTAAGTTGTCTTGCTTCTTTCTGATTCTCCTTCCTTCATCCTGCTTCTTTCTTGGTGGTTTTTCTCTTGAAGATCTCTTGAAAGCCTCATAAACCCTAGGAACACCCAAGCATGATCACAATTAGGGTTTTATTAGTCCCCCCATTAGTTTTACCTTTGTGTCATCTTTGTGTCTTCTCTTCTCAACTCTTAATCAAGGACTAAACCTTAAAGGTTTTAAGGCTTTGTGGTTAGGGTTATGCCTGTATCCTTCTATTAGGATGGAGTGTATAACTTTAATCCTAAGTGTTAAACCCTTAATGTGTTTAAATCCTTTAATCAATTCACTTAATAATCACTAAGACATCAAGCTTGTAACTTGGGCCTTAAATTAGGGTTCTAATTCTTCCTTAATTGGTTAAGAAGGACTAACCCTAGTGTTAATGGACAAGTCCCTCTCAAGTTGTCTTACAAACCATAAAATCCACTTCTTAAACTTATCATTAACTAAAATCCACTTTAATAAAGGCTTTGTTTTGTCATGAGGTTAATCCCTAATCATGGATTAAGTTGAGGAGCCTTTCTCAGCTTAAATGTTCTCATCTATTATCCTTCTATTAGGATGGTGTAATGGGTACATTAAATCTTTGATTATGGCTTAAACTCATTACTTAACACTAAACAAAAACTCCAAAAAACATCTAAATTAGTGCAAGTAGGTTAATGATCTTAATCCTACATCAGGGTGATTAAGGGTGAGGTGTTTACTTCAGACTTAAGGTATTCTCATTACCCCTAATCAGAGGGAGGATGTGATTAGTTTACTAACCCTTGGTTTAGGCTTAAGCTCATTTTCTTATGACAAATTCCAAAAAGCAATAAAAGATTGAAAACACAAAAACAAACAATAATCGTCTCCTTCGGGATTCTTTTCTCATCATTTTCACTCACAAACGAGAACTCGCTTCTTCCGTCTAATGCAAGATAGTTAGCACCTGAGCCAGACAGGTCATACACTTGAGCATAGAAAAGTAAGCAGTTCATCAAGTAAATTTACCCTTCAGTCTCTTTGAGTCGAACTACGGTGTTCTGACTTCCTCATTGCACGAGAGGATACGTAGGCATAACTTAACAGTTATCGAACAAAAGTATCTGTATATTCCCCCTCTTCAACATTATTCTTTAAGCCTCATAGTCTTGAGCTTTTCACTCTTTCCTTACACTGACACTCTTTCATCTCACCTCACATTTCTTTTACACCGACACTTGCATTCTTTTCCAGTTTTTTGCACACAGAATAACACTAACACTACCCCTGTAAACACAAACTTTCAAGCATGGATCTCGTCGAGTACAACGGACAATCTGGGTGCTAATACCTTCCCAGGTTGTAACCAACCCCCTTTCTCAGTTTCTCTGGTTCGCAACCATCTTATCCATTCTTTTCTAGGTTTATGCAGCATTACCTTTCCTTTGGGATAAAAATGCCTAGCTGGCGACTCTTTTCTTTTTCTCTTTCGCCGACCTTTCACGTCTGTATCCTTTCTGACCATGTGTCATCAGGTGGGAGCGACAGCTTGGAGACTCTGCTGGGGACCCTAATATTGCAACCAGGGCTTCTGGTTCTTTTTGTGGGTTCCTCCTAGTGTTTGTTTGATTTGTGTTTACTGGGGTGTTATGTGCTATGTGTGTTTATTTATTTGCTTTATTTACTGCTTTATGTACAACTTTATTTATTGCTTTCTTTACAGTTTTGCATATTTCATACTGTCATTGCTGGATCTGGTTTGTTGTTTTGGTGGGTGGGGGTTCAATTGAGAGTTTTAAGGTCCTATACCTGGGACCTGAGTGACACCTAGGCTAGAGTGGTTCATGTTCGTTCCCATTCCATTTCGGTCTGGTGCGGGAATATGAAACACGGTTCAGATGTGGGTTTCTTCTTGAGAACTCTGTGCTACAGATTTCCTGTAGTGCTAGGGCTATCTGGGAAGCCTGCTAAGTCTGGATGACCTTTATTATGACCTTTATAAGCTGAGGTGAATTAGAGGAGGATCTTTTATGGTTATTGTAAACACTGTACCTCCGGGTTAGAAGTGTTTACACTTCTCATAACTGATCCAAGTCTGAGGATCCTTGTTCTAGAACATTACCTGTGAGGGGGTTGGGTTGTTTACAGGTTTGCAGGAACCCTTGGCCACATCATACCCTGTTACTGTTTTGTTTAAGAGTACCTCACTTTGGACAGTTCTTGTGATTAACCCTAGACATGTGACTCTTTATTTGAGTCCCCCACCTTGGTTATTGGACTTCTAAGCCTCATCTGGACTCTTTAAACATACATGGGCCTTGTATAAGGACAGGAAATCAGATCCAGCTTGATCACAAACCCTTGCATATCATTTGCATATATCAACATTGCATCATTTAACATTTGTTTATTTTCTTTTCAGGGTATCCACTTCATTATATCTTGGTTTTGGTTTTGACCCTTTCTTCTGCATAGACCTTTACTTCAGTTGTCTTCATCAGTTACCTGCTTCAATTATCTCTTCACCAGCATCAGTCTGTCAGTGGTTCACTTCCAGCACCAGTTTGTGATCTTCATCAACATTTGTCTTCGGCTTCTTCAGCAGCACTCATGACTACTCCCAGGAAGAGCAACATATCCTATCACTTCTTTGAGCCTGTATTGACTGGAATCAGGCAGGTCCAGTCACTTATCAGACCCGACCATATCCCACTATTTAGAGAGCACTATGGGGGTATCTTGGATATGGTTATGGACCTTGATCCTTCTCAGAGAAGCATGATCCATACATGCTTGCAGTTTTATGACCCACCACTGAGATGCTTCAAATTTCCAGACTTCCAGTTAGGGCCTCTGCTGGAAGAGTTTTTTTATTGATTGGAGTACCTATCAGAGGTGGAATCCCCTTCAACCCAGAGATGACTGCTCCCAGAAGTGAAGAGATAGCAAGGGAATTGTACTTGGAGCATGCCCTTATTGAGCAAAGTATGACAACAAAAGCTGGGATTCCTGGTTTGCATTTGGACTTCTTGATCTCTCAGGCCATCCTGAAGGCTTCATTGGGAGAGTGGAGGGCAGTCTGTGCACTGTTAGCCCTCAGTATATATGGGGCAATACTGTTTGCAGATGAGCCTAAGTTTGTCAGCAAGAATGCTATCCATCTGTTTCTTCTGAAGAACCCAGTACCCACATTGCTAGGAGACTTTTATTACTCCATTCACCAGAGGAATGAGAAACAAAGGGGGGAAGTTGTTAAGATGTTGTGCTCCTTTGTATTACACCTAGCTGCTCAGACACCTGCCTAAGTCAGATGCCTTCTTGAACCCACATCGGCAGAAGAATTGGGCTAAGAGGCTCATTGCCTTGACTTCAAATGATATCAGATGGTGCACCCAGAGCACCAAAGGCAAGGACATTATCACCACTTGTGGGCAATACCCAAATGTGCCTCTGATAGGAGTGAAGGGTTGCATCAACTACAATCCTTTACTGTTTAAGAGACAACTGGGTTATGCCTTGGTTCACCCTCCCAGAGGACAGGATTTAGCTGAGACCCTGTATTGTGAAGTGCAACCTAATTCAGCTGTTGTCAGACAAGCATCCTGGGCTTGGGATAACATCCAGACAAAAGGAGTAGCTATTCTTGGAAGATGTAACAATGTTGCTTCAGCTCAGTACTATGACTGGTCCCGTACTAGAGCTCAGATTACCAGAATTCCTTTCACCTTGGAAGACATGCCTGGACCATCTACAGTACAGCCTGCAGCAACAGTTAGCCTGGAAGAATTTGAAAAGTTGAAGGAAAGGAATGAGCAGCTGTCTCAGGCCTTGAAGAAGACTCTTTGGGAAAGGAGTGATGGTCGTCTGGACATTGAGAGATTGGAAAAGCTCAGAGTTTAGCATCTTGCCAAAATTAAGAAGACAGAAGACTACATAAGGAAAGCAAGGGTTGGGGAACAGATATTGAAGAATGCCTGTAAAGAGGCCAAGATTCAGAAATCTAGGGCTGAGCACTATCTGCAAGAGAGTCAGGCTAGGTGGTTCAGGATCACTGAAGCCCGTACACAAGAAGACCATAAGACCCAAGCCATGATTGAGCAACTAGAGGCCAGTGAGAAGAAGCAGCAGGAAGCTTTGTAGGCAGCTCAGAGGGAGATTTCAGAGTTGAAGCTCAGAGCAGGATTGAAGAGATCAAAGGACCAGGACAGGCATAAGAAGCTGACCACTGCCATTGCTACCAGGAACCTCCTCATTAGGACCATTATAGAGCACCCAGCTGGTCCAGTGACTGAGGCCCTCCTGAGGGAGGTCAGAGAAGATGAGTTTGGGCTAGGTGTCTGATTCTTTGCTTGTTGTTGCTTCCATTTGATGTACTTTTCCTTTTGTTGTATTTTGATCCTCCATGGGCATGTATTGTAAAACAAACTATGTATTGTTCACCATTTGTAATATATTTAGTTTGTTTTCATTTGGGTTTTTTCTCAACAACACCAAGCATCTTCCTCGAGGTCTGGAAAGGTCAAAACCAAGAACCAAACCGGATACCTTGGAAAACAAATAAGCATACTACATTGCATACTAACTTTGTTTTTGTTTTGTAGGTTTTGTTATAGTTATTATTTCTAACTTTGTTGTGATCTCAGGAAACATTGCTCGTCGCCGAGTGTTCCCTGTCAACCGCGCGCACCGGTACCCGACTCGTAACAACCTTCCCGACATTCAAATGGAACAAGTACAGTAACATCTGACTGAGGTCAGAAATCAGATGGTCAATGAGAGAGTGGAGATGAGAAATCAGATGTCTCAGTTCATGGCAGTAATGACTGGCTTGGCCCAGAGTCAAGAAAGGTTAAGAGAGCTGGTGTAAAGACAAACTCCTGAGGAACCTCATCTTGGAATAGAAGGAACTAGCAACAATGAACGGGGTCAGCCTCGTATTGACCCACAAGAGTATGGACCTCATCTGAATCCTGAAGTTAACATCCAAAGAAATGGTCAGGGTAATGCTACTGGGGGACAAATCCTGCAGGAGGATCCTCAGGGAGAACAGTTTACTGTCATTGGGGCAGGAGATGAGGTATATGACAGGAGATTGGATGAGATTGGAAAAGTTAAGATCCTTGGAATCTCAGAATTCTTTGGGCTTCGATGTGATGGACATGGGACTAGTGGATGGGGTGAGAATTCTCCACAAATTCAAACCCCCATGCTTTGAAAAGTACAATGGTACCTCCTGTCCTCGCACTCATCTGTAGTCTTTCTTGGGAAGGCTCAAAGCTTATACTATGGATGAAAAGTTGTGGATGTTCTACTTTGAGGAAAATCTGACTGGAGCTTCAAGGGAATGGTATTCGCATTTGTCTAGGGCCACCATAAGATGATGGAAGGATTTGGCTGAGGCTTTTATCCGTCAATATCAATACAACCTGGACATGGCTCCCAATAGAACTCTCCTGATGGGTATGTCTCAATCTTCTAGAGAGAGCTTTAGGGAGTATGCTCAAAGATGGAGACAGCTTGCTGTTGCTGTCCAACCACCCATGTCAGAAAGGGAAATGGCTGACATATTCATGAATACATTGCAAGGGACTTATATTGATAGGCTGGCTGCTTTCTCCTCTACCAGTTTTGCTGACATAGTCATAGCTGGTGAGAGAATTGAAAGTCTCTTAAAGATGGGAAAAATCTCCGACAGTGGTGCAAGTTCCTCTAGCAATCCCATAAAGCCTTTTGCGGGACCCCGGAGGGCAGGTGAGACAAATTCCATTCATGCAAGCAGGGGCAGTTCTCAATATGCTCACCGGTCGGTGGCAGCTGTTACCATCCCAGCTCCAATACCACAACAATCATCATATCCTCAACAACAACAACCACAGTATCAATAACAAGTTCATTATCCGCAACAAAGGTCGTACAACAACGGCAACAACAACCAACAGCAGCGTCCTTTCCAACAAAGGCCATCACAAGCAAACAGGGTAATTGACCCAATTCCAATGCCGTATGCTGCACTCTTGCCACAACTCCTGAAGTTCAACCTAGTTGAGTTAAGTACATTGGCACCACCAGATCCTCTTAATATGCCAAAGAACTATGATGCAAATTCCCGGTGTGCATTCCACTCAAACGCACCGGGGCATAATACTGAAAAATGCAGGGCCCTGCAGATGAAAGTCCAAGATCTGGTGGATTCAAAAGCTCTCAATTTTGCACCTACTCCAAACGTCACAAGAAATCCAATGCCTAGTCACAACGGGCCTAGGATTAATGCTATTGAAGAGGGCAAACCATCCACATTAATCAACAGTGTTGCACAAATCCGAACACCTTTGGTTGAAATCAAAGCTCAACTGTTAGAATGCCAAGTGTTCCCCGGATGTGAGGTCGGTTGTGGATATTGCAACATTGCCGTTAATGGATGCGAGAGATTGAGAAATGGCATAGATGACCTCATTAAGGATGTCATTCTTCAGATTACGACAACAGCAACTACAACTCCAACAATTCCTTTATCAACAATCACAGATACTCCTACAACGTCAACAACCATTGTTCCAACAGATTCTACTACAACTCCAACAATTACTCAATCAATCACTTCAACGGATACAAGTTCAGTCACAATTCCTTCTACAACAACAACATTCATTACTCCATCAGTTCCTACTACAACTTCAACGCCCGTCCAGTCAACAGTACCGTCTACAACATCAACAATAGTTAATGAAAGCGTCTCAACGATTACGATATACTACGATCCCGCAAATGTTCCTTCCAACAACTCACAACCAAATGCTACTCCTGTCAGAACTCCAGTTACCATATATTATGATCCGCACACCATTATGGTCCCCTCTGCAACTGCTATCAGTCCGGTCACTATCATGGTGCCTGGGCCAGTTCCTTATGAAAGCAATAATGCCATCCCTTGGCATTATGGCTCAGATCTATACTGCGAGGGGCAGAAAATCACTTTAGAATCATCAACTTCTTCACCTCAGATAGACAATGTGGGGGGAGGCGGAGGCTTCACTAGAAGCGGACGTCTCTTTGCCTCGCAAATACCAAGACCCATTGCTGAAGCAGAAGCTGCTGCTAAGGCAAAAGGGAAGAGCATGGTGCAAGAAGAACCAGTTGCTAAAGAAACTTTAAAGACTCCTTTTGATCAAGAGGTTGATGAATTCATGCGGATAATCAAAAAGAGTGATTATAAGGCGGTGGACCAGCTTCACCAAACTCCTTCTAAAATCTCCATACTATCATTACTAATGTGCTCCGAGGCTCATCGGAATGCACTATTAAAGGTCCTGCACGCAATTATGTGCCGGAGGAGATTACTGTCAATCAGTTAGAGGCCGTGGTTGGAAATGTCAACGCTAGTCATGCACTAGGATTTACCAACACTGATCTGACAGTGGAAGGTCACAATCACAACAAGGCTTTGCACATTACCTTGGAGTGTAAGGGTGCAGTTCTTTCTCACGTATTGGTGGACACAGGGTCATCCCTCAATGTCCTACCCAAGAAAGCCCTTGTGAAGCTGGAACAGGATGGATTGGCACTACGCCCAAGCAACTTGGTAGTGAGAGCCTTTGATGGCTCTAAAAGATCAGTTCTGGGAGAGATAGAATTACCAATAATGATTGGCCCACAGGTTTTCAAAATGACCTTCTTTGTGATGGATATACAGCCTGCCTACAGCTGTCTATTGGGTAGACCATGGATACACGCCGCTGGCGCCGTGACATCGACCCTTCACCAAAAGTTAAAATTCGAGTGGGAGGGCCAAGTCATTACCATTTGTGGGGAGGAGGATATCTTCGTTAGCCAGCTGGCTACTTTCAAATACATTGAAATGGATGGGGAGATCCATTAAACCATGAGTCAAGGGGTTGAGGCCCTGAATATCAATGAAACATCTGTTGTGTCTGGGACTTCCATCACATCATATCAACAGGCCCAGAAGGTTGTTGAGGAGGGTACCGCTCAAGGCTGGGGCAAGCTGCTGCCAGTTGAGAAGAAAGAAGACCGATTCGGGTTGGGTTACAGACCAACTCGACAAGATCAACCAGATGCTGCAAAGGAGCCCAAGTTTGTCAGCGGGGGGATGCTCACCCCAGATGCTGTGAATAATTTGGAAGATGAGTCAGAAGACGAGCGCAACCTGGAAAGCTGGATACGTCCAAGGATCCCGGGGAACCATGTCTCAAACTGGTCTTCCCAGGAAATTATAAGAGTTACTCCCGCAAAGTAATTATCATTTCCTGTTTTTAAAGCATGCATCAAGTCCTGCATCTTGCCCAAGATGTCAGGACTCATTTTGTAATCGGGCCATCTTGTATTTTGTGCAAACGATCAATTAATGAATATCAGGACATCTTTTGCAAATGAGTCTTTTCTTTTCCGCTCACTGTTTTTCATTTTTCATTTTTTGTACAAAAATAAAATGGCAATGCTTTTCAAAATATGTAACTTCATTTTCACTTTTTCTAAACAAGATAAAACTGATCACTAAAATGAACAAATCTAAACCCTTGCAGAGAGTGCCCTCCAGACAGCACCGACAACAACACCGCTATGACTTCGTATGACTTTGACAATCCGATTAATCAAGCCGATGAAGGGGTTGAAGAAGATTATGAGCTACCTAAAGAATTAGCCAGGTTTTTAAGACAAGAGGAGAAGGTTATCACTCCTCATCAGGAGGAAGTTGAGACGGTTAATCTTGGTACAGAAGAGGACTTGAAAGAAGTTAAGATCGGGGCCTGTCTGCAAGATTAAGTAAAAGAGCAACTCATTGACATGCTTCGGGAATATGTGGATGTTTTTGCTTGGTCTTATCAGGATATGCCATGGTTGGACACCGACATTGTTATGCACAAGCTGCCTCTGAAAGAAGACTGTCCGCCAGTAAAACAGAAGTTGCGCCGTACTCGCCCAGATATGGCCATGAAGATAAAAGAAGAGGTAAAAAAACAATGGGACGCCGGTTTCCTTGCTGTGACTAGTTACCCGCCATGGGTTACTAACATTGTACCTGTGCCTAAGAAGGATGGCAAGGTGAGGATGTGTGTGGATTCCCGGGACCTGAACAGAGCCAGCCCAAAAGATGACTTCCCTTTACCTCACATTGATGTATTGGTCGACAACACGGCTCAGTTCTCGGTATTCTCCTTCATGGACCGATTTTCAGGATATAATCAGATCAAGATGTCACCTGAAGACATGGAGAAGACAACTTTCATCACACCCTGGGGCATGTTCTGTTATAAGGTGATGCCATTCGGACTGAAGAATGCTGGTGCCACTTATCAACGGGCTATGGTAACATTATTCCATGACATGATCCATAAAGAAATTGAATTTTATGTGGATGACATGATTGCCAAGTCCCTCACAGAAGAAGACCACGTGGTGAATCTGTTGAAGTTATTCAACGTCTGAGGAAGTACCAATTGAAGCTAAACCCCAACAAATGCACATTCGGGGTGAGATCCGGTAAGCTGCTGGGATTTATTGTAAGTGAAAAAGGGATTGAAGTTGACCCTGACAAAGTCAAAGCCATTCAAGAAATGCCTGCACCAAAGACTGAAAAAGAAGTTCGGGCATTCCTAGGTAGATTGAACTACATTTCAAGGTTCATATTTCATCTTACTGCAACCTGTGAACCTTGGTTCAAGCTGTTAAGAAAGGAACAAACGGTCAGGTGGAACGAAGACTGCCAGAGGGCTTTTGACAAAATCAAGGAATACTTACAAGAGCCTCCGATCCTTATGCCTCCAGTTGAAGGAAGACCTCTAATCATGTACTCGACCGTTTTAGAAGAATCAATGGGGTGTGTGTTGGGCCAGCATGACGAGTCTGGTCGAAAAGAGTATGCAATATATTACCTAAGCAAAAAGTTTACCGACTATGAACAACGTTATTCACTGCTCGAGAAAACTTGTTGTGCTTTAGCGTGGGCTGCTCGCCTACTAAGGCAGTATATGTTGACCCACACTTCCTTGTTGATCTCCAAGATGGATCCAGTCAAGTATATATTTGAGAAGCCAGCTCTTACCGGACGGGTTGCAAGATGGCAAATGATTCTCACAGAATACGACATTCAGTACACCTCTCAGAAAGCCATCAAAGGCAGTGTATTGTCTGATTATCTTGCTGAGTAGCCCATTGATGATTATCACACTGAAGGGCCTGACCCAGAAGAAGAATGGACTATGATGTTTGATGGGGTTGTTAATATGAATGGTCGTGGTGTTGGTGCAATACTCATTACACCTAAGGGAGTTCACATGCCTTTCTCGACAAAACTCACCTTTAACTGCACTAAAACGAAGCTGAATACGAAGCTTGTATCATGGGTCTTGAGGAAGCCATTGACCTCAGGATCAAGACTTTAATTGTGTTCGGAGATTCAGCTCTGGTAATCAACCAAACCAACGGCAAATGGTATACTCACCAGGAGCATCTAGTACCTTACCGGGACTATACAAGGAGGTTACTTACATTCTTCACAACAGTCAAGCTTGAGTATATCCCTCGAGATGAAAATCAATTTGCAGATGCTCTGGCTACCATTTCATCCATGATCAAAGTTCAGGCTGCCAACTTTGTACCTCGGATTCAGTATCCAGACTTTATAGACCAGCATACGTATTCTCAGTAGACCTTGCCAAAGATGATAAGCCTTGGTTCTATGACATCAAATGATTCTGGGAGGATCAAACATACCCATTTGGGGCATCATCCAATGACAAGAAGACATTAAGAAGGCTAGCTGGTAGTTTCTTCCTGAATGCTGATGGTTCCTTGTACAAGAGAAACTTTGATATGGTACTCCTCAAATGTGTTGATAAGACAGAGGCAGACTTGCTGATGCACGAGGTGCACGAAGGATATTTTGGTACCCATGCTGGAGGGAATGCTATGGCTAAAAAGTTGCTAAGATCAGGTTATTACTGGATCACCATGGATGCAGATTGTTGTGCTTATGCCAGGAAATGTCATAAATGCCAGATTTATGCAGATAAAGTGCATGTGCCTCCAAATCCTCTGTATGTGATGTCTTCACCTTGGCCCTTCACCATGTGGGGCATTGATATGATTGGGAAGATCGAACTGACTGCTTCAAATGGCCACAGATTCATCCTGGTTGCCATTGACTATTTTACCAAGTGGGTTGAAGCAGCTTCATATGCAAATGTCACTAGGCAAGTGGTAGCCCGATTCCTGAAGAGAGACATCATCTGTCGGTATGGAGTGCCCGAGCGAATCATTACTGATAATGGTTCCAACTTAAACAACAAAATGATGGCAGAACTATGCCGGGACTTCAAGATCCAACACCATAATTCTTCTCCTTATAGGCCAAAGATGAATGGCACTGTAGAGGCAGCTAACAAAAACATCAAGAAGATTGTGCAGAAGATGGTGGTCACCTATAAAGACTGGCATGAAATGCTACCATTTGCCTTGCATGGATACCGTACGTCAATCAGAACGTCCACTGGGGCAACACTGTATCAGCTTGTTTATGGTATGGAGGCAGTCCTACCTGTTGAAGTTGAATTGCCCTCCTTGCGGGTACTAATGGATGTTAAGCTGAATGAAGCAGAATGGGTCCGATCCCGATACGAACAACTGAATCTGATTGAAGAGAAGAGATTAGCTGCAATCTTCCATGGGCAGCTGTATTAGAAAAGAATGAAGAAAGCCTTCGATCAGAAAGTCAGGCTTCGGGAATACCAAGTAGGAGATCTTGTGCTGAAAAGACTCCTCCCTCCTCATACAGACCACAGGGGCTAGTGGACTCCAAATTACGATGGTCCATTCATAGTAAAGAAAGTTTTCTCTGGTGGAGCACTGATGCTCAGTACTATGGATGGTGAAGACTTCCTGTACCCTGTGAATTCAAATGCAGTTATAAAATACTTCGCATAAAATGACCCGCTGGACATAAAAACAGAATGTAAGTCCAAGCAAAAATAGGGCATCTCGGCGAGTCAAAAACAGAATAAAAAGACTCGGGCAAAAATAAGGGAAAATAAATAAAAAATGTACACCCACTAAGTTGAAAAACCGCATTGGACAGCTCAGGCAAAAATGGGTATCCCGGTGGATTGAAAACCCAAAAGGGCGATCCACGCAAAATAAGGGAATAAGCGAACAACTGCATTCTGAATTCTTCTATATCACTTACAACATGGCAAGCTTCGAAGGGATAAAGTGTCGGTCAGAATCAGCTTTCTTCAAAAAGCGGGATGAGAAGAACGTCATTGTCATACAAGTCATAGCAAAAGGGAAGCTCACTGAAGCGTCATCAACATTTCCAGCACCCTTTTGTTTCTCAATTTTGTAACAATCTCCTCATTTCAGGGGATCTGTTCCTTTGACTGTACTTGCCAATTCAGGCCACACAAATTAATAAAACGAAAATTTTCAGTCACACTTCGTCTTGTGCACTTTTATTTTATTTGCAAAAATGTCCGATATCCTTGATACAATGGCTGCGTAAATACATATGCACCTTTTCTAATCACATGCTTACAGGAAATATATTATTCCCGGGGGTGTCTAAACTCCTATGACGGAATCCAGTAAGGGATACCTCGGGGTACTTGTGCGTTTCCTTATCTTAACAGGATTACAGGTATTCAGAGTGCAACATGGGGCATGAAAGCTTCTCCTCAGCAAGCTGCCAAATCACTATTTACTCAACACATCTCCCAAATAGCATCATAGATGCCTTCTCCCCAGCTGAGTTGCCAGGCTTCAATCATCTTCAGCAGAATCACAAAAATCTCTAGGAAGGTCGTTCAGTGATCATTCCTCCTTAGCCGAGTGTTAGGCAGGGAACCTTCTCCCCGCGGAGCTCCATCCTCTATCCAGAAGAGCAATGTCTGAAGATCTCACAACAAAGTGACGAAAGCATCCACAGATCCCAGCTGGGCTCCTCATCATTAAGACAGGTCTATCAGTGACCTGTTTCCCCAAGAAGAATCATACATCTTATCAAGATCTGCCAATGATCTCATCCCCAGCTGGGACATTCTTCCAAAGCAGATCAGTCAGGATTCTTCACCGCAACGGGATCCGAATCCCAGATCGGTATCTTTTACATAATCATAGCATTCGCATCATATTTCCCCTCAGAGTGTATCATTCTGTCTAATACGGAGCATTATGAAAAAAATCAAACATATTGCATAATCATAAGCCATGCTTTGAAAAAATACCTGTATATACCAACATTCCATCAGCAGTATACAAATACCCCTCAAATTCCCCGGCAGAAAGCCAAGGTGTCCCCGTTGCACTCACAAATACAGCTACATGCTCCTTTTGGCACTCGTTCGTGTCATCATTCCCCAGTAAAGCCGCCCGAGCTTTCTCTTCAAACAGATATATCAATATACACTCTTTGGACATTCGTCCTATGTCGTGATGTTTTAGCAGCCGTACCCTGCTAGGTGATCGTCTTTCACCTCTTGATGATCGTCCTTCATCATTTTATCCGATGGCCGTCCCCATCGTTGATTTTGTTATCTGACATTCGTCCTATGTCATGATAAACCCCGAGAGTAGCCGTATCCTGCTAGGTGATCGTCCTTTACCTCTTGATGATCGTCCTTCATCATGCTTATCCGATGGTCGTCCCCATCGTCGACCTCTTTCTATCCGACATTCGTCCTATGTCGTGGTATCTTCGGCAATCGTACCTTACTAGGTGATCGTCCTTCACCTTAGATGACAGTTCCTCATCTTATCCCCAACAGAGCAGCCGTCCCCTGCTAGGTGATCGTCCTTCACCTTTGATGACCGTCCCTCATCATTTATTTCATTAACCCGATGGTCGTCCCCATCGTTGTTTACCCTTAATTTACAAACTTGATGGTTGTCCCCATCATTGCCTTTATTTTAATCCCCGGGGAGTTTTGTTTCTTTGCTTGATGGTTGTCCCCATCATGACCTCTTTATTTCCCCAGCATGTCGGCCGTCCCCGCCATTGCTTTATCCCCAGCAGTCGTCCTCTGCTCGATGGTGGTCCTCCATCGCTTTCATTTGATAATCATAATTTACTTCCTTTCACAATATATATCCTTTTTCTTCTTCAGACCCAGTGAGTGCAAATTTTGGACTGTCTTTGGTATTCAACCACAAGTTATCTTGTTCGTCTGTTAAGCCCGTCGCTTACATCCTACACAGCTAACTCATGTTTAAATAGGGGCAGCTGTAAACACCCCAAATTTTCCCTCACCCATTTCCCCATGGCTTGTGATATTTTCATTTGCATAGATTCAATCATATCATCTCATATTGCATTTTTGCTTCACTGCATTGGTTCTAAGTCATCAGCATCTAGGGTTTGTGATCTGATCCATCCCTGGGCTATCTGAGCCACTCCAAAGGTCTTCAATCATCTCAAGAGGGTCCATGTATGTTCAAACATCATATTGTATCCTCCCAAGGTCAAAGAAGTCAGAAAATCACAAGAACTGAGGAAGGCATGGAAGCAGAGCCAAGCTTAACTGCACAGATGACCTAAAATTAGGGTTTTGGTTTCAGAGGCCATAACTCCAAATTTTTTGGTCATTCTTGTTTCTATTGGTCTCTATATGATGTAAGGATCATACACACCAATTTTCATGAAGAAATTCAATGGGGAAGGCATCTGATCAATAGATGACTTCTTGAGCAAGTCAGTGCAAAATCAGGGCATCTGAGGCCCCCAATCATCCAACCAAAGGGTCTTCTCCATCATTTTGGGTGTATATGATCTTTATTTGATCTTAGAAGAAGTTGTAAGTTCACAAAATTGAGGAATTTCAAGCCATTTGCAAAGTTGCCATTTTGGGAAAGTGACTTGTAATGCAAACTTGCCATTTTGGGAAAGTTTTTCAACCTCCTCTTTTTTATTCAAAAATGCTTCAAATGAAAAATTCTTGGTCATGAAAGTTGTAGATTGGATCATTCCCTTTTCAAAAAGTACAAGAAATTGATCTAATTCATTTTAGAACTCAAGTTATGGCCTTGCAAAGTTTGGAAAAATCACATAAATTTCACTTTTACACCAAAGAGGGAAACTTGCAAATTCTCATGCCAAGCATTTTTGTGACCTCAAACACACTTCTACATGTCTTAACATCATAATGCATTGCCTAAGGATCAGAATTTGCCCAAGAATCATTTCATCCCATGCCTTGAACATCAATAAATTCAAAAGGGGCCAAACATCATGAAAATTGCAAAAGGGCACATAACCTTTCACAAGCTTGCTGAATCACCTCAATTTCAAATCTATGTCTCTCCTTGATCTATGCTGAGCCAGGACAAGCCAAAAGCCAACTGCAAAACCAGCCCATACCTCAAGTACAAAACTTTTGACATTTTGGCAACTTGCCCATACCAATCACCATAGGCCACCACCCACTCTCTGACCTATCACAGCTTGTTATGTGGATCAAACACAACTCATAACACAAGACACACAAGCCTAAAACCTCAGATTTCCCAAGTTCTCAAAAATCACTCCAACTTGCAAAAGCTTTCGAAACTCATAGCTCAGCCAACAAATCTTCAAACTTTTTCCACCATTCAACTACACATCCATAACTGATCATTTCCCACCCTTCATCTTGCCTTGAAACACCTCAAATCAAAAACACGATTTTCACATTTCTTGAACTGAGTTTCAGCCAACTTCACATAGAGGCTATATAAACTCCAACCAAGCACTGCAAGCTCTTCAGGAGGATCATTGAAGCTAATTTGAAGCAAAGATGCAGCCAGCCAGTACCATTTTCGAAAGCTTCAGTTCAGGTATCCCCAAGAACATTTTTTCCAGAAATCGTTTTTTATGCCATAGAAATGTTGCTTATGATTCACTGATCATGTTGTGCTTGTTGGTTTTAAAAATGATTGAGTTTTGAGCCTGAACCATGTCTCTGAAAGTTTGACCTGAAAACTTGATTGATTCGAATCTTGTTTATGTTGAAAGATAAATGAATTTTCATGCTTGATTCTTGCTTAGGGTGATTAGAAGTTGTGATCTGGAGCTTTAGAGGGTTTTAAATTTCCTAGGGAAGAAGTTAGGTTTTTGAATTGGCCGGAGAAGATGAGCAGAACACTGTTCCGGTCACCTGAAAGTCATTAAGGTTTAAATTAGGGTTTAATTGCGTAAATAGTGAAGTTTGAATATCAGCCATTCAGATGCGCACGCTGGTCAATTCCCGCGTCCTTGGTTTAAACCACAGCCCTTGGATCTGTTGACTTCTCATTTAAATCAATTTAATTTTCATTTCATTTGCATTTTCTTTATCATATTATTAAAAATAGCAAAACTCATCTAAATTTTTTTTATTTTTTTGCATCATGGTTCTAAATATTTTTCTCATTCTGAAAATTATTTTTATTTAATTTTTTGCATTAAATTTGTATTTTTAAAATATTTAAATGTTTATTTTAATTAGTTAATGGAAATTAATTAATTAAAATACCATTTAAGTTTCTAAAAATCACCAAAAAAATCACATTGCATCTTGACACATTTAGAGACATTATGAAACCATTCATACAAATTTCTTTTTGGTTCTTGATCCATTTTGACATTTTTCTTTTGATTTAGGGTTCTTAAAAATCAATATTTTGACCCTAACTTAGAAAAATCGTTTCTGCCTAACCATGAAGAGTTTGATAATGGTTCTTTTTGCATTGCATTCCACATATCATGTAGTTTCTAGGATAAAATTGGCATGAATTTATCTTTCATTTTTTATTTTTCTTGCATTTTTCTTTGTGAGGTACCTTAAAACCCTAGCAAACTTAGAAAAAATCATAAGTCCTTTAGGGTTTAGTTTCTGACCTTCCCCTTTGGGTAGTGAACTTGTATAGGTTTAGGGTACCTTTGATCCCATTTTCAATTTTTTATCTTGTCATTTGCTTCTGATTTTGAATTTTGCATTGCATCTTGTTCATAAACCCTAATTTTTGCCTTCATTGGCATTCATCCTTCATATGCTTGAATACATGAACTTACCATGACATTTTGTGCATCCACATGACATATAAGACATCTTAGGACACATTAGAATCATGTTTGATCATTTCATCATCCATTTGCCATGTTATGCATTCATTTCATTTCATATGCATTCATGAACTTTCATGCTTCCTACATGTCTCATTTGCATTCCCATCCTTTGCATGAACATTCAAATCACTTGACATGACTTTGCATCATCCCTTAGCATCATTTACATCATGAACATGCTTCTGACTTTGACTTTTATCTTAGCATCTCATCTCATTTTCATTTCACTTCATTTCCTTTTGCTAACTTTTCAGGTGGTAAGTGTTTGGGAAGTGAATTTGCCTTCACTTCTCATAACCTCTTCTCATACCTTTTATGCATTCATTGCTGCATTTTATTTGTGATTTAGAGTGAGCTTGCTCATTCATGCTCCTTCCTCTCTCTCTTTCTTCAAGCAACTTATCTTCTTAACTCCAAAAAACATCTAAATAAGTGCAAGTAGGTTAATGATCTTAATCCTACATCAGGGTGATTAAGTGTGAGGTGTTTACTTCATACTTAAGGTATTCTCATTACCCCTAATCAGAGGGAGGATGTGATGAGTTTACTAACCCTTGGTTTAGGCTTAAGCTCATTTTCTTATGACAAATTCCAAAACGCAATAAAAGATTGAAAACACAAAAACAAACAATAATCGTCTCCTTCAGGATTCTTTTCTCATCATCTTCACTCACAAATGAGAACTCGCTTCTTCCTTCTAATGCAAGACAGTTAGCACCTGAGCCAGACAGGTCATACACTTGAGCATAAACAAGTAAGCAGTTCATCAAGTCAATTTACCCTTCAGTCTCTTTGAGTCGAACTACGGTGTTTTGACTTCCTCATTGCACGAGAGGATACGTAGGCATAACTTAACAGTTATCGAACAAAAGTCTCTGTATATTCCCCCTCTTCAGCATTATTCTTTAAGCCTCATAGTCTTGAGCTTTGCACTCTTTCCTTACACTGACACTCTTTCATCTCACCTCACATTTCTTTTACACTGACACTTGCATTCTTTTCCAGCTTTTTAGACATAGAATAACACTGACACTACCCCTGTAAACACAAACTTTCAAGCGTGGATCCCGTCGAGTACGACAGACAATCTGGGTGCTAATACCTTCCCAAGTTGTAATCAACCCCCTTTCTCAGTTTCCCTGGTTCGCAACCGTCTTATCCATCTTTTTCTAGGTTTATGCAGCATTACCTTTCCTTCGGGATAAAAATGCCTAGCTAGCGACTCTTTTCTTTTTCTCTTTCACCGACCGTTCGCGTCTGTACCCCTTCTGACCATGTGTCATCAGGTGGGAGCGACAGGTAGCCACCACAGACGAATACATACCAAAGAAAAGGAATACGAGGAAAATGGCATCTAGTCATGTGAACACAAGTACCTCAAATCCCCATACGATCAGGTCAAATCCATAACAAAGCAGTTCGACTACTCCAAGCACCAACATCAGTCCACACAATATTTCTAGGAGTGATGTGGTTCCTCTCCCAAATCCTTCGACATGAGGGTCAACAATGCCAACCATGGTTTCAGAACCAATCTCTTCGATGGCAGGAATGGTAGAAATGATATATATACTTTATACTCAACCAATTTTGGAATATATTGGAGAAAATCCTCAAACTCCACCACCAAACACAACAATTTTTAGGTCTACCCCCCAGGGTTCTCACAACCTTTTCCTAGGAACCCATCCTATGGCATGCCAACAATAGTGATACAAACCCTACGCAACACGCTAACGGTATTTTTAAAAAATATGATCGCTTCGCCCTTACAAGAATCAGGATCTGGAGTAAACATGGGTCGAAATAGTCAAACCATGGGGTTGGGATATTCTACCCAGGGCCCTGGCTTGACAAATGAATCTGTAAACTATTTAAGGTAACAAATGGATGAAAGCAATATGAAAATGGTACACGCTTTGTATCAAACAATGGGGGGAGGTTTTCAATCGTTGATTCAAAGTACCACTCAAACTAATCAATAATTAGCATCCCAAATGGCTCGAATAGCAAAATTCATGGGAGTGTTGGCCCCTCCTCGACATCCAACTATACAATATATATGAGAGAAAATCATGGTGTCGAATTCATGGAGAATCTTCAACAGGAGAACCCAGAATCTCAAGGGATAGCCGAACCACCTAGGGTCGATCCTCTGAGGAATCAAATTCCTGTTCTTGAAGAGGAAGAACCAAGGGTAATAATGGTGAATAGGAACCAAAATGCAGATAATGTGGATCAACAGGTTTGACATAATAATATGGCAGCAGAGAATAATCTAGCCACCATTATCGAAAGGATAATGGCACGAAATGGGATGAATACAGGTTTCTCCAGGCCAAACGTTACTTCGCCCATAATAGACTACATACTTCAGTCTGAACTACCTCCTAGGACAAAGGTACAAAAATTCTCCAAGTTCTCAGGTGATACAACTGAATCCACTGTCGAACATGTGGCATGGTACTTGATCAAAGCTAGGGAGATTGCAAACGATGAGAGCCTAAGGATTAAATACTTCCCTAGTTCTCTCACTAAAAATTCTTTTACATGGTTTACTACCTTACCACCTGGTTCAATTTGTAATTGGACTCAATTGGAACGTTTATTCCATGAGCAATTTTACATGGGTCAGACTAAAATTAGTTTGAAAGGGTTGGCTAGTGTTAAGAGAAAGTTTAATGAGCCAATTGTTGATTATTTGAATAGATTTTGACTCCTCAAGGCTAGATGTTTCACTCAATTTCCTGAGAGCGGCCTTGTTGAAATGGTTGTTGGCGGCCTCGATTACTCTATTTGGAAGAAGCTGGACACTCAATACTTCAGGGATATGGCTCGATTGGCTGATAGAGTTCGACGAGTAAAACATCTAAGAGACGAAAAATCTAGGGCAAATAAAAACAAAATAATAACCTACATTGGATTTCATGAGGGGGTTGAAGAAATATATGATGAACCCATAGATTTCGACAAAAGAGAAATAGAATTGGTTGAACTGAAGCAGGATCCCCCATATTCATATAAATTGTTGGTTCCTTCAAATGGAAAAACCCCGTAGAAACTAAAAAGAATGATAGGTTTCCAAAGAAAACATACATTTTCGACATCACTAAATGTGACGAAATATTTGATTTGTAAGTTAAGGATGGGAAAATATTAGTGCCCAAGGTGCTAAAGTGCCACCTTTAGAACAAAGAAAAAAGAGAGGTTTTTGCAAATACCATAACTTTTTGGGTCATAAAACTTCTCAATGTTTTCTTTTCAGGGATTTGGTGCAGAACACAATTAAGGAAGGGAGACTCAAGTTCAGTGAGAAGCCCAAAAACCAAATGATGATCGATTCAGATCCTCTTCAAGTTGCAGAAGCTAACTTCATTAAACTTGGTGAGGTTAACATGCTCGAAGTCGCAGATCATTCTGACAATAATGTGAGCAGCGTCGATACTGATGAAGCTTTGGGTTTAAATGTTGTACAGAGAGAAATCACTAAAGACTTCATCGAAGATGCTTTGTTTTACAATTTCAATAAAGAAATTGATGGATTTCCGATGGAGCACTTCGTCTGCATGGCTGCTGAATAATACTTCAAGACATCACCAAATGTCGAAAAGTTTGGTGTAGGAACAAATGTCAAAACTCATAAGGATGTTCAAGGGTCGAACCTCTAGCTGGTAACTAAGGAAACTGCTAATGGTTTCATTAGGATGGACAAGGCTACTGAAGGCATTGACATTGAATTTTCTAAGATAAACTTGAAGGATGAGGTCGATGTAAACATGGTCGATATCAAGAGTGAACATGCCATAGCTGCTGAGGACTTAGGTCGTTAGGAGGTATACAACAAGGTGGCATATACTAAGGAGGACGAGACTATTGTCGAATTTCTGCATAGGTGCCATAAGAAAAACTCTAAAGTGATGTTGTGCCCTAGGTGCACTTCTATCTTCGACAAAAAGGCTACCCACAATGTTCAGGTAGTAAGAGAAGTCAAAGCAAACCAAGAGCGAATAAATGCTCAAAATCCAAGAGGTTTCGACCCAATGATAACTACTTAAGGACAATGCATTGCTGCGAAGCCCCAGGTTATTAGAGAAAAGCAACCTACTTTCAAGCCTAGTGGTGAAGTACACAAAGATAAATGGGTCAAGCCCGTCGACACCAAAAGAAAAGGGAAGTCGAAGTGGACCAACTTCGATGTGGAGGGAGGTTCTTCGACGGAATATAGGAAGGAGTATAGGTCATCAAAAAAGGCTTATGTCTCTGAGAATTACATGGGTTAGAATCCTATGTCGAAGCCACAATGGCGAAGAGAACAAAGGTGCAAAGGGATGCCTTAGTGAAAGATCAAGTTCAATCTAGCACCAAAATGCTAGCATGTAATGTTGGAGGTTTTGAAGACAATATAACCAACAAGTTTCCTATGGGGCAAAAATTGGACAGCAAAAATAGGAGGCTAAGATAAAATATAAAGATGAGAATATGACAGACAACTTCGACTCGGATTCATAAGCCTCCCTCGACGTGACCGTGAATGTGGTTTCAGTCATGCCATGAGAGTACGACAGGATAATTGAGGTCGAAAACTAGGATGCTAACATTGATGCTGAGATGGAAGCACACAAACCCATGTGCTACTATATGATGAATAATGAATGCGTTGAAGAGTAGAATTCTTTCTTTGAACGAACAATTGACGCCATGAGGGGGCATTTAAAACCTCTCTATATCATTGGAAAAGTGGAAAATGTGGTTGTCAATAAAATACTAGTGGATTGTGGTGCAACTGTTAACTTGATGCCACATTACCTGCTTACAAAAATCGTTAAGTTCGACACCGATCTAAAGCCTCATAATATGGTTCTTTCTAATTATGAAGGGAAAATTGCCGCTACGTTGGGAGTCCTACAGGTCGACTTTATTGTTGGGACAATGACTAGGCCCACATTGTTTATGGTGGTAAAAAACAAGGCCAATTACAATGTTCTGCTGGGAAGGGAATGAATCCATGGTATTAAGGCAGTTCCTTCCTCAATGCACCAAAGGGTAACCATATGGAGACCTGATGGGATAGTGGAGAACATCGAAGGAGATCAGGGGTACTTCAAAGTACCTATGAACCATGTTGATGGAGTTGATTCGACAAAAACTTGACACATATTACGCCATGCACCCCAACAGAATTTGAATTTTCTCCTGACGACCATGTATTATGTTCATTATACCTCCATCATATTGAGGGCTTTAGATGGGATTTAGAGGTTGTAGGGGATGAAGGAAATTTCTCAACTTACTTTGGGGATCCACAACTATGCCCACAAGTTGGGGAAGCGAGGGAAGTAATAATGACTGAACTCGAATCGCTGCATAGAATTTTGGCCTATGTGGCTGAAACCATGTTACAAGCGGCCTTGGAGGCTGCGCAAAATCCCATGGATGTTGAAGCCAATATGGAGTTTATCGAAGGAGTTCTTGGAAAATATTTCGACCCTGAACCACCTGATAAAGCTCTGATCGAAGAACAAGTCCAAAGGCTTGATGCTATTTATGACAATGAAGCTTTAGGTTTTGAGAAGGACCCTTTGTCAGACAACATCAAAATGATGGCTCAAGATCCTTTGGAAGATTTTGCCTTAGGAGAAGGTGAGGTTAAAAGGTCTACATACATCAGTGCCAACCATGACCCATAACTCAAAGTCGAAGTAGTCCGGTTGCTGAAGGAGTTCAAATATTACTTCGCCTAGGACTATGATAAAATGCTTGGTTTGAAAAGAGAGCTTGTCAAACATAAGTTGCTAATCAAGCATGTGATAAAACCTGTCAAGCAAAATCCAAGATGGTTCACCCCAACAATCCTCTCCAAAATAAAAGAGGAAATTTAAAGGCTACTTTGATGCAAGTTCGTCTGCACTGCCAAGTATGTCGAATGGTTAGTTAATATTGTACCAATTATTAAAAAGAATGGATCTTTAAGATTTTGTATTGATTTTAGAGACTTAAATTATGCAACCCCCAAAGATGAGTATTCGATGCCTATGGAAGAAATGCTAGTCAACTCTGTTGCAGGACATGAATATCTTAGCATATTGGATAGTTATTCTTGGTACAATCAGATATTCATTGTTGAAGAGGATGTCCCAAAGACTGCTTTTCGATGCCCAGGAGCCTTAGGCACCTACGAATGGGTAGTTATGCCTTTTGGTTTAAAATATGTTAGGGAAACCTATCAAAGAGCAATGAATTCGATCTTCCATAATTTTATAGACACTTTTATGCATATTTATATTGATAATATTGTTGTTAAGTATATTTCAGGGAAATATCATATAGACCATCTCCGACATTCCTTTGAAAGGATGAGAAAGAATGGTCTAAAAATGAATCCTCTTAAGTGTGAGTTTTGTGTATAGGCTGGGGACTTCTTAGGATTTCTAGTCCACAAGAAGGGGATCGAAATTAACCAAAACAAAATCAAAGCCATTATAGAAGCGAAAGCGCCATCAACAAAGAAGGAATTTCAATCAATATTAAGGAAGATCAATTTATTGAGGAGATTCATATCCAACCTAAGTGGCAAAATGCAAGCCTTCTCACCTTTGCTTCGAATCAACAAAGAAGGGTTCGATTGGGGGTAAGCGCAACAGGAAGCCTTCAACAAGATAAAGGAATACCTGAGCCACCCTCCCATTCTCTCACCACCTTGAAGGAGGAAGAGCATGAGATTGTACATAGTTGCATCAGATAAGACTTTAGAGAGCATGTTAGCTCAAGAGGATGATGATGGCGTCGAAAGGGTCATTTATTACCTTAGTAGAGTCTTAAATGATGCAAAAACTAGGTATAGCACATTAGAAAAGTTGTATTTATGCTTGTATTGTTCATGTACAAAGTTGAAGAAATATATAAAACCAATTGATATTTATGTTTCTTCTCGTTTCGACGTTATTTAACTTATGTTATCTAAGCCAATTTTGCATAGTCAAATTGGTAAATGGGCATTGGCATTAACTGGATATTCTATAACATATAGGCCTTTAAAGGAAATTAAAGGACAAGTAGTGGCAGAATTTATCATCGACCACTCTATTAATGAAAATGCATTGAGAACATCTTGAGGTCGAGCCTTGGAAGTTATACTCCGATGGGTCAAGCCATAAAGATGGGACAAGCATAAGGGTACTTTTTATTTCTTCTCACAAAATCCAGACAACACTCAAGTATAAGATCAAAGGTTTTTGTTCAAATAATGAGGCTGAATATGAGGGTTTGATAGCTGGACTTAAGGTATTGTTGGAAATGGGGGCAACTCATGTCGAAATAATGGGAGATTCTGAGTTGGTTATAAAACAAGTTACCAATGAATACATGTGCGTAAAAGAAAATATGATCATGTACTTTGTATTAGTTAATCGACTGCTTAATAATTTTGAAGCAGTTAGCTTTCTACACATCCCATGATTGGAAAACCAAGTTGCAAATGACTTGGCTCTGATTGCATCAGGATACAAAATTTTGAAGGAAAAATTGCAAGATGTGATCGAAGATAGAGGGAAATTAGTGTAATACCCATTAATTTATTTAATGCTCTGAATAATATTATTTGATATTAATAAGGTTCCGGATTACTCTAAGAGATTTTAACAAAAATAATTAGAGCAATCAGCGAGATTTTATTTTATTAACTAATATTAGCTGACTCAGAGGTTTTATAAAATTGTGGATTAAGAGACACTTTTGTATACTCTCTATTTGGACCCGTTGGTAGGAAAATATGTTTTCCTTTAAGACATAAGTCTTCTTTTCTTTATGTTTTAAAAAAAATAGAAACATAGAAAGAAGAAGAAGAGAGAAAGGAAGAGAAAGAAGAAGAAGAGGAAGTCTTGAAGAAGAAGAAGAGAGCTCTTGATCTTGAAGCTTCCACTATCCATTCAACACTCAATCTTCTCCAATCTTCTTGCTAGAGGTGGGTTCATAGATATAAACTTTTCTTTTAGTTTTGGTTGAGTTTTAGAGCTTACGAGTTTTAGGGCTTTGATGGAAAAATATTAAAATTGGTAGATTAAACGGTTAGAAATCGATAAAAAAATGCTTGAAACATGATAACCTTAGGTGTAGGAACATTGTTATGGCTTGTTTTGATGTTTGGTGATGTTTTGTAGTGAGTTTGGGAAATTCTGATATGATAAAAATGTGTTTTCAGCTTCTGGTTTCTGGTTAACTGATTAACCCAAGGCGTTAACCGATTAACGCTGTTGTGTTTTGCCTATGTGTTATGCTTCCTGGTTTGGTTAACCGATTAACCCCAGGCGTTAACCGGTTAACGCTGTAGCTTTTGGGAAAAAATATTTTTGTTCCAAACTTTGAAAATTCATAACTTTTTCCTCAGTTATCCGATTTAAGTGTTCTTTACATCGATTTGAAGCTAAAATAATGTACTTTCTTATGATGCCGAGAAACATTATTTTTACCTGAGTTTTCTAATAAACTGTAATTATGTTAAGTTAGGGAAAGTGTGACATATTGGAAACAAAGTAGTATAACTTGTAAGATGTTAGGACTACCCTAAGAGGATATGAATCGTTGATGTGTAATACACGGTGTCCTCCGTATAGTCTTGATTAAGTCTTGTGGTAGATATTATAATGAGTCCCACGGGAAGCATCCATAAAGGCTTGAGGTACCGTTGGTAGGGAGAGTATTGACTTGTGGTGGGTATTACACTGAGTCCCACGGGAAGTCTTGCTATGGTTTAGGCTTGTGGTGGGTATTACGCTGAGTCCCACGGGAAGCATGGTTTAGGCTCGTGATGGGTATTACACTGAGTCCCACGGGAAACATGGTTTAGGCTTGTGGTGGGTATTACATTGAGTCCCACGGAAAGTATCGTTTAGGCTTGTGGTGGGTATTACACTAAGTCCCACGGGAAGCATGGTTTAGGCTTGTGATGGGTATTACACTGAGTCCCACAGGAAGCATAGTTTAGGCTTATGGTGGGAATTACATTGAGTCCCACATGAAGCGATGAGATTTATTGTATGGACGTCTTCCATTCCGTTTTTTATTACTTGTAAAGATGTAACCAGAGTTTGATAAAATATTAGAATCGAACACTTAGAGCTGAGAGAACTCTAAGATAAGGAACTCACTAAGATGTTTTATCTCACCCCATGTTGATGTTGTTAGTTCAGGTACTTCAGGTTCCGCAAAGGGTAAAGATAAGGAAACTTGATTATCTTTGCTTGTTTGATGGCTTTCTTTCGCTATGGACATTTGAGATCTTCGAATCTTGTTCATAGACTTTTTATGTTGAACATCTTGTATTATTTATAGCCTTTTGTATTAGTACCTTATGTTGTAGTGGCTATATTTATGCAATGTGTTACTAAAAACTTGTTGTATTTCAGTACCAAACTTAAATTTATATATGAAAAATATGCTTTGATGTATGTCTTTTATATATGGGTATTACAAGTAGTGTTAGTTGGGTTAGCCCCACCAGACTTGGAAGAAACAAACCTTGGATACGCTGACAAAGATAACTTCACCATTCTAGCCATTGACGCTCTAACAGACAAGGATTGGAGGAAACTTATAGTAGAATATCTCCAGAATCCAACATCTTCAACTGATCAAAAGGTTAGGTATCAAGCTTTAAGTTATGTCTTATTAGGTAATGAATTGTTTATAAAGACTCCTGAGGAAGTGTTGCTCAAGTGCATTAGTGAGTCATAAGCATATTTGGCTCTCTCGAGTGTACATAGTGGGGCATGTGGCGCATATCAAGTAGATCATAAAATGAAATGGATTTTGTTTCGACAAGACATGTATTGATCTACTATGTTAAAAGATTGTATTGAATTTGCCAAGGGCTGTCAAGAGTGCCAAATTCATGCTGGCATCCAACATGTCCCTGCAAGTGAACTACATTCTATTATCAAACCATGTCCGTTTAGCATTGGGCTTTGGATTTGGTGGGAGAAATTTGACCAACATCTTCTTAAAACCAAAAATACATTTTGGTAGGTATTGACTATTTCACCAAATGGGTCGAAGCGATACTTTTTCCAAGTGTTGACCAAGAGGATGTGATTGAATTTATTCAAAAACATATCATTTATAGGTTTGGAATCCCAAAAAATATTACAACAGATCAGGGGTCAGTTTTCACTGGTCGAAAGATGCAAAAATTTGCTAAGGAAATGGGTTTCAAACTTTTACTTCTACGCCTTTTAATGCTCAGGCAAATGGCCAATTCGAAGCGAAAAATAAGGTGGTTATTGGATGCATAAAAGAGCATGTGGGAAAAAAGTAACAGAATTGGCATAAGACATTGGACCAAATTCTTTGGGCATGTCGAACATCCCCTAAAGAGGCAACCAATACCACCCCATTTCGACTTACGTTTGGCCGTGATGCAGTTTTGCCTGTGGAAATTTATCTTCAGTCTATAAGGGTGTAAAGACATCATGAGATTTCATCTTACGCTTATTGGAACATGATGTTGGATGAATTGGTAGACCTAGATGAAGAAAGACTCCATGCTTTGGAATTTCTGAAAAGGCAAAAGAAGAGGGTAGATAAGTCTTATAATAAAAAGGTTAAGGTCAAAACCTTTTTGACTGGGGAATTGGTATAGAAAGTTATCTTACATATGGATCGAAAGACCAAATCTTTAGGGAAATGGTCCCCAAAAAGGGAAGGTCCTTTTGAGGTTATCAACACCTTTACCAACAATGCATATGAGATTCAAGAAATTGACGTTGATCAAAGAATCGTAAACGTAAATGACAAATATTTGAATAAATATAGGCCTATCTTGTAAGAGATTCAGATCAAAGCGTAACTTTATTATTGGAAGAAGCCAAAAAAGGCTAAATGGCCAAAATGACATACATAAAGATTTAAAGAAATAATGATGCATAAAATACATATGGAGGATAAATTATTCATGTTTCTTCCAATGTCTTGAATGAAGATAATTCATCCATACCTGTAGATGTTTAGAATTGGCAGAATTTTTGATCAACAAGAAGTGTTGAATTTTAGTTCAGGATGTCACATAAGATGTTGGGACATTATCAAACAGAGTATAAGTAAATGAACTTAATTCTGGATGTCACACCAAATGTTGGGATATTGTATCAGTTAATGAAATAAGTTCAGTTTACAGGATGTCACACCAGATGTTGTGACATTGTATCAGTAAATGAAGTAAGTTCAGTTTTCAAGATGTCACACCAGATGTTGTGACATCTCAAACCTGCTACCAGAATTAATTAATGACTAACAGAACTGAGCAAATTAAGGGAAGTCATCTGGAATTAATTATGGATGGATGAAACAGTATAAGGCGCATCTGTAGGGAGTTTTGTTATGTGACTTCAGCATAATCAGAAGAACTGAATCACCTAGAATCTAGGAAGTAACAAACCCTAATTCAAGGTGGTGGCAGCATGCGTATCAGGATTGGATAAATCTACAGAAAGCCCAAAATCCAAACACCTATTTAAGCAACAGAAACTCTCAGAATAGAGTACGAAATTAAGAAGACCAAATAGAGTGTTTTGTGTTTTAATAGCAGGTTGTTTTAATTGTACCACTTTATGAGCTTTTAAGCAAAAGTGTATTTGTGTCTTGATTGAAACTGTGAAGTAAGATCAAGCTGTTTTGTTTGAAGTATGACTTCAATTTTATTAAACTTGTAAAACATATCACTGTGTGATTGAGGGGGAGTGAGTTGGTACTCATATCTAAGTTGTGTCTTAGGTAGAAATTGCATTGGGTAGATATTAAGTGAAAGATTAAACTGAGTGGTTTAAGTCTAGAATTAATATTACTTATATTGGATTTCCTCCTGGCTTGGTAGCCTCCAGATGTAAGTGTGGTTATACACTGAATTGGGTTAACAAATTCATGTGTTGTTTAATTTTCCTGCACTTTAAGTTTTAGTTAAGTCTTCAAGTGTTTAAACATCTCATTTGACATCTCGTACCTAATCACAAAATTTCAATTGGCATCAGAGCAGGCACCCTGCCTGTTTAACTGGGTGAGATCTAGGGACTTCAAATTCTGCAAACATGGACAGAGATGTAGGATCTGTAAACAGACCACCTATATTGGATGGATCTAATTATGACTACTGGAAGCCAAGAATGGTAGCATTCTTAAGATTACTTGACAATAGGGCCTGGAAAGCAGTCAACAATGGATGGGAGCACCCTGTCCAAGACACCAAAGATGGAGCAAAAGTGTTGAAACCTGAAGAAGAATGGAGTAAGGAGGAAGAAGATTCAGCACTTGGCAACTCCAAGGCCTTAAATGCTTTATTCAATGGCATTGATAGGAACATCTTCAGACTTGTGCATCACTGTGAGCTGGCCAAAGATGTTTGGGACACTCTCAAAACAACTCATGAAGGGACATCAAAAGTGAAGATGTCAAGACTTCAACTTCTCACCACCAAGTTTGAAAACTTGAGAATGAAGGAAGATGAGACAATTCATGAGTTCTACATGAACATCTTAGAAATAGCCAATACTTCTGGTGCTTTGGGAGAAAAGATGACTGATGAAAAGCTTGTAAGAAAGATTCTCAGATCTTTGCCAAAAAGATTTGACATGAAGGTCACAGCAATAGAAGAAGCTCAAGACATATGCACAATGAAAGTTGAAGAGCTCATTGGTTCCCTTCAAACATTTGAGATGGGAATGAATGACACAATTGTAAAGAAGAACAAAAGCATAGCCTTGATATCAAATACTGATAAAGAAGAAGAAAATAATGAAGAAGAACCTGAAGAAAATTTATCAGAAAACATTGCTATGCTTGGAAGACAATTCAAAAAGATTCTCAGAAAGATGGAAGACAAGACCAGACCAAGTGGAAGATACACAAACTCTTCTGAGAATAAAAGACCTTATGATGCTAATAGAAGGTCAAATTATGATGAAAATACCAATCAAGAAAAAGGGATTAAATGTCATGGATGTGAAGGATATGGACACATCAGAAATGAATGTCCTACCTATTTAAAAAGGCAAAAGAAAGGTCTCTCTGTAACCTGGTCTGATGAAGACTCAGGATGTGATTCAGAAGAAGAATCAGCTAAGCATATCACTGCTCTAGCTGGATTATGTGAATCTGAAAGTGAATCCAGTGATGGGGAGCTTACTTTTGAAGAGCTTGAGCAATCATACAGAGAACTGGTTAAAAGGAGCACTGAAGTATGCATGGAGAATATAAAGCAGAAGAAGCAGATTAAGGCACTAAAGGATGAAAAAACAAGTGATCTAGAGATCATTGACACCTTGAAAAGTGAAGTAAGCCTTCTCAATTCCAAGTTGGAGCATATGTCCAAATCTGTTAGAATGCTGAACAGTACCTCAAACACACTGGATGTTATTCTCAACAACAATAAACATTCAGGGGATAGAAGTGGACTGGGATTTAACAAAGCTTATAAGGCTGAAGCTAGCACCAGCAAACCTACTTCAAATTCCATACAGTCAAACAAGATGTCCCAAGAGATGCTTCAACATCATGAAAAGAACACAAAGTCAAACATAATGTTCCAACAGATGTCTCAACATCATGAAAAGAACATAATGAAGAAGAAGTATCAAAGATGGAGATGTCATCATTGTGGAAGGTTTGGACATATCAAACCTCATTGTTACAAGTTGCATGGATATCCAAATCAGATGTATCAGCAACCCCCTAAGCAAAAGATAGAGGACATCAAGAAAGTATGGGTTCCTAAAGCTAGTCTTCATGTTGATCAAAGCTACATGTCCAAGAACAAGTTCAACAAACAACCTGGGAGCTCTTCTAATGGACACTACACAGGGCAGAGGCATCAAAAGAAACCTCAATACAAATGGTCAAAGAAGAATGTTGCATATATAGCTCATACATCTCTAAGAGTATCAGCTAAAGAAGACTGGTACTTTGACAATGGATGTTCAAGACACATGACTGGATTGAAGAATCTGCTAGTAGACTTAAAGTCATATTCATCCAGATATGTAACATTTGGAGATGGAGCTAAAGGAGAAATCAAGGGTGTTGGGACCTTGGACTGTCCAGATGTACCAAGACTAGATGATGTGCTGCTAGTAAAAGGATTGACTGCTAACTTGATCAGCATAAGTCAATTATTTGATCAAGGTTACAGTGTAAAATTTACCAAAACTGAATGCATAGTGTCAAATAAAGAACAGGAGGTTGTCATGAGAGGATCCAGATCTAAAGACAACTGTTATATGTGGGAACCTCAAGATTTCAGTCCCACTTCAACTTGCTCTTTAGCCAAATAAGAAGAAATGAAACTATGGCACCAAAGACTGGGTCACCTTCACTTCAGAGGCATAAAGAAAATCATATCTATGGAAGCTGTGAGAGGTATTCCTAAACTGAAGATTGATGATGGCAAAATATGTGGTGAATGTCAAATAGGCAAGCAAACCAAGATGTCCCATCCAAAGCTTCAACATCTGACAACTTCCAAAGTTTTGGAATTATTGCATATGGATCTTATGGGACCTATGCAGGTTGAGAGCCTTGGTGGTAAGAGGTATGCCTATGTGGTGGTTGATGACTTTTCAAGGTATACATGGATAAACTTTATCAAAGAGAAGTCTGATGTATTTGATGTATTCAAAGATTTATGCCAAAGAATACAAAGAGAAAAAGCCAGCTGTGTGGTCAGAATAAGAAGTGACCATGGAAAGGAGTTTGAGAATAAAAAATTCTTAGATTTCTGTTCTTCAGAAGGAATAAATCATGAATACTCTTCACCAATCACTCCTCAACAGAATGGGATTGTTGAAAGAAAGAATAGAACTATTCAAGAATCAGCAAGAGCTATGATCCATGCTAAAAAGTTACCTTTGTACTTCTGGGCTGAAGCTATGAACACAGCTTGTTACATCCATAATAGAGTCACTCTAAGGAAAGGAACTTTGACCACAATCTATGAAGTCTGGAAGGGCAGAAAACCCACAATTAAGTACTTCCATATGTTTGAAAGTAATTGTTATATTCTGGCTGATAGGGAGCAAAGAAGAAAAATGGATCCTAAAAGTGATGAAGGGATTTTTATTGGATACTCCATAAACAGCAGAGCCTATAGAGTATTTAACTCTAGAACCAAAGTTATCATGGAATCCATAAATGTGATAATTGATGATGCCCCTGCAGATGTTACAGAAGATGTTGGAACATCTGCTGACAGTCAAACTGAAGCTGAAGAAAAGAATGATCATTCTGATTTCACTCAAACTAATGCAAGGACAGAACCATCCAGCAAACCTCCCTCCATAAGAATCCAGAAGGATCATCCCAAAGATTTGATAATTGGGGATCCCAACAGAGGTGTAAGCACTAGATCAAGAGAGGTGATTTCAGGTTCCTGTTTTGTCTCAAAAATAGAACCTAAAAACATCAAGGAAGCTCTTACTGATGAGTACTGGATTTGTGCAATGCAAGAAGAATTAGGTCAATTTACAAGGAATGAAGTGTGGGATCTTGTTCCTAGACCTGATGACATAAATGTGATTGGCACTAAATGGGTGTATAAGAACAAGTCAAATGAGCAGGGAGTTGTTACAAAGAACAAAGCTAGACTTGTAGCTCAAGGATACACACAAATTGAGGGAGTAGACTTTGATGAAACCTTTGCACCAGTAGCAAGGCTTGAATCAATCAGACTACTTTTAGGAATTGCTTGTATCTTGAAGTTCAAGCTATTTCAAATGGATGTGAAAAGTGCCTTTCTAAATGGATATCTTAATGAAGAAGTATATGCAGAACAGCCTAAAGGATTTGTTGATCCAAGCTGTCCAAACCATGTGTACAAACTAAGGAAAGCTCTTTATGGACTGAAGCAAGCTCCAAGAGCATGGTATGAAAGGCTGACTACTTTTCTTATCAAGCAAGGGTACAGGAAAGGTGGAATAGACAAAACCTTGTTTGTGAAGGATGATGAAGGTAATGTCATGATTGCTCAAATATATGTAGATGACATTGTCTTTGGTGGGATGTCAGACAGGATGGTTAAACATTTTGTCACTCAAATGGAATCTGAATTTGAGATGAGCCTAGTAAGAGAACTAACCTACTTCCTTGGATTGCAAATAAAGCAAATGGAGGATTCCATGTTCATTTCCCAAAGCAAGTATGCTAAGAACATTGTCAAGAAATTTGGGATGGACAATGCTACTCATAAAAGAACTCCAGCCCCCACACATTTAAAGCTGACTAAAGATGACAAGGGTGAGAATGTAGATCAAAGTCTATACAGAAGTATGATTGGAAGCTTATTATATCTGACTGCTAGCAGACCAGACATATCCTTTGCAATAGGTGTTTGTGCAAGATATCAAGCTGATCCAAAAGTCAGTCATCTAAACCAAGTCAAGAGAATTCTGAAATATGTCAATGGTACTTGTGACTATGGCATAATGTACTTTCATGGATGCAAACCAATTCTCACTGGCTTCTATGATGCTGATTGGGCTGGAAGTGCTGATGACAGAAAAAGCACTTCAGGAGGATGCTTCTTTTTAGGAAACAATTTGATTTCTTGGTTCAGTAAGAAACAAAATTGTGTATCCTTATCTACTGCTGAAGCTGAATATATTGCAGCTGGAAGCAGTTGTTCACAATTGGTTTGGATGAAGCAAATGCTCACTGAGTACAATGTCCCACAAGATGTCATGACATTGTACTGTGACAACTTAAGTGCTATTAACATATCAAAGAATCCTATCCAACATAGCAGGACCAAGCATATTGATATCAGACATCATTTCTTCAGAGATCTTGTGGAAGAGAAAGTGATTTCATTGGAACATGTAGCTACAAATCTGCAATTGGCTGATATATTTACTAAAGCCTTGGATGCTACCCAATTTGAAAACCTAAGGGGTAAACTGGGAATCTGCTTATGTGAAATTTAGCAGTTATGGAGATGTGCCAACATGTCATATGACATCGTGTGGCATGATCACCAGATGGCAACACCAGTCTGGTCAAGCACCTTGTGTATTCCACTCCTAGAAATTCTCCAAGTAACGGCTCTTATAAGAATATCAGCTCACTTTCAGCTATTCATTTTCTCATCATTCTCTCGCAACAACTTGCTTGCTATAGCTAACTTTCAGAGATCATCAAACACCACCCCAAAAGCTTCAGAATATGTTGATGATTCTATAAAGGAACTGGTGAACAGGATCTTATCTGAGCAAAGAGTTGTGAGTGGCATCTCTATCCCTCTGAACACCATGCCAGCTCCACAAGAAGAACAACAAAATCAGGCTGAAAAGGACACTCCTGCTCAACAGGATGTCCCAATAGATGTTGAAACATCTGAAGACCAGCCAAAGGCCTCATCTGGTACTGCTGATGAAACATCTGAGGACCAGCAAAAGGCCTCCACTGATAGTGATGAAGAAACATCTGAGGACCAGCACAAGGCCTCCACTAAAGATCAAACCTCTATTGATCCACCTGCTGAAGAGGAGACTACTCAACCTCCTCCTGTGGTAAACCTAGAGCATGATTCTGATACAAAAATCATTGCTTCTGTAAACCCTAGTATAGCCAAAAGGCTTAGAACTAGGAAAAGGAAAAGAAAAATGCAGGACATGAAACTCCTGAGAAGAAGCAAGCTACACCAAAGAAGGACAAAGCTAAAGTTGCTTTTGGTCCCACAAAACAATGGAGCAAGGTGCAAACACAGAAGAGGAAAGCTGTCACCCCTCTAGATTCAGATGTTGAAGAGGATGTCCCAACATCCCCACCAAAGAAGAAACCAACACCCTCAAGGTCATCAACTGCTGTTCCAGAAGCTCCTCTGGACAACATCTCTTTCCATCATGTTTCAAGTGTGAACAGATGGAAGTTTGTTTATCAAAGAAGGGTAGCACTTGAAAGAGAGCTGAGCAGTAATGCACTTGAGTGCACATAGGTAATTGATCTTATCTCTTCTGCTGGCCTATTCAAAACTGTCTCCAACTTCTCTCCTTGCTATGAGCTTCTAGTCAAGGAATTCATTGTCAATCTCCAAGAAGATTGTGCTGATGGTAAGTCTGCTGACTTCAGAAAGGTATTTGTAAGAGGGAGATGTGTGGAATTCTCTCCTAGGGTTATCAACCACTACCTTGGAAGAGAATCTGATGGTCCAAATGAGTTAGGGAAAACTGATAACCAGGTTTGCAAGGTTATCACTGCTAATCAGGTCAAGACTTGGCCAGTCAAGGGGAAGCTCTCTGTTAGCATGCTGACAAGGAAGTATGCCATGCTGCATAGGATTGGCACTGCAAACTGGGTCCCTACCAACCATACCTCCTCAATAGCAACTGGATTGGGCAGGTTTATATATGATGTGGGCACCCAAACAAAGCTGGATTTTGGAGCTTATATATTTGATCAGACATTGAAGCATGCTGGATCATCTGCAACTAAGTTGCCAATTGCCTTCCCTTCCTTGCTGTGTGGAATTATGCTTAGTCAATATCCAGGCATCCTCACTGAGAAGGACTCCATCTGCAAAAGAGAAAGTCCTCTGGCCTTCCACTACAAGCTGTTCTTGAGTCATCATGCAGTTGATGTTGAAGCTCCCTCTGGGACATCTGCTGGTCCTTCAAAGGCAAAGTCTCCAATCTCCAAAGCTGCCTTGATTGCTGAGCTGAAGAACACATGCAAAGAACTGGATGCAAGGAAGCAGAAGCTTGAGGAGATTATCCAAAGGCTGGAGATTGAAGAAAGTGCTCAGAAAGCTGCTGCTTCTGATGAGGAGACTGAGGAAGAGGAAGATACTGATTATGAGGAGTCTGGGTGAAACTTGTATGTGAGGAATATGTAATGACTGCTTCTGCATTGTAATTTTGAATTAGTAACTTTGGCCTCAAATTTATGTCTAACAAGGGGGAGAACTGAACAACAACAACAATGTATGATGCTGATTAGTGATTAATGAAAAACTTCTGTTTGCTTCTGAACTAAAATTGTGATTTTAATGAAAAATTTATGTTGCAACAAGTCTGAACAAATGTAGAATTGAGGGGGAGTAAACTCTCACATGACTCAACAGAAAAGAACTGTTGTACTCTGATAAAAGAACTTCTGCTGCACTCTGATAATCAGAAAAATATGTTAGCCAAAAATTAGCCAAAGGGGGAGTTTGTAGATGTTTAGAATTGGCAGAATTTTTTATCAACAAGAAGTGTTGAATTTTAGTTCAGGATGTCACATAAGATGTTGGGACATTATCAAACAGAGTATAAGTAAATGAACTTAATTCTGGATGTTACACCAAATGTTGGGACATTGTATCAGTTAATGAAATAAGTTCAGTTTACAGGATGTCACACCAGATGTTGTGACATTGTATCAGTAAATGAAGTAAGTTCAGTTTTCAGGATGTCACACCAGATGTTGTGACATCTCAAACCTGCTACCAGAATTAATTAATGACTAACAGAACTGAGCAAATTAAGGGAAGTCATCTGGAATTAATTATGGATGGATGAAACAGTATAAGGCGCATCTGTAGGGAGTTTTGTTATGTGACTTCAGCATAATCAGAAGAACTGGATCACCTAGAATCTAGGAAGTAACAAACCCTAATTCAAGGTTGTGGCAGCATGCGTATCAGGATTGGATAAATCTACAGAAAGCCCAAATCCAAACACCTATTTAAGCAACAGAAACTCTCGGAATAGAGTACGAAATTAAGAAGACCAAATAGAGTGTTTTGTGTTTTAATAGCATGTTGTTTTAATTGTACCACTTTATGAGCTTTTAAGCAAAAGTGTATTTGTGTCTTGATTGAAACTGTGAAGTAAGATCAAGCTGTTTTGTTTGAAGTATGACTTCAATTTTATTAAACTTGTAAAACATATCACTGTGTGATTGAGGGGGAGTGAGTTGGTACTCATATCTAAGTTGTGTCTTAGGTAGAAATTGCATTGGGTAGATATTAAGTGAAAGATTAAACTGAGTGGTTTAAGTCTAGAATTAATATTACTTATATTGGATTTCCTCCTGGCTTGGTAGCCTCCAGATGTAAGTGTGGTTATACACTGAACTGGGTTAACAAATTCATGTGTTGTTTAATTTTCCTGCACTTTAAGTTTTAGTTAAGTCTTCAAGTGTTTAAACATCTCATTCGACATCTCGTACCTGATCACAGAATTTCAATACCTCATTAGGTTCACCATAGGAGTCTTCCTTTTTGACATGGGAGTCTTCTTTTTTGACACGACTCTCGCAAGTCCCTACTTTGTTACAGGAGGTTTTGCTGGTTGTACTAGACTCCATGGACGTGTTCGTCCCAATGGATGACATTATCGAGGCGTTAAAACTTGCCTCACTTTCTTCCTTTTTCACAACCTTCTTGTTGGTAGAAAATTTTGTGGGGATACTCATGTTGAGTGCCAAAGTAATAAATACAAACTATTTAAGAGGTTTTTATAGGAAAAATTTCATGGTCATAAAGACCATTCAAATAAGACGTTGGAAATGCTAGGAATATTCCTAGGAATATGTTCCAAGACTTTATTATTGGTATTTTTTCAAAACATGTGGACTTGTGTCGTTTGAGCACATGAATATTAAAACAAAATGTGTTTCATAAGGTGAAGTTGGCTGAATGAGACGATATCTATGTGGTTTAGAGACAACACCTTTTTGATAGCCATCGAAAGTCTTTAGTCACGAGTTTGACTGAGAGAGGAATGTTAAAACCATGCAAAAATTTAAATCAAAGGTTGAAAACATAAATAAACGAGAAAAAGGATAAGGGGTGCAAGATGAATTAGCTTAATTCAAGAAGAATGATGTTTGGGATCTTGTCCCAAGGCTTGAATGATCATATGTGATAGGTACCAAGTGGGTGTACAAGAAAAAATCTAATGAACAGGGAGTTGTTACTAGGAATATAGCAAAACTGGTTGCTCAGGGATACACTCAAGTTGAGGGAATTGATTTTGATGAGACATTTGCTCATGTTGCTAGAGTTTGATCCACATTCACACCCTTTTCATCTTTAGATAACTTCAGATGAGTAAAGGTCTCATCAAAATCAATTCCCTCAACTTGAGTGTATCCATATGCAACCAGTCTTGCTTTATTCCTGGTATCAACTCCTTGTTCATCATATTTGTTCTTGTACACCCACTTGGTACCTATCACATATGATCCTTCAGGCCTTGGTACATGATTCCAAACTTCATTCCTCTTGAATTGAGCTAATTCCTCTTGCATAACATTGATCCAGAACTTCATTCCTCTTGAATTGAGCTAATTCCTTTTGCATAACATTTACCCATTGTAACACCCCAAAATTTTCTCTCTTAATTTATTGCCGCTAACTGGCCTGGCTTCACATTCATCTACATTTTCCATTAAGTCATAAACTAATAATAATTCATTGCATTACATGGGACTTTTAGGATATGTGACCAGGGAATTATTTGAATTTAGGCTTCATGTGTGCTTCGGAGTTCCGCCATGCAAGTTTAAGCAATATGGTTTCAACTGGGGACGACATTGGACCAGGGTTTGGTTTATAGAAAATCCAAAGCATTTCCTCATTCAAGATGTGTTTCAATGAGGAACTTGGTCTTATGATGGGATTATTAGTCACAAAGGTAGATAATATTGGAAGTCATATCATCATGGATATTTTCTTTATCAAGAAGTATCACATTACGAAGTCATTTTCTTCAAGGGTCCTCAAGAGTAGCAAGCATTGTGGGCCTTATCATTTATGACTGGTGTGGACCACATTCTTAGACCATTTGTCGAGTCTTTCTCAAGAAGTTCGTTGAAGACATTTCAAAAGGGCTAGCATGGATGGTATTTTTATGAATAACAAGCATGGATTCAAAGACTTAAAAGGTTGTGATGTGTCAATCGTTTGACGTGAGGATTCACTCATGGGTTTCAAGCCAAAAATTCATACATTGTTTTCAAGTTTCTCCCAATTTCAAACTCAAAAACCAATGGCAATTCTAAACTCCAACTCCATTCAAATCCATATCTCGTTTCATCTTAATTGATTTCTAGCCCAATTGTTCTTACCCGTGTTCAACTTCATTGACCAAATCCTACACTTTTAACATGTTTAAACCATTTTTAGAACCTAATTTTATTTGCTAATTGAAATTCTGGTATGACAGACTCAGATGTCGAATATGATGTTGAGACATCTTATCTGTTACTTATAAAAATGGTAAGGCATACATATCAGTACTTAAATAATTCTGATATATCAGAGTCAAACATGCTTCAGGATGTTGGGACATCTGATAGGACATTCAGTTCAGGTACTGCATAAAACATAAAAGATATAAAGAACACAGCAGATTTGTTAACCCAGTTCAGTGTATAACCACACCTACATCTGGAGGCTACCAAGCCAGGAGGAAATCCACTATAAGTAATATTAATTCTAGACTTAAACCACCCTGTTTAATCTATCACTTAATAACTACCCAATGCAATTTCTACCTAAGACACAACTTAGATAAGAGTACCCTACTCACTCCCCCTCAATCACCCAGTGATCAAGTTTACAAGTTTAATAAAGTTGAAGACATTCTTCAAACAATACAGCTTGATCTTACTTCACAGTTTCAATCAAGTCACAAAACTTCTCTTGCTTACAAGCTTCGAGAATCACAAGTGAAACAGCCACAATAGAGTTACTTGTTATGCACGGCTGACACAAGGACACAACCCTAATAATGTTTACATTTTCAGTTGATTGGGTTGATTCTAAACTAGGTTACAAGGTTTCTTTTATAACCTATTCCCAACTGGATTTGGGCCTAAACAATCACAACAATAGCTGCTACAAATATGCAGAAATATCTGCTACAAATATTCCAAAAGATCTTCAACTCCTAAAATATCTCTAAATATAGAAACCTATATTTTTCAATATTTGTCTTCAATTTAAATTGAGTCTTTAAGATCTTCTAGATCAGCACCACATATGATTGCTTAATATCTCCAGAATATTCTGCATAATTCAGATCTGATAAATCCAATGTCATCACCTTGAATTAGGGTTTGTTACTTCCTAGATTCTAGGTGATTTTGTTCTTCTGATTAATCTAAATCTTCATAACAAAACTCCCTACAGATGCGCCTTGTTCTGTTTTTATCCATCCATAATTAATTCCAGATAACTCTCCTTAAATATCTCAGATCAGTTAGTTATTAATTAATTCTGGTAACAGGTCTGAGATGTCTCAACATCTGTTGGGACATCCTGAAAAACTGAACTTACTTCATTTACTGATACAATGTCACAACATCTGATGTGACATCCTGTAAACTGAACTTATTCCATCAACTGATACAATGTCCTAACATCTGGTGTGACATCCTGATATCTTGACTTAAGTTCATTAACTGTTACTCTGTTTGACAGTGTCACAACATTTGGTGTGACATCCTGAACTAAGTTCAACACTTCTTGTTTGATATCTATATGTAACATATGACAGTAATGTTGTCATGACAGTTGCAGATGTTTCAACATTCTCTTTGACATCTGTCATGACATTTGCAGATGTTTCAACATTCTCTTTGACATCTGTCATGACATTTGCAGATGTTTCAACATCTTCTTTGACATCTGTCTGTAGCATATGACAGTAATTCTGTCATGACATTTGCAGATGTTTCAACATCTTCTTTGACATCTGTCTGTAACATATGACAGTAATTCTGTCATGACATTTGCAGATGTTTCAACATCTTCTTTGACATCTGACTGTAACATATGACAACATCTGTTGGGACATCCTGAATTTAGTTCTTCTACTCTGTTTGATAATGTCCCAACATCTGATAGGACATTCTGAACTGAATTCAACATCTTCTTTGACAACTTCTACATTTATCTGTGCCACCATGTCAGGACATCATGTTTGACATGTTCTTCCAGAGTCTATACTATGTTAATATGGAACTTCTTATTCAACATTTTCCAGCCATATTAGTTTTACCAAACATAATGCCAATCATAAAATAATAGCATTAACAATCTCCCCCTTTGGCTTATTTTGGCTAAAACTAATTTACATACATAGAAGTTCCTTAACATCACATCTTCATATCAGACCTCACACTATTACTTCTCCCCCTTTTTAGCCATAAAAAGACAAAGGTACCATAATAAAAATAGAGGTATATAATCTCCATAAGCTTGAAACACACACAATTCCTCAAGAATCAAACATAAACTGCAGAGAGAAGCTTTATGTAATATAGCCTTCTAGACTCTTAGGATTCTCCTTATCTGGTTAAGGTATTACTCCCCCTTAACACCACAAAATCAAGTGCACATACTTGTAACACACTCCCCCTGTCTAGGATACTCCATGCTTCTCTGTACATTGATGAAAGGAAAACATAAGACGCATCTTCATGTCTTCAAGAGCTCACTCTCTGTTCAATTCCCAATCGAACACATTCACTTCTTGTACCAAAGCATACCTGATTCCTTTCTAGGTTTGTAGTTACCACAGACTACACAAGATGAACATCTTCTAGCACACAGGTTCTTGACACTAAGCCTTTACACACCAAAGGCCATACAATCCAGATAAAACACATCCAAACTAATTATGAAATTAGAATGAATGTCCACAAACAAACTTCCAAGCAATCAATACCTGATATACTTCTGGTGGATCAACAGAGATGTGCTATTCAGTTGAGGCCTTGTGCTGATCCTCAGATGCTTCTTCATCACAATTATTGAAGGCCTTTTTCTGGTCCTCAGATGTTTCAACATCTATTGGGACATCCTGTTGAGCAGGAGTGTCCTTTGCAGCCTGAGTTTGTTGATCTTCTTGTGGGGCTGGCATAGTGTTCAGAGGGATAGATATGCCACTTACCACTCTTTGCTCAGATAGGATTTTGGTTACCAACTCCTTTATGGAATCATCCACATATTCAGAAGCTTTTGGAGTGTTGTACAATGGTGAAGGTATGCCTTTGGTCTTGCTGAAAACTTGATCTTTTTGGAGTTCTTGGCTTTTTAGCACGAGGAACACTTCCAGTCTCTTCTACATGTTTCTTCCAATATAGATCATCTACTTCATCATTCTCCCATATGATTAGGTAGTCTAATAATAGAAACCATGTAGATAAACACCCCAGATAATGTACTAACACTTAGTTAGAACATTTTTCATACACCAAGACCTTATCACCATTATCCTAGATGTGCTCCACCAACTGGACTTACTATAGCATAGTAATCCAAGAACTGAAAATCTTCAACTACACTATGCCACCAGTTAGAATCAGAAATCCAGAAAGAGTGATAAACTCTCATCCACCTTAAAGAAGAATAAATCCTCTTGAGTCTTCAACTCATCACTCCTCTGCCCAAGAGCAATTTGTTCCAAGACAATCCTCAAGAACAACCAGCTGCCACACTCTGATTATCTTGATTCTTCGAATCTACTTTAAAGATCAACCAATTACCACATTTTGATAACCTTCTTTATGAATCCTCATATGAAAAAGCCAATTGCCACTTTTGTCTTCTTCACGTTTATAATAAATCTTCCAAAGATATCCTGATCAAAAAAATTGATCTTCACCAATTAGACTCTGATGTTGAACTAGATGTTTAAACATTATTAGCCCACATCCATCTGTTAAATTCAGTTCCTTCTTCTGCCACTTGAAAGAACCTCCTTCCTTTATAGAACAAGAGTTCCATGCTCTCATAGACTTGATTTATCCATCAAGTTTGAGTAAACAACCTCCATTCTATTGGTTTTGCAGAAGTTCTTACCAATAACACATATTGATGAGAAACTTCCAATGTTTCTCCAAAGTCTTCAAACCTGCCACTGTCTGATTATTCAGAAGGAATAGTTAAGAACTACACCTCAAAACTATACCAAGGATGCCACCTTTCCTTGAGTAAGGCAGTCTAAACAAATTTATGATATCTCCACCTATCTTAACTCCATGATGAGCATTCTGGACTACACCTAGATCAGAAATAAACCAATCCAAGTAGTTACCAAGATTATGATATGTTCATGGTCTTTCATCTCCATCTTTAGCATCAACAATATCCAGATAAGTTCTTGCCAAGAAACTTTCCAGAATTACATAACTCCTGTCACACAAGACTGAAGCCAATGTTACAGCTTATGCAATACCTCTCCCATGATTCTGCACAAACTCTGATGATAAGATGTTCCAACATCTTTTTGAACATCACCAATCTTGAATCACAAGGATAATCAATCAAATATTTGTGAATTCCAAAAACAACAATTGATCTTAAATCCTTGTATAATACCTTATCAGATAGTTCTACACAATCTGATCTTTTACTTTTGAAGGATTTTAAGGTTAGCTCCAGATAAGATTAGCAAGATCTCCTCATGTCATGGATAAACAATACTCCAGCTGAGCATGTACTCCACTAATTCTCAATATCACACCCCTGATGAACATACAAAGAGCACAACTGATAAATATCCACACTTGATTTTATATTCCAAAACAGATGCTCTTAGTTTGCTTGCTACAAAGGGTTTATACTGCCACTATCCATGACTAGTAGTGGAAGAGACTACCAGTTCAACAACCATTCTGATCATACTTCCCAATCTGACATTCTTCCCTTGCTTCTAGCAATTGTTGGTCACATTGCTAGCTTTAATCATGACCAAAGTCATGCATTTATCACCCACATTTGTAAATACATTTAGAAGCTTCTTCATCTTCAGATTCATCATTAGATTCATCAGTATTCTGAGCAACCTCTTCCAGCTCCAGCCTTTGAAATACTTCCTCAAGCTTTTTCTTCCTGGCATCCAGATTTTTGCAAGTGTTCTTCAGATCTGCAATCAAGGCAGCTTTGGATATGGGAGTCTTTGCTTTTGAAGGTCCAGCAGATGTCCTAGTGGAAGCTTCAACATCAGCAGCATGATGGCTCAAGAAAAGTTTGTAATGGAAGGCTAGAGGACTTTTTCTTTTGCATACTGAATCCTTCTCAGTGAGGATACCTGGATACTGGCTTAGTATGATTCCACATAGCAGAGAGGGAAAAGCAATGGGAAGCTTTGTTGCAGATGTTCCAACATGCTTCAATGTCTGATCAAAAATATAAGCCCCAAAGTCCAGCTTTGCTTTTGAGGAGGTATGGTTGGTAGGGACCCAATTTGAAGTGCCAATCCTATGCAGCATTGCATACTTCCTTGTCAGCAAGCTAACAGAAAATTTCCCCTTGACTGGCCAAGCTTTGAATTGATTAGCAGTGATGACCTTGCACACATGGTTATTTATCTTTCCCAGCTCATTAGGTCCATCAGATTCTCTTCCTAAATAGTGGTTGATAACCCTAGAAGAGAATTCCACATATCTCCCTATTACATACACCTTTCTGAAGTCATCTGATTTACCATCATCACAGTCCTCTTGTAGGTTGACAATGAATTCCTTGACTAGAAGCTCATAGCAAGGTGAAAAGTTTGATACTGTCTTGAATAAACCAGCAGAAGAAATTAGGTCAATTACCTCAGTGCACTCAAGTTCATTTCTGCCCAGCTCTCTTTCAAGTGCTACCCTTCTTTGGTATACAAATTTCCATCTGCTCACACTTGACACATGATGGAATGAAACATTGTCCAGAGGAGCTTCTGGAACAGCAGAGGTGGACCTTGAGGGTGCTGGTTTCTTCTTTGGTTGGGATGTTGGGACATCCTCTTCAACATCTGAATCTGGTGGAGTTACAGCTTTCCTCTTTTGGGTATTCACCTTGCTCCATTGTTTAGTAGGACCAAGTATCACTTTGACCTTGTCTTTCTTTGGAGTAGGCTGCTTCTTTTCAGGAGTTGAATGTCCTGCAGTCTTCTTTTCCTTTCTAGCCCTAAGCCTTTTGGCTATGCTAGGGTCCACAAAAGCAATGATCTCTGTGTCAGAGTCATTATCTAAGTCTTCAACATGTAGCATAGATGCCTCCTCTTCCAGGTTAGGAGTAGGTTCCAAACATATGTGATCATCACACATTTGTCTAGCACCCAAAGCATCCATCATCACACCAGTTTCCTTCTTCTGGAACACAAAACTAAGCTTGGTTCATAAACTGTTGATGTGTAGTGTGGTGTCAAGCCATTAGGATTGACATATCAATTCAGCTTCTTTCTTGATGAAACTTCCTTCAGTTCATGATTTAGACAATCATAAACATGTATCTTCACAGGAGAGATTTTCTCCAGCTATACCTAAACAACATAGGACACCATAACCAGGAAGGATATCCTCATTAGGTCACCATAAATAAGCTTAAGAGATAACTTATCAAGATTTTCACTCCCGCATGAAAGATTTGATAATTATACTCTTTTGTTTTGGCTCCAACCTCTTCTTTCATCAAGAACCACAACATTCTGAACTAAGTGTTCTCAAGTTCTCACAGAAAACAAAATACAAGCCTCCTTCAAATATAGAATTCTCTGAACCAAGATGTCAGGACATTCTGTTTGACATCATAGCTACACAGCAATTCACCAGCAAATTTCCAGCCCTGATAACACCAGACTGGTCCAATATACACCATATGATGAATAGTCCATCCTCCACTTCTAGGGACCATTCAAACACCAATATGAACCTCTCAAGTTCAAACAGCTTTTCATTATATCCTCCTTCTTCCTTTACCATGAACCAGAAAGTATCCCCCTTAGATCTCATCCAGAAACAGACCAGGATGCCTGCTCTGATACCAATTGAAATTCTGGTATGACAGACTCAGATGTCGAATATGATGTTGAGACATCTTATCTGTTACTTATAAACATGGTAAGGCATACGTATCAGTACTTAAATAATTCTGATATATCAGAGTCAAACATGCTTCAGGATGTTGGGACATCTGATAGGACATTCAGTTCAGGTACTGCATAAAACATAAAAGATATAAAGAACACAGCAGATTTGTTAACCCAGTTCAGTGTATAACCACACCTACATCTGGAGGCTACCAAGCCAGGAGGAAATCCACTATAAGTAATATTAATTCTAGACTTAAACCACCCTGTTTAATCTATCACTTAATAACTACCCAATGCAATTTCTACCTAAGACACAACTTAGATAAGAGTACCCTACTCACTCCCCCTCAATCACCCAGTGATCAAGTTTACAAGTTTAATAAAGTTGAAGACATTCTTCAAACAATACAGCTTGATCTTACTTCACAGTTTCAATCAAGTCACAAAACTTCTCTTGCTTACAAGCTTCGAGAATCACAAGTGAAACAGCCACAATAGAGTTACTTGTTATGCACGGCTGACACAAGGACACAACCCTAATAATGTTTACATTTTCAGTTGATTGGGTTGATTCTAAACTAGGTTACAAGGTTTCTTTTATAACCTATTCCCAACTGGATTTGGGCCTAAACAATCACAACAATAGCTGCTACAAATATGCAGAAATATCTGCTACAAATATTCCAAAAGATCTTCAACTCCTAAAATATCTCTAAATATAGAAACCTATATTTTTCAATATTTGTCTTCAATTTAAATTGAGTCTTTAAGATCTTCTAGATCAGCACCACATATGATTGCTTAATATCTCCAGAATATTCTGCATAATTCAGATCTGATAAATCCAATGTCATCACCTTGAATTAGGGTTTGTTACTTCCTAGATTCTAGGTGATTTTGTTCTTCTGATTAATCTAAATCTTCATAACAAAACTCCCTACAGATGCGCCTTGTTCTGTTTTTATCCATCCATAATTAATTCCAGATAACTCTCCTTAAATATCTCAGATCAGTTAGTTATTAATTAATTCTGGTAACAGGTCTGAGATGTCTCAACATCTGTTGGGACATCCTGAAAAACTGAACTTACTTCATTTACTGATACAATGTCACAACATCTGATGTGACATCCTGTAAACTGAACTTATTCCATCAACTGATACAATGTCCTAACATCTGGTGTGACATCCTGATATCTTGACTTAAGTTCATTAACTGTTACTCTGTTTGACAGTGTCACAACATTTGGTGTGACATCCTGAAGTAAGTTCAACACTTCTTGTTTGATATCTATATGTAACATATGACAGTAATGTTGTCATGACAGTTGCAGATGTTTCAACATTCTCTTTGACATCTGTCATGACATTTGCAGATGTTTCAACATTCTCTTTGACATCTGTCATGACATTTGCAGATGTTTCAACATCTTCTTTGACATCTGTCTGTAGCATATGACAGTAATTCTGTCATGACATTTGCAGATGTTTCAACATCTTCTTTGACATCTGTCTGTAACATATGACAGTAATTCTGTCATGACATTTGCAGATGTTTCAACATCTTCTTTGACATCTGACTGTAACATATGACAACATCTGTTGGGACATCCTGAATTTAGTTCTTCTACTCTGTTTGATAATGTCCCAACATCTGATAGGACATTCTGAACTGAATTCAACATCTTCTTTGACAACTTCTACATTTATCTGTGCCACCATGTCAGGACATCATGTTTGACATGTTCTTCCAGAGTCTATACTATGTTAATATGGAACTTCTTATTCAACATTTTCCAGCCATATTAGTTTTACCAAACATAATGCCAATCATAAAATAATAGCATTAACACTAATGCCCAAAATCCTTTGATTATCCATCGTCTCGGTCAAGATTTTTCAATACTCATTACAAGGTATTCCATTCCTATTCATTTCCAAATCTTCATTAAAAATTAAATAATAATAAGCAGGTATTCCATGAATTCTTAATTCAAGATTGCCCAAGTTGCTTTAGGCTTCATCTAAGGATTTGTGGATGTATTAAGGGAAAAAGGGATCGGAAACCAAATCTCAAGGAGGTTAACATATTTTTGAACATAAATCTATAACAAAATTTCATCATATCAGTTCATAACAGGGGAAGCAATCCATATTTTTTTTCCGGAAAGAAGATTCGTTCAAAAATAATACATAACCAAAATTCTAACAGGAATAAAAATTAGTTACAGATAACTGATATAATACAGAGCTAACATAATTATCAGGAAAATTATAGGGAGAAATCTTCATCAATCTCCAACTTCATTCATTCTCACAAGTTCATTTTCAGAAACCTCTATCATCATATTCACAACAACTCTTCATCACTTCAATCTTCAACTATCGACCTTCATCACTTCACCGTAACGCAACAAACTTCAATCACTCTTCTAAAATCTACAACTCTTCTAAAAAAAAGCCTAAAGGAAAAACCAATAAAAAAGCCTTATTATATTTTCTAAAGACATAATTTATCAGGAAAGGAGGCTAGTAAAGAAAATCAGTTACAACTTTAAACAAAAAAAAAACTCTCAACAAATTTCAACAGAATCTCAAATTCACAATAGAAGCTCTAGCCACAACTAACCACAACTGAAATCACAACAAACTTATAACCGAATTCTTCTAGAAAATTCACCTGGAGATTCTTCACAAAGCTTCTCTGATCCTCTATAAATCAAAGACTCCATCTCCATTCAGGATCTTCTTCACCATTTTTCTGAACTTCATTCTTCATACTCCACCATTGTTTCTGAACTTCAAATCTTCATCTCTCATCCACCATTTTCGCTCTCTTCTTCCTCCTTGAATTTCTTCTTCCATCTTAATCCCATTCTTTCCATTTGCGGCATCATTCATCATCACTATCTTCACTGCATCATCTCTACATCCATGATCTTCATCGATCTTCGTCAACAATTCGCAGACTGCATTTTCACAACATGCAACCATAAATACAAGCGGCAATAGTTCAATGCATATCCATTTACGAGAATCAACAACAATTTTTCATTTGAGAACAATTCAGAAGAAGAAGAAGATTGGACAGTGGAACGATTTTCATCAAGAACAAGGATCCAAGTACCCCAGCTTTCAACTTCTTCAGGATCGTCAAGTTCGTTCATCATTATCCTTGCTTTATCATCGTCAATATCATCGCCGCTTCCAATCATCAATCTTCAGCAAACAAGTTATGCAAAATGTCAACAACGATTTGAGTAGGAAGGAAGATTCAACAAGAACTCTCAACTTGCAATAACTGCGAAATCGATTAAGAAGAAGATAATAGCATCAAGGATCGTGAAACTCACTGATATATCATTGCTTGCATCACCGATTTACTGGTAAGCGAATCTTAACTCCATAGCCGTGATTGTTATAGTGTTTTTAGGTATCGTTTTCTTCCCTTGCCGCGATTTGTTTCGGTATGGTGGTTGTCTTGAATTTGTGAGTGGACTGTTAGGACTATAGATCCAGGATGAAGAACAAGCTAGGTTTAGGAAGGGGATTTAGGTTAGAGTTAAGATTGAAGAATAGGATTCGATGTCCGTTCTTGCTTTGTTGGTTGAAGGTGATGGTGGCGGCGTTGCAAGGGAGAGAAGGTGGTGGTGGCGGCGCCACGAAGGAGGGAAGGCGATGGCAGTGGGGAATGGAGAAGAAGGGATGAAGACCTAGGGTTTCTTCTATCCCTTTTTGATTCGTATTTTAAGTGTTCAGATTTTATGTTATATATTTTTTTTTATTTTTTTTTAAATTAATGAAAAATTCAAGGGAATATTATGAAATTAATGGAATTTAAGAACAATAAACAATCATAAAGACTAAGTTAATGGCCACCGTTTGAATTCCAAGAGGATAGGATAAGGTTGATCTTTTGAATTCTAGCCACACCGGTGGTGACACTTGTCACCATACGGTAGGCTCCTCCCATGGTTGATCTTGTGCGCGTCATCCACCATAACCACCATGGTCTTCTGCTTTATGATTCCCTTGATAGGGATACCAATAGAAAGACTTGATCATACTTGATCAAACTTGTACAATTTGTTTCTCCCACTTCCTGCAATAGTTTTTCCCCATTCTTTTTGCTATGTTTAGAGGACCCATAAAGGAACCTGGAATAATTTTTGTTAAAGTTTTAAGTCCATTTTAACCGTTGTGTGGTAGTAGTTGTTTGTGCAAATTTGTGAATATTTCCTAAGTATATTTAGGTGCTCATTTGGTATAGTTAGATTGAGATTTTTTAGGAGATTTTTTAACACAACATTAGATTCAGATTATGGACCTTAGGGAATTAATTTCATATTTTTCTAGGACCTTTTCTATTTTTAGTGCTTTGATTTTATTCAACGTTTCCATTACAAATCCACCTAGTCTTAGCTTAGGACTTTATGGTTGCATTAGGACATAGTTTGATTAGGTTTGACCTTAGAATATTAGAATGCCAAGATGGAATAATAGAACAAGTTCACCAAGCAAGGAGAATTTATCCAAGACTTGTTTCCAAGGATTAGGGTCTAAGTTCACTCGCTTGTTGAACTTATTACATGTTTTTGTAGCTTTTGTAAAGAAGTATCTTTTAGATTTTTCTTTGTGAAATAATCCCTTGATAAGACTTGTGCATCATGCTAGACAAGCTTACACCATTCCAAGATGGAATGAATGCAAGTTCCCCATAGAATAAGGCTATACACAAGGGATCCTTTCATGCATTTATTAAGTCGTTTTTGGATTTTTGTTTGAAGATGAGGAGAGAAGGACTCAAAAGGAAAAGGTCAAAGCTAATGGGGGACTAAGACACAACCCTAAGTTATCTTACTATGTACAAGTGTGGTCCAATGGTTAATTAGGTATTCTAACCTAAGGAGAAGAAAGAACAAGCTAGAATTCAACTTACTTCCTAAGGAAGTTAAGTTGAAATCTAAATAAAGAAGGAAGTCCTATGAACAAAGCACAAAGGTGCTAAGGTGAAAGCAAATAGATGTATTGAGGAATGAGAATTAAGTGATTACCTCATAACCCCCCTACAAAACAAATATTAGTATGATGAATCAAAATGAGTAATTATTACATGGCAAGTCTTCACAAACAATTCACACTATCTAAGGAAAAAATTAGTGAACTCCTAAAACAATTGCCTAAGCCTAAGGCAACTTAGTAGATGGTAAACTTAAAAAAGTCAATATCTAAACTCAATTTAAGTATTCTAAAGCTACAAAAGTGAACAACTTCAAACTATGTCTTGGAAAGAAACTAAACCCTAATGAGAGCTAAGGTAAAGCTACATTAAGAAACTTAAAGGGTTAAGTAAACTAAAATGGTATAAATCCTAAGGTAAATAGAAAGTACAGGAACTAACATCTCACTAAAGTCCTCTAAGATGTCATACTACAAGGGGATGAATAGATCCAAGTAAAGGAGATGCAAACTATAGGTGGAATGGTGTGAGAATGAGAAGGAAATGCATATAAAGCTTCAAAGGAAGAAAAAACTTAAAGTACAACTCAAACATGAATAAAAAGATTTGAAATCCACATACAAACACCAGGGACTTGATGAAATGCTAAAATGTGGTTTGAACATGCAATGGTTATCACAAAATTAGTTTTGAGAGGTTAAGATGGGGGGTGAAGAAGGATTAGGTCAAAAGAAAGAAAAGGCAAGCTTAAGACTCAAGCAAACCCTAAAATCAAAATATAAAGACCTAATGATTATACTATACAGTTAAGAACCTCTAACATGACCTACAAGACTCATAACCAAGACCCTAGATAAATGGCATGAATGCCTTATTCAAAGGGAGATGGAAGAAGCTTCTAAAAGGGACCAAAAAGGACATAGGACTTGAGCAACTTGGGAAAAATATCAAATGACCTAAGAAAATTATGAAATTTACCATTAGACCTCAAAATCCCTAGAATAACATGTGTACAAAAACACTCATGAAAACTCCTAATTTTTAGTGGTGAAAAAATTATTAGAATGCAATTAGGGTTTATGTGACTTATGTGGAAGAATGGACTCAAAAGGGATCTAAGCATGACCTAAAAATCCAGAAAAAAATATTTTGCGGAATTTTAATGAACCATTAAAATGACACAAAAAGAATGGGATATTTATTCTATATGGTTTGTGAGAACAAAAATGAGCAAATTAGTTGGTAAAAAATGAGAAAATAAGAGAACAAATAAAATGAAAATTAATTCTGATCTCAAAAATGGACAAAAATGAAATCCAAAAATATGGAAAATTAAAGAAAATTATGAAGATCCTATTTGAATTTAATTGGAATTTTTCATGGCTTTTTGGTGTTTTTAAAAATACGAAACGAAAATGATATAAAATATAAAAAGAAAATAAAATGGAACAAATGACATTGGGTCTGGGGGTGAGTTTAGTGAAGGAATGAACTGAAATGGGCTTGAGTGTGCACACTGGGTGGTGTTAATAGAAAGTCAGCAAGTCAACTGAAAATGTGAAGGAATTATGGCACGTGAAAGGCACGAAAATTTTAATGTGATGGCATGTTATGGGCGCTTGGATCAGATTCATCTAATGGTCACGTTATAATTCCAGCTCCAGCCTAGGGTTACTATTCAGGTGACCGGAACTCACCTCCGGTCACCTTCTCCGGCCTACCTCTGTTAGGGTTCCACCAAAAATCCATGAAAAGGAAAATGAAAACCACGGTTCCACTCGTTTCTCCATCCTGATCACATATCCAACCTCATTTTTGGCTTAGGGTTCATAAACTGGTCAAATCGAATGCAAACGTTTCCACACCTAAAACTGGATCTATGCATCTAACATGCCTATCATCTAACCATACATTGCAATGCTCTAATTAAGCTTCACTCAACATGAAAACACTAAAAAATAGGCAATTCGATCAAGCAAAGTATCAGAGCATACCTGAATTGCAGAGGTATCTAAATGTTGCTAGAATACCAGAGAGGAGGTTCCTTGAGTTGCATGATCTTGCTCTAACACAACAAGAGTGAAATAAACACTTTGTGCTTGGTGTATTTTGAGAAATTGAAGCCAGTGCAGTGAAGATCAATGATATGCATAACCAACTCCTTGGACAATTCAGGCTGAGCAATCCACAGGAATGGTGAAACACATGATATTGATGATGACTCGATGAAGATCAATGCTAGAGAGATGAAGATTGAGAAGTTTCAACTCAAAGTGCAGTGCAAGCTCAAGAGTGCAATGATTGATCCATGAAGCTTCAAGCTATGCAATCCATGGATGTTATGTTTAAGATGATGATGATGATAAATTGATGGAGAATGAGGCTGGATTGATGAAGATGGAGGCTGCTCGAGGTAAAATGCAGAGAGAATTTGATGCACTTCTATGGCGTGGTTTGATCTAAAATGATGAGAAAGCTTCTAGCAATGGTTAACTGAGTTGAATTAGTTAGAAGGTGTGTCAAGTTAGTTATGCCATAGAACTCTCTAGAAGTTTCCATACTCGAGCTCAATTCAGTGTGGTGATGCTTATGGAAGTTGTGGTGGGAATGTGATGCATAATTGCTCAGCTGATCAATGATGAAAAACTGGCTGCACTATGTTGAACCTTCATCCTCATTCCATTGGATTTTGCATGGATGCTGGACCATGGCTATGGTATGGAGAAGCATCCATGAGATCATATCTTCTTAGAACAACGTACTTGATCAGAATATGGTGAAAAATGTCAATGTAAATGAACTGAAGTGAAGCTATGTGTAATGCCTTACTATCCAAGCAAACAGTTGAGAATCAAGACTTTCAATGGAAGATTTCTTCCATCTCAAGCAATCAATTCAACTGATTCTTGGACTTAAATTGAAGTGGAGGGATCATAGAACAAGTTTGGTGTTTGGACCATAATGAATGATGACCTCTAATCATCTCAAAATGACCATTTAATAGCATGTCACAAGACTGCATATTGGCTTGCACGAATTTGGCATGCCTTGTGCCCATGGGCCTATGGCTGGCCAGTTGAGACCTCTCCACTTTGACCCTCAAATAGCCCAAGAAGACTTGCTCAAATGAAAAATCTTTGAACACCGATATTGTAGGGATTGCATCAAGGAACAACTTTGTAGTTCACCAAAAATTGATTTGAAGTGTTTTTGACCAAGAAAAATGACTTGAGATTTGACCCTCCACCTGTTTGATGATATGCCAGGCAGGGCGCACGCGCTTGCCTACCAATTGCCTCGCCCATGGCCTAGTTTTACCCTAGTTTGCTTCAACTTTGCAAGATCATATCTCTCTCATTTTTTATGATATGGGTGAGTTTCACCCATGGATTTGTAACTAAGTTGAAAAGTACTTTAACCTGGATTTCTTAGCAAAAAGAGGTTCTCACGAACCAGACTCTAAACTTCTTAACGCGTCCGAAAATCGTTTTAAAATCTCTTTTCCTTTTAATCTAAAAACTCCTAATGAACTAGAGAAAGCGCTTTTGGCTGTTTTTGAAATAGTTAAAAACAATTAAACTTATATTGAAAGTTAAAATAGCCCTTAAGTGTTTCTACAAACAATTGTACGGATTACTGGTTCAATTACGATCCTTACATTCTAACCTTTATGGATTTAGTTAGACATGGTAAAGTAAAAGTTCTTTTTATAATTGTTCATAAAAGTAATTAGTGCGAGTGCAGAAAGTAAATAAAAGTAGTGCGAGTGCGGAAAGTAAATAAAATTAGTGCGAGTGCGGGAAATAAAAGTATTTAAAGCGAGTGCGGAAAATAAACGAAAGTAGTGCGAGTGCAAGAAATAAATAAAGTAAAGCGAGTGCGGGAAATAAATAAAAGTAAAGCAATGCGGAAAGTAAATAAAATAAAGCGAGTGCGGAAAAATAAAATACGAACTGGAATTAAAATGGCGGCAGGATTAACTTCCTCCCAGAGTGCTCCAAAACTCGATCACACAGACGTATACAGACTCGATCACTCGATTGTAGTAACACCCTGATGTGAAGTGATTACTACTTTAAAACTGATATATGCCTAAGAGATTCTAAGTTTGGATGATAAAAACGAAATTCTAAAGTCCTATTTATAGGAAAACATTAAGTGAGAAAAGACCAGGATGCCCCCTCCACTAAAAAGTGGAGGGAAACATTTTTGCCTTGTGGCGCCCGCCACAAGGCCATGGCGCCCGCCATGAGTGTACTTTTATGGAGAAAGTGGTGAACGTGGGCATAGGCAGTTGTGGAGTGGTCTTGAGACGTGGTCACGTCATGGCTGACCCCATGGCGCCAGCCATGGTGGATGCCGTAAGTGTAAAAAGCTGAATTTCTTGGTTTTCGTCTGTTTCAACTCCTTTTTCGCTCCTTTTCTTTATTTAGGCCCCGATTACATAGAAAAACTGGAAGTAAAGAAAAACAAAGTAATAACATAACAAAATAACAATAAAAACTAAGAATGCATGTGAAATCGGAGTCAGAAATACGGTGAAATTTAATGTTATCAAATCCTCCCACACTTAGACCTTTGCTTGTCCTCAAGCAAACATTTAAATCTCAACGAAGAAAACTGGTGTCAACACGTGATTTAGGCTAAAAGGATTTCTAAGTTTAGTTCAGGTTGCAGTGACAGGTACTAACTAAGTGAACAAGGGTATCATAATAACACGAACATAAACCTCAATCCTATATTAACCAACCCATGTCATCCCACAATACCTATGCCTATCTTTTCATCTCTTTTTGGGTCCCTTTCATTCATGCGCAATCACATTAAGCCCGTTATCCGTACATGCTTCATAGTAGAGTGACCGGTTAGTGATTCTGATCCAAAACATAGGGTTTCTGGCTCATAAGCATGTGTAAACCCGTTTTATTTGACCTAAATGTAGCTGCGGGGGATCGGATCGTAATCCGCCCTACTAAGTTCAGTGTCAGATACCTCTGAACCAACTAATAATAGGTGACTGTAATTTTTTTCTTTTTGAGGCAAAAATACTTTTCTTCTCTTTTTTCGGTTTAAATGACTTTGTGTGGGTCACCTATCCCAGAGTTTGCCCTTTTCTCCTTTTTTATTATCACTGGATCATTCACTTATATTCATCGGTCCCCTACGTAGAGCATGCTTAGGCCGGAGCTGACTGCTAGAATAAACTACTTAGGACAATTTTTTGAATGATAATAAAGGCCATGGTGTGCGGGGTTTAGGAGTGACTCCTATATTCAAGAGGTCTATGGTGCTAAAATGATACTGATGTTTCAAAAAGTTGACCTAAGTCACCACATCCTAATCCAAACCTGTCTCAAAGCCCAAAAAACATGTGAAACAACATTGTTTTCTTTTTAAATTTTTTTTTGGTAAGGCTAAGGAAATGGGAAAAATGAGGGTGTACTAAAGATACACTATACTGGTGACTCGTCAGACTCATGCATTATCTAAGAAAACTTAAACTAAATAATTAACTGAAAAGGAAAATAACAGAAAGCAAATAAATAACTAAGAAGGGAAATAATAGAAAGCAATAAAATCCCCTCCCAAACTTAAATCGAACATTGTCCCCAATGTTTAGAAATAAGATAAGGAGAGTAACCTGGAAAACTACTGTGGAGGAGCACTGGTGCCCTCGCCGTCCTACTGTGATGGTCTGGAACAATGGGATCCACTGCGCTGCTGGTCCCTCCGGTCAAGTCGTGCTGATAAGGAAGCCTAGGCACTCCGGTCCTCTCGAAGGTTACCAAGGATGGAAACCTGAGTGGCCTCCATAAGTTGGTGGTGCCGGCAGTTGATTTCTCACTGACGGGCCTGCTCTGATGTGATGTCGGTCAAGGCGCGACAAACGTTACTGTAGGAACGATCCGATACCGACCGCGATTGTTCCATGTAGCTCATGTTGTCCGTCAGTTGTTGTGAAATGGTAGAGAGTAGGTCGTCTCGCCTTTCCTCTCTAATTGTCATATCACGCCACATCTCCTCAGTGATATATAATCCAGGAGTAGCACCTGCAACAGGGTTAGAGGAAGATGGTGCGGTGTGTGACTGTGAAGGATGATGGGGGGACATATGAGGTATGTGAGAATGTTTTCTCCGTTCATATTCTTCATCATTGTCATGTGCCTCACCATCCGGATAGCGTTTTCTTCTTTCTTCTAAGGCACAAAGCTTGCATACTTTTTATGAAGGCAAAAAATAAAAAATATTTTTGTTCTTTTTTTCATTATTGGACATAAAATAAAATGAAAGAAAAAAAGAAAAATGATATTAGTGCATGAAATAATATATAAGATAAAATCAAAGTACATGGAAAATGTAATATATGCGATAATATAAAATATGTCTGGAGATGCGAGAAATAAAATAAGGCATGAAAAATTAAATACTAGAGTAATAATGTCAGTGTAAAACGATCATGTGGTAGGCCTCTCTTCCTGGTTCGATCCACGAATCTCAGATATCTCCCTCTGAATCTCTCCAATCTCCTGATATAGAGCATCGGCCTCTGAGGCATGAGTGAGATCAGATATCTCGATCTGTAATGCCAAGTCCGTTACTTCCTGCTTGAGCAGGGAAGTCTCCTTGCAGAGCTCATAAATCTGGGTTTGTAGATCAGGCAGCTGCAAAGACATATTGTTAGACATAGCAATGATTTGGGGAGAAAGAGTTGTAGGAGTGTACTCAGCAGCGGGAGGTGATTTTGGCTCTTCGATAGTCTCTCCATAACCCTCTAAAGCATAATTCCAATTAGCAGGGTCGTGGACACTGGTCATTAGTGGGTCAGGTAATGTAAAGTAATATATCACTTTGTCGTCGATCAGTAATCCAAACGTGTTGGGCTCAAAAGAGGGCCCTCCTCATCAATCCTCTGTCAAGACAAAAGTCAACATCCAGGGTGGTGTAGCAGCAAATGTCTTGAGGTGCAATAAATTGAGAGACAACCCCAATGCAGTAGCAATCTGTGTAACAATCCCACCGACGTGTATAATGCCTACAGATGACCTGGCAACACTAGCAAGGCCCTTCAACTGAAAGTTGCCACAAGCAACTGGGCGTGACTGAGTCGCACAAAACAGTAGGAAAATCTCCTCCTCACTCTACAGAGTCTATGTATCTAGAAAACCGAGGAAAGAGTGTGCTAGAATCATCTGGAAGTACGTTAACGCAAGATTGTGGATTACCTGAGAAAACTGAGTGGAAGGATCTTGGCTGCCTCCACCTGAGATGTTACTCCAAAACTATTCCACTTCTCTGCTCATAAAATAACCCATCGGTGTCTCTAGAATAGCATCAGGAGTAGTCTCAAAACCTAGTAAATCACCAAACTCTTTGTGAGAGAAGGAGTAGGAGTCCCGAACAACCTGAAAACAGCATGTCCATCGGGTCTAGCCCAAGGATCATAGTCAAACGAGCTGAGGAACTCTAGAGTCAAGTTCCTGTAAGTGTTGTTCATATCGTCGAATTGGTCCCACTGGAGTTGGTGGCATAAGAATCTGACGCTTGGCTCTATCCCCAAGGCATCCATGCAATCTTGGTCTGGGTACCTAGTAGGTGTCATAGGGCGTCTCATTTCGACATAGTAATGCTCTCTATGCGCGTCGTCTCTAAAGGCCACGTGCATGTCATCGGGGTTCTGCATTCTGCACAAGGTTAGCAAACAAGGGTCCTTAAATCACATAAAACATTCAATTGTTAGTCCTGACAGAATAATGAAGTAAACAAATTAAAATAAAGTAAAAATAAATAAAAAGTAGGTTGGATAAGAAAACCATGGGTTGCCTCCCATGCAGCGCTTGTTTAACGTCATTAGCTCGACGACCGGATTTTATACATCATTGGAAGGATATGGTGGATCACTCATTGTATGGCAGGTGTATGTTGTTGGGATGTCACCTCCTTCGTAGGGCTTCAACCTCTGTCCATTGACGATGAATGGTTTACATGTTCGGTTCTGATTTCAATAGCACCAGATCTTAGAATCTTAGATACTTCGAAAGGGCCAGTCCATCTCGAACGAAGCTTCCCTAGAAAAAGTCGTAACCTAGAATCGAACAGGAAAACAGGATCGCCTATTTTGAAGTCTTTTCTTATGATTCTTTTGTCATGCCAAGCTTTTGTTCTTTGTTTGTATATGATGGCATTTTCGTAGGCGGATTGTCTGAGCTCTTCTAATTTGTGGATATCAAGGATACGTTTTTCACCAGCAGTTAAGTAATCCAAATTCAAAGTTTTGATGGACCAATAGGCCTTATGCTCTAACTCAAAAGGTAACTGACATGATTTTCCATAAACTAGTTGATAAGAGGTTGTTCCTATAGGGGTTTTGAAAGCAGTTCTATAGGCCCATAATGCTTCTTGAAGTTTCTGCGACCAATCTTTTCTAGATATAGAGACAGTCTTCTCAAGAATTTGTTTGATCTCCCTATTAGATACTTCCACTTGTCCATTAGTCTGTGGGTGGTATGGTGTAGCTACTTTATGCTTAACTCCATACTTGCTTAAAAGTTTATCAAATATCCTCGATATGAAGTGTGATCCTCCATCACTTATGACTAAACGAGGGGGTTCCAAACCTGGGAAATATATAGTTTTTAAACAATTTGATGACTACTCTGGTGTCATTTGTGGGTGCGGCGATAACTACAATCCATTTAGACACGTAGTCAACAACTACTAAGATATACTGATTTCCTAAAGATGGTGGGAACGGTCCCATAAAGTCTATACCCCATACGTCGAAGAGTTCTACTTCTTGGATATTTCTTAGAGGAATTTCATTACGTCTTGAAATATTTCATGTACGTTGGCATCTGTCACATTTGACAATGAAAGCATGGACATCACGCCACATAGTATGCCAAAATAGGCCAGCTTGAAGAATCTTGGCGTAGGTCTTATATGTGCTTGCATGTCCACCATAGGATGCAAAGTGACAATGCTCAATTATATTATGTACCTCTTCTTCTGGAACGCAATGGCAGAAAATGCCATCTTTACCTCTCTTGAAAAGAAATGGTTCGTCCCAATAGAAGTTTCTCACATCACTGTAGAACTTCTTCTTCCGGTGGTAATTTAGATCGGGGGGTATGATGTCAACGGCTAGGTAATTAACAAAGCTTGCATACCAAGGTACATTACTTATAGCTAAAGATTTATGAGAATGCTCATGTGGGTCTGGGTTATCATCTTTAATAGTTTCTAGTTGGGCTATCAGTTTATCATAGGAAAAATCGTCATTTATGGGTACTGAGTCAGGTTTCAGGTATTCTAGCCTAGAAAGGGGATCAGCTAATACATTATCAGTGCCTTTCTTATCACGGATATCTAAATCAAACTCTTGCAATAATAGAATCCATCGAAGTAACCTAGGTTTGGCATCCTTTTTACTTAGTAAGTAACGAATGGCAGAATGATCGGTGTAAACTATAATTTTGGCTCCTACTAGATAAGATCTAAATTTGTCTATGGCGAAAACTACAGCTAGGAGCTCTTTTTCGGTTGTTGCATAGTTGAGCTGTGCAGCGTCTAGGGTTCTACTGGCATAATAAATTACGTGTAACTTTTTATCTTTTCTCTGACCTAGAACGGCTCCAACAGCATAGTCACTAGCGTCACACATTATCTCAAACGGTTCTGACCAATCAGGGGGTTTCATTATAGGTGCTGAAATCAGAGCTTGCTTCAAAAGATTAAATTCTTCAGTACATTTTTCATCAAAGATGAATTCAACATCTTTCATTAAAAGACCAGTTAAGGGCTTTGTTATTTTGGAGAAGTCCTTGATAAAACATCGGTAAAATCCGACATGTCCAAGAAAACTTCTTATCTCCTTGATAGTCTTCAGAGGTTTTAGATTCTCTATGACTTCTATTTTAGCTTTGTCTACCTCTATACCTTTTTCGGAAACTATATGTCCTAAAACAATCCCTTCGGTGACCATGAAATGACATTTTTCCCAATTTAGCACAAGGTTTACCTCCACACATCTTTCCAGGATTTTCTCAAGGTTGATAAGACAATTTTTGAAATCAGATCTACAAACTGAGAAATCGTCCATAAATACTTCCATGATTCCATCTTAATAGTCTACAAAGATAGACATCATGCAGCGTTAGAAAGTGGCAGGGGCATTACAGAGTCCAAAAGGCATTCTTCTGTAGGCAAAAGTTCCAACAGGGCATGTAAAGGTAGTTTTTTCTTGATCTTCTGGGTGAATAGGTATTTGGAAGAATCCTGAATATCCATCTAGGTAACAAAAGTAAGAGTGTCTAGCTAGGCGCTCCAACATTTGGTCTATGAATGGTAATGGGAAATGGTCCTTCCTAGTTGCTTTATTTAATTTTCTATAGTCTATGCACATATGCCAACCTCCACTAGTTCTCTTTGCTATAGGTTCACCCTTCTCGTTTTGCACGACTGTGATGCCTCCCTTTTTAGGTACTACATGCACAGGACTTACCCATTTACTGTCCGCGATCTGATATATTATACCTGCCTCTAGTAACTTAAGAACTTCAGTCTTAACTACTTCATTCATCATAGGATTTATTCTTTGTTGGTGTTCTCTGGAGGGTTTTGAATCTTCTTCAAGCAAAATCCGATGCATGCATACAGATGGGCTTATTCCTTTTAGATCTGAGATCTTATATCCTAAGGTTGAGGGATACCTTCGTAAAACATCTAACAATTGGTTTGTTTCCTATTGGTCCAAAGTAGCACTAACTATAACTGGACGGTCCATTTCTTCATCAAGAAATTCATATCTCAGGTTCTTAGGCAGTTCCTTAAGTTTTACGGTTGGTTTCATAGGGCAAGGCATAAGATCTGGGGTAAGAGATAAACATTCGTGAAGGTTATCATCAATGTAGGGTTTTTTATAACTGTCATCTTCCCAAATAAGGCTTGATGGCAATTTTATAGATTCAATTTCTTCTTCTTGTTCTAATTCCCTAATGCATTCATCAATGATATCTAAGGCATAATAAGCATCTCCTATTACTGGTGCCATAAGAAATTTCGAGAGTACAAATTCTATCTTCTCGTCACCTACCTCAAAGGTTAGTTTCCCTTTTTTAACATCTATTATGGCTCCAGCGATTGATAAGAATGGTCTACCTAGGAGGATTAGTATGTCGTCATCTTCTTTAATGTCCATGACAACAAAATCAGTAGGTATAAACAACTGACCTATCCTAACAGGGACATCTTCAAGTATCCCTATAGGATATTTAACGGATCTATCGGCTAATTGAAGTGACATCTTAGTAGGTTGTAATTCTCCTAAGTTTAACCTTTCACAAACTGCTAAAGGCATTAAGCTCACACTAGCTCCTAAGTCTAGAAAAGCTTTTTCGATGACATGATTCCCCAAAATACAAGGAATGGAAAAATTTTCGGGATCTTTATCTTTCTTTTCTAATCTATTTTCGGAAATAGAATTACATTCCACGGGTTTCAGATCTTCAAGTCTACGTTTGTTTGTAAGTATGTCTTTGAGAAACTTTGCGTAAGAAGGTATTTGGGTGATGGCTTCTGTAAAGGGGATTTCTACGTGAAGTTTTTCTATAACCTTAACGAATTTTTGATATTGATTATCGATTTGGGTTTTCTTTAGTCTTTAAGGGTATGGTATTGGTGGTTTGTATGGCGGTGGTGGTACATAGGTTTTGTTTTTAGGTTCTTCTCCTTTTTCTTGACTTTCCGGGTTTTCAGATTCCTCTGGTTCCTTCTCTTCATTTCTCTCAGAAGTTTCGGGATCACTTAATCTAGGGTTTGAAGGTTCCTTATAAGCGGTTCCACTTCGTACATTAATGGCATTTGCTTGCCCTTTCAGGTTTTGTTGAGGTTGTCTAGGGAATTGTCCTTCAGGTGTAGTCTGAGGGGCTTGGTTTAAAGCTACCTGAGAGATCTGGGTTTCAAGCATCTTATTATGAGAAATAATTTGGTCAACCTTGGTTCCTAACTGGGTAAGTAGTTCGTTAACATGGACATTTTGGTTAATGAACTCTTTGTTTTGTTGTGTTTGAGCGGTGATAGAATTTTCCACAATTTTCTCAAGGCTCGGATTTGGTGGTACAGGTTGCATAGGTTGATTTGTTCTTGGTGCTTGGTAACCTTGTTGTCTCGGAGGTGCGGTATTTTGGATAGGGTTATTATTTTTATAGGAGAAGTTTGGGTGATTCCTCCATCCAGGGTTGTATGTGTTTGAAAATGGGTTCCCTTGGGTGTAGTTCACTTGCTCAGGGCTGGTCTCATTTACCAAATTGCATTCGGAGGATTGGTGTCCTTGCATCCCACATATCTCACAATTCGGCGAAACTGCAGCTACAGTATTCGGGGTTGTATACATATGTTCGACTCTAAGGGCCAACGCGTCCATTTTAGCTTGCATCATGTCCATAGAGCTTAGCTCATGTATTCGCCCTTGGGCTTCCTTCTTTTCCCCTGTCACTCTTTCTACTCCCCATGATTGATGGTTTTGGGCCATATCTTCGATAAGGGCACTAGCTTCAGGATAAGGTTTGTTCATCAGTGTGCCACCAGGGGCAGCGTCGATGGTCATCTTAGTGTTATAATGAAGTCCATTATAGAAGGTTTGAATGATTAGCCAGTTCTCTAAGCCATGATGTGGGCATGCTCTTAATAGCTCTTTATATCTCTCACAGGCTTCGAACAACAACTCTCCTTGGTGTTGGGTAAATCTGGTTATTAGGTTTCGTAGAAGAGCGGTCTTACTTGGGGGGAAATATCTAGCAAGGAAAACGTTTCTAAGGTCTTCCCAAGTTGTTATGGAATTGGGTAGAAGGGAATCTAGCCATGATAGAGCTTTATCTCTGAGGGAAAAAGGAAATAATCTTAAGCGTATCGCCTCAGGAGGAGCTCCATTGGTTTTAAAGGTGTCTGCTAACTGGAGAAAGTTTTTTAAATGTTGGTTTGGGTTCTCGGTAGCAAGACATGCGAATTGTCTCTGTTGCACTAATTGCAGCATGGATGGTTTAAGTTCAAAATTATTGGCTGGGATAGCGGGGTTACTATACTGGAACTAGGTTCCTTGTTTGATGGTTGGGCGAAGTCCTTAAGAGGTCTTCGGTTTTGATCTTCGGCCATAGCTCTCCTATTCCTATGGAAAAAAAACGTGCGCGAGCGTAACGTTCAGGTTCAGCTAGAGGGTCTACTAAGCTTCCGGCACTGCGAGTCTTTCGCATTGACTGGCAGGTAACAACCTTAGTCTAAACGGTATAACTACAGGGTATGAAATTTGACGAAATTGGTCCCCGGTAACGGCGCCAAAAACTTGATGCGTGTTTTTTGCAAGTGTACGAACACGTCAGAGTGATATAAAAGATTGTCGAATCCACAGAGACCAAGTGTCAATCTATCGTACCTGTTGTTATGGTGTGTCTCTAAGGCAACTGAATATAATGGTTTTAAGGTGTGCGCAAAGGTAAATGAAATAATAATTTTAAACAATTAATAAAGACAGGATCAAATGTAATTCACGTAATCAATAGATAATCCGGTACTTGTTAATAGAACTACTTATGGGCAATGTTTTCCGCTTTGAAACGAACTAATTTAACAGGAACTATCGCTTTCGCGTATTTAGAACCGAGTTGTACTCTCTAATCAACCCCTCCTATTGTCACGGATAAAAAGGTGCGTACTGCGTTAGAGTAGTAAACCTATTTTTAAGAAATATAGTATCTTAACTAAGTTAAAAAGTACTTTAACCTGGATTTCTTAGCAAAAGGAGGTTCTCACGAACCAGACTCTAAACTTCTTAACGCGTCCGAAAATCGTTTTAAAATCTCTTTTCCTTTTAATCTAAAAACTCCTAATGAACTAGACAAAGCACTTTTGGCTGTTTTTGAAATAGTTAAAAACAATTAAACTTATATTGAAAGTTAAAATAGCCCTTAAGTGTTTCTACAAACAATTGTACGGATTACTGGTTCAATTATGATCCTTACATTCTAACCTTTATGGATTTAGTTAGACATTGTAAAGTAAAAGTTCTTTTTATAATTTTTCATAAAAGTAATTAGTGCGAGTGCGGAAAGTAAATAAAAGTAGTGCGAGTGCGGAAAGTAAATAAAAGTAGTGAGAGTGAGGGAAATAAAATTATTTAAAGCGAGTGCGCAAAATAAACGAAAGTAGTGCGAGTGCGAGAAATAAGTAAAGTAAAGCGAGTGCGGGAAATAAATAAAAGTAAAGTAATGCGGAAAGTAAATAAAATAAAGTGAGTGCAGAAAAATAAAATACGAACTGGAATTAAAATGGCGGCAGGATTAACTTCCTCCCAGAGTGCTCCAAAACTCGATCACACAGACGTATACAGACTTGATCACTCGATTATAGTAACACCCCGATGTGAAGTGATTACTACTTTAAAACTGATATATGCCTAAGATATTATAAGTTTGGATGATAAAAACAAAATTCTAAAGTCCTATTTATAGGCAAACATTAAGTGAGAAAAGACCAGGATGCCCCCCTCCACTAAAAAGTGGAGGGAAACATTTTTGCCTTGTGACGCCCGCCACAAGGCCATGGCACCCACCATGAGTGTAGTTTTGTGGAGAAAGTGGGGAACATGGGCATAGGCAGTTGTGGAGTGGTCTTGAGACGTGGCCACGTCATGGCTGACCCCATGGCGCCAGCCATGGTGGATGTCGTAAGTGTAAAAAGCTGAATTTCTTGGTTTTCGTCCGTTTCAACTCCTTTTTCGCTCCTTTTCTTGATTTAGGCCCCGATTACATAGAAAACCTGAAAGTAAAGAAAATCAAAGTAATAACAACAAAATAATAATAAAAACTAAGAATACATGTGAAATCGGAGTCAGAAATACGGTGAAATTTAGTGTTATCAGTCTCACAATCGGTAAACTTTTTGCTAAGGTAATAAATGGTGTGCTCTTTTCGACCAGACTAGTCATGCTGACCTAACACACACCCCATTGATCCTTCGAGCACAGTAAGATACATGATCAAGAGTCTCCCCGGCACTGGAGGCATGAGAATTGAAGGTTCTAGCAGGTACTCCTTGATTCGGTCAAAGGCTTGCTGAAGTCTTCATTCCATTTGATGGCCTGATTCTTCCTCAGAAGTTTAAAGATGGGCTCACCCATGGCTGTTAGGTGAGAGATAAACCGCGCAATGTAGTTTAGTCTTCCTAAGAAACCACACACCTATTTTTCAGTCTTTGGTTCAGGCATCTCTTGGATGGCTTTTACTTTGGCCGGGTCAACCTCAATCCCCCTCCCACTAACAATGAAGCCCAGTAGCTTGCCGGAACAGACTCCAAAGGTGCACTTGTTCGGATTCAATCTCAATCTGAACTTCCGGAGTCTGTCAAACAACTTTTCTAGATTGACCAAGTGCTCTTCTTCTGTTTGGGATTTTGCTATCATATCATCAACATAAACCTCAATTTCATAATGAATCATGTCGTGAAATAACGTCACCATTGCCCGTTGGTAAGTGGCTTAAGCATTCTTCAGACCAAACGGCATGACCTTGTAACAGAAAGTGCCCCAAGACATGACGAAGGTAGTCTTTTCCATATCATCAGGAGACATCTTAATCTAGTTATAACTTGAAAACCCGTCCATGAAAGAGAACACAAAAAACTGAGCAGTATTATCAACAAGCACATCTATGTGAGGCATTGGGAAATCATCCTTAGGGCTGGCCCTGTTCAAGTCCCTGTAGTCTACACACATCCTGACTTTACCGTCTTTTTTAGGGACCGGTACAATATTAGCAACCCATGGAGGGTAACTGGTCACAACCAAAAAAACCAACATCAAATTGTTTTTGTACTTCCTCCTTAATTTTGATTGCCATATCAGGGCGTGTGCGCCTCAACATTTGCTTCACTGGCGGGCAGTCTTCTCTCAAAGGCAACTTGTGTACCACAATGTCAGTGTCTAAACCAGGCATGTCCTGGTAAGACCAGGCGAAGACATCAACATATTCTCGAAGCATGGGAATTAGACGTGTCTTGATAGATTCTTCGAATTCGGCCCCGATCTTAACTTCTTTCTCGTCTTCTTCGGTACCCAGGTTTATTACTTCAATGGCCTCTTCATGCGGGTGAATCATCTTTTCCTCTTGTTTAAACAGTCTGGCTAACTCTTCGGGTAGTTCGCAATCTTCTTCACCTTCCTCATCGGCTTGGTAAATCAGATTGTCAAAGTCATATTTAGCCATAGCAGGGTCGTCATTGATAAGATCCGGTGACGAGCACCTGCATTAATGGTGATTCATGCAAGGCTTTAGAAAGAGTTTGAGAAAACGAGAAACGTTGCCACTTTAAAACTTTTTTTCTTTTTGAAAAACAAAAGCAAAAATGAAAGACAAGGAACAACATAGATGAATGCGAAACGTCAACTTTATTAATGATTATGAATTGTGTTAGGAACAAAAGAACCCTTACAATAAGCTACTATGCCCCGGGCAAGACATAGCGCTTGAGTACAGGAAAGACAAAAGCAAAAAGCATTACTCTTCAAAGGAGGTGACTGAGATGAGCCTTTCAGACGACCAATTGCTGAGTTGAGTCTATGGAATACAAGGTCTGATCCACTCGTCTAAGTTACAGTCACTATCATCTGTGTTGTCCTGTACGACACTGATGCTTCCATAATCCGCCATTCCCGCACTCGTGAAGGTAATCGGGCCTTGACGACCTCTAGCACCCTGTTCAGATGATGAATGTCGAGTATGGTAGCCAATACCAAACATATCCTTCTTTTCTGACACTTCTACTGGACTACCCCAACCTTCTCGCGCTCCTGATTCCACTACCTTCAAAGCTTGCTTATAAGAAGTTATAGAAACCCCCTTCTTTGATTCTTCAGAAAAAGTTGTTGATGAAGATGCCAAACCAGTCTTCAGGGGCTCAAAATCCTGACATGGAGTCTCCACTATCTCACCATCCATCTCCACATATTTGAACGACGCCAGATGACTGATGAAGATATCCTCCTCCCCACAAACCGTTACAATTTGTCCTTCCCATACGAATTTCAGTTTCTGATGGAGTGTGGACAATACTGCTCCTGCAAAATGTATCCAAGGCCTTCCCAACAAACAACTATATGCAGGCTGTATGTCCATTACATAGAATGTGGCATTGAAGATTTGTGGACCCACTTTGATTGGCAATTCTACCTCCCCAAACACTGACCTTCTCGATCCATCGAAAGCTCGAACTACCAGGTCACTGGGCTTCAAAATCACTATGCCATAATCCAACTTTATTAATGCCTTCTTGGGAAGAACATTTAGGGATGATCCGGTATCCACCAACAGATGAGATAGCAGTGCACCTTTACACTCTAAGGAAATATGCAATGCCCGATTGTGAGCACGACCCTCAGAGTTAGATCCATGCCTGTAAAACCCAATCCATGACTGGCATTGATACTAGATACCACCGTCTCCAATTGGTTCACCGAGATATCTTGAGATACATAAGCTTTATTCAGGATGTTCAATAGAGCCTTCCGGTGGGAGTCAGAACATATTAACAAGGACAAGATAGAGATCTTCGATGGAGTTTGTAGCAAATGGTCCACAATCTTGTAATCACTCTTCTTGATGATTCTCAAGAACTCCTCAGTCTCTTTATCAAATGTAATGTCTGGGTCCACCGCTGGTGTGGGTTCATTAGCAGTCATTGGCTGCTTCCCTCTAGCTTTAGCCTGGGCTTCTGCAGTGTCTCGGGATGGTATCACACTGTTTCTCAGTGTTTCTGGTGCAAACAACCTCCCACTCCTATTAAAGCCTCATACTCCAACATTTTCTACTTGAGCTGGAAACATACTAGAAGTGGCCAATTCTTGCTTCTGGCCGTTACAATATACCTCACCACCATAATTCCAAGGAATGGCTTTATCACTATGATACATTACGGGCCCTGCAGTGGTGATAGTTATCGGTGCTATTCTGGCTTGCGGAGGAACTTGAGACGGGTCATAGAAAATGGTTATTGTAGAGACTTCTCTTTCTTTCATAACTTTGTCAAACTATAAAACCCCTTCATTAATCATGCTTTGGATCCCCTTTTTCAACTGCTCACAACCATCTGGAGCTACAACACACCTTGGACAATCGTCTTCACAACCTGAAAAAAACACCCCTCTGGGCCAAACAAGCCTTAACAGCACTCAACGGAGTTTGCAGGTCGTTGACATCGCACACCATATTTAGACTCTCTCCATCACTAATTGCCCCAACTGCACCCCCGTGAGGAGGCATGGGGTTCTGTATCACGTTTGGAGTAGGAGCGAAGTTAATCTCTTTAGAATCTACCAGGTCTTGGACTACATACTTTAAGGCTTTATAGTTTTCTGTGGTATGTCCGGGGGCTCCGAAAAGAAATTCGCATCGGCCGTTCGTATCATAACCTTCGGGGAATTGTCCTGGATTCGGGGGTTGCAAAGTTCTGAGCTGAACCATCTGGAGCTGGAGGAGATTCTTCAAAAGCAGAGAATAGGACATAGGTGGAGTTTCAAACTGTCTTTCTCTGGTTTTCTGGGGATAATAAGGACGAGGAGCTCTTTGTTGATACCCTTGTTGGCGTTGCTGCTATGGTTGTTGGACTTGTTGTTGAACAGGCTGACCTGAGATAGTGACAGGGGCCACTTGCTGATAAACACATTTGTTACATCCGCTTCTTTGTGCATATACTACCCCAGTCTCTCATTCTCTTCTCTTCAGGATGGGTTTCTTGACACCAGAAGTTGAAGTACCCTCATTCTAAATCTTCCAATTCTTGATCCAGCTTTCTATCCTTTCGCCAGTCAAGATAATATCTGAAAAACCACTTGAAGAACATCCAGCCAACCTTTCCATAAAGTGGCCAGGAGGAGTATCCATGAAAAGGTCCACCATCTCCCTTTCTAGAAACGGTGGTTGCACCCTAGCGGCCACTTCATGCCATCTCTGTATGTAATCTTTGAAGCTCTCTGAGCTCTTCTGAGTCAGACTTTGGAGTTGAGTGCGACTAGGCGCCATGTCAATGTTATAATGATATTGTTTAAGGAATGCTTCTCCCAATTCTTTCCAGCTTCTCACGGAGCTTCTCTCTAACTTCATATACCATTCCAAGGATCCTCCGGAGAGACTATCCTGGAAATAGTACATCCAGAGCTTCTCATCCCTGGTATGGGCAGCAATCTTTCGGTAGAACGCCTACAGATGCGTTTTGGGGCAGGAGTTGCCGTTATACTTGTCAAAAGTAGGTGCCCTGAACTTGTGAGGAATGACCACCCTAAGGACTAGGCACATGTCAGATACATCTATCCCAAAAGTGTCCTTACACTCAAGGGCTTTGACCTTCTCAGCCAGCAGCAAAACGTTCTGGAAATTTCCTTCTGCACCAAATCCCATATCATTATTAAAGGGAGAAAACTGATCCTCTTCTCTGTCCTGCACAGGGACGAAGGTTGTACCAGGTTTTGGAACTGGGGGTCCACCTAGGCCATTGTTGGTGTTGGGAGGATTCACTTGTACTTATGGAGTGACTACAAGAGGATCAGTCTGAGGGTGGTTAAGTCCCTGGATTGCAGCCCTCAAATCTTGTTGTCCTTGGGCCATCCCTTGCATCATGACCATGAATTCGCCCATCCTGGTGCGGAGTTCATTGTGCTCAGTTTGCATAGTGTTCATGATTGTCCTCTGGTTGTTGAGTGTTGCGTAACGATGGGGAATGTTCTGTCTAAAGTGTCGGGTCTTGGCAGCTCGCATAATCTTTGCCTGAAACGCAGATAAGTTAAGCAACCTGTAGAAAACCTGCAAAAACAAAGAAAAATGAAAATGATGTTTATGAAATGCAATGTGTTCCTTTTAACCTCAAGGCTTTGTTTACTTTCCAATTCTGGTGTTGAGAAGAAGAAGACATTGTGTGACATTTAGATGTGCAGTGGCAGCATTCAATATCTTGTGTCCGTGCGACAGATAAACAATCAGAGACTTTAATTGAATCAAAAGGAAACTATAATAGCAAAAAACTCTCAATAGGTATAAGTTCATACATCAGAAGGTACATCAAGAGAGAGAGAGAGGACTCCCACAACAAGCCTGTGGGTAATCCAAGTCATATGAATACAAGACTAAAGCTTAGGAAAATTTATATCCTGTAACCTCCAACTAAGGCGCTTGACACATTGCAACAGCTGAGCTATATCTGGATGTGTAGGTTCCTGCACAAGCTTGTGAATCAGGATATCCCTAAGGTCAAAGGAGGCATGCAATTCCTTAATCTGTTGTAGGAACACCTTTTCACTTTCCTGGCTTGTAGTGGAATCATTCTTGGTTCTCTTGACATCAGCTTTCAATTTCAACTCTTCTATTTCTTTCTGAGCTTCCTTTACTGCTTGTTGACTTTCTGCTAGACCTTGGAGACGACTATTCTCTTGATGATAAGCCTTCTGAAGGAGCTCTCTCTGTCCATCCAAAGAATCTTGAAGACTCTTGATTTCTAGCTTGTGCTTGACTTCCAGCTCTTTCTGCTTCTTCAAATTGTCTTCCCACTTTTCTTGCCATAAGGTGATAACTTCATTAGCTTCATTCAACTCTTTCTTCTCTTTCCGGTGTTGGGCTGCCTTGTGAGTTTCAGCTAATCCCCTTTTCTTAAAGTAGAGCTCTCTCTCTCTCTCTCTTGAAAATCTTGTTGCTTGAGCCTGACCATTTCTTCAGCTTTGTGAGCCCTTTCTTCCAATTTCAGGTTTTTCATTTTCAACTTCTGGCATGAATTGTAGGCTTCTTGATTCTCCAACCTCAGTTGTTGAACCAAGGCTTCCAATTTTTGATATTCCTGAAGAGGAACTAAAGTTGTAGGTGCTACCTCCTTAGGGTAGAGAGGTGTTTCCTTAGAGAATGGGAGCAACAAAGTCTCTACACGATCTTCCAACTAGGTGGCAAAAGGATCATAAGTCTTAGGATCTACTCTCCCAAAATCTTTCTTCCCCTTTGTCGCTCCCACCAAATGACACCTGGTCAGAAGGGGTACAGACGCGAACGGTCGGCGAAAAGGAAGAGAACACACAAGGGTGAACTGAAAAGAAAAGAGTCGCCAGCTAGGCATTTTTATCCCGAGGGAAAGGTAATGCTGCATAAACCTAGAAAGATATGGATAAGACGGTTGTGAACCAGAGATACTGAGAAAGGGGTTTGGTTACAACCTGGGAAGGTATTAGCACCCAGATTGTCCGCCGTACTCGACGGGATCCACGCTTGAAAGATTTGTGTTTAAAGGGGGTGGTGTCAGTGCAATCTGTGTATCAAAGCTGGAAAAAAGAATGCAAGTATCAGTGTAAAAGAAATGTGAAGTGAAATAAAGGAGTGTCTGTGTAAGAAAAGAGTATGAAGCTCAAGACTATGAGGCTAAAAGAATAAGGCAGGAGGAGGGGGAATATACAGAGACTTTTGTTCGATAACTTGTTAGGTTATGCCTACGTATCCTCTCGTGCAATGAGGAAGTCAGAACACCGTAGTTCGACTCAAAGAGACTGAAAGATAAATTGACTTGTGAACTGCTTGCTTATCTATGCTCAAGTGTATGACCTGTCTGGCTCAGGTGCAAATTGTCTTGCATTAGACAGAAGAAGCAATTTCTCGTTTGTGAGTGAATGAGGTGAGAAAAGAATCCCGGAGGAGACGATTATTGTTTGTTTTTGAGTTTTCAATCTTTTATTGCTTTTGGTATTTGTCATAAGAAAATGAGCTTAAGCCTAAACCAAGGGTTAGTAAACTCGTCACATCCTCCCTCTGATTAGGGGTAATGAGAATACCTTAAGTATGAAGTAAACACCTCACACTTAATCACCCTGATGTAGGATTAAGATCATTAACCTACTTGTAATTATTTAGATGTTTTTTGGAGTTTTTGTTTAGTGTTAGGTAATGAGTTTAAGCCATAATCAAGGTTTTAATAGACCCATTACACCATCCTAATAGAAGGATAATAGATGAGAACATTTAAGTTGAGAAAGGCTCCTCAACTTAATCCATGATTAGGGATTAACCTCATGATAAAACAAGCCTTTATTAAAGTGGATTTTAATTAATGGTAAGGTTAAGAAGTGATTTGTATGATTTGTAAGACAACTTGAGGGGGACTTGTCCATTAACACTAGGGTTAGTCCTTCTTAACCAATTAAGGAAGAATTAGAACCCTAATGCAAGGCCCAAGTTACAAGCTTATTGTCTTAGTGATTATTAAGATGGATTGGTTTAAAGGAGTTAAACACATTAAGGGTTTAACACTTAGGATTAAAGTTATACACTCCATCCTAATAGAAGGATACATGCATAACCCTAATCACAAAGCCTTAAAGCCTTTAAGGTTTAGTCCTTGATTATGAGGTGAGAAGAGAAGACTCAAAAGATGACACAAAGGTAAAACTAATGGGGGACTAATCAAACCCTAATTGTGATCATGCTTGGGTGTTCCTAAGGTTTATGAGGCTTGCAAGAGATCTTCAAGAGAAAAGCCACCATGGAAGAAACAGAATGAAGGAAAGAGAAGCAGCAAGAAGCAAGACAACTTACTTCACTAAAGAAGATAAGTTGCTTGAAGAAAGAAGGTGAGGAGGAGCATGAATGAGCAAGCTCACTCTAATCCACAAATAAAATGCAGCAATGAATGCATAAGAGATATGAGAAGAGATTATGAGAAGTGAAGGCAAATTCACTTCTCAAACACTTACCACCTGAAAAGTTAGCAAAGGAAATGAAAAGAAATGAAAATGAGATGAAATGCAAAGATGCAAACCAAAACCAGAAGCATATTTATGATGCAAATGATGCTAAAGGATGATGCAAAGTCATGTCAAGAGATGCAAGTGATCATACAAGTAATGAGGATGCAAGTGAAGCATAAAGGAAGCATGAAAGTGCATGAATGCACATGACATCAAATGGAAACAAAACATGGCAAATGGATGATGCAATGCTCAAGCATGATTCTAATATGTCTTAAAGTGTCTTATATGTCATGTGGATGCACAAAATGTCATGGCAAGTTCATGTATGCAAGCATATGAGGAATGGATGCAAATGAAGATGCAAATTAGGGTTTATGCACAAGATACAAAGAAAAATTCAAAATCAGAAGCAAATGACAAGACAAAAAAATTGAAAATGGGATCAAAAGTACCCTAAACCTATAAAACTTCACTGCCCAAAGGGGAAGGTCAGAAGCTAAACCCTAAAGGACTTATGATTTTTCTAAGTTGGCTAGGGTTTTAGGATGCCTCACAATGAAAAATGCAAAACAAATTGAAAATGCAAGATTAACTCAAACCAATTTTATCCTAGAAACTACATGACATGAGGAATGCAATGCAAAAAGAACCATCATCAAACTCTTCATGGTTAGGCAAAAAGGATTTTTCTAAGTTAGGGTAAAAATATTGACTTTTAAGAACCCTAAATACAAAGAAAAAATGTCAAAATAGATCAAGAACCAAAAAGAAATTTGTGTGAAGGGTTTGATAATGTTTCTAAATGTATCAAGATGCAATGTGATTTTTTTGGTGATTTTTAGAAACTTAAATGGTATTTTAATTAATTAATTCTCATTAACTAATTAAAATAAACATTTAAATATTTTAAAAATACGAATTTTATGCAAAAAATAAAATAAAAATTATTTCAGAATGAGAAAAATATTTGAAAGGGAAATGCAAAAAATAAAATTTTTTGAAAGGGTTTTGCTATTTTTAATAAAATGGACAAAGAAATGCAATTAAAATGAAATTAAAATGAATTAAAATGGAAGTATGTTGATCCAATGGCCCAGATTCAAATGAGAAAGGGAGGGAATTGACCAGCGCGCGCATCTGGATGGCTGAGATTCAAACTACGCTAATTACATCATTAAGCCCTAATCTGAACCCTAAACACTTTCAGGTGACCGGAACAGTGTTCCGGTCATCTTCTCCGGCTATCCTCTCAAGCTATCTCACTCAATACGCAACCCCAAGCCCCTAAACTCTCCAGAAATGATCCCCACCCCATTCTAAACAAGAATCAAACATCAAACAAAATTTATTTCACATGAACAGAGAGATTCGAATCAAAACGGAAAATTTCACTGAAATTTCAAAAGCTTCATACATTCTTAAAACTGAATCATTTTCAAAACCAAAAGGTGTAGTGTGATCAGTGAAGCATGGAGAACAATCTAAGAACTTAAGAAATCATTTCTGGAAAAAAAGTTCTTGATGATACCTGAACTGAAGCTTTCGAAAATGGCACTGGTTGGCTGCTTCTTTGCTTCAAATCAGCTCCAATGATCCTCCTGAAGTGTTTGTGATGCTTGGTTGGAGCTTAAATGGTCTCTAAATGAAGTTGGAAAAAGTTCAGTTCAAGCCATGTCAAAATCGTGTTTTTGATTCAGGGTGTTTTAGGGCAAAATGAAGGGTGGGAAATGATCAGCAATGGATATGGAGTTGAATGGTGGAATTTGTTTTGAGGTTTTATGGTTGAGCTATGAGTTTCAAAGGCTTTTGCATAAGAGGGAGTTTTTGTGATTGCTGAGTTCTTGGAGGTTTCAGCTTGTGTTGTGTTATGTGTTGGGTTGCTTGAAGTCCACATATCAATCCTTGATAGGTCAGAGAGTTGTTGTGGAGCAGTGTGATTGGTATGGAGCAAAATGCATAAAGTCAACATTTGTGTAAGTGAAGGCATGGGCTGGTGGCAGGCCAAGGACAATGGGGTGTCCTACGCGGATGACTTTAGGGAAGTCCATGGAATTGGCTTTGAGGCAATTTAGCAAGTGGGATGAAGTTTGTGTGATGTTTTGCAATTTTTGGGAAGTTTGGCCCCTTTTGAAATTTGTGAAATTCTAAGCATGAAAGCTTGTGATTCAAGGCACAAATCTGATCCAAATGAGTTTCACTAGGATGATATGATGTGTAGAGATGCATTAGAGGTCCCAAATTGGCTTGGCATAAGAATTTTCAAACTTCGCTCTTTGGTACAAAAGTGAAAATTAAGTGATTGTTCCCAACTTTGACAAACCATAACTTGAGTTCTAAAATGAATTAGATCAAGTTCTTGTACTTTTTGAAAAGGGAATGATCCAATATACAACTTTCATGACCAATAATTTTTCATTTGAAGCATTTTTGAATCAAAAAGAGGAGGTTGAAAAACTTTCCCAAAATGGCAATTTTGCATTACAAGTCACTTTCCCAAAATGGCAACTTTGCAAATGGCTTGAAATTCTTCAATTTTGTGAACTTCTAACTTCTTCTAAGATCAAATAAAGATCATATACACCCAAAATGATGGAGAAGACCCTTTGGTTGGATGATTGGGGGCCTCAGATGCCCTGATTTTGCACTAACTTGCTCAAGAAGTCATCTAATGATCAAATGCCTTCCCCATTGAATTTCTTCATGAAAATTGGTATGCATGATACTTATAGAATATAATGACCAATAGAAACAAGAATGAGCAAAAAATTTGGATTTATGGCCTCTGAAACCAAAACCCTAATTTTAGGTCATCTGTGTAGTTAAGCTTGGCTCTGCTTCTATACCTTCCTCAGTTCTTGTGATTTTCTGACTTCCTTGATCTTGGGAGCATATAATATGATGCTTGAACACACATGGACCCTCTTGAGATGATTGAAGACCTTTGGAGTGGCTCAGATAGCTCAGGGATTGCCCAAATCACAAACCCTAGATGCAGATGACTTTGAAACCATGCAGTGGAGCAAAAATGTAATATGAGATGATATGATTGAACTAATGAAAATGAAAAGAATCACAAGCCATGGTGAAATGAGTGAGGGAAAATTTGGGGTGTTTACAGCTACCCCTATTCAAACATGAGTTAGCTGTGCAGGATGTAAGCGACGGCTTAACAGACAAACAAGATAACTTGTGGTTGAATACCAAAGACAGTCTGAAATTTGCACTCACAGAATGAAGAAGAAAAGGGATATAGATTGTAAAAGGAAATAAAGTGTGATTAAAAAGTGCGGGTGACGAAAGAAGATCGTCGAGCAGAGGACGACTGCCTGGGGTAAAGCACTGACGGGGACTGCCGACATGCTGGGGAAATAAAACGGTAAATAAAGCAATGACGGGGACGGCCGACAAGCTGGGGAGATAAAGACATCATGATGGGGACGGCCATTGAGTAAAGTAACGGAACTATCTGGGGATTAAAGATAAAGGTAATGATGGGGACGACCATCCGGTTAAAAATATAAATGAACTAAATGATGAGGTACGGTCATCAGGGGTGAAAGACGATCACCTAGCAGGGGACGGCTGCTCTGTTGGGGAGAAAGATGAGGGACGGTCATCTAAGGTGAAGGACGATCACCTGGCAAGGTAAGGTTGCCGAAAAATATCACGATATAGGACGGATGCCGGATAGAAAAGGTCAACGATGGGGACGGCCATCGGATAAGCATGATGAAGGACGATCATCAAGAGGTGAAGGACGATCACCTAGCAGGGTACGGCTGCCCTTGGGGTTTACCACGACATAGGACGAATGTCAGATAACAGAATCAACGATGGGGAACGGCCATCGGATAAAATGATGAAGGACGATCATCAAGAGGTGAAGGATGATCACCTAGCAGGGGACGACTGCTAAAATATCACGACATAGGACGAATGTCGGATAGAAAGGTTTCAATAATGGAGACTCCACTGGGGGAATGATGAAGGACGATCATCGAAAGGTGAAGGACGATCACCTGGCAGGGTACGGCTGCCGGAAGTATCATGACATAGGACGAATGTCAGATAGAAAGGAAATAATTTTGCCAAGAAATTGCTGGGACTCTTCTGGAGAATGGTAGACACAGACGAGTGTCTAAATTCAATAAAGAAAAGGTATAAGTGTTTGACACTGTGTATAAATTAAAGATGCGGACGAGCATCCTTAGGACCATGATACGGACGAGTATAGGTAGAAACAACCGCTGACGCATGTTCAGAGAAGATGATACGGACGAGTACCAACTGGTTAACAAAGAACACGGACAAATGTCGATTCTGAGGGGAAATAAGCGTGCATACAAGATATGGATGAGTATCTGTGTGAGTAAGAAAGTATGAGTGAGACACCGACGAGTGCTCAACTTGCTGAGGAGAGTGTGAGACGGATGGGTGTCAGAAGAGAAAGTGTATAAGTTATGAACTTATAAGTGTTTGGGTTTACAAAGTGTTTAGGCAACTATGCTGGGGATAGGTGACATGGATGGGTGTCAGGAGAGTGTATTAATATGTTTTTGTGAGTGCAAAGGGGACGCTTTGGCTTTCTGCAGGGGATATGACACAGAAGAGTGTCGAAAATTATCCGTAATGTATAACTATTTGTTTTTGGAAAGTGTTCCGGCGACTTTATGGGGAAAGATGACACGGACGAGTGTCAAAAGGAGCATGTATCTGTATTTTGGGAATGTAAATAAAATGCTTTGACATTCTGCCGTGGAATTTGAGTGGTATCCTGTATGTTGTTGATGGTATGTCAGTATTCATAGGTGACTGATTCAAAACATGGCTTGTGATTATGCAATATGTTTGATTTTTGCCGTAATGCTCCGTATTAGACGGAATGCTACACTCTGGGGGAAGTATAATGTGAATGCTATGTTTATGCAAAAGATACCGATCTGGGATTCGAATCCCGTTGCTGTGAAGATCTCTGGCTGATTTTCCTGAGGGAGTATCCCAGCTGGGGATGAGATCATTGGTAGATCTGATAAGATGTACGACTGCTTGGGGAAACAAGTAAATGATAAACCTATCTTATTGGTGAGGAGCCCAGCTGGGGTCTTGTGAAAGTTTATGTCACTTTGTTGTGAGATCTTCAGACATTGCTCTTCTGGATAGAGGCTGGAGCTCTGTGGGGAGATGGTTCCCTGTCTTTGCACTTGGCTGGGGAGGAACGATCACTGAACGACCTACCTAGAGGTTTCTGTAGAGATTCTTCCGAGGATGGTGAAATTTGTTGGGGAAAGGAGCCCTGTCTGATGCAGTTCGGTTTGGGGAGGAGCTTTCATGCCCCGCGTTGTACTTTGAATACCTGCAATCCTGTTATGACGAAGAAAACATACAAGTACCCCGAGGTATCCCTTACTGGATTCCATCATAGGAGCTTAGATGCTCCCGGGAGCAAATATATTTCCTGTAAGCATGTAATTTAGAAAAGACGCATTTGTATTTATGCAATCAAAGGACATCGGACATTTTTGCAAATGAAAAATGAAATGTACAAGAAGAAAATACGACTGAAAACCTGATTTTATTAATTCGTGTGCCCTGAATTGGCAAATACAATTAAAGAAACAGATCCCCTGAAATGAGGAGATTGTTTACAAATTGAGAAACAAAAAGGTGTTGGCAATGTTGATAACGCTTCAGTGTGCTTCCTTTTTGCTACGACTCGTATGACATTGACATTCTTCTCATCTTGCTTTTGAAGAGGCTGATTCTGATCGATGCTTGAATCCTTCGAAGTTTGCCATGTTGTGAGTGATACAGACGAATTCAGAATGCAATTGTTCGCTTATTCCCTTATTTTGCGTGGATCGCCCTTTCGGGTTTTCAATCCACCGGGATACCCATTTTTGCCTGAGTTGTCCAATGCGGCTTTTCAACTCAGCGGGTGTACATTTTTTATTTATTTTCCCTTATTTTTTCCCGAGTCTTTTATTCTGTTTTTGACTCGCCGGGATGCCCTATTTTTGCCTGGACTTACATTCTGTTTTTATGTCCAACGGGTCATTTTATGCGAAGTATTTTTTAACTGCGTCTGAATTCACAAGGGACGGGAAGTCTTCACCGTCCATAGTGCTGAGCATCAGTGCTCCACCAGAGAAAACTTTCTTTACTATGAACGGACCATCGTAATTTGGAGTCCACTTGCCCCTATGGTCTGTATGAGGAGGAAGGAGTCTTTTCAGCACAAGATCTCCTACTTGGTATTCTCGAAGCCTGACTTTCTGATCGAAGGCTTTCTTCATTCTTTTCTGATATAGTTGCCCATGACAGATCGCAGCTAATCTCTTCTCTTCAATCAGGCTCAGTTGCTCGTATCAGGATCAGACCCATTCTGCTTCGTTCAGCTTAACATCCACCAATACCCGTAAGGAGGGTAATTCAACCTCAACAGGTAAAACTGCCTCCATACCATATACAAGCTGATACGGTGTTGCCCCAGTGGATGTTATGATTGACGTACGGTACCCATGCAAGGAAAATGGTAGCATTTCATGCCAGTCTTTGTATGTGACCACCATCTTCTGCACAATCTTCTTGATAATCTTGTTAGCTGCCTCGACAGCGCCATTCATCTTTGGCCTGTAAGGAGAAGAATTATGGTGTTGGATTTTAAAGTCCCGACACAGTTCTGTCATCATTTTATTGTTCAAGTTGGAACCATTATCAGTAATGATTCGCTCGGGCACCCCACTTGGTAAAATAGTCAATGCCTACCAGGATGAATCTGTGGCCATTCGAAGCAGTCGGCTCAATCTTGCATATCATGTCAATGCCCCACATGGCAAAGGGCCATGGTGAAGACATTGCATTCAGAGGACTTGGAGGCACATGCACTTTATCTGCATAAATCTGGAATTTATGGCACTTCCTGGCATAAGCACAACAGTCTGCATCCATTGTGATCCAGTAGTAGCCTGATCTCAACAACTTTTTAGCCATTGCATGCCCTCCCGCATGGGTACCAAAAGATCCTTCGTGCACTTCGTGCATTAACAGGTCTGCTTCTGTCTTATCAATGCATCTGAGAAGTACCATATCAAAGTTCCTCTTGTACAAAGATCCATCAGTATTCAGGAAGAAACTACCAGCTAGCCTTCTTAATGTCTTCTTATCATTGGATGATGCCCCAGGTGGGTATGTTTGATCCTCCAAGAAGCATTTGATGTCATGGAACCAAGGCTTATCATCTTTAGCAAGGTCTACTGAGAATACGTATGCTGGTCTGTCAAGTCTGGAGACTGAAATCCGAGGCACAAAGTTGACAGCTTGAACTTTGATCATGGATGAAATGGTAGCCAGAGCATCTGCAAACTGATTTTCATCTCGAGGGATATACTCAAGCTTGACTGTCGTGAAGAAAGTCAGTAATCTCCTTGTATAATCCCGGTAAGATATCAGATGCTCCTGGTGAGTATACCATTTGCCGTTGGTTTGATTGATTACCAGAGCTGAATCTCCGAATACAGTTAAAGTCTTGATCCTGAGGTCAATGGCTTCCTCAAGACCCAAGATGCAAGCTTCGTATTCAGCTTCGTTGTTAGTGTAGTTAAAAGTGAGGTTTGCCGAGAAAGGCATGTGAACTCCCTTCGGTGTAATGAGTACTGCACCAACACCATGACCATTCATATTAACAACCCTATCAAACATCATTGTCCATTCTTCTTATGGGTCAGGCCCTTCAGTGTGAATAGGCTCTTCATGATCTTTTGCTTTTATGAACATGATGTCTTCATCGGGGAAGTCAAATCTCATAGGTTGGTAATCATCAATGGGTTGCTCAACAATATAATCAGACAACACACTGCCCTTGATGGCTTTTTGAGATGTGTATTGAATGTCATATTCTGTGAGGATCATTTGCCATCTTGCAACCCGTCCGGTAAGTGCTGGCTTCTCAAATATGTACTTAACTGGGTCCATTTTTGAGATTAACAAGGTAGTGTAGGTTAACATATACTGCCTTAGTCGGCGATCAGCCCATGCTAAAGCACAACAAGTTTTCTCGAGCAGTGAATAACGTTGTTCACAGTCGGTAAACTTTTTGCTTAGGTAGTATATTGCATACTCTTTTCGACCAGACTCGTCATGCTGGCCCAACACACACCCCATTGACTCTTCTAATACTGTCAAGTACATTATTAGAGGTCTTCCTTCAACTGGAGGCATAAGGATTGGAAGCTCCTGTAAGTATTCCTTGATTTTTTCAAAAGCCCTCTGGCAGTCTTCATTCCACCTGATTGTCTGTTCTTTTCTTAACAACTTGAACAAAGGCTCACAGGTTGCTGTAAGGTGAGATATGAACCTTGAGATGTAGTTCAATCTACCTAGGAACCCCCAAACTTCTTTTTCAGTCCTAGGTGCTGGCATTTCTTGAATGGCTTTGACTTTGTCAGGGTCAACTTCAATCCCTTTCTCACTTACAATAAATCCCAGCAGCTTACCAGATCGCACCCCAAACGTGCATTTGTTGGGGTTTAACTTCAATTGGTACTTCCTCAGACGCTTGAATAGCTTCAACAGATTCACCAGGTGATCTTCCTCTGTGAGAGACTTGGCAATCATGTCATCCACATAACATTCAATTTCTTTGTGGATCATGTCATGGAATAATGTTACCATAGCCCGTTGATAAGTGGCACCAGCATTCTTCAGTCCGAACGACATCACCTTATAACAGAATGTGCCCCAGGGTGTGATAAAGGTTGTCTTCTCCATGTCTTCAGGTGACATCTTGATCTGATTATATCATGAAAATCCATCCATTTAGGAGAATACCGAGAACTGAGCCGTATTGTCGACCAATACATCAATGTGAGGTAATGGGAAGTCGTCTTTCGGGCTGGCTCTGTTCAGATCCCGGTAATCCACACACATCCTCACTTTGCCATCCATCTTAGGCACAGGCACAATGTTAGCAACCCACGGCGGGTAACTGGTCACAGCAAGGAAACCGGCGTCCCACTATTTTTGTACCTCTTCATTTATCTTCATTGCCATATCTGGGCGAGTACGGCGTAACTTCTGTTTTACTGGAGGACAATCTTCTTTTAGAGGCAGCTTGTGCATAACAATGTCAGTGTCCAACCTTGGCATATCCTGATAAGACCAAGCAAAAACATCCACGTACTCCCGAAGCATGTCAATAAGCTGTTCTTTCACTGAATCTTGCAGACAGGCCCCAATTTTCACCTCTTTCAGGTCTTCTTCTGTACCAAGATTAACCGTTTCAACTTCCTCCTGATGAGGAGTGATAACCTTCTCCTCTTGTCTCAACAACCTGGCTAGTTCCTCAGGTAGCTCATAATCTTCTTCAACCCCTTCATCAGTTTGATTAATCGGATTGTCAAAGTCATACGAAGCCATAGCGGTGTTGTTGTCGGTGCAGTCTGGAGGGCACTCTCTGCAAGGGTTTAGATTTGTTCATTTTAGTGATCAATTTTATCTTGCTTAGAAAAAAAGTGAAAATGAAGTTTATTATTTTGAAAAACATTGCCATTTTATTTTTTGTACAAAAAATGAAAAATGAAAAACAGTGAGCGGAAAAGAAAAGACTCATTTGCAAAAGATGTCCAGATATTCATTAATTGATCCCTGACATCTTGGGCAAGATGCAGGACTTGATGCATGCTTTAAAAACAGGAAATAATAATTACTCTGCAGGAGTAACTCTTATAATTTCCTGGGAAGACCAGTTTGAGACATGGTTCCCCGGGATCCTTGGACGTATCCAGCTTTCCAGGTTGCGCTCGTCTTCTGACTCATCTTCCAAACTGTTTACAGCATTCGGGGTGAGCATTCCCCCACTGACAAACTTGAGCTCCGTTGCAACCTCTGGTTGATCTTGTCGAGTTGGTCTGTAACCCAACCTGAATCGGTCTTCTTTCTTCTCGACCGGCAGCAGCTTGCCCCAGCCTTGAGCGGTACCCTCCTCAACAACCTTCCGGGCTTGTTGGTATGATGTGATGGAAGTCCCCAGTACAACAGATGCTTCATTGATATTCAGGGCCTCAAACCCCTGACTCATTGTTTCATGGATCTCCCCATCCGTTTCAATGTATTTGAAAGTTGCCAGCTGGCTGACAAAAATATCCTCCTCCCCACAGATGGTAATGACTTGGCCCTCCCACTCGAATTTTAACTTCTGGTGAAGGGTTGACGTCACGGCGCCAGTGGCGTGTATCCATGGTCTACCCAATAGACAGCTGTAGGCAGGCTGTATATCCATCACAAAGAAGGTCGTTTTGAAAACCTGTCGGCCAATCATTATAGGCAATTCTATCTCCCCCAGAACTGATCTCTTAGAACCGTCAAAGGCTCTTACTACCAAGTTGCTTGGGCGTAGTGCCAATCCGTCATGTTCCAGCTTCACCAGGGCTTTCTTAGGTAGGACATTGAGTTATGACCATGTGTCTACCAGTACGTGAGAAAGAACTGCACCTTTACACTCCAAGGTAATGTGCAAATCCTTGTTGTGATTATGACCTTCCGTTGTCAGATCAACGTTGGTAAATCCTAGTCCATGACTAGCGTTGACATTTCCTACCACGGCCTCTAACTGATTGACAGTAATCTCCTCTGGCACATATGCTGCGTGTAGGACCTTTAATAGTGCGTTCTGATGAGCCTCGGAGCACATTAGTAATGATAGTATGGAGATTTTGGAAAGTGTTTGGTGAAGCTGGTCCACCACCTTGTAATCATTTTTCTTGATGATTCTCATGAATTCATCAACCTCTTGATCAAAAGGAGTCTTCAAAGCTTCCTTAGCAGCTAGTTCTTCTTGCACCATGCTCTTCCCTTTTTCCTTAGCAACAACCTCTGCTTCAGCAATGGGTCTGGGTATTTGCGAGGCAAAGAGACGTCCGCTTCTAGTGAAGCCTCTGCCTCCCCCCACATTGTCTATCTGAGGTGAAGAAGTTGATGATTCTAAAGTGATATTTTGCCCCTCGTAGTATAGATCTGAGCTATAATGCCAAGGGATGGCATTATTGCTTTCGTAAGGAACTGGCCCAGGCACTGTGATAGTGACCGGACTGATAGCAGCTGCAGAGGGGACCACAATGGTGTGTGGATCATAGTATATGGTAACTGATGCTCTGAAAGGAGTAGCATTTTGTTGTGAGTTGTTGGAAGGAACATTTGCGGGATCATAGTATATCGTAACTGTTGAGACGCTTTCATTAACTGTTGCTGATGTTGTAGAAGATGTTGAAATTGTAGTAGGAACTGATGGAACAATGGGTGTTGTCGTTGTAGAAGGAATGGTGACTGAACTTGTATCCGTTGAAGTGATTGATTGAGCAGTTGTTGGAGTTGTAGTAGAATCTGTTGGAACAATGGTTGTTGACGTTGTAGGAGTATCTGTGATTATTGATGAAGGAATTGTTGGAGTTGTAGTTGTTGTTGTTGTAATATGAAGGATGCCATCCTTAATAAGACCATCTATGCCGTTTCTCAGTCTCTCACATCCATTGACAGCAATATTGCAATATCCACAGCCAAGCTCACATCCGGGGAACACTTGGCATTCTAACAGCTGAGCTTTGATTTCAACCAGAGGTGTTCGAATTTGTTCAACACTGTTGATCAGTGTGGATGGTTTGCCCTCTTCAATAGCATTAATCCTGGGCCCATTGTGACTAGGCATTGGATTTCTTGTGACGTTCAGAGGAGGCGCAAAATTGAGAGCTTTTGAGTCCACCAAATCTTGGACTTTCATCTGTAAGGCCCTGCATTTTTCAGTATTATGCCCCGGTGCGTTTGATTGGAAAGCACACCTGGCATTTGCATCATAGTTCTTTGGCAGATTAAGAGGATCTGGAGGAGCCAACGTCCTTAACTCAACTAGGTTGAGCTTCAGGAGTTGTGGCAAGAGTATAGCATACGGCATTGGGATTGGGTCAATTACCCTGTTTGCTTGTGATAGCCTTTGTTGGAAAGGACGCTGCTGTTGATTACCATTGTTGTTGTTATACGACCTTTGTTGCGGATAATGAACTTGTTGTTGATACTATGGTTGTTGTTGTTGAGGATATGATGGTTCTTGAGGAATTGGAGCTGGAATAGTGACAGCTGCTACTGACCGGTGAGCATATTGAGGCCTGCCCCTGCTTGCATGAATGGAGTTAGTTTCCCCTGCCCTTCGGGGTCCTACAAATGGTTTTCTTGGATTGCTGGAAGAACTAGCACCACTGTCAGAGATCTTGCCCATCTTTAAGAGACTTTCAATTCTTTTACCAGCTATGACTACGTCAGCAAAACTAGTAGAGGAGAAAGCAGCCAGCCTGTCAATATAAGTCTCTTGCAATGTATTCATGAACATGTCAGCCATCTCCCTCTCTGACATGGATGGTTGAACAGCAGCAACAAGCTGTCTCCATCTTTGAGCATACTCCCGGAAGCTCTCTCTAGAAGATTGAGACATTCCCATTAGGAGGGTCCTATTGGGAGCCATGTCCAGGTTGTATTGATACTGACGGATGAAAGCCTCAGCCAAATCCTTCCAGCATCTTATGGTGGCCCTAGACAAATGTGAATACCACTCTCTTGAAGCCCCCGTAAGACTGTCTTCAAAGTAGAACATCCACAACTTTTCATCCATAGTATAAGCCTTGAGCCTACCCAAGAAAGACTGCAGGTGAGTGCGAGGACAGGAGGTACCATTGTACTTCTCAAAGCATGGGGGTTTGAATTTGTGGGGAATTCTCACCCCATCCACTAATCCCATGTCCATCACATCGAAGCCCAAAGAATTCTGAGATTCCAAAGATCTTAACTTTTCAGCAATCTCGTCCAATCTCCTGTCATATACCTCATCTCCAGCTCCTATGACAGTGAACTGTTCTTCCTGGGGATCCTCCTGCAGGATTCTGCCCCCAGTAGTGTTACCTTGAACATTCCTTGGAATGTTAACCTCTGGATCCAGATGAGGTCCATATACTGGTGGGTCAATACGAGGCTAGCCCCGTTCATTGTTGCTAGTTCCTCCTGTTCCAAGATGAGGCTCTTCAGGAGTTTGTCTTTCCACCAGCTCTTTTAACCTTTCTTGACTCTGGGCTAAGCCAGTCATCACTGCCATGAACTGAGACAGCTGATTTCTCATCTCCACTCTCTCATTGGCCATCTGGTTTCTGACCTCAGACAGGTCCTACTGTACTTGTTCCATTTGAATACCGGGAAGGTTGTTACGAGTTGGGTACCGATGCGCGCGGTTGACAGGGAACACTCGGCGACGAGAAATGTTTCCTGAGATCACAACAAAGTTAGAAATAATAATAGTAATAAAACCTACAAAACAAAAACAAAGTTATTATGCAATGCAGTATGCTTATTTGTTTTCCAAGGTATCCGGTTTGGTTCTTGATTTTGACCTTTCCAGACCTCGAGGAAGATGCTTGATGTTGTTGAGAGAAACCCAAATGAAAACAAACTAAAATATATTACAACTGGTGAACAATACATTGTTTGTTTTACAATACATGCCCCTAAAGGGTCAAAATACAACAAAAGAAGAAAAGTACATCAAATGGAAACAAACAACGAGCAAAGAATCAGACATCCGGTCCAAACTCATCTTCTCTGATATCCTTCAGGAGTGCCTCAGTCACCGGACTAGCTGGGTGCTCTGTAATAGTCCTAATGAGGAGGTTCCTGGTGGCAATGGCAGTAGTCAGCTTCTTATGCCTGTCCTGGTCCTTTGATCTCTTCAATCCTGCTCTGAGCTTCAACTCTGAAATCTCCTTCTGGGCTGCCAATAAAGCTTCCTGCTGCTTCTTCTCATTGGCCTCTAGCTGTTCAATCTTGGCTTGAGTCTTCTGGTCTTCTTATGTACGGGCTTCAGTGATCCTGACCCACCTTGCCTGACTCTCTTGCAGATAGTGCTCAGCCCTAGCTTTCTGAATCTTAGCCTCCTTGCAGGCATTCTTCAATATCTGTTCCCCAGCCCTTGCCTTCCTTATGTAGTCTTCTGTCCTTTCAATTTTGGTCAGATGCTCGACTTTGAGCTTTTCCAATCTCTCAATGTCCAGACGACCATCACTCCTCTCCCAAAGAGTTTTCTTCAAAGCCTCAGATAACTTCTCATTCCTTTCCTTCAGCTTCTCAAATTCCTCCAGGCTAATAGTTGTTGCTGGATGTACAGTAGATGGTCCAGGCATGTCTTCCAAGGTGAAAGGCATTCTGGTAATCTGAGCTCTAGTACGGGACCAATCATAGTACTGAGCTGAAGCAACATTGTTACATCTTCCAAGAATAACAACCCCTTTTGTCTGGATGTTGTCCCAAGCCCAGGATGCTTGTCTGACAACAGCTGAATTAGGTTGAACTTCACAATAGAAGGTCTCAGCTAAATCATGTCCTCTGGGAGGGTGAGCTAAGGCATATCCTAGTTGTCTCTTAAACAGTAAAGGATTGTAGTTGATGCAACCCTTTACTCCTATCAGAGGCACATTTGGGTACTGTCCACAGCTGGTGATAATGTCTTTGCCTTTGGTGCTCTGGGTTGTAAACACCCCAAATTTGCCCTCACCCATTCACACCATGGCTTGTGATCTTTTCATATGCATAAGTTCAATCATACCATCTCATATTGCATATTTGATTCACTGCATTGCCTCTAAGTCATCTGCACCTAGGGTTTGTGATCTGAGCAATCCAAGAGCCATTTTAACCACTCCAAAGGTCTTCAATCACTTAAAAGGGGTCCATGTGTGTTCAATCATCATATTATACCCCCACAAAGTCAAGAAAGTCAAAGAATCACAAGAACTGAGAAAGGCATGGAAGCAGAGCCAGGTTTAACTGCACAGATGACCTAAAAGTAGGGTTTTGGTTTCAGAGGCCATAACTCCAAATTTTTTGGTCATTCTTGTTTCTATTGGTCTCTATATGTTATGAGGATCATGCATATCAATTTTCATGAAGAGATTCCATGGGGAAGGCATCTGATCAAGGGATGACTTCTTGAGCAAGTTAGTGTAAAATCAGGGCATCTGAGGCCCCCAATGACCCACCCAAAGGGTGTTATTCATCATTTTGAATGTGTATGATCTTTATTTGATCATAGAAGATGTTGGAAGTTCACAAAATTGAAGAATTTCAAGCCATTTGCAAAGTTGCCTTTTTGGGAAAATGACTTGTAATGGAAACTTGCCATTTTGGGAAACTTTTTCAACCCTAGCTTTTTGATTCAAAAATGCTTCAAATGAGAAAACTTTGGTCATGAAAGTTGTAGAATGGATCATTCCCTTTTCAAAAAGTACAAGAACTCATTCTAATTCATTTTGGATCAAAAGTTATGGCCTTGCAATGTTGGATAAAATCATTGAAATTTCACTTTTGCACAAAATGGGAAACTTGCAAATTCTCATGACAAGCCTTTATGTGATCTCAATATGACCTCTAATAATCACACAAACACAAGGCATGACCCAAAAATCAGTTTGGCCCAAAAGATTTCCCATTTCTATGCCTTGATTTTCAAGTAATCATAAGCCATTCTTCATGAAAGTGCAGAGAGGGATTTCTTGCAAATTGATTCTCAAAGGGGTTTGTTTGACCTCTAGCTGGTTTCAAGACTTTGCCATGACCTAATGAAGCATACCACACCAAAATTCAGCAATAGCTCTCACATGTACATAGCCAAAAATCATGAGATGTAACAAGTTGTCAAGTTGCAAAAACCCTTCCAACTCATGATCCAAATGCTGCAGTCCTTCATGAATCATCCAAGGGCCATCCTTGACTCAAGCTGAGGCAGGACAAGCCTCTAGATTGCCTCTGACCCGAGCCATGCCTAGGTTACACAATATCTTGACTTTCTTGCATTTTGCCCATACCAATCCCACAGTGACACACCAACTCTCTGCCCAACCAGAGCGTGATATGTGGACATCAAGCAATCCAAAAACATACCATACACAAGTTGAACCCTCACACATTGCAGCATCCAACAAAATCTGTCAAAACCTTTCCCTCTTCGAAACACACAACACAGCCATCAAACTTCAATAATTCCTTCACCAATCAACCAAAAATCATCCATAGAACAGATCCCACCCCTTACAATGATCTGAAACACAACACACAAGAACTTCATTTCCTGCTACACCAGAACTGAACCACAAAAACTAACCACTTTCAACCCCATTCAAGTATTCCATTAGCCTCAGGAGGTTCAAAGGAGATCATTTGCACAAGAGGGAGGCTCTGAAAGCTCACTTTCGAAGGTCTCCAGCTCAGGTACAACCTAAGAACTTTTTTCTCAGAACTTCATTTTCTTGTTACAAAATAAATCTACATGTTGCACTGATCATCTAGATGTGTTTAGATTTGAAAATAAGTAAGAGATGACCATTTTATGTTGCTCTGAAAGTTTGCCTGTGTTTCATGTTTTCCTTCGATTCAGGGTTGTGAGTGAAAATAAATGGATTTGGGATGAGGGGTTAGGTTTAGATTGATGAGAGGTTTGTTTTGGTGGAAGAAATTTCATGTTTAGTGACCTGTAGAAGATTTTAGGGTTTGTGCTCGCCGGGGAAGATGACCGGAACCACTGTTCCGGTCACCTGAAGTTCATTAGCCCTAATTGCGTCATTAATGAAACTTTGAATGTGGACCGTAGATGCGTTTGACTTAGTTTGACTCCCGCGTGAATGAGTGGACAGGATTGGTCATTAAAACCCTAATCTTTGTTTAATTAATTAAAATCAGTTTAATTAATTTATAAAACCAAATTAGCCAGATTTGAATCTGGGCCTTTGGATCTGGCGCGCAATCAACCAGTCCAAGCCCAAATCAAATCCTGGCCATCCTTTTGAATTACTTTCATTATTTTCATTTTTAAATTCATTTTCTTTTCATTTTATTTATACATTTTATTTTAAATTGCAAAATACCTTTAAAAATTATGAAATTTTTTGTCAAAGATTTCATTAATTTTTAAAACCCAAAAATATTTTTATTTTTATTTTTTGCACTGAAAATTATTTTTAAATCATTTAAATGTTTATTTTTAATTAGTTAATGGAAATTAATTAATTAAAAATACATTTAGGTATTTAAAAATCACAAACAAATTCACATAGCATTTAGAAACATTTAGAAACATTGTTCAATCCTCAAACCAAATTTCTTTTTTGTTCTTGATGCCTTTTGATCATTTTCATTGGATTTAATTTCATTTCAAGGCAATATTTTGTGTCAAACTTCAAAAATTTCTTTCTGCCTAACCATTGAGGGTTGAATGATGATTCTTCTTGAATTGCACTCTTCATAGCATGTAGTTTATAAGATAAAATTGGTTTGAATTGATCTTGCATTTTCAATTTGTTTAGCATTTTTCTTGATGAAGTACCCCAAAACCCTAGCAATCTTATGAAATTCATAACTTTCACTAGGTTAAGAGTTGGATCCTCTCCTTTGGGCAGTGAGTTTGTATAGGTTTAGGGTATCTTTGATTGCATTTTCAAATTTTTATCATGTCATTTGCTTCTGGGTTTGTATTTTTGCTTTGCATGATGCATATAACCCTAATTTGTGCTTTCCTTTGCATCCATTTTTCATTTGCTTGCATCCAATGACTTGCCATGACATTTTGTGCATCAACTTGATTCATAATACATATTAAGACATATTAGAATCATGTTTGATCATTGCATCTTTCATTTTCCATGTTATATGTTCCTTGCATTTCATAACTTTTCATGTATGTTCATGGTTCAATGCATGCCTCATTTGCATCATTATGTTTGTCTGATCATTACCATGTCTTACATCATGTTTGTATCATATCTTAGCATCATTAACATCATACTTATGCTTCTGGTTGTGGTTTGCATCATGACATTGCACCTCATTTGCATTGCATTTCATTTTCTTATTGCTAACTTTGCAGGTGGTAAGTTGTTTTGAGAAGTGAATTTGCCTTCACTTCTCACAATCTCTTCTCATTCCTTTCTTGCATCATTGCTGCATTTTGTATTTGTTTTAGAGTGAGCTTGCTCATTCATGTTCATCTCTTACTTTCTTTCTTCAAGCAACTTGACTTCTTAAATGAAGCAAGTTGTTTTGCTTTTCCTTGCTCCTTTCATCTGCTTCCTTCCTGGTGGTTTCTCTGAAGATCTTTCTTTTGCAAGCCTCATAAACCCTAGGAACATCCAAGCATGATAATAATTAGGGTTTGATTAGTCCCCCATTTAGCTTTTACCTTTGTGTCATCATTGAGTCTTCTCTTCTCACCTCATAATCAAGGACTAAACCCTAAAGGCTTTAAGGCTTTGTGATTAAGCTTATGCATGCATCCTTCTATTAGGATGGAGTGTATAACTTTAATCCTAAGTGTTAAACCCTTAATGTGTTTAAATCCTTTAATAAATCCATCTAATAATCATCAAGACATCAAACTTGTAACTTGGGCCTTGCATTAGGGTTCTATTTCTTCCTTAATTGGTTAAGAAGGACTAACCCTAGTGTTAATGGACAAGTCCCCCTCAAGTTGTCTTACAAACAATAAAAATCATTTCTTCATCTTATCATTGACTAAAATCCATCTAATAAAGGCTTTGTTTTGTCATGAAGTTAATCCCTAATCATGGATTAAGTTGAGGTATCTTCCTCAGCTTAAATGTTCTCATCTATTATCCTTCTATTAGGATGGTGTAATGAGTCCATTAAATCCTTGATTATGGCTTAATCTCATTACTTAACACTAAACAAAAACAACAAAAACATATAAATAATCACAAGTAGGTTAATGATCTTAATCCTACACCATGGTGGTTAAATGTGAGATGCTGACTTCACACTTAAGGTATTCTCATTACCCCTAATCAGAGGGAGGATGTGATGAGTTTACTAATCCATTGGTTTAGGCTTAAGCTCATTTTCTTATAACAAATTTCCAAAAGCAATAAAAGAATGAAAACTCAAAAACAAACAATAATCGTCTCCTCCGGGATTCTTTTCTCATCTCATTCACTCACAAACGAGAACTTGCTTCTTGCGTCTAATGCAAGACAGTTTGCACCTGAGCCAGACAGGTCATACACTTGAGCATAGGCAAGCAAGCAGTTCACAGGTCAATTCACCTTTCAGTCTCTTTGAGTCGAACTACGGTGTTCTGACTTCCTCATTGCACGAGAAGATACGTAGGCATAACTTAACAGTTATCGAACAAAAGTATTTGTATATTCCCCCTCCTCTAGCATTATTCTTTAAGCCTCATGGTCTTGAGCATTTCACCCTTGTTCTTACACTGACACTGTCTATACATTTCACATTTTTTATACACTGACACTTGCATTCTTTCCAGCTTTGATACACAAATTGCACCGACACTACCCCTTTAAAACAAAAATCTTTTAAGCGTGGATCCCGTCGAGTAAGACGGACAATCTGGGTGCTAATACCTTCCCAGGTTGTAACCAACCCCCTTTCTCAGTCTCTCTGGTTCGCGACCGTCTTATCCATATCTTTCTAGGTCTATGCAGCATTACCTTTCCTCTGGGATAAAAATGCCTAGCTGGCGACTCTTGTCTTTCTGAGTTCACCTTTGTGTGTTCTCTTCCTCTTTCGCCGACCGTTCGCGTCTGTACCCCTTCTGACCCGGGCCTCATTTGGTGGGAGCGACAGCTTGGCGACTCTGCTGGGGACCCTTATACTGTAACCAGGGCTTCTGGTTCTTTTCGTGGGTTCCTCCTAGCGCTTGTTTGATTTGTGTTTACTGGGGTGTTATGTGCCAATTGTATTTATATAGTTGCTTTATTTATTGCTTTATGTACAGCTTTATTTATTGTTTTCTTTACAGTTTTGCATTTTCATACTGTCATACTGTCATCCTGTTGGATCTGGTTTGTTTTGGTGGGTGGGGTTCTACTGAGAGTTTAAGGTCCTATACCTGGGACCTGAGTGACACCTAGGTTAGAGTGGTTCATGTTCTTTCCCATTCCATTTCGGTCTGGTGCGGGAATATGAAGCACGGTTCAGATGTGGGTTTCTTCTTGAGAACTCTGTGCTACAGATTTCCTGTAGTGCTAGGGCTATTTGGGAAGCCTGCTAAGTCTGGATGACCTTTATTATGACCTTCAGAAACTGAGGTGAATCAGAGGAGGATCTTTTATGGTTATTGTAAACACTGTACCTCCGGGTTAGAAGTGTTTACACTTCTCATAACTGATCCAAGTCTGAGGATCCTTGTTTAGAACATCACCTGTGAGGGGGTTGGGTTGTTTACAGGTTTGCAGGTACCTTTGGCCACATCATACCCTGTTACTTGTTTGATTAAGAGCACCTCATTTTGGGAAAGTTCTTGTGATTTGAACCCTGGACATGTGACTCTTTATTTGAGTCCCCCACCTTGGTTACCTGATTTCTGAACCTCCACCTGGACTTCTTGAACATACATGGACTTATATCAAGGCAGTAATCAGATCCAGCTTGATCACAAACCCTTGCATTTCATTTGCATACTCATCATTTGCATCATTTAACATTTGTTTATTTGTTTTTCAGGGAATCCATATTGCATCTGGCTTGGTTTTGACCCCTTCATCTGCATAGACCCCTGTTCATCAGTTATCTGTTTCAGCTATCTTCATCAGTTGCTTGCTTCAGCTACTTTCATCACCAGCCTCAGCCTATCAGTGGCCCATCACCAGCATCAGTCTTCATCCTCAGCATTTGTTTCAGCTCTTCATCAGCAGTCATGACACCCAAGAAGAGCAACATTTCATACCATTTCTTTGAGCCTGTGCTGACTGGCATCAGGCAGGTCTAGACACTTATCACTCCAGACCACATCTCATTATTCAGAGAGCATTATGGAGGCATCCTTGATATGGTTATGGACCTAGACCCTTCTCAAAGGAGTTTGATCCACACTTGCTTACAGTTCTATGACCCTCCTTTGAGATGTTTCACTTTCCAGAACTTTCAGTTAGGACCTCTGCTGGAGGAGTTCTCATCATTGATTGGAGTGCCTGTCAGGGGTGGTGTCCCCTTCAACCCAGAGATGACTTCTCCCAGCAATGGAGAAGTGGCAAAAGCATTGTACCTAGAGCCTATATTGATTGAGCAGAACATGACAACAAAGGCTGGGATCCCTGGTTTGCACCTGGACTTTCTGACTTCTCAGGCCATCGTGAAAGCCTCTTTGGGAGAATGGAGGGCAGTTTGTGCATTGTTAGCCCTCAGTATATATGGGGTTATACTATTTGCAGACGAGCCCAAATTTATCAGCAAGAATGCCATTCATCTTTTCCTTCTGAGGAACCCAGTGCCCACATTGCTGGGAGATTTCTATTACTCTGTTCACCAAAGAAATGAAAAGCAAAGAGGAAAATTGGTAAGATGTTGTGCTCCCCTATTCCATACCTGGTTGCTCAAACACTTACCCAAGACTGATGCCTTCCTAAATCCTCACCAACAGAAGAATTGGGCTAAGAGACTTATTGCTTTGACTTCAGATGACATCAGATGGTGCACCCAGAGCACCAAGGGCAGGGACATAATTACTAGCTGTGGGCAGTTCCCCAATGTACCTCTTGTCGCTCCCGGGATTTTCATCCTAGTACAAACGCGAAAGTGGCGCGGAAAGGTTAGAGTCGCCAGCCAGACATTTTTATCCCGAATGAATGGGAAAGGTAATGTTGCACAAACCTGAGGAAGAAGGAAAGGACAAAGTCCTGCGAACCAAAGAGACTGAGCTCGGGAGTCGGTTACGACCTGGGAAGGTATTAGCACCCAGATCGTCCGCCGTACCCGACGGGATCCACGCTTGCAAAAGAAACTGTTTCAAAGGGTGAGGGTATGAAAACTGCAGCAAAAGAAATGAAAATGAAAAGAGAACTGGAACTGGAAAAGAAAAAGGGAATCGGAAAAGAAAATGGAATGAAAGGGGGAAATGTAGGGAAAATAAAGAATGTGCTCGAACGGGCCCTACCCCGCTGCCTACGTACCTCATCAGGATAATGAGGATCAGAGACGCCGTAGTTCCCCTAACTAGGGGTGGCAAAGGGAAATTGCTTGTGAATTAAAGGCTTGAACTGCCTATGCCATTGCTCAGGTGTTGCAGACTCGGACGACGAGTGCGTAACCGTCTTGCAAAGTGACAAGTAGGAGCAAGTTCGCGTACGGAGCGAATGAGGTGAGAAAAGAATTCCCGGAGGAAAGACGCTTATTGTTTGTTTGGTTTTTTTTAGAAGCTTTTATGAGTGAAGGTTTGCATAGGTAAGTGTACCTAAGTCTTATTCAATGGGATGTGTACATCTCACATCATCCCGAAATGGAATGCGCAAGAGGCACACCTATCTATGGAGGAAATCCCCAAAGCTAGTCCCCTACGTGAAGGTTTAAGCACACTGGCCTATTGCCATTATTAAGTGTTTTTGTGGTTTTTTGGTTAAGAAGTGTTTTTTAGCTTTTCTTTGTGAGGTACTCATGCTAAGACCTATCCACCACGAGTGATGACTCACACCTCGCCCCGAAATGGAACGCATGTGAGCATCTCATAGCAAAGTCTCATGTCACATGAAAGTACTCAACCTTTATTAAATGAATTAGAATTAAGTTTGAAGATGAGAAGAGAGAACACCAAAGGATCTCAAAGGAAAAATTCTAAAGGGGGACTAAAATAATCCTAAGTGTTAACATGCATGGATGCCCTAAGGGTTAGTGAGGTTTCTATCCTAATGAAGAAGGAAAAAGAAAATAGAAGAAAGGATGAGAAAGGCCTAGGCCAAACAAAAGAGAGTTAGCTCACATAAACATAAAAGGAAGAGATGAGAATTGGAGATGTGGAACTCAATTCCCACATCTCACACTTACCATAGCCCCTGCAAGGTTAGCATGCACAAGTGAACAAAAATGAACAAATTAACATAACATCATCCAACAATCAGAAGTGAAATGAAGTAAACAAATGCTTAATGCTAATTCAACTCAAAGAAATAAAGATGAGAAGCTTATGACTTAAAATGAGGCAACATGAATACATATGGAAACAAATGCACACTTAAGAAAGATGTAATGCAAAACACACAAAATACAAGCACAAAGTTCAAAACCAGAATCCAAATGATATGAAGAATGGCCTAAGAGGCCAGCAAGATGAAGAGAAAAGCCACACAATACCAAACAACATCACAATAAAAGCAACGGAATCAAAATATGGCATTTAAACACTTAAAGAAACAAATGACTTGAATATGAAGCAAACCTAAAAATTCAGAAGAAGCAAGACCTATCCTAGGACCAGGAAGGTACCCACACCCCAAAGGAACCCCAAATAAGAAGAAGAAGTTGGCACAAGTGCCCTTCCAAGCCTATAGAGATCTTATGAACCAAACGAGGCAAAATGGGATAAGGTGAGAACAAAAATCCACAAATAAACAACCAGCCATCTAAAAATTCTACAACTGAAACCAAATGATCTTCAAACATATTACATTAACATGCCAAAAGGATTTGCAAAAATTCAGAAAGGAAATAGTTCAAATGGAGGTATAAACACAAGCTATGACAGAAAACTTACATCACAAAGAATGGGATCAAAACTCCAAATATTGAAAGCTATAGAAAATGGACAAGACAGACTAGTCAAGAAAAGAAGCAAAAGAAGCTATACACATTGGAGAATTATTTCTGGCACGTGTATCAATGAAAAAAATAAAATAAAAATGTGATAAAAAACTAGAAACACAAAGGAGTATCCATGATTTATTTGAGAATTTTTAGATGAAAAGAACTATTTTAATTGAATTAAAAGCTAACTGAATATAAATGAAATTAAATGAAGAAATAGAAGTTAAATGACATTGAAGGGAGGTGCGATTGGTAAAGGCTTTCAAGTGAATTCGAATGGGCCTGGATAGGAGTGGGGTGCGAATAGCACAGCTGAAAGCAAAACGCAGGTCCTACCGGACGGTGACAAGTGTCACCGCCGGTATGGACAGAAACACCACACAATCTCCATGGCTTATCTTCTTATCATCTTGGAATCCGCAACTTCTCACAAATCTCAACCAATTTTATTAAAATTTAGTAAATACATTTATTATTCTTATCAATGCTAACATAAACACACAATCAGTAAGACCACAGAAGCAAAACGCAACAAATGCCTATCTCCCACTCCTTGCCCTGTTCACCTTCTTCTTCTTCTCATCCAACCTAGGTCACGCCGCCGCTCAAACCCTAAACACCACCGCATCCTCCTTCCTCTCAGCCGTCGCCGGCCACCACTGTTCTCATCATTCAACCTCATCCTTCTGCCAACCTCACACCGCCGTTCCATCGGCCACCATCGATCCTCCTCCGAACAACCAAAACAAAACCGCACCAACTCCTTACGAAATCCTTAATTCAAATCCAACATCCAGTTCATGAGGCCGCGGATATTGAACCGATGGCAACAACAAACAACAAGAAAACACAAAAATGACAAAGAGCACGCTCAAAAATACTTACCTACCGGAGACAGTCCGGCGCCTCTTTGGATTAACGGCGACGAGGAAAAAAACCGCGATGAGAAATGTCGGAGCTGACTGGAGCTGATGATGATTCCTTGCGATGGGGAAACAAACTCGGACTCGCGATGACGAACTTTGTTTTGATTATACAACGAACAACACGGTTTCTGTTGCGTGGATGAAAGAAAACTAACGCGTCTGAATTCGATCCGTCTCGAGTTCTCCTCCTTTCTTTGGCAGATTCGACTCTGTTTTCATTGATTTCTTTGGATTGATGATTAATGGTGTTGATGAAGGTAATACGATGTCAACGATGAAGACGACAACGATGATGATGAAACCACCGCCAACTCTGTGATGTTGATGAAGATGACGTTATTGATGTGCAGAGAATCGATGAAGAATCGATTCTGTTTATTGTATGAGATGACGACCGAAGCTGTTATTGGTTCATTGCGATGATGACATTAAAGAAGCTTGCAAGTTGATGGAAGATAATGGTGAGATTAGGTGAAACTTGACGAAGCTTGACGTCAAGTTTGTGATGACGAAGATGAGGATGACGTTGATGATTTTCTGCAGAAGCCGTGGCCTGCTGATTCTGATGTGGTGGGAACAAAGTGAATATTCAATTGGAAATTGTGGTTGATTTTGAAGCCGGTGAATTAGTTTCGGTATGATGGTGAAGAATGTGACGGAATATGTTATCGCAAAGAGCCCCCTCTCCAATTCTGTTATGCGTTACCTGTATCAAACTTGAAAACAAAATTTGTTACTCAAAACTCTCTCTTTTTTTTTCTTTTTTTTGCTGATGAAGAGTATATGAAAACGATTTTGGTATGAGGAGTGTGATTGGATTTTTCTTGCGCAACAGAATTCTGTTATTCCCTTTTCCTTTTTTTGAAACGTGATTGGATCCACTCCCTCATTCTACTAACTTCTTTTTTTTCAATTTCTTCAAAATTTTTGTTATGATTTTTTTCTCTTTTTTTTTCATTGCGTTTTTTTTTTTAGCTGGGTGTGAGCTGAAAAATTGTAGCTAAAATCCTGATGCAGGCTGTTAGTGGTGTATACTGAAATGATGACGTGGCATGGTATAGTTGGCTTGAAGGTTGTCACATTGTTGTTGCTATCAGGAAGAAAATATAAGAATTGTTTCTTTACTTTAATCCTCTTTTAATTGTGCTTGTGACAAAATTGATGTAAATGGGCTTGAAATGGGTGTAACGAAAAAATCAATTAAAAGATTTAATGTGGTTTAATGAATAGAATTAAAAAATAGAAAGATACCACATATATTGAAAAACAATAAAAAGAAATGGATAATTGCGGTTTAGAAAGTAGAATAAGGTGTTGAATGGGAAGAAATGGGTAAACGGATTTTGAAAATGGTTTATAGATGATCGAAAGAAATCAAATAACGAAAAAGAGAAAAAATGGTTACAAATTGGATAATGGATGGTGATGGAACTGAATAATGAATGAAGTCAGAAAAAAAATGGAATTGGTTTAGGAAAAAATGAAAATGATTTATGAGATGGCTATAAACTGACTTTATGAAATGAACCAGCTAACATCCACACACACAATCATGAATCAACTTATATTATTTCCACACGCCTCTGATAAAAACATGAAGTGCCACTACCACTGAACAACCCACAAATTGAAACAACAGCAATCTGAATAAATCCTCCTCTGAGTCTCTGAACAAATGAACCTTGAATTACTTCGAATTTGTCTGAATCACTCTCTGAGAAAATACATCCGCATATGCACACAACTGAAGATATAATCATAGTAAGCCTGAACCTTTGGATTCGAAACCCTCACACCAATCAACCACTGCCTGGTAAACTGATGATTCTTGCACACAACCCGACTTTGAAACACGTCGTCTGGAAAATAACCACAGGCACCTGTAACTTGCAAATGAAGCAATCTGCTGATAGTTTGACCAAGACTAGGTCAAACATCCATCTGGATCGGATCGCGAACTGAACAATCACACCCGAAGTGAAATCACTGCCAGCTTCATGCTATGATATGGATGTTATGCTTCATCTTTCTATGCTAATGATGCAATGCAAAATATGAAAATGTTATTCTAAATGCTATGACAAGAGAGGGCAAATTTGGGGTGTTACAGCTGCCCCTATTCAATCCTCAGTTAATCTGAAAAGGACGATAGTACGGACTATCGACCATTCAAGATAAACTGTGGTTGAATACCAAGAAGACCAGAAATTTGCACTCTGACGAAGAATGCAACACTAGGAGATAAACCCAACCAGATGACGCTCTGGGGATAAGAAGGAGAGAAAGCAGACGAGCTTCTTCCAAGTTGAAACTGATATCTGGAATAAGAACAAGTTGACAGACGAGTCTTCAAACCATCCTATGACGCCAGGAGATGGACGTACGAGTCCTCAAACAATGGAAACATATAACTGAGACAGACGAGTCTTCTTCGGATTTACCTGTGACGCCAGGACCGGTAACCATTTCGACATTTAATTCCCACTGTCAGGCTTTGAAACCTCTTCAATACATACGAGTATTGGATGATCATCAAGATAACACAGACGAGTGTTATAGGTCAATGATACAGACGAGTATCAGACGATAATCTGAGAAACACAGACGAGTGTCTCAGGCAATGATACAGACGAGTATCAGCCACTGGTATAGACGAATACCAGAAATTCAAACACAGACGAGCATTTGAAGTAGCAATACAGAAATACCAGGGTAAACAGCAAATCCTCACATATAGGTGTAAGCTAGCACAGACGAGTGTTGGGGATGATACAGACGAGTATCCAAGCAAAGCAAACGAGCTTCAGAACACAAATGACTTATGGGGAATAAAAGCAGACGAGCTTCAAGCAAACACGGACGAGTGTTGGACAGTTGCAGACGAGCAACAACAGAGAATACATGTCAAGGCACAGACGAGTGCAGCGAAGGATCTAATACCAAACACAGACGAGTGTTGGAAAATTGCAGACGAGCAATATCAAGGTAATCATAAACCACTGCTGGGGGAAGCAAATTGCAGACGAGCAATACCAAAGGGTCAACACAGACGAGTGTTGAAAGATGCAGACGAGCGGCAATAAAACATGATTGGCCACAAGAGTTACAACTCTGCAGGGGAAGACAAGTCAAGAGGTCTGAATACCCATCTGACCGAGGTGATGAATACCTGGCTGTGTCATCAAAATACCCAAAAGTATGGCAACTTCGCTGGGGTATATTTCACGGACAGAGATGAAAATCCACTATGAACTCTGTGGGGAATATCATCTAGCGACATCTTGCATTTTCTGGTCTAGTTGACTGATTGAAGATCAACCTAAGAGGATTTTACAAAAGACCTGACATCCAAAATGTCCAAGTCTTCAAACTCTTTAGAGGTTCGTCGAATCTTGACATAACTACCCCAGACTGCATGGATTGTGGAAGAATTTGTCTCGCGAGTATTCCTGAAAAATCTTGTATCACTGCGAAATACCGTGCTCTGTAAGCACAAAGATATGCACACTTGCCCCGGGCATAAATGGGTCCAGTGGTTGAACTTTGATGTTGTGATTTTGAATTTCCTTTTATGACAGACTCACTGGGTATCAACTCAAGGGTTGAAGAAGTGAAGACTATGATATCGACTCAAGGGTCGAGGAGAACACAACAACATCAACTCGAGGGTTGAGGAAACGACGACAATGGTATCGACTCGAGGGTCGTGGAACAAGATAAAGCAACATCAACTCGAGGGTTGAGGAAATGACAATAACAATATTGACTCGAGGGTCGAGGACAACAAAGCAACATCAACTCGAGGGTTGAGGAAATAAAATAGCAACATCGACTCGAGGGTCGAGGAAACGAAACAACATCAACTCGAGGGTTGAGGAAACAAGATGACAATATCATCGACTCGAGGGTCATGGAACAAGATAAAGCAACATCAACTCGAGGGTTGAGGGAATAAAATAGCAACATCGACTCGAGGGTCGAGGATAACAAAACAACATCAACTCGAGGGTTGAGAAAACAGAAGCGATGATATCGACTCGAGGGTCGAAGAAAACCAGAGTGAAAATTGGCATACTCAACTGAAGTGAGAGGCTGAATGCATATAGATTCCAACATGTCATAGTTGAAGAGATGCCAACAAAGATCGAACTTTAACCTTGAAGATGCCAATGACTATTGGACTTTATCCATGTATGATGAAGAAACCATAACAACTGCGGATAAATTCTCTGACTAGGGAAGCACCCTACTGGGATAAATCATCAGACATTCATTCTGGGAACGGCCTTGCCTACCGTAATATTGTCTCAAGAGGATTTTACAGAAAACCTAGCATCTGACATGCTTCAGTGTTTTCAAACTCTTGTAGACCTCGACGTAACCACTTCAAACTGTATGGTCCATGAAGGAATTTTCCCCAAGATCTCGCATCATCATGAGGTGTTCTGCCCCGATATCCTGGACCTTTGGTAAGTGCATCTGATTAGTCATCTTCTGGAGATAATAACTTCTATTTCTTCTAGGGTGACCTGCCCTAGTACGAGTATTGCTTTGGAGAAAACAACCCATGCTAACTGCTCTGTGAGAGATTTAAATCTCGAAGTGATTGCCCCAGATTGGCTGTTGAAGAGATTGATCGACGTTATTGCCCCAGATTGGCTGCATTTAACCCAACTGGTTGGAAAAGTCCTCATTCAACGAAGTTTCTTGTAAAAAGGTCCATTGGCATGAATGTCCTTCAGAAGTTTCCGCCTTTTCAACTTGGCAAGATCAAGCTTCTATACTGAGGTTCCATATGTGAACTTCTTTGATGCCAAACAAATGTATGCAAGCAGAAAATGTCTTATTCTGAGAATGAAAATTCTAATGCAACACATGTTAATCTTGAAGTTTTTATTGAAAAGATGTCATTTATGAACGAATCACTGGTTAAGACAGTATAATATTTTTTTTATGAAATGAACATGCATATGCAATACCAACGAGGGTCTTTTAGCACAACTCGTAGGAGTCAGGAACGTTATCTCATGGTGGCACGCTCTCGAATTAACCCTGCTTCAATTAGGACTTTTAAGGGTTGTATCGTGGCCTGGCTCACGGTTACAGAAACAAAGGATATAGGCTCGAATTTTATATGTGCCCCCCATCTTCGTGATGTCCTTCCATTCCTATGTTCAGCTAGTTTTCGCAAACGCTCACCTTTCCTAAGGGTTTCGTATTGATTGAGGAACCAATTACACTAACGGTTTAAGCACCACTCAAGTTGTTGTTTGGAGTCAGTCATCCCTTCGTCTTTCGTGTCTGTATCACACGACTTTGTTCTTGTTCAAGGATCTTTCTTGTGTAATCCTTTTTGTCTTTCGCTTTTGTATTATTTTGCTTATCCCTAACTTTTGCCTGGACTGATTCTTGTGAATCTTTGATTGTGAAGTCCAGCGGGATGCCCTAATTTTTGCCTAAGTCGTTTGTTTTCAAGTTTCGACTTAGCGGGCTTTCTCATTCATCATTTTTTCAATTCTTTTTTTTTTGAACAAATCGTGTGACACTGTTTGTCTTGATTGCTTTGAAAGGGTCGTGATTGCCTCATTCTCTGGTCAATGATTAATAACCAATGTGGTTTCCGGTCTTTGGACTCTTGATTGGGATAACCATTATGGTTTCTGGTCTTTGGAACTCTTGATTTGGTACAACGAAAGGTAATGGATCCTCAGATACACTCCTTTACGGAAGACATGAACGTCTGGTCCAACTAGCTGACACCTACCCTGCCCCGGGTTGAATGTATGGGTTTTTTCATGTGAAAAGAAACTCCTACTTCAAGGCTCAAAAGGGGTTAACGAAGGTTTATCTCCCTTATATCTCCGGTATTTGGGAATTTGAAACAATGCCTGTACATCGTCAACAGGGTCTCATTCAAGAGCACACAAATGGAGATTTTTGCGTCTTCATTTCGTCATCCTCCATCACAGAATTTAAGAACAACAGTTGGTATTGCAATGCATATTCACAAAAGTAAAAACACGAATTAATTACTTCAAGAAAAACATGTGCATTTCATTAATTAACATTCCAAAAAAGCAAACAAGTTTCATGCAAGCATACAAATGTTCAAACAAACATATAAAAGCGACACATGAAAATGCAGTAAAGAAACTGAGCAATGCCATTGTTGAGGAGACTTGACTCCGTCTGGACTTGTTGATCTTGAATACTTTCAGTAGTCAACACTTTTCTTGATGATACTTGCAGTCTTCAATCAAATGACCACGTGTCAGCTCCATACTTCATTCTCAATTATTCTGACCTGAAGCTTCCGACATTCAAACATTGACACAAGACGTCTGAAGAGAAGAGTGACACTGTGATGAAATTGCCACATAAGTTTGATACCTAAGGTTGCTCGGAAAGACCTGACGATCTTCTGCCTACGTATCTCCATTGACCAAAGACCAATGAAGAATCAGAGCGACGTAGTTCCCCTCAATAGGGATCAAAGTGATGTACATAGCCGCTCTTCAGAATCAAACTGAGAATCACCTTCACATATATCTTCAATAAATTCCTCCATAACATGAGCTGACGATCCCACATGACCAAACAGAGACTTGTTAACTTGAATGCCTTGAGGCGTCACTGAAATCAACCCAGACTCAATCAAATCTTGAACCTTATCCCTGAGAGGCTTGCATTCTTCAGCCGAATGTCCTGGCGCATTGCCATGGAATCCACATTGAACATTGGGATCAAAACTTGGTGGATATGGAAAAGGTACCGGACCCGGTTTCTTCGACACTATCAATCCACTATCGATCAGGCATGGAAGTATTTGACTGTATGATACTAGCAATGGATCGAAATACCTTTTGGATCTCTTAGTGTAGTAACGACGCCTTTGAGGAGTATGCTTCTGTTGGCATGGTCGCTGTTGATACTGAGGAGATTCACTGTTAACTGAAATCTGACATACGGATTCAGAAGGTTGCTGACTCTGAGCAGCTGAAACGCATGGGTAATTTGGATAAGTCAATGGAGTTGGAGGATCTTCCCAGATTGAATCAATCACATCCTTATCTTGGGAACTGACAAAAGATTCATTCTCTTCAGCTGAGCCATCTAAAATGCCTTGGATCTTTCCCATCTTGATAAAACTCTCAATGCGTTCTCCAACTATCACCAAGTCCGAGAAACTCGAAGTTCCACTGCCACTCAACCTCTCCAAGTACGGCCCTTGTAATGTTTCTATGAAAAGATCCACCAATTCTCTGTCTAATAGCGGGGGTTGCACCCGAGCAGCTACTTCTCTCCACCTCTGGGCATACTCTCTGAAAGATTCACCATCCCCTTGGGATAACACTTGCAAATCCATGCGACTAAGAGCCCTGTCAAGATTGTAGTCATACTGCTTCACAAATGCATTGGCTAGGTCTGACCATGACTGAATGCGACTGCTCTCTAACTTCATGTACCAATTCGACGATGCCTCACTCAGACTGTATTGGAAGCAATGAATCATCAGTTTGTCATTATGCTCATGTGAGGCCATCCTTCTGCAAAATCTCACCAAATGCTGCCTTGGACAACTATCCCCTTTGTACTTTTCAAACTTCGGTACTTTGAACTTTGGAGGTATTACCAGGCCATGCACCAGACACATGCTTGCAGCACTTAGATCAATGACATTACGACTTTGAAGGGTTTTGATCTCTTCTTCCAACACACGGAATCTTTCCTCCCTCTCCACAACTCGTGGATCTTGGATTCTCACTACAGGGATTGCCTCTTGAGGATCTGGCATAGTGAAAGCAAAACTGTGATAATCTGCAGCATCAACAGAAGAAGAATGTCCACTTCGGGCGACCTGGCGCTCTTGAACATCTGGATTCCCAACAGGGGTCTGTACAGGCTGAGCTTGAGCGGAATTACGGCCATCCTGCCTTGCCAGAGTCATCATAGCCTCCAAAAGTTGGTCCCACTGATCTTTTGTCAACCCAACACTTGCATACTGGCTTTGCTCTCCAGGGTCCATGATTTCCTCAAAAATTGCTTCAAGTCTGATACGAGAACTGGAGTCTCAACTGTAGATGGTGAACAAAGAACGAATGAGCCTTGTTTGCTGAACAGAAATGCAATGCAAATGCTATGAGATGCCATGTTCGGTTATTTCCAAAGAATCTATCTGCTTTGATTCACATTTTGTACAAAAAATCCAACAACATAATTCAGGGATGAGATCCTCAGAAATAACTGAACATGTATGCTAGAATGCTATGATGGCATGTATGCAACTGGCAAGTGATCGAGAACTGGTGTCTGTCTGGATACAGAACACTGAACTGAGAACCAAGCAACTGATGGTATATGCCCTCTGAATAATAACCATCTGATAAGAACTCAAAACCCAGGATCAAGAACTCCAGAACCATAGTAACCGGATCAAAACATAAGATCGCACTGATGATGAAGGGTATGTTGAGGTCAAGGGTTCCTGCAAACCTGTAAACCCATCCCAATCTCACGGGTGTGCTCCGGGTCAAACATCACGGACTCTCAAAGCCGAATAACAATAATACTTTCACCATTTCTGAGAAATGGCTCATGACCAAATCAGGGAATCGGTTAGGCATTATGTACTACGCAGGGAGGCCTCAACTGAGTCCGGGAAAAACAAGCATCCCTTATAAGTCCCCAGCTTCAAGCGCTGAAATCGAGAAACAATAGTACATTCAGCCCGTAGGATACAGTACTAATGTCATACGACCAGATGCTTTGACTGAGTTCCTATAAGAGAACCAGGCCATCCTATGCGAGTCCCCAGTGGACCCTCGGGTGCGAATGGGTTTGCCACAAAATGTGGTCTGCCACTGCCACCACTGGAGAGGGTTGTTTCCACAAAGGTTCTCAATGATCGGTCCCCAGATGCACATAACTATCAAGGTCCTATCCCGAAGTGGAGGAAATCCCCACACAAGATATTTCCAAGACAGTCGCAATCTGGGCGTGAAACACAACGCCACTCATCATGCCACATGCGAGTACAATATGTCCACTCTAATCCTAGGGTGCACTCAAGCCGGGTACTTGGCTTATCTCTCAGAAACAATATCACCTAAGCCCACCAAACAGAAAACCAGTCCAGACAGTCCAGTATGATATATACGATGCGGAAAATAAATACTGAAAACTGTAAATAAAGCTGTAACCAAAGCAGTAAACAAACAACGATGCAATACAACAAGCCACATCAAACAAACATCACCCAATGAAACAGCAACACACAAGCGCTAGGAGAGACTCACAGGGGAACCAGAGATCATCTGGTGTGCTCTCCCCAGCAAAGTCGCTAGCTGTCGCTCCCGGGATTTTCATCCTAGTACAAACGCGAAAGTGGCGCGGAAAGGTTAGAGTCGCCAGCCAGACATTTTTATCCCGAATGAATGGGAAAGGTAATGTTGCACAAACCTGAGGAAGAAGGAAAGGACAAAGTCCTGCGAACCAAAGAGACTGAGCTCGGGAGTCAGTTACGACCTGGGAAGGTATTAGCACCCAGATCGTCCGCCGTACCCGACGGGATCCACGCTTGCAAAAGAAACTGTTTTAAAGGGTGAGGGTATGAAAACTGCAGCAAAAGAAATGAAAATGAAAAGAGAACTGGAACTGGAAAAGAAAAAGGGAATCGGAAAAGAAAATGGAATGAAAGGGGGAAATGTAGGGAAAATAAAGAATGTGCTCGAACGGGCCCTACCCCGCTGCCTACGTACCTCATCAGGATAATAAGGATCAGAGACGGCGTAGTTCCCCTAACTAGGGGTGGCAAAGGGAAATTGCTTATGAATTAAAGGCTTGAACTGCCTATGCCATTGCTCAGGTGTTGCAGACTCGGACGACGAGTGCGTAACCGTCTTGCAAAGTGACAAGTAGGAACAAGTTCGCGTACGGAGCGAATGAGGTGAGAAAAGAATTCCCGGAGGAAAGACGCTTATTGTTTGTTTGGTGTTTTTTAGATGCTTTTATGAGTGAAGCTTTGCATAGGTAAGTGTACCTAAGTCTTACTCAATGGGATGTGTACATCTCACATCATCCCGAAATGGAATGCGCAAGAGGCACACCTATCTATGGAGGAAATCCCCAAAGCTAGTCCCCTAAGTGAAGGCTTAAGCACATTGGCCTATTGTCATTATTAAGTGTTTTTGTGGTTTTTTGGTTAAGAAGTGTTTTTTAGCTTTTCTTTGTGAGGTACTCATGCTAAGACCTATCCACCACGAGTGATGACTCACACCTCGCCCCGAAATGGAACGCATGTGAGCATCTCATAGCAAAGTCTCATGTCACATGAAAGTACTCAACCTTTATTAAATGAATTAGAATTAAGTTTGAAGATGAGAAGAGAGAACACCAAAGGATCTCAAAGGAAAAATTCTAAAGGGGGACTAAAATAATCCTAAGTGTTAACATGCATGGATGCCCTAAGGGTTAGTGAGGTTTCTATCCTAATGAAGAAGGAAAAAGAAAATAGAAGAAGGGATGAGAAAGGCCTAGGCCAAACAAAAGAGAGTTAGCTCACATAAACATAAAAGGAAGAGATGAGAATTGGAGATGTGGAACTCAATTCCCACATCTCACACTTACCATAGCCCCTGCAAGGTTAGCATGCACAAGTGAACAAAAATGAACAAATTAACATAACATCATCCAACAATCAGAAGTGAAATGAAGTAAACAAATGCTTAATGCTAATTCAACTCAAAGAAATAAAGATGAGAAGCTTATGACTTAAAATGAGGCAACATGAATACATATGGAAACAAATGCACACTTAAGAAAGATGTAATGCAAAACACACAAAATACAAGCACAAAGTTCAAAACCAGAATCCAAATGATATGAAGAATGGCCTAAGAGGCCAGCAAGATGAAGAGAAAAGTCACACAATACCAAACAACATCACAATAAAAGCAACGGAATCAAAATATGGCATTTAAACACTTAAAGAAACAAATGACTTGAATATGAAGCAAACCTAAAAATTCAGAAGAAGCAAGACCTATCCTAGGACCAGGAAGGTACCCACACCCCAAAGGAACCCCAAATAAGAAGAAGAAGTTGGCACAAGTGCCCTTCTAAGCCTATAAGAGATCTTATGAACCAAACGAGGCAAAATGGGATAAGGTGAGAACAAAAATCCACAAATAAACAACCAGCCATCTAAAAATTCTACAACTGAAACCAAATGATCTTCAAACATATTACATTAACTTGCCAAAAGGATTTGCAAAAATTCAGAAAGGAAATAGTTAAAATGGAGGTATAAACACAAGCTATGACAGAAAACTTACATCACAAGATACCAGACCAAAACTTAAGAAATAATTTCCTAAATAATCTGAGAAAAATCACATGAAAGCTAGAAGATCTTAGGCGCACAATGCAAAAAGAATGGGATCAAAACTCCAAATATTGAAAGCTATAGAAAATGGACAAGACAGACTAGTCAAGAAAAGAAGCAAAAGAAGCTATACACATTGGAGAATTATTTCTGGCACGTGTATCAATGAAAAAAATAAAATAAAAATGTGATAAAAAACTAGAAACACAAAGGAGTATCCATGATTTATTTGAGAATTTTTAGATGAAAAGAACTATTTTAATTGAATTAAAAGCTAACTGAATATAAAAGAAATTAAATGAAGAAAAAGAAGTTAAATGACATTGAGGGAGGTGCGATTGGTAAAGGCTTTGAAGTGAATTCGAATGGGTCTGGATAGGAGTGGGCTGCGAATAGCACAGCTGAAAGCAAAACGCAGGTCCTACCGGACGGTGACAAGTGTCACCGCCGGTATGGACAGAAACACCACACAATCTCCATGGCTTATCTTCTTATCATCTTGGAATCCGCAACTTCTCACAAATCTCAACCAATTTTATTAAAATTTAGTAAATACATTTATTATTCTTATCAATGCTAACATAAACACACAATCAGTAAGACCACAGAAGCAAAACGCAACAAATGCCTATCTCCCACTCCTTGCCCTGTTCACCTTCTTCTTCTTTTCATCCAACCTAGGTCACGCCGCCGCTCAAACCCTAAACACCACCGCATCCTCCTTCCTCTCACCCGTCGCCGGCCACCACTGTTCTCATCATTCAACCTCATCCTTCTGCCAACCTCACACCGCCTTTCCATCGGCCACCATCGATCCTCCTCCGAACAACCAAAACAAAACCGCACCAACTCCTTACGAAATCCTTAATTCAAATCCAACATCCAGTTCATGAGGCCGCGGAGATTGAACCAATGGCAACAACAAACAACAAGCAAACACAAAAATGACAAAGAGCACGCTCAAAAATACTTACCTACCGGAGACAGTCCGGTGCCTCTTTGGATTAACGGCGACGAGGAAAAAAAACCGTGATGAGAAATGCCGGAGCTGACTGGAGCTGATGATGATTCCTTGTGATGGGGAAACAAACTCGGACTCGCGATGACGAACTTTGTTTTGATTATACAACGAACAACACGGTTTCTGTTGCGTGGATGAAGGAAAACTAACGCGTCTGAATTCGATCCGTCTCGAGTTCTCCTCCTTTCTTTGGCAGATTCGACTCTGTTTTCATTGATTTCTTTGGATTGATGATTAATGGTGTTGATGAAGGTAATACGATGTCAACGATGAAGACGACAACGATGATGATGAAACCACCGCCAACTCTGTGATGTTGATGAAGATGACGTTATTGATGTGCAGAGAATCGATGAAGAATCGATTCTGTTTATTGTATGAGATGACGACCGAAGCTGTTATTGGTTCATTGCGATGATGACATTAAAGAAGCTTGCAAGTTGATGGAAGATAATGGTGAGATTCGGTGAAACTTGACGAAGCTTGACGTCAAGTTTGTGATGACGAAGATGAGGATGACGTTGATGATTTTCTGCAGAAGCCGTGGCCTGCTGATTCTGATGTGGTGGGAACAAAGTGAATATTCAATTGGAAATTGTGGTTGATGTTGAAGCCGGTGAATTAGTTCGGTATGATGGTGAAGAATGTGATGGAATATGTTATCGCAAAGAGCCCCCTCTCCAATTCTGTTATGCGTTACCTGTATCAAACTTGAAAACAAAATTTGTTACTCAAAACTCTCTCTTTTTTTTTCTTTTTTTTGCTGATGAAGAGTATATGAAAACGATTTTGGTATGAGGAGTGTGATTGGATTTTTCTTGTGCAACAGAATTCTGTTATTCCCTTTTCCTTTTTTTGAAACGTGATTGGATCCACTCCCTCATTCTGTTAACTTCTTTTTTTTCAATTTCTTCAAAATTTTTGTTATGATTTTTTTCTCTTTTTTTTTCATTGCGTTTTTTTTTTAGCTGGGTGTGAGCTGAAAAATTGTAGCTAAAATCCTGATGCAGGCTGTTAGTGGTGTATACTGAAATGATGACGTGGCATGGTATAGTTGGCTTGAAGGTTGTCACATTGTTGTTGCTATCAGGAAGAAAATATAAGAATTGTTTCTTTACTTTAATCCTCTTTTAATTGTGCTTGTGACAAAATTGATGTAAATGGGCTTGAAATGGGTGTAACGAAAAAATCAATTAAAAGATTTAATGTGGTTTAATGAATAGAATTAAAAAATAGAAAGATACCACATATATTGAAAAACAATAAAAAGAAATGGATAATTGCGGTTTAGAAAGTAGAATAAGGTGTTGAATGGGAAGAAATGGGTAAACGGATTTTGAAAATGGTTTATAGATGATCGAAAGAAATCAAATAACGAAAAAGAGAAAAAATGGTTACAAATTGGATAATGGATGGTGATGGAACTGAATAATGAATGAAGTCAGAAAAAAAATGGAATTGGTTTAGGAAAAAATGAAAATGATTTATGAGATGGCTATAAACTGACTTTATGAAATGAACCAGCTATCATCCACACACACAATCATGAATCAACTTATATTATTTCCACACGCCTCTGATAAAAACATGAAGTGCCACTACCACTGAACAACCCACAAATTGAAACAACAGCAATCTGAATAAATCCTCCTCTGAGTCTCTGAACAAATGAACCTTGAATTACTTCGAATTTGTCTGAATCACTCTCTGAGAAAATACATCCGCAGATGCACACAACTGAAGATATAATCATAGTAAGCCTGAACCTTTGGATTCGAAACCCTCACACCAATCAACCACTGCCTGGTAAACTGATGATTCTTGCACACAACCCGACTTTGAAACACGTCGTCTGGAAAATAACCACAGGCACCTGTAACTTGCAAATGAAGCAATCTGCTGATAGTTTGACCAAGACTAGGTCAAACATCCATCTGGATCGGATCGCGAACTGAACAATCACACCCGAAGTGAAATCACTGCCAGCTTCATGCTATGATATGGATGTTATGCTTCATCTTTCTATGCTAATGATGCAATGCAAAATATGAAAATGTTATTCTAAATGCCATGACAAGAGAGGGCAAATTTGGGGTGTTACACCTCTAATAGGAGTGAAGGGTTGCATCAACTACAATCCTTTGCTGTTTAAGAGACAATTGGGCTATGCTTTGGTTCACCCTCCTAGAGTGCAAGACTTGGCTGAAACCTTGTATTGTGAGATAAAACCTAATCTAGCTGTTGTCAGACAAGCATCCTGGGCTTGGGACAACATCCAGACCAAATGGATGGCCATTATTGGGAGGTGTAATAATGTGGCTTCAGCTCAGTATTATGAATGGTCTCATGCTAGGGCTCAGATTTCTGGGATGCCTTTCGCCATTGAGGATGCACCTGGACCATCATCAGTACCACCTCCAGCCACTGTCAGCCTGGAAGAATTTGAGAAACTGAAGGAAAGGAATGAGAATCTGTCTCAAGCTCTGAAGAAGACCCTCTGGGAGAGGAGTGATGGTCGTCTAGACATTGAGAGGTTGGAGAAGCTTAAGGTGGAACATCTGGCCAAGATTGAGAAAGCAGAGGACTACATCAAGAAATCAAGAGTTGGAGAGCAAATATTGAAGAATACCTGTAAAGAGGCCCAGTTTCAGAAGGCTAGGACTGATCTCTATCTGCAAGAAAGTCAAGCTAGGTGGGTCAGGATCATTGAAGCTCGTACTCAAGAAGATAAGAGAACTCAAGCCAGGATTGAGAAGTTGGAGGCCAATGAAAAGAAACAACAGGAAGTTTTGCTGGCAGCCCAGAAGGAGATTTCAGAGTTGAAGCTTAGGTCTGGTTTGAAGAGGTCAAAGGACCAGGACAGGCACAAGAAGCTGACCACTGCTATTGCCATCAGAAACCTTCTTATCAGAAACATCACAGAGCACCCAGCTGGTCCTGTAACTGAAGCGCTTTTGAAGGAGGTTAAGGAGGATGAGTTTGGATTAGATGTTTGACTTCTTTGCTTGTTGTTATTTCCATTTCATGTACTTTTCTTTTTATGTTGTATTTTGACCCCTCAGGGGCATGTGTTGTAAAAACAAACTATGTATGATCCACCATGTGTAATATATTTGTCAGTTTGTTTCATTGAGTTTCTTTTCTCCAGCAACATCAAAGCATTGTCCGCAGGGTCTGGAAAGGTCAAAACCAAGAGCCAAGCCGGATACCTTGGAAAATAAATAAGCATACTGCATTGCATACTAACTTTTGTTTTATTTTGTAGGGTTTTGTTTTGTTTGTTACTAACTCTGTTGTGATTCAGGAATTATTGCTCGCCGTCGGGTGTTCCCTCTCAACCGTCCGCACCGGTATCCTACTCGCAACAATCTTCCTGGTATCCAAATGGATCAAGTACAGCAAGATCTGACAGAGGTCAGAACTCAGATGGCTAATGAAAGGCTGGAGATGAGAAACCAAATGACCCAATTCATGGAGGTAATGAATGGCTTGGCCCAAAGTCAAGAAAGATTGAGGGCATTGGTAGAAAGACAAACCCCGGAAGAACCTCATCTGGGAACTGGAGGAACAAGTAACAATGAAAGGGGTCAGCCTCATGTTAACCCACCAGTATATGGGCCTCATCTACATCCAGAAGTCAACATCCCGGCTAATGTGCAAGGAAATACTACTGGGGGGGATCTTACAAGAAGACCCCCAAGAGGAGCAATTCACTGTAATGGGAGCTGGGGATGAAGTCTATGATAGGAGACTTGATGAAATTGCTGAGAAGTTGAGATCTCTGGAGTCTCAAAATTCCCTGGGTTTTGATGTAATGGATATGGGGTTAGTGGATGGGGTAAGGATTCCCCACAAGTTTAAACCCCCGTGCTTCGAGAAGTACAATGGCACTTCTTGTCCACGAACTCACTTACAGTCCTTTCTGGGGAGACTTAAGGCATACACCATGGACGAAAAAATGTGGATGTTTTACTTTGAAGACAGTTTGACTGGGGCTTCAAGGGAGTGGTATTCACACTTGACCAGAGCTACTATCAGATGCTGGAAAGACCTAGCTGAAGCCTTCATAAGGCAGTCTCAATACAATCTGGACATGGCTCCTAACAGGACCCTCTTGATGGGAATGTCTCAATCCTCCAGAGAAAGCTTCAGGGAATATGCCCAGAGGTGGAGACAGCTTGCTGCTGCTGTCCAGCCACCCATGTCGGAAAGAGAAATGGCCGACATGTTTATGAATACTCTGCAAGGAACATATATTGATAGGCTAGCTGCCTTTTCTTCCACCAGCTTCGCAGACGTAGTTATAGCTGGGGAAAGAATTGAAAGCCTTCTGAAGATGGGTAAGATTTCTGATAATGGTGCAAGTTCGTCCAGTAATCCCAGGAAGCCTTTTGTGGGACCTAGAAGGACCGGCGAGACAAATGCCATTCATGCTAGTAGGGGAAGACCTCAGTATGTCCACAGGTCAGTAGCAGCTGTCACTATTCCAACTCCGATTCCTCAGCAACCAGCATATCAACAACCACAACAACCCCACTATCAACAGCAAGTTCAGTATCCGCCTCAAAGAGCCTACAACAACAGCAACATCAATCAACAACAAAGACCCTTTCAGCAAAGACCATCACAGGCAAATAGGGTAATTGACCCTATCCCTATGCCTTATGCTGCCTTATTGCCACAACTCCTGAAACTCAACTTGGTTGAATTAAGGACATTGGCACCACCAGATCCCTCTAATCTCCCAAGAAATTATGATGTCAACGCCAGATGTGCTTTCCACTCCAATGCACCTGGCCACAATACGGAGAAGTGCAGGGCCTTGCAAATGAAGGTGCAAGATCTGGTGGATTCTAAAGCCCTCGACTTTGCACCCCCTCCAAGTGTCACCAAGAATCCCATGCCCAATCATGGAGAACCAAGAATTAATGCCATTGAGGAAGACAAGCCATCTTTCTTAATCACTAGTATTGGACAGATTCGGACACCTCTGGTCGAAATTAAAGCTCAGCTTCTAGAGTGCCAGATGTTCCCCGGGTGTGAGCTCGGTTGTGGGTATTGCAACATTTCGGTTAACGGGTGTGATAACTTGAGAAGCGGCATAGACGGTCTTATCAAAAGTGGTATACTTCAGATCTCAACAACGGTGCCTACAAATCCAGCAAATCCTTTGACAACAATTCCTGATGCCTCTACAACTGCAACAACAATCATTCTGACTAATTCATCAATTTCATCAACAATGGCTCCGTCCATCACTTCAGCAAATAAGATTTCAACAACCATTTCTTCTACAACATCAGCATCCCTTTTATCAGCAGAATCTTCTACAACGCCAACAGAAATTAATGAAGATATCTCAGCAGTCACCATCTACTATGATCCATCAGATGTTCCTCCAAACAATAATTTCCAACAACAAGCAGTGGCACTTCCTGCCAGGTCACCAGTCACCATTTACTACGATCCGCACACCATTTCAGTACCTTCCTCTGCAGCAGTCAGTCCAGTTACCATCACGGTGCCTGGACCAGTTCCATATGAAAGCAGTAATGCCATACCTTGGCATTATGGCTCTGACCTCTACTGCAACGGGGAGAAAATCACTTTGGATTCTTCAACTTCTTCTCCACAGATCGATAATGTTGGGGGAGGCGGAGGCTTCACCAGAAGCGGACGCCTTTTTGCCTTACAATTGCAAAGACCTAATGCCGAAGCAGAAGCTGCTGCCAAAGCAAAGGGGAAGAGTGTGATATCTGAAGAACCAATTGTCAAAGAAACTCAGAAGACATCTTTTGAGCAAGATGTAGATGAGTTCATGAGAATTATAAAGAGAAGTGATTACAAAGTGGTGGATCAGCTTCACCAAACTCCCTCAAAAATCTCCATATTATCCCTGTTGATGTGTTCTGAAGCTCACAGGAACGCATTATTGAAAGTCTTGCATGCAACATACGTGCCAGAAGAGATCACTATTAATCAGCTAGAAACTGTGGTAGCAAATGTCAACACCAGTCATGGATTGGGCTTTACCAATGCTGACTTAACAACTGAGGGACGTAACCACAACAAGGCTTTACACATCACTCTAGAATGCAAGGGTGCTGTTCTATCCCATGTACTGGTGGACATTGGGTCTTCACTCAATGTTCTACCAAAGAAAGCCTTGGTGAAGCTGGAGTATGATGGCTTGGCACTGTGACCGAGTAATTTGGTGGTGAGAGCATTTGATGGCTCTAAAAGATCAGTGCTAGGGGAGATTGATCTGCCTGTGATGATTGGCCCGCAGACTTTTAAAATTACCTTCTATGTGATGGACATTCAGACGGCCTACAGCTGTTTGTTGGGTAGACCTTGGATCCATGCCGCTGGCACTGTTACGTCTACCCTTCACCAGAAGCTGAAATTCGAGTGGGAAGGCTAGATCATCACCATCTGTGTTGAAGAAGACATCTTTGTTAGCCATCTGGCTACGTATAAGTATATTGAGATGGATGGAGAGATCCATGAAACCATGAGCCAGGGATTTGAGGCCCTGAACATAAATGAAGCATCTGTTGTACTGGGAACCTCCACGACGTCTTATCAGCAAGCCAGGAAGGTTGTTGAAGAGGGGACTGCCCAAGGCTGGGGCAAGCTGCTGCCCGTGGAGAAGAAAGAGGACAGATTTGGGTTGGGTTACAAACCAACTCAACAAGATCAATCAGAGGCTGCTAAGAAGCCCAACTTTGTCAGCGGGGGAATGCTCACCCCAGATGCAGTGAACAACTTGGAAGACGAGGATGAAAGCGACCGCAACCTGGAGAGCTGGATACGTCCAAGGATCCCGGGGAGCCAAGTCCTTAACTGGTCTTCCCAGGAAATAATAAGGGTTACTCCTGCAGAGTAATTATTATTTCGTGTATTTTTAAGCATGCATCAAGTCTTGCATCTTGCCTAAGATGACAAGACTCATTTTGTAATCGGGCCATCTTGTAATTTTGTGCAAACAGATCAATCAATGAATATCGGACATCTTTTGCAAATGAGTCTTTTTCTTTCCCGCTCACTGTTTTTCATTTTTTCTTTTTGTACAAAAATAAAATGGCAATGTTTTCCAAAATGATAAGCTTCATTTCACTTTTTCTAAACAAGATTAAAATTGATCATTAAAATGAACAATCTGAACCCTTGCAGAGAGTGCCTTTCAGATTACACCGACAACAGCACTGTTATGACTTCGTATGACTTTGACAATCCAATCAATCAAGTTGATGAAGGGGTTGAGGAAGACTATGAGATGCCTGAAGAGCTAGCCAGGTTGTTAAGGCAAGAGGAGAAGGTTATTACTCCTCACCAGGAGGAGATTGAAACGGTTAATCTTGGTACGGAAGAAGACGTGAAAGAGGTTAAAATTGGGGCCTGCTTACAAGATTCAGTAAAAGAGCAACTGATTGATATGCTTCGGGAGTACGTGGATGTCTTTGCTTGGTCTTACCAGGATATGCCAGGGTTGGACACCGATATTGTCATGCACAAGCTGCCTTTGAAAGAGGACTGCCCACCGGTAAAACAGAAGTTGTGCCGTACTCGCCCAGATATGGCAATGAAGATTAAAGAAGAGGTACAAAAGAAGTGGGACGCCGGTTTCCTTGCTGTAACTAGCTATCCGCCGTGGGTTTCTAATATTGTACCTGTGCCTAAGAAAGACGGCAAAGTGAGAATGTGTGTGGACTACCGGGATCTGAACAGAGCCAACCCCAAAGATGACTTCCCTTTACCTCACATTGATGTATTGGTTGATAATACGGCTCAGTTCTCGGTGTTCTCCTTCATGGACGGATTTTCAGGATATAATCAGATCAATATTTCACCTGAAGACATGGAGAAGACAACTTTCATCACACCCTGGGGTACGTTCTGTTATAAGGTGATGCCATTCGGGCTGAAGAATGTTGGTGCAACTTATCAACGGGCTATGGTAACATTATTCCATGACATGATCCACAAAGAAATTGAATGTTATGTGGATGACATGATTGCCAAGTCCCTCACAGAAGAAGACCACCTGGTAAATCTGTTGAAGCTATTCAAGCGTCTGAGGAAGTACCAATTGAAGTTAAACCCCAACAAATGCACATTCGGGGTACGTTCCGGTAAACTGCTGGGATTTATTGTGAGTGAGAAAGGGATTGAAGTTGACCCTGATAAAGTTAAAGCCATTCAAGAAATGCCTGCATCGAAGACTGAAAAAGAAGTTCGGGGGTTTCTGGGTAGATTGAACTACATTTCAAGGTTCATATCTCACCTTACAGCAACCTGTGAGCCTTTGTTCAAGCTGTTGAGAAAAGAACAAACGGTCAGGTGGAACGAAGACTGCCAGAGGGCTTTTGACAAAATCAAGGAATACTTACAAGAGCCTCCAATCCTTATGCCTCCAGTTGAAGGAAGACCTCTAATCATGTACTTGACAGTATTAGAAGAGTCAATGGGGTGTGTGATGGGCCAGCATGACAAGTCTGGTCGAAAAGAGTATGCAATATACTACCTAAGCAAAAAGTTTACCGACTGTGAACAACGTTATTCACTGCTCGAGAAAACTTGTTATGCTTTAGCGTGGGCTGCTCGCCGACTGAGACAGTATATGTTGACCCACACTACTTTATTGATATCAAAGATGGACCCAGTTAAGTACATTTTTGAGAAGTCGGCACTTACCGGACGGGTTGCAAGATGGCAAATGATCCTCACAGAATATGACATTCAATACACATCCCAAAAGGCCATCAAAGGCAGTGTGTTGTCTGATTATCTTGCTGAGCAACCCATCGATGATTACCAGCCTATGAGATTTGACTTCCCTGATGAGGACATCATGTTCATAAAAGCAAAAGATCACGAAGAGCTTGTTCACACTGAAGGGCCTGACCCGGAAGAAGAATGGACTACGATGTTTGATGGGGCTGTTAATATGAATGGCCGTGGTGTTGGTGCAGTACTCATTACACCTAAGGGGGTTCACATGCCTTTCTCGGCAAAACTCACTTTCAACTGCACTAACAACGAAGCTGAATACGAAGCTTGTATTATGGGTCTTGAGGAAGCCATTGACCTCAGGATCAAGACTTTGACTGTGTTCGGAGATTCAGCTCTGGTAATTAATCAAACCAACGGCAAATGGTACACCCACCAAGATCATCTGATACCTTACCGGGATTATACAAGAAGGTTATTGACTTTCTTCACAACAGTCAAGCTTGAGTATATCCCTAGAGACAAAAATCAGTTTGCAGATGCTCTGGCTACCATTTCATCCATGATCAAAGTTCAAGCTGCCAACTCCGTACCTCGGATCACAGTGTCCAGACTTGACAGACCGGCATATGTATTTGCAGCAGATGTTGTTAAAGATGATAAGCCTTGGTTCCATGACATTAAATGCTTCTTGGAGGATCAAACATACCCACCTGGGGCATCTTCCAATGATAAGAAGACTTTAAGAAGGCTTGATGGTAGTTTCTTTCTTAATGCTGATGGTTCCTTGTACAAGAGAAACTTTGATATGGTACTCCTCAGATGCGTCGATAGGATAGAAGCAGACTTGTTGATGCATGAAGTGCACGAAGGATCCTTTGGTACCCATGCAGGAGGGCATGCCATGGCTAAAAAGTTGTTAAGATCAGGTTATTACTGGATCACAATGGATGCCGACTGTTGTGCATATGCCATAAAATGCCATAAATGCCAGATTTATGCGGATAAAGTGCATGTGCCTCCTAATCCTTTGAATGTGATGTCTTCACCCTGGCCCTTTGCCATCTGGGGCATTGATATGATTGGCAAGATTGAACCAACTACTTCAAATGGCCACAGATTCATCCTGGTAGCCATTGACTATTTTACCAAGTGGGTGGAAGCAGCTTCCTATGCAAATGTTACAAGACAGGTGGTAGCCCGATTCCTGAAGAGAGACATCATTTGTCGGTATGGAGTGCCCGAGCGAATCATTACTGACAATGGTTCCAACTTAAACAATAAAATGATGGCAGAGCTATGACGGGACTTCAAAATCCAACACCACAATTCTTCTCCTTACAGGCCAAAGATGAATGGCGCTGTTGAGGCGGCTAATAAGAATATCAAGAAGATTGTGCAAAAGATGGTAGTCACCTATAAAGACTGGCACGAAATGCTACCGTTTGCCTTACATGGGTACCGTACGTCAATCAGAACATCCACTGGGGCAACGCCGTATCAACTTGTGTATGGTATGGAGGCAGTCCTACCTGTTGAAGTTGAATTACCCTCCTTGCGGGTACTAATGGATGTTAAACTGAATTAAGCAGAATAGGTCCGATCCCGATACGAACAGTTGAGTCTGATTGAAGAGAAGAGACTGGCTGCAATCTGTCATGGGAAGCTGTATCAGAAAAGAATGAAGAAAGCCTTCGATCAGAAAGTCAGGCTCCGAGAATACCAAGTAGGAGATCTAGTGCTGAAAAGACTCCTCCCTCCTCATACAGACCACAGGGGCAAGTGGACTCCGAACTATGAAGGGCCATTCGTAGTAAAGAAAGTTTTCTCCGGTGGAGCACTGATGCTCAGCACTAGGGATGGTGAAGACTTCTTATCCCCTGTGAATTCAGATGCAGTTAAAAAATACTTCGCATAAAAAATGACCCGCTGGACATAAAAACAGAATGTAAGTCCAGGCAAAAATAGGGCATCCTGGCGAGTCAAAAACAGAATAAAAGACTCGGGCAAAAATAAGGGAAATAAATAAAAAAATGTACACCCGCTGAGTTGAAAAGCCGCATTGGACAACTCAGGCAAAAATGGGTATCCCGATGGATTGAAAACCCGAAAGGGCGATCCATGCAAAATAAGGGAATAAGCGAACAACTGCGTTCTGAATTCGTCTGTATCACTTATAACTTGGTAGGTTTCGAAAGGTTCGAGCATCGGTCAGAATCATCCTTCTTCAGAAAGCAAGACGAGAAGAACGCCAAATGTCATACGAGTCATAGCAAAAGGGAAGCTCCTTGAAGCGTCATCAACATTGCCAACCACTTTTGTTTCCCAATTTGTAACAATCTCCTCATTTTTAGGAGATTTGATTCTTTGACTGTATCTTGCCGATTCAGGGCACTCGAATTAATAAAATCAGATTTTCAGTCATGTTTCGTCTCGTACATTTTATTTTCCTTTGCGAAAATGTCCGATGTCTTTAAGATACTGATTGCATAAATACAGATGTTTCTCTTCTAAAAAATACGTGCTTGCAGGAAATATACTTACTCCCGGGAGTGTCTAAACTCTTAGGATGGAATCCGGTGAGGGATACCTCGGGATTACTTGTGCGTTTCTCTGTCTTTTCAGGATTGCAGGTATTCAAAGCACAACATGGGGCATGAAAACTTCACCCCAGCAAGCTGGCAAATCATTATCTACTCAGGCTATCTCACAAGTAGCACCGGAGGTGCTTTCTCCCCAGCCGAGTTTCCATTTATTATTCCTCCTCGGCCAAGTACAAAAGCCAGGGAACCATCTCCCCACAGAGTTTTAACCTCTATCCAGAAGAGCAACGCATGAAGAACTCACAACAGAGTGAAGAAAGCTTCTACAAACCCCAGCTGGATCCCCAATTACAAGGATAGGTCTATCAATGACCTATTTCCCCAAGCAGAGTCATACATGACAGATCCACCAGTGGTCTCATCCCCAGCCGGGATATTCTTCAAGCAGATCAGCCAGAGATCTTCGCAGCAACGGGATCCGAATCCCGGGTCATTACCTTTTGCATAATCATAGCATTCGCATCATTATTTTCCCACACAGCGTAGCATTCCGTCTAAAACGGAGCATTACGGCAAAAATCAAACATATTGCATAATCATAAGCCATGTGTCGAGATGAACACTTGTGAATATTGGCAATCCATCAACGATATACAGGAAACTCCCCGGATTCCCCGGAAGAGAGCCAAGGCGCTTTCCCTAAGGATACAGATACCTTCTGACACCCGTCCGTGTCATATCCCCAGTAGAAAGCCAAAGCGTCCCCTTTGCACTCACCGTACAAATACATATACATACCAATTCCTTGACACCCGTCTGTGTCACCCTCCCCGGCACAGTTACCTAAACACTTTGTAAATCATATATATTTGTTTATAATACATGCTCTCCCCAGCAAGATAGACACTCGTCCGTGTCTTACTCTTTACTCATACAGATACTCGTCCGTATCTTGTATACACCACTCCTCCCCTCAGATTCGACACTCGTCCGTGTTCTTTGTTAACCAGTTGGTACTCGTCCGTATCATCATCTCTGAACATGCGTCAGCGTTTGTTTCTACTGATACTCGTTCGTATCATAGTCTTAAGGATGCTCGTCCGCATCTTTAATCTATACGCCGTGTCAAACACTTAGGTCTTCTTGAATTTAGACACTCGCCTGTGTCTATTGTTCCCCAGAAGAGTCCCCTCAGATCCGACACTCGTCTGTGTTCTTTGTTAACCAGTTGATACTCGTCCGTATCATCATCTCTGAACATGTGTCAGTGTTTGTTTCTACCCGATACTCGTCCGTATCATAGTCTTAAGGATGCTCGTCCGCATCTCTAGTCTATACACAGTACCCAAACAATTATACCTCTCATTTCTTGGATGTAGACACTCGTCCGTGTTTACTTTTCCCCAGCAAGATCCCCAACGAAACTTGTTAAAATATTTCTTTTCTATCTGACATTCGTCCTATGTCATGATACCTTTTCGGCAGCCGTACCCTGCCAGGTGATCGTCCTTCACCTTTTTGATGATCTTCCTTCATCACCACCAGTGGAGTCTCTATTCATTAGAACCTCTTCCTATCCGACATTCGTCCTATGTCACAATGTTTTTAGCAGCCGTCCCCTGCTAGGTGATCGTGCTTCACCTCTTGATGATCGTCCTTCATCATATCATCTGATGGCCGTCCCCATCGTTGATTCTGTTACCTGACATTCGTCCTATGTCATGATACCCCCAGAGCAGCCATACCCTGCTAGGTGATCGTCCTTCACCTCTTGATGATCGTCCTTCATCATGCTTATCCGATGGTCGTCCCCATCGTCGACCTTTCTATCCGGCATTCGTCCTATGCCACGATATTTTCGGCAGCCGTACCCTGCCAGGTGATCGTCCTTCACCTTAGGTGATCATCCCTCATCTTATCCCCAACAGAGCAGCCGTCCCCTGCTAGGTGATCGTCCTTCACCTTTGATGACCGTACCTCATCATTTATTTCATTTATGCTTTGAACTCGATGGTCGTCCCCATCATTTACTTATAATCCCCAGAGAGTCTTATAGCTTTACATGATGGCCGTCCCCATCATAATCTCTTATATCCCCAGCTTGCCGTCCATCCCCCGTCATTGTTTTATTTCCCGCATTTTCCCCAGCATGTCGGTCGTCCCCGTCATCGCTTTGTTCCCAGCAGTCGTCCTCTGCTCGACGGTCGTCTTCCGTCGCCCGCACTTTATATACATGCTTTATTTTCCTTTACAATCTATATCCCTTTTCTTCTTCATTCTGTGAGTGCAAATTTTGGACTGTCTTTTGGTATTCAACCACGAGTTACCTTGTTCGTCTGTTAAGCCGTTGCTTACATCCTACACAGCTAACTCATGTTTGAATAGGGGCAGCTGTAAACACCCCAAATTTTCCCTCACCCATTCACACCATGGCTTGTGATCTTTTCATATGCATAAGTTCAATCATACCATCTCATATTGCATATTTGATTCACTGCATTGCCTCTAAGTCATCTGCACCTAGGGTTTGTGATCTGAGCAATCCAAGAGCCATTTGAACCACTTCAAAGGTCTTAAATCACTTCAAAGGGGTCCATGTGTGTTCAATCATCATATTATACCCCCACAAAGTCTAGAAAGTCAAAGAATCACAAGAACTGAGAAAGGCATGGAAGCAGAGCCAGGTTTAACTACACAGATGACCTAAAATTAGGGTTTTGGTTTCAGAGGCCATAACTCCAAATTTTTTGGTCATTCTTGTTTCTATTGGTCTCTATATGTTATGAGGATCATGCATATCAATTTTCATGAAGAGATTCCATGGGGAAGGCATCTGATCAAGGGATGACTTCTTGAGCAAGTCAGTGTAAAATCAGGGCATCTGAGGCCCCCAATGACCAACCAAAGGGTGTTCTTCATCATTTTGAATGCGTATGATCTTTATTTGATCATAGAAGATGTTGGAAGTTCACAAAATTGAAGAATTTCAAGCCATTTGCAAAGTTGCCTTTTTGGGAAAATGACTTGTAATGGAAACTTGCCATTTTGGGAAACTTTTTCAACCCTTGATTTTTGATTCAAAAATGCTTCAAATGAGAAAACTTTGCACAAAAGTTATGGCCTTTCAAAGTTGGATAAAATCATTGAAATTTCACTTTTGCACAAAATGGGAAACTTGCAAATTCTCATGACAAGCCTTTATGTGATCTCAATATGACCTCTAATCATCACACAAACACAAGGCATGACCCAAAAATCAGTTTGGCCCAAAAGATTTCCCATTTCTATGCCTTGATTTTCAAGTAATCATAAGCCATTCTTCATGAAAGTGCAAAGAGGGATTTCTTGCAAATTGATTCTCAAAGGGGTTTGTTTGACCTCTAGCTGGTTTCAAGACTTTGCCATGACCTAATGAAGCATACCACACCAAAATTCAGCAAGAGTTCTCACATGTACATAGCCAAAAATCATGAGATGTAACAAGTTGTCAAGTTGCAAAAACCCTTCCAACTCATGATCCAAATGCTGCAGTCCTTCATGAATTATCCAAGGGCCATCCTTGACTCAAGATGAGGCAGGACAAGCCTCTAGATTTCCTCTGACCCGAGCCATGCCTAGGGTACACAATATCTTGACTTTCTTGCATTTTGCCCATACCAATCCCACAGTGACACACCAACTCTCTGCCCAACCAGAGCATGATATGTGGACATCAAGCAATCCAAAAACATACCATACACAAGCTGAACCCTCACACATTGCAGCATCCAACAAAATCTGTCAAAACCTTTCCCTCTTCGAAACACACAACACAACCATCAAACTTCAATAATTCCTTCACCAATCAACCAAAAATCATCCATAGAACAGATCCCACCCCTCACAATGATCTGAAACACAACACACAAGAACTTCATTTCCTGCTACACCAGAACTGAACCACAAAAACTAGCCACTTTCAACCCCATTCAAGTATTCCATTAGCCTCAGGAGGTTCAAAGGAGATCATTTGCACAAGAGGGAGGCTCTGAAAGCTCACTTTCGAAGGTCTCCAGCTCAGGTACAACCTAAGAACTTTTTTCTCAGAACTTCATTTTCTTGTTACAAAATGAATCTACATGTTGCACTGATCATCTAGATGTGTTTAGATTTGAAAATAAGTAAGAGATGACCATTTTATATTGCTCTAAAAGTTTGCCCGTTGTAACACCCCAAAATTTGCCCTCTTATTTATCATCAACCTCGAGCGATTCACGCTTCATTCTTGCATCATTCCGCATATCATCGCATCGCATTTGAAAAAATAAATAAGTCATTCATCGTCCTTTGCATGAGGTGTGTGGTTGATCGAGGCTTGGCAAACATTGGAGTTCGAGAGAAAATGATGTACCAAAAATAATCCACACCACTTTCAAGCTAACCCATTAAAAAGGAAGAATTCACCACTTTCCTCCCCTTTTCTTTCCGCTTTTCCTTCCACTTTCTTTCCACACTTCCTTTCATTCTTTCCATCTCATTTTTCCACTTCAATTCCACTCCATTTCCCTTGGAAACTTCCACCACCTTCCACCATCTTCTAGAGTGTTCCAAGGAATATTCCCTTTTCCAACCCTAACCCTAACTAACTTCCAAACCTAATTTTGGATCCCAAACCTAATTTTTGGGCCCCAAACCCAAACCTAGCTCCTAGCCTAGTCTCTATTTAAGCCATTTTCATCCAAACCAAAAGGGTTCCCACAATTCCAAATTTTTCACTTTTTTTCATAATCACTTTTTCTCTCTCACTTTTCATCCATTTTCCCTCCTTTCACCAAAGCTTCTTTGAATAAGCTCTTCAAGTTTCACATTGAAACTTGAAGATCTTGAAGCTTAAGCCTCCAACCTCCATTAATTGTGGATCGTAGAAGAAGAAGCTAGTGATTTTGTTGAAGATTTCGGCTTATCGGAAGTGTGCAAAGGTTCAAGCATCAAGAACGCATTTATTTTGCGGTTTCTCGGTTTTCACGGTTTTCTCTTCGATCAAGCTCCGATTTTTGCAACAATTACCGAAGCACTCCTCCGCTTCGTAGGTTGGTGATCTTAATCACTTCTTCTTTAAGTTATTCTCTTCATCTCGCCACTTTTGGCATTCTTTAATTGCTTTTTTTTCGCTTTGCTTGAAATTGTTCCGTTTCGATTATGTTTACTTGTGATTCGTGATTTTTGTTGATTTAAAAGTTTAAGGTGTTAATAGATGTAGGTGCTAGCATGTGTAAATAAGCTCAAAATAAGTAGAAATTAGTGTTAGCATGTTCCTAGGTATGTTAGGGATCATTAGAAGTGATTTTGTGGCTAAAAGCACTTATTTTAAAAGCTTTTTTTTCAATTCTGTTCAGTGTTAACCGGTTAACGCATTGGGTTAACCGGTTAACGCATGCGTTTTGCCACAAAATGCTTCTGTTTTAGGTCCGTTAACCGGTTAACCCATATGGTTAACCGGTTAACGCTGTTGAATTTTGGATTCTTAGCTTATTTGAGTGATCAATCTTGCTTCCTAGTGCCTTTAACGTTCATACATGTTTAGGTAGTGATTTTAGGGAATTTTTGAGTCCATTTCCAGTAGCTCATTCCCCCATTTCGAGTCGTTTCGACACAATTCCGTTTATGTCGCATATTATGTGTTTTTTGTGTTCTTTGTGTATGGCTTGAGTTCTTGCATATTGTTGCTATGTTCATGCATCATTAGGTATGTAATAATCATGTTGCATTCTGTTTTTACATGTTTCACATTGCATTAAATCATTTTGCATTTCATTATGTTGATGTATGTTGCATTTTGCATAATCATATATATGTGCATTTGGTGGCATTTGTTTGCATGTTTGATCATAGCATGTTATCAATTCAATTCTGAATTATGCATTGAGTTTAGCATGTTTGTTGAGCTATCATGTTGTATGTTCATAATCAATAATCATCATGTTCATATGCCATGTTCATGTGCCACATTTTGTATACTTGTTGCATAATCCACATGTGATGCATTCTTGAATAATCCTAAAAAATGTTCATGTTCTTCCATTTAGGTATGTTGATCCATGTTAAAATGCATGTTCATGTGGAAAGTAATGCATGTTTTATTGAGTTTGTGTATAAAAAATGAAAATAATCAATTCTGAATTTTGCATTTCATAGCTGTTTTTGTATATAGCTGCTGTAAAATTTGTTTGTTGTGTGCATGATGTATTTGACTCTTTACACCTACTTTTTCATGTTGCATGCTGGCTGTAAAAAGCTGGTGGGTGTTAGGCTTAGTTTCATAGCTATTTGTGTATTAGGGGCTGTAATAGGTGCTGTATTTTTGTCCTAGCTTTTTCTAGTTCCTTTAGGATTAAAATAGAGTCTAGTTTAGGTCTAAGGTGTCTTAGGATTTAATTAGGATTTAATTAATGTGTGTTTGCCTTATTCTTTTTAATAAAAATGTGCATTAACACTTGTTTTGTAGTGGGGAAGATTGAGGTAAGTTTACTCCACTTTATCCTTTATTTTTTATGCATTTCTTTTAGGCTTTTTAATTCATTTTTCCTTCCATATTTGTGATTGGTAGGATTCCCCATTGTTAGGACCAACTTATCTTCCTTAGGAAGTAAGTTGCATCCTTTTTCCTTTCTTTCTTCTCCTTTTGCTCCTTAGGATTAGAAAAACCTCACTAACCATTAGGATCTCCCTTTGTGCATAATAAATAATTTAGGGTTGTGTCTTAGTCCCCCTTAGATTTTTCCTTTTATCAACTTGAGTCATTCTCTTTCTCATCTCAAAAGAAAAGCAATAAAACACTTAATAAAAACCGAACAATCTTGTACGACACGAGACTTTGTTGCGGAGTGTTTATACGCGTCCTGTTTCGGGGCGAGGTGTAAATACTTCCCGCGATGGATAGGTCTTAGTACAAGACCGTTCACAAACAAATTCAAAACATTTCTTCTAAAAAACAACAAACCAAGAAGTCACGTCTTCTTTCTCATCTCATACTCTTCATGACTTGTCTCGACAGTTCAAACAGCGATACGGTAAACACCCTCGTGTCAGAGCCGGTAACACCTGAGCTAGAGCTATGGCAACGTCATCCTAAAAACCACAAACGAATGTAAGCCTAGGTTAGGCGAACTACGTCGACTCTGATCCTCATTATCCCGATGAGGTACGTAGGCAGCGGGGTAGGGCCCGTTCGAGCACATTCTTTATTTTCCCTACATTTCCCCCTTTCTTTTCATTCTCATTTCAGTTCATTTCTCATTTTCCATTCCCTTTATTCCAGTAGCGGTTTTATTCAGCAGTTATTTTTCTCACCCATTGAAACAAGCAAGCAAGCGTGGATCCCGTCGGGTACGACGGACGATCTGGGGTGCTAATACCTTCCCAGGTCGTAACCGACTCCCGAACCCCGATCTTTGGTTCGCAAGGCCTCGTCCTTTTCCTTCTTCCTCAGGTTTGTGCAACATTACCTTTCCCATTCATTCGGGATAAAAATGTCTGGCTGGCGACTCTACCTTTCCGCGCCACTTTCGCGTTTGTACTAGGATGAAAATCCCGGGAGCGACAGCTGGCGACTCTGCTGGGGATCGAACCCAGAATCTCTGGTTTCCCTTGTAGAGTCAATCCTAGCGCCTGTTTGGTTTTGTTTCTTTGGGTGTTTATCTGTTTGATGCTGAGTGCTTTAGTTTAGCTTTACTGTTTTTATTTACAGTTTTATTTACAGCTTTACTTTATCGCATTTATTTACCGCTTCCAGTATTTTATTTTCCATGCATCATATTATACTGGACTGTCTGGTTGTGCTGGTTTTCATTTTTTCTGTGGGTGGGAGTTACTGTGAGATAAGCCAAATACCCGGCTTGAGTGCACCATAGGATTAGCGTGGACAGACATTGTACTCTTATGGTATCTCACCATGATGGGTGGCGATGTGTTCCACACCCAGATTGCGACCGTCTTGGAACTATTCTGTGTGGGGATTACCTCACTTCAGGGTACGACCTTGATAGTTATGTGCATCTGGTGACCGATCATTGAGAACCTTAATGGAAACACCCCTCTCCAGTGATGACAGTGGCAGACCACATTTGTTGGCAAACCCACTCGCATCCGAGGGTCCATTGGGAACTCGCATAGGATGGCCTGGTTCTCTCATAGGAATTCAGTTAAAGCAAACTGTTCGTATGACGATAGTATTGTACCCTTCGGGATGAATGTACTATTGTTTCTCGATTCAGTGCTTGAAGCTGGAGACTTATGAGGGATACTTGTTTTTCCGGACTCAACTGAGACCTCCCTGAGTAGTACATAATGCCAAACCGATTCCCTGATCTGGTCATGAGCCATTTCTCGGAGATGGTGAACGTATTATTGCTATTCGGCTTTGAGAGTCCGTGATGTTGACCCGAGTAGCAATACCCGTGAGATTGGGAGGGGTTTACAGGTTTGCAGGAACCCTGGTACCTTCAGCATACCCACTTTGCCTTTGATTCAGTTTTGTGATCTGGATTTCTGTTCTTAAGTTATGGACCCCGGATCAGAGGGATGATTATTGTGATATCTGGATTTTGAGACCATGCACCGACACCAACATCAGATCATTGATCACATACCAGTGCATTGCATCACATCATCCGCATACTTGCATTCCTAACGCATGTTCATTCATTTACAGGGCTGCATATTACATCCGTGATTCCGGTTGTGGGTATTGATCTATGAGCATGGAACCCAAGAAGTGTTATTTACAACAAAAGAGCTCCTGTCTTCATCAAACTCACAAAACTGGAATCAGGGGATGGGATGCCCTAAAAATGAATCAACATGCCATAGCATTCATTTCCTGCATACCATATTCTTGTATTTTTGCAGGTTACCCAGGGTTTCTAACTTATTTGATCGTAGGCAATATAGCTGGTCAACGCATTCACCGATATCCGACCAAAAGAAACCGAGTAAGGATGGCTGATCGAGTGCAGACCGATCTCAATGAGTTCCGACAGAGGATGGATCAGTTCATGGAAATGATGACTGGCATGGCCCAGAACCAGGAGCGTCTCCGGTTGATGGTTGAGCAACCTCATGGGAATGTTAATACGGGAACACCAGCTGAGAACGTGGATGCTAACGCTGCCCGTAACGGAGAGCCTCATCCAAATAGGACCGCAACACGTAATGCAGGTTTAGAAGACAATCAAGAGGACCAGTTCACTCTACTGGATGCTGATATGGGTAACATGAATGAGATCAACAATCGCAGGTATGAAGAGCTGTCAGAGAAGATCAAGGCCATGGAATGTCAGAATTCCTTGGGTATCGATGTAACCAGTCTCGGGTTAGTGCCAGGAGTCAGAATCCCTCCAAAGTTCAAGGCACCATCGTTTGACAAGTACAACGGCAGCACGTGTCCTAGGACTCACATTCATGCGTACTTCGGAAAAATCTCGGCTCATACTGATGACGAGAAACTTTGGATGCATTTCTTCCAAGACAGTTTATCTGGAGCTTCGTTGAGCTGGTACATGAAGCTGAGTCGGGTCTCTATTCGAAGTTGGAAAGATTTAGCAGAGGCATTCCTCAAGCAGTATCAATACAATATTGATATGGCTCCGAATCGCACTCAGTTGCAGAACTTGTCTCAAGGACCTAAAGAGAGTTTTAAGCAGTATGCCCAGAGGTGGCGTGAGCTGGCCGCACAGGTTCAACCTCCCTTGCTGGATCGGGAGATGGCAGACATGTTTATGGGCACCTTGCAAGGTGTTTACTTGGATCGTCTGGCCGCCTGCCCGTCCATTGGTTTTTCTGATATCGTCATTGCTGGAGAAAGGATAGAGAATTTTCTGAAAATGGGAAAGATCCAGGATGCAAACAGTGCTAGTTCTTCTGGTGTGAGAAAACCTTTTGGCAATGGCCAAAGAAGAAGAGAAGGCGAGACGAATGCTGTGTATAGGGGCCGAGACATAAATTATTCTCAAGGTTACTACCAAACGGCTGCAGTGACTATTACTCCACAGGTTCAACAACCACGACCACAGGGTCAGCAACAACAGGTACTGAGACCGTTTCAAGAAAGAGCAAGAGCGAGAAATCGCAGACTCGACCCCGTCCCATGCCCGTATGCTGTATTGCTCCCAGAGCTGCTGAAGTTGAACCTGGTCGAGCTTCGTACCATGAGACCTCCCGCTCCTGACAATCTACCTCCGAATTTTGATGCTAACGCCAGGTGCGAATTCCATTCAGGTGCCCAGGGGCACAGTATTGAGAAATGTTGGGCCTTTCAGAACAAGGTACAGGACCTAGTTGACTCCAAGGCGATCAATTTCGCTCCTCTCCCCAATGTACTTCATAATCCGATGCCTAGTCATAATGGAACTGGTGTCACGGTCGTTCTACCAGATGGTTCACGTTAAGCTGAAGTCTTCAAGCTGACCACCCAGGACACCAGGGTATTCATGAAGCAAATAAAGCCAGCAGTATTCAAATACTCTCAGTGATGGCATTTATGTGATTGCCTTTCTTCATTGTTCGTTTTTCATCCCTATTGAGGGGAACTACGTCGCTCTGATTCTTCATTGGTCATCAGTCAATGGAGATACGTAGGCAGAAGATCGTCAGGTCTTTCCGAGCAAACTTTTGGGGCAACTTTACTCCCCAGCTTCACTCTTTCCTCCAGATGTCTCGCGTCAAAGTCAGTATAGCTAGAAGAGGAAGTGTTACTGCCATGGTTGAGCATGCAACTGCAAATTGAAGATCACAAGTCTGTGAAAAGAGCTATTGATCGTCGAAAGTATCCAAGACTGACAGGTCCAGACGGAGCCAAGCCTCCTCAACTATGGCAATATTCAGTTTCTGTACTACATTTCCATTTGTAGTTTCTTTTATGTGTTAAACATTTGTCAATGTATGAAATTTGTTTGCTTTTGAATGTTAGAAATAATAAAACTCACATGTTTTTCTTGAAGTAAATTCATTTGCATTCCCTTATAATTTTGCATATGTATATCGCAATACCAATTGTCGTGCTTAAATTCTATGAGGGAGGATGACGAAACAAAAATGCAATATCTCTGAATTGTGTGCTCTCAAGTAAGACCCTGTTGACGATGTACAGGCATTGTTTCAAATCCTAGACATTGGAGATATAAGGGAGATAGACCCTCGCTAACCCCTTGAGCCTTGAAGTAGGAGTTTCTTTTCACACAAAAAAAAAAAAAGAACCCTCACATGTAACCCAGGGGCAGGGTAGACGTCAGCTAGTCAGACCAAGCATTCAGACTTTCCTAAAGAAGTGTATTTGAAGATCCGTTGCATCCTAATATGCTAATCAAGAGGTCCAAAGACCCGAAACCACAATGGTTATCCAAGTCAAAAGGTCCAAAGATTGACAACCACAATGGTTATCCTTCGCCGACCCCAAAATGAGGCAGTCACAACCCTCGTGAAGCAATCAAGACAAGCAATGTCACGCGACTTGTTCACAATGCAAAAAAAAAAAAAAAACAGAAAAAAAAAAGAGAAGGAAAAAAGGCCCGCTAAGTCGAAACTTGAAAACAAGCGACTTAGGAAAAAGTTAGGGCATCCCGCTGGACTTCACAATCGAAGATTCACAAGAATCAGTCCAGACAAAAGTTAGGGATAAGCAAAATAACGCAAAAACGAAAGACCGAAAGGATCACCAAGAAAGATCCTCAAATAAGAACAAAGTCGTGTGGCATAAACACAAAAGATAGAGGAGTGACTGACTCTCAATAATAACCTGATTGGTGCTTGAACGGATAGCAGCAATGGTTCCTCAATCAACACGAAACCCTTATGAAAGGTGAATGCTTGTGAAAACTAGCTGAACATAGGAATGGAGAACATCACGAAGAGCGGGTGGGCACAAATAAACTTTGAGCCTATATCCTTTGTTTCTACAACCATGAACCAGGCCACGATACAACCCTTAAAAGTCCTAACTGAAACAGGGTTAAATTGAGAGCGTACTAACAAGAGACCGCGTTCCTGACTCCTATGAGTTGTGCTAAAAGACGTTTGTTGGTATTGCATGTACATACTTTCATTCAAATAAAGGTCGTATTTTAACCAGTGATTTGCTCATAAAGGTTAACGATCCGTTTTCAAAATTTCAAGATTAACATGTTTGTTGAATTAGGATTTTCATTCTAAGAATAAACATTTTCTCACTTGCATACATTTGTTGAGCATCATAAATGGTTCACATACGGAAATTCAATCCAGAAGCTCAAGCTTGCCAGGTTGAGGAGTCTAAAACTTCTGAAAGACTGTCACGTCAAGGTGCACTTATCCGAATAAAGCTTCATTGAGTAGAGATTTCCCCAGTTAGTCATGGTAAGAGCCAGCTAATCTGGGGCAGTTATGTTGAGCAATCCCTTCAAATTTCAGCTAATCTGGGGCAAGCACCTCGAGATTCAAATCTCTCCAAGAGCGAAGATTAGTCAGTCAAGAGCAAAACTATTCAAGTACTCATCCTGGGGCAGGCCACCCCAATAGTACGAGAATTCATTCTTTCCCGAAGACAGACGATCAGAAGCATTTACCCGGAGTCTAGAATACCGTGGTTACTTGTCAAGTCAACTATCTCGTTCAACACTTCTGACAGATACAAACTCATCTGCATTGACAATGGTTACTTCCTCAGCAAGGTTGTTACACTGAATCATGTAGTCGTTATGATACCTAAGAGTTTAAAGACGCCAAGTCTTTTGTAAAATCCTCTTAAAGGTAAAATCCATACAGAAGCAACTGATCCCCAGCACGAGACAATTTGAAATCTTTCCTCCTCAGCAGGACGTGTCTCGGTGTTGTCATCACCAACAGGTCTAAGGCAATTCCTATTCCCCTAGAAGATTTCAGATACATCATTCTCCTCCCCAGCAGATCCATAAGAGTGGATATTCCTCAATAGTCCGAGTATCCCCGGGCACGGCCCTCAAATCTAAAAGTCCAATTTATTTTTGGCAAAGGTGATAATTCGGGACAGATGAATTATTCACGCTCCTCTCCAACAGAGATGTCATCCCCACAGGGCTACTTGATATTGAATTCGCGATCATTGTGTTTCCCCACAGAGTCAACAGAGACTTATCACTTCCGCGTCAGGAATTTCTTTTACAAGTCACCAGTTCATCAACAATACTCAAGACATAATATCCCCAGTGTCATGGGGCAATATACCATGCAATTCCATATGCAAAGTCCAGCCGCAGACTGGCCAAAGTCCATCTTCGGGTGGCAAATTTCAAAGTCCAGCCGCAGACTGGCCAAAGTCCATCTTCGGGTGGCAAGCTTCAAAGTCCAGCCGCAGACTGGCCAAAGTCCATCTTCGGGTGGCAAATCTCTAAAGTCCACCCGCAGTGTGGCAAACCTCTAAAGTCTCCCGTAGTGAGCAAAAGTCTCCCGTAGTGAGCAAAAGTCTCCCGTAGTGAGCAAAAGTCTCCCGTAGTGAGCAAAAGTCTCCCGTAGTGAGCAAAAGTCTCCCGTAGTGAGCAAAAGTCCAGCCGTAGACTGGCCAAAGTCCATCTTCGGGTGGCAAATTTCAAAAGTCTCCCGTAATGAGCAAAAGTCCATCCTCAGGGTGGCATCATATCCAAAGTCCACCCGCAGTGTGGCAACGTATTTTGAAGTCCAACCGCAGATTGGCGAAAGTCCATCCTCAGGGTGGCATCATTTCCAAAGTCCACCCGCAGCGTGGCAGGTTTCAGAAGTCCACCCGCAGTGTGGCAAACCTTCAAAGTCCACCCGCAGTGTGGCAAGTTATTCAGCAATCCACCCGCAGTGTGGTAAAGTATCTGAAGTCCAACCGCAGATTGGCAAAAGTCCATCCGCAGCGTGGCAATCTCAAAAGTCCACCCGCAGAGTGGCAATGTATTTTGAAGTCCACCCACAGTGTGGTAAGCCAGTAGCCTTCTGGCATCACTCAAAAGGCATCCCCCGTTCATGATTCTCACCATTATAATTATATCCAAGCGGAGTTTGTTTGGTTGAGCTTATTTCTCTGTTCTTCCAGTGCGAGTGCAAATTTTCGGGTTGTTTTAGTATTCAATCCCTGCATACTTCGAACGTCTGAAAGCAGCTGCTGTCATCCATTCAAGTCTACAGTGATTGAATAGGGGCAGCTGTAACACCCCAAAATTTGCCCTCTTATTTATCATCAACCTCGAGCGATTCACGCTTCATTCTTGCATCATTCCGCATATCATCGCATCGCATTTGAAAAAATAAATAAGTCATTCATCGTCCTTTGCATGAGGTGTGTGGTTGATCGAGGCTTGGCAAACATTGGAGTTCGAGAGAAAATGATGTACCAAAAATAATCCACACCACTTTCAAGCTAACCCATTAAAAAGGAAGAATTCACCACTTTCCTCCCCTTTTCTTTCCGCTTTTCCTTCCACTTTCTTTCCACACTTCCTTTCATTCTTTCCATCTCATTTTTCCACTTCAATTCCACTCCATTTCCCTTGGAAACTTCCACCACCTTCCACCATCTTCTAGAGTGTTCCAAGGAATATTCCCTTTTCCAACCCTAACCCTAACTAACTTCCAAACCTAATTTTGGATCCCAAACCTAATTTTTGGGCCCCAAACCCAAACCTAGCTCCTAGCCTAGTCTCTATTTAAGCCATTTTCATCCAAACCAAAAGGGTTCCCACAATTCCAAATTTTTCACTTTTTTTCATAATCACTTTTTCTCTCTCACTTTTCATCCATTTTCCCTCCTTTCACCAAAGCTTCTTTGAATAAGCTCTTCAAGTTTCACATTGAAACTTGAAGATCTTGAAGCTTAAGCCTCCAACCTCCATTAATTGTGGATCGTAGAAGAAGAAGCTAGTGATTTTGTTGAAGATTTCGGCTTATCGGAAGTGTGCAAAGGTTCAAGCATCAAGAACGCATTTATTTTGCGGTTTCTCGGTTTTCACGGTTTTCTCTTCGATCAAGCTCCGATTTTTGCAACAATTACCGAAGCACTCCTCCGCTTCGTAGGTTGGTGATCTTAATCACTTCTTCTTTAAGTTATTCTCTTCATCTCGCCACTTTTGGCATTCTTTAATTGCTTTTTTTTCGCTTTGCTTGAAATTGTTCCGTTTCGATTATGTTTACTTGTGATTCGTGATTTTTGTTGATTTAAAAGTTTAAGGTGTTAATAGATGTAGGTGCTAGCATGTGTAAATAAGCTCAAAATAAGTAGAAATTAGTGTTAGCATGTTCCTAGGTATGTTAGGGATCATTAGAAGTGATTTTGTGGCTAAAAGCACTTATTTTAAAAGCTTTTTTTTCAATTCTGTTCAGTGTTAACCGGTTAACGCATTGGGTTAACCGGTTAACGCATGCGTTTTGCCACAAAATGCTTCTGTTTTAGGTCCGTTAACCGGTTAACCCATATGGTTAACCGGTTAACGCTGTTGAATTTTGGATTCTTAGCTTATTTGAGTGATCAATCTTGCTTCCTAGTGCCTTTAACGTTCATACATGTTTAGGTAGTGATTTTAGGGAATTTTTGAGTCCATTTCCAGTAGCTCATTCCCCCATTTCGAGTCGTTTCGACACAATTCCGTTTATGTCGCATATTATGTGTTTTTTGTGTTCTTTGTGTATGGCTTGAGTTCTTGCATATTGTTGCTATGTTCATGCATCATTAGGTATGTAATAATCATGTTGCATTCTGTTTTTACATGTTTCACATTGCATTAAATCATTTTGCATTTCATTATGTTGATGTATGTTGCATTTTGCATAATCATATATATGTGCATTTGGTGGCATTTGTTTGCATGTTTGATCATAGCATGTTATCAATTCAATTCTGAATTATGCATTGAGTTTAGCATGTTTGTTGAGCTATCATGTTGTATGTTCATAATCAATAATCATCATGTTCATATGCCATGTTCATGTGCCACATTTTGTATACTTGTTGCATAATCCACATGTGATGCATTCTTGAATAATCCTAAAAAATGTTCATGTTCTTCCATTTAGGTATGTTGATCCATGTTAAAATGCATGTTCATGTGGAAAGTAATGCATGTTTTATTGAGTTTGTGTATAAAAAATGAAAATAATCAATTCTGAATTTTGCATTTCATAGCTGTTTTTGTATATAGCTGCTGTAAAATTTGTTTGTTGTGTGCATGATGTATTTGACTCTTTACACCTACTTTTTCATGTTGCATGCTGGCTGTAAAAAGCTGGTGGGTGTTAGGCTTAGTTTCATAGCTATTTGTGTATTAGGGGCTGTAATAGGTGCTGTATTTTTGTCCTAGCTTTTTCTAGTTCCTTTAGGATTAAAATAGAGTCTAGTTTAGGTCTAAGGTGTCTTAGGATTTAATTAGGATTTAATTAATGTGTGTTTGCCTTATTCTTTTTAATAAAAATGTGCATTAACACTTGTTTTGTAGTGGGGAAGATTGAGGTAAGTTTACTCCACTTTATCCTTTATTTTTTATGCATTTCTTTTAGGCTTTTTAATTCATTTTTCCTTCCATATTTGTGATTGGTAGGATTCCCCATTGTTAGGACCAACTTATCTTCCTTAGGAAGTAAGTTGCATCCTTTTTCCTTTCTTTCTTCTCCTTTTGCTCCTTAGGATTAGAAAAACCTCACTAACCATTAGGATCTCCCTTTGTGCATAATAAATAATTTAGGGTTGTGTCTTAGTCCCCCTTAGATTTTTCCTTTTATCAACTTGAGTCATTCTCTTTCTCATCTCAAAAGAAAAGCAATAAAACACTTAATAAAAACCGAACAATCTTGTACGACACGAGACTTTGTTGCGGAGTGTTTATACGCGTCCTGTTTCGGGGCGAGGTGTAAATACTTCCCGCGATGGATAGGTCTTAGTACAAGACCGTTCACAAACAAATTCAAAACATTTCTTCTAAAAAACAACAAACCAAGAAGTCACGTCTTCTTTCTCATCTCATACTCTTCATGACTTGTCTCGACAGTTCAAACAGCGATACGGTAAACACCCTCGTGTCAGAGCCGGTAACACCTGAGCTAGAGCTATGGCAACGTCATCCTAAAAACCACAAACGAATGTAAGCCTAGGTTAGGCGAACTACGTCGACTCTGATCCTCATTATCCCGATGAGGTACGTAGGCAGCGGGGTAGGGCCCGTTCGAGCACATTCTTTATTTTCCCTACATTTCCCCCTTTCTTTTCATTCTCATTTCAGTTCATTTCTCATTTTCCATTCCCTTTATTCCAGTAGCGGTTTTATTCAGCAGTTATTTTTCTCACCCATTGAAACAAGCAAGCAAGCGTGGATCCCGTCGGGTACGACGGACGATCTGGGGTGCTAATACCTTCCCAGGTCGTAACCGACTCCCGAACCCCGATCTTTGGTTCGCAAGGCCTCGTCCTTTTCCTTCTTCCTCAGGTTTGTGCAACATTACCTTTCCCATTCATTCGGGATAAAAATGTCTGGCTGGCGACTCTACCTTTCCGCGCCACTTTCGCGTTTGTACTAGGATGAAAATCCCGGGAGCGACACCCGTGTTTCATGTTTTCCTTCGATTCAGGGTTGTGAGTGAAAATAAATGGATTTGGGATGAGGGGTTAGGTTTAGATTGATGAGAGGTTTGTTTTGGTGGAAGAAATTTCATGTTTAGTGACCTGTAGAAGATTTTAGGGTTTGTGCTCGCCGGGGAAGATGACCGGAACCACTGTTCCGGTCACCTGAAGTTCATTAGCCCTAATTGCGTCATTAATGAAACTTTGAATGTGGACCGTAGATGCATTTGACTTAGTTTGACTCCCGCGTGAATGAGTGGACAGGATTGGTCATTAAAACCCTAATCTTTGTTTAATTAATTAAAATCAGTTTAATTAATTTATAAAACCAAATTAGCCAGATTTGAATCTGGGCCTTTGGATCTGGCGCGCAGTCAACCAGTCCAAGCCCAGATCAAATCCTGGCCATCCTTTTGAATTACTTTCATTATTTTCATTTTTAAATTCATTTTCTTTTCATTTTATTTATACATTTTATTTTAAATAGCAAAATACCTTTAAAAATTATGAAATTTTTTGTCAAAGATTTCATTAATTTTTAAAACCCAAAAATATTTTTATTTTTATTTTTTTCACTGAAAATTATTTTTAAATCATTTAAATGTTTATTTTTAATTAGTTAATGGAAATTAATTAATTAAAAATACATTTAGGTATTTAAAAATCACAAAAAAATTCACATAGCATTTAGAAACATTTGGAAACATTGTTCAACCCTCAAACCAAATTTCTTTTTTGTTCTTGATGCCTTTTGATCATTTTCATTGGATTTAATTTCATTTCAAGGCAATATTTTGTGTCAAACTTCAAAAAATTCTTTCTGCCTAACCATTGAGGGTTGAATGATGATTCTTCTTGCATTGCACTCTTCATAGCATGTTGTTTATAGGATAAAATTGGTTTGAATTGATCTTGCATTTTCAATTTGTTTAGCATTTTTCTTGATGAAGTACCCCAAAACCCTAGCAATCTTAGGAAATTCATAACTTTCACTAGGTTAAGAGTTGGATGCTATCCTTTGGGAAGTGAGTTTGTATAGGTTTAGGGTATCTTTGATTGCATTTTCAAATTTTTATCATGTCATTTGCTTCTGGTTTTGTATTTTTGCTTTGCATGATGGATATAACCCTAATTTGTGCTTTCCTTTGCATCCATTTTTCATTTGCTTGCATCCAATGACTTGCCATGACATTTTGTGCATCAACTTGATTCATAATACATCTTAAGACATATTAGAATCATGTTTTATCATTGCATCTTTCATTTGCCATGTTATATGTTCCTTGAATTTCATAACTTTTCATGTATGTTCATGGTTCAATGCATGCCTCATTTGCATCATTATGTTTGTCTGATCATTCCCATGTCTTACATCATGTTTGTATCATCTCTTAGCATCATTAACATCATAATTATGCTTCTGGTTGTGGTTTGCATCATGACTTTGCACCTCATTTGCATTGCATTTCATTTTCTTATTGCTAACTTTGCAGGTGGTAAGTTGTTTTGAGAAGTGAATTTGCCTTCACTTCTCACAATCTCTTCTCATTCCTTTCTTGCATCATTGCTGCATTTTGTATTTGTTTTAGAGTGAGCTTGCTCATTCATGTTCATCTCTTACTTTCTTTTTCAAGCAACTTGACTTCTTAAATGAAGCAAGTTGTTTTGCTTTTCCTTGCTCCTTTCATCTGCTTCCTTCCTGGTGGTTTCTCTGAAGATCTTTCTTTTGCAAGCCTCATAAACCCTAGGAACATCCAAGCATGATAATAATTAGGGTTTGATTAGTCCCCCATTTAGCTTTTACCTTTGTGTCATCATTGAGTCTTCTCTTCTCACCTCATAATCAAGGACTAAACCCTAAAGGCTTTAAGGCTTTGTGATTAAGCTTATGCCTGCATCCTTCTATTAGGATGGAGTGTATAACTTTAATCCTAAGTGTTAAACCCTTAATGTGTTTAAATCCTTTAATCAATCCATCTAATAATCATCAAGACATCAAACTTGTAACTTAGGCCTTGCATTAGGGTTCTATTTCTTCCTTAATTGGTTAAGAAGGACTAACCCTAGTGTTAATGGACAAGTCCCCCTCAAGTTGTCTTACAAACAATAAAAATCATTTCTTCATCTTATCATTAACTAAAATCCATCTAATAAAGGCTTTGTTTTGTCATGAAGTTAATCCCTAATCATGGATTAAGTTGAGGTATCTTCCTCAACTTAAATGTTCTCATCTTTTATCCTTCTATTAGGATGGTGTAATGAGTCCATTAAATCTTTGATTATGGCTTAATCTCATTACTTAACACTAAACAAAAACAACAAAAACATCTAAATAATCACAAGTAGGTTAATGATCTTAATCCTACACCATGGTGATTAAGTGTGAGATGTTGACTTCACACTTAAGGTATTCTCATTACCCCTAATCAGAGGGAGGATGTGATGAGTTTACTAATCCATTGGTTTAGGCTTAAGCTCATTTTCTTATAACAAATTTCCAAAAGCAATAAAAGACTGAAAACTCAAAAACAAACAATAATCGTCTCCTCCAGGATTCTTTTCTCATCTCATTCACTCACAAATGAGAACTTGCTTCTTCCGTCTAATGCAAGACAGTTTGCACCTGAGCCAGACAGGTCATACACTTGAGCATAGGCAAGCAAGCAGTTCACAGGTCAATTCACCTTTCAGTCTCTTTGAGTCGAACTACGGTGTTCTGACTTCCTCATTGCACGAGAGGATACGTAGGCATAAATTAACAGTTATCGAACAAAAGTCTCTGTATATTCCCCCTCCTCCAGCATTATTCTTTAAGCCTCATGGTCTTGAGCATTTCCCTCTTGTTCTTACACTGACACTGTCTATACATTTCACATTTGTTATACACTGACACTTGCATTCTTTCCAGCTTTGATACACAAATTGCACTGACACTACCCCTTTAAAAAACAAATCTTTTAAGCGTGGATCCCGTCGAGTACGGCGGAAAATCTGGGTGCTAATACCTTCCCAGGTTGTAACCAACCCCCTTTCTCAGTCTCTCTGGTTCGCGACCATCTTATCCATATCTTTCTAGGTCTATGCAGCATTACCTTTCCTCCGGGATAAAAATGCCTAGCTGGCGACTCTTGTCTTTCTGAGTTTACCTTTGTGTGTTCTCTTCCTCTTTCGCCGACCGTTCGCGTCTGTACCCCTTCTGACCCGGGCCTCATTTGGTGGGAGCGACATGGGTGCACCATCTGATATCATCTGAAGTCAAAGCAATGAGCCTCTTAGCCCAATTCTTCTGCTGATGGGGATTCAAGAAAGCATATGATTTGGGCACGTGTCTGAGCAGCCAGGTGTAAAACAAAGGATCACAACATCTTACCAACTTCCCCCTTTGTTTCTCATTCCTCTGATGGATGGAATAATAGAAATCTCCCAGTAATGTAGGTACTGGGTTCTTCAGGAGAAACAAATGGATGGCATTACTGCTGACAAATTTGGGCTTATCTGCAAATAGTATAGCCCCATATATGTTGAGGGCAAACAGTGCACAGACTGCCCTCAATTCTCCTAATGAAGCCTTCAAGATAGCCTGAGAAATCAAGAAGTCCAAGTGCAAACTAGGGATCCCAGCCTTTGTTGTCATACTTTGCTCAATCAGGGCAGGCTCCAAGTACAGTGCCCTTGTCATCTCTTCATTCCTAGGAGAAGTCAATTATGGGTTGAAGGGCATTCCACCTCTGACAGGTACTCCAATCAAAAAAGAGAATTCTTCCAGTAGAGGCCATAACTGGAAGTTTGGAAATGTGAAGCATCTCAGAGGAGGTTCATAGAACTGCAAGCATGTGTGGATCATGCTCCTCTGAGAGGGGTCAAGGTCCATAACCATATCCAGGATACCTCCATAGTGCTCTCTAAATAGTGGGATGTGGTCAGGTGTGATGAGTGACTGGACCTGCCTGATGCCAGTCAACACAGGCTCAAAAAAGTGGTAGGATATGTTGCTTTTCTTGGGAGTAGTCATGAGTACTGATGAAGAAGCTGAAGATGAGTGTTGATGAAGATCACAGACTAAGACTGGAGATAAGTCTATGATAGACTGATGCTGGTGAGGGTGGAGATAACTGAAGTAGATAACTGATGGAGATAGCTGAAGCAGAGGTCTATGCAGATGAAGGGGTCAAAACCATAACCAAGATACAATGAAGTGGATACCCTGAAAAGCAAATAAACAAATGTTAAATGATGCAATGATGAATATGCCAATGATATGCAAGGTTTTATGATCAAGCTGGATCTGATTATCTATCTTGATAAATAAGGCCCATGTATGTTCAAGAAGTCTAGACAGAGGTTTGAGAAATCCAGTAACCAGGGTGGGGGACTCAAATAAAGAGTCACATGTCCAGGGTTAATCACAAGAACTGTCCAAAGTGGAGTACTCTTAAACAAAACAGTAACAGGGTATGATGTGGCCATGGGTTCCTACAAACCTGTAAACAACCCAGCCCCCCTCACATGTAGTGCTCTAGAACAAGGATCCTCAGACTTGGATCAGTTATGAGAAGTGTAAACACTTTTAACCCAAAGGTACAGTGTTTACAATAACCATAAAAGATCCTCCTCTAATTCACCTCAGCTTCTGAAGGTCATAATAAAGGTCATTCAGACTTAGCAGGCTTCCCAGATAGCCCTTAGTACTATAGGAAATCTGTAGCACAGAGTTCTCAAGGAGAAACCCACATCTGAACCGTGTTTCATATTCCCGCACCAGACCGAAATGGAATGGGAAAGAACATGAACCACTCTAGCCTAGGTGTCACTCAGGTCCCAGGTATAGGACCTTAAACTCTCAATGGAACCCCACCCACCAAAACAGAAAACCAGATCCAGCACAGTGACAATGACAGTATGAAATATGAATAAGACTGTAAAGAAAGCAATCAATAAAGTTGTACATAAAGCAGTAAGTAAAGCAAAATAAATAACACACATAGCACATAACACCCCAGTAAACACAAATCAAACAAGCGCTAGGAGGAACCCACAAAAAGAACCAGAAGCCCTGGTTGAAATATAAGGGTCCCCAGCAGAGTCACCAAGTAGTCGCTCCCACCAAATGACACCTGGTCAGAAGGGGTACAGACGCGAACGGTCGGCGAAAAGGAAGAGAACACACAAGGGTGAACTGAAAAGAAAAGAGTCGCCAGCTAGGCATTTTTATCCCGAGGGAAAGGTAATGCTGCATAAACCTAGAAAGATATGGATAAGACGGTTGCGAACCAGAGATACTGAGAAAGGGGGTTGGTTACAACCTGGGAAGGTATTAGCACCCAGATTGTCCGCCGTACTCTCGACGGGATCCACGCTTGAAAGATTTGTGTTTAAAGGGGGTGGTGGCAGTGCAATCTGTGTATCAAAGCTGGAAAAAAGAATGCAAGTGTCAGTGTAAAAGAAATGTGAAGTGAAATAAAGGAGTGTCAGTGTAAGAAAAGATTATGAAGCTCAAGACTATGAGGCTAAAAGAATAAGGCATGAGGAGGGGGAATATACAGAGACTTTTGTTCGATAACTTGTTAGGTTATGGCTACATATCCTCTCGTGCAATGAGGAAGTCAGAACACCGTAGTTCGACTCAAAGAGACTGAAAGATAAATTGACTTGTGAACTGCTTGCTTATCTATGCTCAAGTGTATGACCTGTCTGGCTCAGGTGCAAACTGTCTTGCATTAGACGGAAGAAGCAATTTCTCGTTTGTGAGTGAATGAGGTGAGAAAAGAATCCCGGAGGAGACGATTATTGTTTGTTTTTGAGTTTTCAATCTTTTATTGCTTTTGGGATTTATCATAAGAAAATGAGCTTAAGCCTAAACCAAGGGTTAGTAAACTCGTCACATCCTCCCTCTGATTAGGGGTAATGAGAATACCTTAAGTATGAAGTAAACACCTCACACTTAATCACCCTGATGTAGGATTAAGATCATTAACCTACTTGTAATTATTTAGATGTTTTTTGGAGTTTTTGTTTAGTGTTAGGTAATGAGTTTAAGCCATAATCAAGGTTTTAATAGACCCATTACACCATCCTAATAGAAGGATAATAGATGAGAACATTTAAGCTGAGAAAGGCTCCTCAACTTAATGCATGATTAGGGATTAACCTCGTGACAAAACAAGCCTTTATTAAAGTGGATTTTAATTAATGGTAAGGTTAAGAAGTGATTTTTATGATTTGTAAGACAACTTGAGGGGGACTTGTCCATTAACACTAGGGTTAGTCCTTCTTAACCAATTAAGGAAGAATTAGAACCCTAATGCAAGGCCCAAGTTACAAGCTTATTGTCTTAGTGATTATTAAGATGGATTGGTTTAAAGGAGTTAAACACATTAAGGGTTTAACACTTAGGATTAAAGTTATACACTCCATCCTAATAGAAGGATACAGGCATAACCCTAATCACAAAGCCTTAAAGCCTTTAAGGTTTAGTCCTTGATTATGAGGTGAGAAGAGAAGACTCAAAAGATGACACAAAGGTAAAACTAATGGGGGACTAATCAAACCCTAATTGTGATCATGCTTGGGTGTTCCTAAGGTTTATGAGGCTTGCAAGAGATCTTCAAGAGAAAAGCCACCATGGAAGAAACAGAATGAAGGAAAGAGAAGCAGCAAGAAGCAAGACAACTTACTTCACTTAAGAAGATAAGTTGCTTGAAGAAAGAAGGTGAGGAGGAGCATGAATGAGCAAGCTCACTCTAATCCACAAATAAAATGCAGCAATGAATGCATAAGAGAGATGAGAAGAGATTATGAGAAGTGAAGGAAAATTCACTTCTCAAACACTTACCACCTGAAAAGTTAGCAAAGGAAATGTAAAGAAATGAAAATGAGATGAAATGCAAAGATGCAAACCAAAACCAGAAGCATATTTATGATGCAAATGATGCTAAAGGATGATGCAAAGTCATGTCAAGAGATGCAAGTGATCATACAAGTAATGAGGATGCAAGTGAAGCATAAAGGAAGCATGAAAGTTCATGAATGCACATGACATCAAATGGAAGCAAAACATGGCAAATGGATGATTCAATGCTCAAGCATGATTCTAATATGTCTTAAAGTGTCTTATATGTCATGTGGATGCACAAAATGTCATGGCAAGTTCATGTATGCAAGCATATGAGGAATGGATGCAAATGAAGATGCAAATTAGGGTTTATGCACAAGATACAAAGAAAAATTCAAAATCAGAAGCAAATGACAAGACAAAAAAATTGAAAATGGGATCAAAGGTACCCTAAACCTATAAAAGTTCACTGCCCAAAGGGGAAGGTCAGAAGCTAAACCCTAAAGGACTTATGATTTTTCTAAGTTGGCTAGGGTTTTAGGATACCTCACAATGAAAAATGAAAAACAAATTGAAAATGTAAGATAAAATCAAACCAATTTTATCCTAGAAACTACATGACATGAGGAATGCAATGCAACAAGAACCATCATCAAACTCTTCATGGTTAGGCAGAAAGGATTTTTCTAAGTTAGGGTAAAAATATTGACTTTTAAGAACCCTAAATACAAAGAAAAAATGTCAAAATAGATCAAGAACCAAAAATAAATTTGTGTGAAGGGTTTGATAATGTTTCTAAATGTATCAAGATGCAATGTGATTTTTTTGGTGATTTTTAGAAACTTAAATGGTATTTTAATTAATTAATTCTCATTAACTAATTAAAATAAACATTTAAATATTTTAAAAATACGAATTTTATGCAAAAAATAAAATAAAAATTATTTTCAGAATGAGAAAAATATTTGAAAGGGAAATGCAAAAAATAAAATTTTTTGAAAGTGTTTTGCTATTTTTAATAAAATGGACAAAGAAATGCAATTAAAATGAAATTAAAATGAATTAAAATGGAAGTAAGTTGATCCAGTGGCCCAGATTCAAATGAGAAAGGGAGGGAATTGACCAGCGCGCGCATCTGGATGGCTGAGATTCAAACTACGCTAATTACATCATTAAGCCCTAATCTGAACCCTAAACACTTTCAGGTGACCGGAACAGTGTTCCGGTCATCTTCTCCGGCTATCTTCTCAAGCTATCTCACTCAATACGCAACCCCAAGCCCCTAAACTCTCCAGAAATGATCCCCACCCCATTCTAAACAAGAATCAAACATCAAACATAATTTATTTCACATGAACAGAGAGATTCGAATCAAAACGGAAAATTTCACAGAAATTTCAGAAGCTTCATACATGCTTAAAACTGAATCATTTTCAAAACCAAAAGGTGCAGTGTGATCAGTGAAGCATGGAGAACAATCTAAGAACTTAAGAAATCATTTCTGGAAAAAAAGTTCTTGATGATACCTAAACTGAAGCTTTCGAAAATGGCACTGGCTGGCTGCTTCTTTGCTTCAAATCAGCTCCAATGATCCTCCTGAAGTGTTTGTGATGCTTGGTTGGAGCTTAAATGGTCTCTAAATGAAGTTGGCAGAAGTTCAGTTCAAGCCATGTCAAAATCGTGTTTTTGATTCAGGGTGTTTTAGGGCAAAATGAAGGGTGGGAAATGATCAACAATGGATATGGAGTTGAATGGTGGAATTTGTTTTGAGGTTTTATGGCTGAGCTATGAGTTTCGAAGGCTTTTGCATAAGAGGGAGTTTTTGTGATTGCTGAGTTCTTGGAGGTTTCAGCTTGTGTTGTGTTATGTGTTGGGTTGCTTGAAGTCCACATATCAATCCTTGATAGGTCAGAGAGTTGTTGTGGAGCAGTGTGATTGGTATGGAGCAAAATGCATAAAGTCAACATTTGTGTAAGTGAAGGCATGGGCTGGTGGCAGGCCAAGGACAATGGGGTGTCCTGCGCAGCTGACTTTAGGGAAGTCCATGGAATTGGCTTTGAGGCAATTTAGCAAGTGGGATGAAGTTTGTGTGATGTTTTGCAATTTTTGGGAAGTTTGGCCCCTTTTGAAATTTGTGAAATTCTAAGCATGAAAGCTTGTGATTCAAGGCACAAATCTGATCCAAATGAGTTGCACTAGGATGATATGATGTGTAGAGATGCATTAGAGGTCCCAAATTTGCTTGGCATAAGAATTTGCAAACTTCCCTCTTTGGTACAAAATTGAAAATTAAGTGATTTTTCCCAACTTTGACAAACCATAACTTGAGTTCTAAAATGAATTAGATCAAGTTCTTGTACTTTTTGAAAAGGGAATGATCCAATCTACAACTTTCATGACCAATAATTTTTCATTTGAAGCATTTTTGAATCAAAAAGAGGAGGTTGAAAAACTTTCCCAAAATGGCAATTTTGCATTACAAGTCACTTTCCCAAAATGGCAACTTTGCAAATGGCTTGAAATTATTCAATTTTGTGAACTTCTAACTTCTTATAAGATCAAATAAAGATCATATACACCCAAAATGATGGAGAAGACCCTTTGGTTGGATGATTGGGGGCCTCAGATGCCCTGATTTTGCACTGACTTGCTCAAGAAGTCATGTAATGATCAGATGCCTTCCCCATTGAATTTCTTCATGAAAATTGGTATGCATGATTGTTATAGCATATAATGACCAATAGAAACAAGAATGAGCAAAAAATTTGGAGTTATGGCCTCTGAAACCAAAACCCTAATTTTAGGTCATCTGTGCAGTTAAGTTTGGCTCTGCTTCTATACCTTCCTCAGTTCTTGTGATTTTCTGACTTCCTTGATCTTGGGAGGATATAATATGATGCTTGAACACACATGGACCCTCTTGATATGATTGAAGACCTTTGGAGTGGCTCAGGTAGCTCAGGGATTTCCCAAATCACAAACCCTAGATGCAGATGACTTTGAAACCATGCAGTGGAGCAAAAATGTAATATGAGATGATATGATTGAACTAATGCAAATTAAAAGAATCACAAGCCATGGTGAAATGAGTGAGGGAAAATTTGGGGTGTTTACACCCTTCATTACTCTAACCTCCCAAGCTTGGGAAGCTAGTATACTCATCTTGAGATTTCCTTCTGCTAGAAAGTATAAAGACTCACTCATCTCCTCAATCAAAGGTACAACTCTTAAGGGGTAACCAAATTGTTTCCTGGATAAGATAGAATTGTAGCTAATCCCATCTTTCCTTCCTATCAAGGGTACATTTGGGAAGCTACCACAACTGACCAATATTTCTTTGCCCACAAGATCTATGTTGCATCCCCAAGCAATGTCAAATGAGGTTAAGCCCATTAATCTTTTGGACCACTTCCAATATTGTTTCAAATCCTGGAAAGGCCCTGATTTAGGGAGTTGCCTTACAAACCAATCAACAAATAGGGGAGCACAACAATTTACATGTCCTTTCCTCTTTTCATTCCTGTGGTGGACTCCATAGTAAAAGTCACCTACCAAAGTAGGCATTGGATTTCTTCTGGAAAATATAGTGATAGCTTCCATGTTGATTAAACCCTTTTCTCCTGGAAACAAACTGATCTCGTACACTATCAGAGCAAGAAAGGTGTTGAATTTAGCCCACTTGTTTTCAGATGCCAAATCCTGAGCTTCCTTGATAAGAAAATTCCTTTACCTTTGGTGGCATCCAGTCCTCTGCTAACCTTGGATAAGTCCAAAAGAAAGGAGTCAGCTATATCTTTGGATGAAGGCATCTTTTCTAAGCCATAGTAATGAGCACCTTTTTTAATGGGAATTCTGAGGATGCTGGATATTTCTTCTAATGTGGGATTCAAGAGGTAGTCAGGGAAAATAAAGACCCTCAGTTGTGGATCATAGAAATGTAGTAGAGAATGCAAGCTATCCCTCTAGTCAATGGTTGGCTTATTCACATATTCTAAGATCTTTCCAAACTCTTTTCTGAAATCATCAAGCACTTTATCACCCATCAAGCTAATTAACTTCTGAATACCATCTGTTTCTGGATGTGGGAGAGTATAATGGACATTTCTCTTCCTTGGAATCTCCATGTTGAAGCAGCAAATATGACCAGGAATAGGAGGTAATGAACCCTGAGAATAAAAAGAACACAAATGATTAATGATGTTATGATGTTATATAAGGCAAAGCATGTGATCAATGACGTGTCTATGTAGTGAATCAGGTAATCAAGTGTTGGTGCAAGGCCACAACATCATCACAAGTATCTTTCTGATCAGGAGTTCATGATTTCATAATCCATAATTAGCAAAACAAGATCATGCCACTGAAGCATGCTGGAATAATGGGTATGTTGAAGTTTTAGGGTTCCTGCAAACCTGTAAACCCCTCCCCCTCTCACGGGTGTGCTACTCGGGTCAAACGTTACAGACTCTCAAAGCCGAATAGCAATAATACGTTCACCATTTCCGAGAAATGGCTCATGACCAAATCAGGGAATCGGTTTGGCATTATGTACTACTCAGGGAGGTCTCAGTTGAGTCCAAGGAAACGAGCATCCCCCATAAGTCCTCAGCTTCAAGCAGTGAATCGAGAAACAATAGTACATTCATCCCAAAGGGTACAATACTATCGTCATATGAACAATTTTCCTTAACTGGATTCCTATGAGAGAACCAGGTCATCCTATGCGAGTTCTCAATGGGCCCTCAGATGCGAGTGGGTTTGCCAAAAAATGTGGTTTGCCACTGTCATCACTGGAGAGGGATGTTTCCACAAAGGTTCTCAATCATCGGTCCCTTGATTGCACATAACTATCAAGGCAGTGTATTTCCCCAGAAAGATTCCGGTGTCACTACATTTCCGAGAAGGTCGCAAGTCAAGGCGTGGAACTCACTAATACCAAGATAGGAAGATGCCATGAAGCCATAGTGTAACCACTCTAAATCCTAGGTGCACTCAAGCCGGGTATTTGGCTTATCTCACAGTAACAAATCCCATCCCACAGAAAAAAAGAAACCAGCACAGTCCAGTATATGATGCATGTGAAAATAAATTCCAAAAGCAGTAAATAAAACTATAAAGTAAGCTATAAATGAAAATAGTAAATAAACACAACAACACACACATAAACACCCAAATAAACAAAAGCAAACAGGCTCTAGGATTGACTCTTCAAGGGAAACCAGAGATTCTGGGTTCGTTCCCCAGCAGAGTCGCCAGCTGTCGCTCCCGGGATTTTCATTCTAGTACAAACGCGAAAGTGGCGCGGAAAAGGTAGAGTCGTCAGCCAGACATTTTTATCCCGAATGAATGGGAAAGGTAATGTTGCACAAACCTAAGGAAGAAGCAAAGGACGAGGCCTTGCGAACCAAATATTTGGGTTCGGGAGTCGGTTACGACCTGGGAAGGTATTAGCACCCCAAATCGTCTTCCGTACCCGACGGGATCCACGCTTGTCTGTTTGTTCCAAAGGGTGAGAAATAAAATGTTGTTGAACAAAAGATCTGCTACTAGAATGGAATGAGAAAGGAACTAGAAAAAAAAGAGAATGAAAAGAAAAGGGGAAATGTAGGGAAAATAAAGAATGTGCTCGAACGGGCCCTACCCCGATGCCTACGTACCTCATCGGGAAAATGAGGATCAGAGTCGATGTAGTTCTCCTAACTAAGGCGAGAACTATTTGTTTGTGTTTTTTATGGCTTGAACTGCGTATGTCTATGCTCAGGTGTTGCAGGCTCGTCTGGTACGAGTGCACTTACCGTCTTGCATGCGAGACAAAACGTCGCAAGTTCGCGTTGAGAATGAATGAGATGAGAAGAGAAGTTCCCGCAGGAAAGTCGTTTATTGTTTGTTGTTTGCTTTTTAAGAGTTTTTTTATGAATTTGGCACAAGGAAGTGAATTCAAACTCTTTTCCATGGAATGTGTACTTGCTACTACATTCCAAGATGGAATAATAGAACAAGCACACCAAGCAAGGAGAATTTATCCAAGACTTGTTTCCAAGGATTAGGGTCTAAGTTCACTAGCTTGTTGAACTTATTTCATGTTTTTGTAGCTTTTTTGAAGAAGTATCTTTTAGATTTTTCTTTGTGAAATAACCCCTTGATAAGACTTGTGCATCATGCTAGACAAGCTTACACAATTCCAATATGGAATGAATGCAAGTGCCCCGTGGAATAAGGTTATACACAAGGGATCCTTTCAGGCATTTATTAAGTTTTTTTTGGATTTTTGTTTGAAGATGAGGAGAGAAGGACTCAAAAGGAAAAGGTCAAAGCTAATTGGAGACTAAGACACAACCCTAAGTTATCTTATTATGTACAAGTGTGGTCCTATGGTTAATGAGGTATTCTAACCTAAGGAGAAGAAAGAACAAGCTAGAATTCAACTTACTTCCTAAGGAAGTTAAGTTGAAATCTAAAGAAAGAAGGAATCCCTATGAACAAAGCACAAAGGTGCTAAGGTGAAAGCAAATAGATGCATTGAGGAATGGGAATGAAGTTATTACATCATCTTCCCCCCTACAAAACAAATATTAGTATGATGAATCAAAATGAGCAATTATTACATGGCAAGTCTTCACAAACAATTCACACTATCTAAGGAAAAGATTAGTGAACTCCTAAAACAATTACCTAAGCCTAAGGAAACTTATTAGATGGTAAACTTAAAAAATTCAATAGCTAAACTCAACTTAAGTATTCTAAAGCTACAAAAGTGAACAACTTCAAACTATGTCTTGGAAAGAAACTAAACCCTAATGAGATCTAAGGTAAAGCTACATTAAGAAACTTAAAGGGTTAAGTAAACTAAAATGGTATAAACCCTACGGTAAATAGAAAGTACAGGGACTAACATCTCACTAAAGTCCTCTAAGATGTCATAATACAAGGGGATTAAGAGATCCAAGTAAAGGAGATGCAAACTATAGGTGGAATGGTGTGAGAATGAGAAGGAAATGCATATAAAGCTTCAAAGGAAGAAAAAACTTAAAGTACAACTCAAACATGAATAAAAAGATTTGAAATCCACATACAAAGACCATGGACTTGATGAAATGCTAAAATGTCGTTTGTACATTCAATGGTTATCACAAAATTAGTTTGGAGAGGTTAAGATGGAGGGTGAAGAAGGATTAGGTCAAAAGAAAGCAAAGGCAAGCTTAAGACTCAAGCAAACCCTAAAATCAAAAGATAAAGACCTAATGATTGTACTCTACACTTAAGAACCTCTAACATGACCTACAATACTCATAACCAAGACCCTAGATAAATGACATGAATGCCTTATTCAAAGGGAGATGGAAGAAGCTTCTAAAAGGGACCAAAAACGACATAGGACTTGAGCAACATGGGAAAAATATCAAATGACCTAAGAAAATTATGAAATTTACCATTAGACCTCACAATCCAGAGAATAACATGTGTACAAAAAATCTCATGAAAACTCCTAATTTTGAATGGTGAAAGAATCATTAGAATGCAATTAGGGTTTATGTAACTTATGTGGAAGAATGGACTCAAAAGGAATCTAAGCATGACCTAAAAATCCAGAAAAAAATATTTTAGGGAATTTAAATGAACCATTAAAATGACACAAAAAGAATGGGATATTTATCCTATATGGTTTGTGAGAACAAAAATGAGCAAATTAGTTGGTAAAAAATGAGAAAATAAGAGAACAAATAAAATGAAAATTAATTCTGATCTCAAAATGGACAAAAATGAAATCCAAAAATATGAAAAATTAAATAAAATTATGAATATCCTATTTGAATTTAATTGGAATTTTTCATGGTTTTTTGGTGTTTTTAAAAATAGGAAACGAAAATGATATAAAATATAAAAAGAAAATAAAATGGAACAAATGACATTGGGCCTGGGGGGTGCGTTTAGTGAAGGAATGAACTGAAATGGGCTTGAGTGCGCACACTGGGAGGTGTTAATAGAAAGTCAACAAGTAAACTGAGAATGTGAAGGAATTATGGCATGTGAAAGGCACGAAAATTTTAATTTGTTGGCATGCTGTGGGCACTTGGATCAGATTCATCTAATGGTCACGTTATAATTCCAGCTCCGGCATAGGGTTACTATTCAGGTGACCGGAACTCACCTCCGGTCACCTTCTCCGGTCTACCTCTGTTAGGGTTCCACCAAAACTCCATGAAAATGAAAATTAAAACCACAGTTCCACTCGTTTCTCCATCCTGATCACATATCCAACCTCATTTTTGGCTTAGGGTTCATAAACTGGTCAAATCGAATGCAAACGTTTCCACACCTAAAATTGGATCTATGCATGTAACATGCCTATCATCTAGTCAGGCATTACAATGCTCTAATTAAGCTTCACTCAACATGAAAACACTGAAAAACAGGAAATTCGATCAAGCAAAGTATCAGAGCATACCTGAATTGCAGAGGTATCTAAATGTTGCTAGAAGACCAGAGAGGAGGTTCCTTGAGCTGCTTGATCTTGCTCTAACACAACAAGAGTGAAATAAACACTCTGTGCTTGGTGGATTTTGAGAAATTTTAGCCAGTGGAGCGAAGATCAATGATATGCATAACCAGCTCCTTGGACAATCCAGGCTGAGCAATCCACGGGAATGGTGAAACACATGATATTGATGATGACTTGATGAAGGTCAATGCTAGAGAGAAGGAGATTGAGAAGTTTCAGTCCAAAGTGCAGTGCAAGCTCAAGAGTACAATGGTTTATCCATGAAGCTTCAAGCTGTGCAATCCATGGATGTTATGGTTAAGATGATATTGATAAATTGATGGAGAATGAGGTTGGATTGATGAAGATGGAGGCTGATCGAGGTAAAATGCAGAGAGAATTTGATGCACTTTTATGGTGTGGTTTGAGCAAAAATGATGAGAGAGCTTCTCAATGCATTGCACTTCTCCTTTTATAGACTCCTTGACCTCAGGTTAACAGTTAGAACTAGGGTTCTAGCAATGGTTAACTGAGTTGAATTAGTTAGAAGGTGAGTCAAGTTAGTTATGCCATATAATTCTCTAGAAGTTTCCATACTCGAGCTCAATTTAGTGTGGTGATGCTTATGGAAGTTGTGGTGGGAATGTGATGCACAATTGCTCAGCTGATCAATGATGACAAACTGGCTGCACTATGTTGAACCTTCATCCTCATTCCATTGGATTTTGCATGGCTGCTGGTGCATGGCTATGGTATGGAGAAGCATCCATGAGATCATATCTTCTTAGAACAATGTACTTGATCAGAATGTGGTGAAAAATGTCAATGCAAATGAACTGAAGTGAAGCTATGTGTAATGCCTTACCATTCAAGCAAATAGTTGAGAATCAAGACTTTCAATAGAAGATTTCTTCCATATCAAGCAATCAATTCAAATGATTCTTGGACTCAAATTGAAGTGGAGGGATCACAGAACAAGTTTGGTGTTTGGAACATAATGAATGATGGCCTCTAATAATCTCAAAATGACCATTTCATATCATGTCACAAGGATGCATATTGGCCTGCACGAATTTGGCATGCCTTGTGCCCATGGGCCTATGGCTGGCCAGTTGCAACCTCTCCACTTTGACCCTCAAATAGCCCAAGAAGACTTGCTCAAATGAAAAATCTTTGAACACCAATATTGTAGGGATCGCAACAAGGAACAACTTTGTAGTTCACCAAAAATTGATTTGAAGTGTTTTTGACCAAGATAAATGGCTTGATATTTGACCATCCACCTGTTTGATGATATGCCAGGTAGGGCGCGGGCACTGGCCTGCCAATTGCCTCGCCCATGGCTTAGTTATGCCCTAGTTTGCTTCAACTTTGCAAGATCATATCTCTCTCATTTTTTATGATATGGGTGAGTTCCACCCATGGATTTGAAGCTCAAGATACCCTCTTTAATTGGCTCAAAGTAGAATTTTAATATCCCTCATATTTTGGGAGAAGGCCTCTCTCAAAGATGCTGCAAAAATGGCCAAAACATGCCATTTTTGGAAACCCTAATTTTCCAAAAATGGTAAGTTTGGGTTTTCTTGATTTCTCTTGATTCCTCCATCATTTCTTGATCCAATTTGAACCATAGGATCCTTGTAACCCTAATTTCATGATTTTGATCTCAAAAACAGGAGTTGACGTTTTCTCCAGCATGGTTGACTGTTCCCCAAATCCCTGATTTTCAATCATCTGGCCAATTGAACCTCTTCCATAATGAATTTGTGGATGAAATTTGAACCCTAGGCACTTGTTATCATATATAAGACAATGAAATCCACTTTGAATCAAAACTTCATGCAGAAGCCCAGTACAAATGAAACCCTAATTTGGCCTTTTTCATCAGGAGATGTTGCACTGCTTGCCTTCTCTGATCAAACCAAATCTTTCCATGGCTTAAAGCTTCAAATGAGAACTTGTGGGATGTTGTGAACCTGTTGCATAATGTTGAGAAGCTTTGTGACCCCTTGATTGCCTTTGTATAGCCTTCAGGTTCTCCAATCATTGATCACATACATATGCCTCAGCTATGCTACACATGATGCAATGTTTTTTATTATTTTATGAACCTGTGTATGATAAATGCTATGCAAAATGTTTGAGGAAATGAGAGGGAAAATTTTGAGGTATTACATAAAGAAAATAATAAAATACCTAATAAAGGTTGAATGTTCTCATACGACACAAGACTTTGTTGCGGAGTACTTATACACGTCTCGTTTCGGGGCGAGGTGTAGGTTATCTACCACGATGGATAAGTCTTAGTATGAGAATGTTCACAAACAAATTCAAAATACTTCTCATAAAAGAAAAAACAACAAACAATAAGCGACTTTCCTGCAGGAATTCTCTTCTCATCTCACTCACTCTCAACGCGAACTTGCAACAACTTGTCTCGCATGCAAGACGGTAAACGCACTCGTACCAGATGAGCCAGCAACACCTGAGCATAAATATAAGCAGTTCCAACCATAAAAAACACAAACAAATAGTTCCCACCTTAGTTAGGCGAACTACGTCGACTCTGATCCTCATTTTCGGGATAGGGCAACTAAAGAGAATCCATAAATCATGTTATTCATCATAAAAGTAATTTACTTTGTCTAAACCAAAATCCAAGTAAATATAAACTTCCATACCAATTTTTAAAAAAATATCTTTTTTTTTAATTTTCAACATACATTCTCAAATTCAAATATCCATAAAGTTATCTAAATCACTTTTTTTAATTTATATCCAATTTATGGGTTTTAATGGTTATCATTTGGTTCATTACAATATTGGTATTACATGCTTAAAGCTAATTGTCGACTAGCGGCAACTTGAACCAACAGAGGAGCCATGTCGTACGGAACAAACCATGGCGGAAACATAACGGAAATATGGGGAAAACTTATCAGAATTCATCCCAAACCCATCATATCTCCAAGAGGAAAAACAAACAAAAATCAATAACAGAAAAATTATAAAAGAATAAATTCATGACAGAATTGGTACCAATTTGATAACATAAACAGTTGAAGAAGTTAACAAAAAAAACAGAAAACTCACTAATTTTCTATCAAATTCAGTTACAAGTGAGTAAAAATCTAGCTACAATTTTACATCATAAATAATAGCGTTGCATGGAAAATTAAACATAATAGAATAAGAATTCAGTTGGAAAAAAGGGATTGATATAACAGAGAAAGTTTCAGTTACATAGGGGGAGGACATAAAACTCAACCGAAAAAAACTCCTAGCAGCCAAAAGAACTTAACAGAACAATTATGCAGAGAATAACTTAACAAACTCTGGGGGACCCTTTTTGGGATTAACTTCTTTGATTTACCAATCAGCAATGGCATTCATCAATAATCAATCTTCTTCAATCTGCAAGATCTTTTTACACAAAAACCTTCAACCCATCCCATCTTCATCACTCTCTAATTATCAACTTCAATCTCAACATTCTTTACCGTCGATCAACAATTCTCTCTCAATAACAGAACGTAGGAATCTCCATTCTTCTTCACGCGTCAACTTCATCAACCTTCAACGGAAACTTCCATCTCCACCAACCACTTTGCTCTCCTTCCGTAATCTCCTACTTCAACGTGCGAGCAGCTTCACAATCGCCATCATCTTCGGAGCCACAATCCACGAAAATCAACAACTGTAACAAACATGCACACAAGATCCTGCTTCAACAAGAATCAACAACAACGGTACTCAGTGAGAGCCAAAAGAACTCGAAGAGGAAGAAACAGAATCGATCTGAACACGACGAACAAGAGTCTTACTTACCTGAGCCGCGAAATCGGGACTCATCTTCGTCTTGTTTGAAGCATCATCAAGCTCCTCCATAATATTCTTCTTCAGTTCACGAACAGCTTCACACACCTTCAAACTTAACTCATATTTTCATCGATCTTCATCACTTCATACTTCAAGAACACACCTGCATCAACATAATAAATCATCAACGACACAGCAACAACGCAATCCGTGATGAGAATGAAATCGTAAAAAAGATTCGATAACAGAAGACGTGAAGATCGAGGAAGGATAAGATGTACCTCTGTTGGGATGCCATGTAAGCGGTTTTGATCGATTTCTCGCTTTTCTTGTGTATGACTTAATCCGAGATCGCGTTTTTGTTTAGATTGGTTTATGCACAAGTTTGACCGAAGTTTCAAGGTTATGAGAGCTGGATTCCTCTCTGTCGCCGCCGGCAGCGGACCACAGTGCGGCGAAGACTTTTTCATGAGTAACCGTGAGGCGATGGTGATGAGACAGAACACGATGCTAGTGTTCATCAGAGATGGTAATTAGGTAAGTAAGATGGGAATCGGTGGTATGGCGGAGCCGATAGCGTTCTTGTTGCTAAAGGTGAAAAACACGTTGGTGGGGATGAAGGGAAACATTGCTGAGTATTTATGTCAAATTGAGGAAAAAAGATGTGGAATGGGCCTTGTCCTCGTTTCCTCCATGGATCTTCTTTTTACACGTCGTTTTTGTTGTTACACCCCCCTCACGCATCTGCAACTATTATTGGACTCAAGCCCATGGAATCTTATCCACACCATCCTGATTACTTCCACACCCCCACCTGCAATAAAGTTAGATCTATTGGGCTTTTTCAACCATGTTATTGCTTTTCACATAGTCTTTTTCAGTTATCACCCCCTGGTTCCTTTATTTTCTTGATTTGTTAATTAATATTTCTTGTAAAAACATATGCATTAAATTTCTTGTTAATTGGATTTTTTGGATTTATCCATTGGTTAACTTCTTTTGGATTTTAATTAGAATTTTGTTGATAATTTTAATTAATGTTGATAATTAAGCTTGGTAAGTATTCATGAGTTTTTTGATCGATATGGATCGATTTTGGTTACCATGGAGATTTATGAAGCCATTATGAAAGATAAGCATTTATTTTTCTTATGAGGGATTACAATACCTTGCATGAAGTTTTGGGTTTCTTTTATAGGAAGAATCGTCACTTCGATCAAGTAAGAATTCTCGATTTTCTCAACTTTAATGCATCATTCTAGTTTGTATGCGGCTTAGGATCATATAATGTAAGGTGCATATTGAGCCTTCCCACATGAGACACTAGAATTATTTGTGATTTATGATGATATGTGTCGATATCGTAGCTTAGGGATTAGGTTACGGATTATAGAATTTGCTTCCTTTCACTCTCCCTTAAATCATCGTTTTTGCCCATTTCGTCGCAATCATTAAAAATAGTTTCAGGTGTGATAAAATTCTGTAAAACTTCATGAGTGATCCTTATCTTCTTAATTAATTTTGTATAATTTTTGTTTCCAGGTTTGGTTGGGTTTAGTAATTAATTTGGATTTTTCATTCCAAGCTGTCCCAAAATGAATGGTTTTGACATAAGGGACCAAAAACCATTTTTTCCAATAGGTGTGAGATCTATTTTTTGTGTGTGATTAACCACTGGAATTTGTAACATTTTTATGCTACTTAGGCATTTTTTCATAATTTTTGGTTCCCTTTTTGATCCACTTTGTGGAGTTGTTTTTTGGCGATCATGCCTTGTTACATTGCACATTTAGTAAATTGTTATGACATTTTGGTGCATAATTTTGTGAAATACTTTTAGAACATGTAAGATACTTACTTTACCAAATTATGGATTTAATTTCATAATTTTTCAATCTTGTTTTCTATTTTTCATGTCACCTAGATTATAGGTTCGATTATGTGTTTGTTTGCTCCATAACCAAAATGTTAGGAAGACATTCATGCCTTTGCTTGTGATACTTTGTGGTAACTTTTAGGATTTAATTATAGGTCAATTTTAGGTCCTTAATTCCAGTTATAGGTCACTTTTTTGAACCATCTTCATTTAATTTGTTTTGGTGTTTCAAAGTGCATAATTACTTGAACATGTTTAACTTAAACTTGTTTCTCTTCTCCTCTAAATATTAACATGAATTATGTGGGAATCATAAATGCCAAGCCATTCGTTCTAATGGCATCTCATTCATTGTATTATACTGACCCATAATCATATCATGCATATTCACATGGCATTCATCCTTAACTTGCATCATTTGTGATCTTATGCGACACCATGTTTCATTTGTTCTCACATCTTCTTCTCCTTGATCCATAGGACTAAACCATTGTAACTATGATGGTATGTTCATTAATATACATTCATAAGCATTCATTACTGACTTTGATACTCATTTCAGGTATTAATTCATGCTTGTATGCAATATGCACTCATACTTCATTCATGAACTCTAACTTGCATTCATGTGAACTCATGTGATCTTTTGGTACATAGTTTGATATAGTTTGAACTTGTGAGGTATCCTATCACCCTTAGGGACCTATAGCATATAAATACTGACTTTAGAAGTCATATAACCTTTATGTACCTTCACACTTAGACTTAGGTCTTATTTTGAACCCTAGTTCCATCATAGGACGTGTGTAGTACTTAATTGCTTTTATGCTTTGTTTTTGCTTTCAAAATACATTGTTAAGCTAACTTTTGTTTTGTAGGGAGGTTGACGTAAGCCTTGTTCATACTACTTCTTCCTCATCTTCTTTATACTTTCTAAGTATGTTTGCCTTAACACTTTGTGCTTACTTGTATAGGCTTTTTCCCCTTCAGAAACAACTTACCTTCCTTAGGAAGTAAGTTGATTTCTAAGTTCTCTTTTCTTCTTTTCTTATTATCATTAGGATTAGAAAACCACACTAACCATAGTACATACCATGCAATAAACATCTTAGGTTTGTGTCTTAGTCCCCTTAGTTTGTCATTTTACAACTTGAGTCATTGTTTCTCATCTCATAAAGAAAAATCAAAACATTTAATAAGGAAAGTGTGTACAATATGCCACGAGCCTTAAGCCATATGGGAAATGATTAGTGGAGTTCTCCTCCACTCTTCTAGGATACTTTACAAACGTCCCATTGGGGCGACCTTGGAAAGTATTCGCTCCTGTATCATAGTCTTTAGTGTTGTACATACAATAAACATCAAAATCAAAACACTTCTCTAAAAGACAAACAACAAACAGTAAGCAACTATCCTGCGGGAACTCTCTTCATATCTCATTCACTCGCAACGCGAACTTGCGATAACTTGTCTCATTTGCAAGACGAGAAACGCAGTCGTTCAAGGCGAGCCTGCAATACCTGAGCATACACATAAGCAGTTCCAGCGCATAAAAAAACACAAACAAATAGTTCCCGCCTTAGTTAGGAGAACTACGTCGACTTTGATCCTCATTTTCCCGATGAGGTACGTAGGAAGCAGGGTAGGGCCCGTTCGAGCACACTCTTTATTTTCCCTACATTTTCCCCATTTTTCCTTTTCTATCTCTTTTCTAGTTCCCTTTCTCCTTTCCAGTTAGCGGTTTTATTCAACAACAACTTTATTCTTTTACCCTTTGAAACAGACAAACATGCATGGATCCCGTCGAGTACGGTGGACGGTCTGAAGTGCTAATACCTTCCCAGGTCGTAACCGACTCCCGAACCCAGATCTTTGGTTCACAGGACCTTGTCCTTTCCGTTTCCCTTCATTTTGTGGAGCATTACCTTTCCCATTCATTCGGGATAAAAATTCCTGGCTGGCGACTCTACCATTTTTGCGCCACTTTCGCGCTTGTACTAGGATGAAAATCCCGGAAGCGACACTAATCTGAAGGTAGACTTACAATATGATTCGAGAACAAGCCGAAGGTGAACTTGAAGAAGTAATACCATGTCGAAGGTTGACTTACAAAGGATGAGACTAAGCCAAACGTAGACTCGAAAAAAGTAAGACCAAACCGAAGGTAGACTTACGATAGGATTCGAGAACAAGCCGAAGGTGAAATTGAAGAAGTAATACCAAGCCGAAGGTGTACTTACAAAGGTTAAACTAAGCCGGAGATAGACTCAAACAAGGATAAGAGACCATGCCGAAGGTGGGATCATAAATGTAAGACTAAGTCGAAGGTAGACTTACGATAGGATTCGAGAATAAGCTGAAGGTGAACTCGAAGAAGTAAGACCAAGCCAAAGGTGGACTTTCAAAGGATGAGACTAAGCCGAAGTTAGACTCGAAAAAAGTAAGACCAAGCCGAAGGTAGACTTACGATAGGATTAGAGAACAAGACGAAGGTGAACTCAAAGAATTAAGACCAAACCGAAGGTAGACTTCCAAAGGATGAGACTAAGCCGAAGTTAGACTCAAACAAGGATACGAGACCACACCGAAGGTGGGATCATAAACATAAGACTAAGCCGAAGGTAGACTTACGATAAGATTCGAGAACAAGCCGAAGGTGAACTAAAAAAAGTAAGACCAAGCAGAGGGTGGACTCGATAAAGTAAGTCCAAGCCAAAGGTGGACTTACGAAGAATGAGACTAAGCTGAAGGTAGACTCAAACAAGGATTCAATACCAAGCCGAAGGTGGAATCATAAACGTAAGATTAAGCCAAAGGTATACATACGATAAGATTCGAGAACAAGCTAAAGGTGACCTCAAAAAAAGTAAGACCAAGTCGAGGGTGGACTTACAAAGAATGAGACTAAGCCAAAGGTAGACTCAAACAATACGAAACCAAGCCGAAGATGGAATCGTAAATGTAAGACTAAGTCGAAGGTAAGTTTATGATAAGATTTTAGAATAAGCCGAAAGTGAAATCAAAGTAGTAAGACCAAGCCAATGGTGGACTTACAAAGGATGAGACTAAGCCGGAGGTAGACTCAAACAAGGATACGAGACCATGCCGAAGGTGGGATCATAAATGTAAGACTAAGCCGAAGGTAGACATGCGATAGGATTCGAGAACAAGCCAATTGTGAACTCGAAGAAGTAAGACCAAGCTGAAGGTGGACTTACAAAGTAAGAGACTAAGCCAAAGGTAGACTAAAACAAGGATACGAGACCACACCGAAGGTGGGATCATAAACATAAGACTAAACCAAAGGTAGACTTACGATAGGATTTGAGAAAAAATGAAGGTGAACTCGAAGAAGTAAGACCAAGCCGAAGGTGGACTTACAAAGGATGTCATAAAAGATGACTCTATAGAGAATAACAAGTATATGAGGGTATGATTAACAAATCCATGACCCTTTGTTTACTTTCAATTCTATCAATATATTGGGTATTCTCTGTGGGGATACTTCGAAGAAATCACGTCTTGGGCTTTTGTACCAGGCACCCAAAACTAGCTTATGCTTTGTATGCATATGTTTGAATTCTTCCCTGGCGTAATGTTCGATGGAAATGCTACGCTTTTTGAGGATGCAAACGTAATAATGATTACTAGATGCAAATGCAAAAGGATCTTCTGATGAGAAGGTAACAAGTATCCTTGACATCTTTCCTAGGGAATTACATCAGTGGTTTAATCTTATGGATCCCATTGGGGAAAAGCAACTCTGCGGGGAATAGTGTCAATGATACACTAGCTCTGAACTTCAATCACTGCCAAAAATAAATTGGACTCTGAGAAATTGGAGAGCACTGGTCCTGTCGGGGATGCACTTAACTAGGGAGGTACGCCACCCGTAAAACTCCGTCGGGGAAGTAATACACTTATGACTCGGTTGGGGAGAAGGATTTTTTGATACTCTACTGAGGAAGAATCTTTTGGGGAGCTTCTCAGGCACGAAATCCTCTGTTGGGGAAGAGACGCCAATGAGGATTGGGATTTTATTCTGCAACTTCGCTAGGGAAAACTGCGAAAAATGTTGCGCCAGAAGGAAAACCATTGGGCTTCTCACTATCTTCACGCCTGCTAGGGAGTAATGAATCTTCATGCGCTACCAGGGATAAGAAGACTCTGGTGGAGGATTACTCCCTCGTTGAAGGAAAACTCTCTGCTTGGGGAGAAGATCAACCTTCTGTTGGTATGCTGGGGAATATTTCAACTTCCATCCCTACTGGGGATGATGGAAAACATCAAAGAGAATACTTCCTGTTGAAGCTAAAGATTATAATCACTCTTGCTGGGAATGAGAGATATGAAGCATCTCATGTTGGGGAGAGAATATAGAGTATCTCACACTGGGGATGAGAGATATAAAGCATCTCTTAATAATGTTACCCTTTGCTCGGGGTGTACCAATCCTTTTTATTGCTCTGTTGGAGAAACGGTAGTCTGATGAGACTTGCTGAGGAATCATGCTCAATAAAGCATGTTGAGGAAAAAGCTCATGATGTCTCATGCTGGCAATGGCTTTGCTTCCAGCCTATAGGCTGATTGACTGCCTACTAATCATGACTAAACAATGGTTCATTGCAATTTTTAACTCGCCTCAGATTAGGGTCTATTAGAAGATATTGTCTCAAGAGGATTTTATAGAAAACTAGCATCTGAGATGCCTCAGTGTCTTTAAACTCTTGGAGAGATTCGCCGGATCTCGAAATAAATGCCTCAGACTTCATATTCTATGAAATACTTTTCCTCACAAGGTTCATGAAAAACCTCATATCACTGTGAGATATTATGCCCCAGTATTTTGAACTTTGGATAGGTACTTCTAATTGACCATCTTCGGGAGAGAGTACTCGTCATGCTCTTGGGGTGGCCTTCCCCAGTATGAGCCTTTGAGTAATTTCCCTTAATTGAATTGTTTTTGAGTGAATACCCAAACTAAATGCTCTTGGAGAGATTTGAATCTCTAAGTGATTTCCCCAGCTTGGCTGAACTGTGACAAGATTGCTCAACGTGATTTCCCCGGCTTGGCTGACTCTTACCACAACTGGCCGGGTAAGTCCCAACTCAATGGAGTTCCTTGAAAAAATGCATCTCGACATGATTTGTCCGTCATAAGTTTCAGACTTCTCAACTTGGCATGACTAATCTTCTGGACTGAGATTCCATATGTGAACTTTTATGATGCCAAACAAATGTATGCAAGCAGAAAATGTTTATTCTGAGAATGAAAATTATAATGCAACACACATGTTAATCTTGAATTTTTACTGAAAAAGATGTCGCAAACCCTTGTGAGTGAATCACTGGTTAAGATACGACATTATATTTTGAATAAAATAAAGCATGCACATGCAATACCAACAAAGGTCTTTTATCACAACTCATAGGAGTCAGGAATGCGGTCTCGCGGTAGTACATTCTCAAAATAACCTTGTTTTAATTAGGACTTTTGAGGGTTGTATCGTTGCCTGGTTCACGGTTATAGAAATAATGGATATAGGATCGAAGTTTATATGTACCCATCCGTCTTTGTGATGTCCTTCATTCCTATGTTCAACTAGCTTTCACAAGTGCTCACCTTTCACATGGTTTTGTGTTGGTTGAGGAACCATTGCTGCTAACAGTTTAAGCACCACTGAGGTTGTTGTTTGGACTCAGTCACCCCTTTGTCACTCGTGTCTGTGCCACACGACTTTGTTCTTGTTTAAGGATATTTCTTGTGTAATCCTTTTTATCTTTCGCTTTTGCGTTCTCTTGCTTATCCCTAACTTTTGCTTGGACTGATTCTTGTGAATCTTTGATTGTGAAGTCCAGTGGGATGCCCTAATATTTGCCTAAGTCGCTTATTTTCAAGTTTCGACTGAGTGGACTCTTTCTTTTTTTTATTCTCCTTTTTTTTGAACAAATCTTGTGACACTATTTGTCTTGATTGCTTTGTGAGGGTTGTGACTGCCTCATTCTTTGGTCAATAAAGGATAACCATTTTGGCTTCCAGTCTTTGGACCTCTTGATTAGGATAACCATTGTGGTTTCCGGTCTTTGGACCTCTTGATTTGATACCATGGAATGTAACGGATCATCAAATACACTCTTTTATGAAAGTCTGAATGCTCGGTCCAACTGGTTGAAACCTACCCTGCCCCTGGCTTACATGTGAGGGTTTTTTCGCGTGAAAAGAAACTCCTACTTCAAGTCTCAAAAGGGTTAGCGAGGGTCTATCTCCCTTGTATCTCTAGTGTTTAAGGATTTGAAACAATGCATATACATCGTCAACATGGTCTTATTCGAGAGCACACAATTAGAGATTCTTGCGTTTTTATTTCGTCATTCTCCCTCGTAGAATTTAAGCACGACAGTTGGCATTGCAATGCACACATACAAAATTATAAGTGACAAATGAATTACTTCAAGAAAAACATGTGAGATTTATTATTATTAATATTCAAAACAAACAAGTTTCATACATGTAGACAAATGTTTAGCAAATAAAAGAAACTACAAATGGAAATGCAATAAAGAAACTGAATATTGTCGTAGTTGAGGAGGCTTGACTTCGTCTGGATCTATCAGACTTGGATACTTTCAGTAATCAATAGCTTTTTCATGGACTTGTAATCTTCAAGCAAGTGGCCGCATGTCCAACATGGAAATCATACGTCTTCATTTAGTTATTTTTCCCTTGAGCTCTGACACGAGACATTTGGATGAAAGAGTAAAGCTGGGAATAAAGTTGCCCCATAAGGTTGCTTAGAAAGACCTGAAAATCTCCTGCCTACGTATGTCCATTGACTAATGGAGAATCAGAGCGACGTATTTCCCTCCACCGGGGATGAAAATGCAATGAAGGAAACAAACATACAAACGCCATTACCGAAAGTATTTGAATACTTTTGGCTTTATTTTCTTCTGCGGATACCCTTGAAAATTGGGTGACTGATTCGAGGATTTCAACTTAAAGGCATACCTTCTGGGGTAATGACCTTTGCATCAATCAAAATGTGCACCTTATGTTCGAACTCCCTACAATTGTCAATTGTATGTCCAAACGTTCCTAAGTGGAACTCACATCTATCAGTCATATAATAACCTGGAGGAAATGGATACGACATCGGCATAGCATGGCTCAACTTAATCAGGAAGCTATAAAGAAGACGAGCAAGAAGTTGGCAACGAGAAACTAGAACTTGAGCAAGCACTCTTTCGGGTTTCTTAGGCCCCTATTTCTGTTGTTGACGATTCTACTGACGATGTTGATTAGGGCGCCCAGACTGCCCCTGTATCTTTCTTCCTGTATTTGGAAAAGGTTGTTGATGTGATGACTCTGAAAAGCAAAGCGGAGGAGCATGCCCCTGACCTGGGGTAAGTTTCGAAAAAAGAGAAGGAATATCCACTTCTTTGATGGTCGTTACAACAAGATTGCCAATTACCTTCACATCAGCTGGTCCAAGCTCGATTACTCTGGAATCAAATAAGTCTTGCATCTGGTGCTGGAAAGCTTTACACCTTTCAATATCATGATCGGGTGCCTCGGAGTAAAAATCACAGTGAGGATTGAGATCCCATCCATTTGGAAGCGTAGCATATGGTAGCGATAGCTTGCGAAGCTCAACCAATTTCAAATAAAGCAAGCGCTGAAGTAGATCGGCAGGAGACATTGGTAAAGGATCAAAAACCCTTTCTCGCTTCTGCGGATGAGGTGGTACAACTTGGGGAGCCCCCGTTATAATTTGCTGCTTTGGAAGTTTCAAAACCCAAGGCTTGCGATGCGAGGAAGATCCCTAAATGAGAGAATGAACACCCTTCTCTTTTACAAAAGGTGGAGGGACATACTTTTTCTTGGCCTCCTGGATAGGCACAAAATCGATTGCTCCTGAATCGATGAGTTCTTGGACCTTATGCTTGAGCAATTTGCAATTTTCCACATTATGACAAGATGCTCCTGAATGGAATTCTCATCTAGCATTGACATTGGAACCCATAAGGTTCCTGGTGTTCTAAGGTCCCATATCAATCAACTTAATCAGCTTCAATTCCAGCAGAAGTTGAAGCAACTGTGCATATGGCATTGGGATCGGATCAAATTTTCTATCTTGCACTCCTCGGGAGATGGGGACTGATGAGAAAACTCTAATAATGAAGGAAATTCGGAAGGCAATCCATGTCCTATCAAAGGTCCCAAAGAAGCGGGAGGAGTCAGAACTTTGGTTGCAGAAGCAGACAACTGATTGTTTTCCTTCTTCAATATAGCTTCCCACATTTCCATAAATCGGCCCATTTGAGTCTTCATCCGGTTGACCTCTTCTCTCAACAGTTTCTGATCCTGGGACAACGCTCGAATGTCCACCATAAAATTCCCTAGCTGGGCCTTCATCTCAGTCATCTCCTCTCGGAGTTGTTCCATGCCCATACCCTGACAATGGTGATTCAAGTTGGCCATTCTGAAGAGAAACCAAGTCAGGATAAGAATTTGTGTGTGAACACCTGTCAAGAATGCAAGGATGTATGCAAATGCCATGTTCAGTTATTTCTAAGGAATCTATTTGTTTTGATTCATAGAAAAAAATCGACGTTTTAATTCAGATATGTGATCCTTAGAAATAATTGAACATGTATGCTTAAAATGTCATGTTGTCATGTATGTAACTGGCATGTGATCAGTAGTGTGATGTTGGTGCTGGGAAGTGAGCCCAGTATCTGTGAAGAGTCATAACAATAGTATCTTTGTGCATAACCCCGCAATTAGGAACCAAAGAACCACATAGAACTGGATTATTACAAAGTAACACTGGTGAAGCGGGTATGTTGCAAGTTTAGGGTTCTTGCAAACCTGTAAATCCCTCCCAATCTCACGGGTGTGCTACCACGGGTCACAACACAGACTCTCAAAGCCGAATAGCGATAATACGTTTACCATCTCCAAGAAATGGCTCTTGACTAAATTAGGGAGTCGGTTTGGCATTATACACTAATTTAGGGAGGTCTCAATTGAGTCCGGGAAAACAAGCATCCCTCATAAGTCCCTATCTTCAAGCACTAAATCAAGAAACAATAGTACATTCAGCCCTTAGGATATGGTACTATCATCATACAAACAACTTGCTTTAACCAGTTTCCTATGAGAGAACCATACCATCCTATGCGAGTTCCCAGTGGGCCCTCGGATGCGAGTGGGTTTGCCAACACATGTGGTATGCCACTGTCATCACTGGAGAGGATTGTTTCCACTAAGGTTCTCGATGATCGGTCCCCAAATGCACATAACTATCGAGGTCATGTAATGATCCAAGAAAGATTCTTGTATCAATACATTTCCAAGATGGTCATAGTCTGGGTGTGGAACTCACTACTACCAACATACCAAGATGCCATGAAGCCAAAGTGACTATCCATCCCACGGTAACCCCATCCCACAGAAAAAATACAAACCACACAGTCCAGTATATATGATGCATGTGAAATAAATATTGAAAGCGATAAATAAAGTTGTAAAGTAAAGTTTTAAATAAAAGCAGTAAAGCTAAACTAAAGTACATAGCAACAAACAGTTAAACACCCAAAGAAACAAAAACAGACAAGCGCTAGTACAAACGCGAAAGTGGCGCGGAAAAGGTAGAGAATCCAGCCAGGAATCTTTATCCCGAATGAATGGGAAAGGTAATGTTGCACAATGTCCTGCGAACCAAAGATCTGGGTTTGGGAGTCGGTTACGCCTTGGGAAGGTATTAGCACCCTAGATCGTCCTCCGTACCCGACGGGATCCACGCTTATTAGTCTGTTTCAAAGAGTGAGAATAAAACTGCTGAACAAAAGAAATGGAACTGGAACTGAAATGAGAAAGGGATCTGGAAAAAGAGAACGAAAGGAAAGAATGGGGAAAACGTATGGAAAATAAAGAATGTGCTAGAATGGGTCCTACTCCACTGCCTACGTACCTCATCGGGAATATGAGGGTCAGAGTCGACGTAGTTCGCCTAACTAAGGCGGGAACTTGTATGTATTTTATATGAATTTAACTGCTTATGCCTATGCTCAGGTGTTGCAGGCTCGTTTGGTACAAGTGTTTTTACCGTCTTGCAATGAGATATGTCGAAGCGAGTTCGCGTTATGAGTGAATGAGATGAGAAGAGAGTTCCCGTAGGAAAGATGTCTGTTGTTTGTTTACCGTCTTTTAAAAGAAGTGTTTTTTGACTTTGTTGTTTGTAAAAATAGTCTCATGATCAGACTTGTACATCATGCTACACAAGCTTGTACTTTCCCAAGATGGGATGAATACAAGTGCCCCATGGAATAAGTTTCTGCATCTAAGACTACTTTAATCTTTATTAAAGTGTTTTTTAGTTTTTCTTTGAGATGAGAAAAAGGACTCAAGCCGAGAAAGGACAAAACTAGGGGAACTAAGACTCACCTTGAGTTGTTTATTGCATGGGAGATCCTATGGTTTGTGTGATCTTCTAATCCTAATGAGAAAAAGAAAAGAAATTAGAAAGCAACTTAATTCTCTAAATAAGCTAAGTTGTTTCTAAAGAGGGATTAACATAAAGTTGTACAAGACAAAGCCTAAAGGGCTAAGACTATCACAATGTGAAAGCATAAAGAAAATAATGAAGAAGTTGTATAAACAAAGCTTACCTCAATCTCCCTACAAAACAAAGGTTAATAAAATAAGGCTAAAGTGATAAAAAGAAAGAGGTAATCAAATACTAAACAATTCCTAATACAACTATGACCTAACTAGACTCAATTCCAAGTCTAAGGGCACTTAAAAGTTAAGTGAAGCCTAAAGTCAGTAGCTACTACAACTTCCTATTGCATAAATAGCTACTAAATGCAACTAGCACTGTAAACAGCCTATTACAGCCACCAAAACAGCATGAAAATAGGTGTAAAAAGACCAAAATAGAATAATGCAACATGTTTTTACAACTTCTATATCCAAATGCAGTGATGAAAACATGGCAGATTTTCAAAAAATTTCAATGCAAAACATGAGTTTTAATTCACACAACGAAACACAAAGATCATGCAATTTAATGCAACAATATGATATGGATATCGAAAATGGAATGCAACACATAAACACACAATCAAAGGTTGTGAAATATGTGAATTGTGCGGTTTTTAAACAATATGCAATTTTTTCAATTACGCACACAATTGACCTACTCATGAATGGATCACAAATGTGATGCAAAACAGAAGTATAAGCACTTATTATCATGCTATTATGATGATAAACCATGTAAACAACACTCACAGCAAGCTATGAGCATGTTGAAAGTTATTGAAACTACACACATCTACTCTAAATCAGCTCCTAAAGACTTCCTAAAATCATGTCCTAAAGATCCATGATGATTGGAGCGGGAATGGATATAAAAAATGAAAGAAAATGCAAGAATTTCTCATTCTGGTTCAGTGGTAACCGGTTACTATCTATGCAGTAACCGATTACCAGTTCAAAAAAACTAGATTTCTGCAAAATTAACACAGTTAATCGGTTACTACCTATGTCGTAACCGATAACTCTGCAACCAGAATAAAAATTCCTGTATTTTCATGCAAAAACCAGTTGCAACTTATCCAAATAAGCTCTAATCCGAGGCCTACCAACCTAGCACGAAAATTATACCTAGATGCAACATTCTAACACCTATTAACACTATAATCACACCACAATTCTAGCTCCTAATGTTCAAACCAATCAAAGTATCAAAAATCATGGAAAATCGAAGAATGCACGAAGCGAGATGAAGAGAAATAAGTTAAAACGAGAAGTGATTTCAGATTCACCATCCTACAAATCGAAGGCTTGCTTTGGTGATTATTGTGATGTTGATCAATACACGAATGAAGAGAATAACAGAGATTCGAAGCTTCGATCCGCGAGTGCGCAAAATAAATGCGATTGGTGAGGATTATCTGAAATGCTTCCGAATGGTGAAAGAAACACCGCAACCATAGCAATTCCTTCGATTAACCGCTGAATCGATGGAGATGATGGAGGTTTAGCTTCCGATTCTTCAAGTTTCAATGTAAAACTTGAAGAATCTTGATGATGAAGCTTTGGTGTGAGTTTGGAAAATGGAGAGAATTGAGATTGTGAGAATGGTGAAAAAGGTGGAAAATGTCTCTAACCCCCTTTTGGCTTGATGAACAAGGTTTATATAAGAGGTAGCTTGGGAGTTAGGTCTAGGTTTGGCGTGAGGCTTTGGTCATAAGCGAAGGGTTGGTCGGGAATATTCCTAGAATATTCCATGGCATATTATTGGAATAATCCTAGGCATATTCTAAGAATATTCCCTAAGAAGAATGTGGAATGTTCTAGAGTTGGGTGGAAACACAAAGCAAAGTGGAAAATGGAAAGTGGAGGAAAGCAACCAACTGAATTTTGAATTTTTGAAAATCTGGACGAAGTAAACGGTTACTACCAATGAGGTAACCGGTTACCAGTGCAAAAACTAGGCTTTTTCTCCAAATTTAAACAAGTAATCGGTTACTACCTATGAGGTAACCGGTTACTTCAACCAAAATTTGAATTTTTCTCTTTTTCGTAGGAAACCTTGGGTATCTGGTCTTGGTCATATTTTATGAGATTATTTTCCTTCCGATACCCAATAGTCGTCAAATAACCCTTGACCACATGTCCCTCGCCTCAACCAATGATGTATGCTCTACATATATTTTTTGTTTTTATTATGAAATGTATGGAGGGATATGTAGGATAGCACGAAAACGAAGCACAAGCTACTCATAATCAGTGATAATAAGAGGGCAAATTTTGAGGAGTTACAGGTGCCCCTATTCAATCAACTGTAGACCTGAATGGATGATAGCAATGACTTTTAGACGTTCAAGGTATGAAGGGATTGAATACCCAAATAAACCGGAAAATTTGCTCTCTGTGGGAAGTAACTCGACTTTCAAAGGGCTATAATATGAGACCAAGCCGAAGGTGGACTCGAAGAAGTAAGACCAAGCCGAAGGAGGACTTACAAAGCACGGGACTAAGCCGAAGGTAGACCCAAACAAATATACGAGACCAAGTCAAAGGTGGAACCGTAAACGTAAGGCTAAGTCGAAGGTAGACTTGCGATGAGATTCGAGAACAAGTCGAAGGTGAACTAGAAAGAGGTAAGACCAAGCCGAAGGTAGACTTACAAAGAATGAGACTAAGCCGAAGGTAGACTCAAAAAAGGATACGAGACCAAGCCAAAGGTGGAATCGTAAACGTAAGATTAAGCCGAAGGTAGACTTACGATAAGATTCGAGAACAAGCCGAAGGTGAACTCGAAAAAGGTAAGACCAAGCCAAAGGCGGACTTACATAGAATGAGACTAAGCCGAAGGTAGACTCAAAAAATACGAAACCAAGCCAAAGGTGGAATCATAAACATAAGACTAAGCTGAAGGTAGTCTTACAATAAGATTCGAGAATAAGCTGAAGGTGAACTCGAAAAAAGGTAAGACCAAGCCAAAGATGGACTTACCATGAATGATACTAAGCCGAAAGTAGAATCAAATAATAAGAAGCCAATCCAAAGTTTGAATCGTAAACATAAGACTAAAGCCGAAGGTAGACTTACGATAAGATTCAAGAACAAGCCGAAGGTGAACTCGAAAAAAGTAAGACCAAACCGAGGGTGGACTCGAAGAAATAAGACCAAGCCAAAGGTGGAATTACGAAGAATGAGACTAAGTCGAACGTAGACTCAAACAAAGATAGGATATCAAGCTGAAGGTGGAATCGTAAACGTAAGACTAAGCCGAAGGTAGACTTACGATAAGATTCGAGAACAAGCCGAAGGTGAACTCGAAAAAAGTAAGACTAAGCCGAGGGTTGACTTACAAATAATTAAACTAAGCCGAAGGTAGACTCAAACAAGGATACGATACCAAGCCGAAGGTGAAATCGTAAACGTAAGACTAAGCCGAAGGTAGACTTACGATAAGATTCGAGAACAAGCAGAAGGTGAACTTGAAAAAAGTAAGACCAAGTCGAGGGTGGACTTATAAAGGATGAAACTAAGCCGAAGGTAGACTCAAACAAGGATATGATACCATGCCGAAGGTGGGATCGTAAACGTAAGATTAAGCCGAAGATACACTTACGATAGGAATGATGATGTTGAAGAGAGATAAAGCCCATGAAATAATACAAACCATATATTACAAAGTATAAAGATACATAGTTTGATTACAACAAAGTCCCCATGGTCAAAATATAACAAACAAAATACAATCAAAATGAAGTACAAGTACAAATAAATCAAACATCCAATCCATAATCATCCTCTCTAACTTCTTTCAGGAGATCCTCAGTTACTGGGCCAACTGGATGCTCTGTGATGGTCCTGATAAGAAGGTTCCTAGTGGCAATGGCATTGGTCAATTTATTATGCTTGTCCTGGTCCTTTGATCTCTTTAACCCCGCCCGGAGTTTCAACTCAGAGATCTCCTTCTGTGCTGCTAACAAGGCCTCCTGACTCTTATTTTCATTGGCTTCCAGCTGCTCTATCCTAGCCTGGGTCCTCTGATCTTCTTGTGAACGAGCCTCAGTGATCCTGATCCACCTAGCCCGACTCTCCTCCAAGTAATGCTCAGCTTTGGCCTTCTGAGTCTTGGCTTCCTTGCAAGCATTCTTCAATACCAACTCTCCTGCTCTAGCCCTTCTGATGTAATCATCTGTCTTTTCAATCTTGGTCATGTGCTCAATCCGGAGCTTCTCTAACCTTTCGTTATCCAGACGACTATCATTCCTCTCCCAGAGGGTTTTCTTTAAAGCTTCCGAGAGCTGAGTATTCCTTTCCTTCAATTTCTCAAACTCCTCTAAACTGACAGTAGCTGCAGGCTCCACTGCTGATGGTCTAGGTACATCCTCTATGGTGAATGGCATACTGGTGATTTATCCCCTGACACGAGACCAGTCAAGATACTGAGCTGAAGCTATGTTGTTGCACTTGCCTAGAATAGTTGTCCCCTTAGTCTGAATATTGTCCCAAGCCCATGCAGCTTGTCTGGCAGTGGCAAGGTTGTGTTGAATGTCACACTATAGGGTTTCTGTCAAGTCTTGCTCTTTTGGGGGATGTACCAAGGCATACCCTAATTGCCTTTTGAAAAGCAAAGGATTGTAATTGATGCAACCATTTACTCCAATCAGGGGTAGATTGGGATACTTCCCACAACTGGTGATGATATCTTTGCCCTTGGTGCTCTGAGTGCACCATCTGATGTCTTCTGATGTAAGGGCAGTCATTCTCTTAGCCCAGTTCCTTGGCTGATGAGGATTCAAGAAAGTGTATGACTTCGGAAAGTGCCTCAATAACCAACAATAGAAGAGAGGTGCACAACATCTGACTAATCTTCCCCTCTGATTTTCATTCCTTTGATGCACTGTGAAGTAAAAGTCTCCAAGCAAGGTAGGGATTGGATTCCTCAACAGGAAGAGGTGGATAGCACTCTTGCTTACAAACTTAGGCTTGTCTGCAAAAAAGATGACTCCATATATGCTAAGGGCTAGAAGAGCAAAAACAGTGCCCCACTTCCCTGCTGCAGCATGAAGGGTGGCCTGGGTAATCAAGAAATCCAAGTGAAGGCCTGGGATTCCAACCTTGGTGGTCATGCTCTGGTCAATGAGGGTGGACTCCAAGTGAAAAGCCTTATTTATATCTTCATTCTTGGGAGCAGTCATCTCAGGGTTGAAAGGAATCCCCCTCCTGATGGGGACACCTAACAACATGGAAAATTCCTATAGCAAAGGGCCCAACTGGAAATCTGGGAAAGTGAAACATCTGAGAGGAGGGTCATAGAACTGGAGACAAGTGTGGATCATACTCCTCTAGGAGGCATCCAAATCCATGATCATGTCCATAATGCCACCATAATGTTCCCTGAATAAAGGGACATGATCAGGAGTGATGAGAGACTGAATCTGTCTGATGCTTGTCAAAGTGGGCTCAAAGAAATGATAGGTGATGTTGCTCTTCCTGGATGGGTCCATGCTGACAATGGATGCTGGTGAAGAAGACTGAGGAGAAGTACTGGAGAAGATTGCTGAAGATAGTTGGAGAAGACACTGAAGAGGATCTCCGAAGGAATCTGAGCAACAGAACAAGTCAAAACCAAACCAAAGATAAGATGTGGATACCCTGTTAAATAAATAGACAAATGTTAAATGATGCAAAATGATGCATGTAGAATGATATGCAAAGGGTTTGTGATCAAGTGCTAGATCTATTATATGCCTTGATAGGGTCCATGTGTGTTCATAAGTCCGGATGGAGGCTTAAAGAACCAGTAACCAGGTGGGGGACTCAAATAAAGAGTCACAAGTCCAGGGTTTAACAAGAACAGTCCAAAATGATGCAATCTTAAAACAAAACCAGTAACAAAGGTATGATGAGGCCAAGGGTTCCTACAAACCTATAAACATCCCAACCCCCTCACATGTATTGTTCTAGAACAAGGATCCTCAGACTTGGATCAGTTATGAGAAGTGTAAACACTTCTAACCCAGAGGTACAGTGTTTATAATAATCATAAAGGATCCTCCTCTAATTCACCTCAGATGCTGAAGGTCATAAAAGGGTCATCCAGACTTAGCAGGCTTCCCAGATAGCCCTAGTACTACAGGAAATGGAATGGGAAAGAATATGAAGCCACTCTATCCTATGTGTCACTCAGGCTCCCGGTATGGAACCTTACTCACTCAATAACCCTCCCACCAATGAAAACAACAGATCCAACACAGATGATATGATGATAACAGTATGAAATGCATATAAACAATAAATGAAAGCAATAAATAAAGCAATGAACAACAAGCACAAATAGCACATAACACCCCATAAAAACAAATCAAACAAGCGCTAGGAGAAACCCACAAAAAGAACCAGAAGCACTGGTTGCAAAATATAGATCCCCAGCAGAGTCGCCAAGCTGTTGCTCCCCCAAAAAGACACCATGTCAAACAAGTTACAGAAGCGAACGGTCGGCGAAAAGAGAAATGAAGTGAAGATGAATAGAGTCGCCAGCTAGGCATTTTTATCCCGAAGGAAAGGTAATGCTGCATAAACCTAGAAAAAGATGGACAAGACGGTTAAGAACCAGAGAAACTGAGAAAGGGGGTTGGTTACAACCTGGGAAGGTATTAGCACCCAGATTGTCCGTCATACTCGACGGGATCCACGCTTAAAAGTTTATGCTTAAAGGGATAGTGTATGTGCTATCTGTGTGCAAAAGCTAAGAATGAATGTACAAGTGTCAGTGCAAAAAGGTGAATAGCTCAAGAACTGAGGCTTAAAAGAGAATGCTGAAAGAGGGGGAACACACAGAGACTTTTGTTCGATAACAATTAATTATGCCTACGTACCCTCTCGTGCAATGAGGAAGTCAGAACGTCGTAGTTCGACTCAAAGAGACTGAAAGATAAATTGACTGTAAACTGCCTGCTTGTCTATGCTCAAGTGTATGACTCGTCTGGCTTGAGTGCTAACTGTCTTGCATTAGAAGGAAGAAGCAAGTTCTCTCTTGTGAATGAGTGTGTGTAAACACCCCAAATTTTCCCTCACCCATTCACACCATGGCTTGTGATCATTTCATATGCATAAACTCAATCATACCATCTCATATCACATTTGTGTTTCACTGCATAGATTCTAAGTCATCTGCATTTAGGGTTTGTGATCTGAGCAATCCAAGAGCTTCTTGAGCCACTCCAAGGGTCATCAATCACTTCAAAGAGGTCCATGTATGTTCAAGCATCATATTAAATCCTCTCAAAGTCAAAAATGCCAAGGAATCACAAGAACTGGGATTAGTATGGAAGCAGAGCCAGGCTAGACTGCACAGTTGACCTAAAATTAGGGTTTTGGTTTCAAGGGCCATAACTCCAAATTTTTTGGTCATTCTTGTTTCTATTGGTCTCTATATGGTATAGGGAGTATGCATATCAATTTTCATGAAGAAATTCCATGAGGAAGTCATCTGATCAAGAGTTGACTTTTCAGACAAGTCAGTGCAAAATCAGGGCATCTGAGGCCCCCATTGACCCAACCAAGGGGTGATCTTCATCATTTTGAGTGTATATGACCTTTATTTGATCATAGAAGAAGTTTGAAGTTCACAAAATTCAAGAATTTGAGGTTTTTGCAAAGTTGACTTTTTAGGGCAAGTTTGACTTTTGAAGAATATGTCATTTTATGCCACTTTTCAAACCTTACTTTTTGATCCAAAAATGCTTCAAATGGAAAAACTTTGGTCATGAAAGTTGTAGATTATATCTTTCCCTTTTCAAAAAGTATAAGAACATGACCTAATTCATTTTGGATCAAAAGTTATGGTGTGTCAAAGTTGGCAAAAATCACTAATTTTCAAGTCATGCACCAAAGAGGCAAAGTTGCAAATTCACTTCTCAAGGTCAATTCAGTCATCAAATGGGCTTCTAATTCACTCAACATGATCACACAACATTCAAAAGTCAGAATGGGGCAAAGAATTACATGTGCTATGGCCCATGGATCAAGCTTCCTTCATGAAAATCAAAGGCAAAGTCAAGTTGCAAGAACCATCATCACACTCCATCCACTTGCTGCCTTGGTTGCTGAGCCCTTCTAGCCTTCCCCTCACACTATGCTGCGCAGCCCACACCCCAAGTACTAGCCTAGAACACAACCCATGCTTCTCTTACACAAGAGTGGACATTTTGCAAAAGTAGCTACACCTATCACTAAAGCACAGGTCACATCTTCTGACCAATCCCATTTGTTTATGCAAACAAAAAGCAAGACATTTCATATAGCCAGCAAGCTTGAAACCAGCAAGGGCATCACTTTCTCATTTTCACTCTCAAGAGCAAAACCCTTCGAAACTCAGCATACAAGCCACAAACCTACAAACAAACTTCACAAATCATCTCACCATACCTCACTGATCAAAAAGCACCCTTCAAAGCAACCCAGAACTCAAAGAATCAGAAACACGATTCCTTCACCTCACTGAACAGAACTTGTTCAAACTCTCAAACCAGCCAACATAAACTCTTGCTAAGCATCCAGACATCATAAAGGGACCAAAGGGGGTGGTTTGCATCAAAGAAAGAGGTCAGAAAGTTGCAGAACTGAAAGCTTCAAAACTCAGGTAGCTCAAGAACTTTTTTTCCAGAAATGATTTTTAAAGTTCCTAAGCTGTTCTATATGCCTCCCTGATCATGAATATGTCATTGGTTTTGAAAATGGTGGAGAGATGAGAGTTTAATCAGTTTCTGAAACTTTTTGTCCTAGTTTTTGTTTGATTCGATTCAGCCATTTTAGGAGTGATAAATTTGTTTTGATTGAGGGTTTTGATTCGTGTTTGGGTGGGGATCATTCCTGTGTAGTTAAATTTCATTTTAGATGCGTTTTGAGAGAGTTTGGAATTTGGAGTGAACGGAGAAGATGACCGGAACACTGTTCCGGTCACCTGAGGGTCATTAACGGCAGGATTAGGGCTTAATCATTAATTAGCTGAATTTGAATGCTGGCCGTGGGATCTGGCGCCAAGTCAATGTGCGCGTGTTTCAGTTTGAATGAGGGCCATTGGATCTGATTACTTTTCCTTTTTCAGTTTAAAATTCATTTTATTTTCATATTAATTACATTGTTTTCTATATTTTATTTAAAATAGCAAAACTAATTTAAAAATTCTGAAATTTTTTGTACAAACTTTTATTAAATTTCAGAACACAAAAATATTTTTATTTTCATTTTTTGCATTTTAAAAGTATTTTTAAATATTTAAAAGTTTCTTTTTAATTAATTAATGAGAATTAATTAATTAAAAATACTTTTAGGCATTTAAAAATCACCAAAAAATTCATGAAACCTTTAAAAACATTTAGAAACATTGTCCAACCCTCAAACCAAATTTATTTTTTGATCTTGATGCATTTTGAGAATTTTTCATTGAATTAAAATCATTTTGATGCATTATTTTGATCCAAACTTCCAAAAATCATTTCTGCCTAACCCTAAAGAGTTGGACCTTGATTATTTTTGCATTGCATTGTGTTTAGCATGTAGTTTATGAGTTTAAATGGCCTTGATTTGATCTTTCATTTTCCATTTGTTTGATAATTTTCTTGTTTAGGAACCCTAAAACCCTAGTAAACTTAGAAAAATCATAACTTGAACTTGGTTAAGAGTTGAAACCTCTCCTTTGGGAAATGGGTTAGTATAGGATTAGGGGTCCTTTGAGTGCATTTTCAATTTTTTATAGTGTTGTTTGCTTCTGATTTTGGTTTGTGTTTGATGCTTTGATCATAAACCCTAATTTGGGCTTCCATATGCACCCATCTTGCATTTACTTGCATAACATGACTTGCCATGACATTCCATGCCTCCATTTGATTCATTGAACATCTTAAGACATATTGAAAGCATGTTTGATCATTGCATCTTGCATTTGACATGTTGTATGCCATATGCATTTCATAACTTTTCATGAATGTTCTTGTGTTTTAACTTGCTCCATTTGCATCCATGAGTTTGTGTGATCATCTCCATTTGTTATCTCATGTTTGTAGCATCTCATAGCATCATTAACATCATGTATGTACTTCTGGTTTTGTTTCTCATCATGTCATTTCATTTCATTTTGCATTGCATTGCATTTCTTTCACTAACTTTTCAGGTGGTAAGTTATCTGGAGAAGTGAATTTGCCTTCACTTCTCATAACTTCTCTTCATCTCTTTCTATGCATCCTTGCTGCATTTATGTTTGTGTTTGAGATTGAGCTTGCTCATTCTTCTTTTTCTCACTTTCTTTCTTCAAGTGACTTGACTTCTTGAATGAAGCAAGTTACTTTGCTTCTTCTGATCCTTTCATCTGCTTCCTGGTGGTTCCATTGAAGATTGCTCTTGTAAACCTCACAAACCTTAGGAACAACCAAGCATGACAATGATTAGGGCCTTGATTAGTCTCCCCTCTTAGATTTACCTTTGTGTCTCTTTGAGTCTTCTCTTCTCATCTCATAATCCGGGACTAAACCCTAAAGGTTTTAAGGCTTTGTGATTAAGCTTATGCCTGCATCCTTCTATTAGGATGGAGTGTATAACTTTAATCCTAAGTGTTAAACCCTTAATGTGTTTAAATCCTCTAATTAATTCACTCAATAATCATCAAGACATCAAGCTTGTAACTTGGGCCTTACATTAGGGTTCTAATTCTTCCTTAATTGGTTAAGAAGGACTAACCCTAGTGTTAATGGACAAGTCCCCCTCAAGTTGTCTTACAAACCATAAAGCTCACTTCTTCATCTTATCATTAATTAAAATCCATCTAATAAAGGCTTTGTTTTGTCATGAGGTTAATCCCTAATCATGGATTAAGTTGAGGAGTCTTCCTCAGCTTAAACACTCTCATCTATTATCCTTCTATTAGGATGGTGTAATGAGTCTGTTTAATCCTTGATTATGGCTTAATCTCATTACTTAACACTAAACAAAAACACCAAAAACATCTAAATAATCACAAGTAGGTTAATGATCTTAATCCTACACCATGGTGATTAAGTGTGAGAAGCTGACTTCACACTTAAGGTATTCTCATTACCCCTAATCAGAGGGAAGATGTGATGAGTTTACTAAATCCATTGGTTTAGGCTTAAGCTCATTAACTTATGACAAATTCTCAAAAGCAATAAAAGACTGAAAACACAAAAACAGACAATAATCGTCTCCTCCGGGATTCTTTTCTCATCTCATTCACTCATAAACGAGAACTTGCTTCTTCCGTCTAATGCAAGACAGTTTGCACCTGAGCCAGATAGGTCATACACTTGAGCATATACAAATAAGCAGTTCACAAGTCAATTTATCTTTCAGTCTCTTTGGGTCGAACTACGGTGTTCTGACTTCCTCATTGCACGAGAGGATACGTAGGCATAACTTAACAGTTATCGAACAAAAGTCTCTGTATATTCCCCCTCCTTCTAGCATCATTCTTTAAAGCCTCATGATCTTGGGCATTTCATTCTTGTTCTTACACTGACACTTGTCGCTCCCTATAAATGGGACTGGCCCAAATAAAGGTACAGACGCGAACGGTCGGCGAGAGGGACAATGAGAACACACAGCAGTGAACTCACTGGAGATGAATAGAGTCGCCAGCTAGGCATTTTTATCCCGGAGGAAAGGTAATGCTGCATAGACCTAGAAAGATACGGATAAGACGGTTTGCGAACCAGAGAGACTGAGAAAGGGGGTTGGTTACAACCTGGGAAGGTATTAGCACCCAGATTGTCCGCCGTACTCGACGGGATCCACGCTTAAAAGATTTGTGTTTTAAAGGGGTAGTGTCAGTGCAATTTGTGTATGGAATAGCTGGAAAAGGATGTACAGGTGTCAGTGTGAAGTGAGGTGTGATAAATGTATAGTGTCAGTGTAAGAACAGGAATGAAATGCTCAAGACTATGAGGCTTAAAGAATGATGCTGGAAAGAGGGGAATATACAGAGACTTTTGTTCGATAACCGTTAAGTTATGCCTATGTATCCTCTCGTGCAATGAGGAAGTCAGAACACCGTAGTTCGACCCAAAGAGACTGAAGGATGAATTGACTTGTGAACTGCTTGCTTATCTATGCTCAAGTGTATGACCTGTCTGGCCCAGGTGCTAACTGTCTTGCATTAGATGGAAGAAGCAAGTTCTCATTTGTGAGTGAATGAGATGAGAAAAGAATCCCGGAGGAGACGATTATTGTTTGTTTTTGTGTTTTCAGTCTTTTATTGCTTTTGAAAGTTTGTCATAAGTTAATGAGCTTAAGCCTAAACCAATGGATTTAGTAAACTCATCACATCTTCCCTCTGATTAGGGGTAATGAGAATACCTTAAGTGTGAAGTCAGATTCTCACACTTAAACACCTTTGGTGTAGGATTAAGATCATTAACCTACTTGTGATTATTTAGGTGTTTTTTGTTGTTTTTTTTTGTTTAGTGTTAAGTAATGAGGTTAAGCCATAATCAGGGATTAAACAGACTCATTACACCATCCTAATAGAAGGATAATAGATGAGAATGTTTAAGCTGGGGAAAGCTCCTCAGCTTAATCCATGATTAGGGATTAAACTCATGACAAAACAAAGCCTTTATTAAGTGGATTTTAGTTAATGATAAGAAGATGAAGTGATTTTTAGGGTTTGTAAGACAACTTGAGGGGGACTTGTCCATTAACACTAGGGTTAGTCCTTCTTAACCAATTAAGGAAGAATTAGAACCCTAATGCAAGGCCCAAGTTACAAGTGTGATGTCTTGATGATTATTAGATGGATTGATTAAGAGAGTTAAACAACATTAAGGGTTTAACACTTAGGATTAAAGTTATACACTCCATCCTAATAGAAGGATGCAGGCATAAGCTTAATCACAAAGCCTTAAAACCTTTAGGGTTTAGTCCCTGATTATGAGGTGAGAAGAGAAGACTCAAAGAGACACAAAGGTAAAACTAATGGGGAGACTAATCAAAACCCTAATCATTATCATGCTTGGTTGTTCCTAAGGTTTGTGAGGTTTGCAAGAACAATCTTCAATGGAACCACCAGGAAGCAGATGAAAGGATCAAGAGAAGCAAAGTGACTTGCTTCATTCAAGAAGTCAAGTCACTTGGAGAAAGAAAGTGGAAAGAAGAATGATGAGCAAGCTCAAACTCAAACACATACAAAAAATGCAGCATGGATGCAAGAGAGATGAAAAGAAAAGTTATGAGAAGTGAAGGCAAATTCACTTCTCAAAGTCACTTACCACCTGAAAGGTTAGAAAAGAAATGCAATGCAATGCCAAATATGATGAAATGACATGATGAGAAACAAAACCAGGAGCATGTATGATGCTAATGATGCTATGAGATGCTATAAACATGAGGCAGCACATGGAGATGATCATACAAGTTCATGAATGCAAATGAAGCAAGTTAGGAAGCATGGACATACATGAAAAGTTATGAAGTGCACATGGCATACAACATGGCAAATACATGATGCAATGATCAAAAATGCTTCTAATATGTCTTATGATGTCAAATGGATCAAAAGGATGCTTGAAATGTCATGGCAAGTCATGTTATGCAAGAGAATGCAAGATGTATGCAAATGGAAGCTCAAATTAGGGTTTATGAACCATTCCTCAAACAAAAATCAAAATCAGAAGCAAACCCTAAGATAAAAAATTGGAAATGCCACTCAAAGGAACCCTAATCCTATACTAAACCAATGCCCAAAGGAGAAGTTTCAACTCCTAACCAAACTCAAGATATGATTTTCTACAAGTTTGCTAGGGTTTTAGGGTTTCCAAACAAAAGAAATGTCAAACAAAATGAAAATGAAAGATTAAATCATGACCATTTAATCTCACAAACTACATGCTAAACACAATGCAATGCAAAAAGAATCAATGTCCAACTCTTCATGGATAGGCAGAGATGATTTTTTGAACTTTGGATCCAATTAATGCATAAAAATGATTTTTATTCAATGAAAAATTCTCAAAATGCATCAAGATCAAAAAATAAATTTGGTTTGAAGGTTGGACAATGTTTCTAAATGTCTTAGAATGTTTCATGAATTTTTTGGTGATTTTTAAATACCTAAAAGTATTTTTAATAAATTAATTTTCATTAATCAATTAAAAATAAACTTTTAAATATTTAAAAATACTTTTTAATGCTAAAAAATAAAAATAAAAATATTTTTGTGTCTTAAAAATTAATGAAACTCTTGAGAAAAAGTTTCATAATTTTTAAACAAGTTTTACTATTTTTAATAAATTATACAAAACAAATGAGATAAATATGAAATAAAAACAAAATAAAATGGAAAGTATTTCAATCTGATGGTGGAGATTTGAACTGGGGTGGAAACCATTGACCGCGCGCGTTTATGAAGGGTCCAGATTGCTTCTGACTTTAATTAAGTTTTATGAAATAATTAAATGAGTTAATGGTGATTAGGGCACAGAGGACCCATCTGAACCACTCATCCACGCGCGAAGTCAAGGAAAGTCAAAGGATCCTACGCTCAAGATTCAAATGGACTTAATGACCTGAGATTAGGGAAAATGACATTCAGGTGACCGGAGGGAAGCTCCGGTCATCTTCTCCGGCAACAACAAAACCCTAGAATACGATTCAGGCCACCATTCTTCAAATCAAAGCCAGGGAAATGTTCCTCTACTCAAACCTTACTCAAATCCACTCTCAAAATAAATTTCTCATGCTCAAATGAAGAGAATCGAAGCCATGAAGTTTCACGGGCAAAGTTTCAGAGCCCTGGTAAATCCTCATTTCTCACTCATATCTAATTCTAAACCCATCCCCATGACCAACAAAGCATACACAATCAATTTATAACTTAAAATGTAAGCTCTGAGGAAAAAGAATCCATGGTCATACCTGAGCTGGAAAGCTTCAAAACTGAGCTTCCAGAGCCTCCTTTGTGTGCAAATGAACTTCTTTGACTCCCTTGGACTCAAAGAGAAGCTTCAAAGTTCTTGTGGATGGCTGGTTTGAAGAGGAAAGTTCTGGTGCAGCAGGTTTCACAGTCAGGAATGGGGAGGTTTCAGGCCACTCCAATGATGGATTCTTGCTCCTTTGGGTGTGCTTGACATGTTGGTGAAGAGAAATGGGGTGTTTGATGGCTGGAAAGTGAGATTCGAAAGTTCTGGCTTTGAGGATGAAAAATGGTGAAGCTCAGTTCATGCTTAGTTCAGGCCTGAGTCTTGCTGGTTTTGGCTCAGTGAAGCATGGTGATTTGATCAATGGACTTGTTTTTTGTGTTTGTGAGCTGTGCAGAGGAATTCGAAGAGAAATGCTTAAGGGAGTGTCTTTGTGAATGTTGTCTTAGGGCTTGTTTCAGGCTGGCTCCTCATGTGAAATGGCTAGCAAATGGATAGTATAAACAACTCCAATTGGTCAGATGATGTGACCTGGCCTGCTGTGATAGGTAAGTTCACTTTTGAAAATTGTCAACCTTTTTGTAAGAGAGGCATGGGCTAAGTTCTAGCTTGGTACAAGAGTGTGGGCTGGCACAGCATGGTGTGTGAGTGAGGCTAGGGTGGTTTAGCAGCCAAGGCAACAAGTTGGTGAAAGTGTGATGATGGTTTTGCAAGTTGATCATCTTTGGTTCACATGTAACTTTCTTGCCACACAAACCATGGGAAGTGAGAAATACTTAGTCCATTCTGAATTTTTGGTCACATGTGATGTTTATGTGATGGTTAGACATGAATTAGAGGTTACAAATGCCTTGGTACAAAGTTCTTGCAAGTTTCTCATTTGAGGCATATCTTGAAAATTAGTGATTTTTGCCAACTTTGACACACCATAACTTTTGATCCAAGAAGAATTAGATCATGTTCTTGTACTTTTTGAAAAGGGAAAAATGTATTCTACAACTTTCATGACCAAAGTTTTTCCATTTGGAGCATTTTTGGATCAAAAAGTAAGGTTTGAAAAGTGACCTAAAATGACATATTCTTTAAAAGTCAACTATGCCCAAAAAAGTCAACTTTGCAAAATCTTGTAATTCTTGAATTTTGTGAACTTCAACCTTCTTCCATGATCAAATAAAGATCAAATACACTCAAAATGATGAAGATCACCCCTTGGTTGGGTCATTGGGGCCTCAGATGCCCTGATTTTGCACTGACTTGTCCAGAAAGTCAACCCTTGATCAGATGACTTCCCCATGGAATTTCTTCATGAAAATTGATATGCATACTCCCTATACCATATAGAGACCAATGGAAACAAGAATGACCAAAAAAAATTGGAGTTATGGCCTCTGAAACCAAAACCCTAATTTTAGGTCAACTGTGCAGTCAAACTTGGCTCTGCTTCCATACCAATCCCAGTTTTTGTGATTCTTTGGCATTCTTGACTTTGAGAGGATGTAATATGGTATAAGAACACGCATAGACCCCTTTGAAGTGATTGATGACCCTTGGAGTGGCTCAAGAAGCTCTTGGATTGCTCAGATCACAAACCCTAGATGCAGATGACTTTGAATCTATGCAGTGAATCAAAAATGGGATATGAGATGTTATGATTGTGTTTATGCATATGAAATGATCACAAGCCATGGTGTGAATGGGTGAGGGAAAAATTGGGGTGTTTACAGCTGCCCCTATTCAAACATAAGTTAGCTGTGCAGGATGTAAGCAACGGCTTAACAGGCAAACAAGATAACTTGTGGTTGAATACCAAAGACAGTCCGAAATTTGCACTCACAGAATGAAGAAGAAAAGGGATATAGATTGAAAAAGAAAGTAAAGTATATTGTAAAGTGGGGGCGACGGAGGACGACCGTCGAGCAGAGGACGACTGCTGGGTGAAGAGCGATGACGGGGACGACCGACATGCTAGGAAAAGTGTGGGAAATAGAGCAATGACGGGGACGGCCGACATGCTGGGGATAAAAGGTAAAGCCAAGACGGGGACAGCCGACTAGCTGGGAAAAATAAGATATTATGATGGGGACGGCCATTAAGTAAAGCTGCAAGATTCTCTGGGGATCAAATGAAACATGACGGGGACGGCCATCAAGTTCATAAAGCAAAGTAACCGACGATGGGGACGGCCATCGGGCTAAAAAGAAAAGGAAAAGGGACCACGACGGGGACGGCCATCGGGCTAAAGAATAAATGAAATAAACAGATGATGAGGTACGGTCATCAAAGGTGAAGGACAATCACCTAGCAGGGGACGGCTGCTCTGTTGGGTTAAGATGAGGGACGGTCATCTAAGGTGGAGGACGACCACCTGGCAGGGTACGGCTGCCGAAAATATCGCGACATAGGACGAATGCCGGATAAAAGGTCAACGATGGGGACGGCCATTGGACGAGCATGATGGAGGACGACCATCAAGAGGTGGAGGACGACCACCTAGCAGGGGACGGCTGCTCTCGAGGTTTGTCATGACATAGGACGAATGCCAGATAACCAAAATCAACAATGGGGACGGCCATTGGATAAAGTGATGAAGGACGATCATCAAGAGGTGGAGGACGACCACCTAGCAGGGGACGGCTGCTCTCGAGGTTTGTCATGACATAGGACGAATGCCAGATAACCAAAATCAACAATGGGGACGGCCATTGGATAAAGTGATGAAGGACGATCATCAAGAGGTGGAGGACGACCACCTAGCAGGGGACGGCTGCTAAATATCAACGATGGGGACGGCCATCGGATGAGCATGATGGAGGACGACCATCAATAGGTGGAGGACGACCACCTAGCAGGGTACGGCTGCTCTCAAGGTTATCATAACACAGGACGAGTGTTAGATAAAAAAGAAAATTTACTTTGTTGGCGATCTACTGGGGATATAGTAAACACGGACGAGTATTTACAACCAAGAAAAGAAAGTATAAGTGTTTAGATGTTAGTGTATAGATTAAAGATGCGGACGAGCATCCTTAAGACTATGATACGGACGAGTATCAGGTAGAAACAAAAACTGACACGTGTTCAGAGATGATGATACGGACGAGTATCAACGGGTTAACAAAGAACACGGATGAGTGTTGAATCTGAAGGGATTTTTCTGGGGAATAATAGACACAGACGAGTATCTATATTCAAGAAGAAAAAAGTGTTTGACAAAGTGTATGGATTAAAGATGCGGACGAGCATCCTTAAGACTATGATACGGACGAGTATCATGTAGAAACAAACACTTGACGCATATTCTGAGATGATGGTACGGAAGAGTACCAACTGGTTAACAAAGAACATGGACCAATGCCGAATCTGTGGGGATATAAATGGCATATACAAGATACGGACTAGCATCTGTATAAGTGTAACATGAGTAGTGAGTATGAGTATTGTATAGATGAGTACTTTGACTGCTGGGGAGAGTGACACGGACGAGTGTCAAAAGGAGAAGAGTATAGTATAAACAGGTATATGGGTTGTAAAAGTGTAAGCAACTGCGCTGGGGATATGACACGGACGGGTGTCAAGAAAGTGTATATATAGGTATATGTGAGTGCAAAGATGATGTCTTTGGCTTTCTACACGGACGGGTGTCAGGAAGTATCCGTAATACGGGTGGTTTTGTTTGTAAAGAGTGTTCAGGCGACTTCACTGGGGAGTGATGACACGGGTAGGTGCCAAAAGGAGTATATACCGGCGTTTGTGAATTTGTAAGGCAACTGCTTTTGCTGGGGACTCTGGTGGGGATTTTGGGGAAAGTATTTTGTATATTGACGGATTGTCATTATTCACAAGTGTTCGATTCACAACATGACTTATGATTATGCTATGTATTTGATTTTTGCCGTAATGCTCCGTATTAGACGGAATGCTACGCTTTGTGGGTGAATATGATGCAAATGCTATGATAATGCAAAGGTACCAAACCGGGATTCGGATCCCGTTGCCGCAAAGATCTCTGGCTGATCTGCTCGAAGTGATCCTCCCAGCTGGGGATAAGATCATTGATAGATCTGGTGAGATGTATTTGCTTGGGGATCTAGGTCACTGATTGACATATCCTTGTAATATGGGACCCAGCTGGGGTTTGTGGAAGCTTTCCTTACTCTGTCGTGATTCCTTCATGCGCCGCTCTTCCGAATAGAGGCTGAAACTCTGTGGGGAGATGGTTCCCTGACTTGTATTCTGCTGAGGAAGAATCAACAACTCGGCTGGTGGGAATGACAAGTGGCAAACTAGCTGGGTTAAGTTGTTGGCAACTCAGCTGGGGGAGAAAACACCTGGGTGCTAAGACTGAGCGAGTATTGATTTGTCAGCTTGCTGGGGTGAAGCTTGCATGCCTCAAGGGGCGTTCTGGATATCTGCAATCCTGCAAAGATAAGGAAACGCACAAATGGTCCCGAGGTATCCTTTACTGGATTCCGTCATAGGAGTTAAGCACTTTTGAGAGTAAGTATATTCCCTGCAAGCACGTGTTTTTATTTTTTTGGAGAAAAGCATCTGTACTTATGCAATCAGTTTTTTAGAGACATCAGACATTCTTTGCAAATAAAAATGTACAAGACGAAACACGACTGAAAAATCTGATTTTATTAATTCATATGCCTTGAATTGGCAAGATACAGTCAAGGAAACATATCTCCTGAAATGAGGAGATTGTTACAAATTGAGAAACAAAACGCTGGCGATGCTGACGACGCTTTGAGGAGCTTCCTCTCCTGCTATGACTCGTATGACTTTTGACGTTCTTCTCATCTTGCGTTCTGGAGAAGGTTGATTCTGATTGAAGCTTGATCCTTTCGAGGTTCGCTAAGTTGTAGGCGATACAGACGAATTCAGAATGCAGTTGTTCGCTTATTCCCTTATTTTGCATGGATCGCCCTTTCGGGTTTTCAATCCATCGGGATACCCATTTTTGCCTGAGCTGTCCAATGCGGCTTTTCAACTCAGCGGGTGTACATTTTTGTTTATTTTCCCTTATTTTTGCCCGAGTCTTTTATTCTGTTTTTGACTCGCCGGGATGCCCTATTTTTGCCTGGACTTACATTCTGTTTTCATGTCCAGCGGGTCATTTTTTTTTATGCGAAGTATTTTTTAACTGCATCTGAATTCACAGGGGACGGGAAGTCTTCACCATCCATGGTGCTGAGCATCAGTGCTCCACCGAAAAAAACTTTCTTTACCACAAATGGTCCTTCATAATTTGGAGTCCATTTGCCCCTGTGGTCTGTGTGAGGAGGGAGGATTCTTTTCAGCACAAGATCTCCTACTTGGTACCCCCGGTGCCTGACTTTCTGATCGAAGGCTTTCTTCATTCTCTTCTAATATAACTGCCCATGACAGATTGCAGCCAATCTTTTCTCTTCGATCAGACTCAGTTGTTCGTATCGGGCCCGAACCCATTCTGCTTCACTCAGTTTAACATCCATTAGTACCCGCAGAGAGGGTAATTCAACTTCAACAGGTAGGACTGCTTCCATACCATACACAAGCTGATACAGTGTTGCCCCAGTGGAGGTTCTGATTGACGTGCGGTACCCATGCAAAGCAAACGGTAGCATTTCATGCCAGTCTTTGTAAGTGACTACCATCTTCTGCACAATCTTCTTGATATTCTTATTAGCCGCCTCAACAGCGCCATTCATCTTTGGCCTGTAAGGAGAAGAATTGTGGTGTTGGATTTTGAAGTCCCGACATAGCTCTGCCATCATTTTGTTGTTTAAGTTGGAACCATTATCAGTAATGATTCGCTCGGGAACTCCATACCGACAGATGATATCTCTTTTCAGAAATCTGGCTACCACTTGCCTTGTAACATTTGCATAGGAAGCTGCTTCAACCCACTTGGTGAAATAATCAATGGCAACCAGGATGAATCTGTGGCCGTTCGAAGCAGTTGGCTCAATCTTGCCAATCATATCAATCCCCCACATGGCAAAGGGCCATGGTGAAGACATGATGTTCAAAGGATTGGGAGGTACATGCACCTTATCTGCGTAGGTCTGGCATTTATGACATTTTCTGGCGTAGGCACAACAGTCTGCATCCATTGTGATCCAGTAATAACCTGATCTTAACAATTTCTTAGCCATGGCATGCCCTCCTGCATGGGTACCAAAGGATCCTTCGTGCACTTCATGCATCAACAAATCTGCTTCCGTCTTGTCAACACATCTGAGGAGTACCATATCAAAGTTCCTTTTGTATAAAGACCCATCAGTGTTCAGAAAGAAACTACCAGCAAGCCTTCTCAAAGTCTTCTTATTATTGGAAGATGCCCCAGGTGGGTATGCTTGATCCTCCAATAAGCACTTAATGTCATGGAACCAAGGCTTTTCGTCTTTGACAACTTCTGCTGCGAACACATATGCTGGTCTATCAAGTCTGGACACTGAAATCTGAGGTACAAAGTTAGCAGCTTGAACTTTGATCATGGATGAAATGGTAGCAAGGGCATCTGCAAACTGATTCTCGTCCCGAGGGATATACTCAAGCTTGACCGTTGTGAAGAAAGTCAGTAACCTCCTTGTATAATCCCTGTAAGGTATCAGATGATCCTGGTGGGTGTACCATTTTCCGTTGGTTTGATTAACTACCAGAGCAGAATCTCCGAATACAGTCAATGTCTTGATCCTGAGGTCAATGGCTTCCTCAAGACCCATAATGCAAGCTTCGTATTCAGCTTCGTTGTTAGTGCAGTTGAAAGTGAGTTTTGCCGAGAAAGGCATGTGAACTCCTTTGGGTGTAATGAGTACTGCACCAACACCACGACCATTCATGTTAACAGCCCCGTCAAACATCATAGTCCATTCTTCTTCCGGGTCAGGCCCTTCAGTGTGAATAGGCTCTTCATGATCTTTTGATTTTATGAACATGATGTCTTCATCAGGGAAGTTAAATCTCATAGGCTGGTAGTCATCAATGGGTTGCTCAGCAAGATATTCAGATAGTACACTGCCCTTGATGGCTTTCTGAGAGGTGTACTGGATGTCATATTCTGTGAGAATCATCTGCCATCTTGCAACCCGTCCGGTAAGGGCTGGCTTCTCGAAAATGTACTTAACCGGGTCCATTTTTGAGATCAATAAAGTAGTGTGGGTCAACATATACTGTCTCAGTCGGCGAGCAGCCCACGCTAAAGCACAACAAGTTTTCTCGAGCAGTGAATAACGTTGTTCACAGTCGGTAAAATTTTTGCTTAGGTAGTATATTGCATACTCTTTTCGACCAGACTCGTCATGCTGGCCCAGCACACACCCCATCGACTCTTCTAATACTGTCAAATACATTATCAGAGGTCTTCCTTCAACTGGAGGCATAAGGATTGGAGGTTCTTGCAAGTACTCCTTGATCTTGTCAAAAGCCTTCTGGCAGTCTTCATTCCACCTGACCGTCTGTTCTTTTCTTAACAGCTTGAACAAGGGTTCACAGGTTGCTATAAGGTGAGATATGAACCGTGAAATGTAGTTCAATCGTCCTAAGAACCCTCGAACTTCTTTCTCAGTTTTCGGTGCAGGCATCTCTTGAATAGCCTTGACTTTATCAGGGTCAACTTCAATCCCTTTCTCGCTTACAATAAAGCCCAGCAGCTTACCAGATCGCACCCCGAATGTGCATTTGTTGGGGTTCAGCTTCAGTTGGTTTTTCCTCAGACGCTTGAATAGCTTCAGCAGATTTACCAGGTGGTCTTCTTCAGTAAGGGACTTGGCAATCATGTCATCCACATAACATTCTATTTATTTATGGATCATATCGTGGAATAATGTCACCATAGCCCGTTGATATGTGGCACCAGCATTCTTCAGTCCGAATGGCATCACTTTGTAACAGAACGTGCCCCAAGGTGTAATGAAGGTCGTCTTCTCCATGTCTTCAGGTGACATCTTGATCTGATTATATCCTGAAAATCCGTCCATGAAGGAGAATACCGAGAACTGAGTCGTGTTATCCACCAATACATCAATGTGAGGTAATGGGAAGTCATCTTTCGGGCTGGCTCTGTTCAGATCCCGGTAGTCAACACACATTCTTACTTTTCCGTCTTTCTTAGGCACAGGTACTATATTAGCAACCCATGGCGGATAGCTAGTCACAGCAAGGAACCCGGCGTCCCACTGCTTTTGTACCTCTTCTTTGATTTTCATTGCCTTGTCTGGGCGAGTACGGCGCAGTTTCTGTTTAACCGGTGGGCACTCTTCTCTTAAAGGCAGCTTGTGCACAACAATGTCGGTGTCCAACCCTGGCATATCCTGATAAGACCAAGCAAACACGTCCACATATTCTTGAAGCAGATCAATCAGTTGTCTCTTCACTGAGTCTTGCAGGCAGGCCCCGATTTTAACCTCTTTCACTTCTTCTTCTGTACCAAGATTGATCACTTCGACCTCCTCCTGATGAGGAGTGATAACCTTCTCCTCTTGCCTCAACAACCTGGATAGCTCTTCAGGAAGCTCATACTCTTCTTCAACCCCTTCATCAGCTTGATTGATTGGATTGTCAAAGTCATACGAAGTCATAGCCGTGCTGTTGTCGGTGCTGTCTGGAAGGCACTCTCTGCAAGGGTTCAGTTTGTTCGTTTTAGTGATTGATTTTAATCTTGCTTAGAAAAGTGAAATAAAGTTATCATTTTGAAAACATCGCCATTTTATTTTTGTACAAAAAGAAAAATGGAAAAACAGTGAGCGGAAAAGAAAAAGACCCATTTGCAAAAAGATGTCTGATATTTCATTGATTAATCTTGTTGCACAAAAAGTACAGATGGCCCGATTACAAAATGAGCCTTGTCATCTTGGGCAAGATGCAAGACTTTGATGCATGCTATAAAAATACAGGAAATAATAATTACTCTGCGTGAGTAACTCTTATAATTTCCTGGGAAGACCAGTTTGAGATACTGCTCCCCGGGATCTTCGGACGAATCCAATTCTCCAGATTGCGCTCCTCTTCCAGCTCGTCTTCCAGATTGTTGATAGCATCAGGGGTGAGCATCCCCCCACTGACAAAACCAGGCTTCTCAGCAGCCTCTGCTTGACTTCGTTGAGTTGGTCTGTAACCCAACCCAAATTTGTCCTTCTTCTCCTCCACAGATAAAACCTTGCCCCAGCCTTGGGCAGTTCCTTCTTCAACAACCTTCCGGGCCTGTTGATAAGATGACATGGAGATTCCAGATACAGCAGATGCTTCATTAACATTCAGGGCCTCAAACCCTTGGCTCATTGTTTCATGGATCTCCCCATCCATCTCAATGTATTTATAAGTAGCCAGATGGCTAACAAATATATCCTCCTCCCCACAAATAGTAACAACTTGAACTTCCCACTCAAATTTTAACTTCTGGTGAAGGGTAGACGTTACTGCGCCAGCGGCATGAATCCAAGGTCTACCCAACAAACAGCTGTAGGCAGGCTGAATGTCCATCACGTAGAAGATCGTTGTAAAAGTTTGTGGGCCAATCGTCACAGGCAGCTCAATTTCTCCCAGAACCGATCTCTTAAAACCATCAAAGGCTCTTACTACCAGGTTATTGGGACGCAATGCCAATCCTTCATATTCTAGCTTCACCAGGGCCTTTTTCGGTAGGACATTAAGGGATGACCCTGTGTCTACCAGCACATGGGAAAGGACTGCACCTTTACATTCCATGGTGATGTGCAAGGCCTTGTTATGGTTGCAGCCCTCCGTTGTCAAGTCAGTATTGGTGAACCCTAGCCCATTGCTAGCAGTAACATTTCCAACCACGGTTTCCAACTGATTGACAGTGATCTCTTCAGGCACGTAAGCTGCGTGCAAGACTTTGAGTAATGCATTCCGATGGGCTTCGGAACACATAAGCAGTGAGAGGATAGAGATCTTGGATGGCGTCTGGTGAAGCTGATCCACTATTTTGTAATCACTCTTTTTGATGATTCTCATGAACTCATCAACTTCTTGATCGAACGGTGTTTTCAAAGCTTCCTTAACAGTTTGATCTTCCTGCACCGGGCTCTTTCCTTTTGCCTTGGCAGCAGCTTCTGCTTCGGCAGTGGGTCTTTGAATTTGTGGAGCAAAGAGACGTCCGCTTCGAGTGAAGCCTCCGCCTCCTCCCACATTGTCTATTTGTGGTGCAGGTGTTGATGGTTCAAGAGTGATTTTCTTTCCTTCGCAGTATACGTCAGAGCCGTAGTGCCAAGGGATGGCCCTACTGCTTTCATAAGGTACTGGTCCAGGCACCGTGACAGTGACTGGACTAATGACAGCTGCAGAAGGGACTGTGATAGTTTGTGGATCATAATAAATTGTGACTGGTGCTCTGATGGGAGCAGCACTTTCTGAATTATAAGCAGAGTTGTTTTCAGGATCATAAAATATAGTGACAGTTGAGACATCTTCATGATTTGCTGCTGGTGTTGTAGGAGACATTGCCGGAAGGATGGGTGTTGTTGTTGTAGGAGATTCAAAATGGAGTGATACTGAAGTTGTAGGAGGAAAATTTGTTGATATCTGATCAGCTGAGATGATAGATGGAGAACTTGTTGATGAAGCCGAGGAATTGTCGGGAACAATGGTTGTTGCAGTTGTAGGAGATACCGGAACTGTTGCTGATGAGATTGCTGGATTTGTTGGAAATGATGTGGTGATCTGAAGCTGGCCACTCTGAATAAGACCGTCTATGCCATTCCTCAGGTTATCGCACCCATTTACTGAAATATTGCAGTAAGCACACCCTAACTCACACCCCGGGAACATTTGACAATCGAGGAGCTGAGCCTTAATTTCTACCAACGGCGTCCGAATCTGACCCACACTGGTTATTAAATAAGACGACTTGTCTTCTTCAATAGTGTTGATTCTGGGACCACCGTGGTTTGGCATGGGGTTCTTATTGACATTGGGCGGTGGTGCGAAATTCAAGGCCTTAGAGTCTACCAGGTCTTGTACCTTCATGTGCAAGGCTCTGCACTTTTCTGTACTATGGCCAGGTGCATTTGAATGAAAAGCACATCTGGCATTGGAGTCATAATTCCGGGGTAGACTGTTGGGATCTGGAGGTGCCAATGTCCTTAGCTCAACTAGGTTGAGTTTCAGGAGTTGTGGCAGCAATGTAGCATATGGCATAGGGATCGGATCGATCACCCTGTTGGCTTGAGATGGCCTCTGCTGGAATGGCCTTTGCTGGTTATTGTTGTTGGTGTTGCTGTTGTTGTAATTCCTCGGAGGATACTGATTTTGTTGATGGTACTGAGGTTGTTGTTGATAGTTTTGCTGCGGAGGTTGATAAGCTGGTTGTGGATGAGCTGGAGCAGGAATGGTGACTGCTGCCACAGATCTATGAACATATTGGGGCCTGCCCCTGTTGGTGTGGATGGCATTGGTCTCACCAGTTCTTCTTGGGCCTGCAAAAGGCTTTCTTGCATTACTGGATGAGCTTGCACCGTTGTCTGAGATCTTACCCATCTTCAATAGGCTTTCAATTCTCTCCCCGGCTATGACTACATCTGCAAAGCTGGTAGATGAGAAGGCAGCTAGCCTGTCAATGTAAGTTCCCTGCAGGGTGTTCATGAACATATCAGCCATCTCCCTTTCTGACATAGGTGGCTGGACAGCAGCAGCAAGCTGTCTCCATCTTTGAGCATACTCTCGGAAGCTCTCTCTAGATGACTGTGACATTCCCATTAGGAGGGTTCTGTTGGGTGCCATATCCAGATTATACTGATACTGTCTGATGAAGGCCTCTGCCAGGTCCTTCCAGCATCTAATAGTTGCTCTTGTCAGATGGGAATACCATTCCCTCGAAGCTCCAGTCAAGCTATCCTCAAAATAGAACATCCACAGCTTCTCGTCCATGGTATAGGCTTTTAGCCTTCCGAGAAAAGATTGCAGATGGGTCCGGGGACAGGAAGTCCCATTATACTTCTCAAAGCATGGGGGATTAAACTTATGGGGAATCCTGACCCCGTCTACCAAGCCCATATCCATAACATCAAAACCCAAAGAGTTTTGAGACTCCAAGGATCTTAACTTCTCAGCTATCTCATCCAACCTTCTATCATAAGCTTCTTCCCCAGCTCCCATCACTGTGAACTGGTCTTCTTGAGGGTCTTCTTGCAGTACCCTCCCTGCTGTGGCAGGCCCTTGTATATTGACAGGGATGTTGGCCTCTGGATGGAGGTGGGGTCCAAGGACTGGGGGATTGACATGAGGTTGGACTCTTTCATTGTTGCTGGTCCCAGCAGTCCCTGGCTGATGGTCTTCCTGGTTTCTCCCTTCTACCAGTGCTCTGAGTCTTTCCTGGCTTTGAGCCATGTTGTTTATTACCTCCATAAATTGTGTCATTTGAGTCCTCATTTCCAACCTTTCGTTGGTCATCTGATTTCTGACCTCTGTAAGGTCCTGCTGCATCTGATCCATCTGTATGCCCGGAAGATTGTTACGGGTGGGGTACCTGTGTGGTCGATTGAGTGGAAACCCTCGTCGTCGAGCAATAATTCCTGAACATCACAACAGAGTTAGCAACAATAAAACAAACACCTACAAAACAAACAAAGGGTTAGCATGCAATGCAGTATGCTTATTTGTTTTCAAGGTATCCGGCTTGGCATTCAGTTTTGACCCTTCCAGACCCTTGAAGATGCTGTTGATGTTGCTTTTGAAGTAAACTCGGATGGAACAAACCAACACAAATATATATTACAGAAAGTAAAATAATACAACTTGTTCTTCTTACAACACAAGCCCTCTAAGGGGTCAAAATACATCATAAGAAAATAAAAGTACATGGAATGAAAGCAACAACAAGCAAATGGTCAGACACCAAGACCAAACTCATCCTCCCGAACTTCCTTGAGAAGTGCTTCGGTCACAGGATCAGCCGGACGCTCTGTGAGGTTCCTGATAAGGAGGTTCCGGGTAGTAACAGCTGCAGTTAGCTTCTTGTGCTGACTTTGGTCCTTTGACCTCTTCACTCCCGCTCTGATCTTTAGCTCTGATATCTCCCTCTGGGCTGCTGCCAGGGCTTCTTGTTGCTCTTTTGCACTAGCTTTCATCTGTTCCATCTTATCCTGAGTCCTTTTGTCCTCTAGAGTACGAGCCTCGGTGATCCTGACCCACCTAGCCTGACTCTCCTTCAGATACAAGTCTGTCCTGGCTTTCTGGAACTGGGCTTCCTTGCAAGCATTCTTCAGGATTTGTTCCCCAGCCCTAGATTTCTTAATGTAGTCTTCAGACTTCTCAATTCTAGCCAAGTGCTCCACTTTCAACTTTTCTAACCTCTCAATATCCAACCTACCATCACTCCTCTCCCAGAGGGTCTTCTGTAGAGCTTGAGCCAACTTCTCATTCCTCTCTTTCAACTTCTCAAACTCTTCTAAGCTGACAGTTGCTGGAGGTGGTGCTGTAGAAGGTCCAGGCATATCTTCAACAGTGAAAGGCAATCCAGAAATTTGAGCCCTGGCATGGGACCAGTCATAGTATTGTGCTGATGCCACATTGTTACACTTCCCCAGGATGGTTACCCCCTTAGTCTGCACATTGTCCCAAGCCCAAGCTGCCTGCCTAACAATAGCCAGATTAAGCTTGTTCTCACAATAAAGAGTCTCAACCAAGTCCTGTGCCTTAGGAGTGTGGACCAGTGCATAGCCCAGTTGTCTTTTGAACAACAGAGGGTTATAATTAATACTACCCTTAACTCCTATTAGGGGCACATTGGGAAAATGCCCACAGCTGGTGATGATATCCCTGCCTTTTGTGCTTTGGGTGCACCACCTGATATCAGCTGAAGTAAGAGTAGTAAGTCTTCCAGCCCAGTTTCTCTGCTGATGAGGATTCAAAAATGCATCTGTCCTGGGCAAATGCCTGAGAAGCCAAGTATGGAACAAAGGAGCACAGCATCTTACTAATCTTCCCCTTTGCTTTTCATTCCTCTGATGTACTGAATAGTAGAGATCCCCCAATAAAGTTGGCACTGGGTTCTTCAGGATGAAAAGATGAATTGCATTCTTACTAATGAATCGAGGCTCATCTACAAATAATATGATTCCATATATGCTCAAGGCCAATAAAGCACAGACTGCTTTCCACTCTCCTAAAGAAGCTTTCAAAGTGGCTTGAGAAATCAAGAAATCCAGATGCAGGCCAGGGATTCCAGCCTTAGAAGTCATATGCTGCCCAATCAGGACTGGTTCCAGATGCAATGCTTTTGCCACCTCTTCATTACCAGGAAAAACCATCTCAGGGTTGAAAGGGACTCCACCCCTGATAGGTATACCAACTAATGATGAGTATTCTTCCAATAAGGGTCCCAGCTGAAAGTCCTGAAAAGTGAAACATCTCAGTGGGGGATCATAAAACTGAAGGCAAGTGTGGATCAGGATTCTTTGTGAGGGGTCCAGATCCATAACCATATCAAGTATATCTCCATGGTGTTCCCTGAACAGTGGTATATGGTCCGGAGTGATCAGGGTTTGAATCCTCCTGATGTCAGCTAACTCTGGCTGGAAGAAGTGGTAGGTGATGTTGCTCTTTTTAGGTGCCATGATGTTGAGACTGAGTAGAGACAAGTGCTGATGATGATACTGAAGAATGGGCCACTGATTGGCTGGAGCAGGTGACTGAAGTAAATAGCTGATAGCTGAAGCAGGTGCTGATGAAGACAGGTCAATACTGAAGATGGGGTCAAAACCAAAACCAAATGAAGATGGATACCCTGAAACACAAATAAGCAAATGTTAATATGATGCAATGAGGATGTATGCAAATGATATGCAAGGGTTTGTGACTGAGCTGGATCTGATCAAGTGCTCTGATATAAGTCCATGTGTGTAAGAAATCCAGATGGAGGTCTATAAGTCCAGTAACCAAGGTGGGGGGCTCAAATAAAGAGCCACATGTCCAGGGTTTAGAATCACAAGAACTGTTCCAACATGGAGTATTCTTAATCAAATCAAAGTAACAGGGTATTCTGAGGTCAAGGGTACCTGCAAACCTGTAAACAGCCCAACCCCCTCACAGGTGGTGTTCTAAAACAAGGATCCTCAGACTTGGATCAGTTATGAGAAGTGTAAACACTTCTAACCCGGAGGTACAGTGTTTACAATAACCATAAAAGTTCCTCCTCTAATTCTCCTCAGTTTCTGAAGGTCAATACTAAAAGGTCATCCAGACTTAGCAGGCTTCCCAGATAGCCCTAGCATTGCAGGAAATCTGCAACACAGAGTTCTCAAGAAGAAACCCATATCTGAACCGTGTTTCATATTCCCGCACCAGACCGAGATGGAATGGGAAAGAATATGATTCACTCTAGCCTAGGTGTCACTCAGGTCCCAGGTATAGGGCCTTAACTCTCAATGAATCACCCACCCACCAAAACAAAAAACCAGATCCAGCCAGCAGTATGACAGTATGATATATACAAAAGCAATAAAGAAAGCAGTAAAGCAACTGTACATAAAAAATAAATACAAATACATAAACACAAATAAGCACATAACACCCCAGTAAACACAAATCAAACAAGCGCTAGGAGGAACCCACAAAAAGAACCAGAAGCCCTGGTTACAGTATACTATTCCCCGGCAGAGTCGCCAAGCTGTCGCTCCCGATAAATGGGACTGGCCCAAATAAAGGTACAGACGCGAACGGTCGGCGAGAGGGACAATGAGAACACACAGCAGTGAACACTGGAGATGAATAGAGTCGCCAGCTAGGCATTTTTATCCCGGAGGAAAGGTAATGCTGCATAGACCTAGAAAGATACGGATAAGACGGTTTGCGAACCAGAGAGACTGAGAAAGGGGGTTGGTTACAACCTGGGAAGGTATTAGCACCCAGATTGTCCGCCGTACTCTACGGGATCCACGCTTAAAAGATTTGTGTTTTAAAGGGGTAGTGTCAGTGCAATTTGTGTATGGAATAGCTGGAAAAGGATGTACAGGTGTCAGTGTGAAGTGAGGTGTGATAAATGTACAGTGTCAGTGTAAGAACAGGAATGAAATGCTCAAGACTATGAGGCTTAAAGAATGATGCTGGAAAGAGGGGAATATACAGAGACTTTTGTTCGATAACCGTTAAGTTATGCCTACGTATCCTCTCGTGCAATGAGGAAGTCAGAACACCGTAGTTCGACCCAAAGAGACTGAAGGATGAATTGACTTGTGAACTGCTTGCTTATCTATGCTCAAGTGTATGACCTGTCTGGCCCAGGTGCTAACTGTCTTGCATTAGATGGAAGAAGCAAGTTCTCGTTTGTGAGTGAATGAGATGAGAAAAGAATCCTGGAGGAGACGATTATTGTTTGTTTTTGTGTTTTCAGTCTTTTATTGCTTTTGAAAGTTTGTCATAAGTTAATGAGCTTAAGCCTAAACCAATGGATTTAGTAAACTCATCACATCTTCCCTCTGATTAGGGGTAATGAGAATACCTTAAGTGTGAAGTCAGATTCTCACACTTAAACACCTTTGGTGTAGGATTAAGATCATTAACCTACTTGTGATTATTTAGGTGTTTTTTGTTGTTTTTTTTTGTTTAGTGTTAAGTAATGAGGTTAAGCCATAATCAGGGATTAAACAGACTCATTACACCATCCTAATAGAAGGATAATAGATGAGAATGTTTAAGCTGGGGAAAGCTCCTCAGCTTAATCCATGATTAGGGATTAAACTCATGACAAAACAAAGCCTTTATTAAGTGGATTTTAGTTAATGATAAGATGATGAAGTGATTTTTAGGGTTTGTAAGACAACTTGAGGGGGACTTGTCCATTAACACTAGGGTTAGTCCTTCTTAACCAATTAAGGAAGAATTAGAACCCTAATGCAAGGCCCAAGTTACAAGTGTGATGTCTTGATGATTATTAGATGGATTGATTAAGAGAGTTAAACAACATTAAGGGTTTAACACTTAGGATTAAAGTTATACACTCCATCCTAATAGAAGGATGCAAGCATAAGCTTAATCACAAAGCCTTAAAACCTTTAGGGTTTAGTCCCTGATTATGAGGTGAGAAGAGAAGACTCAAAGAGACACAAAGGTAAAACTAATGGGGAGACTAATCAAAACCCTAATCATTATCATGCTTGGTTGTTCCTAAGGTTTGTGAGGTTTGCAAGAACAATCTTCAATGGAACCACCAGGAAGCAGATGAAAGGATCAAGAGAAGCAAAGTGACTTGCTTCATTCAAGAAGTCAAGTCACTTGGAGAAAGAAAGTGGAAAGAAGAATGATGAGCAAGCTCAAACTCAAACACATACAAAAAATGCAGCATGGATGCAAGAGAGATGAAAAGAAAAGTTATGAGAAGTGAAGGCAAATTCACTTCTCAAAGTCACTTACCACCTGAAAGGTTAGAAAAGAAATGCAATGCAATGCCAAATATGATGAAATGACATGATGAGAAACAAAACCAGGAGCATGTATGATGATAATGATGCTATGAGATGCTATAAACATGAGGCAGCACATGGAGATGATCATACAAGTTCATGAATGCAAATGAAGCAAGTTAGGAAGCATGGACATACATGAAAAGTTATGAAGTGCACATGGCATACAACATGGCAAATACATGATGCAATGATCAAACATGCTTCTAATATGTCATATGATGTCAAATGGATCAAAAGGATGCTTGAAATGTCATGGCAAGTCATGTTATGCAAGAGAATGCAAGATGTATGCAAATGGAAGCTCAAATTAGGGTTTATGAACCATTCCTCAAACAAAAATCAAAATCAGAAGCAAACCCTAAGATAAAAAATTGGAAATGCCACTCAAAGGACCCCTAATCCTATACTAAACCAATGCCCAAAGGAGAAGTTTCAACTCCTAACCAAACTCAAGATATGATTTTCTACAAGTTTGCTAGGGTTTTAGGGTTTCCAAACAAAAGAAATGTCAAACAAAATGAAAATGAAAGATCAAATCATGGCCATTTAATCTCACAAACTACATGCTAAAAACAATGCAATGCAAAAAGAATCAATGTCCAACTCTTCATGGATAGGCAGAGATGATTTTTTGAACTTTGGATCCAATTAATGCATAAAAATGATTTTTATTCAATGAAAAATTCTCAAAATGCATCAAGATCAAAAAATAAATTTGGTTTGAATGTTGGACAATGTTTCTAAATGTCTTAGAATGTTTCATGAATTTTTTGGTGATTTTTAAATACCTAAAAGTATTTTTAATAAATTAATTTTCATTAATCAATTAAAAATAAACTTTTAAATATTTAAAAATACTTTTTAATGCTAAAAAATAAAAATAAAAATTTTTTGTGTCTTAAAAATTAATGAAACTCTTGAGAAAAAGTTTCATAATTTTTAAACAATTTTTACTATTTTTAATAAATTATACAAAACAAATGAGATAAATATGAAATAAAAACAAAATAAAATGGAAAGTATTTCAATCTGATGGTGGAGATTTGAACTGGGGTGGAAACCATTGACCGCGCGCGTTTATGAAGGGTCCAGATTGCTTCTGACTTTAATTAAGTTTTATGAAATAATTAAATGAGTTAATGGTGATTAAGGCACAGAGGACCCATCTGAACCACTCATCCACGCGCGAAGTCAAGGAAAGTCAAAGGATCCTACGCTCAAGATTCAAATGGACTTAATGACCTGAGATTAGGGCAAATGACATTCAGGTGACCGGAGGGAAGCTCCGGTCATCTTCTCCGGCAACAACAAAACCCTAGAATACGATTCAGGCCACCATTCTTCAAATCAAAGCCAGGGAAATGTTCCTCTACTCAAACCTTACTCAAATCCACTCTCAAAATAAATTTCTCATGCTCAAATGAAGAGAATCGAAGCCATGAAGTTTCACGGGCAAAGTTTCAGAGCCCTGGTAAATCCTCATTTCTCACTCATTTCTAATTCTAAACCCATCCCCATGACCAGCAAAGCATACACAATCAATTTATAACTTAAAATGTAAGCTCTGAGGAAAAAGAATCCATGGTCATACCTGAGCTGGAAAGCTTCAAAACTGAGCTTCCAGAGCCTCCTTTGTGTGCAAATGAACTTCTTTGACTCCCTTGGACTCAAACAGAAGCTTCAAAGTTCTTGTGGATGGCTGGTTTGAAGAGGAAAGTTCTGGTGCAGCAGGTTTCACAGTCAGGAATGGGGAGGTTTCAGGCAACTCCAATGATGGATTCTTGCTCCTTTGGGTGTGCTTGACTTGTTGGTGAAGAGAAATGGGGTGTTTGATGGCTGGAAAGTGAGATTCGAAAGTTCTGGCTTTGAGGATGAAAAATGGTGAAGCTCAGTTCATGCTTAGTTCAGGCCTGAGTCTTGCTGGTTTTGGCTCAGTGAAGCATGGTGATTTGATCAATGGACTTGTTTTTTGTGTTTGTGAGCTGTGCAGAGGAATTCGAAGAGAAATGCTTAAGGGAGTGTCTTTGTGAATGTTGTCTTAGGGCTTGTTTCAGGCTGGCTCCTCATGTGAAATGGCTAGCAAATGGATAGTATAAACAACTCCAATTGGTCAGATGATGTGACCTGGCCTGCTGTGATAGGTAAGTTCACTTTTGCAAATTGTCAACCTTTTTGTAAGAGAGGCATGGGCTAAGTTCTAGCTTGGTACAAGAGTGTGTGCTGGCACAGCATGGTGTGTGAGTGAGGCTAGGGTGGTTTAGCAGCCAAGGCAACAAGTTGGTGAAAGTGTGATGATGGTTTTGCAAGTTGATCATCTTTGGTTCACATGTAACTTTCTTGCCACACAAACCATGGGAAGTGAGAAATACTTAGTCCATTCTGAATTTTTGGTCACATGTGATGTTTATGTGATGGTTAGACATGAATTAGAGGTTACAAATGCCTTGGTACAAAGTTCTTGCAAGTTTCTCATTTGAGGCATATCTTGAAAATTAGTGATTTTTGCCAACTTTGACACACCATAACTTTTGATCCAAGAAGAATTAGATCATGTTCTTGTACTTTTTGAAAAGGGAAAAATGTATTCTACAACTTTCATGACCAAAGTTTTTCCATTTGGAGCATTTTTGGATCAAAAAGTAAGGTTTGAAAAGTGACCTAAAATGACATATTCTTTAAAAGTCAACTATGCCCAAAAAAGTCAACTTTGCAAAATCTTGTAATTCTTGAATTTTGTGAACTTCAACCTTCTTCCATGATCAAATAAAGATCAAATACACTCAAAATGATGAAGATCACCCCTTGGTTGGGTCATTGGGGGCCTCAGATGCCCTGATTTTGCACTGACTTGTCCAGAAAGTCAACCCTTGATCAGATGACTTCCCTATGGAATTTCTTCATGAAAATTGATATGCATACTCCCTATACCATATAGAGACCAATGGAAACAAGAATGACCAAAAAAAATTGGAGTTATGGCCTCTGAAACCAAAACCCTAATTTTAGGTCAACTGTGCAGTCAAACTTGGCTCTGCTTCCATACCAATCCCAGTTTTTGTGATTCTTTGGCATTCTTGACTTTGAGAGGATGTAATATGGTATAAGAACACACATAGACCCCTTTGAAGTGATTGATGACCCTTGGAGTGGCTCAAGAAGCTCTTGGATTGCTCAGATCACAAACCCTAGATGCAGGTGACTTTGAATCTATGCAGTGAATCAAAAATGGGATATGAGATGTTATGATTGTGTTTATGCATATGAAATGATCACAAGCCATGGTGTGAATGGGTGAGGGCAAATTTGGGGTGTTTACAACACTTCACTTATACACTTCACTTCATATACACTGACACCTGTACATTCTTTTCCAGCTATTTTATACACAGATTGCACTGACACTACCCCTTTAAAACACAAATCTTTTAAGCGTGGATCCCGTCGAGTACGGCGGACAATCTGGGTGCTAATACCTTCCCAGGTTGTAACCAACCCCCTTTCTCAGTCTCTCTGGTTCGTAACCGTTTTATCCATATCTTTCTAGGTCTATGCAGCATTACCTTTCCTCCGGGATAAAAATGCCTAGCTGGCCACTCTTTTCTTTTCCAGTGAGTTCACTGCTGTGTGTTCTCATTGTCCCTCTCGCCGACCGTTCGCGTCTGTACCCTATCTGACTTATTCTCATTTAGTGGGAGCGACAGCTTGGCGACTCTGCTGGGGACCCTTATACTGTAACCAGCGCTTCTGGTTCTTTTTGTGGGTTCCTCCTAGCGCTTGTTTGATTTGTGTTTACTGGGGTGTTATGTGTTATCTGTGTTTGTATATTTGTTTTCTTTACTGCTTTATGTACAGTTTTGTTTATTGTTTTCTTTATAGCTTTGTGCATATATATCATACTGTCATGCTGTCTGTGCTGGATCTGTTTTGTTGCTTTGGTGGGTGGGTGTTTTACTGAGAGTTAAGGTCCTATACCTGGGACCTGAGTGACACCTAGGCTAGAGTGGTTCATATTCTTTCCCATTCCATCTCGGTCTGGTGCGGGAATATGAAACACGGTTCAGATATGGGTTTCTTCTTGAGAACTCTGTGTTGCAGATTTCCTGCAATACTTGACCTTCAGAAACTGAGGTGAATTAGAGGAGGAACTTTTATGGTTATTGTAAACACTGTACCTCCGGGTTAGAAGTGTTTACACTTCTCATAACTGATCCAAGTCTGAGGATCCTTGTTTTAGAGCATCACCTGTGAGGGGGTTGGGCTGTTTACAGGTTTGCAGGTACCCTTGACCTCAGCATACCCTGTTACTTTGTTTGATTAAGAGTACTCCACTTTGGAACAGTTCTTGTGATTTTTAACCCGGGACATGTGACTCTTTATTTGAGTCCCCCACCTTGGTTACTGGACTTATAGACCTCCATCTGGATTTCTTGAACATATGTGGACTTATATCAGAGCACTTGATCAGATCCAGCTCAGTCACAAACCCTTGCATATCATTTGCATACATCCTCATCGCATCATTCTAACATGTGTTTATTTGTTTTTCAGGGTATCCATCCTATCATTTTGGCTTGGTTTTGACCCCTTCTTCAGCTTAGACCCATCTTCATCAGCACTAGCTTCAGCTATCAGCCACCTGCTTCAGTCACTTGCATCCCCAGTCCCAGCTTATCAGTGGCCCATCTTCGGTGATATTCTCAGTCATCATCATCAGCACCCATTCTTCAGCAACATGGCACCTAAGAAAAGTAACATCTCCTATCACTTCTTTGAGCCTGAGTTGACCAGCATCAGGAGGATTCAGACCCTGATTACTCCAGACCATATACCACTCTTCAGAGAACATTATGGAGGAATCCTTGATGTGGTTATGGATTTGGACCCTTCACAAAGGAGCCTGATACATACTTGCCTGCAGTTCTATGATCCCCCTCTGAGGTGCTTCACATTTCAGAATTTCCAGTTGGGACCTTTGTTGGAGGAGTATTCATCATTGGTTGGTGTACCCATCAGGGGTGGAATCCCCTTCAACCCTGAGATGCCTTTCCCAAGTAATGAGGAGATAGCCAAAGCATTACATCTGGAACCAGTTCTGATTGGGCAGAACCTGACATCTAAAGCTGGAATCTCTGGTTTTCATCTGGATTTCTTGACCTCTCAGGCTAGTTTGAAGGCCTCCCTAGGGGAGTGGAAGGAAGTCTGTGCTCTGTTGGCCCTTAGCATATATGGGGTCATACTTTTTGCAGATGAGCCTAGGTTTGTTAACAAGAGTGCAATCCATCTTTTCGTCCTGAGAAACCCAGTGCAATCCATCTTTCAAAGGAATGAAAAGCAAAGGGGGAGATTAGTGAGATGCTGTGCACCTTTGTTCCATACTTGGTTGCTCAAGCATTTGCCAAAAACTGATGCATTCTTAAACCCTCACCAGCAGAAGAACTGGGCTAGAAGGCTTGTTGCTCTAACCTCAGATGACATCAGATGGTGTACTCAGAGTACTAAGGGCAGAGACATCATTACAAGTTGTGGGCAATTTCCCAATGTGCCTCTGATTGGAGTAAAGGGTTGCATCAACTACAACCCTCTGCTTTTCAAAAGACAACTGGGCTATGCATTGGTCCATCCCCCTAGAGCACAAGATCTGACTGAGACCCTTTATGTTGAAATCAAGCCTAATCTGGCTATTGTCAGGCAAGCATCCTGGGCCTGGGACAATGTGCAGACTAAGGGGATAACCATTCTTGGAAAATGCAATAATGTAGCCTCTGCCCAGTACTATGAGTGGTCACATGCCAGAGCTCAAATTTCTGGAATGCCCTTCACTATTGAAGATATGCCTGGACCCTCCACAGCACCACCTCCAGCAACTGTCAGCTTAGAGGAGTTTGAGAAATTGAAGGAGAGAAATGAGAAGTTGACTCAAGCTCTACAGAAAACCCTTTGGGAAAGGAGTGATGGTAGGTTGGATATTGAGAGGCTGGAAAAGTTGAAGGTAGAGCATTTGGCTAGAATTGAGAAGTCAGAAGATTACATTAAGAAGTCTAGGGCTGGAGAGCAGATCTAGAAGAATGCCTGCAAAGAAGCTCAGTTCCAGAAGGCCAGGACTGATTTGTATCTGAAGGAGAGTCAGGCTAGGTGGGTCAGGATCACCGAAGCCCGTACTCAAGAGGACAAAAGAACTCAGGATAAGATGGAGCAGATGGAAGCTAGTGCAAAAGAGCAACAGGAAGCCCTGGCAGCAGCCCAGAGGGAGGTCTCAGAGTTGAAGATCAGAGCTGGAGTGAAGAGGTCAAAGGACCAGAGTCAGCACAAGAAGCTAACAGCAGCTGTTGCCACAAGGAATCTCCTTATCAGGAATCTTACAGAGCGTCCGGCTGATCCTGTGACTGAAGCACTTCTCAAGGAAGTTCAGGAGGATGAATTTGGCCTTGGTGTTTGACCTTTTGCTTGTTGTTGCTTTCATTTTATGTACTTTTCTTCATGTTGTATTTTTGACCCCTCAGAGGGCATATGTTGTAAGGAAAAAACAAACTATGTATCATTTACCTTTCTGTAATATATGTGTTGGTTTGTTTCATCTGAATTCTTCAAGCAACATAACAAGCATCTTCTTCAAGGGGTCTGGAAAGGTCAAAACCAAGTACCAAGCCGGATACCTTGGAAACAAATAGACACACTGCATTGCATGCTAACCTTTTGTTTTGTTTTGTAGGTTTTGTTTTATTGTTACTAACTCTGTTGTGATCTCAGGAATTATTGCTCGACGTCGAGGGTTTCCACTCAACCGTCCACACAGATACCCCACCCGCAGCAATCTTCCGGGCATACAGATGGATCAGATGCAGCAGGACCTTACAGAGGTCAGAAATCAAATGACCAACGAGAGGTTGGAAATGAGGAATCAGATGACACAGTTTATGGAGGTGATGAACAACATGGCTCAAAGCCAGGAGAGGTTAAGAGCACTGGTAGAAGGGAGAAACCAGGAGGACCATCAGCCAGGGACTGCTGGGACAAGCAACAATGAAAGAGCCCAACCTCATGTCAATCCCCCAGTCTTTGGACCCCACCAGCATCCAGAGATCAACATCCTTGTCAATATACAAGGGACTGCCACAGCAGGGAGGGTACTGCAAGAAGACCCCCAGGAAGATCAGTTCATAGTGATGGGAGCTGGGGAGGATGCCTATGATAGAAGGTTGGATGAGATAGCTGAGAAATTAAGATCCTTGGAGTCTCAAAACTCTTTGGGTTTTGACGTTATGGATATGGGCTTGGTAGACGGGGTCAGGATTCCCCACAAATTTAAACCACCATGCTTTGAGAAGTATAATGGGACTTCCTGTCCCCGGACCCATCTACAATCTTTTCTGGGGAGGCTGAAGGCCTATACCATGGACGAAAAGTTATGGATGTTTTATTTCGAGGATAGCTTAACTGGAGCATCGAGGGAATGGTACTCCCATCTGACAAGAGCAACTATTAGATGCTGGAAGGACCTGGCAGAGGCCTTTATCAGACAGTATCAGTACAACCTGGATATGGCACCCAACAGGACCCTCCTAATGGGGATGTCACAGTCATCCAGGGAGAGCTTCCGAGAGTACGCTCAAAGATGGAGACAGCTTGCTGCTGCTGTCCAGCCACCTATGTCAGAGAGGGAGATGGTTGATATGTTCATGAACACCCTCCAGGGGACTTACATTGATAGGCTAGCTGCCTTCTCATCTACCAGCTTTGCAGATGTGGTCATAGCCGGAGAGAGAATTGAAAGCCTATTGAAGATGGGTAAGATCTCAGACAACGGTGCAAGCTCATCCAGTAATGCAAGAAAGCCTTTTGCAGGCCCAAGAAGAACTGGTGAAACCAATGCTATCCACACCAACAGGGGCAGGCCCCAATATGTTCATAGGTCTATGGCAGCAGTCACCATTCCCGCTCCAGCTCATCCACAACCAGCTTATCAACCACCACAACAAAATTATCAGCAACAACCTCAGTACCAGCAACAAACTCAGTATCCTCCGAGAAATTACAACAACAGCAACACCAACAACAATAATCAGCAGAGACCATTCCAACAGAGGCCCTCTCAGGCCAATAGGGTGATCGATCCGATCCCTATGCCCTATGCCACATTGCTGCCACAACTCTTGAAACTCAACCTAGTTGAGCTAAGGACGTTGGCACCTCCGGACCCTAACAGTCTGCCCAGAAACTACGACGCCAGCGCCAGATGTGCCTTTCACTCAAATGCACCTGGTCATAGTACGGAAAAGTGCAGAGCTTTGCACATGAAAGTGCAGGATCTAGTGGATTCCAAGGCTTTAAATTTTGCACCACCACCAAATGTCAACAAGAACCCTATGCCACACCATGGTGGTCCCCGAATCGATGCTATTGAAGAAGACAAGCCGTCTTACTTGATAACCAGTGTGGGTCAGATTCGGACACCGTTGGTAGAAATCAAAGCTCAGCTCCTCGAATGTCAAATGTTCCCAGGATGTGAGCTAGGGTGTGCTTACTGCAACATTTCAGTGAATGGGTGTGATAACTTGAGGGATGGCATAGATGGTCTCATTCAGAGCGGCCTGCTTCAGATTACAACATCAATTCCTACCAATCCAGCAATCTCCTTAACAACAGCTCCAGAACCTCCTACAACTGCAACAACTATTGTTCCAGATAACTCTTCAGCTTCATCAACAAATGTTCCATCTGTCATTTCAACTGACCAGATATCAACGAACATTCCTTCTACAACTTCAGCACCACTTCATTTTGAATCTCCTACAACAACAACACCCATCCTTCCAACAATGACTCCTACAACATCAGCAACAAACCATGAAGATGTCTCAACAGTTACGATTTATTATGATCCTGAAAATGATTCTGCCTACAACTCACAAAGTGCTACTCCCACCAGGGGACCAGTCACAATATATTATGATCCACAGACTATCGCAGTCCCTTCTGCAGCTGCCATCAGTCCGGTCACTGTCATAGTGCCTGGGCCAGTACCTTATGAAAGCAGTAAGGCCATCCCTTGGCATTACGGCTCTGACGTATACTGCGAAGGACAGAAAATCACTCTTGAACCATCAACACCTGCACCACAAATAGACAATGTGGGAGGAGGCGGAGGCTTCACTCGAAGCGGACGTCTCTTTGCTCCACAAATTCAAAGACCCACTGCCGAAGCAGAAGCTGCTGCCAAGGCAAAAGGAAAGAGCCCGGTGCAGGAAGATCAAGCTATTAAGGAAACTTTGAAAACACCCTTTGATCAAGAAGTTGATGAGTTCATGAGAATCATCAAGAAGAGTGATTACAAAATAGTGGATCAGCTTCATCAGACGCCTTCCAAGATCTCCATTCTATCATTGCTTATGTGCTCCGAAGCCCATCGGAATGCGCTACTCAAGGTCCTGCACGCAGCTTACGTGCCTGAAGAGATCACCGTCAATCAGTTGGAAACTGTGGTTGGAAATGTTACTGCTAGCAATGGGCTAGGGTTCACCAATACTGATTTGACTACGGAAGGCCGCAACCATAACAAGGCCTTGCACATCACCATGGAATGTAAAGGTGCAGTCCTTTCCCATGTGCTGGTAGATACAGGATCATCCCTCAATGTCTTACCTAAAAAAGCCCTTGTGAAGCTAGAGTACGAAGGATTGGCATTGCGTCCCAGTAACCTGGTAGTAAGAGCCTTTGATGGTTCTAAGAGATCGGTTCTGGGGGAAATTGAGTTGCCTGTAACGATTGGCCCACAAACTTTCAAAACGACCTTCTACGTGATGGACATTCAGCCTGCCTACAGCTGTTTGTTGGGTAGACCATGGATTCATGCCGCTGGCGCAGTAACGTCTACCCTTCACCAGAAGTTAAAATTTGAGTGGGAAGGCCAAGTCGTTACTATCTGTGGGGAGGAGGATATATTTGTTAGCCATCTGGCTACTTATAAGTATATTGAGATGGATGGGGAGATCCACGAGACCATGAGCCAAGGGTTTGAGGCCCTGAATGTTAATGAAACCTCTCCTGTATTTGGGACTTCCATGACGTCCTACCAACAAGCCCGGAAGGTGGTGGAAGAAGGAAACGCTCAAGGCTGGGGCAAGCTGTTTCCTGTGGAGAAGAAAGAAGATAGATTTGGGTTGGGTTACAAACCAACTCAAGGAGATCAAGCAGAGGCTGCCAAGAAGCCCAACTTTGTTAGTGGGGGGGATGCTTACCCCCGATGCCGTCAACAACTTGGAAGACGAGCTGGAAGAAGAACGCAACCTGGAAAGCTGGATTCGTCCAAAGATCCCGGGGAGCAGTATCTCAAACTGGTCTTCCCAGGAAATTATAAGAGTTACTCATGCAGAGTAATTATTATTTCCTGTATTTTTATAGCATGCATCAAGTCTTGCATCTTGCCCAAGATGACAAGACTCATTTTGTAATCGGGCCATCTGTACTTTTTGTGCAACAAGATTAATCAATGAAATATCAGACATCTTTTGCAAACAAGTCTTTTTCTTTTCCGCTCACTGTTTTTTCCATTTTTCTTTTTGTACAAAAAATAAATGGCGATGTTTTCAAAATGACAACTTTATTTCACTTTTCTAAACAAGATTAAAATCAATCACTAAAATGAATAAACTGAACCCTTGCAGAGAGTGCCTTCCAGACAGCACCGACAACAACACGGCTATGACTTCGTATGACTTTGACAATCCAATCAATCAAGCTGATGAAGGGGTTGAAGAAGATTACGAGCTTCCTGAAGAGCTAGCCAGATTGTTGAGACAAGAGGAAAAGGTTATCACTCCTCATCAGGAGGAGGTGGAAACGATTAATCTTGGTACAATTGAAGATGTGAAAGAGGTTAAAATCGGGGCCGGCTTACAAGACTCAGTGAAGAAACAGCTGATTGACCTGCTTCAGGAATATGTGGATGTGTTTGCTTGGTCTTACCAGGATATGCCAGGGTTGGACACCGATATCGTCATGCACAAGCTACCTTTAAGAGAAGAATGCCCACCGGTCAAACAGAAACTGTGCCGTACTCGCCCAGACATTGCAATGAAGATTAAAGAGGAGGTACAAAAACGGTGGGACGCCGGGTTCCTTGCTGTAACTAGCTATCCACCGTGGGTTGCTAATATAGTACCTGTGCCTAAGAAAGACGACAAAGTGAGGATGTGTGTTGACTACCGGGATCTGAACAGAGCTAGCCCAAAAGATGATTTCCCATTACCTCACATTGATGTATTGGTGGATAACACGGCTCAATTCTCGGTATTCTCCTTCATGGATGGATTTTCAGGATACAATCAGATTAAAATGTCACCTGAAGACATGGAGAAGACAACCTTCATCACACCCTGGGGCACGTTCTATTACAAAGTGATGCCATTCGGATTGAAGAACGCTGGTGCAACATATCAACGGGCTATGGTAACGTTATTCCACGATATGATCCATAAAGAAATCGAGTGTTATGTGAATGACATGATTGCCAAGTCCCTTACAGAGGAAGATCACATGGTGAATCTGCTAAAGCTATTCAAGCATCTGAGGAAGTACCAATTGAAGTTGAACCCCAACAAATGCACATTCGGGGTGCGATCTGGTAAGCTGCTGGGTTTTATTGTAAGCGAGAAAGGGATTGAAGTGGACCCTGATAAAGTCAAAGCCATTCAAGAAATGCCTGCACCGAAAACTGAGAAAGAAGTTCGAGGGTTTCTGGGTAGATTGAACTACATTTCAAGGTTCATATCTCACCTTACTGCGACCTGTGAACCCTTGTTCAAACTGTTAAGGAAAGAACAGACGGTCAGGTGGAACGAAGACTGCCAAAAGGATTTTGACAAAATCAAAGAATACCTGCAAGAACCACCAATCCTTATGCCTCCAGTTGAAGGAAGACCTTTGATAATGTACTTGACAGTATTAGAAGAGTCGATGGGGTGTGTGCTGGGCCAGCATGACGAGTCTGGTCGAAAAGAGTATGCAATATACTACCTGAGCAAAAAGTTTACCGACTGTGAACAACGTTATTCACTGCTCGAGAAAACTTGTTGTGCTTTAGCGTGGGCTGCTCGCCGACTGAGACAGTATATGTTGACCCACACCACCTTAATGATCTCAAAGATGGATCCAGTTAAGTACATATTTGAGAAGCCAGCTCTTACCAGACGGGTTGCAAGATGGCAAATGATCCTCACGGAATATGACATCCAGTACACCTCCCAGAAAGCCATCAAAGGCAGTGTATTGTCTGAATATCTTGCTGAGCAACCTATTGATGATTACCAGCCTATGAGATTTGACTTCCCTGATGAAGACATCATGTTCATAAAAGCAAAAGATCATGAAGAGCCTGTTCATACTGAAGGGCCTGACCCAGAAGAAGAATGGACTATGATGTTTGATGGGGCTGTTAACATGAACGGTCGTGGTATTGGTGCAGTACTTATTACACCTAAAGGAGTTCACATGCCTTTCTCGACAAAACTCACTTTCAACTGCACTAACAACGAAGCTGAATACGAAGCTTGCATTATGGGTCTTGAGGAAGCCATTGACCTCAGGATCAAGACATTGACTGTATTCGGAGATTCAGCTTTGGTAATCAATCAAACCAACGGCAAATGGTACACACACCAGGATCATATGATACCTTACAGGGATTATACAAGGAGGTTATTGACTTTCTTCACAACGGTCAAGCTTGAGTATATCCCTCGGGACGAGAATCAGTTTGCAGATGCTCTGGCTACCATTTCGTCTATGATCAAAGTTCAAGCTGCCAACTTTGTACCTCAGATTTCAGTGTCCAGACTTGACAGACCAGCATATGTGTTTGCAGCAGATGTTGCCAAAGATGATAAGCCTTGGTTCCATGACATTAAGTGCTTCTTGGAGGATCAAACATACCCATCTGGGGCATCTTCCAATGATAAGAAGACTTTGAGAAGGCTTGCTGGTAGTTTCTTTCTGAACACTGATGGTTCCTTGTACAAGAGAAACTTTGATATGGTACTCCTCAGATGCGTTGATAAGGCGGAAGCACATTTGTTGATGCATGAAGTGCACGAAGGATCTTTTGGTACCCATGCTGGAGGGCATGCCATGGCTAAGAAGTTGTTAAGATCAGGTTATTACTGGATCACAATGGATGCCGAATGTTGTGCTTACGCCAGAAAATGCCATAAATGCCAGATTTATGCAGACAAGGTGCATGTGCCGCCCAATCCTTTGAACATAATGTCTTCACCATGGCCCTTTGCTATGTGGGGCATTGATATGATTGGCAAGATTGAGCCAACTGCTTCAAATGGCCACAGATTCATCCTGGTCGCCATTGACTATTTCACCATGTGGGTCGAAGCAGCTTCATATGCAAATGTTACAAGGCAAGTGGTAGCCCGATTTCTGAAGAGAGATATCATCTGTCGATACGGAGTTCCCGAACGAATCATTACTGATAATGGTTCCAATCTAAACAACAAAATGATGGCTGAGATATGCCGGGACTTCATGATCCAACATCACAATTCTTCTCCTTACAGGACAAAGATGAATGGCGCTGTTGAGGCAGCTAACAAGAATATCAAGAAGATTGTGCAAAAGATGGTAGTCACCTACAAAGACTGGCATGAAATGCTACCATTTGCCTTGCATGGGTACCGCACATCAATCAGAACGTCCACTGGGGCAACACCGTATCAGCTTGTGTATGGTATGGAAGCAGTCCTACCGGTTGAAGTTGAACTTCCCTCCCTACGGGTACTGATGGATGTTAAGCTGAACGAAGCAGAGTGGGTTCGGTCCCGATACGAACAACTGAGTCTGATTGAAGAGAAAAGATTGGCTGCAATCTGTCATAGGCAGTTGTATCAGAAAAGAATGAAGAGAGCCTTCGATCAGAAGGTCAGGCACCGAGAGTACCAAGTGGGAGATCTTGTGCTGAAGAGAATCCTCCCTCCTCATACAGACTACAGGGGCAAATGGGCTCCAAACTATGAAGGACCATTTGTTATAAAGAAAGTTTTCTCTGGTGGAGCACTGATGCTCAGTACCATGGATGGTGAAGACTTCCCGTCTCCTGTGAATTCAGATGCAGTTAAAAAATACTTCGCATAAAAAATGACCCGCTGGACATAAAAAACAGAATGTAGGTCCAGGCAAAAATAGGGCATCCCGGCGAGTCAAAAACAGAATAAAAGACTCGGGCAAAAGTAAGGGAAGATAAATAAAAAAATGTACACCCGCTGAGTTGAAAAGCCGCATTGGACAACTCAGGCAAAAATGGGTATCCCGATGGATCGAAAACCCGAAAGGGCGATCCATGCAAAATAAGGGAATAAGCGAACAACTGCATTCCGAATTCGTCTGTATCACTTACAACTTGGCAAACCTCGAAAGGATCAAGTTTCGGTCAGAATCAGCCTTCTTCAGAAAGCAGGACAAGCAGAGCGTCGATAGTCATACGAGTCATAGCAAGAGGAAGCTCCTTCAAAGCATCGTCAACATTGCCAGCATTTTGTTTCTCAATTTGTAACAATCTCCTCATTTCAGGAGATATGTTTCCTTGACTGTATCTTGCCAATTCAGGGCACATGAATTAATAAAATCAGATTTTTCAGTCAGGTTTTGTCTTGTACATTTTATTTGCAAAAATGTCTGATGTCCTAAAAATTGGTTGCATAAATGCAGATGCTTATCTTCAAAAATAATAAAACACATGCTTGCAGGAAATATACTTACTCTTGAGAGTGTCTCACTCCTATGACGGAATCTAGTAAAGGATACCTCGGGATCACTTGTGCGTTTCTCTATCTTTGCAGGATTGCAGGTATCCAAAACGCAACTCGGGGCATGAAAGCTTCATCCCAGCAAACTGGCAAATCAACACTCACTCAGTCTTAACACTCAAAGTGCTTTCTCCCCATCTGGGTTGCCACTTGTTGCTTCTCCCCAACCGAGTTGCCGATCATCCTTCCTCAGCCAAGTACAAAAGCCAGGAAACCATCTCCCCACAGAGTTTCAGCCTCTAACCAGAAGAGCAACACATGAAGGAGTCACAACAGAGTAAAGAAAGCTTCTACAAACCCCAGCTGGGTCCCTCATTACAAGGATATGCCCATCAGTGACCTATATCCCCAAGCAGAATCATCTCATCAGGTCTATCAATGATCTCATCCCCAGCTGGGATGTCCACTTCAAACAGATCAATCAGAGATCTTCATAGCAATGGGATCCGAATCCCGGTTTGGTATCTTTGCATAATCATGGCATTCGCATCATATTCACCCCACAAAGCGTAGCATTCCGTCTAATACGGAGCATTACGGTAAAAATCAAACATATATCATAATCATAAGCCATGTTTTGAATCGAACACTCGTGAATAATAAAAATCCATCAGTATACAGAAAACATCCCCCAGAATCCCCAGCAAAAGCAGTTGCCTCATATTCACAAACACCAGTATATACTCCCTTTGACACCCGTCCGTGTCACATCCCCAGCAGAAAGCCAAAGACACTCTCTTTACACTCACAAATGCTTATATATATACATTTCCTTGACATCCATCCATGTCACTTTCCCAGCACAGTAATGTAAACACTTTGTATGCCAGATACTTGTTTGTGCTACACTTTTCTCCTTTTGACACTCATCTGTGTCATTCTCCCCAGCAGATTGAACACTCAAGTATACATCACTCATACCTTCTACAGATACTCGTCTGTATCTTGTATGCACCATTCATATCCCCGCAGATTCGACACTAGTCCATGTTCTTTGTTAACCAGTTGGTACTCGTCCGTACCATCATCTCAGAACATGCGTCGAGCGTTTGTTTCTACATGATACTCGTCCGTATCATAATCTTAGGGATGCTCATCCGCATCTTTAATCCATACACTGTGTCAAACACTTGTGTCTTCTTGAATATAGATATTCGTCTGTGTCTACTATTCCCCAGAAAAATTCTTTCAGATTCAACACTCGTCCGTGTTCTTTGTTAACCCGTTGATACTCGTCCGTATCATCATCTCTGAACATGTGCCAGTACTTGTTTCTACCTGATACTCGTCCGTATCATAGTCTTGAGGATGCTCGTCCGCATCTTTAATCTATACACATCTAAACACTTATACCTTTTGTTTTCTTGGATATAAACACTCGTCCGTGTTTACTATTCCCCAGTAGACAGACAATAAAGCAAGTTTTTCCTTTATCTGACATTCGTCCTGTGTCATGATAAACCCTGAGAGCAGCCGTACCCTGCTAGGTGGTCGTCCTCCACCTCTTGATGGTCGTCCTCCATCATGCTCATCCGATGGCCGTCCCCATCGTTGATATTTTAGAAGCCGTCCCCTGCTAGGTGGTCGTCCTCCACCTCTTGATGGTCGTCCTCCATCATGCTCGTCCGATGGCCGTCCCCATCGTTGACCCTTCTATCCGGCATTCGTCCTATGCCGCGATATTTTCGGCAGCCGTACCCTGCCAGGTGGTCGTCCTCCACCTTAGATGACCGTCCCTCATCTTACCCCAACAGAGCAGCCGTCCCCTGCCAGGTGATCGTCCTTCACCTTTGATGACCGTACCTCATCATCTGTTTATTTCATTTATTCTTTAACCCGATGGCCGTCCCCGTCGTGGTCCCTTTTCTTTTTAGCCAGATGGCCGTCCCCATCGATGATTACGTTACTTTATGAACTTGATGGCCGTCCCCGTCATGTTTCATTCGATCCCCAGAGAATCTTGCAGCTTTACTTGATGGCCGTCCCCATCATAATATCTTATTTTTCCAGCTAGTCGGCCGTCCCCGTCTTTGCTTTACCTTTTATCCCCAGCATGCCGGCCGTCCCCGTCATTGCTCTTTACCCAGCAGTCTTCCTCTGCTCGACGGTCGTCCTCCGTCGCCCACACTTTACAATATACTTTATTTACAATCTATATCCCTTTTCTTCTTCATTCTGTGAGTGCATATTTTGGACTGTCTTTGATATTCAACCACAAGTTATCTTGTTTGCCTGTTAAGCCGTTGCTTACATCCTGCACAGCTAACTCATGTTTGAATAGGGGCAGCTGTAAACACCCCAAATTTTCCCTCACCCATTCACACCATGGCTTGTGATCATTTCATATGCATAAACTCAATCATACCATCTCATATCACATTTGTGTTTCACTGCATAGATTCTAAGTCATCTGCATTTAGGGTTTGTGATCTGAGCAATCCAAGAGCTTCTTGAGCCACTCCAAGGGTCATCAATCACTTCAAAGAGGTCCATGTATGTTCAAGCATCATATTACATCCTCTCAAAGTCAAAAATGCCAAGGAATCACAAGAACTGGGATTGGTATGGAAGCAGAGCCAGGCTAGACTGCACAGTTGACCTAAAATTAGGGTTTTGGTTTCAGAGGCCATAACTCCAAATTTTTTGGTCATTCTTGTTTCTATTGGTCTCTATATGGTATAGGGAGTATGCATATCAATTTTCATGAAGAAATTCCATGAGGAAGTCATCTGATCAAGAGTTGACTTTTCAGACAAGTCAGTGCAAAATCAGGGCATCTGAGGCCCCCATTGACCCAACCAAGGGGTGATCTTCATCATTTTGAGTGTATATGACCTTTATTTGATCATAGAAGAAGTTTGAAGTTCACAAAATTCAAGAATTTGAGGTTTTTGCAAAGTTGACTTTTTAGGGCAAGTTTGACTTTTGAAGAATATGTCATTTTATGCCACTTTTCAAACCTTACTTTTTGATCCAAAAATGCTTCAAATGGAAAAACTTTGGTCATGAAAGTTGTAGATTAGATCTTTCCCTTTTCAAAAAGTATAAGAACATGACCTAATTCATTTTGGATCAAAAGTTATGGTGTGTCAAAGTTGGCAAAAATCACTAATTTTCAAGTCATGCACCAAAGAGGCAAAGTTGCAAATTCACTTCTCAAGGTCAATTCAGTCATCAAATGGGCTTCTAATTCACTCAACATGATCACACAACATTCAAAAGTCAGAATGGGGCAAAGAATTACATGTGCTATGGCCCATGGATCAAGCTTCCTTCATGAAAATCAAAGGCAAAGTCAAGTTGCAAGAACCATCATCACACTCCATCCACTTGCTGCCTTGGTTGCTGAGCCCTTCTAGCCTTCCCCTCACACCATGCTGCGCAGTCCACACCCCATGTACTGGCCTAGAACACAACCCATGCTTCTCTTACACAAGAGTGGACATTTTGCAAAAGTAGCTACACCTATCACTAAAGCACAGGTCACATCTTCTGACCAATCCCATTTGTTTATGCAAACAAAAAGCAAGACATTTCATATAGCCAGCAAGCTTGAAACCAGCAAGGGCATCACTTTCTCATTTTCACTCTCAAGAGCAAAACCCTTCGAAACTCAGCATACAAGCCACAAACCTACAAACAAACTTCACAAATCATCTCACCATACCTCACTGATCAAAAAGCACCCTTCAAAGCAACCCAAAACTCAAAGAATCAGAAACACGATTCCTTCACCTCACTGAACAGAACTTGTTCAAACTCTCAAACCAGCCAACATAAACTCTTGCTAAGCATCCAGACATCATAAAGGGACCAAAGGGGGTGGTTTGCATCAAAGAAAGAGGTCAGAAAGTTGCAGAACTGAAAGCTTCAAAACTCAGGTAGCTCAAGAACTTTTTTTCCAGAAATGATTTTTAAAGTTCCTAAGCTGTTCTATATGCCTCCCTGATCATGAATATGTCATTGGTTTTGAAAATGGTGGAGAGATGAGAGTTTAATCAGTTTCTGAAACTTTTTGCCCTAGTTTTTGTTTGATTCGATTCAGCCATTTTAGGAGTGATAAATTTGTTTTGATTGAGGGTTTTGATTCGTGTTTGGGTGGGGATCATTCCTGTGTAGTTAGATTTCATTTTAGATGCGTTTTGAGAGAGTTTGGAATTTGGAGTGAACGGAGAAGATGACCGGAACACTGTTCCGGTCACCTGAGGGTCATTAACGGCAGGATTAGGGCTTAATCATTAATTAGCTGAATTTGAATGCTGGCCGTGGGATCTGGCGCCAAGTCAATGCGCGCGTGTTTCAGTTTGAATGAGGGCCATTGGATCTGATTACTTTTCCTTTTTCAGTTTAAAATTCATTTTATTTTCATATTAATTACATTGTTTTCTATATTTTATTTAAAATAGCAAAACTAATTTAAAAATTCTGAAATTTTTTGTACAAACTTTTATTAAATTTCAGAACACAAAAATATTTTTATTTTCATTTTTTGCATTTTAAAAGTATTTTTAAATATTTAAAAGTTTCTTTTTAATTAATTAATGAGAATTAATTAATTAAAAATACTTTTAGGCATTTAAAAATCACCAAAAAATTCATGAAACCTTTAAAAACATTTAGAAACATTGTCCAACCCTCAAACCAAATTTATTTTTTGATCTTGATGCATTTTGAGAATTTTTCATTGAATTAAAATCATTTTGATGCATTATTTTGATCCAAACTTCCAAAAATCATTTCTGCCTAACCCTAAAGAGTTGGACCTTGATTCGTTTTGCATTTCATTGTGTTTAGCATGTAGTTTATGAGTTTAAATGGCCTTGATTTGATCTTTCATTTTCCATTTGTTTGATAATTTTCTTGTTTAGGAACCCTAAAACCCTAGAAAACATAGAAAAATCATAACTTGAACTTGGTTAAGAGTTGAAACCTCTCCTTTGGGCAATGGGTTAGTATAGGATTAGGGGTCCTTTGAGTGCATTTTCAATTTTTTATAGTGTTGTTTGCTTCTGATTTTGGTTTGTGTTTGATGCTTTGATCATAAACCCTAATTTGGGCTTCCATATGCACCCATCTTGCATTTACTTGCATAACATGACTTGCCATGACATTCCATGCCTCCATTTGATTCATTGAACATCTTAAGACATATTGAAAGCATGTTTGATCATTGCATCTTGCATTTGACATGTTGTATGCCATATGCATTTCATAACTTTTCATGAATGTTCTTGTGTTTTAACTTGCTCCATTTGCATCCATGAGTTTGTGTGATCATCTCCATTTGTTGTCTCATGTTTGTAGCATCTCATAGCATCATTAACATCATGTATGTACTTCTGGTTTTGTTTCTCATCATGTCATTTCATTTCATTTTGCATTGCATTGCATTTCTTTCACTAACTTTTCAGGTGGTAAGTTATCTGGAGAAGTGAATTTGCCTTCACTTCTCATAACTTCTCTTCCTCTCTTTCTATGCATCCTTGCTGCATTTATGTTTGTGTTTGAGATTGAGCTTGCTCATTCTTCTTTTTCTCACTTTCTTTCTTCAAGTGACTTGACTTCTTGAATGAAGCAAGTTACTTTGCTTCTTCTGATCCTTTCATCTGCTTCCTGGTGGTTCCATTGAAGATTGCTCTTGTAAACCTCACAAACCTTAGGAACAACGAAGCATGACAATGATTAGGGCCTTGATTAGTCTCCCCTCTTAGATTTACCTTTGTGTCTCTTTGAGTCTTCTCTTCTCATCTCATAATCCGGGACTAAACCCTAAAGGTTTTAAGGCTTTGTGATTAAGCTTATGCCTACATCCTTCTATTAGGATGGAGTGTATAACTTTAATCCTAAGTGTTAAACCCTTAATGTGTTTAAATCCTCTAATTAATTCACTCAATAATCATCAAGACATCAAGCTTGTAACTTGGGCCTTACATTAGGGTTCTAATTCTTCCTTAATTGGTTAAGAAGGACTAACCCTAGTGTTAATGGACAAGTCCCCCTCAAGTTGTCTTACAAACCATAAAGCTCACTTCTTCATCTTATCATTAATTAAAATCCATCTAATAAAGGCTTTGTTTTGTCATGAGGTTAATCCCTAATCATGGATTAAGTTGAGGAGTCTTCCTCAGCTTAAACACTCTCATCTATTATCCTTCTATTAGGATGGTGTAATGAGTCTGTTTAATCCTTGATTATGGCTTAATCTCATTACTTAACACTAAACAAAAACACCAAAAACATCTAAATAATCACAAGTAGGTTAATGATCTTAATCCTACACCATGGTGATTAAGTGTGAGAAGCTGACTTCACACTTAAGGTATTCTCATTACCCCTAATCAGAGGGAAGATGTGATGAGTTTACTAAATCCATTGGTTTAGGCTTAAGCTCATTAACTTATGACAAATTCTCAAAAGCAATAAAAGACTGAAAACACAAAAACAGACAATAATCGTCTCCTCCGGGATTCTTTTCTCATCTCATTCACTCATAAACGAGAACTTGCTTCTTCCGTCTAATGCAAGACAGTTTGCACCTGAGCCAGATAGGTCATACACTTGAGCATAGACAAATAAGCAGTTCACAAGTCAATTTATCTTTCAGTCTCTTTGGGTCGAACTACGGTGTTCTGACTTCCTCATTGCACGAGAGGATACGTAGGCATAACTTAACAGTTATCGAACAAAAGTCTTTGTATATTCCCCCTCCTTCTAGCATCATTCTTTAAAGCCTCATGATCTTGGGCATTTCATTCTTGTTCTTACACTGACACTTCACTTATACACTTCACTTCATATACACTGACACCTGTACATTCTTTTCCAGCTATTTTATACACAGATTGCACTGACACTACCCCTTTAAAACACAAATCTTTTAAGCGTGGATCCCGTCGAGTACGGCGGACAATCTGGGTGCTAATACCTTCCCAGGTTGTAACCAACCCCCTTTCTCAGTCTCTCTGGTTCGCAACCGTCTTATCCATATCTTTCTAGGTCTATGCAGCATTACCTTTCCTCCGGGATAAAAATGCCTAGCTGGCGACTCTTTTCTTTTCCAGTGAGTTCACTGCTGTGTGTTCTCATTGTCCCTCTCGCCGACCGTTCGCGTCTGTACCCTATCTGACTTATTCTCATTTAGTGGGAGCGACAGTGTGGTGAGAAGAGAATCCCGAAGGAGACGATTATTGTTTATTTTTCGTGTCTTCAGTTTTGTTATTGTTTTTGGTATTTTGCATAAGTTAATGAGCTTAAGCTTAAATCAAGGGCTTGTAGACTCATTATATCCTCCCTGATTAGGGATAATGAACCTACTTAATTATGAGATAAGCATCTCAACTTAATTGCCATAATGATGTAGGATTAAGATCATTAACCTACTTGTGATTATTTAGGTGTTTTTGGGTTTTTGTTTAGTGCTAAGTAATGAGTTTAATCTCTAATCATAGATTAATGAACTCACTACAACATCCTAATAGAAGGATAATAGATGAGAAAACTTAAGCTGAGGAAGATACCTCAACTTAATCCATGGTTAGGGATTAAATTCATCATATAACAAAGCCTTTATTAAGTGGATTTTAATTAAAGGATGAGATTAAGAAGTGTATTTTTATGGTTTGTAAGACAACTTGAGGGGGACCTGTCCATTAAACACTAGGGTTAGTCCCTCTTAACCATAAGGAAGAGTTAGAACCCTAATGTAAGGCCCAAGTTATAAGATAAAGTCTTGGTGATTATTAGAGTGTTTTGATTAATAGGTTTAAACAAATTAAAGGTTTAACACTTAGGATTAAAGTCATACACTCCATCCTAAGAGAAGGATGAATGCATAACCCTAATTCCAAAGTCCTAAAACTTTAAGAGTTTAGTCTCTGATTATTGAGATGAGAAGAGAGACTCAAGGAGACTCAAAGGTAAAAGTCTAAGGGGGACTAAACACAACCCTAAGATTATCATGCTTGGATGTTCCTTTGGTTTATGAGGCTTAAGAGAAAAGATCTTCAAGGAAGCCATCAATGGAAGAAGCAGATGAAAGGAGGATGAGAAAGAAGAACAAGTTACTTACTTCATTGAAGAAGATAAGTAACTTAAAGAAAGAAAGTGAGAGATGGAACATAATGAATCAAATTCACTTCAAGGACAAATAAAATGCAAATGAAAGAGATAAGAAGAAGTGAGAGGTGAAGGGAAATTCACCTCCCGAAATAACTTACCAAAACCTGAAAAGTTAACATGGATGCATAAGGTATAAAGCATAAAGAAATGGAGTGAAATGAGATGAAATGACCAAAGTCAGAAGTTCTTGTGCAATGAAAATTTCATGTAAGATGATTCAAAGTCATACAAGATGCACATGTGTGATCATACAAAGATGAGATGCAAAGGAGGCATGCTTTGAAGTTTGAAAACACATGAAAGTTTATGAAATGAAATGAATGCTAATAATGAAAAATGAATGAAGAAATGATCAATCAAGGTTCTAAGATGTTATAAGATGTCTAAGATGACATATGAATGTATGAAATGTCATGGCAAGTTCATGTAATGATGCATATGCAAGGTGAATGCAAGTATACATGAGAAATTAGGGTTATATGGACATGTGAGATGCAAAAGGATAAAACATAAGCAAATGACATGATAAAAATTTGCAATCAAGCTCAAACAAAACCTAACCCCATATTAGGTCACACCCCAAAGGAGAAGGTCAAAAGCCTAACCTATCAAACGTTATGTTTTTCCTAAGTTTTCTAGGGTTTTTGGGTGGTTCAAAGGGGAAAATGCAAATCAATTTGAAAATGCAAGATACATTCATGAGGAAAAAGACATATAAACTACATGCAATATGTAACACAATTAAAAAAGAATCAACTTCAAACTCTTCTTTGTTAGGCAGAAAGGATTTTTTAAAGTTAGGGTTCAAAAATATGATTTTTATGACCCTTAATTAAAAGAAAATTGGCAAACTATGATCAAACCTAAAACGAAATTTGTGTGAAGAGTTTGAAAATGTTTCTAAATGCATTGGGATGATTCATGATTTTTTTGGTGATTTTTAGAAACATAAATGTATTTTTAATTAATTAAAATACTTTAATTGATTAAAAAATAACGTTTAAATATTTTAAAAATGCTTTTTTAATGCAAAAAATAAAATAAAATTTATTTTTGGAATGAGAAAAATATTTAAAGTCAGAATGCAAAAGGAAATATTTTTGGAAAATGTTTTGCGATTTTAAAATAAATGAGAAAGAAAATGCAATAAAAATGAAATAAAAATTGATTTAAGTGAAAGTATGCAGATCCAAGGTTCCAAATTCAAACTGGGCAGGGGAGGGTTGATTGCGCGCGCAATCTAACGGCTGGGATTCAAACTGAGTTTTAATTAGGTTTTATAATTAATTAAATGGATTAATGCTAATACGCGTGATCTGAGCCGTCCATACCTAAACCTAATCAACATCCAATGGCCACAAACGCATCTGGGCAGCTAACCCTAATTAGGGTTCTAATGACTTTCAGGTGACCGGAGCTAGCTCCGGTCATCTTCTCCGGCCAGCACAAAACACTACCTCTCTCCCTAAGCTATGAGAACCTCCCAAACTCTCCAGAATCAACCATTAAACATCAATAAGCAAGAATCAAGCATCAAAAACAATTTATTTCACGCATACATGATGAATCGAAACAGAAATCATTTCACGGGAAAAATTTCAGAACATCATGAAATGTTTTATTTCTCAACCATTTTTAATTTTAAACACATCAGGGTGATCAGTGAAGCATGATGAATCATTTAAAAACTTAAAAAAGAAGTTATGGAAAAAATGTTCATCATAGCTACCTGGGTTGGAGCTTTGCAAACTGGAGCTTTCTGGGCCTTTCTTTTGTGCAAACCACCTCCTTTGATCCCTCTAAGTCTATTGTGATGCTTAGAATGAGTTTATTTTGGCTGAATCAAGAGTTCCAGTTCTGAGTATGCAGAAATCGTGTTTGAGTTTGAGAGTGTTTTAGGCTACGGTGATGGGTGAGAAATGATCCTGGGGTGATGCTGAGTTGATTGGTGGAAGAAGTTTGAAGTTTGAGTGGTTGTGTGATGATTTTCAAAGAGAGGAAGTTTTTTATGGATTTTGTGAATTCTGAGTTGTGGGATGATTCAGGCTATTGTGTGTTATGAAATGTGATCCATGATGTTTGTTTAAGCCAATGGGATTGATCAGAAAGTTGTTGTGGCACAGGTTGATCGGTATGGTGTGTTTTGCAAAAAAGTCAATTTTTGTGTACTTGAGGTATGGGCCATGGCAGGACTAGCGTTTTGGGGTGATTGGCCTCAGCAAGATTCATGGAGAGCCATAGAATTAGTTTGATGCAGCTGGCACAAGTGGATGAAAGGATCCAATGCATTTTGCAAATTTTGAGAGTTTTGGCCCTTTTGTGATTTCTTGAAGTTCAAGTCATGGAAACACTTGGTTTAATGCACAATTCTGATTGTTTGAAGTTCATTTGACATATTGTGAAGTGTTTGTGCACATTAGAGGTCATTAGAATGCTTGAACATGCCAAAATGCAAAATCCCTCTTAGACATGAAACTTGAAATTATAGGATTTTTGCCAACTTTGAAAGGCCATATCTTGAGTTCTTTGATGAATCAAGACATGTTCTTGTACTTTTTGAAAAGGGAAATACCCAATCTACAACTTTCATGACCAAGAATTTTTCATTTGAAGCATTTTTTGTCATGAAAGAGGAGGTTGAAAAACTTTCCCAAAATGGAAAGTTTGCATTTCAAGTCATTTCCAAAAATGGCAAGTTTGCAATTGGCTCAAAATTCTTCAATCTTGTGAACTTCCAACCACTTCAAAGATCAAATAAAGATCATATAACTTCAATTTGATGAAAATACCCCTTTGGTTCCATTGTTGGGGGCCTCAGATGCCCTGATTTTGACTTAACTTGCTCAGGAAGTTACCTAGTAAACAAATGACTTCCACAATGAGTTTCTTCATAAAACTTGGTACACATGATCCTTATGACATATTAAGACCATTAGAAACAAGAATGACCCAAAAATTTGAAGTTAAGGCCTCTGAAACCAAAACCCTAATTTTGGTCATCTTTGTAGTGAAACCCTAGCTCTGCTTCCATGCCTTTGCTAGTTCTTGTGATCCCTTGACTTTTATGAACTTTGAGGAGCATAATATGATGATAGAACACACATGGACCTTCTTGGAAATCTTTAAGACCTTTGGGATGGCTCAGATGGATTCTTGGATTGCTAAGATCACAAACCCTAGATGCAGATGAACTTGAACTATGCAGATGAAACAAATATGCAATATCAGGTGGTATGCTTATGATTATGAAAAAATGAAAGATCACAAGCCATGGTGTGATAAATAGTGAGGGAAAATTTGGGGTGCTTACACATATTTGTGTACCAGAACCCGTGTTAGAAAAAGATCAAATTCACCAACATGATACTCCACTATGCGCGTGTAAAGGTAAAGGGCTTAATGTGATTGCGTCGGAATGAAAACGGGTAAAATAGAAACGAGAGCATTAGGTTGAGCTATAATAGAATGATTCAGATTGGTTTGTATAAAGGGGTTTATGAGCATTATGTTTTAGTGTCATTAGTATATCTCTAGTGTTCGAGTTATTATTAGTTCTTTTAGCAAAACGCAACGCAACCACATATGGATAGGAAATATGTTTTATGTTTGTGTTAGAGGGATATTTTTCAAAAACCTATTGATTGTTTGCTTGAGGACAAGCAAAGATTCAAGTCTGAGGGAGTTTGATAACACGATTTTATATCGATTATTTAGCCTGATTTCCGATTAGTTAAGTAATTATTTTTCGTAATTTGAATGATATTATGCGAGGTATTTGTATGTTTTGCAGGTATTATGATTTATGTGACTTGTAGAAGAAAATGAGTTAAAATGAGAAGAATTGAGATAGATAGCAGAAAACGAAGTTTTCTGTATTTTTTGAATCCAAACGATTGTCAAAAGACCAAGACGACCGTCACACTTTGACACTATGGGAAGAACGTCTCCAAATGGGGACGATCGTCACAGGTCATTTACTTAGAATTCTAAAGCGCGCCTCAGTCAAAAACAGATACGTTGCATTGCGTTATTTTCTCATTCAACTCATTATCAATCAAAATGCTATATCAAAGCCTAGTTTGATTTACAAAGAGAGCTTCGACTTAATACCAAATTTCTGTCGTTTTCACCATCGAAGCCCAATTTATTTTCATTGTTCAGAGCTTTCTTCTTATTTATTTTTCTGTTTCCTTTACTGAACCATAGTGATAGCTTCCTACATCGAGAAGTTATTGCAATTTACTTTGTTTCAAGCCACTGTCATTCTTATTTTACTTTTTCGCAAGAATTATTATGCCAAGTTTGTACTTCATCCAGGTTTATTAATTAATTGCTTATTTCTTAATCATTATGCCTTATGTTTTTATTTACTGCTTTTTTTCATTATTGTCCGCTTTAATTAATATATTTGGCTAAATCGTTTTATTTGGTATGTTATTGATTAACTAGAACGAATTCAATAGATCTAGGCTAAAATCTTAAACACAACTTATTTTCTGGTTTCGATTTCTTAATTTAAAAATAGTTTTTGTTATGAAAGTAAAAAAGGTAAAAAAAAAAGGTTAGAATTAAGACCACAAGAGTGTGAGGTTTTAACCGGATAGCTGAAATCAAACATTGGTTATAAATACAACAGAAACGCTTTATAGCTAATTAGAATCTCTAGGTTTTCAAAAAGTACTTTTAACTTGAATTGATACAGCGAGAGCGCTCAATCTGACTTAGGAGTATAGTAATAGGCAAGACCACGAGAGTTTGAGTTGACGAGTTGTAAACCAACATTTTCTACAGAAAGATAATTTGACAAACCTTTATAAGTCGGCTATTTATTGAATTCGTGAAGGCATGTTAACTACTTACTAATATTCTATTATAACTTAATTTTAATAAAATTCTTAATTTACTGTTCCTTTTAACTAAAACATCACTCGCCTTACCTAAACATAGTAACACCCCAATAGCGCTAGGTTGATTGTCGAGTCTTTGTGGGATCGATCTTTTATTACTATGCGATTAGGCTGTATACTTGCAGTTAGTATCTTAAGACTCAGAAAGTCGCAATCAATATCCTTCTAGTATAAAACCCTAAGGTATTCCCCTTGGACGATCTTTTGGCATGTCGTACCTCGGATGCTTGTATGGTATCTCTTCAATCGGTGCAAACACGGCTTCGGAGATCATTGTTCCTTGGTGAAGATTATGAGCTATAATCATAGCTTCGACCATTTATATGAGCCTTTCCATAGTTGAATTCATACTAGAGGGCTCCTTTTTCAGCTCTTTGTTCTCTTCCTCGAGGTCTTCCATTCTTTTCTGGCAACCGGCCTGAGTATTGTACGAATGAGATAGTTTAACTTCTAAGAGAAGTGCAAGAATAAGACTCAATGAAATAAAATGAAAATAATGAAAATGATGAATGATAATGTAATGATTAAAAATAATTGTTAATTTTCTCCTTTATTTAAAGAAATAACTAATTGAACAAACTGTTGTGAAATATCATACAGATGCAGATTAATCGCATTCCATTTTGCGAGACCACCCAAAGGATATCAATTGAACAGATATTTTGTAGAAACATAAACATAAAGCAGTATAAAAGCATTATAAAAGCAGTTTATATACATGTTCCTAAACTTAAGGTTTTCAATCTAAAAGTTTTAGATATTTCCCACTGACGGCGCCATTTTCCGGTTCGATTTTCGTGATCTTTAATCACTCGCATTTTTGTTACTTTCTTATTTCTTATTTTTTCCTAATGAAGTTGGTTATGGAAGGTAAAAGATATCTTAAAATCACCCCGCTTTGCATACTGTTGATTGACAGATGCCCACATGGTTTTGGATCCCTTAACATATTATTTCTCCTAAGTATAGGGCAAAATTTGTTCTTTTTTATATTGGTGGGGTTTCTTTGATTTGGGTCTGGGAATGATATGAGTGTTGGTAAGATAGGATGAAGTTGTTTTTTTTTTGTGTTTTCATAATTTTCTGATGTTTTTGATAGGTCTGAGAACCTATTGTTGTTTTTTGTTTGGTGTGCTCACAAAGATCTTACGACCTTTTACCTACGTACCCCCAAAAAGAGAATTGAGGGATTAGAGCGTCGTAGTTCCTTCTAAAAGGCTAGATCTAGGAGGAAGGGTTGATTTTGTATTCTGGTTAAAGCATAGGATATTGATGCTCAAAGTTTGTATTTATATCTTGATCAAAGCCCAAGACTGAAGTTGAAAACTTTTGTTTGTGTCCTAATCAAAACTCAAGATTGAAGCTGAAAAGTTTGTTGTAACTGATAGGGGTGCTTGAATTGCATTGCTCAAGGCATAAGTTAAATATGGTATCTTGATTTGCATAGCTCAAGAAAGGCTGAGTGGGTACCCTGAATTGCATAGCTCAAGGAGGACTGAATGGTTGGCCTGAATTGCATAGCTTAGTAAAGCTGAATTGGGTGGAAATTTAACTGGTGAAAAGTGATCTTAGTTATAGTCCAAGTGTATGATTGATTAGCTTAGTTAGAGTCCAAGACTATGACTGTTGGGAATTATCTTAGTTAAAGTCCAATACTATGAATGTATTGTTTTTTACTATGGGGTGTTTGACTTCTGTGCCTAGATTGAAGCCCAAGGTTGAAGCCAAAAGAGACTCAGAAGAGAGAATTTGTCATCTCTAAAGAGGGAAAGGTGTGATTTATATGTGCCTTGATTGAAGCCCAAGGTTGAAGCTAAACAAAGAAAACTGGCTCTATGGGAATCTGTATCCTGATTTGGAAGCCCATGTGTGAAGCTTATTTGTGAGAGACTGACTCTTGATTGTTTGTATCTTATATGAAGCCTAAGATGGGAGGCTGAATATTTGTTGGGAGACTGACTCTGTATGAAGAGTGTTTTGTCTGTTTTGTTTGATAAAAAGTTTTGAGGTCATCTGACATTCCTTTGTCTGGGGAGATTCAATTGTACAAAGCCTAAGAGGAGGCTAGCTTAGTCATTCATCAGGGAGAGGGAGACTATTATATGTGATTCATTCTAAAGGATTTGTTCCTATGTGTCTGTAAACACCCCAAATTTGCCCTCACCCATTCACACCATGGCTTGTGATCATTTTCATATGCATAAACTCAATCATACCATCTCATATCACATTTTTGTTTCACTGCATAGATTCAAAGTCATCTGCACCTAGGGTTTGTGATCTGAGCAATCCAAGAGCTTCTTGAGCCACCCCAAAGGCCACCAATCACTTCAAAGGGGTCCATGTGTGTTCTTATATCATATTACATCCTCTCAAAGTCAAAAATGCCAAAGAATCACAAGAACTGGGATTGGTATGGAAGCAGAGCCAGGCTTGACTGCACGGATGACCTAAAATTAGGGTTTTGGTTTCAGAGGCCATAACTTCAAATTTTTTGGTCATTCTTGTTTCTATTGGTCTCTATATGGTATAGGGAGTATGCATGTCAATTTTCATGAAGAAATTCCATGGGGAAGTCATCTGATCAAGAGTTGACTTCTCAGGCAAGTCAGTGCAAAATCAGGGCATCTGAGGCCCCCAGTGACCCAACCAAGGGGTGATCTTCATCATTTTGAGTGTATTTGATCTTTATTTGATCATGGAAGAAGGTTGAAGTTCACAAAATTCAAGAATTTGAAGTTTTTGCAAAGTTGGCTTTTTTGGGCAAGGTTGACTTTTTATGAAATGTCATTTTATGCAACTTTTTCAACCCTTACTTTTTGATCCAAAAATGCTTCAAATGGAAAAACTTTGGTCATGAAAGTTGTAGATTAGATCTTTCCCTTTTCAAAAAGTACAAGAACATGACCTAATTCATTTTGGATCAAAAGTTATGGTGCATCAAAGTTGGCTAAAATCACTAAATTTCAAGTTATGCACCAAATGAGAAATTTGCAAAATCTTGTACCAAAGGCATTTGTGACTTCTAATTGATGCCTAATCCTTATACAAACATAACACAAGTCTTAAAGTTCAGATTGAACCAAAGGGATCATATGTTTGTATGGTGTTTGGAACAAGATCTTTTCATGGGAACCAAAGGCAAGCAAGTTGCAAAACCAATGATAACATCTCCTCCACTTGCTGCCTTGGATGCTGAACTACACTAGCCCTTTCCCCTCACCATGCTGTGCAAGACAAGCCCTTTGTACCAAGCTAGCAAAGTAGCCCATGCCCTCCTTACACAAAGTTGACAATTTGCAAAAAGCACCATACCAATCAATAAAGCACATGTCATGTCATCTGACCAATGAGACTTGTTTATGTGGATCAAATGCCAGCTAAACACAACAAGAGGCAAGGCTGAAACTCACCACAACTCACCATTTACAAAATCTCTCCCTCTTGCAAAAGCTTTCGATTCTCCCAACTCAATCACTCAATCTTCAAACAAACACCACCATTCATTTCTGGATCATCCACTGACCCAAAACCACCTATCAAAACAACCAAGAACACACCACAAGCCAGATACGATTTCTGACCAGTTGGAGTGCAAACTCCCAAACCAGCCACATTCAAAGTTGTCCAAGCACTGCAAACTCATCAGGAAGGACATTAGAAGCTTTTTGCACCAAGAAAGCAGCCAGAAAGCTCAAAGGGTGAAAGCTCCATCTCAGGTAGCCTTTCGAATTAACTTTTCCAGGACCTCTATTTTATGTTACAAAATGATTAAGCATGCTTCACTGATCACACTGAACTTGAAATTATTGAAAATGGTTGAGAAATGAGACTGTATTGCTTGTCTGAAATTTTGGCAGTTTTTGTTCTTAGCTTCGATTCATGATTATGGCTGGAAATAAATGAGAAATGAGGTTAGGGTTGAGTTTAGGAGAGTGAAAGGAACAAATCTGGAGCTTTAGAGCTCCAGAAATGACCTAGGGAATGATTTGGAGATTCTCAGGGAGGGAGGTCACCGGAGAAGACGACCGGAGCTCGTCTCCGGTGACCTGAGAGTGATTAGCTGGTAATTAGGGTTAGGGCACCAAGTTTAAATGAGAGCCACTGGATTTTGTTTCCCGCGCGTGTATGGAGGGCTTGGATCACTTCATTAACTCTTAATTATGGATTAATATTTAATTAATTAGAATTAGGCTGGTTTGAATTTGGGTCGTCCAGATGCGCGCCCAGTCAAACGTTTCAAACCCAGTTTCAATCCTGGCCTTCCATCCTGCATACTTCCCATTTATTTTATTTTCTTTTCTTTTTATTCCATTTAATTTGTCCATTTAATTTAAAATAGCAAGAATACTTTAAAAATTCTGAAATTTTTTATACAAGTTATTATTTAATTTCAGAACACAAAAATATTTTTATTTTCATTTTTAGCATTAAAAAAGCATTTTTAAATATTTAAAAGTTTCTTTTTAATTAATTAATGAGAATTAATTAATTAAAAATGCTTTTAGGTATTTAAAAATCACCTAAAAATTCATGAAACCTTTAAAAACATTTAGAAATATTGTCCAACCCTCAAACCAAATTTCTTTTTTGATCTTGATGCATTTTGAGAATTTTTTCATGGGATTAAAATCATTTTAATGCATTATTTTGATCCAAACTTCAAAAAATCATTTCTGCCTAACCCTTGAGAGTTGGACCTTGATTCTTTTTGCATTGCATTGTGCTTAGCATGTAGTTTGTAAGATTAAATGGCCATGATTTGATCTTTCATTTTCAATTTGTTTGGTAATTTTCGTGTTAAGGAACCCTAAAACCCTAGAAAACTTAGGAAAATCATAACTTGAATTAGGTTAGGAGTTGGAATCCCTCCTTTGGGCAGTGAGTTAGTATAGGATTAGGGATCCTATGAGTGCATTTTCAATTTTTTATATTGATGTTTGCTTCTGATTTTGGTTTGTGTTTGATGCTTTGATCATAAACCCTAATTTGGGCTTCCATATGCATCCATCTTGCATTTTCTTGCATACCTTGACTTGCCATAGCATTTTGTGCATCCATTTGGTTCATTAGACATATTAAGACATATTGAAAGCATGTTTGATCATTACATCTTGCATTTGCCATGTTGTATGCCATTTGCATTTCATAACTTTTCATGTATGTTCATGTGTCTTAACTTGCTTCATTTGCATCCATAAGCTTGTATGATCATCCTCATGTGTTGTTTCATGTTTATAACATCCCATAGCATCATTAACACCATGTATGTGCTTCTGGTTTTGTTTCTCATCATGCCATTCCATCCCATTTTGCATTGCATTGCATTTCTTTTCTAACTTTTCAGGTGGTAAGTGGATTTGAGAAGTGAATTTGCCTTCACTTCTCATAACTTTCTCTTTATCTTTTTTATGCATCCATGCTGCATTTTGATGTGTGTTTGAGATTGAGCTTGCTCTTTCTTCTTCTTCTTACTTTCTTTCCTCAAGTGACTTGACTTCTTGAATGAAGCAAGTTACTTTGCTTCTCCTGATCTTTTTCTCTGCTTCCTGGTGGTTCCATTGAAGATCTTCTTTGATAAACCTCATAAACCTTAGGAACAACCAAGCATGACAATGATTAGGGTTTTGATTAGTCCCCCCACTTAGTTTTACCTTTGTGTCTCATTGAGTCTTCTCTTCTCACCTCATAATCAGGGACTAAACCCTAAAGGTTTTAAGGCTTTGTGATTAAGCTTATGCCTGCACCCTTCTATTAGGATGGAGTGTATAACTTTAATCCTAAGTGTTAAACCCTTAATGTGTTTAACCCCTTTAATCAATCCACTTAATAATCATCAAGACATCACACTTGTAACTTGGGCCTTGCATTAGGGTTCTAATTCTTCCTTAATTGGTTAAGAAGGACTAACCCTAGTGTTAATGGACAAGTCCCCCTCAAGTTGTATTACAAACCCTAAAACTCACTTCTTCATCATATCATTAAATAAAAATCCACTTAATCAAAGGCTTGTTTTGTCATGAGTTTAATCCCTAATCATGGATTAAGTTGAGGAGCTTTCTTCAGCTTAAACATTCTCATCTATTATCCTTCTATTAGGATGGTGTAATGAGTCTGTTTAATCCCTGATTATGGCTTAATCTCATTACTTAACACTAAACAAAAACACCAAAAACATATAAATAATCACAAGTAGGTTAATGATCTTAATCCTACATCAAAGGTGATTAAGTGTGAGAATCTGACTTCACACTTAAGGTATTCTCATTACCCCTAATCAGAGGGAAGATGTGATGAGTTTACCAAATCCATTGATTTAGGCTTAAGCTCATTAACTTATGACAAACTTTCAAAAGCAATAAAAGACTGAAAACTTAAAAACAAACAATAATCGTCTCCTACGGGATTCTTTTCTCATCTCATTCACTCACAAACGAGAACTTGCTTCTTCTGTCTAATGCAAGACAGTTTGCACCTGAGCCAGACAGGTCTTACACTTGAGCATAGACAAGTAAGCAATTCATAAGTCAATTCATCTTTCAGTCTCTTTGGGTTGAACTACGGTGTTCTGACTTCCTCATTGCACGAGAGGATACGTAGGCATAACTTAACAGTTATCGAACAAAAGTCTCTGTATATTCCCCCTCCTTCTAGCCTTATTCTTTAGCCTCATTATCATGAGAATTTCACTCTGTTCTTACACTGACACTATACATACTACACTTCACATTTCTTTGACACTGACACCTGTACATCCTTTTCCAGCTCTTTTATACACAAATTGCACTGACACTACCCCTCTAAAACACAAATCTTTTAAGCGTGGATCTCGTCGAGTACGACGGACAATCTGGGTGCTAATACCTTCCCAGGTTGTAACCAACCCCCTTTCTCAGTCTCTCTGGTTCACAACCGTCTTATCCATTTCTTTCTAGGTCTATGCAGCATTACCTTTCCTCCGGGATAAAAATGCCTAGCTGGCGACTCTTTTCATTCCTTGTGAGTTCACTCCTGTGTGTTCTCACCTCCTCCTTTCGCCGACCATTCGCGTCTGTACCCTATTTGACCCGGCTTCATTTAGTGGGAGCGACAGCTTGGCGACTCTGCTGGGGACCCTTATACTGCAACCAGGGCTTCTGGTTCTTTTTGTGGGTTCCTCCTAGCGCTTGATTGATTTGTGTTTACTGGGGTGTTATGTGCTATCTGTGCTTGTATATTTATTCTTGTTTATCTGCTTTATGTACAGTTGCTTTATTGCTTTCTTTATAGCTTTGCATATATCATACTGTCATGCTGTCTGGCTGGATCTGGTTTTGCTTTGGTGGGTGGGGTTCTATTGAGAGATAAGGTCCTATACCTGGGACCTGAGTGACACCTAGGCTAGAGTGGTTCATGTTCTTTCCCATTCCATTTCGGTCTGGAGCGGGAATATGAAACATGGTTCAGATATGGGTTTCTTCTTGAGAACTCTGTGCTACAGATTTCCTGTAGTGCTAGGGCTATCTGGGAAGCCTACTAAGTCTGGATGACCTTTAGTATTGACCTTCAGAAACTGAGGTGAATTAGAGGAGGATCTTTTATGGTTATTGTAAACACTGTACCTCCGGGTTAGAAGTGTTTACACTTCTCATAACCGATCCAAGTCTGAGGATCCTTGTTTTAGAACATCACCTGTGAGGGGGTTGGGTTGTTTACAGGTTTGCAGGTACCTTTGACCTCAGCATACCCTGTTACTTTGTTTTGAGTAAGAGTACTCCACTTTGGAACAGTTCTTGTGATTTTTAACCCAGGACATGTGGCTCTTTATTTGAGTCCCCCACCTTGGTTACTGGACTTCTTGAGCCTCCATCTGGATTTCTTGAACATACATGGACCTGTATCAGAGCAGTTGATCAGATCCAGCTCAGTCACAAACCCTTGCATATCATTTGCATACATCCTCATTGCATCATTTTTGACATGTGTTTATTTGTTTTTCAGGGTATCCATCCTATTACTTTGGCTTGGTTTTGACCCCTTCTTCAGCTTAGACCCATCTTCATCAGCACTTGCTTCAGCCACCTGCTTCAGTCACTTGCATCCTCAGTCCCAGACTATCAGTGGCCCATCTTCAGTGTTCTCTTCAGTCATCATCATCAACACCCATTCTTCAGCAACATGGCACCTAAGAAAAGTAACATCTCCTATCACTTCTTTGAGCCTGAGTTGGCTAGCATCAGGAAGATTCAGACCCTGATTACTCCAGACCATATACCACTTTTCAGAGAACATTATGGAGGAATCCTTGATGTGGTTATGGATTTGGACCCTTCACAGAGGAGCTTGATACATACTTGCCTGCAGTTCTATGATCCCCCTCTGAGGTGCTTCACATTTCAGAATTTCCAGTTGGGACCTTTGTTGGAGGAGTATTTATCATTGGTTGGTGTACCCATCAGGGGTGGAATCCCTTTCAACCCTGAGATGCCTTTCCCAAGTAATGAGGAGATAGCCAAAGCATTACATCTGGAACCAGTTTTGATTGGGAAGAATTTGACATCTAAAGCTGGAATCTCTGGTTTTCATCTGGATTTCTTGACTTCTCAGGCTAGTCTGAAGGCCTCCCTAGGGGAGTGGAGGGCAGTCTGTGCTCTGTTGGCCCTTAGCATATATGGGGTCATACTTTTTGCAGATGAGCCTAGGTTTGTTAGCAAGAATGCAATCCATCTTTTCATCCTGAGGAACCCAGTGCCCACCTTACTGGGAGATCTTTACTACTCAGTTCATCAAAGGAATGAAAAGCAAAGGGGGAGATTAGTGAGATGATGTGCACCTTTGTTCCATACTTGGCTGCTCAAGCACTTGCCAAAGACTGATGCATTCTTGAACCCTCACCAGCAAAAGAACTGGGCTAAGAGGCTTATTTCTCTAACCTCAGATGACATCAGATGGTGCACTCAGAGCACCAAGGGCAGAGACATCATTACAAGTTGTGGGCAGTTTCCCAATGTACCCCTGATTGGAGTGAAGAGTTGCATCAACTACAACCCTCTGCTATTCAAAAGACAACTGGGCTATGCATTGGTCCATCCTCCTAGAGCACAGGATCTGACTGAGACCCTTTATTGTGAGATCAAGCCTAATCTGGCTGCTGTCAGGCAGGCATCCTGGGCCTGGGACAATGTGCAGACTAAGGGGGTAACCATTCTTGGGAGATGCAACAATGTAGCCTCAGCCCAGTACTATGAGTGGTCTCATGCCAGGGCTCAAATTTCTGGAATGCCCTTCACTATTGAAGATATGCCTGGACCTTCCACAGCACCACCTCCGGCAACTGTCAGCTTAGAGGAGTTTGAGAAATTGAAAGAGAGAAATGAGAAGTTGACTCAGGCTTTACAGAAGACCCTCTGGGAGAGGAGTGATGGAAGGTTAGATATTGAGAGGCTAGAAAAGTTGAAAGTGGAGCATTTGGCTAGAATTGAGAAGTCAGAGGATTACATTAAGAAGTCTAGGGCTGGAGAACAGATCTTGAAGAATGCCTGCAAGGAAGCTCAGTTCCAGAAGGCCAGGACTGATTTGTATCTAAAGGAGAGTCAGGCTAGGTGGGTCAGGATCACCGAAGCTCGCACTCAGGAGGATAAAAGGACTCAGGAGAAGATTGAGCAGATGGAAGCTAGTGCAAAAGAGCAACAGGAAGCCCTGGCAGCAGCCCAGAGAGAGATCTCAGAGTTGAAGATTAGAGCTGGTGTAAAGAGGTCAAAGGACCAGAGTCAGCACAAGAAGCTAACTGCAGCTGTTGCTACAAGGAATCTCCTTATCAGGAATCTTACAGAGCGTCCAGCTGATCCTGTGACTGAAGCACTTCTCAAGGAAGTTCAGGAGGATGAATTTGGCCTTGGTGTTTGACCTTTTGCTTGTTGTTGCTTTCATTTTATGTACTTTTCTTCATGTTGTATTTTTGACCCCTCAGAGGGCTTGTATTGTAAAAGAAACAAATTATGTATCATTTACCTTTTTGTAATATATGTGTTGGTTTGTTTCATCTGAATTCCTCAAGCAACATCACAAGTATCTTCTTCAGGGGTCTGGAAAGGTCAAAACCAAGTACCAAGCCGGATACCTTGGAAACAAATAGACACACTGCATTGCATACTAACCCTTTTGTTTGGTTTTGCAGGTTTTTGTTTTATTGTTACTAACTCTGTTGTGACTTCAGGAATTATTGCTCGACGTCGAGGGTTTCCACTCAACCGTCCACACAGATACCCCACCCGCAGCAATCTTCCGGGCATACAGATGGATCAAATGCAGCAGGACCTTACAGAGGTCAGGAATCAAATGACCAACGAGAGGTTGGAAATGAGGAATCAGATGACACAATTTATGGAGGTGATGAACAATATGGCTCAAAGCCAGGAAAGGTTAAGAGCACTGGTAGAAGGGAGGAACCAGGAAGACCATCAGCCAGGGACTGTTGGGACAAGCAACAATGAACGAGTCCAACCTCATGTCAATCCCCCAGTCTTTGGACCCCACCAGCATCCAGAGATCAACATCCCTGTCAATGTGCAAGGGACTGCCACAGCAGGGAGAGTACTGCAAGAAGACCCCCAGGAAGATCAGTTCACAGTAATGGGAGCTGGGGAGGAAGCCTATGACAGAAGGCTGGATGAGATAGCTGAGAAGTTAAGATCCTTGGAGTCTCAAAACTCTTTGGGTTTTGATGTTATGGATATGGGCTTGGTAGACGGGGTCAGGATTCCCCACAAATTTAAACCACCATGCTTTGAGAAGTATAACGGGACTTCCTGCCCCTGGACCCATTTACAATCCTTTCTGGGGAGGCTGAAGGCCTATACCATGGACGAAAAGCTATGGATGTTTTATTTTGAGGATAGCTTAACTGGAGCATCAAGGGAATGGTACTCCCACTTGACAAGGGCAACCATTAGATGCTGGAAGGACCTGGCAGAGGCCTTTATCAGACAGTATCAGTACAACCTGGATATGGCTCCCAACAGGACCCTCCTGATGGGGATGTCTCAGTCATCCAGGGAAAGCTTCCGTGAATACGCTCAAAGATGGAGACAGCTTGCTGCTGCTGTCCAGCCACCTATGTCAGAGAGGGAGATGGCTGATATGTTCACGAACACCCTCCAGGGGACTTACATTGATAGGCTAGCTGCCTTCTCATCTACCAGCTTTGCAGATGTGGTCATAGCCGGAGAGAGAATTGAAAGCCTATTGAAGATGGGTAAGATCTCAGACAACGGTGCAAGCTCGTCCAGTAACACAAGAAAACCTTTTGTAGGCCAAAGAAGAACTGGTGAGGCCAATGCTATCCACACCAACAGGGGCAGGCCCCAATATGTTCATAGGTCTGTGGCAGCAGTCACCATTCCCGCTCCAGCTCATCCACAACCAGCTTATCAACCGCCGCAACAAAATTATCAGCAACAACCTCAGTACCAGCAACAAACTCAGTATCCCCCGAGAAATTACAACAACAGCAACACCAAAAGCAATAATCAGCAGAGACCATTCCAACAGAGGCCCTCTCCGGCAAATAGGGTGATCGATCCGATCCCTATGCCCTATGCCACATTGCTGCCACAACTCTTGAAACTCAACCTAGTTGAGCTAAGGACGTTGGCACCTCCGGATCCTAACAGTCTGCCCAGAAACTACGACGCCAGCGCCAGATGTGCCTTTCACTCAAATGCACCTGGTCATAGTACGGAAAAGTGCAGAGCTTTGCACATGAAAGTGCAGGATCTAGTGGATTCCAAGGCTTTAAACTTTGCACCACCACCAAATGTCAACAAGAACCCTATGCCACACCATGGTGGTCCCCGAATCAATGCTATTGAAGAAGACAAGCCGTCTTACTTGATAACCAGTGTGGGTCAGATTCGGACACCGTTGGTAGAGATCAAAGCTCAGCTCCTCGAATGTCAAATGTTCCCAGGATGTGAGCTAGGGTGTGCTTACTGCAACATTTCATTGAATGGTTGTGATCACTTGAGGGATGGCATAGATGGTCTCATTCAGAGTGGCCTGCTTCAGATTACAACATCAATTCCTACCAATCCAGCAATCTCATTAACAACCATTCCAGAGTCCACTACAACTGCAACAACCATTGTTCCAGACAACTCTTCAGCTTCATCAACAAATGTTCCATCTGTCATTTCAACTGACCAAATATCAACGAACATTCCTTCTACAACTTCAGCACCACTTCATTTTGAATCTCCTACAACAACAACACCCATCCTTCCAACAATGTCTCCTACAACATCAGCAGCAAACCATGAAGATGTCTCAACAGTTACGATTTATTATGATCTTGAAAATGATTCCGCTTACAGCTCACAAAGCGCCACTCCTACCAGAGCACCAGTCACAATATATTATGATCCACAGACTATCACGGTCCCTTCTGCAGCTGCCATCAGTCCAGTCACTGTCACAGTGCCTGGACCAGTACCTTATGAAAGCAGTAATGCCATCCCCTGGTATTACGGCTCTGATTTATACTGCGAAGGACAAAAGATCACTTTTGAATCATCAACTTCTGCACCACAAATAGACAATGTGGGAGGAGGCGGAGGCTTCACTCGAAGCGGACGTCTCTTTGCCCCGCAAATTCAAAGACCCACTGCCGAAGCAGAAGCTGCTGCCAAGGCAAAAGGGAAGAGCATGGTGCAAGAAGAGCAGGTTGTTAGAGAAGCTTTAAAAACACCTTTTGATCAAGAAGTTGATGAGTTCATGAGAATCATCAAGAAAAGTGATTACAAAATAGTGGACCAGCTTCACCAGACGCCTTCCAAGATCTCCATTCTATCATTGCTTATGTGCTCCGAGGCCCATCGGAACGCACTACTCAAAGTTTTGCACGCAGCTTATGTGCCGGAAGAGATCACGATCAATCAGTTGGAAGTTGTAGTTGGAAATGTTAATGCTAGTAATGGACTAGGATTCACCAACACTGATTTGACTTCGGAAGGCCGCAATCATAACAAAGCCTTGCACATTACCATGGAATGTAAAGGTGCAGTCCTTTCCCATGTGCTGGTGGACACTGGGTCATCCCTCAACGTCTTACCCAAAAAGGATCTTGTGAAGCTGGAATATGAAGGATTGGCATTGCGACCCAGTAACTTAGTAGTAAGGGCTTTTGACGGCTCTAAGAGATCAGTTCTGGGGGAAATTGAGTTGCCTATAACGATTGGCCCACAAACTTTCAAAACAACCTTCTACGTGATGGACATTCAGCCTGCCTACATCTGTTTGTTGGGTAGACCATGGATTCATGCCGCTGGCGCAGTAACGTCTACCCTTCACCAGAAGTTAAAATTTGAGTGGGAGGGTCAAGTCGTTACTATCTGTGGAGAGGAGGATATTTTTGTTAGCCATCTGGCTACTTATAAGTATATTGAGATGGATGGGGAGATCCACGAGACAATAAGTCAAGGGTTTGAGGCCCTGAATGTTAATGAAACCTATGCTGTACTTGGGACTTCCATGACATCATACCAACAAGCCCGGAAGGTGGTGGAAGAAGGAAACGCTCAAGGCTGGGGCAAACTGTTGCCTGTAGAGAAGAAAGAAGATAGATTTGGGTTGGGTTACAAACCAACTCAAGAAGATCAAGCAGAGGCTGCCAAGAAGCCCAACTTTGTTAGTGGGGGGATGCTTACCCCCGATGCTGTCAACAACTTGGAAGATGAGTTGGAAGAAGAACGCAACCTGGAAAGCTGGATTCGTCCAAAGATCCCGGGGAGCAGTATCTCAAACTGGTCTTCCCAGGAAATTATAAGGGTTACTCCTGCAGAGTAATTATTATTTCCTGTATATTTTAAGCATGCATCAAGTCTTGCATTTTGCCCAAGATGACAAGACTCATTTTGTAATCGGGCCATCTGTACTTTTTGTGCAACAAGATTAATCAATGAAATATCAGACATCTTTTTGCAAATGAGTCTTTTTCTTTTCCGCTCACTGTTTTTCCATTTTTCTTTTTGTACAAAAAAATAAATGGCGATGTTTTCAAAATGACAACTTTATTTCACTTTTCTAAACAAGATTAAAATCAATCACTAAAATGAACAAACTGAACCCTTGCAGAGAGTGCCTTCCAGACAGCACCGACAACAGCACGGCTATGACTTCGTATGACTTTGACAATACGATCAATCAAGCTGATGAAGGGGTTGAAGAAGATTACGAGCTTCCTGAAGAGCTAGCCAGATTGTTGAGACAAGAGGATAAGTTTATCACTCCTCATCAGGAGGAGGTGGAAACGATTAATCTTGGTACAGATGAAGATGTGAAAGAGGTTAAAATCGGGGCCGGCTTACAAGACTCAGTGAAGAAACAACTGATTGACCTGCTTCAGGAATATGTGGATGTGTTTGCTTGGTCTTACCAGGATATGCCAGGGTTGGACACCGACATTGTTATGCACAAGCTACCTTTAAGAGAAGAATGCCCACCAGTTAAACAGAAACTGCGCCGTACTCGCCCAGACATGGCAATGACGATCAAAGAAGAGGTACAGAAGCAGTGGGACGCCGGGTTCCTTGCTGTATCTAGCTATCCACCGTGGGTTGCTAACATAGTACCTGTACCTAAGAAGGACGGCAAAGTAAGAATATGTGTCGACTACCGGGATCTGAACAGAGCCAGCCCAAAGGATGATTTCCCATTACCTCACATTGATGTATTGGTGGATAACACGGCTCAGTTCTCGGTATTCTCCTTCATGGATGGATTTTCAGGATACAATCAGATTAAAATGTCACCTGAAGACATGGAGAAGACAACCTTCATCACACCCTGGGGCACGTTCTGTTACAAGGTGATGCCATTCGGATTGGAGAATGCTGGTGCAACATATCAACGGGCTATGGTAACATTATTCCACGATATGATCCATAAAGAAATCGAGTGTTATGTGGATGACATGATTGCCAAGTCCCTTACAGAAGAAGACCACCTGGTAAATCTGCTGAAGTTATTCAAGCGCCTGAGGAAGTACCAATTGAAGCTAAACCCCAACAAATGCACATTCGGGGTGCGATCTGGTAAGCTGCTGGGTTTTATTGTAAGCGAGAAAGGGATTGAAGTGGACCCTGATAAAGTCAAAGCCATTCAAGAAATGCCTGCACCGAAAACTGAGAAAGAGGTTCGAGGGTTTCTAGGAAGATTGAACTACATTTCGAGGTTCATATCTCACCTTACGGAAACCTGTGAACCCTTGTTCAAGCTGTTAAGAAAGGAACAGACGGTCAGATGGAATGAAGACTGCCAGAGGGCTTTTGACAAAATCAAGGAATACTTGCAAGAACCACCAATCCTTATGCCTCCAGTTGAAGGAAGACCTCTGATAATGTACTTGACAGTATTAGAAGAGTCGATGGGGTGTGTGCTGGGCCAGCATGACGAGTCTGGTCGAAAAGAGTATGCAATATACTACCTAAGCAAAAAGTTTACCGACTGTGAACAACGTTATTCACTGCTCGAGAAAACTTGCTGTGCTTTAGCGTGGGCGGCTCGCCGACTGAGACAGTATATGTTGACCCACGCTACTTTGTTGATATCCAAAATGGACCCAGTCAAGTACATTTTCGAGAAGCCAGCTCTTACCGGACGGGTTGCAAGATGGCAAATGATTCTCACAGAATATGACATTCAGTACACATCTCAGAAAGCCATCAAGGGCAGTGTATTGTCTGAATATCTTGCTGAGCAACCTATTGATGACTACCAGCCTATGAGATTTGACTTCCCTGATGAAGACATCATGGTCATAAAAGAGAAAGATCATGAAGAGCCTGTTCTCACTAAAGGGCCTGACCCGGAAGAAGAATGGACTATGATGTTTGACGGGGCTGTTAACATGAATGGTCGTGGTGTCGGTGCAGTACTCATTACACCTAAGGGAGTTCACATGCCTTTCTCGGCAAAACTCACCTTCAACTGTACCAACAATGAAGCTGAATACGAAGCTTGCATTATGGGTCTTGAGGAAGCCATTGACCTCAGGATCAAGACATTGACTATATTCGGAGATTCAGCTCTGGTAGTTAATCAAACCAACGGCAAATGGTACACCCACCAGGATCATCTGATACCTTACAGGGATTATACAAGAATATTGTTGACTTTCTTCACAACAGTCAAGCTTGAGTATATCCCTCGGGACGAGAATCAGTTTGCAGATGCTCTGGCTACCATTTCATCCATGATCAAAGTTCAAGCTGCCAACTTTGTACCTCAGATTTCAGTATCCAGACTTGACAGACCAGCGTATGTATTTGCAGCAGATGTTGTCAAAGATGATAAGCCTTGGTTCCATGACATTAAGTGCTTCTTGGAGGATCAAACATACCCACCTGGTGCATCTTCCAATGACAAGAAGACACTAAGAAGGCTTGCTGGTAGTTTCTTCCTGAACACTGACGGCTCCTTATACAAGAGAAATTTGGATATGGTACTCCTCAGATGCGTTGACAAAATAGAAGCAGACTTGTTGATGCATGAAGTGCACGAAGGATCCTTTGGTACCCATGCAGGAGGGCATGCAATGGCCAAGAAATTGTTAAGATCAGGTTATTACTGGATCACAATGGATGCCGACTGTTGTGCTTACGCCAGAAAATGTCATAAATGCCAGATTTATGCGGATAAGGTGCATGTGCCTCCCAATCCTTTGAATGTGATGTCTTCACCCTGGCCCTTTGCTATGTGGGGCATTGATATGATTGGTAAGATTGAATCGACTGCTTCAAATGGCCACAGATTCATCCTGGTTGCCATTGACTATTTCACCAAGTGGGTTGAAGCAGCCTCATATGCAAATGTTACAAGGCAAGTGGTAGCCAGGTTTCTGAAGAGAGATATCATCTGTCTATACGGAGTTCCCGAGCGAATCATTACTGATAATGGTTCTAACTTAAACAACAAAATGATGGCTGAACTGTGTCGGGATTTCAAGATCCAACACCACAATTCTTCTCCTTACAGGCCAAAGATGAACGGCGCTGTTGAGGCAGCTAATAAGAATATCAAGAAGATTGTGCAAAAGATGGTAGTCACCTACAAAGACTGGCATGAGATGCTACCATTTGCCTTGCATGGGTACCGCACGTCAATCAGGACATCCACTGGGGCAACACCGTATCAGCTTGTGTATGGTATGGAAGCAGTCCTACCTGTTGAAGTTGAATTACCCTCCCTACGGGTACTAATGGATGTTAAGCTGAGCGAAGCAGAATGGGTTCGATCCCGATACGAACAACTAAGCCTGATTGAAGAGAAAAGATTGGCTGCAATCTGTCATGGGCAGTTATATCAGAAAAGAATGAAGAGAGCCTTTGATCAGAAAGTCAGGCACCGAGAATACCAAGTAGGAGATCTTGTGTTGAAAAGAATCCTCCCTCCACATACAGACCACAGGGGCAAGTGGACTCCGAACTATGAAGGACCATTCGTAGTAAAGAAAGTTTTCTCTGGTGGAGCACTGATGCTCAGCACCATGGATGGTGAAGATTTCCCGTCCCCTGTGAATTCAGATGCAGTTAAAAAATACTTCGCATAAAAATGACCCGCTGGACATAAAAACAGAATGTAAGTCCAGGCAAAAATAGGGCATCCCGGCGAGTCAAAAGCAGAATAAAAAGACTCGAGCAAAAGTAAGGGAAAATGAATAAAAATGTACACCCGCTGAGTTGAAAAGCCACATTAGACAACTCAGGCAAAAATGGGTATCCCGATGGATTGAAAACCCGAAAGGGCGATCCATGCAAAATAAGGGAATAAGCGAACAACTACATTCTGAATTCGTCTGTATCACCTGCAACTTGGTAAGCTTCGAAAGGATCAAGTCTCTTTCAGAATCAACCTTCTTCAGAAAGCAAGACGAGAAGTGCATCAATAGTCATACGAGTCATAGCAGGAGGAAGCTCCTTCAAAGCGTCGTCAACATTGCCAGCATGTTGTTTCTCAATTTGTAACAATCTCCTCATTTCAGGAGATTTGTTTCTTTGACTGTATCTTGCCAATTCAGGGCACATGAATTAATAAAATCAGATTTTTCAGTCATGTTTTGTCTTGTACATTTTTGTTTGCAAAGAATGTCTGATGTCTTAAGGAAAATGATTGCACGAATACAGATGTTATCTTTAAAAATAAAGGAAATAAAACACGTGCTTGCAGGGAATATACTTACTCTCAGAAGTGTATAACTCCTATGACGGAATCCGGTAAGGGATACCTCAGGATCACTTGCGCGTTTCTCTGTCTTTTCAGGATTGCAGGTATTCAAAAGCGCAGCATGGGGCATGGAAGCTTCATCCCAGCAAGCTGGCAAATCAACACTCACTCAGCCTAGCATTCCAAGTAATTTCTCCCCAGCTGAGTTGCCGCTTGTTGCTTCTCCCCAACCGAGTTGCCAATCATTCTTCCTCAGCCAAGTACAAAAGCCAGGGAACCATCTTCCCCTCAGAATTTCAGCCTCTATTCAGAAGAGCAACGCATGAAGGAGTCACCACAGAGTAAAGAAAGCTTCTACAAACCCCAGCTGGGTCCCCCAACTTCCGGGAATAGGTCTATCATTGGCCCATTTCCCCAGGCAGAGTCATTTCATCAGATCTACCAATGATCTCATCCCCAGCTGGGATATTCACTTCAGACAGATCGACCAGAGATCTTCGCGGCATCGAGATCCGAATCCCGGTTGGGTATCTTTGCACGATCATAGCATTCGCATCATATTCACCAAACAAAGCGTAGCATTCCGTCTTAAGTACGGAGCATTACGGCAAAAATCAAACATATAGCATAATCATAATCCATGTTTGAATCAAACACTCGTGAATATTAAAAATCCATCAGTATACAAAAAACTTTCCCCCCAGAGTCCCCAGCAAAAGCAGTCGCCTCATATTCACAAACACCAGTATATAGTCCCTTTGACACTCTTCCGTGTCACATCCCCAGCAGAAGGCCAAAGACATCCTCTTTGCACTCACAAGATGCTTATATATATATATTTCCTTGACATCCGTCCATATCACTTTTCCCAGTACAGTAACGTAAACACTTTATAGATACTTGTTTATACTATACTCCTCTCTTTTTGACACTCGTCCGTGTCATACTCTCCCCAGCAGATTGAACACTCATCTATACATCACTCATACCTTCTACTCATACTTATACAGATACTCGTTCGTATCTTGTATGCACCATTTATATCCCCGCAGATTCGACACTAGTCCGTGTTCTTTGTTAACCAGTTGGTACTTGTCCGTATCATCATCTCAGAACATGCGTCAAGCATTTGTTTCTACATGATACTCGTCCGTATCATAATCTTAAGGATGCTCGTCCGCATCTTTAATCCATACACTGCGTCAAACACTTGTGTCTTCTTGAATGTAGATACTCGTCTGTGTCTACTATTTCCCAGAAGAATTCTTTCAGACTCAACACTCGTCCGTGTTCTTTGTTAACCCGTTGATACTCGTCCGTATCATCATCTCTGAACATGTGTCAGTACTTGTTTCTACCTGATACTCGTCCGTATCATAGTCTTGAGGATGCTCGTCCGCATCTTTAATCTATACACATCTAAATGCTTATACCTTTTGTTTTCTTGAATATAAACACTCGTCTGTGTTTACTATTCCCCAGTAGATAGACAACAAAGCAAATTTTCCTTTATCTGACATTCGTACTATGTCATGATAAACTTTGAGAGCAGCCGTACCCTGCTAGGTGGTCGTCCTCCACCTCTTGATGGTCGTCCTCCATCATGCTCATCCGATGGCCGTCCCCATCGTTGATATTTAGCAGCCGTCCCCTGCTAGGTGGTCGTCCTCCACCTGTTGATGATCGTCCTTCATCATTTTATCCAATGGCCGTCCCCATTGTTGATTTCGGTTATCTGACATTCGTCCTATGTCATGATAAACCCTGAGAGCAGCCGTTCCCTGCTAGGTGGTCGTGCTCCACCTCTTGATGGTCGTCCTCCATCATGCTCATCTGATGGCCGTCCCCATCGTTGACCTTTTATCCGGCATTCGTCCTATGTCGCGATACTTTTCGGCAACCGTACCCTGCCAGGTGGTCGTCCTCCACCTAAGATGACCGTCCCTCATCTTAACCCGACAGAGCAGCCGTCCCCTGCTAGGTGATCGTCCTTCACCTTTGATGACCGTACCTCATCATCTGTTTATTTCATTTTTTCTTTAACCCGATGGCCGTCCCCATCGTGGTCCCTTTTCTTTTTAGCCCGATGGCCGTCCCCATCATTGATTGCTTTACTTTATGAACTTGATGGCCGTCCCCATCATTTTTCATTAATCCCCAGAGAATCTTACAGCTTCGCTTGATGGCCGTCCCCATCATAATGCCTTTTATCCCCAGCATGTCGGTCGTCCCCGTCATTGCTCTTTACCCAGCAGTCGTCCTCTGCTCGACGGTCGTCCTCCGTCGCCTACACTTCACAATATACTTTATTTTCCTTTACAATCTATATCCCTTTTCTTCTTCATTCTGCGAGTGCAAATTTTGGACTGTCTTTGGTATTCAACCACAAGTTATCTTGTTTGCCTGTAAGCCGTTGCTTACATCCTGCACAGCTAACTCATGTTTGAATAGGGGCAGCTGTAAACACCCCAAATTTGCCCTCACCAATTCACACCATGGCTTGTGATCATTTTCATATGCATAAACTCAATCATACCATCTCATATCACATTTTTGTTTCACTGCATAGATTCAAAGTCATCTGCACCTAGGGTTTGTGATCTGAGCAATCCAAGAGCTTCTTGAGCCACCCCAAAGGCCACCAATCACTTCAAAGGGGTCCATGTGTGTTCTTATATCATATTACATCCTCTCAAAGTCAAAAATGCCAAAGAATCACAAGAACTGGGATTGGTATGGAAGCAGAGCCAGGCTTGACTGCACAGATGACCTAAAATTAGGGTTTTGGTTTCAGAGGCCATAACTTCAAATTTTTTGGTTATTCTTGTTTCTATTGGTCTCTATATGGTATAGGGAGTATGCATGTCAATTTTCATGAAGAAATTCCATGGGGAAGTCATCTGATCAAGAGTTGACTTCTCAGGCAAGTCAGTGCAAAATCAGGGCATCTGAGGCCCCCAGTGACCCAACCAAGGGGTGATCTTCATCATTTTGAGTGTATTTGATCTTTATTTGATCATGGAAGAAGGTTGAAGTTCACAAAATTCAAGAATTTGAAGTTTTTGCAAAGTTGGCTTTTTTGGGCAAGGTTGACTTTTTATGAAATGTCATTTTATGCAACTTTTTCAACCCTTACTTTTTGATCCAAAAATGCTTCAAATGGAAAAACTTTGGTCATGAAATTTGTAGATTAGATCTTTCCCTTTTCAAAAAGTACAAGAACATGACCTAATTCATTTTGGATCAAAAGTTATGGTGCATCAAAGTTGGCTAAAATCACTAAATTTCAAGTTATGCACCAAATGAGAAATTTGCAAAATCTTGTACCAAAGGCATTTGTGACTTCTAATTGATGCCTAATCCTTATACAAACATAACACAAGTCTTAAAGTTCAGATTTAACCAAAGGGATCACATGTTTGTATGGTGTTTGGAACAAGATCTTTTCATGGGAACCAAAGGCAAGCAAGTTGCAAAACCAATGATAACATCTCCTCCACTTGCTGCCTTGGATGTTGAACCACACTAGCCCTTTCCCCTCACCATGCTGCGCAAGACAAGCCCTTTGTACCAAGCTAGCAAAGTAGCCCATGCCCTCCTTACACAAAGTTGACAATTTGCAAAAAGCACCATACCAATCAATAAAGCACATGTCATGTCATCTGACCAATGAGACTTGTTTATGTGGATCAAATGCCAGCTAAACACAACAAGAGGCAATGCTGAAACTCACCACAACTCACCATTCACAAAATCTCTCCCTCTTGCAAAAGCTTTCGATTCTCCCAACTCAATCACTCGATCTTCAAACAAACACCACCATTCATTTCTGGATCATCCACTGACCCAAAACCACCTATCAAAACAACCAAGAACACACCACAAGCCAGATACGATTTCTGACCAGTTGGAGTGCAAACTCCCAAACCAGCCACATTCAAAGTTGTCCAAGCACTGCAAACTCCTCAGGAAGGTCATTAGAAGCTTTTTGCACCAAGAAAGCAGCCAGAAAGCTCAAAGGGTGAAAGCTCCATCTCAGGTAGCCTTTCGAATTAACTTTTCCAGGACCTCTATTTTATGTTACAAAATGATTAAGCATGCTTCACTGATCACACTGAACTTGAAATTATTGAAAATGGTTGAGAAATGAGACTGTATTGCTTGTCTGAAATTTTGGCAGTTTTTGTTCTTAGCTTCGATTCATGATTATGGCTGGAAATAAATGATAAATGAGGTTAGGGTTGAGTTTAGGAGAGTGAAAGGATCAAATCTGGAGCTTTAGAGCTCCAGAAATGACCTAGGGAATGATTTGGAGATTCTCAGGGAGGGAGGTCACCGGAGAAGACGACCGGAGCTCGTCTCCGGTGACCTGAGAGTGATTAGCTGGTAATTAGGGTTAGGGCACCAAGTTTAAATGTGAGCCACTGGATTTTGTTTCCCGCGCGTGTATGGAGGGCTTGGATCACTTCATTAACTCTTAATTATGGATTAATATTTAATTAATTAGAATTAGGCTGGTTTGAATTTGGGCCGTCCAGATGCGCGCCCAGTCAAACGTTTCAAACCCAGTTTCAATCCTGGCCTTCCATCCTGCATACTTCCCATTTATTTTATTTTCTTTTCTTTTTATTCCATTTAATTTGTCCATTTAATTTAAAATAGCAAGAATACTTTAAAAATTCTGAAATTTTTTATACAAGTTATTATTTAATTTCAGAACACAAAAATATTTTTATTTTCATTTTTAGCATTAAAAAAGCATTTTTAAATATTTAAAAGTTTCTTTTTAATTAATTAATGAGAATTAATTAATTAAAAATGCTTTTAGGTATTTAAAAATCACCAAAAAATTCATGAAACCTTTAAAAACATTTAGAAACATTGTCCAACCCTCAAACCAAATTTCTTTTTTGATCTTGATGCATTTTGAGAATTTTCCATGGAATTAAAATCATTTTAATGCATTATTTTGATCCAAACTTCAAAAAATCATTTCTGCCTAACCCTTGAGAGTTGGACCTTGATTCTTTTTGCATTGCATTGTGCTTAGAATGTAGTTTGTAAGATTAAATGGCCATGATTTGATCTTTCATTTTCAATTTGTTTGGTAATTTTCTTGTTAAGGAACCCTAAAACTCTAGAAAACTTAGGAAAATCATAACTTGAATTAGGTTAGGAGTTGGAATCCCTCCTTTGGGCAGTGAGTTAGTATAGGATTAGGGATCCTTTGAGTGCATTTTCAATTTTTTATATTGATGTTTGCTTCTGATTTTGGTTTGTGTTTGATGCTTTGATCATAAACCCTAATTTGGGCTTCCATATGCATCCATCTTGCATTTGCTTGCATACCTTGACTTGCCATAGCATTTTGTGCATCCATTTGGTTCATTAGACATCTTAAGACATATTGAAAGCATGTTTGATCATTACATCTTGCATTTGCCATGTTGTATGCCATTTGCATTTCATAACTTTTCATGTATGTTCATGTGTCTTAACTTGCTTCATTTGCATCCATAAGCTTGTATGATCATCCTCATGTGTTGTTTCATGTTTATAACATCCCATAGCATCATTAACACCATGTATGTGCTTCTGGTTTTGTTTCTCATCATGCCATTCCATCCCATTTTGTATTGCATTGCATTTCTTTTCTAACTTTTCAGGTGGTAAGTGGATTTGAGAAGTGAATTTGCCTTCACTTCTCATAACTTTCTCTTTATCTTTTTTATGCATCCATGCTGCATTTTGAGGTGTGTTTGAGATTGAGCTTGCTCTTTGTTCTTCTTCTTACTTTCTTTCCTCAAGTGACTTGACTTCTTGAATGAAGCAAGTTACTTTGCTTCTCCTGATCTTTTTCTCTGCTTCCTGGTGGTTCCATTGAAGATCTTCTTTGATAAACCTCATAAACCTTAGGAACAACCAAGCATGACAATGATTAGGGTTTTGATTAGTCCCCCCACTTAGTTTTACCTTTGTGTCTCATTGAGTCTTCTCTTCTCACCTCATAACCAGGGACTAAACCCTAAAGGTTTTAAGGCTTTGTGATTAAGCTTATGCCTGCACCCTTCTATTAGGATGGAGTGTATAACTTTAATCCTAAGTGTTAAACCCTTAATGTGTTTAACCCCTTTAATCAATCCACTTAATAATCATCAAGACATCACACTTGTAACTTGGGCCTTGCATTAGGGTTCTAATTCTTCCTTAATTGGTTAAGAAGGACTAACCCTAGTGTTAATGGACAAGTCCCCCTCAAGTTGTCTTACAAACCCTAAAACTCACTTCTTCATCATATCATTAAATAAAAATCCACTTAATCAAAGTCTTGTTTTGTCATGAGTTTAATCCCTAATCATGGATTAAGTTGAGGAGCTTTCTTCAGCTTAAACATTCTCATCTATTATCCTTCTATTAGGATGGTGTAATGAGTCTGTTTAATCCCTGATTATGGCTTAATCTCATTACTTAACACTAAACAAAAACACCAAAAACATATAAATAATCACAAGTAGGTTAATGATCTTAATCCTACATCAAAGGTGATTAAGTGTGAGAATCTGACTTCACACTTAAGGTATTCTCATTACCCCTAATCAGAGGGAAGATGTGATGAGTTTACCAAATCCATTGATTTAGGCTTAAGCTCATTAACTTATGACAAACTTTCAAAAGCAATAAAAGACTGAAAACTTAAAAACAAACAATAATCGTCTCCTACGGGATTCTTTTCTCATCTCATTCACTCACAAACGAGAACTTGCTTCTTCCGTCTAATGCAAGACAGTTTGCACCTGAGCCAGACAGGTCTTACACTTGAGCATAGACAAGTAAGCAATTCACAAGTCAATTCATCTTTCAGTCTCTTTGGGTCGAACTACGGTGTTCTGACTTCCTCATTGCACGAGAGGATACGTAGGCATAACTTAACAGTTATCGAACAAAAGTCTCTGTATATTCCCCCTCCTTCTAGCCTTATTCTTTAGCCTCATTATCATGAGCATTTCACTCTGTTCTTACACTGACACTATACATACTACACTTCACATTTCTTTGACACTGACACCTGTACATCCTTTTCCAGCTCTTTTATACACAAATTGCAATGACACTATGTCGCTCCCGCTAAATGAAGCCAGGTCAAATAGGGTACAGACGCGAACGGTCGGCGAGAGGGACAATGAGAACACACAGGAGTGAACTCACTGGAGATGAATAGAGTCGCCAGCTAGGCATTTTTATCCCGGAGGAAAGGCAATGCTGCATAGACCTAGAAAGAGATGGATAAGACGGTTGCGAACCAGAGAGACTGAGAAAGGGGGTTGGTTACAACCTGGGAAGGTATTAGCACCCAGATTGTCCGCCGTACTCGACGGGATCCACGCTTAAAAGATTTGTGTTTTAAAGGGGTAGTGTCAGTGCAATTTGTGTATACAATAGCTGGAAAAGAATGTACAGGTGTCAGTGTATGAGGAGTGTGAAGTGTATAAATGGAGTGTCAGTGTAAGAGAATGAATAAGATGCTCAAGATCATGAGGCTGAAGAATGATACTAGAAGGAGGGGGAATATACAGAGACTTTTGTTCGATAACTGTTGAGTTATGCCTACGTATCCTCTCGTGCAATGAGGAAGTCAGAACACCGTAGTTCGACCCAAAGAGACTGAAAGATGAATTGACTGATGAACTGCTTGCTTGCCTATGCTCAAGTGTATGATCTGTCTGGCACAGATGCAAACTGTCTTGCATTAGACGGAAGAAGCAAGTTCTCGTTTGTGAGTGAAGGTGATGAGAAAAGAATCCCGGAGGAGACGATTATTGTTTGTTTTTGTGTTTTCAGTCTTTTATTGCTTTTGGAAATGTGTCATAAGTTAATGAGCTTAAGCCTAAACCAATGGGTTAGTAAACTCATCACATCCTCCCTCTGATTAGGGGTAATGAGAATACCTTAAGTGTGAAGTCAGATTCTCACACTTAATTACCTTTGGTGTAGGATTAAGATCATTAACCTACTTGTGGTTATTTAGATGTTTTTAGTGTTTTTGTTTAGTGTTGAGTAATGAGGTTAAGCCATAATCAAGGATTAAACAGACCCATTACACCATCCTAATAGAAGGATAATAGATGAGAATGTTTAAGCTGAGGAAAACTCCTCAACTTAATCCATGATTAGGGATTAAACTCATGACAAAACAAAGCCTTTATTAAGTGGATTTTATTTAATGATATGATGATGAAGTGAATTTTATGATTTGTAAGACAACTTGAGGGGGACTTGTCCATTAACACTAGGGTTAGTCCTTCTTAACCATTTAAGGAAGAATTAGAACCCTAATGCAAGGCCCAAGTTACAAGTATGATGTCTTGATGATTATTATGTGAATTTATTAAAGGAGTTAAACACATTAAGGGTTTAACACTTAGGATTAAAGTTATACACTCCATCCTAATAGAAGGATGCAGACATAAGCTCAATCACAAAGCCTTAAAACCTTTAGGGTTTAGTCCTTGATTATGAGATGAGAAGAGAAGACTCAATGAGACACAAAGGTAAAAACTAAGTGGGGGACTAATCAAAACCCTAATTATTGTCATGCTTGGTTGTTCCTAGGGTTTGTGAGGTTAAACAAGAACAATCTTCAGAGGAGCCACTAGGAAGCAGATGAAAGGATCAAGAGAAGCAAAGCAACTTGCTTCATTCAAGAAGTCAAGTCACTTGAAGAAAGAAAGTGGGAAGAAGAAGAATGATCAAGCTCAAACTCAAACACATATAAAAATGCAGCAATGGATGCAAGAGAGATGAAAAGAAAAGTTATGAGAAGTGAAGGCAAATTCACTTCTCAACATTACTTACCACCTGAAATGTTAGAAAAGAAATGCAATGCAATGCCAAATGGGATGAGATGTCATGATGATAAACAAAACCAGAAGTAATTACATGATGCTAATGATGCTATGAGATGCTACAAACATGAGGCAGCACATGGAAATGATCATACAAGTTTATGGATGCAAATGAGGCAAGTTTAGAAGCATGGATGCACATGAAAAGTTATGAAGTAAACATGGCAAACAACATGGCAAATGCAAGATGCAATGATCACACATGCTTTCTATATGTCTTATGATGTCAAATGAATCACATGGATGCTTAAAATTTCATGTCAAGTCATGTTATGCAAGAGAATGCAAGAAGGATGCAAATGAAAACCCAAATTAGGGTTTATGGATCAAACAACAAACAAAAACCAAAAACAGAAGCAAACCCTAAGATAAAAAATGGAAAATGCCACACAAAGAATCCCTAAACCTATAATAAACCAATGTCCAAAGGGGAGGTCTCAACTCTCAACCAATCTCAAGTTATGATTTTTATAAGTTATTAGGGTTTTTAGGGTTTCCAAACAAGAAAATTGACAAACAAATTGAAAATGAGGAATCAAATCATGGCCATTTTATCTCAAAAACTACATGTCAAACACAATGCAATGCAAGAAGAATCAATGTCCAACTCTTCATGGATAGGCAGAAATGTTTTTTTGAACTTAGGATCAAATTAATGCATAAAAATGATTTTTATTCAATGGAAAATTCTTAAAATGCATCAAGATCAAAAAAGAAATTTGGTTTGAAGGTTGGACAATGTTTCTAAATGTCCTAGAACATTTCATGAATTTTTGGTGATTTTTAAATACCTAAAAGTATTTTTAATAAATTAATTTCCATTAATCAATTAAAAATAATCTTTTAAATATTTAAAAATACTTTTTTAATGATAAAAATAAAAACAAAAATATTTTTGTGTTATAAAAATTAATAAAACTTATGAGAAAAAGTTTCATAATTTTTAAACCTTTTTTACTATTTTAAATTAATTGTGCAAGTTAAATGAAAAAGAAATGAAAATAAATTAAAATAAAAGGAAAGTAAGCAGATCCAAGGGTGGAGATTTGAACTGGGTTTGGGACAGTTGACTGGCGCGCAGATCCAAGGGCCCTGGTTGACTCTGATTTTAATTAAGATTTATGAAATAATTAAATGAGTTAATGGTGATTAGGGCTAATTGGGTGAATCCAGGCCACACACACACGCGGGAGGTCAACGTTTTCAACGCATCCAACGTCCAAGATTCAAACAAACATTAATGACTGTAATTAGGGCTAAGCAGACTCAGGTGACTGGAGAGAAGCTCCGGTCATCTTCTCCGGCACCCCAAAAACCCTAAAGCATGATTCAGACCACCCCAAGCCAAATTAAACGCCCATAAACAAACCTCACACTCCTAGCAACTCAAATCAACAATCAATCATTATTTAACTAGCAAGAACAAGCTGAATCGAAACAAAACAAAAATGGGGCCAAACTTTCAGACACTCATAAAATGCTCATTTTTCCACCATTTTCAATTCTAAACATATCACAATGATCCTTGGAGCATGCACTTCCAGTTTATAACAAAAAATCAAAGCTTTATGAGAATGTGTTCTTGGCCATACCTGAGCTGGAAAGCTTCAATACTGAGCTTCCATAGCTTCCTTTGCGTGCAAATGGACTCCCTTGACTCCCCTGATGCTAGTGGAAGGCTTGAAAGCTCTTGTGGATGGCTGATTTGTGAGGAACAGTTCTGGTGTAGCAGATGGCACAGTCAGGAATGGGGAGGTTTCAGGCCATTCCAATGGTGGATTCCTGCTCCTTTAAGTGTGCTTGACTTGTTGGTGAAGAAAGATGATGTGTTTGATGGTTGTGGAGGTTGATTCGAAGGAAAATGCAGACTGGGGTGGAAAATGGTGAAGCTCAGTTCAGGCTGGTTTCAGGCTTGAACCTTGGTGGTTTCTACTCAGCAAGGCAAGGTGAGATGATTGGAGGAATTTGTTTGAGTGTTTGTAGTTTGTGGAGGCAGATTCGAAGCAATTTTGCAAAAGGGAGTGTTTTTGTGTATGTGATGCTTGAGAGTGTTTCAGCCTTGCCTCTTCTATGAAATGTCTTGCAAATGGATAGTATATTTTAATCCTATAGGTCAGATGATTTGACATGGCCTATATTGATTGGTAAGTTTGCTTTTGCTCAAAGTCCACCTTTTGTGTAAGAGAAGTATGGCTTGGTTCTAGGCTTAGTACAAGGCATGGGCTGTGCAGCAAGGGTGAGGGGAAGGGATAGCAAAGTGCAGTAACCAATGTAGCAAGTGGTGGAAAGAATGATCATGAGTTTTTGCAAGTTGCTACTTTTTGGTTCACATGTGACTACTTTGCTACACAAGCCATGAACATGAGGGATTCTTGGTCCAAATCTGATTTCCATGTCACATAGAATGTTTGTGTACTGGTTTGAAGTCAACTAGAGGTTACAAAAGGCCTTGGTTCATGATTTTGCAAAATTCACATTTGAGGCATGTCTTGAAAATCAATGATTTTAACCAACTTTGTCACACCATAACTTTTGATCCAAGAAGAATTTGATCATGTTCTTGTACTTTTTGAAAAGGGAAAAATGTGATCTACAACTTTCATGACCAAAGTTTTTCCATTTGAAGCTTTTTTTGGATCAAGAATCAAGGCTTGAAAAATGACCTAAAATGAAGCATTCTTGAAAAGTCAACTATGCCCAAAAAGTCAACATTTGCAAAAACTCCAAATTCTTGACTTTTGTGAACTTCAACCTTCTTCTATGATCAAATGAAGATCATATACACTCAAAATGATGAAGATCACCCATTGGTTGGGTCATTGGGGGCCTCAGATGCCCTGATTTTGCACTGACTTGTCTAGAAAGTCAACTCTTGATCAGATGACTTCCCCATGGAATTTCTTCATGAAAATTGATATGCATACTCCCTATACCATATAAAGACCAATGGAAACAAGAATGACCAAAAAATTTGGAGTTATGGCCTCTGAAACCAAAACCCTAATTTTCAGTCAACTGTGCAGTCAAACCTGGCTCTGCATCCATTCCAAACCCAGTTCTTGTGATTCTTTTGAAATCTTGACTTTGAGAGGATGTGATATGATATATGAACACATATGGATCCCTTTGAAGTGATTGGTAGCCTTTGGAGTGGCTTAAGAAACTCTTGGATTGCTCAGATCACAAACCCTAGGTGCAGATGACTTGGAAACTATGCAGTGAATCAAAAATGGGATATGAGATATTATGATTGTGTTTATGCATATAAAATGATCACAAGCCATGGTGTGAATGGGTGAGGGCAAATTTGGGGTGTTTACACACTACCCCTCTAAAACACAAATCTTTTAAGCGTGGATCCCGTCGACTACGACGAACAATCTGGGTGCTAATACCTTCCCAGGTTGTAACCAACCCCCTTTCTCAGTCTCTCTGGTTCGCAACCGTCTTATCCATTTCTTTCTAGGTCTATGCAGCATTACCTTTCCTCCGGGATAAAAATGCCTAGCTGGCGACTCTTTTCATTCCCTGTGAGTTCACTCCTGTGTGTTCTCACCTCCTCCTTTCGCCGACCGTTCGCGTCTGTACCCTATTTGACCCGGCTTCATTTAGTGGGAGCGACAGTGTCATACCCCAAATTTGTCCTACTTTTACCTTTTTTTTTCTGTCTAACCATATTCGAAAAAATATAAAAAAATATGTCACTTCTTGTTTTATCCATATCTTTTCCAAATTCAAAAAAAAAAAATTTCTTTTATTCTATTTCATCTTTTAGGCCCATTATTAAAAATTCTCAAAAAAAAATCATTCTTCCATTTTTATTTTGTTATATCATTAAACCATTTTCTTTTCTTCAAATCTAAATTTTTTTTTATTAATTATCGCATTTTCTTTTTATTCCAATTAAAACTAAAAACATTTCCATCTCATTTTCATTATTATTATTATAGTTTATTATTATTACTATTATTTTGTTATTATCATTATAACTATCTTTCCATTTTATTATTTTATTATTATTATAACTATTTTTTAACTTTTGTTATTATTATTATTATTATAACATCCTTATGCTAACTCCATTCATTTCCAATACTCTTTAAACAATTTCCTTCAGCCCTCACTAACACTCTTTGTGCCAAAACCATGTGACATCACACCACAATATTTCAAGGCACCTGATTTCATTGACCACATGCATTTTCTTTCAGCCATCTCACAATACCAATTTCTATTACACATTCCACCAAGCAACGGTACAAACGGCAAACACATATCCTGCATAACAAACGGTACGCACATGATGCCTTCCACTCACTACCGCAACAATAATTCTACAACTCACTCTCCTGCAACAAATTTCACAACTCATTTCTTTTCAGCATTCTTATCCACAAATTTCCTTCTAAATCCCCATAACACCCCTTTATTCTCTTCTCTATATAACAGACCCCTCATTCATACTCAAATAAGCTTGGAGAGCACCTAAAACTTATGCCAAAATCAATTTCAAGCTTTAAAAAATACCCAAAAAATACATAACACAACCATTCCTCCATTAATAAATATTCATCTTCTTCATTAATCCATACTTAACTCAAACCTCACAAAACCTTAAACAACCTCATACCTTATCCATAAATGTTATATTCAACCACCTTCAAATAACCACTTCATTCCATAATTATTTTCAAATATGCAAATAACAAAATTAACAAATAAAACAAAACCAAAACTCCATTCTTCCTCTTCAAAAAATACCATTTGCTACAAATCTCTTCCTTCGAAAATACATAATCCTTCAAACTGCAAACATCCAAACCGAACATAGATCGCGAACCTCTGGAAACACATAATCACTTAACCACCACGAGAAAACCGCGAAAACCCTCTGAAACCATGCACGAAACCTTGAACCAAACCATCCACCTCCAAACCTCCACGCTTCACCACAAAACAACATGCAACCGCCATTGAGAGAGAGATGAAAACCGTAAAAATTCAAAAGGAACTGACGAACCGAAATCGAATCCAAATAGTTGAGCGAGAGTGAATCCGCGAGAGAGATTTAAGATCGACAGAGCGAGATCGAAGAATAGCGAAATCTTGAACGAATCGAAAAACACATAAACCGAATTGAGTTTGTGAGAGGCGAGACTGAGAGAGAGTGATTGAGAGGGTTCTGTCGGCGTTATTCTACCTTTGAATCGCACTTGAAAACGAAAACAGGGTAGGTTTGGTTTGTTTTCTCTGAATCGTGTGTGAAGAGTTTTAACATAAGCTTGCTTGCTTTTTTTTTCTTTCTCTTTTCTTAATATTTTCCGGTTTAATATATTTTTTTTAGTTGCTGATTGTGGATATGGGCTTGTTAGCCTTTGATCCATATGTTTTCTCGCATACAACATAACCCGCCAGCCCTCCTCTTCATGTGTTTTTCTTAAATTTTTATGTTAGCTCTATGGGCTTTAAGGCCCATCTTGATTTCTCACTGAAAACACACTAGCCTATTCATAATGCACCTCTTTGTTTGTATTTTTATTAATTGTTTTTAGATTTTATTTTAGTTTAACTTTTTTTAGAGTTATTTGTATATTTGCGTACATATTAATCTCTTATACCTTGTTTATCAAATCAATTTAGATTTCATTTTTTTTCTTTTCGATTTTTGGGCCGATGATATAACAAACGACGGAATTGTGTTCGATTTCATTAAATCGGAAAATTCGGTCAATATGAGGCCTATTTAGTTTAGTTTTTATTTATGTGTCGATTTCGGTTTATTTTTTCTATTCCGTTTATATTTTGTTAAATTAATTCGGTTTATTTAGTTTATTGGTTATTTTTCATTTATCCATTTAGTTTATTTAATTTAATTCTTAAATGCTCGACTCCTCATAGAACGGTTCAAAAATTGAATCGGTTCAAAGGTAGTTAATGAGCCACATTTCGACGCATCTGAAAAGGTCCAACGCCTCCGAATAGTTGCCTCCGAATAAAAAGGTCCAACGCCTCTGAATAGTTTGATAACTGCACACACGCTTTCTCTTGGGCAAATTACAATGAGGCCCTTTTATTTCTCACAATCCCGTGTAATTTATTTTGTACCCCTCTCTTATTCCTTTGTACGCACTTTTACTTTTTCCGCGCATTTATCATTTAGATCGCCAGGAGAACCCTTAGGGACTAATTTAGATCTCGTTTTAGTTCGCGAACCCTTGGTCCAACGCCAAGTGGTTGCACTTAAACACACTTCACTTTATTTTTTTAGTTATCGTTTCGTTTAATAGGATCCACCTAACCTTGCGAGCCGAGCACATTGTGCCTCGCTAATAAACATATAAACCTTCATTTTGCATTCACCCTAAGTCGAGTGCTTCACGCATCGCCATCAAACTTCAATAAAAAACCAAAATGTTTCTCTTAGATCCAAACCATTGATCCAACGTCAAGCGGTCGTAGGTAAATAACACACATTAATAATATGAGAAGAATTATACGCCACGATCCTTAAGTGGTAGAAAGGAGGACTACGAGCTTTCATTACTCTCTTCGATTATTTCCGTCGCAAGACGTTCGGCTTGTTGGTTCGGAATAATCACCTCTACCCATAGTCTTTAGTGAAATTCAAATCCTAAATCCTTTCATCGAAAAAAGGTAATAAAATCAAACAACCACCAACCGTAGTAAGCCGAACTATGAGGCTCTGACTTTCCCATTGCACGCGGGAGTACGTAGGCACAAGGATCTCAATCCTTGACGGGCACCTAGGATCAATCTAACTTATGACATAAACTCTTTTTCCCTAAGCAAGTAATTGTTAAGCATAGACATCCTTTCGCGTGTGATAATTTAGATGGTTCCCATCGAGTACGATGGATGTAGGGGGTGATAATACCTTCCCCCTGCATAACCGACTTCCGAACCCAGACAATGGTTGCGAGACCTTTGTCTTTATCCTTTCTTCTAGGGTTTTATCTATATCTTCTATTTTCCCTTATGGGAATAAATGAGAATTAGGTGGCGACTCTCATGTCTGCCCAGCGCGCGGATCTCTCTTTAGATCGTGTAAGGTCGTATTTTTCGGGGTGCGACAGTTGGCAACTCTGCTGGGGACTGGTTCACCCCTATGCAAGTCAAGCCTAGTCTAGGTTTCCATGCTTGTTTGGATGTTTGATTTTTCGTCTTACTTGTTTATTTTCATCGCTTTATTTATCGTATTCCATATTATATATCTTGTGGCCCCTTGGTACTATGATTTGGATCGACACTTTGATCGGAGAAATTTGAGGGAAAGGCTCTATACCCGGGCTTACGAGTACAATTATAAGTTATCGAGGTTGTGTAGTATGGGCTTCCGAGGGAACCTCTCTCATGGGTTGTCGATACGAAAACCTCCCTTAGAGTATATTCTAATGAGAATATTGACGATCGTCAAGATCTTGGCGTGTGTGCTCAGTTGTTTTCATTAGGGTCAACGACTCTGAGGACCTTTAGAACCATTTTGGTCTAAACATCGATTGATGGTCGCGTAGTATGGACTCCCGAGAAATTTGCTCTCGTGGGTTGTCGATACGAAGATCTCACTCAGAATTGACTTTCTCAATGGAGTTGATTGACTGTCAAGAGCTAACATGTGTATCAAACAATTGAGAAAAGTCCATAACTCTAAGGCCCTTGTTTAAACCTCGTGTCGATGGTCGCGTAGTATAGGCTCCCAAGAAAATTTGCTCTCGTGGGTTGTCGATACGAAGATCTCACCCAAAATAGATTCATATGGGGGAGTCAATCAACCGTCATGCTTATGGTGTGTGTGTGTGTGTGTGTGTGTGTGTGTGTGTGTGTGTATGTGTGTGTGATGAACATCCATATGAATTGACAATGTTGGGGTCCCTAAAACCTTAGAGTCTACCTAGTGAGTTCCTGATCAGAGTATCCTACATCTGTACCTAGGACTCATGAGTTCCTATTATCATATTTATGGATTAATCAAGACCCTGATCTTGTGATCCTGGATTCTGATATTGCATATCATTTCATTTGCATTAATTATTCATCTTTCATTTCATTCCAAAATTGTAAGCTCATTTCCTGTTCCTTCACCTTCAGTAAATCAAGCTGGTTTCCCGACGCCCATATCTTTCTCGACACCCATATCTAACTCGACCCAATACTAGAAGAATGATAAATCAGATTCAACAAGAGCAAGCTGCTACGAGGGAAGAGATTGACTCGGTCAAGAGCAAGATCGACCAGATTTATGAAACTATACAAGCCTTGGCCAGAATGGAGGAACATCGTGAAGTCGCTACCGCAATGAACAATGTTCTTGTGCAAGGATCTACCTCGCACATAACACACTCAATTCCAGTTCCAAATTCTTTAGTCTACGGTTTTCCTCCATGCTTCACTCCTGCTGTTGAAGAAGTCATTTCTCAACCAATACCTACCTCTGGTGTTACTGTTGGTGTTATTTCTCAAGCTCAATTTATTCCAACTCAGGTTCATATGCCTTATGCTGAAGAGGATCAACAAGTTGAGTACGAGATGCATATTGTTGTTCCAATTACCAACCCTCATGCTGTTCAAGAATCTGAAGCAATGAAGATGTGTCATGAGTTAGCTAAAAAACTCTGAATCATGGAAGGACATGACTCAACTTCTCTAAGTGCCTCAGACATGTGCTTAGTTTCGGATGTTGTAATCACTGCTAAGTTCAGATTGCCTGAAATCGAGAAATATGAAGGCATCAGCTGTCCTGAACTCCATTTGAGGATGTATTGCAGAAAAATGGTCGCTCATGCTAAAGATGATAAGCTCGTGATCCCTTGCTTCCAAGACAGCCCGTATGGAGCGTCTCTAGAATGGTACATGCAACTTGAGCGCAACAATGTGCGTACTTGGCTTGATCTATCTGATGCATTCAAAAATCAATACAAGTACAACATTGACTTAGCTTTGAACCGTACTCAACTTCAGAGTATGATTCAAAAGGAGAACGAATCCTTCAAAGAGTACGCACAACGCTGGAGGGAGCTAGCTTCCAGAGTGCATCCGCCATTGGTTGATCGTGAATTGATCGATATCATCATGGGCACCTTACAATGGCAATACTACGAGAAGCTAATCAGCAGCGTGTCTTCAGGTTTCTCAGACATGGTGATTGTTGGAGAAAGAATCAAAGAGGGTCTTAAAAGTGGAAAGATTCAAGGAGGTTCTAGCAGCCAAACTGGAGCTAAGAAGCCTTTCAACAGTTACAAAAAGGGGAAAAACAAATGCTATTTCTACTGCAAGTGGGAAACCTCAACAGAGTACGCCTACTTCAATTCCCTACTACCAGTATCCATATGTTACTGCTGCACAATACACTCATGTTCCTTATCAGCCAGTTCCTCCAATGCCTTATCAGCAGGACATTAAAGCTCCATTTCCACCTCAGATGCCTTACCAACCACCTCCATATCCTCTAATTACTAATGTTGCACCTATTCCATACCAGCAATTGGCTTATCCACAATAGCCTGGTCAACAACAACAACATGTTCCTCAACAGCGCCTACTAATTTAGCAAAGAAGACCTGACAGACACATTGATCCATTGCCTATGTCATACAGCGAGATCTTTAATGGGTTGATGGCAAATGGATCTCTTACTTTGAGGGATATGACACTACAAACTAGTACCCCCCGAGACTATGATGCCAATGCTCACTGTGGGTATCACAAAGGTACTCCAGGCTACACAATCGAAAACTACAAAGCCTTCAAACACAAAGTTCAAGACCTTGTTGACTCTAAGGATCTCACCTTCACTCAAAGGAATTCGAATGTTCAGAACAATCCAATGCCGCCGCACGGGGCCCGCAAGTGAAAGCTTTTGAAGGGGTTGTTGAAGACCAAGTTGAATAGTCTCCAACTCTAAGCAAGTCAAATCAAGAGAAGTTCATTCCTCAAATCAAGGCCATCATATGCCACTTATCATTTTTGCATTCTTGTTATTTTGTATTGTTTGTTTAAGTACTATTTTCTTTGAACATTGTCATTTGTACTTGGTTTTGTTAATATTATTTTTATGCATGTTTTGAATCAGTTTATTTGCATTCGCTTATCATTTATCATTTATCACAAAAATCACAATATTTCCTCACGTCACTTTAGCAAAGATTTTAGGGAGGATGATGAAAACTAAATACCCATAACTGTTGTGGTATGCTTTTGGATAAAACCTCGTCAATGTTGTACAAGCATTTTTTTTCAAATCCCCAGACACTAGAGAAATAAGGAGTTAATCCCTAGTCAACCACTTCGAGCCTAGAAGTAGTAGTTTCTTTCGGATACAGACCCTTACGCTTAACCCGGGGCAGGGTAGTTCTTTTTCAGTTGACCTGACTACACCTTCAAATTGCAAGATGAGACATCCCGCCGAAGGACCATCAATAAATGATTTGGTAGTCACAACATTCAACAAAATACAAAAAAAAGGAAAAAAAGAAAACCGCTAATTTGAGCACCCAAAGGGAGACTTAGTCAGCAAAAAAAAAGAACAAAGCAAGAAGAGGTCGTCAAATCCTCAGCAAAAATAAACACAAAGATTAAGTGACCACCAAATCAAGAATCAAAGGGTCACTGACATCCACCAACAAAATAAGATGACTGCCAATGCCAAGCGAACCTTAAAGCTTCATCTTCACTCTTGCAAAGTCGAAAACAAATGCATATGTAAGTTAACTTAATGTAGGACTGGAGATCATCACGAAGAAGGGATGGGTACAAATCAAACTTTGAGCCTTATACCTTTGTTTCTCAAACCATGAACCAGACCACGTTACAACCCTCAAAATACCTAATTGAGGCACGATTTATTCTGAAAGCATGCTACCAACAAGGTTATGTAAACTGAATCCCAAAGATTTGCTAATCTTCAATCTTGATAGCATATTCTTCTTGTTGCATTTGTCACTCACTTGCTAAATCAGCACCATGTTTGGCCTAACGATCCATTTGTCACACAATCATAATCATTCAAATAATTGACTTTTTCAAAACTTGCATGAACGTTGCATTAACCTTACCTTTTGTGTGTGAACAATTTAATTGCAAATCAGTGTTTGACATCAAAGCAATCCCCACAAGGAGAAATCAAAAGAGGAACTTGAATTAAGACTAACTCAACAGCTCAATCAGGGGCAAAACATCTCCAATAGCTCAATCAGGGGCAAATCATCCTCAATATCTCAATCAGTGGCAAATCTTCTTTAACATATCAATCAGGGGCAGACGCCTATCAAATCCAGACACTAAGGCAGATCATGTCATGGTCATTCGCAAAACTTCCCCACCAGAATTCTTTCAAATACACAACAGACAGGGGAAAGCAAGCAAGGAGCAAATCTTCCTATCTCTACTCCCCATCCGAACAAGCAGATCTTGCCAGATGTTGGCAACCATTCAAAGCAAAACAATCTTCATGTGTCAATTAAGTCGCTTCACTCATCAGCAAGTCACCAAACTTGGAGCATCTAGATCCATCTTCTGACTATACATTGTAAAAGATCGAGTGTCGGGTAATCAAACCCCCACCCACCCAAAGTCCAATCATTATTGGCAACTACCAGACCAAAAGTCCACCGTGTTGGCATCTTTCATCAATTCCAATCACTCATATGCATCATTATGCATCATTAACACCTCATATGCATCATTTTTATACGAATCAACTTTTCATATTCCCAGCATTTTAACTTTAACTCATTGCATAAGCATTTACATCGTATTTCCATCATTATGGAATACTATTTCAAAATCAAACAAGCATACATACATAAGTCAGGATCCAGGATCAATCGAAGATTCTAGGCCTCTCCTTAGCAATTCCAGTGGGCGCTCCCCATGGAACTTTTTCTCTTCAACCTTTTATCGATAAAGGTGTTCTCCTAAGCAAGTCTAGTGGGTGTTACCCATGAAATTTTTATCTTTGATGAAACTTTGTTTCTCAGTTACCCAGTTATTTCTCCAAGCAAGTTTTTTATCAAGTGTTATTCAGTGGCCGTCCCCCATTGGATAATTCTCTTCAACCTTTTCATCCTCAAGCATTTTACTCTTTATACCAGCATTTCTCAACCAGGTCGTCATACCATCCTTTTGGTGGTAGCGATATTTAATTTTCAGTCACTCGGTATTCCTTTGGTGACGGGGGTCATCATACCATCCTTTTGGTAGTAGCGATATTTAATTTTCATTCACCTGGTTTTCCTTTTGGTGGAGGGGGTTGTCAGACCATCCTTTTGGTGGTAGCGATATTTAATTTTCATTCACCCTGTTTTCCTTTTGGTGGAGGGGGTCGTCATACCATCCTTTTGGTGGTAGTGATATTTAATTTTCATTCACCCGGTTTTCCTTTTGGTGGGGGGGGGGTCGTCATACCATCCTTTTGGTGGTAGCGATATTTAATTTTTAGTCACTCGGTATTCCTTTGGTGACGGGGGTCGTCATACCCTCCTTTTGGTGGTAGCGATATTTAATTTTCAGTCACTCGGTATTCCTTTGGTGACGGGGGTCGTCATACCATCCTTTTGGTGGTAACGATTATTTTATTTTCATTCACCCAGTTTTTCTTTTGGTGGAGGGGGTCGTCATACCATCCTTTTGGCGATAGCGATTATTTTATTTTTCTGTCACTCATCATCCGGATCGATCATCGAGGATCGAGTGTCGTGGTCGCCTTATCATCCTTTTGGTGGTAGTAATTATTTTATTTTTTGTCACTCGGCATCCAGATCGATCGTCTAATATCGAGTGTCGGGGACGCCTTATCATCCTTTTGGTGGTAGCGTTTATTTAATTTTCTGTCACTTGGCATCCAGATCGATCGTCGATGATTGAGTGTCGGGGTCGCCTTATCATCCTTTTGGTGATAGCGATTTATTTATTTTCAGTCAACCTGTTTCTTTTTTTTGTGTCACCCATATTTCCAGTTTTAATCGTCAGCTCTTGTCATTGCCTTTCTTCTTTTTTCGGACAAATTCGGAGTCTTTTAGTATCTAATTGTCTTATACCTTGGAAGTATGAACGCGAGTCAGTTCAACTTACTCGGTTTAAGCCAATTCGATAGGGGCAACTGTCATACCCCAAATTTGTCCTAATTCTACAATTTTTTTTCTGTCTAACCATATTCGAAAAAAATCAAAAAATATGTCACTTCTTGTTTTATCCATATCTTTTCCAAAAATTCAAAAAAAGTATCTTCTTTTATTCTATTTCATCTTTTAGGCCCATTATTAAAAATTCTCAAAAAAAAAAAATCATTCTTCCATTTTTATTTTGTTATATCATTAAACCATTTTCTTTTCTTCAAATCTAAATTTTCTTTTATTAATTATCGCATTTTCTTTTTATTCCAATTAAAACTAAAAAAATTTCCACCTCATTTTCATTATTATTATTATTATTATTATTATTATTTTGTTATTATCATTATAACTATCTTTCCATTTTATTATTTTAATTATTATTATTATAACTATTTTTTTCACTTTTGTTTTTATTATTATTATTATTATAACATCCTTATAGTAACTCCACTCATTTCCAATACTCTTTAAACAATTTCCATCAGCCCTCACTAACACTCTTTGTGCCAAAACCACGTGACATCACACCACAATATTTCAAAGCACCTGATTTCATTGACCACATGCATTTTCTTTCAGCCATCTCACAATACCAATTTCTATTACACATTCCACCAAGCAACGGTACAAATCGCAAACGCATATCCTGCATAACAAATAGTGCGCACATGATGCCTTCCACTCACTACTGCAACAATAATTCTACAGCTCACTCTCCTGCAACAAATTTCACAACTCATTTCTTTTCATCATTCTTATCCACAAATTTCCTTCTAAATCCCCATAACACCCCTTTATTCTCTTCTTTATATAACAGACCCATCATTCATACTCAAATAAGCTTGGAGAGCACCTAAAACTTCTGCAAAAATCAATTTCAAGCTTTAAAAAATACCCAAAAAATACATAACACAACCATTCCTCCATTAATAAATCTTCATCTTCTTCATTAATCCATACTCAACTCAAACCTCACAAAACCTTAAACAACCTCATACCTTATCCATAACTGTTATATTCAACCACCTTCAAATAACCTCTTCATTCCATAATTATTTTCAAATCTGTAAATAACAAAATTAACAAATAAAACAAAACCAGAACTCCATTCTTCCTCTTCAAAAAATACCATTCTCTACAAATCTCTTCCTTAAAAAATTCACAATCCTTCAAACCACAAACATCCGAACCGAACTCAGACCGCGAACCGCCGGAAACACATAATCATTTAACCACCGCGAGAAAACCGCGGAAACCCTCTGAAATCGTGCACGAAACCTTGAACCAAACCATCCACATCTGAACTGCCACCCTTCACCACAAAATAACCCGCAACCTCCATTGAGAGAGAGAGAGAGATGAAAACCGTGAAAATTCGAAAGGAACTGACGAACCCAAATCGAACCCAAACAGTTGAGCGAGAGTGAATCTGCGAGAGAGATTTAAGACCGACTGAGCGAGATCGAAGAACCACGAAATCTTGAACGAATCGAAAAACGCATAAACCAAATTTAGCTTGTGAGAGGCGAGACTGAGAGAGAGTGATTGAGAGGGTTCTGCTGACGTTATTCTACCTTTGAATCACACTTGAAAACGAAAATAGGGTAGGTTTGGTTTGTTTTCTCTGAATCGTGCGTGAAAAGTTTTAACATAAGCTTGCTTGCGTTTTTTTTTTCTTTCTCTTTTTTTAATATTTTCCAGGTTTAATATTTTTTTTAGTTGTTAATTGTGGATATGGGCTTGTTAGCCTTTGATCCATATGTTTTCTCGCACACAACATAACCCGCCACCCCTCCTCTTCATGTGTTTTTCTTAAATTTTTATGTTAGCTCTATGGGCTTTAAGGCTCATCTATATTTCTCACTGAAAACACACCAGCCTATTCATAATGCACCTATTTGTTTGTATTTTTCTTAATTGTTTTTAGATTTTATTTTAGTTTAACTATTTTTAGAGATATTAGTATATTTGCGTACATATTAATCTCTTATATTTACCTTGTTTATCAAATCAATTTAGATTTCATTTTTTTTATTTTCAATTTTTGGGCCGATGATATAACAAACGGCCGAATTGTGTCTGATTTCATTAAATCGTAAAATTCGGTCAATATGAGGCCTATTTAGTTTAGTTTTTATTTATTTGTCGATTTCGGTTTATTTTTTCTATTCCGTTTATATTTTGTTAAATTAATTCGGTTTATTGGTTATTTTTCATTTATCCATTTAGTTTATTTAATTTAATTCATAATTGCTCGACTCCTCATAGAACGGTTCAAAAATTGAATCGGTTCTAAGGTATTTAATGAGCTACATTTCGACGCATCCGAAAAGGTCCAACGCCTCCGAATAGTTGCCTCCGAATAAAAAGGTCCAACGCCTCTGAATAGTTTGATACACTACACACACGCTTTCTCTTGGGAAAATTACAATGAGACCCTTTTATTTCTCGCAATCCCGTGTAATTTATTTTTTACCCCTCTCCTATTCCTTTGTACGCACTTTTACTTTTTCCGCATTTATCGTTTAGATCGCTAGGAGCACCCTTAGGGACTAGTTTAGATCTCATTTTAGTTCGCGAACCCTTGGTCCAATTCCAAGTGGTTGCACTCACACACATTTCACTTTATTTTTTCAGTTATCATTTTGTTTACTAGGATCCACCTAACCTTGCGAGCCGAGCGCATTGTGCCTCTCTAATAAACAAATAAACCTTCATTTTGCATTCACTTGTAAGTCGAGTGCTTCGCGCATCGCCATAAAACCTCAATAAAAAACCAAAATGTTTCTCTTAGATCCAAACCCTTGATCCAACGTCAAGCGGTCGTAGGTAAATAAAACACATTTATAATATGAGAATAATTGTATGCCACGAGCCTTAAGTGGTAGATAGGAGGACTACAAGATTTCGTTACTCGCTATGATTATTTCTGTCGCAAAATGTTCGGCTAGTTGGTTCAGAATAATAACCTCTACCCATAGTCTTTAGTGCAATTCAACTCCTAAATCCTTTCATCGAAGAAAGGTAATAAAATCAAACAACCACCAACCGTAGTAGGCCGAACTACGAGGCTCTAACTTTCCCATTGCACGCGGGAGTACGTAGGCACAAGGATCTCAATCCTTGTCGAGCACCTAGGATCAATCTAACTTATGACATAAACTCTTTTCCCCTTAGCAAGTAACTCGATAAGCATAGACATCCTTTCGCGCATGATAACTTAGATGTTTCCCATCGAATATGATGGGTGTAGGGGGTGCTAATACCTTCCCCTTGCATAACCGACTTCCGAACCTAGGCAATGGTTGCGAGACCTTTGTATTTATCCTTTCTTCCCGGGTTTTATCTATATATTCCCTTTTCCCTTATGGGAATAAAGGAGAATTAGGTGGCGACTCTGATGTCATTCCAGCGTGTGGCTCTCTCTTTAGATCACATAAGGTTGTATTTTTCGGGGTGCGACACTATGCTTTTAGGAAGCCTTTGAGGGTTCTTGTGTTTAAGCCGAAGAGGAGGCTAGTTTACTTATAAGAGGTCGATGGGTCCTTAAACAAAGCCCAAGAGGAGGTTAGGGAGGCTGGGTAACTTCTAAGCCTGAGAGAAGGCACCTTTAAGAGGCCTGAGGATCTCTAAATTAAGCCCAATAGGAGGCTGTGTGTTGCCCTAATGGGGTTCTAAGTTATTCAAAGGTTGGTCTGGTGATAGTAACCTGAGTACTTAGATATTCTATCAGTGATGCAAATATTTATAGTAAAGATGCATGCTGACAAATAAATGTGTCAGTGAATGTGTTGAACATTTTTTAGTATGTTATTGCTATGGTTTGAGTATTCTTAAGTGATTTTTAAGAATTATGTTAGGAGTTACATTGCGAAGCAGAGGCCCAAAATCCTGAGTGAGAGAGAGATTACATATATGTTTTATATTGTATCCTCTTTAATGATTAAGAAGGGTTTTATTATCTTTGCTTTAACATGAGATAAAGAAATATTTATTTGGAAAACAACCCTAATCTAACAAGCAACAACAGTTTAAGAAAACAACGAGAAGCTAGAGAGGAAGAGAAATAATATTTTTAAAATGTTTAAAAACAATCTAATATAAATTCTTTATGAAAATATAAAATATATTAAAAAAATATTTTTTGGTGCTTTTTTTATGGAATAAAATAATTAAACATTTTTGAGAATAAATGAAAAAATAATCATTCAAAAACTCAAAAGAATCAGAAAGTTATTAATTTTTGAATCAATTAAATAAAATTACAAAATTCAAATATTTGAAATTTGAAAAGGGGCGCCAAGAACACGCACCATGGTTGTTTTGCACAGATTTGCAAAATCAATCGTATCTTATGGAATAGGCATCCATTTGAGATGAAATAAACATCAAAATTGTGTGTTTTGATCCCACGAACACAATGGAACCATTTACTTTCATTTATTTTGTGTGTGGAGTGATAAATCAGTGATGAACATTGAATAACCCTAATTTGGCCTAAGCCTCATGAAATTCTACATGATGATGATGATTTTGTTAAATTGATTGAGGGTAATTACTTAGAATATGACCATGCACACATGGTTGAAAGATAGTGCGAGGAAATATGCATAAATTGAGAGATGACCAAGTTTGAGGCTTACCTGAACTTGGAGCTGCAGCAGCTGAAGTGATTTCGAGTAGGAGGTGTTATAGATGACTGGTGATGATCTGGACCATTTCCTTGGTTGATATAGAGTGTGTTTGAACTCATGGACTTGATTGCAAGTGGTTGGATCAAGTTGTGATCTTCAAGTTGCAGAAATAAGCTTTTTTGAGGTTTTGAAGAGTGATTTTGAGTTGGAGGTGTTTCTGGGTTGGTTCAAGTGTTTGAACACCTCAGATACATCATATGTGATGTGTTTGAGCAATTGATTTGAGCTTGTTGTGGATCAAACTCATAAACCAGTGGTGATTGCTCAAAATATTAAGTTTTGAGTCTTTAGGAGTGAATGAGAGAAAGCTTAAAGATCAGAGGCTTTTGTGTAAGTTTTATGATCAAATGAGATCTCTATTTATAGGCAAGCATGTTGAGATTACTTATCCCTGAAGTCTTGAAGGGATAAGATCAGCATTGTGAGTCATGGTTTGCTATAAAATCCCTTAAATGGTGAATATGAGATTCCCAATTGGCTCAGTTATACAGTAGCTAAATCAAATTCCTAAGATGTTTTAAGCTTGGATTTGGACACCTATTTCTTGTTGATCAAGAGATCTAAGAATATGCCATTTTGGAGCATGGTGACCATTGGATCAAAATGCATATGTGTTAAATGGGAATTCCTTGAGCAATCATGAGTTTGCAGGTTTAATCAGGTTTATAATGATTGTTAAGATGCTTAAGACCACTTGATCGTATCCTTTAACTCACAAAATCAGATTTCCAAGTTTTAAGAAAATCTATTTTCTTTTTTTTAAATAGTTTTGTATGGTCACTTTGATCCATGATTTCATCATGTACAAGCAAGATATTTTCATGCCAATTGGTTCTTTGAATTTTTGCCAACATTTGCAACAACATTGGTGTTTTCACAAGGATCTGAATCAACTTGGAACTAGGTGAAAAATCCTCCAAGTTTTAATGTTTAGACTGATTTTGTACTTAGGCGAATTTTGTCTAAGTGTTGAAATTCAGTTTTTTCTTGATTTTGATTAATATCTAACTTGATATCCATAGGTAATTGGAGTTTTGTGTAGTTGAATCATTTGTAGTTTTTGGCAAGATCTTTCATTTGAGCTTTGGTTCGTAAAAATCTGATGCTTGGATTGTAACACCCATCTAACCCCGCATTATAATCGCGATAAATAAATTGAAATAAATTAGAGTAACTCATAGAAGGTGTCACATTTTCTTCATAAAACATCAATTCAAAATATTTTATTAAAATAATACATTCTCTAAAATCAAAACTTCGTAGCATAATCTTATAATCAAAATATTTCCTCTTATCTCATTAAACATAAAACCTTTTGGTCAAAGTCAACAATTATCATTTGACTCAATTCAACATACAACAACTCATAAAACTCATACTAACAAAGAGACAAATTACCATATAAGCATTCTATTTCCCCGATGTTACATCTATCAGAGCAAGACACGAGACACTCTAGAATTAAGTTAAACAGCTTCCAACTAAGACTTCAAGCATCGCGAATCATCTCGGATATCTGCATGTTACCCACGTAGAGGCAACATTCAAACAGGCACGGTGAGTAATCACAAATCATTATATGAGATATAAGAAATAGATATCATATGTATAACAATTAAATCACTACAACATAACAATCATATGCTTCACACTCAAAACAACAACAACATCATATTCATCATAAAATTTCATACTCTAAGAAATAATCAAATAATTCACTTATCATAAAACATCATGCAATGCCACAAACAATGCAAATGCAACATCATATATACTCATGCATGCGGTACCGAGACATCACTGATGACTTAGTCATCGGTATCTCCAAAGATCCCCACCAATAGGATCGATTCCCTCTTGGAACCAGAGGACATCACAAATTGCACTTAATCTGCACAATGGGATTAAGGCCATCACTGGACACTATCATCCTACAATTCTTCATTAGATCATCATCCTGCAAAACGTCATTGGACTATTTGTCCTAAACAATGCTATGAATGCATGATGCGTCATAAACATCTTATTCATCATATTCGTCATAGACATCTTAATCATCATATTTGTCATATTATCTTCACATACCTCATATATACACACCTCATAGACAACACATCATCATTTATTCAAATCATCATAGTCGCGTCATATACTTCATATACACACATCATAGTAATCACATCATCATTCATCATAACAAACACCAAACAATTCACTTCAAAACATCATCATAACAATTTATACAACAAAGCACACAATTTACTCGGCATGTAATCTCGTCACCTAATTCACGACACGATCACTAAATAATCAAATATTATACTTCTTATTATTTTACTAAAATTTAGATTGTATCGATACCTCTCTATCGTTTTAAACGGCATGTAAAACCAATTTACGGTCCAAAACTGTACTCGCATCTTTAGCATAACATTATACACATAAATCACTTATATATAAGAGCAAACTCATCTTCAATTTTTATAACAGACATCAAAACCATTCATTTTAGTATAAACTCACAAATTTGTTTTCACACAGTAACACGCGTATACTGATTTTTCTAGCATATCACACCTCACTGGGTCCTGACACTAACACTGGAAAATGTCTAATTTTAATCCTCTATGATGTAGAACATGACATAAATTGTCCACCACCTCAGGCTGTATGAATAACAAGCTTACGATTGTAAAATAGATTTAATTCAGAAATGTACACAGAGTGGTATATAGATGGGTGTTGAACTCGTCACACCAAAGGTGGTACCTGCCACCCCTTAAATCACACATGGCCTCAAGTGGCCTCTATGAAGGTGGCGCTAGCCACCATGAGTGGCACCTACCATTTTATTTTATTTTTCATTTTATTTTCCATGCAGGTGGCGCTATCCACCATGAGTGGCACCTGTCACTTATAAAGGTGTGCCACGTTATTTTTGGTGGCTTCTGCCACATTATTTTTTTTAATGCCAAAAATTATGTTAAGTGGCACCATGAAGTGGCGCAGGCCACTAAGCAGTAGCACTAGCCACATTGCACATAGTGGAGTCTACCACATGGGATGGATGGCTCTTGCCACCTCCAATTGTTTGGTGTTTGCCACATATCCCGTAGGGGATTTCCGTTTCCCAACTTCTCACAATTCCTAATTCATACCGAATCATTGCAATGCTAATTGGTGTCCTGTTACGAATCAAACATCGCCTATTTTTTGATATAATCTATTTTCTGTTCCAATTTTCTATTATGTTCATCAAACTCGTCAAAATTCTTTGGTAATCATCATCGATTCAACAACAAACAACATACCAATTATCTATCACTTAATTCAATCATAATAACGATAATTACAAATCCCTTATGATTATAACTTCAACTCTTCCTAAACTTCTATAGAAGTATTCATCAAAAGAAACTCATACAAATTATCATAAACGATTGATTAAACCCAATGCAATGGCAACAATTTTACTGCAATAATATCAGTAAAATAACAACTTCGTATACAACACATAATTCAATAAGTTCATCATGGTTTCCCATGAACCCTAAAATCCAAAATCATTCACATATATTATCTACACCTTATATCAATTAAAATAAAAGGTAATACTCTCCATACCTTAGATGTCAAACTTTGAATTCCCTTTCCTCGAGGTCTTGAAGAAACCTCTGAGTCCTCGCCTTTCTGCCTTCGTTCCTTAGAGCAGTTTTTTTTCCAAAATACGATCGTTCTCCAGAATTCTACCCAAAAATCTAATTTTATGTTTTTCCTCCTTTACCCTTTTGGACCTTATTATATTATTATGATTTTAACCTCACTTATCCATCCAAAAATACCACTTTATTCTTAATCATTCTCCTTTTATTTTAAATAATAATAATCCAAATAATATTATTAAATTATCATTATTAAAATAATTCCAGATAATCACTTAATTCATCAAATTACACTCATCATAAACACATCTTACACCATAATATCTCGCAAGTTCAGTGATAAATCCCAAATATTTATTATAAACCAATTAAATAAATATTCTAATTATTTTGGGGTGTTACATGGATCACAAGTTATGATGCTTAAAAGTAGGTTACTTGAACACTTTTTTCATAATTTAGAAAATTTTCTAAGTTTCAAAGATTGCCCCTTTTACAAGTTATCTTCAAATTTCTGATTTTTTGTGATCAAATATATTCAGGACCGTATATTCTTGTAATATAGTTCATGAGGATCATTTTGGGTTAAAAAGTAAAACTCTTACTTTTTGGTCCAAATGGAAATTACATTGGATACCCCTGGTTTTCTGATTTTTTTTACTAGACATTCTCTGAGGTATTTGGACCTTATGAATGGACTTCCATGATGTATATGAGCTATTTAAACCATTAAATATGGTATAGGCTCTTGTCCAGATGAAAACTTTGGCTTTTGGTTCCCCAATTAGTTAGAAAACCTGATTTAGGCACTATGAAACCCAAATCTTGAGATCCTTGATCTCTGCATATTTTGAACTTGTAGATGGCTTGTCAAAGTCATGTTAACCTTTATTGATGACATGTGGAGGCTTTGGATCCTTTTTCCATGAAACGTTTCATCTGGAGGGCTCAGTTAATTGAAACCCTAATTGGTCATACTGATGACTCGGGGCCCAGATCACTGGATTTTCTGTACAATCTTTGAATGATTACCCATCATTTGAGATTCCTTGATCCTTTGAGAATGATTGAAAGGTTAAAAATATTATGTATTAATGATTGGTCCTTTTTTTGAATCCTCTAAGGGACTTAGGAATCCTGATTCATTATGGGGATACTGTCCAGACTAGTCTGACACAGTCTTTTGGTCAAGGAATTTTCTCTGATGAGGTATAGATCTTGGGGTCAAAATTTAGAGTATGACAGATGCCCCTATTTAATCTTCTTGGACTCAAAAATATGAATGGTGAAATCATTGGGAGATTCGAGGTACAAGAGGATTAAATACCTTAGAATACCCAAAATTTTGATCCTAAGATGCCATGTCGTTCATCCTGTTAGCGATCTTGAGGTTACAAAGGCTTGGTTACAGCGTTACTGTAGAGGTTGAAGTTGTCAAAGCTTGAAAATTGACATTCTACCTAGGAAAGAACTGAAGAGAATAATCCTTATAACGTGAAATAAATGCGAGTATGATTATGAAAATGTAAATGCAAACATAATTATGAATGTATGAATGAATGTGTATACTGACAAAACAGATATGACACACAAGTTGTTGACAAGACAAAATAGAGAATAATGGGTCATTCCTGAGATGGAATGTCATTGTGGCTTAGATGGATTCCTCATTGTAGAGGGGAGCTCCTACTGCTGTTAATTTCCGGAGACATTGCTATGCAGGGAGTCATAAGTTCATTCTCGTGGGATATTCCAGAAGTTCGGTTACTTTTGAAGCGATTGAATGATTTTCGTATCAGAGTCACTCAACATCAGAGTCTTCTGAAGAAAATGCTATTGTTCACTAGAACAAATGTAGTGCAAAAGCGGAACAATTATCTTCTAATAACTTAGCCATGCTATTTATCAGAAGCAGAACCTATTTTTTAAATTCTCAAAAATAACAAACAATAGAATACCAAAATTGTTCATACAAGCATACTTGTTTGTTATCATAAAAAATCAGAGGTATTATTGCAGAACCAACTCTTGTTCTAACCATCACCCCCTTTTTAATGATGACAAACCTATGTATTTTGATAACACAATTTTGTACATAACATAAAAAGGTAACATAAATAAGACGGTTAAGGAATACTTATCATTCAGATGAGAAACTCCCCCTGAATCTCAGACTGGGTGAGATCAAATATCCTGACTTGTGAACCTTCTAGGTAAACTCCCCCTGGTTATAATAGATCATATATTAAGATATTTAGAGTCTTGATTCAGTTTCCAAAAGTCAATTGTACCAATTGAGATCACCAACTAAGATCTTGAAACATCATATCCAGAACCATTCGAATTCCATATATCTCAAAGTCTGATTCATTAGAATCTGATTTCTTTGAAAAACGAATTTCTTGAAACTTTATCTGATTCATAATTCCTGAAAAAGAAAACAAGAAAACAAATATAACAGAAAAAGAAGTTTATTTATTAGAATGTAAGTTGCTTTTATTTTCAAAAATTGATTATGAGAGTCAAATTATCACATTCATTATACTTCTCCCCTTTTTTGTCATTATCAAAAAGTTGAATTTTCATTAATATTCAAAAGGGTAACATAACAAATTCCTAAGTTTTAGTGCCAAAAAAATACATCCTATGTTCCTAAGATCCAGAGGTTGAAGGAGTTCCTGAAGATATCTTGTCAAAAATTTGTTGAAGCACGCTCTAAAGAGATTTGTTGACAACCTTCTGTTCAGTAATGTTGTCTCTTAAAACATTCTGTTCTTTTTTCATATCTTGTTTATCTCCCCTAATTTCATCAATTGCACATTCCAAACGCACAAAATAAGGTTCAAACAAAAAAGAAACCAGAGAAGCATGCTTATCCTTCTCTACATCTTCAACTTCTTGTGCCAACCTGACAGCTTCAGCTTTTCTGGCTTCTTCTTCTGCTAGAAGTCTTGATTCCTCAACAACTTTTTATTCAGCTTCTTTTTGCTTTGTGTCAAGAAGCTTGAATATCCTTATCCTTTCTTTCTCTTCTTCCATATCCTTGACCAGTTGAACTTCAGCATCTTGGGAAGCTTTCGAGACACTTGAAATCCTTGCAAACTCAAATTCTAACCACTTCTGAAAATCTTGCCAATAACTCTCAAGCTCCTGAGTCTTGGTGCTTATGCTAGCTTATGTTATTAATTTAGCTACCATTTTAAAAGCCTTGTTACAAAATAAATTAATGCATTTATCAAGGGTTTTAGGAAAGGGTTTTTCGTAAATGACCAAAGCAAGGTTGGTTTCAGCAGAATTGGTTTCATAATGGTTGAATTCAGGGGGTGTTAGATCAGATGGAATGGCTTCAGATGTTGATATTTCAAGAAGGTTTGAGATCGTAAAAGGTTCGAAGGTGAAAATTTCAAGAGGGTCAGAAATTGTTGTTTCAGAGAAATAAGAGGAAGGGGGATCGGAATGTTGAGATGGAGAGTCAATAGTGTTTGTTTGTGTTTGATTAAAAGCAAATTGTAATAATTTTTAGGAAAATGGTGAAACGGGTGTATTGAGTTGAGGGAGTGAAACATTTATTGATGAAGTTAAAGTAGGAATGGTTTCAGATGGAATGTGTGTGATGATTGATGGAATATTAGTATTATCGTATAGGGAGGTTATTGGAGGTATAATAGAAAAAGAAGGTGGATTAAAAGTAATTTAAGGAGTGGAAGTGGGGATATGAGATGTGATGGGACCAGAAGTAGTTTGTTATGATGATGATGAATCACTAATAGGTTTCGTGAAAGTTGTTAACAAAGATGGAGTAGGAACAAACTTACTAGATTTCTCAGAGTGAGAAGCCTGGGCAGGATTCTTGGAAGTTATAAACTTGTTATCCTTCTTCTTCTTCTTAGGCTCAGAGGCATCTTCAACTTGCTTCCTCTTGCCTCTGGTAGGATTAGAAAAATGTGGTGCAGGGGCAAGTTCTTCATATCTAAACCCAGACATGTTATGTCCTTGTTCTATCATCATAGAAACAAAGTTAGCAACTGTAATGGAACCATCGCCTATGGTAAAGAGAGGATAGTTATCCATTGGAATCATGTGACCAACCACGTCATTATAAGATATAGATATATGTTTCACACTAAATTCCTTAATCATTCCCATTTTCTTAAGATTCTTGGCATTGAAAGCTTCTCCAATGCTTGGAGTCAAATCTTCTGTCCACTTGGCTTCATCAGTCAGAAATTGCACTAGACCACTATAAACACCCCAAATTTTCCCTCACTCATTTCACACCATGGCTTGTGATCTTTCATGTCTGCATTAGTATAAGTATACCATCTCATATTGCATTTTGTTTCACTGCATTAGTTCAAGTTCATCTGCATCTAGGGTTTGTGATATGAGCAATCCAAGGATCCATATGAGCCATTCCAAAGTTCTCCAATCATTCCAATAGGGTCCATGTGTGTTCTATCATCATACTATATCCCTCAAATATCAAGGAAGTCAAGAAATCACAAGAACTGGCAAGGCATGGAAGCAGAGCTAGGGTTTTCGCTGCACAGATGACCAAAATTATGGTTTTGGTTTCAGAGGCCTTAACTCCAATTTCTTTGGTCATTCTTGTTTATATTGTTCTTAGGATGTTATAATGATCATGTATACCAAGTTTGATGAAGAAATTCATTGTGGAAGTCATCTGTTCACTGGGTAACTTCATGAGCAAGTCAGAGCAAAATCAGGGCATCTGAGGCCCCCAACAATGGAACCAAAGGAGTATTTTCATCAAATTGAAGTTATATGATATTTATTTGATCATTGAAGTGCTTGGAAGTTCACAAAATTGAAGAAATTTGAGCTAAACCAAAAGTTGCCAAAAATGGAAATGACTTGTAATGGAAACTTTCCATTTTGGGAAAGTTCTTCAACCTCCTCTTTCTCAACCAAAAATGCTTCAAATGAAAAATTGTTGGTCATGAAAGTTGTAGATTGGATCATTAACTTTTCAAAAAGTACAAGAACATGTTCTAATTCATTGTGGAACTTAAGTTATGGCCTTGCAAAGTTGGCAAAAATCCTATAATTTTCACTTTCACACCAAAGAGGGATTTTTGCAAAACCACTTGCCAAGTCATTTTGTGACCTCTAATGCATCTCTAAGAATCATACAAACATAGTACAATTCATTGTGACCAGAATTGCCCAAGGAATCACTTGTTTTCATGCCTTGCATCACAAGATTTCTCAAAGGGGGCAAAAATGCAAAGTCTTGCAAAACCTATGAAATATTTCCCTCCAAGCCATCCAGCTGCATAATTTCAATCCCATGGCTCTCCTTGAACCAAGCTGAGGCCAAACATGCCCTTGAACAGCTGCTGCACAAGCCCATGCCTCAAGTACACAAGTTGTTGACTTTTTGCAATTAGATCCATACCAATCAGCTGCAGCCACAACAACTCTCTGGATAATAGAGACATGTTATGTGGACCAAAAGCAAGTGATAACACAAGACACACAAGCCTGAATCACCTCATACACCAAGTTCCACAAAATCACCCTCAACCTTCATCTCTTCGAAACACATTGCACAAGCATCAAACATCCAATATTTTTCCATAGATCAACACACCATCATCCATAGATCATTTCCCAACCATTGCCAAGCCCTAAACGTCAACCAAACACAAACATGATTCTGGACCAGTTAAGTTGCAACCTCTCAATCCAGCTCATTTCAACTCATTCCAAGCTTCTCAACATCATCAAGGAGTCCATTGGGGTGGGTTTGCATAGGAGAAGAGGTCAGAAAGCTCTAAACGTGAAAGCTCCAGCTCAGAAATCTGTAAACACCCAAAATTTGATCTCACTAAGTTCACACCATGGCTTGTGATATTTCATGTTTGCATTAGCATAAGCATACTATCTCATATTGCATTTTTGTCTCACTGCATTAGTTCAAGTTCATCTGCATCTAGGGTTTGTGATCTGAGCAATCCAAGGATCTATATGAGCCACTCCAAAGGTCTCAAATAATTCCAAGAGGGTCCATGTGTGTTCTATCATCATATTATATCCCTCAAAGATCAAGGAAGTCAAGAAATCACAAGAGCTGGGAAAGCATGGAAGCAGAGCTAGGGTTTCACTACACAAATGACCAGAAATTAGGGTTTTGGTTTCAGAGACCATAACTCCAAATTTTTTGGTCATTCTTGTTTCTAATAGTCTCAATATGTTATAAGGATCATGTGTACCAAGTTTTATGAAGAAATTCATTGTGGAAGTCATCTATTCCTTGGGTAACTTCTTGAGCAAGCCAGAGCAAAATCAGGGCATCTGAGGCCCCCAACAATGGAACCAAAGTGAATTTTTCATCAAATTGAAGTTATATGCTCTTTATTTGATCATTGAAGTGATTGGAATTTCACAAAATTAAAGAAAATTGAGTTAAACCAAAAGTTGCCAAAAATGGAAATGACTTGTAATGGAAACTTTCCATTTTGCGAACGTTTTTCAACCTCCTCTTTCTCAACCAAAAATGCTTCAAATGAAAAATTGTTGGTCATGAAAGTTGTAGATTGGATCATTCATTTTTAAAAAAGGACAAGAAAAATTTCTAATTCATTATAGAACTCGAGTTATGGCCTTGCAAAGTTGGCAAAAATCCTATACTTTTCACTTTCACACAAAAGAGGATTTTTTGCAAATTCACAAGCCAAGTAATTTTGTGACCTCTAATCACTCTCTAAACATCATACACACATGATACAATGCATTGTGACCAAGATTTCCCAAAGAATCATTCCATTTCATGCCTTGAACTTCAAGTAATTCAAAAGGGGCCAAACTTCTTCAAATTTGCAAAAGGGGATGAAACGTCTCATACACTTGCTGCAGCACCCCAATCTCAATTCCATGGTTCTCCTTGATCTTTACTAAGCCATGACATGCCAAAGAACAGCTGCAACATGAGCCGATACCTCAAGTACACCTAATGTTGACATTTTGGCAACTTGCCCATACCAATCACCACAGGCCACCACCCACTTTCTAACCTATCAAACAATGTTATGTCGATCAAAAGCAAGCCAATCCATAACACACACAAGCTCAGATCATTCCATAAGCCAAGTTTCTCAAAAATCACCTTCAAGCAAAAGCTTTCGAAACACTCTGTCCAGCCACTGAAATCACAAACAAACTTCACCATTCAACTCACCATCATCATTAGAACATTTCCCAACCCTCAAACAAGCCTGAAAGCCAGCCAAACAAAAACACGATTTCTGGCCAGTTGAGTTGCAAGCCTTCATTCCAGCCATTCTAAGCTCCTTCCAAACATTGAAACTTCATCAGGAGGTCAAGAGGAGTGGGTTTGCACAAGAGAGGAGGTCCAAAAGCTCCAAACTGAGAAAGCTCAAGCTCAAGTAACCTCAAGAACTTTTTTTTCCATAAATGAAATTTTAAGTTCCTAAATGATTCTTCATGATTCACTGATGATCCTGATGTGTTTATTTTTGAAAATGATTGAGCATTAAGCATGTATGAGCTCTCTGAAATTTTTTGAACTAGAACTAATTTGCTTCGATTCAGCTTGAATATGTGAAATAAATTTGTTTTGATGGATGATTATTGTTATGTGATGCGTGAGGGTTTGATTCTGGACAGAGAGATTAGGTGTTAGAGGCTTAGGGAGAGAGATATCATTTTGGACTGTCGGAGAAGACGACCAGAGCACTGTTCCGGCCGTCTGAAAATAATTAGGCCTAATCTCAGGTGATTAGCCAAGTTTGAATCTAGAGCGTAGGATCTTAGTTTCGCGCGTGTGTGGAGGGCTGAGATCTGTTCACTTAACCCTAATCCATTTAATTTATTTAATTAATTAAAATTAGGCCAGATTGAATCTAGACCTTTAGATTGCGTGTTGGTCAACCATTTCCCCTCCAGTTTGAATCCATACCCTTGGATTGTCTTACTTTCTTTTATTTTCATTTTATTTTCATTTAATAGCATTTATTTTGTCCATTTTATTTAAAATACTTAGAAAAATCATAAAAACATTTCCTTCTGCATTTCAACTTCAAATATTTTTCTTCATCCAAAAACATTTTTATTTTTCTTTTTTGCGTTAAAAAATCATTTTAAAAATATTTAAATGTTTATTTTAATTAATTAATGGAAATTAATTAATTAAAATACCATTTAGGTTTCTAAAAATTCCAAAAAAATTCACATTGCATCTTGGGACATTTAGAAACATTGTCAAACCATTCATAGAAATTTCTTTTTGGTTTTGATCCAATCTTGACATTTTTCTTGAATTTAGGGTTCATAAAATTGCCTTTTCGGAATCCTAACTTTGAAAATTCTTTTCTGCCTAACCATGAAGGGTTTAACAATGATTCTTCTTGCATTGTTCTTCATATATCATGTAGTTTCTAGGGTATTTTTGCCAAGAATTTATCTTTCATTTTCAATTTGATTTGCATTTTTCCTCTTAAGATACCCAAAAACCCTAGTTAACTTAGAAAAATCACAACTTTCTTTAGGTTAAGAGTTAAACCTTCTCCTTTGGGGTGTGATATCATATGGAGTTAGGGTTCCTCTGAGTTCATTTGAAATTTTTTATCATGTGATTTGCTTCTGTTTTTGTAATTTGCATCTCATCCTTTCATGTAACCCTAATCTTGCATCCATACTTGCATCTTACATTGCATGAACATGTGAACTTGCCATGACATTCTAAGCACTTGTATGCCATCTTAGACATCTTAAGACATTGATTGAACATTGCTTGGTCATTTCTTCATACCTTTTCTATGCTTTGCATCCATTTCATTTCATAAGCATCCATGTGTTTTCATGCTTCCTACATGCTTCATTTTCATTCCATCTCTTGTATGAACATTCATAGCACTTGGTATGTCTTTGAATCATCTCATAGCATCATTTTCATCATGTGTTTTCTTATGTTTTTGGGTTTTACCTTTTCATATGTTTCATTTTCATTTCATTTCATTCTTTATGCTAACATTTTCAGGTGGTAAGTAACTTGAGAAGTGAATTTGCCTTCACTTCTCATTTCTCTTCTCATTCTTCTTATGCATCATTGCTGCATTTTTCTTTGCCTTAGAGTGAGCTTGCTCATTCATGTTCATCACTCACTTTACTTCTCCAAGCTACTTATCTTCTTCAGTGAAGTAAGTAACTTGTTTCTTCTCCTCTAATCTGCTTCTTCCATTGGTGGCGTCTCTGAAGATCTCTTTTAAGCCTTACAAACCATAGGAACATCCAAGCATGACAATAATTAGGGTTGTGATTAGTCCCCCTTTAGCTTTTACCTTTGTGTCTTTTTTGTGTCTCTCTTCTCACCTCATCATTAGAGACTAAACCTCTAAGGCTTTAGGACTTTGGAATTAGGGTTATGCCTGCATCCTTCTCTTAGGATGGAGTGTATAACTTTAATCCTAAGTGTTAAACCCTTAATTTGTTTAAACCTCTTAATAAATCCATCTTAATAATCACTAAGACATTAACTTGTAACTTGGGCCTTGCATTAGGGTTCTAATTCTTCCTTAATTGGTTAAGAAGGACTAACCCTAGTGTTAATGGATAAGTCCCCCTCGAGTTGTCTTACAAACCCTAAAACTCACTTCTTAATCTCACCCTTAATTAAAATCCATTTAATAAAGGTTTGTTTTTTTATGAGGTTAATCCCTAATCATGGATTAAGTTGAGGTATCTTCCTCAGCTTAAGTTGGCTCATCTATTATCCTTCGATTAGGATGGTGTAATGGGTACACTAATCCTTGATTATGGCTTAAACTCATTACTTAACACTAAAAAAAAACTCAAAAACATCTAAATAATCACAAGTAGGTTAATGATCTTAATCCTACATCATCATGGTAATTAAGTTGATATGTTTATCTCATACTTAAGGTATTCTCATTATCCCTAATCAAAGGGAGGGTTTGATGAGTTTACTAACCCATGGTTTAGGCTTAAGCTCATTAACTTATGACAAACACAAAAAAAGCAATAAAAGGTTGAAAACACAAAAACAAACAATAATCGTCTCCTCCGGGATTCTTTTCTCATCATCTTCATTCATAAATGAGAACTCGCTTCTTCCGTCTAATGCAAGACAGTTAGCACTCGAGCCAGACGAGTCATACACTTGAGCATAGACAAGCAAGCAGTTCATCAGTCAATTTATCTTTTAGTCTCTTTGAGTCGAACTACGGTGTTCTTACTTCCTCATTGCACGAGAGGATACGTAGGCATAACTTAACTGTTATCGAACAAAAGTATATGTTTCTTCCCCCCTCTTCCAGCATTATCTTTTAAGCCTCATTCTTGAGCACCTCACTTCATTTTCATGCACTGACACTTGTACATTCTTTTCCAACTTCTGCACACAGATAACACATACACTTACCCCTTTCAAACACAGACTTTCAAGCGTGGATTCCGTCGAGTACGACGGACAATCTGGGTGCTAATACCTTCCCAGGTTGTAACCAACCCCCTTTCTCAGTATCTCTAGTTCGCAACTGTCTTATCCATCTTTCTCTAGGTTTATGCAGCATTACCTTTCCTTTGGGATAAAAATGCCTTGCTGGCGACTCTTTTCACTCCATTTCATTTCTTCCTCTCGCTGACCGTTCACGCTTGTACCGGGATGCAAATCTTCGGGAGCGACAGTATCCATCTTCAAACTTTTTTCCAGAAGCATGATTTTAAATTTCTAAGTTTTGTTCTACATGTTATGCTGATCATCATGATATAATTTGTTTTGAAAATGAGTTGAAAACAAGCGTGTATTTAACTTCTGAAACATTGCCTGTGAAACATGTTCTATTTTGATTCTCATGATTGATGCAAAATAAATTGATTTTGAGGGTTGATTCATGTTTAGGGTGAGTTGGGCGTTTGATCTGGAGCTTTAGAGCTCTTAAAATGGCCTGGGGAGAGAGTTGAGGAAGGAACCCTGCCGGAGAAGACGACCGGAACACTGTTCCGGCCGTCTGAAGAGGATTAAGGCTAATCTCAGGTGGTTAAGTTAGTTTGAATTTGGGCCGTTTGATGAGTGTTTGCCGCGCGTCTTGGAGGGCTGAGATTGATCATTAAACCCTAATCCTAATTAATTAGTTTTAATTTATTTAATTAGTTCAGTTTAAAACATGGTCGTTGGATCTCATTTAATTAGCCAGCTTAAGTCACAGCCTTAGGATTAGATTACCATAAGTCCACGTGACTTTGCATCCTGACCACCCATCCATCTAACTTGCAATCTCAGCCTCTCATTCTGCATACTTTCATTTTTATTTTTATTTTCTTTATATTTTATTTTACATATTTATTAAAAATAGCAAAAATCATTAATAATTCTGAAATTTTTTACCATGACTATTATTAATTTTCAGAAACCAAAATATTTATATTTATATTTTTTGCATTTAAAAAGCATTTTTAAAATATTTAAATGTTTATTTTAATTAATTAATGGAAATTAATTAATTAAAAATACATTTAGGTTTCTAAAAAACACAAAAAAAAATTCACATTGCATCTTAAGACATTTAGAAACATTGTCAAACCATTCATACAAATTTCTTTTTGGTTTTGAACATTCTTTGACATTTTCTTTGAATTTAGGGTTCATAAAATTCCCTTTTTAGAACCCTAACTTTGAAAAATCTTTTCTGCCTAACCATGAAGGGTTTGATAATTATTCTTTTTGCATTGTTTTTCATATAACATGTAGTTTCTAGGATATTTTTGGCATGAATTTATCTTTCATTTTCAAATTGATTTGCATTTTTCTTTTGAGGCACCTAAAAACCCTAGTTAACTTAGAAAAATCATAACTTCATTTAGGTTAAGAGTTAGACCTTCTCCTTTGGGGTGTGATATCATATGAGGTTAGGGTTTGTTTGAGATCATTTGAAATTTTTTATCATGTGAATTGCTTCTGTTTTGATCATTTGCATCTCCTCCTTTCATGTAACCCTAATTTTGCATCCTTACTTGCATCTTACATTGCATTGCATGAACATATGAACTTGCCATGACATTCTAAGAACTTGTATGCCATCTTAGACATCTTAATACATTTCTTGAACATTGCTTGCTCATTTCTTTATACATTTGCTATGCTTTGCATCCATTTCATTTCATAAACATCCATGTGTTTTCATGCTTCCCACATGCTTCATTTGCATTCTTTCTCTTGTATGATCATCCATTGCACTTTGTATGTCTTTGCATCATGCCATATCATCATTTTCATCATGTGATTGCTTCTGGTTTTGGTTTTTGTCTTTGCATATGCTTCATTTCATTTCATTTCTTTCCTTATGCTAACATTTTCAGGTGGTAAGTTAACTTGAGAAGTGAATTTGTCTTCACTTCTCATTTCTCTTCAGCTTCTTCATATGCACCTTTGCTGCATTTTTCTTTGTCTTTGAGTGAGCTTTCCCATTCATGTTCATCTCTCACTTCCTTTCTCTAAGTTACTTATCTTCTTCAATGAAGTAAGTAACTTATTTCTTCTGCTTCTTCCTCCTTCCATCTGCTTCTTCCATTGGTGGCTTCCTTGAAGATCTCTTTTAAGGCTTAAAAACCATAGGAACATCCAAACATGACAATAATTAGGGTTGTGATTAGTCCCCCTTTAGCTTTTACCTTTGAGTCTTGTTTGTGTCTCTCTTCTCATCTCATCATTAGAGACTAAACCTTTAAGGTTTTAGGACTTTGGAATTAGGGCTATGCCTGCATCCTTCTCTTAGGATGGAGTGTATAACTTTAATCCTAAGTGTTAAACCCTTAATTTGTTTAAACCTCTTAATCAATCCATCTAATAATCACTAAGACATTAACTTGTAACTTGGGCCTTACATTAGGGTTATAATTCTTCCTTTATTGGTTAAGAAGGACTAACCCTAGTGTTTAATGGAAAAGTCCCCCTCAAGTTGTCTTACAAACCATAAAACACTTCTTAATCTCACCCTTAATTAAAATCCGCTTTAATAAAAGCTTGTTTTGTCATGAGGTTAATCCCTAATCATGGATTAAGTTGAGGTATCTTCCTCAGCTTAAGTGTGCTCATCTATTATCCTTCTATTAGGATGGTGTAATGGGTTCACTAATCCTTGATTATGGCTTAAGCTCATTACTTAACACTAAACAAAAACCCAAAAACATCTAAATAATAACAAGTAGGTTAATGATCTTAATCCTATATCATTGTGGCAATTAAGTTGAGATGCTTATCTCATACTTAAAGTATTCTCATTATCCCTATTCAAAGGGAGGATATAATGAGTTTACTAACCCTTGGTTTAGGCTTAAGATCATTAACTTATAACAAACACCAAAAAAACAAATAAAAGATTGAAAACACAAAAACAAGCAATAATCATCTCCATCGGGATTCTTTTCTCATCATCTTCACTCACAAACGAGAACTCGCTTCTTCCGTCTAATGCAAGACAGTTAGCACTCGAGCCAGACGAGTCATACACTTGAGCATAGGCAAGCAAGAAGTTCACATTCATTTTATCTTCGGTCTCTTTGAGTCGAACTACGGTGTTCTGACTTCCTCATTGCACGAGAGGATACGTAGGCATAACTTAACTGTTATCGAACAAAAGTCTTTGTGTCTTCCTCCTCTTTCAGCATTCTTTTATGCCTCATTCCTGAGCATTTCACCACCCTTTTTTGCACTGACACTTGTATATCTTTTTTTTTTTTTTTCAGATTTTGCACACAGATAGCACATACACCTACCCCTTTAAACACAATCTTTCAAGCGTGGATCCCGTCGAGTACGACGGACAATCTGTGTGCCAATACATTCATAGGTTGTAACCAACCCCCTTTCTCAGTTTCTCTGGTTCGCGACCGTCTTATCCATCTTTTCCCAGGTTTATGCAGCATTACCTTTCCTTCGGGATAAAAATGCCTAGCTGGCGACTCTATTCAGTTCCTTTCATTCCTCCTTTCAACGACCGTTCGCGTATGTACCCTATCTGACCATGTGTCTTTTTCGGGGGAGCGACAACTTGGCGACTCTGCTGGGGAGTCCTTATATTGCAACCAGGGCTTCTGGTTCTTTTTGTGGGTTCCTCCTAGCGCTTGTTTGATTTGTGTTTACTGGGGTGTTATGTGCTACCTGTGCTTATTTATTTGTTTCTTTATTTATTGCTTTATGTACAGCTTTATTTATTGCTTTCATTTACATTTTTATGCATTTCATACTGTTATTATCATATGTGCTGGATCTGATGTCTTCTTGGTGGGTGGGGATCATTGAGTGATTAAGGTCCTATACCGGGGACCTGAGTGACACATAGGCTAGAGTGGCTTCATATTCTTTCCCATTCCATTTCGGTCTGGTGCGGGAATATGAAACACAGTTCAGACATGGGTTTCTTCTTGAGAACTTTGTGCTACGATTTCCTGTAGTGCTAGGGCTATCTGGGAAGCCTGATAAGTCTGGATGACCTTTTATGACCTTCAGCATATGAGTTGAATTAGAGGAGGATCTTTTATGGTTATTGTAAACACTGTACCTCCGGGTTAGAAGTGTTTACACTTCTCATAACTGATCTGAGTCTGGGGATCCTTGTTCTAGAAAATTACATGTGAGGGGGTTGGGATGTTTACAGGTTTGCAGGAACCCTTGGCCTCATCATACCTTTGTTACTATATTTGTTAAGGCTGTATTACTTTGGGAAGTTCTTATGAAACCCTGGACTTGTGACTCTTTATTTGAGTCCTCCACCTGGTTACTGGATTTCTAAGCCTCCATCCGGACATATGAACACATATGGACCCTATCAAGGCAGATACCAGATCCAGCTCTTGATCACATACCCTTTGCATATCATTTTGCATACATCATTTTTGCATCATTTAACATTTGCCTATTTGTTTTAGAGGGTATCCATCTTATTATCTTTGGTTTGGTTTTGACCCATTCTACTGCTCAGACTGCTTCAGTTGTCTTCTCCAGCACCTTCATCAGTTTCTCAGAGACTCTCCTCCAGTTTTCTTCATCAGTCTTCAGCAGTTACCTTCATCAGGGTTTATCTCGGCTTCTTCACCAGCATCCATTATCAGTATGGACACTTCCAGGAAGAGCAACATCACATACCACTTCTTTGAGCCTACCCTGATAGGCATCAGACAGATCCAGTCTCTCATCACTCCTAATCATGTCCCACTATTCAGAGAACATTATGGAGGCATATTGGACTTGATCATGGACCTGGATGCATCCTAGAGGAGCATGATCCATACTTGTTTGCAGTTTTATGATCCTCCTCTCAGATGCTTCACTCTCCCTAACTTTCAGTTGGGACCTCTGCTAGAAGAATTTTCCATGTTGTTAGGAGTTCCTATCAGGAGAGGGATTCCTTTCAACCCTGAGATGGTCGCTCCCAAGAATGAAGACATAGCCAGGGCATTGCATTTGGAGCCTGCCCTCATTGATCAGAGCATGACCACCAAGGATGGAGTTCCAGGCCTTCACTTAGATTTCTTGATCTCCCAGGCCACCTTGCATGCTACAGCAGGGAAGTGGGATGCTGTTTGTGCTCTCTTGGCACTCAGTATATATGGAGTTATCTTGTTTGCAGATGAGCCAAAGTTTGTAAGCAAGAATGCTATTCACACGTTCTTACTGAGGAACCCAGTCCCCACTCTGCTTGGAGACTTCTATAATTCAGTACACCAGAGGAATGAAAAGCAAAGAGGAAGACTGGTCAGATGCTGTGCTCCTCTCTATTATTGTTGGCTGCTAAGACACTTGCCAAAATCAGATACTTTCCTGAACCCTCATCAGCCAAGGAACTGGGCTAAGAGATTGATTTCCTTGACATCAAAAGACATCAGATGGTGCACTCAGAGCACCAAGGGCAAGGGCATCATTACTAGTTGTGGGAAATATCCTAATGTGCCTCTGATTGGAGTAAAAGGTTGCATCAATTACAACCCTTTACTTTTTAAGAGACAAATGGGGTATGCTTGGTTCATCCTCCAAGAGGGCAAGATTTGACTGAGACCCTTTATTGTGAAATCCAGCACAACTCTGCTGTTGTCAGGCAAGCTGCCTGGGCATGAGACAACATCCAGACTAAGGGCACAACCATCCTTGGCAAGTGCAACAACATTGCTTCAGCACAGTATTTTGATTGGTTTCGTAGCAGGGCTCAGATCACCCGAATGCCATTTACCCTAGAAGATGTACCTGGACCATCAACAGTGCAACCTGCAGCTACTGTCAGTTTGGAAGAGTTTGAGAAGCTGAAAGAAAGGAAAACTCAGCTCTTTGAAGCCTTGAAGAAGACTCTTTGGGAGAGAAATGACAGCCGTCTGGATAATGAGAGGTTAGAGAGGCTCGGGATTGAGCACTTGACCAAGATTAAGAAGACGGATGACTACATCTGAAAGGCTAGAGCAGGAGAGCTTGTGTTGAAGAATGCTTGCAAGGAAGCAAAGACTCAGAAGGCTAGGGCAGAGCATTATCTAGAGGAGAGCCAGGCTAGGTGGATCAGGATCACTGAAGCCCGTGCACAGGAAGATCAGAGAACTCAAGCTAAGATAGAGCAGTTGGAGGCTAGTGAGAAGAAGCATCAGGAAGCATTATTGGCAGCACAGAAGGAGATATCTGAGTTGAAACTCCGAGCAGGGTTAAAGAGGTCAAAGGATCAGGAAAAGTATAAGAAGTTAACTAGTGCCATTGTGACCAGGAACCTCCTCATCAAGACTATCACAGAGCACTCAGTAGGTCCAGTGATTGAGGCCCTCCTGAAGGAAGTCATAAAAGATGACTTTGGATTATATGTTTGATTCTTTTTGCTTGTACTTTTCTTTTGTTGTACTTTTGAATTTGTTGTTGTATTTTGACCCACCATGGGGATGTTATTGTAATCAAACTATGTATTTTCACTCTTTGTAATATATGTGGTTTGTATTATTTTTGGTGGGCTTAATCTCTCTTCATCATCAGCATTTCCTCGAGGTCTGGAAAGGTCAAAACCAAAGAACCAAACCGGATACCCTTGGAAGACAAATAGGCATACTGCATTACATACTAACATTTTCTTTGTTTTGTAGGCATTTGTTTTGTTTTTGTTTCTCTGTTGTGGTTTCAGGAAACATTGCTCGAAGAAGAGTGTTCCCTGTCAATAGAATACACCGGTACCCGACAAGAAACAACCTTCCGGGACTTCAGATGGATCAAGTTCAACAAGACCTGAATGAAGTGAGGGCCCAGATGGCCAATGAAAGGGTTGAGATGAGAAATCAAATGACTCAATTCATGACAGTGATGACTGGTCTAGCTCAGAGCCAGGAAAGATTAAGGGAGTTAGTTGAGCGACAAACTCCCGAGGAACACCATCCAGGTACAGGAGGTACCAGTAACAACGATCACGTGCAGCCTCGCACTGATCCACCAGAGTTTGGAACTCATCTAAATCCAGAGATTAATGCCATAAGAAATACCCAGGGTAACATTGCTGGAGGAAGGGTCTTGCAGGAAGATCCTCAAGAAGAGCAGTTCACTATAGTAGGGGATGGAGACGAAGTTTACGACCGTCGGTTGGATGAAATTGCAGAGAAACTGAGATCTCTTGAGTCCCAAAACTCCATAGGTTTTGATGTCATGGACATGGGATTGGTGGAAGGGGTGAGAATTCCTCACAATTTCAAACCCCCGTGTTTTGAAAGATATAATGACACATCCTGCCCACGCACCCACCTTCAGTCATTCTTGGGAAGATTAAAAGCATACACCATGGACGAGAAGCTGTGGATGTTTTACTTCGAGGATAGCTTAACCGGGGCATCCCGAGAATGGTACTCCCATTTGACCAGAGCCATAGTAAGAAACTGGAAAGACTTGGCTGAAGCTTTTATCCGTCAGTATCAATATAACCTGGACATGGCTCCAAACAGGACCCTCCTGATGGGAATGTCCCAGTCTTCCCGTGAAAGCTTTAGAGAGTATGCCCAAAGATGGAGACAACTTGCTGCTGCTGTCCTGCCTCCAATGTCTGAAAGGGAGATGGCAGACATGTTTATGAATACTCTCCAGGGAACCTACATTGACAGATTGGCTGCATTTTCTTCCACCATCTTTGCAGATGTGGTGATAGCTGGGGAAAGAATAGAGAGCCTACTAAAGATGGGAAAGATCTTCGACAATGGTGCTAGTTCAAGAAGTGAAAGGAAGCCATTTGATGGGCCCCGTAGATCTGGAGAAACAAACTCTGTGCACATGGGAAGAGGAAGACCCCAATATCTGCCCAGAATAGTTGCTGCTGTTACTATCCCTGCTCCACCTCCTCAGTATGCTCAACAACCACAACACTTTCCGCAACAACCACAGTTTCCACATCAGAGATCTTATAACAACAATAACAACAATCAACAACAACGCCCTTTTCAACAGCGGCCATCTCAGATCAACAGGGTGATTGACCCCATTCCAATGCCATATGCTACACTGCTGCCACAACTCCTAAAGCTCAATCTTGTTGAGTTAAGGATATTAGCTCCACCTGATCCTCAAAACCTTCCAAGAAACTACGATGTCAATGCTAGGTGTGCCTTTCATTCCAACGCACCTGGTCATTCTACGGAAAAATACAAAGCTCTGCATATGAAGGTCCAGGATCTGGTAGATTCAAAGGCCCTGAACTTTGCACCACCTCCCAATGTCATGAAAAATCCTATGCCAAGCCATAGCGGGCCAAGGATTAATTCTATAGAGGATGGCTCACCCATGAGTTTAATAGAATACATTGCATGTATTCAGACACCTCTGGCAGAGGTTAAAGCTCAGCTTTTGAAATGCCAGGTGTTTCTAGGTTGTGAGGCCTATTGTGAATCATGCAAACTTTCTGAGAATGGGTGTGCGAGCTTGAAGAGCGGAATCAATAGCTTGATCAGAGAAGGCATTCTGCAAATAAAAAAAACCGCTTCTACAACACCAACAACTCTTTTGTCAACGACAAGTGAATCTTCTACAACTGCAACAACCATTGTTCCTACTGATTCATCTACAACTTCAGCAACCACTTCTTCCATCACTTCAACAAACAACAGTTCCATTTCATCTCCTTCTACAGCTCCAGCAATCACCAACAACGACGTTTCCACAGTTACTATTTATTATGACCCGACAATGGTCCCAGATTCCAGCAACTTTCAACAATCTCAACAACAGTTTCAACCAAGCTTCAATTCACCACCACCAACATCCACCAGAGGTCCTGTTACTATTTTTTATGATCCACAGACAATTATGGTTCCAACTTCTGCAAAGGAGCTGTACTATCTCATGTTCTTGTAGACACTGGGTCCTCACTCAATGTCTTACCCAAGAAAGCTCTTGTCAAGCTCGAATATGATGGAATAGCTCTCCGGCCAAGTAACCTTGTGGTCAGGGCTTTTGATAGCTCCAAAAGATTCGTTCTTGGAGAAGTGAAGCTACTAGTGATAATCGGTCCACAAGTCTTTAAGACCATTTTCTATGTGATGGACATACAACCTGCTTACAGCTGTTTGTTAGGTCGACCTTGGATTCACGCCGCAGGCGCAGTAACGTCGAACCTTCCTCAGAAATTGAAATATGAGTGGGAAGGACAGATTATCACCATCTGTGGGGAAGAGGATATCTTTGTTAGCCATCTGGCTACTTACAAATATATTGAGATGAATGGTGAAATCAATGAAACTATGAGCCAAGGGTTTGAGGCCCTCAACGTCAATGAGGCGACAACTGAAGTATTAGCTGCATCCCAGGAAGATAGGATGAGTACTTCAATTGTCTCCTATCAGCAAGCCCGAAAGGTTGTTGAAGATGGCAATGCCCAAGGCTGGGGCAAGCTGCTGCCAGTGGAGAAGAAGGAGGACAGATTCGGTTTGGGTTACAAACCATTCCGACAAGATCAATCAGAGGCTGCTAAGGAGCCCAAGTTCATCAGTGGGGGGATGCTCACCCCAGATTCTGTTAACAACCTGGAAGACGAGGCGGAAAGCGACCGCAACCTAGAGAACTGGATACGTCCAAGGATCTTGGGGAATCAAGTCCTTAACTGGTCTTCCCAGGAAATTATAAGGGTTACTCCTGCAGAGTAATTATTATTTCCTGTCTTTTTTAGCATGCATCAAGTCCTACATCTTGCCCAAGGTGTCAGGACTCATTTTGTAATAGGGCCATATTGTAATTTTATGCAAATGGATTAATCAATGAATATCAGACATCTTTTGCAAATGAGTCTCTTTTTTCGCTCACTGTCTTTTCATTTTTCACTTTTGTACAAAACAATAAAATGGCAATGTTTTCAAAATAAACAACTTCATTTTCACTTTTTCTAAACAAGATTAAAATTGATCACTAAAACGAACCAATCTCAAACCTTGCAGAGATTATCCTCCAGATTGCACCGGCAACAACACTACTATGACCTTGTATGACTTTGACAATCCAATTAATCAAGCTGATGAAGGGGTTGAAGAAGACTATGAGTTACCGGAAGAGTTAGCCAGGTTGTTGAGGCAAGAAGAGAAAGTGATTACTCCTCATCAGGAGGAGGTTGAAACAATTAATCTTGGTACCGAAGAAGATTTGAAAGAAGTGAAAATTGGGGCCAATCTGTAGGCTTCAATAAAAGAACAGCTCATTGATATGCTTAGGGAATACGTCGACATCTTTGCTTGGTTTTATCAAGACATTCCAAGTCTGGATACAAATATTGTTGTACACAAGTTGCCTTTGAAAGAAGATTGCCCTCCAGTAAAGCAGAAGCTACGTCGTACTCGTCCAGATATGGCCATGAAGATTAAAGAAGAAGTACAAAAACAGTGGGACGCCGGTTTCCTTGCTATAACTAGTTACTCGCAGTGGGTCGCTAATATTGTACCAGTGCCTAAGAAGGATGGCAAAGTACGGATGTGTGTGGATTACCGGGATCTGAACAGAGCTAGTCCAAAGGATGATTTCCCATTACCTCACATTGATGTATTGGTCGACAACACAACTCAGTTCTCGGTATTTTCCTTCATGGATGGATTTTCAGGGTATAATCAGATTAGAATGTCACTCAAAGACATGGAGAAGACTACCTTCATCACACCTTGGGGCACATTTTGTTACAAGGTAATGCCTTTTGGACTGAAGAATACCGGTGCGACTTATCAACGGGCTATGGTAACGTTATTCCACGACATGATCCACAAAGAAATTGAATGCTACGTGGATGATATGATTTCCAAGTCCCTCACTGAAGAAGATCATCTAGTAAATCTGCTGAAGTTGTTCAAGCGTCTGAGAAAGTATCAGTTGAAGCTAAACCCCAACAAATGCACATTCGGGGTACGTTCCGGTAAACTGTTGGGATTCATTGTAAGTGAAAAGGGAATTGAAGTTGATCCTAACAAAGTCAAAGCCATTCAGGAGATGCCTGTGTTAGACGATGTGGCTAGTGATCTAAAGGGGGGGTGAATGGATCACCTCCTTGTTTACAAGGATTTAAAATATTTTTCAGAGTTTTTAAAGATTAGCGGAAAACACGGTCCCTAATATACTTGCGTCTATTCTGGACCAGCCACTAGAAGACCGGACATGTGATAAAGTACTGGATTTGCAATTGAGATGTTAAAGATTTAAACACACAAGCTGTAAAAGTATTGAATGCACCTATCACAAAAACTATTTCCAATGAATCAAAACTGATTAAAAACGTAAATAGAGATGGATAAGGAATACAATACACAGAGATTTGGTAAGGAAGTTCCCCACGTTCCTCCTCGCGTGTGGGTACGTCTCCCTCTCAATTTCAAACCGAAATTGAGAACTTTTATATCGATATTGCTGAAATCGTCGTTTACAAGGTTGCTATACAAAAACCAGAAATCTATACACCTAGATCTTCCTATTGTATCAACCTTCACTTGATATGAGCCAAATCAATATTCCCTTGCAAGTAATACAAACAATTCACTGGTTCCACGATCTATTTGTGAAATCTCCCAATTTCCAAATCTTACGCTGCGGCTGAATCTGTTTTGTAAACGTGACTGACAAACCCTCAAGGACACGCCCGTTCTTGAAGGAAAACCCATATGTTTTTTCCTTGAAACCTTCTTTCACTCTTCAACTCAGCTGGATCACCGATCGTACCACTGAACGTTATCTCATAAACCTCTAATTCACAGAACAACACTGATTGATTGTTGATGCTCTTGAATCAAGGTATTTGAGAAGATGATGAAGATGAATTTGCTTCTTAGGTTTCAATATTGAATTACACACCCCAAACTACTTTTCTTGATGTGTGCTTTAATATTCTTGACTTGAAATTTCGCTTGCAATTTCTGTCTCTTCACACTAAACTAACAAGAAACCAAACATATACTTGACAGACTCTGTTAGAAATAAAACAGAAAAATGAATCGATACTAGATGCGAATGAATTGATGCATGATGGTTTTTACACTGTTATGTATCAATGCATAATGTAATGAATCGATACATACTGAACCAATGAAGAAAAACAGAGAAATGAAAATACAATGAATCGATGCATGTTGCATATGTATCGATTCATAGCAGAAATTCCAGAATCATTTCTACAGCATGAATCGATGCATGTTGCGAATGTATCGATTCATAGCAGAAATTCCAGAATCATTTCTACAACATGAATCGATGCATGATGTGAATGAATCGATTCATTTTACGAATTTCAGAAATTCAAGGACATTATTTGTTTAAAACAAGACATGTGTTAAAGACAAGCAATGCATACAAAGTGTATCAATATAAAGCATATGATAAAAGCACAAACGCATAAAATTTATTATCATACAAAACTAAAGAGTTGCTCACAGCCTGCACCGAGGACTGAAAAAGAAGTTCGGGGGTTCTTAGGTAGATTGAACTATATATCAAGGTTCATATCTCATCTTACTGCAACCTGTGAACCTTGTTCAAATTGTTAAGAAAGGAACAAACGGTCAGGTGGAATGAAGATTGTCAGAAGGCTTTTGACAAGATCAAAGAGTACCTACTAGAACCTCCAATTCTTATGCCTCCAGTTGAAGGAAGACCTCTAATAATGTACCTGACAGTATTAGAAGGGTCAATGGGGTGTGTGTTGGGCCAGCATGACGAGTCTGGTCGAAAAGAGTATGCAATATACTACCTAAGCAAAAAGTTTACCGACTGTGAACAACGTTATTCACTGCTCGAGAAAACTTGTTGTGCTTTAACGTGGGCTGCTCGTCGACTAAGGCAGTATATGTTGACTCACACTACCTTGTTGATCTCAAAGATGGACCCTGTCAAGTACATATTTGAGAATCCAGCGCTTACCGGAAGGGTTGCAAGATGGAAAAGATTCTGACAGAGTATGACATTCAGTACACATCTCAAAAAGCCACAAAAGGCAGTGTATTGTCTGATTATCTTGCTGAGCAACCCATTGATGATTACCAGCTCATGAGATTTGACTTCCTTGATGAAGACATCATGTTCCTAAAAGTAAAAGATCATGAAGAGCCCGTTCACACTGAAGGGCCTAACCCAGAAGAAGAATGGACAATGATGTTTGATGGGGCTGTCAATATGAATGGTCGTGGAGTTGGTGCAATGCTCATTACACCTAAAGGAGTTCATATGCCTTTCTTGGCAAAACTCACCTTTGCATGCACTAACAACGAAGCTGAATACGAAGCCTGTATCATGGGACTTGAGGAAGCCATTGACCAAAGGATCAAGACTCTAACCGTATTCGGGGATTCAACTTTGGTAATCAATCAGACCAACGGTAAATGGTGTAGCACCCCAAAATTTGCCCTCTGGTTTTTCTGTCTTTGTCTTTTTCTGTTTTGCATTCATACACATATTCCCTTTGGTCATATCATTTGCACCGGCTCCTGAGACATGGGATCAGTGTCATTCAGCGGATTAGGGTTTCACACCCTATTTTATGGTTATCAAATGATTCAAAGGTGGTATCATCCTCCCACTGCTTTGGTCACTGAATTAGGGTTTATTGCTTTGATCTGGTTATCTTCAGGGGTTTCATGTGTGAAGACCATTCACTGGCGCATATGGTACATCGTCAGCTAGTTAAGCATGACTTAGGTTTCATCAAACTATTCTTCTCTTCTTAGCATCTCAGGGCTATTTTTCGGGCAATGAGCATTCAAAGTCAATTTGTGTTATACGAAATTCGTCAGTTTATCAAGCAGTGGTTTGTGTGAGGATTGGTTCGTAAAATCAGGCTCGTCATAATTCATCAGTTCAGAGCGTGCTTCGTTGGATTTATTTTCCCGAAGACTTCAAACAGATTCAATTTAATTTAATTCAGAAGATGTTTAATTCAGATGGTTATTTTGTAGTCACAAATTATTCAGTGGTAGCTGTGTCATTCTTAACTATTTGTTTTTGTGGAAGCGGTGCAAGATGGGTTGCGAGTTGGAAATTGAAGTTTTATGGTTGTGTGCATATTAATGGTAGTCGGTCCATTCCATATAAGTTTAGTTCATACCTATTTTCTTATCCAATTCTCAAATTCATTTATTCTCATACATTATCCGATTATTAACCACATTTCGTTATCCATTCATTATTTATTCAAGATCATTTCTCAATTTTCTTAGATTACCTTCTATTTTTCCATTTTTTCCATATCTTTTCCAATTCAGTTCTATGTCAATTCTTGTTATTTTATTCCACCCAAAGCCCACTTACATTTCTTTTAAGCCCATTTTGTTTCTTTACAAACACTTTTGATAAAAACAAAAAGAAGAAAATATCAATTTGCCATAACCTCATTCCAGCGCATAACCATCTATTACATTTTTCCCACATCAGCATAGCATGACCACACTACCCCACATAACACACACACACACACAACTTGCAGCATTTTCAACTTCATCCAATCACAAACCACCACCACCTCTTCTCTTAACCTCACTTTCAAACACCAAATCAACAACAACAATCGCAGGAATAAAAGAAGATCGCAAAAACAGATCCGAGAAGAAGATGATGATGAAACAAAGATAATAAATCGAGACTGAGAGCAAACCAGATCGAAGAAGAAGACTGAATCAGAGTTGAGATTAGGAACCGTGATGAATAGAGAAAGAGATCGGTGTTGCTTTTCTATCGACTCGATTCGACGTGAAAGAGAGAGAGACCGGCGATGAAGAGGATGTTGCGGAGGGTTTCGAAGGGCCACCGTTGAATCGCGCGGAGAGAGAGGCATTGTTAATTTGACTTGTTATTTTGATTTCCTTTGGTTTTTGTTGACATGGGCTAAGCCCGTTAACCATGCAGATTGCTACTCATCACTCTATAAGTCAGCGCACACCCTCTTGGGAGCTGGATAAAGATTGTCGGGCCTAAGAAATAAAACCAAGTTGGACTTGCTGATCATAGCACAAAAACTAGCGCACACACCCCTATCCCTTTTCATTTTATTTTTTAGATATAGATGTTGTTATAGTCTCTTGATTAAGATTTTGTTCTTTTTTTTTCTTTATTAATTTTCAACTAATTTCTTAGTTAAAACATTGTTATTGTTATTTCTTTAGTTGAATTTTTGTTAGAATTTTATTAATTTATAACTTTATTAGATTCTTGTTTTGTTTGTTAATTGTTTTAATAACATTTCTTAGAATTCTATTAATTTATAACTTTATTAGATTTTTGTTTAAATTTTGTTGTTAATTATTAATATAACGTTGATTTTAGTTTGTTTCAATTTATTTGAGTTTAATTAAAAAGGATTGTGTTTAATTTTGGTTCTAGTTTGGCTTGTTATTTTGTAGGTTCATTGATTCAATTTCGATGATGGCGGATGTTGCTTGATGATGACTTTGTGACTAATTATTTTTGTGATCTTGTGTGGACTAATGAGACCTCTGGATACAAATCGCATTTAGACTTCGGTTTTGCGCGGACTGATTCTTGGTTTTAATTCTGGACGCTGGAAGCTTATATTCGACCTTTGTCTGATATCCTGATAATGAACAATTGTGCTTGACTTATAAATTTGTTCTGGACTTGATATTATTTCCTGAGTTTCTCTTGCGCGTATTGAAGAAGCAACGGACCTTCTCCGTTAGGTACCACGGAGACACGTTTTTACCTTTAGCATGTTGTTGCATCTGGAAGTCCTACTGGTGTAGGCTCTGTTTGTGCATTGTTTGGTTACTCCATACTGCATTCTCATCTCCTTATCTTATTTCTTTTTCATCTCAGCTTATTCCTCATCTTCTTTTACTCTTTCTTCACCGGAGGTGTGCTTAGGCCACCATGGTTCTTCTTATTTCTCGTTTTTCTTTCCTTCTCCTTCTTCTGTAGGATAGGTAAACCTCACTAACCTAGGTTCATCCAAGCATGCTAACATTAGGATTAGACTTTCCCATTTAGATTTTACCTTTAAGATCTTTGGTTTCTTTTCTCTTCTCATCTCAAAACAAAAAAACCATAAAAAGCATTTAATAAGGATTGAAGTGGTCTCCTATGCAATAGCCTTATTCCACGGAGCACTTGTAGTTTTCCCATCTTGGGATAGTACAAGCTTGTCCGTCATGATGCACAAGTCTGATCATGAAACTACTTTCATCAAGGAAATCATAAAACACACTTCTTCAAAAATTACAAAAACACTTAATAAATTCAACGAGCTAGTGAGCTTAGGCCCTAATCTCTGGAACCATGTTTTGGGGATCTTCTCCTTACTTGAGTGTGCTTGTTCTATTATTCCATCTTGGAATGTAGTAACAAGTACACATTCCATGGAAAAGAGCTTGAGTTCACTTCCTTGTTCCACACGAATAAAAAGCTTATAAAAAACACAAACAAACAATAAGCGTCTCTCCTTCGGGACTTCTTTTCTCATCACCTTCACTCTCATCGTACAAACTTGCTCCTACTTGTCATTTTGCAAGACGGTAATGCACTCGTCGTCTGAGCCTGCAACACCTGAGCATTGACATAGGCAGTTTAAGCCTTAAGACACAAGCAATCTTTTCCACCCTTAGTTAGGGGAACTACGGTGACTCTGATCCTCATTGTCCAGGTGATGTACGTAGGCATCGGGGTAGGGCCCGTTCGAGCACAATCTTTATTTTCCCTACATTTTTTCCGTTTCATTTCTTTTTCAGTTCCCTTTTCATTCTTTTTATCCAGTTCAGTTCATTTTCTTTGCAGCAACTTTTCATTTCTTCACCCTTTGAAACAGTTTTCTTTGCAAGTGTAGATCCCGTCGGGTACGGCGGACGATCTGGGGTGCTAATACCTTCTTAGGTCGTAACCGACTCCCGAACTCAGTCTCTTTGGTTCGCAGGACCCATGTCCTTCCTTTTCATTTCTTCAGGTTTGTGCAGCATTACCATTCCCGTTCCTTCGGGATAAAAATGTCTGGTTGGCGACACTACCTCTTTCCGCGACAGCTAGCGACTCTGCTGGGGAGCGAACCAAGAATCTCTGGTTCCCTTGATAGTCTCTCCTAGCGCTTGCATGTTTCTGTTTCTTTGTGTGTTGATTATTTGTCGTTGCGTGTTTATTTTACTGTTGTTTATTTACAGTTTATTTACGACTTTATTTACAATTTTCAGTATTTATTTTCATGCATCATATATGTACTGGACTGTCTGGACTGGATTTTTTCTGTTTGGTGGGACTTGGGTGATACTATTATTGTGAGTTGAGCTCATTACCAAGGCTCGAGTGCACCTTAGGACTTAGAGTGGTTCCACTTTGGCCACATGAGATCTTGTCATGGGGGTAGTAGTGAGTTCCACGCCCAGATTTGCGACCGTCTTGGAAATGTCTTGATTTGGGGATCTTCCTCTTTCATTTCATAACCTTGATAGTTATGCGTAGTTGGGAACCGATCATTGAAAACCTTGTGGAAACATCCCTCTCTAGTGGTGACAGTGGCAGACCACATTGTGTGGCAAACACATTCGCACCCGAGGGCCCACCTGGAACTCACATAGGATGACCTTGTTTTCCCGGACTCACGTTGAGACCTCCCTGAGTAGTACATAATGCCAAACCGATTCCCTGTTGGAAGAAAAAGTGTTAACTGTTGGAAGACGAAAAAGTTGTTTGAAGTAAGACTGAGCAGTGTCAGGAACTAAGAAAGGGTCAGATTAGAAGCTGTTGCTAGCTATGTCAGAGAACAAACTTGAGAATTGTGAGTTTCCACTTGGTTTCACTTCGACGACCAATCCTTTGTATGCTCTTTCTCCTGGCGAGGATCTTCCACAAGTGAACAACCTTACTCAAGCTCAGCCTGCACAGACCCTGATTGTGAATCAGAGTGTACCTGAACCATCTGTTGTCCGAGGTGGACCTTCATCTTCTTCTGATGCTACAAATTATCATATTTTTGCTTTCCCTATGCCGAACTTCCAAGGGGCAATCCCTCTTATGAAAGCCACGGATCCACAAGCTATTGATCCTGCTGAAAGGTTTCGTGTGTTGGATGAGCAACTCAAAGCCTTAGCGGATCCTGATGCCTTTGGTTTTGATGCTCTAAACCTGTGTTTGGTGCCTGGCCTTGTCATTCCTCCAGATTTCAAAGCACCGAAGTTTGAAAAGTACACTGGTGTCAGTTGCCTGAAGCGTCATTTGGTGATGTTTTGCCGAAAAATGACTTCTTATACTCGCAACGATAAGTTGATGATTCACTGTTTTCAGGACAGTTTAAGCGGTGCATCATTAAGTTGGTATATGGATTTGGAAAGCAGTCGTATCCGATCTTGGAATGATTTATCCAGAGATTTTGTAAAGCAATACCAGTACAAAGTGGACATGGCGCCCAGTCACATGCATTTGCAAAGCCTATCTCAGAGGACTCGTGAATCTTTCAGAGAATATGCACAACGGTGGAGAGAGTTGGCAGCCCAAGTGCAACCACCACTTTCAGATAGAGAATTAGTTGACCTATTCGTGGGCACGTTGCGAGGTCCGTACTTGGAAATAATGAGTAGCATTGGGACATCAAGCTTTTCTGATTTGATGATAGTTGGAGTACGCATCGAGAGTCTGCTTAAAAGTGGAAAGATCCAGTACTTTTCGAATATCCCAGCTAGTGAAAGTGAATTCGTTGGTAGCTCCCAAGGGGAAGAAGGGTATGACATCAGTGCAGTCATGGCAAATATTGAACATTTTGGACCAACGTCTTCTCAAAGATCATCTTTTCCTAGGTCTGGTTACTCTTACGGACAACAAGCAATGCTCAGAGCACCATATCAGAAACCCTGGACTCCTCCTCGTCTAAATCTGCAAGCTCGTGGTCGAAGACCTCAGAATCAACTTTAGAGCCGTCATAGGTCTCGCAACAATCTGGAAAGAAGGAATGCTCCTCTTCATCCAGTTCCCATGGAATACAATGAACTATTGCCACATCTAATTCAGAGCTCATTGGTGGTTCCTAAGCCTCTCAAGTCATTGCCTGAGCCGTACCCTCCAGAGTACAATCCTCATGAGCAATGTGGGTATCATGGTGGATCAATCGGGCATTCAACTGAAGATTGCAAAGCTTTTCAAGCCAAAGTACAACAATTAATCGACAAGGGGTAGATATTCTTTCCAAAAGGAAGCTTGTTTGTGCACGTCTACCTCTCGCCTGGTTGGGATCGAGGACTTCGGAGAAGCGTCTCCTGATTTCAGTAGCTCAGACAAGAATATGTCATCAAAATTGGAGATCATCGTATCCTTTTTATCCTTTACATTGTAGTTTCTTTCCTGTTAGCAGCTACTTGTCTTTTAAACATTTTTGTTTTAAATGGTAATGTTAATGTAGTGATCTTGCATTTTTTGAATCAATTATGTCGCATTCGCTCATTTTTCTTTACTTGCATTGAAAGGAAAAAAAACAAAAAAATGCATCCATTTACCCCCCACTATGTTTCACTGTTGTTTAGCAGGTTTGAGGGAGGATGATGACAACTGAATACCCATAATTGTTGAAGGTATGCTTTCAGAGTAGAACCTGCTGACGATGTACAGGCATTGCTTCAATTCCCAAACACCGGAGATATAAGGGAGATAAACCCTCGTCAACCCCTTTGAACCTTGAAGTAGGAGTTTCTTTTCTAAACGAAAAAACCCTCACATCCAACCCAGGGCAGGGTAGTTATCAGTTAATTTGACCGAGCGTTCAAATTTCCAAAGGAGTGTGCATCCGAGGATCCATTACCTTTTATTCATCACACCTCAAGAGGTCAAGGGATGTGAAACCGCAATTGTCACCCTCACCAACAAAGGAATGAGGCAGTCACAACCCTTTTATGCAAGTCAGACAAACCTGTGTCACACGATTTTGTAAAAACAACCATCAAAAGAAAAAGAAAAAAAAAGAAAAAAGCCCGCTAAGTCGGAAAAAAAAAGAGTGAAAACAAATGACTTAGGCAAAAGTTAGGGCATCCCGCTGGACTCCAAAATCGAAAAATTCATAAAGAATCGGTCCAGGCAAAATTTAGGGAGTAAAAATATCAAAAAGAAAAAATTCCATAAGAACAAAGTCGTGTGACTACAGACACAAAGTCAAAAGGGGTGACTGTTACTCCAAGCAAACCTCATTGGTGCTTAAACCGTCAACGTCATTGGTTCCTCAACCATTACAAAATCCTTTTGAGAGGTGAGCGCTTAGGTAAAATTAGTTGAACGTAGGACTAGAGATAGTCAAGGAGAATGGGTGGGAACCGATAAACTTCGAGCCATAAATCTTTCTTTCTAAAACCGTGAACCAGACCACGTCATAACCCTTAAAAGTCCTAATTGAATCAGGTTCAATTCTGAAAGCATACTGCGACAAGGTTGCGTAAACTGACTCCTAAAGATTTGCTAACTCAACACTACGTTTGGACTAACCGTCCATTCGTCACACACTGTCACAACATTCAAATAAATAAAATTTTCAAAGCTTGCACGTGCACTGCGGTAAAATTACCATTTGTAAATGAACCGTTTTAATTGCAAGTCAGTCTGTGACATCAAGGAAGTTCCTACAAAGAGCAATCAAGAGAGAATTTGATCGTTCAACTGATGACCAAAATCAAGAGCATCTTGTTAGCCTATGAATCAGGGGCATGTTATCCAGTCATTTTGTCGACCAGAGAATCAGTTATTCTAAAGCAAGTTCCCAAGCATTAGTTGATTGAGGGACGTCATTCAAGAGTCAGTTGATCAAAACTGAATCTGCTAAGCAGGGGTAGGACACCCGGATTTTTTGTTGACCAAGGATATATTTTTCCAATGCTCAGTCAGAATGAGTCAAGTCGCTTCCACGCTCATACCGGGGCAGGACACTTCCAGAGTTCACCAAGTATAACTCTCCTCGAAAGGAAATCCAAGTCCTCCATGCCAAGAATTGGATAATCCGTGACAGTCTGTTCAAAGACTCACCCAACTGGGGACAACTTTAGCTACACAAAGCAAGTATATCAGCAATCTCCGAGTTCAAGATGAGTGTCGGGAAATCGTGTTGCCCACCCTCGCTGTGTCACCCTTCTCACCAGAAGCTTTGTCACTAAGATCCTTTCTTCCCACCTTGGGAGTTTTTCTAGCTTTTCATGAGCATGGCATAAATCATTTGCATACGCTATTCACGTCGCATATAGAGCATACACATCATAAGTGCGTTGGGTATAACCCTGTATCATCAGTCTCATACCCAGGGCCTCGTAACCCAACTTCTTAACCTTTTCAAAGTCCAGTTCTCGTCTGGCGAACCTTTTCAAAGTCCAGTTCTCGTCTGGCAAACAAACCCAAAGTCCAGTTCTCGTCTGACAAACACTTCAAATACCAAGTTCTCATATGTTAGGAGAATCTTTTAACCAGTTCCCGTCTGGTCACCTTTTCACTTAGCCCGTTGAACGTCAATTCTCGTCTGGTAGTCATTCTTTTTCAGAGTTAATTCTCGTTTGACAATGAACCCAAGGAGTCAGTTCTCGTCTGACGACTTATTCTTTCCCATCAGTTCTCGTCTGTTGACCTACCTTTAATAAATCGGTTCTCGTCTGGTAATTCACCTTTAAAGTCCAATTTCTTGGCAACCAATATACCAAAAATCTCTATCAACCTGGCCCGATCGCCCAACCATCCTTGTTTCGTCTCCCGCTTGCATATCCTCATATTTTCAGCATCATGAGCATACATTTACATCTTGCATCATTTGCATGGCATTTTCATACCGCATGGTTTCCGTTTCTTTGTGTGGGGCAATATCATTACAAGACGCAGCCTGGGGCAGTTATCTCAAGTTCTGATGAATTTATGCGAGACTTTGAAGACACTAGGGCAATCCTGGATGCCAAGTCTTCTGTAAAATCCTCTGTAGACGATCTCTTTATAGACGATGTAATTTGAGGCATAATTGCGGAGTAAGGAATGCTTCTACACTCTTGATAACTAGTATGCAACTGTTGAACTCAGAAGCTTGAAGCACTGTGTTAATTCTCAGGGAATGTCTGGTATTTATTTTCTCAGCAAGGCATTGGAATTTTATTTCTTCCCCGAGCAGAGAATTTTCCTTCAGCCGACAATGTTTCCTCGTGAGGAGTTTGTTATTCTCATTTAGTCAAAGTCCAATTTTCATTGGCATATCTTCCCAACACAGTCGTCATACTATATTTGGAGCATAATTTGGCTTATTTTGATCTCTAATTCTCCAGCAAAGTCTCTTCTCAGCAGAGCATTGCCAAATCCTTTTCTCAGCCAAGCCAGAAGGTTGAAATTCCCCAGCTGAGTTAGAGCAGATAATATCCCCAGCAGAATTTCAAGGCTAATTGAATTGTTCTCATCCCAAGCAGATTTATATTTCCACAGCAAAGTATTCCTAGCAGACAGCCGAAGGCCTTGCATTTTCCCACAGAGCTTAGAATGTCAGAATTTGTTTCCTAGCAAGGGTTATTTAACCAAGCATCTTCCCCAGCCAAGTCTGAAGATGGTTATTTCCCCATAGAGTTTCATGTTTGGAAGTTGTCCATCATTGAAATATTCCCCAAAGAAGTTGCCAATTTATTTTTGGCCAATGTGATGATACAAATAGTTATTCATCTCCCCAGCCAGAGTTAAGTGTCAAAGCATCTTGACCTTGTTCTCCCCTGCAGAATTGAGATTCTTGCTGCCAATCTGGGCACTTTGCTTTTGCTCGTCTGCACTCCCCGTCACTCGTTTGTGTTTGACATTGGCTTGCTGCTCGTCTACATTCCTCATCACTCGTTTGTGTTCATTATCTGTTTGAAGCTCGTCTGCATTGTTTGGATACTTGTATGTATCCTCCCTCACACTCGTCTGTGTTAACTTATATCCGTGTGTGTTGATTTGATAATCACTCTAGTACTCGGCTGTATTACTACTCCAAATGCTCGTCTGTGTTGCTAATCCAAATTCTCGTCTGTGTTAGATTTATGGTATTCGTCTGTATCAATGGTTGATATTCGTCGTATCATCGCCTGAAGCGCTCGTCTGTGTTTCTTAGATCATCGTCGGATATTCATTTGTATCATTGGCTTATGGCACTTGTCTGTGTTCTCTCGATGATCATCCAATACTCGTCTGTGTTGAAGAGGTTTGAAGACCCGACTGTGGGATTAAAAGTCAAAATGGTTATCGGTCCTGGCGTAACAGGTTATCCGAAGGAAGTTCGTTTGTCTCAAGCACCGCTTATCTACGCAAGATTTGTGAAGAGGGTTTGTACAATCCTAATGTTGCACCTGGCGTAACAGGTTATCTGAAGAAGATTCATATGTCTTAGACCATATATTTACGGAGGATATATGAAGAGGGTTCGTCTATCCAGATCATGCATGTCTATCAAACAGACTTAAGTGCATCACCGGTACTGGCGTAATAGGTTTATCCGAAGGAGGTTCGTCTATCTCAAGTCATATATCTTTGTAAAATGTATGAAGAGGGCTCGTATGTCCAGTTCCTGGCGTAACAGGTTTACTTGAAGAAGACTCGTCTGTCTAAGGTTTTCTTATCCGTCGAAACAATTCAATTTGGAAGGAGCTCATCTGCTTTTCCTTCACTTCAGTTATACAAAGTGTTATTTGGTTGGGATTATCTCCCATTGCTTGCATTCTCCAGCAGAGTGAAAATTTTCAGGGTCTTTAGGATATTCAATCATAGTTTATCTCGAACGTCTAATAGTCGTTGCTCTCATCCTTTTCAGATTAACAGTTGATTGAATAGGGGCAGCTGTAGCACCCCAAAATTTGCCCTCTGGTTTTTCTGTCTTTGTCTTTTTCTGTTTTGCATTCATACGCATATTCCCTTAGGTCATATCATTTGCATCGGCTCCTGAGACATGGGATCAGTGTCATTCAGCGGATTAGGGTTTCACACCCTTTTTTATGGTTATCAAATGATTCAAAGGTGGTATCATCCTCTCACTGCTTTAGTCACTGAATTAGGGTTTATTGCCTTGATCTGGTTGTCTTCAGGGGTTTCACGTGTGAAGACCATTCACTGGCACATCTGGTACATCGTCAGCTAGTTAAGCATGAATTAGGGTTCATCAAACTATTCTTCTCTTCTCAGCATCTTAGGGCTATTTTTCGGGCAATGAGCATTCAAAGTCAATTTGTGTTATCCGAAATTCTTCAGTTTATCAAGCAGTGGTTTGTGTGAGGATTGGTTCGTAAAATCAGGATCGTCATAACTCATCAGTTCAGAGCGTGCTTCGTTGGATTTATTTTCCCGAAGACTTCAAACAGATTCAATTTAATTTAATTCAGAAGATGTTTAATTCAGATGGTCATTGTTGTAGTCACAAATTATTCAATGGTAGTTGTGTCATTCTTAACTATTGGTTTTTGTGGAAGCGGTGCAAGATGGGTTGCGAGTTGGAAATTGAAGTTTTATGGTTGTGTGCATATTAATGGTAGTCGGTCCATTCCATATAAGTTTAGTTCATACCTATTTTCTTATCCAATTCTCAAATTCATTTATTCTCATACATTATCCGATTATTAACCACATTTCGTTATCCATTCATTATTTATTCAAGTTCATTTCTCAATTTTCTTAGATTACCTTCTATTTTTCCATTTTTTTCCATATCTTTTCCAATTCAATTCTTATTATTTTATTCCATCCAAAGCCCATTTACATTTCGTTTAAGCCAATTTTTTTCCTTACAAACACTTTTGATAAAAAAAAAGAAGAAAATATCAATTTTCCATAACCTCATTCCAACGCATAACCATTTATTACATTTTTTCCACATCATCATAGCATGACCACACTACCCCACATGACACGCACACACAACTTGCAGCATTTTCAATTTCATTCAATCTTCCATCACACAACCCACACTGATATTACACAACTTTCTCTTTCAGCACTCCACCTCAACACACATCATCCCCACGCAACACACACATCCACGCTATTCACCAAACAAATCACACTATTCTGGCATCAAAATCACTCCTCTTATCGCACAACAAACTTCACATTCCGTAACACGCACTATCCGCTCACGTTTCCCCTCCGCAACATTCAACCTTCACACACTTACCAATTCCATGGACAAATTCCAACAACAATACATCACGCAAATACAACCATTAACCATTCCTCTTTCAAATCGCAACAAACTCTCTTCAATACCCAAAACAGAATCATTTCCTCCCTCCATCAACATAGAATCGCACCAAAATCTCGTCCTCTTCAACCGAATCAACAAACCTTCAATACCACATTCATCTTCAAACGTTTTCCTTCATAATGCTGAACCAATAACACCATTTGCCTCCCTCGTTTCACTCAACTCTTTCTTCAACCTAAACACAAACCCAGTCGCTCAACCAAACTTCATCCAATCACAAACCCCAACGCCTCTTCTCTTAACCTCACTTTCAAACACCAAATCAACAACAACAATCGCAGGAATAAAAGAAGATCGCAAAAACAGATCCGAGAAGAAGATGATGATGAAACAAAGATAATAAATCGATACTGAGAGCAAACCAGATCGAAGAAGAAGACTGAATCAGAGTTAAGATTAGGAACCGTGATGAGTAGAGAAAGATATCGGTGTTGCGTTTCTATCGACTCGATACACCGTGAAAGAGAGAGAGACCGGCGATGAAGAGGATGTTGCGGAGGGTTTCGAAGGGCCGCCGTTGAATCGCACGGAGAGAGAGGCGTTGCGGTGGTGGGTCAGCAATTCGTGTCGCCGATGGTGTTGAAGAAGGCGACATTTGACCGTCGGTTTGTGTGAGAAGAAGGGAGCTTCGTTGTGCTTTCTTAATTCTTATTTCTATTATTTATTGCTTTATCTCACTATTTTTTTATTATATATAAATTTCCTTTATTGTTTTCCTTTATTAAATTTAATTTGACTTGTTATTTTGATTTCCTTTGGTTTTTGTTGACATGGGCTAAGCCCGTTAACCATGCAGATTGCTACTCATCACTCTAGAAGTCAACGCACACCTTCTTGGGAGCTGGATAAAGATTGTCGGACCTAAGAAATAAAGCCCAGTTAGACTTGCTGATCATAGCACAGAAACCAGCGCACACACCCCTATCCCTTTTCATTTTATTTTTTAGATATAGATGTTGTTATAGTCTCTTGATTAAGATTTTGTTCATTTTTTTTCTTTATTAATTTTCAACTAATTTCTTAGTTAAAACATTGTTATTGTTATTTCTTTAGTTGAATTTTTGTTAGAATTTTATTAATTTATAACTTTATTAGATTCTTGTTTTGTTTGTTAATTGTTTTAATAACATTTGTTAGAATTCTATTAATTTATTACTTTATTAGATTTTTGTTTAAATTTTGTTGTTAATTATTAATATAACGTTGATTTTAGTTTGTTTCAATTTATTTGAGTTTAATTAAATAGGATTGTGTTTAATTTTGGTTCTAGTTTGGCTTGTTATTTTGTAGGTTCATAGATTCAATTTCGATGATGGCGGATGTTGCTTGATGATGACTTTGTGACTAATTATTTTTGTGATCTTGTGTGGACTAATGAGACCTCTGGATACAAATCGCATTTAGACTTCGGTTTTGCGCGGACTGATTCTTGGTTTTAATTCTGGACGCTGGAAGCTTATATTCGACCTTTGTCTGATATCCTGATAATGAACAATTGTGCTTGACTTATAAATCTGTTCTGGACTTGATATTATTTCCTGAATTTCTCTTGCGCGTATTGAAGAGGCAACAGACCTTCTACGTTAGGTACCACTGAGACCCGTTTTTACCTTTAGCGTGTTGTTGCATCTGGAAGTCCTACTGGTGTAGGCTCTGCATTGTTCGGTTACTCCATACTGCATTCTCATCTCCTTATCTTATTTCTTTTTCATCTCAGCTTCTTCCTCATCTTCTTTTACTCTTTCTTAACCGGAGGTGTGCTTAGGCCACCATGGTTCTTCTTCTTTCTCCTTTTTCTTTCCTTCTCCTTCTTCTGTAGGATAGGTAAACCTCACTAACCTAGGTTCATCCAAGCATGCTAACATAAGGATTAGACTTTCCCATTTAGATTTTACCTTTAAGATATTTGGTTTCTTTTCTCTTCTCATCTCAAAACAAAAAAACCATAAAAAGAATTTAATAAGGATTGAAGTGGTCTCCTGTGCAATAGCCTTATTCCATGGAGCACTTGTAGTTTTCCCATCTTGGGATAGTACAAGCTTGTCTGTCATGATGCACAAGTCTGATCATGAGACTACTTTCATCAAGAAAATCATAAAACACACTTCTTCAAAAATTACAAAAACACTTAATAAACTCAACTAGTTAGTGAGCTTAGACCTTAATCTCTGGAACCAAGTTTTGGGGATCTTCTCCTTACTTGAGTGTGCTTGTTCTATTATTCCATCTTGGAATGTAGTAACAAGTACACATTCCATGGAAAAGAGCTTGAGTTCACTTCCTTGTGCCACACCAATAAAAAGCTTCTAAAAAACACAAACAAACAATAAGTGTTTCTCCTTCGGGACTTCTTTTCTCATCACCTTCACTCTCATCGTACGAACTTGCTCCTACTTGTCATTTTGCAAGACGGTAACGCACTCATCGTCTGAGCCTGCAACACCTGAGCATTGACATAGGCAGTTTAAGCCTTAAGACACAAGCAATCTTTTCCACCCCTAGTTAGGGGAACTACGGCGACTCTGATCATCATTGTCCAGGTGAGGTACGTAGGCAGCGGGGTAGGGCCCGTTCGAGCACAATCTTTATTTTCCCTACATTTTTTCCGTTTCATTTCTTTTTCAGTTCCCTTTTGATTCTTTTTATCCAGTTCAGTTCATTTTCTTTGCAGCAGCTTTTCATTTCTTCACCCTTTGAAACAGTTTTCTTTGTAAGCGTGGATCCCGTCGGGTACGGCAGATGATCTGGGGTGCTAATACCTTCCCAGGTCGTAACCGACTCCCGAACCCAGTCTCTTTGGTTCGCAGGACCCGTGTCCTTCCTTTTCATTTCTTCTGGTTTGTGCAGCATTACCATTCCCGTTCCTTCGGGATAAAAATGCATGGCTGGCGACTCTACCTCTTTCCGCGCCACTTTCGCGTTTGTACCAGGATGGAAATCCGGGGAGCGACAAATGGTACACTCACCAAGAGCATCAAATCCCATACCGTGACTATACGAGGAGATTATTGACTTTCTTCACAACAGTCAAACTTGAGTATATCGCTCGAGATGAAAATCAATTCGCAGATGCTTTAGCTACCATTTCCTCCATGATCAAGGTTCAAACTACCAATTACGTACCTCGGATTTCGGTATCCAGACTAGACCGACCAGTATACGTATTCTCCGTGGATGTTGCTAAAGATGACAAGCCTTGGTTCCATGACATCAAAAGTTTCTTAAAGGATCAAACATACCCACCTGGGGAATCATCCAATGATAAGAATACATTAAGAAGGCTGGCTGGTAGTTTCTTCCTTAATGCTGATGGTTCATTATACAAGAGAAACTTTGATATGGTTGTCCTCATATGTGTTGATAAGAAAGATGCAGACTTGCTGATGCACGAGGTGCATGAAGGATCTTTCGGTACCCATGCTGGAGGACATGCAATGTCTAAGAAATTATTAAGATCAGGTTACTACTGGATTACAATGGATGCAGACTGTTTTGCCTATGCCAGGAAGTGTCACAAATGCCAGATCTATGCAGACAAAGTGCATGTGCCTCCAAATCCTTTGAACGTGATGTCTTCACCTTGGCCATTTGCCATGTGGGGCATTGACATGATTGGAAAGATCGAACCAACTACTTCTAATGGCCACAGATTCATCCTAGTAGCTATTGATTACTTCACCAAGTGGGTTGAAGCAGCTTCGTATGCAAACGTCACCCGGCAAGTGGTAGCCAGATTTGTGAAAAGAGACATCATTTGTCGATATGGAGTACCCGAACGAATCATTACTGATAATGGTTCCAATTTGAACAACAAGATGATGGCAGAACTATGCCGAGACTTCAAAATCCAACATCACAACTTTTCTCCTTACAGGCCAAAGATGAATGGCGTTGTTGAGGCAGCTAACAAAAACATTAAGAAGATTGTTCAGAAGATGGTGGTTACTTACAAAGACTGGCATGAGATGCTACCATTTTCCTTGCATGGGTATCAGACCTCAATCAGAACGTCTACTGGGGCAACACCTTACCAACTTGTGTATGGTATGGAGGAAGTCCTAACTGTTGAAGTTGAACTACCCTCCTTACGGGTACTGATGGATGTCAAGCTGAATGAAGCAGAATGGGTCCATTCTCGGTACAATCAACTGAATCTGATCGAAGAAAAGAGATTAGCTGCAATCTGTCATGGGCAGTTATATCAGAAAAGTATGAAGAAAGCCTTCGATCAGAAAGTCAGACTTCGGGGATACCAAGTGGGAGATCTTGTGCTGAAAAGACTTCTTCCTCCTCATATAGACCACAGGGGCAAATGGACTCCGAACTATGATGGCCCATTCATAGTAAAGAAGGTTTTCTCTGGTGGAGCACTGATGCTCACTAATATGGATGGTGAAGATTTCTTGTCCTCTATGAATTCAGATGCAGTTAAAAAATACTTCGCATAAAATGACCCGCTGGACATAAAAACAGAATGTCAGTCCAGGAAAAATAGGGCATCCCGACGAGTCAAAAACAGAATAAAAGACTCGGGAAAAAATAAGGGAAAATTAAAAAAATGTACACTCGCTGAGTTGAAAAGCCGCATTGGACAGCTTAGGCAAAAATGGGTATCCCGGTGGATTGAAAACCCGAAAGGGAGATCCACGCAAAATCAGGGAATAAGCGAACAACTGCATTCTGAATTCGTCTGTATCACTTACAACACGACAAGCTTCAAAAGAGTTAAAGCATCGGTCAGAATCAACCTTCTTCAGAAAGCAAGATGAGAAGAGCATCAAGGTCATACGGGTCATAGCAACGAAAGCTCACCGGAGCGTCGTCAACATTGCTAGCACTTTTACTTTTCTCAATTTGTAACAATCTCCTCATTTTAGGGGATCTGTTTCTTTGACTGTATTTGCCAATTCAGGGCACCCAGATTAATAAAATCAGATTTTCAGTCACACCTTGTCTTGTACATTTTCGTTCTGTTTGCAAAATGTCCAAAATCTATGATATAATATTTGCATAAAACAAATGAGCCATTCTTAATAAATGCTTGCAGGAAATGTATTTACTCTCAGGAATATCTAACTCCTATGACGGAATCCGGTAAGAGATACCTCGGAATGCTTGTGCGTTTCTTTGTATTAATAGGTTGCAGGTATTCAATACACGGCATGGGGCATGCCAAGCACATTTCCCCATCACACCTTCTCCCCAAACGGTATCTGGAATGCTTTTCTCCAGCGGAGTTGGAAAAGCCTCCTCATCACCAGCATAAGTCTATTCAGCAGGAGCTTCCCCAGTCGGGATCCCGACAGAGTCCTCTAGGAAGATCGTTCAGTGATCTTTTCTTCCCCAGACAGAGTGCCAGGTCTCAAAGACAACGGGACTATCTCCCCGCAGAGTTCCAGCCTCTCCTTAGAAGAGCAATGCTTGAATTTCTCACACAACAAGGTGACAGAAGCTTCCTTATCCCCAGATGGACTTCTCCTTACAGGATAGGTCTATCAATGATCTATTTTCCCAAACAAAGCTATGTATCTTAATAGATCTACCAATGATCTTCCCCAGCTGGGGTACTCCTCCAAGCAGATCAGCCAGAGATCTTCACAACAGCGGGATCCGAATCCTGGATCGTTTTCTTTTTGCATAATCATAGCATTCACATCATTTTCCCCGCAGAGCGTAGCATTCCGTCTAATACGGAGAATTACGGCAGAAATCAAACATTTTCATGATCACAAGCCTGGTTCGAACCAGTCACCTGCAAATACCACCAGCATTTCATCAGCAATGTATATGAAAGCTCACATGCCTTGAAAATATAAGCCAAAGTGTCCCCTTTGTACTCTCCAACATAAATGCCTGTTTATACATACCCTTTCGACACTCGTTCGTGTCATATCATTCCCCTGCAGATGTAAGCCAAAATGTCCCCTTTGCACTTAGAAACCTATATACACTTTCTGACACCTGTCCGTGTCAAACTCTTCCCAGCAAGTCGAACACCCGTCCGTGTCTTGCTCATACTTCACAATACTCATTCATATACAGAAGTCTCTGATACTCGTCCGTATCTTGTATATATATATCACTCTTCAACAGATTCGACACTCGTCCATGTTCTTTGTTAACCAGTTGGTACTCGTCTGTATCATCATCTCTGAACACGCGTCAGCGTTTGTTTCTACAGATATTCGTCCATATCGTGGTCTTAAGGATGCTCGTCCGCATCTTTAATCTATACACAGCGTCAAACACTTATACCTTTTTATTCTTGAGCGTAAGAACTCATCCGTGTTTACCATCCCCTAGTAAGTCGCCAGCAAAGCAACTTTTTCTTCTATCCGACATTCGTCCTATGTCGTGATACTTTTGGCAGCCGTACCTTGCCAGGTGGTCGTCCTTCACCTTTGGATGACCGTCCCTCATCCCTTTCCCCAGCGGAGTCTCCATTATTGGAACCCTTTTCTATCCGGAATTCATCCTATGTCGTGATATTTAGCAGCCGTCCCCTGCTAGGTGATCGTTCTTCACCCTTTGATGACCGTCCCTCATCATTTTTATCCAATAGTCGTCCTATGTCGTGATAAACCCTGAGAGCATCTGTCCCCTGCTAGGTGATCGTCCTTCACCTCTTGATGATCGTCCTTCATCATGCTTATCCGATGGCCGTCCCTATCGTCGACCTTTTCTATCTGACATTCGTCCTATGTCATGATAAAGAGCAGCCGTCCCCTGCTAGGTGATCGTCCTTCACCTTTGATGACCGTCCCTCGTCAATATTTCATTTATTATTTAAACCGATGGTCGTCCCCGTCGTTGTTTACATTACTTTATGAACTTGGTGGCCATCCCCATCATTACCTTTGTGTTAATCCCCAGAGAATCTTACTTCCTTACCCGATGGCCGTCCCCATCATGGTATCTTTATTTCCCCAACTTGTTGGCCGTCCCCGTCATTGCTTTATCCCCAGCAGTCGTCCTCTGCTCGATGGTCGTCCTCCATCGCTTTCATTTGATAATCTTGCTATACTATCTGTTACAATTTATATCCTTTTTCTTCTTCTCCCCAGTGAGTGCAAATTTTGGACTGTCTTTGGTATTCAACCACAAGTTATCTTGTTTGTCTATTAAGCCAGACGCTTAAATCCTGCACAGCTAATTCATGTTTGAATAGGGGCAGCTGTAAACACCCCAAATTTTCCCTCACTCATTTCACACCATGGCTTGTGATCTTTCATGTCTGCATTAGTATAAGTATACCATCTCATATTGCATTTTGTTTCACTACATTAGTTCAAGTTCATCTGCATCTAGGGTTTGTGATCTGAGCAATCCAAGGATCCATCTGAGCCATTCCAAAGGTCTCCAATCATTCCAAGAGGTTCCATGTGTGTTTTATCATCATACTTTATCCCTCAAAGATCAAGGAAGTCAAGAAATCACAATAATTGGCTAGGAATGGAAGCAGAGCTAGGGTTTTCACTACACAGATGACCAAAATTAGGGTTTTGGTTTCAGAGGCCTTAACTCCAATTTTTTTGGTCATTCTTGTTTCTGTTGTTCTTAGGATGTTATAAGGATCATGTATACCAAGTTTGATGAAGAAATTCATTGTGGAAGTCATTTGTTCACTGGGTAACTTCTTGAGCAAGTCAGAGCAAAATCAGGGCATCTGAGGCCCCCAACAATAGAACCAAAGGAGTATTTTCATCAAATTGAAGTTATATGATCTTTATTTGATCATTGAAGTGCTTAGAAGTTCACAAAATTGAAGAAATTTGAGCTAAACCAAAAGTTGCCAAAAATGGAAATGACTTGTAATGGAAACTTTCCATTTTGGGAAAGTTCTTCAACCTCCTCTTTCTCAACCAAAAATGCTTCAAATGAAAAATTGTTGGTCATGAAAGTTATAGATTGGATCATTCCCTTTTCAAAAAGTACAAGAACATGTTCTAATTCATTGTGGAACTCAAGTTATGGCCTTGCAAAGTTGGCAAAAATCCTATAATTTTCACTTTCACACCAAAGAGGGATTTTTGCAAAACCACTTGCCAAGTCATTTTGTGACCTCTAATGCATCTCTAAGCATCATACAAACATAGTACAAGGCATTGTGACCAGAATTTCCCAAGGAATCACTTGTTTTCATGCCTTGCATCACAAGATTTCTCAAAGGGGGCAAAAATGCAAAGTCTTGCAAAACCTATGAAATATTTCCCTCCAAGCCATCCAACTGCATAATTTCAATCCCATGGCTATCCTTGAACCAAGCTGAGGCCAGACATGCCCTTGAACAGCTACTGCACAAGCCCATACCTCAAGTACACAAGTTGTTGACTTTTTGCAATTGGACCCATACCAATCAGTTGCAGCCACAACAACTCTCTAGTCAATAGACACATGTTATGTGGACCAAAAGCAAGTGATAACACAAGACACACAAGCCTGAATCACCTCATACACCAAGTTCCACAAAATCACCCTCAACCTTCATCTCTTCGAAACACACTGCATAAGCATCAAACATCCAATATTTTTCCATAGATCAACTCACCATCATCCATAGATCATTTCCCAACCATTGCCAAGCCCTAAAAGTCAGCCAAACACAAACACGATTATGGACCAGTTGAGTTGCAACCTCTCAATCCAGCTCATTTCAACTCATTCCAAGCTTCTCAACATCATCAAGGAGTCCATTGGGGTGGGTTTGCACATGAGAAGAGGTCATAAAGCTCCAAACGTGAAAGCTCCAACTCAGGTATCCATCTTCAAACTTTTTTCTAGAAGCATGATTTTAAGTTTCTAAGTTGTTCTACATGTTATGTTGATACTCATGATATAATGTATTTTGAAAATTGTCGCTCCCACCAAATGACACCTGGTCAAGAGGGGTACAGACGTGAACGGTCGGCGAAAGAAGAGAACATGAAGATGAACTGAAAAGAGTCGTCATCTAGGCATTTTTATCCCGAAGGAAAGGTAATGCTGCATAAACCTAGGAAAATATGGATAAGACAGTTGTAAACCAGAGAAACTGAGAAAGGAGGTTGGTTACAACATGGGAAGGTATTAGCACCCAGATTGTCCGTCGTACTCGACGGGATCCACACTTGAAAGTTTGTGTTTAAAGGGGTAAGTGTCAGTACTATTCTATATGCAAAAGCTGGAAAAGAATACAAGTGTCAGTGTAAAAGAAAGGTGAAGTTAATGAAAGGAGTGTCAGTGTAAGGAAAGAGTGAAATGCTTAAGACAATGAGGCTTTAAAGAATAATGCTAGAAGAGGGGGAATATACAGAGACTTTTGTTCGATAACAGTTAAGTTATGCCTACGTATCCTCTCGTGCAATGAGGAAGTCATAACACTGTAGTTCGGCTCAAAGAGACTGAAAGATAAATTGACTTGTGAAACTGCTTACTTGTCTATGCTCAAGTGTATGACCTGTATGGCTCAGGTGCAAACTGTCTTGCATTAGACGGAAGAAGCGAGTTCCCGTTTATGAGTGAATGAGGTGAGAAAAGAATCCCGAAGGAGACGATTATTGTTTGTTTTTGAGTTTTCAATCTTTTATTGCTTTTTGGAATTTGTCATAAGAAAATGAGCTTAAGCTTAAACCAAGGGTTAGTAAACTCATCACATCCTCCCTCTGATTAGGGGTAATGAGAATACCTTAAGTATGAAGTAAATACCTCACACTTAATCACCATGATGTAGGATTAAGATCATTAACCTACTTGAATTTATTTAGATGTTTTTGGTAATTTTGTTTAGTGTTAAGTAATGAGTTTAAGCCATAATCGAGGATTTAATGGACCCATTACACTATCCTAATAGAAGGATAATAGATGAGAACATTTAAGCTAAGGATGGCTCCTCAACTTAATCCATGATTAGGGATTAAACTCATGACAAAACAAAGCCTTTATTAAAGTGGATGTTAGTTAATGGTAAGATTAAGAAGTGGATTTTATGGTTTGTAAGACAACTTGAGTGGGACTTGTCCATTAACACTAGGGTTAGTCCTTCTTAACCAATTAAGGAAGAATTAGAACCCTAATGCAAGGCCCAAGTTACAAGCTTGATGTCTCAGTGACTTATTAGATGAATTGATTAAAATATTTAAACACATTAAGGGTTTAACACTTAGGATTAAAGTTATACACTCCATCCTAAGAGAAGGATGTAGGCATAACCTTAATCACAAAGCCTTAAAACCTTTAAGGTTTAGTCCTTGATTATGAGGTGAGAAGAGAAGACACAAAATATGACACAAAGGTAAAACTAATGGGGGACTAATAAAACCCTAATTGTGATCATGCTTGGGTGTTACTAGGGTTTATGAGGCTTGCAAGAGATCTTCAGGAAAAGCCACCAAGGAAGAAGAAAGATGGAAGGAGGAGAAGCAGAAAGAAGCAAGTCAACTTACTTCACTTAAGAAGATAAGTTGCTTGAAGAAAGAAGGTGAATAGGGAACATGAATAAGAAAGCTCACTCTAATACACATACAAAATGCAGCAATGAATGCATAAGAGAGATGAGAAGAGATTGTGAGAAGTGAAGGCAAATCCACTTCTCAAAGTAACTTACCACCTGAAAAGTTAGCAAAAGGAAATGAAAATGAAATGAATGCAAGGATGCAAACCAAAACCAGAGGCACATTCATGATGCAAATGATGCTAAGAGATGATGCAAATGTATGTCATGAGATACAAATGATCATACAAGTGATGAAGATGCAAATGAAGCATGTAAAAAGCATGAAAGTTCATGGATGCACATGAAATGAAATGAAAGCATAACATGGAAAATGGATAATGTAATGAAATGATTCTAATGTGTCCTAAGATGTCTTATATGTCATGTTAATGCATAAAATGTCATGGCAAGTTCATGGATGCAAGCATATACAAGATGGATGCAAATGAAGATGAGAAATTAGGGTTATATGAACATGTGAGATGCAAAACTCAAAAATAGAAGCAAATGATAAGATAAAAAATTGAAAATGGACTTAAAGGAACCCTAAACCTATACTAAGTTACCATCCAAAGGGGGAGGTCAGAAGCTTAACCTAAAGGAAGTTATGAATCTCATATGTTTCTAGGGTTTTAAGGGTGGTCCTAAATGCAAAATACCAAATAAATTGAAAATGAAAGATAAAAATGAAACAAAAATGCTTTTAGAAACTAGAAGTCATGCATAGAACAATGAAAAAATAATCATTCAGAAAATCAACTTGGTTTAAAAGTTATAAATTTTTGAAGTTAGGGTTAAAAATGTATAAATTTAAGAACCCTAATTCATTGAAAAATTGTCAAAGTGTGATCAAAACCAAAAAGCAATTTGTGTGGTGAGTTTGTAAATGCTTCTAAATGTTCAAAGATGTTCTCTGATTTTTTTGGTGATTTTAAATACTTAAATGTTTTTTTAATTAATTAAAATAATTAACTAATTAAAAATAACATTTAAATGATTTAAAAATACTTTTTTAATGCAAAAAATAAAAATAAAAATATTTTTGGGTTCTGAAAATTAATAAAAGGTTTGATAAAAATTTCCAGAATTTTTTGATGTTTTTTACTATTTTTAAAAATTCGTACAAAATAAAATAAGAAAAATGAAATAGAAATTAAATAAATTGAAAGTATGCAGGATGGAGAGTCAGGATTGGTTCTGGGTTTTGGAGGGATTGACTGGAGCGCATCTGGACGGCCCAAATTCATATTTCATTAAACCATATTAATTAATTAAATAATCATAAATTAAAACTAATGACACAATCCTGGCCATCCAGAACACGCGCCAAACTCAAATCCAATGGTCCAGGTTTAAATTATGCCCTAACCCTAATTAACTAAATTAATCACTTTCAGGTGGCCGGAAATGACCTCCGGTCATCTTCTCCGGCCACACCTCCCCTGAGAATTTTCCAAAACACTCCCTAGGTTATTTTAAGAGCTGTAAAGCTCCAGATCAAACCTCCCAACCTTCTTAAGCATGAATCCATTCCCAAAACAAATTTATTTTCACTCAAACTCCAGATACGAATTAAAACTAAAAAATGACCAAACTTTCAGACAGACCATACACTCTCAGTTCTTCACCATTTTCAAAAATACAAAGTTCATTGCACTCAGGGGAACAAGCTTAACCATTTAATAACTTAAAATAAAGGTTCTGGAAAAAATGATTCACATGGCTACCTGAGATGGAGCTTGCAACCCAGGAGCTTTCTGACTGCTTCCTTGCTTCAAAATGCCTCTAATGACCTCCCTGAAAAAGCTTTGAAGCTTGGATGGAGTTTTTTATGGCTCGTTTGTGAGTTTGTGATCAACTGGTCAGAAAATCGTGTTTGAGTTTCAAGGGCTTTCAGGGCAAGATGAAGGGTGGTTTATGCTCTATGAAGCTTTTCTGAATGAATGGTGAAGTTGGTTTTAAGGTTTGATGTTTGTGATGAGAAATTCGAAGGAATGAAGTTTTTGCAAGTTTTTGTGAATGCTGAGTTATGGGAGAGTTCAGGCTTGTTTCTTGTGTGAAATGAGTTGAATGAAGCATGTATGTGAAGTTGTGATAGGTCAGAATAGTTGGTGTGGGCTATGCTGATTGGTATGGGTGAAAATGCAAAAAGTCAAGGTTGGTTGTACTTTGAGGTATGGGCTGGTTCAGGCCAAGTACAAAGGGGTGTCTGGTGCAACAAGATTCAAGGATGTCCATGGAAATCTCTTTGAGGCAAATCAGCAAGTTGTGACAAAGTTATGGGAGGTTTTGCAAATTCATGAACCTTTGGCCCTTTTGAGATTTCTTTATGTGCAAGTCATGAAAATGTGAAATTCTTTGGGCAATTATGAGTTTTAAGCCAAGCACTGTGATGTTATGATGTGTAGAAGTCAATTTGAAGTCACAAAATAGCTTGGCATGAGGTTTTTGCAAAAATGCCTCTTTGACATGAAACATGAAATTATGTGATTTTTGCCAACTTTGGAAAGCCATAACTTGAGTTCCAAAATGAATTAGATCTTGTTCTTGTGCTTTTTGAGAAGGGAATGATCCAATATACAACTTTCATGACCAATAATTTTTCATTTGAAGCATTTTTGGTTGAGAAAGAGGAGGTTGAAAAACTGTCCCAAAATGGAAAGTTTACATTACAAGTCATTTCCATTTTTGGCAACTTTTGGTTTAGCTCACTTTTCTTCAAATTTGTGAACTTATAAGCACTTCAATGATCAAATAAAGACAATATAACTTCAATTTGATGAAAAAATCCACTTTGGTTCCATGTTGGGCGCCTTAGATGCCCTGATTTGGCTCTGACTTGCTCAGGAAGTTACCCAGTGATCAGATGACTTCCACAATGAATATATTCATCAAACTTGGTATGCATGATCCTTATAACATATAGAGACCATTAGAAACAAGAATGACCAAAAAATTTGGAGTTATGGCCTCTAAAACCAAAACCCTAATTTTAGGTCATCTGTGCAATTAAACCCTAGCTCTGCTTCCATGCTTTGCCAGTTCTTGTGATTTTCTGACTTCCTTGATCTTTGGAGGATAAAATATGATGATTAAACATACATGGACCCTCTTGAGATTATTGATGACCTTTGGAGTGGCTCAGATGGCTCATGGATTGCTCAGATCACAAACCCTAGATGCAGATGAACTTGAACCAATGCAGTGAAGAAAAAATGCCACATGATATGATATGATTAGACTAATGCAAATGAAAAAGATCACAAGCCATGGTGTGAACTTAGTGAGGGAAAATTTGGGGTGTTTATAGCTGCCCCTATTCAAGCATGAGTTAGCTGTGCAGGATGTAAGCGACGGCTTAACAGACAAGCAAGATAACTTGTGGTTGAATACCAAAGATAGTCCAAAATTTGCACTCACTGAGGAGAAGAAGAAAAGGGATATAGATTGTAAAAGGAAGTATAATATGATTATAAAGTGCGGGCGATGGAGGACGACAATCGAGCAGAGGATGACCGCTGGGGATAAAGCAATGACGGGGACGTCCGACATGCTGGGGAAATAGAGAGATCGTGATGGGGACGGCCATCAAGTAGAGAAACAAGACTCTCCGGGGATTAATGTAAAGGTAATGATGGGGACGGCCATCAGGCTAATGAAGTAAATGATGAGGTATGGTCATCAAAGGTGAAGGACGATCACCTAGCAGGGGACGGCTGCTCTGTTGGGGATAAGGATGAGGGACGGTCATCCGAGGTGAAGGATGATCACCTGGCAGGGTACGGCTGCCGAAAGTATCAAGACATAGGACAAATGCCGGATAGAAAAGGTCGACGATGGGGACGGCCATCGGATAAGCATGATGAAGGACGATCATCAAGAGGTGAAGGACGATCACCTAGCAGGGGACGGCTGCTAAATATCACGACATATGACGAATGTCGGATAGAAAAGGGTCCCAATAATGGAGACTCCGCTGGGGGAATGATGAGGGACGGTCATCAAAAGGTGAAGGACGATCATCTGACAGGGGACGACTGCCGAAAGTATCATGACATAGGACGAATGTCAGATAGAAAAGAAATTTTACTGGAAATTTGCTGGGGAATAGTAAACACGGATGAGTGTTTACATCCAAGAAATGAAAGGCATAAGTGTTTGACACTATGTATAGATTAAATATGTGGACGAGCATCCTTAAGACTATGATACAGACGAGTATCGGTAGAGACAATGTTGACGCATGTTCAGAGATGATGATACAGACGAGTACCAACTGGTTAACAAAGAACACGGACGAGTGTTGAATCTGTGGGGAAATAAGTGGTGTATACAAGATACGGATGAGTATCTATATGAGTAAAACAAGTATTGTGAAGTATGAGCAAGACACATACGAGTGTTCAACTTGCTGGGGAGAGTGTGACATGGGCGTGTGTCATAAGAGAAAGTGTATAAGTTATGAACTTATAAGCGTAAAAGGTAATCTTGGTGATCTGTGGGGATAAGATGACATAGACGGGCGTTAATGAGAGTGTATTATAAACAAGTGTTTGGTTTACAATAAGTGTTGGGGGAAAGGTGACACGGACGGGTGTCAATGGAGTGTATATAGATATCTGTTTGTGGTTTATATCTGCAGGGGAATGATATGACACGGATGGGTGTCGAAAAGAGTATATATTAACATGTATTTGTGAGTGCAAAGGGGACGCTCTGGCTTTCTGTTGGGACTGTGAGTCTTTATATACATTGCTGACAGAATGTTGATATACACATGTGGATGATTCAAAACATGACTTGTGATTATGCAATATGTTTGATTTTTGCCGTAATGCTCCGTATTAGACGGAATGCTACGCTCTGAGGGGAAATATGATGCGAATGCTATGATTATGCAAAGAGAAGCCGATCCAGGATTCGGATCCCGCTGCTGTGAAGATCTCTGGCTGATCTGCTTGAAGGAGTGTCCCATATGGGGATGAGATCATTGGTAGATCTGATGTATAGCTTTGCTTGGGGAGATAGGTCACCGATAGACCTATCCTGGTAATAAGGAGCCCAGCTGGGGCTGTGGATGCTTTCATCACTTTGTTGCGCGGGAAATTCATACATTGATCTTTCTGGGAGAGGCTGGAGCTCAGTGGGGAGATGGTTCCCTGTCTAACACTCGGCTGGGGAGGAACAATCACTGAATGATCTTCCTAGAGATTTCAGTGGGGATCCTGCTGAGGATGATAATATTTGACAACTCAGCTGGAGAAATGAGCACCTTCTGGTACTTCTCTAAAAGATGTGTTAAAGAAGTGATGCCCAGTAACCCTGATGGGGAGAAAGCATTTCCGGTGCTGTTTGGAAGATGTTCTAAGGAAATAATGATTTTGGCAGCTTTGTTGGGGAAAACATTTCATGCCCCATGTTGCGCTCTAAATACCTACAATCCTGTTATGACAAAGAAACGCACAAGTACCCCGAGGTATCCCTTACTGGACTCCATCATAGGAGTTTAGACACTCCCGGGAGTAAGTAATATATTTCCTGCAAGCGTGTAATTAGAAAGACACATTTGTTTTTATGTAAACATTATATTAGGGATATCGGACATTTTTGCAAATGAAATAAAATGTACAAGACGAGATGTGACCGAAAATTCTGGTTTTATTAATTTGTGTGCCCTGAATTGGCAAGTACAGTCAAAGAAACAAATCCCCTAAAATGAGGAGATTGTTACAAACTGAGAAAAATGAAGATGCTGGCAATGTTGATGACGCTTTAGCGAGCTTCCTCTTGCTATGACTCGTATGACTTTTGACGTTCTTCTCATCTTGCTTTCTGAAGAAGGTTGATTCTGACCGATGTTTTAACCTTTCGAAACTTGCCATGTCGTAGGTGATACAGATGAATTCATAATGCAGTTTTTCGCTTATGCCCTTATTTTGCGTAGATTGCCCTTTCGGGTTTTTTAATCCACCGGGATACCCATTTCTGCCTGAGCTGTCCAATGCGGCTTTTCAACTCAGCGGGTGTACATTTTTCTTTATTTTCCCTTATTTTTGCCCGAGTCTTTTATTCTGTTTTTGACTCGCCGGGATGCCCTATTTTTGCCTGGACTTACATTCTGTTTATATGTCCAGCGGGTCATTTTATGCGAAGTATTTTTTAACTGCATTTGAATTCACAGGGGACAAGAAATCTTCACCATCCATAGTAGTGAGCATCAGTGCTCCACCAGAGAAAACTTTCTTTACTATGAAAGGACCATCATAATTCAGAGTCCACTTGCCCCTGTGGTCTGTATGAGGAGGGAGGAGTCTTTTCAGCACAAGATCTCCTACTTGGTATTCCCGAAGCCTGACTTTCTGATCGAAGGCTTTCTTCATTCTCTTCTAATATAATTGCCCATGAAAAATTGCAGCCAATCTCTTTTCTTCGATCAGATTCAGTTGATCATACCGAGAACAGACCCATTCTGCTTCATTCAACTTGACATCCATCAGCACCCTCAAGGAAGGTAATTCAACTTCAACAGGTAGGACTGCCTCCATACCATACACAAGCTGATACGATGTTGCCCCAGTAGACGTTCTGATTGATGTACGGTACCCATGCAAGGCAAATGGTAGTATTTCATGCCAGTCTTTGTAGGTGACCCCCATCTTTTGCACAATCTTCTTGATATTCTTGTTAGCTGCCTTAACAGCGCCATTCATCTTTGGCCTGTAATGAGAAGAATTGTGGTGTTGGATTTTGAAGTCCCAACACAGTTCTGCCATCATCTTGTTATTCAAATTGGAACCATTATCAGTAATGATTCGCTCGGGCACTCCATACCGATAGATGATGTCTCTTTTCAGGAATCGGGCTACCACTTGCCTGGTGACATTTTCATACGAAGCTGCTTCAACCCACTTGGTAAAATAGTCAATGGCTACCAAGATGAATTTGTGGCCATTGGAAGCAGTCGACTCAATCTTCCCAATCATATCAATGCCCCACATGGCAAAGGGCCAAGGTGAAGACATCACATTCAAAGGATTTGGAGGCACATGCACTTTGTCTGCATAAATCTGGCATTTGTGGCACTTTTTGGCATAAGCACAACAGTCTGCATCCATTGTGATCCAGTAGTAACCTGACCTTAATATCTTTTTGGCCATTGCATATCCTCCAGCATGGGTACCAAAAGATCCTTCATGCACCTCGCACATCAACAAGTCTGCCTCTGCCTTATCAACACATCTGAGAAGTACCATGTCGAAGTTTCTCTTGTGCAATGAACCATCAACATTCAGGAAGAAACTATCAAATAGCCTTCTTAATGTCTTCTTATCATTGGATGATGCCCCAGGTGGGCATGTTTGATCCTCCAAGAAGCATTTGATGTCATAGAACCAAGGCTTATCATCTTTAGCAATGTCGACTGAGAATACGTATGCTGGTCTGTCAAGTCTGGATACTGAAATCCGAGGCACAAAGTTGGCAGCTTGAACTTTGATCATGGATGAAATGGTAGCCAGAGCATCTGCAAACTGATTTTCATCTCGAGGGATATACTCAAGTTTGACTATAGTGAAGAAGGTCAGTAATCTCCTCGTATAATCTCGGTATGGAATAAGATGCTCTTGGTGAGTGTACCATTTGTTGTTGGTTTGATTGATTACCAGAGCTGAATCTCCGAATACAATTAACATCTTGATCCTGAGGTCAATGGCTTCCTCAAGGCCCATAATACAGGCTTCATATTCATCTTTGTTGTTGGTGCAGTTAAAAGTGAGTTTTGCCGAGAATGGCATGTGAACTCCTTTGGGTGTAATGAGTACTGCACCAACTCCACGACCAGTCATATTAACAGCCCCATCGAACATCATTGTCCATTCTTCTTCTGGGTCACTCCCTTTAGTGTGAATAGGCTCTTCATCATCTTTTGCTTTTATGAACATGATGTCTTCATCAGGGAAGTCAAATCTCATTGGCTGGTAATCATCAATGGGTTGCTCAGCAAGATAGTCGGACAGTACACTGCCCTTGATGGCCTTTTGAGATGTGTATTGAATGTCATATTCTATGAGAATCATTTTCCATCTTGCAACCCATCCGGTAAGTGTTGGCTTCTCGAATATGTACTTGACTGGGTCCATCTTGGAGATCAATAAAGTGGTGTGGGTCAACATATACTGCCTTAGTCGGCGAGCAGCCCACGCTAAAGCACAACAAGTTTTCTCGAGCAGTGAATAACGTTGTTCACAGTCAATAAACTTTTTCCTTAGGTAGTATATTACATACTCTTTTCGACCAGACTCGTCATGCTGGCCCAGCACACACCACATTGACTCTTCTAATACTGTCAAGTACATTATTTGAGGTCTTCCTTCAACTGGAGGCATGAGGATTGAAGACTCTTGTAAGTACTCCTTGATTTTGTCAAAAGCCCTCTGGAAGTCTTCATTCCACCTAAATGTTTGTTCTTTTCTTAACAACTTGAACAAGTGTTCACAGGTTGCAGTAAGATGAGATATGAACCTCGAAATGTAGTTCAATCTACCTAGAAACCCCCGAACTTCTTTTTTAGTCTTTGGTGCAGGCATTTCTTGAATGGCTTTGACTTTGTCAGGGTCAACTTCAATTCCCTTCTCACTTACAATAAATCCCAACATTTTACCCGAACATACCCCAAATGTGCATTTTTTGGGGTTTAGCTTCAGTTGATACTTCCTCAGACGCTTGAACAGCTTTAACAAATTCACCAGGTGGTCTTCTTCTGTGAGGGACTTGGCAATCATGTCATCCACATAACATTCAATTTCTTTGTGGATCATGTCATGGAATAATGTTACCATAGCCCGTTGATAAGTGGCACCAGCATTCTTCAGTCCGAATGGCATTACCTTATAACAGAATGTGCCCAGGGTGTGATGAAAGTTGTCTTCTCCATGTCTTCAGGTGACATCTTGATCTGATTATATCCTGAAAATCCATCCATGAAGGAGAACACCGATAACTGAGCTGTATTGTCGACCAATACATCAATGTGAGGTAATGGGAAGTCATCTTTTGGGCTAGCTCTATTCAGATCCCGGTAATCCACACACATCCGTACTTTGCCATCCTTCTTAGGTACTGGTACAATGTTAGCAACCCACGGCGGGTAACTAGTCAGAGCAAGGAAACCGGCGTCCCACTGTTTTTGTACCTCTTCTTTTATCTTCATGGCCATATCCGGACGAGTACGGCGCAACTTTTGTTTTACTGGCGGACATACTTCTTTTAGAGGCAGCTTGTGCATGACAATGTCGGTATCCAGACCTGGCATATCTTGATAAGACCAAGCAAAAATATCAACGTACTCTCGAAGCATGTCAATAAGTTGTTCCTTCACTGAATCTTGCAGACGGGCCCCGATCTTTACTTCCTTTAAGTCTTCTTCGGTACCAAGGTCAACTGTCTCCACTTCCTCCTGATGAGGAGTGATAACCTTCTCCTCTTGTCTTAACAATCTGGCTAGTTCTTCAGGTAGCCCATAATCTTTTTCAACCCCTTCATCGACTTGATTAATCGGATTGTCGAAGTCATACAAAGTCATAGCAGTGTCGTTGTCGGTGCAATCTGGAGGGCACTCTCTGCAAGGGTTTAGATTTGTTCATTTTAGTGATCAGTTTTATCTTGCTTAGAAAAAGTGAAAATGAAGTTATTATTTTGAAAAACATTGCCATTTTAGTTTTGTACAAAAAATGAAAAATGAAAAACAGTGAGCGGAAAAAAAGAGACTCATTTGCAAAAGATGTCCTGATATTCATTAATTGATCGTTTGCACAAAATACAAGATGGCCCGATTACAAAATGAGTCCTGACATCTTGGGCAAGATGCAGGACTTGATGCATGCTTAAAGACAGGAAATAATAATTACTCTGCAGGAGTAACTCTTATAATTTCCTGGGAAGACCAGTTTGAGACTTGGTTCCCCGGGATCCTTGGACGTATCCAGTTTTCCAGGTTGCGTTCGTATTCTTCCTCGTCTTCCAGACTGTTCACAGCATCCGGGGTTAACATTCCCCTGCTGACAAACTTGGGCTCCGTTGCAGCCTCTGGTTGATCTTGTCGAGTTGGTCTGTAACCCAACCCGAATCTGTCTTCTTTCTTTTCAACTGGAAACAGCTTGCCCCAGCCTTGAGCGGTACCCTCCTCAACAACCTTTCGGGCCTGTTGATATGTAGTGATGGAAGTTCCATACACAACAGATGCTTCATTGATGCTAAGGGCCTCAAACCCCTGAATCATGTTCTCATGGATCTCCCCATCCATTTATATGTATTTATAAGTAGCCAGCTGGCTAACAAAGATATCCTCCTCCCGCAAATGGTGATGATCTGGCCCTCCCACTCGAATTTTAACTTCTGGTGAAGGGTAGACGTAACAGCGCCAGCGGCGTGAATCCAGGTTCTACCCAACAGAAAGTTGTAGGTCGACTGTACGTCCATCACGAAGAAGGTGGTTTTAAAGGTTTGTGGGCCAATCAACATAGGTAAATCGATCTCTCTAAGCACCGATCTCTTAGAGCCATCAAATTCTCTCACCACCAAATTACTTGGACGCAATGCCAAACCGTCATACTCCAACTTCACCAAGGCCTTCTTTGGGATAACATTGAGCGAAGACCCAGTGTCCACCAGTACGTGAGAAAGGACATCACCTTTGCATTCCAAGGTGATGTGTAAAGCCTTGTTATGGTTGCATCCCTCCGTTGTTAAATCAACATTTGTAAAGCCCAGTCCATGACTGGTGTTGACATTTGCAACCACATTTTCTAACTGATTAACAGTAATCTCTTCCGGCACGTATGCTGCATGCAGGACTTTCAACAATGCATTCTTGTGGGCTTCGGAACACATTAACAATGATAATATAGAGATTTTGGAGGGTGTTTGGTGAAGTTGGTCCACCACCTTGTAATCACTCTTCTTTATTATTCTCATGAACTCGTCCACTTCTTGTTCAAAAGACGTCTTCGGAGTTTCTTTAACAGTTGACTCTTCAGATACCACATTCTTCCCTTTTGCTTTAGCAGCAACTTCTGCTTCAGCATTGGGTCTTGGTGTTTGTGAGGCAAAAAGGCGTCCACTTCTGGTGAAGCCTCCACCTCCCCCAACATTGTCAACTTGTGGTGGAGAGGTTGCTGAATCTAGAGTGATCTTCTTTCCGTTGCAGTAGAGATCAGAGCCATAGTGCCAAGGTATGGCATTACTGCTTTCATAAGGAACAAGTCCAGGTACCGTAATGGTGACCAGACTAATTGCTACGGCGGAAGGAACTGTGATGGTATGCGGGTCATAGTAGATTGTGACTGGAGATCTGACAGGAGGTGTTGCAGTTTGTTGTTGGAAATTGTTATTGGGATGAACATTTGCTGGGTCATAATAGATCGTGACCGTTGAGGCATCTTCATTAGCTTTTGCTGGTGTTGTAGGCGTTTCTGTTGATAAAATGGGTGCTGATGTTGTAGAAGAAAATGTTGCGGAACTCTGATCTGTTGAAATGATGGATGAAGTGATTGCTGGAGTTGTTGACGAATCAGTGGGAATGATAGTTGTTGATGTTGTAGGAGGATTTTTTGTTGCTGAAGAAAGGATTGTTGATGTTGTAGGAGAATCCATTGTTTCTGAAGAAAGAGTTGTTGAAGGAGCTGTTGTGGTAATCTGCAGAATTCCATCTCTGATGAGGCCGTCTATGCCAAACCTTAACTTCTCACAACCATTAATAGCAGTTTTGCACAAATTACAGCAGGCTCCACAGCCCTGGAACACTTGGCATTTTAAAAGTTGAACTTTGACTTCTGCCAATGGTGTTTGAATCTGTGCAACATTATCAATTAGTACAGATGGTTGATCTTCCTCTGTGGCATTAATCTTGGGCCCTCCATGATTTGGCATAGGATTTCTGTTTACATTCGGAGGAGGCACGAAATTGAGAGCTTTAGAATCGACCAGATCTTGAACCTTCATCTGCAAGGCTCTGCACTTCTCGGTATTGTGACCAGATGCGTTGGAGTGAAAGGCACACCTGGTATTAGCATCATAATTGTTCGGGAGATTGAGAGGATCTGTTGGAGCCAACGTCCTTAACTCAACCAGGTTAAGTTTCAGGAGTTGTGGCAGTAAAGCAGCATAAGGCATAGGAATGGGGTCAATCACCCTATTTGCTTGAGATGGTCTCTGTTGAAAAGGGCGTTGCTGTTGGTTGTTGTTATTGCTGTAAGTTCTTTGTTGCGGAAAATGAGATGGTTGCTAATAGTGATGTTGTTGTTGTTGAGGATATAATGGTTGTTGTGGAACTGGAGCCGGGATGGTAACGGCTGCTATTGATCTATGAGAATACTGGGGTCTGCCCCTGCTTGAATGAATAGCATTTGTTTCACCCGCCCTTTGGGGTCCTGCAAAAGGTTTTCTGGGGTTGCTGGAGGAACTGGCACCATTGTAAGAGATTTTGCCCATCTTCAAAAGACTTTCAATTCTCTCACCAGCTATAACTACATCGACAAAACTGGTAGAGGAGAAAGCAGCAAGCCTATCAATATAAGTTCCCTGCAAGGTGTTCATAAATATGTCAGCCATCTCTCTTTCTGACATAGGTGGCTGGACAGCAGTAGCAAGCTGTCTCCACCTCTGAGCATAATCCCGAAAGCTCTCCCTTGAAGACTGAGACATGCCCATTAGAAGAGTTCTATTGGGAGCCATGTCTAGGTTGTACTGGTATTTCCGGATGAAGGCTTCGGCCAAGTCTTTCCAACATCTTATAGTAGCCCTTGTCAGATGCGAATACCATTATCTTGATGCCCCAGTCAAGATATCCTCAAAATAGAACACCCATAACTTATCATCCATGGTATAAGCCTTGAGTCTCCCTGAAAAGGATTGCAGATGAGTACACGGGCATGAGGTACCATTATATTTCTCAAAGTAAGGGGGTTTGAATTTGTGGGGAATCCTTACCCCATCTACCAGCCCCATATCCATCACTTCGAAGCCTAAAGAATTCTGGGATTCCAAAGATCTTAGCTTCTCAGCAATCTCATCCAGTCTTCTGTCATACACTTCATCCCCAGCTCCAATAATAGTGAACTGTTCTTCTTGGGGATCCTCTTGCAGGATTCTGCCCCCAACAGCATTACCTTGAACATTCCTTGTGACATTAGCATTTGGATTCAAATGGGGCCCATACTCTGGTGGGTCGATACGGGGCCGCCCACGTTCATTATTGCTAGTTCCTCCTGTTCCAAGGTGGGGCTCTTCAGGTGTCTGCCTTTCTACCAGCTCTCTCAGCCTCTCTTGACTTTGGGCTAAGCCAGTCATCACAGCCATAAACTGAGACATTTGGTTTCTCATTTCGACCCTTTCATTTACCATCTGATTTCTTACTTCATTCAGATCCTGCTGTACCTGCTCCATCTGAATGACTGGAAGGTTGTTACGAGTTGGGTACCGGTGTGTGCGGTTGACAGAGAACACTCGGCGATGAGCAATGTTTCCTGAAACCACAACAAAGTGAGAAACAAAGAATAAACAAAAACCTACAAAACAAAGAAAATTTTAGTATGCAATGCAATATGCTTATTTGTTTTCCAAGGTATCCGGTTTGGTTCTTGGTTTTCACCTTTCCGGACCTTGAGGAGATGCTTTGATGATGTTGAGAAAAGAAGCCCAATGAAACAAACTAAATATATTACAAATGATGAAAAATACATAGTCTGTTTACAATACATGCCCATGGTGGGTCAAAAATACAACAAAAAGGAAAAGTACATCAAAAGAAAGGAAATACAAGCAGAAGGAATCAGACATCCAGTCCATAGTCATCTTCCCTGACTTCCTTCAGGAGTGCCTCAGTCACCAGACCAGCTGGGTGCTCTGTAATGGTCCTAATGAGGAGGTTCCTGGTAGCAATGGCATTAGTCAGCTTCTTATGCCTGTCCTGATCCTTTGATCTCTTTAACCCTGCTCGGAGCTTCAATTCTGATATCTCCTTTTGAAATGCCAACAAAGCTTCCTGCTGCTTCTTCTCATTGGCCTCCATCTACTCAATCTTGGTCTGAGTCCTCTGGTCTTCTTGTGCACGGGCTTCGGTGATCCTGATCCACCTAGCCTAGCTCTCCTCCAAGTAATGCTCAGCCCTAGCTTTATGAATCTTGGCCTCCTTGCAGGCATTCTTCAATATCTGTTCCCCGGCCCTTGCTTTCCTTATGTAGTCATCTGTCCTTTCAATCTTGGTAAGATGCTCAGTCTTGAGTCTTTCCAACCATTCAATGTCCAGACGACCGTCATTTCTTTCCCAAAGAGTCTTCTTCAAGGCCTCAGATAGCTGATTATTCCTCTCTTTCAACTTTTCAAATTCCTCCAAGCTAACAGTTGCTGCAGGCTGTACTGTAGAAGGCCCAGGTGTGTCCTCCAGGGTGAAAGGCATTCTGGTGATCTGAGCTCTAGTACGGGACCAATCATAGTACTGAGCTGAAGCAACATTGTTACATCTTCCAAGAATGGCTGTACCTTTTGTCTGGATGTTGTCCCAAGCCCAAGCTGCTTGTCTGATAACAGCTGAATTAGGTTACACTTCACAATATAGGGTCTCAACTAAATCCTGTCCTCTGGGAGGGTGAACTAAGGCATATCCCAATTGTCTCTTAAATAGTAAAGGGTTGTAATTGATGCAACCTTTTACTCCTATCAGAGGCACATTAGGGTATTGCCCACAACTTGTGACAATGTCCTTGCCTTTGGTGCTCTGAGTGCACCACCTGATGTCATCTGATGTTAAGGCAATGAACCTCTTGGCCCAATTCTTCTGCTGGTGTGGATTCAAGAAAGCATCTGATTTAGGCAGGTGTCTAAGTAGCCAAGAGTAGAACAAGGGAGCACAACATCTTACCAACTTCCCCCTTTGCTTTTCATTTATATGATGGATGGAGTAGTAAAAATCCCCTAGAAATGTAGGCACTGGGTTCCTCAGCAGAAACAAGTGGATGGCATTCTTACTGACAAATTTAGGCTCATCTGCAAACAATATAGCCCCATATATGTTGAGGGCTAAAAGTGCACAGACTGCCCTCCATTCTCCAATGTAGCCTTCAGGATGGCCTGAGAAATCAAAAAGTCCAGATGTAAACCAGGAATCCCAGCTTTTGTTGTCATGTTTTGTTCAATAAGGGCAGGCTCCAAGTGCAATGCCCTTGCTATTTCTTCACTTCCGGGAGCAGTCATCTCTGGGTTAAAGGGGATCCCTCCTCTGATAGGTATTCCAATCAACAAAGAAAACTCTTCCAACAGGGGCCCCATCTGAAAGTCAAGAAAGGTGAAGCACCTGAGTGGAGGGTCATAGAAATGAAAGCATGTGTGGATCATGCTTCTCTGAGAAGAATCAAGATCCATGACTATGTCTAAAATACCCACATAGTGCTCTCTAAACAATGGGATGTGGTTAGGTGTGATGAGTGATTGGACCTGCCTGATACCAGTCAATATGGGCTCAAAAAAGTGATAAGATATGTTGCTCTTCCTGGGAGTAGCCATGAGCGCTGCTGAAGAAGATGAAGTCAAGTGCTGATGAAGATCACAAACTGAGGAGCTGGAGGTAAGTCTCTGACAGACTGATGCAGGTGATGAAGGAGATAGCTGAAGCAGATGCTGAAGAGGATAGCTGAAGTAGAGGTCTAAGCAATAGAAGGGGTCAAAACCAAAACCAAGATATAATGAGGTGGATACCCTGAAAAACAAATAAACAAATGTAAAATGATGCAATGATGATATATGAAAAAGATATGCAAGGGTTTGTGATCAAGAGCTGGATCTGATTATCTGTCTTGATATAAGGCCCATGTATGCTCAAAGGTATGGATAGAGGTTCAAAAATCCAATAACCAAGGTGGGGGACTCAAATAAAGAGTCACATGTCCAGGGTTAATCACAAGAACTGTCCAAAGTGGAATACTCTTAAACAAAACAATAACAGGGTATGATGTGGTCAAGGGTTCCTGCAAACTTGTAAACAACCCAACCCCCTCACATGTAATGTTCTAGAACAAGGATCCTCAGACTTGGATCAGTTATGAGAAGTGTAAACACTTCTAACTCGGAGGTACAGTGTTTACAATAACCATAAAAGATCCTCCTCTAATTCACCCCAGATTCTGAAGGTCATAATAAAGGTCATCCAGACTTAGCAGGCTTCCCAGATAGCCCTAGCACTACAAGAAATCTGTAGCACAGAGTTCTCAAGAAGAAACCCACATCTGAACCGTGTTTCATATTCCTGCACCAGACCGAAATGGAATGGGAAAGAACATGAACCACTCTAGCCTAGGTGTCACTCAGGTCCCAGGTATAGGACCTTAATCACTCAATGGAACCCCACCCACCAAAGAAAACCAGATCCAGCACAGTGATAATGACAATATGAAATATGCATAAGACTGTAAAGAAAGCAATAAATAAAGTTGTACATAAAGCAATAAATAAAGCAAATAAAGAAACACAAATAGCACATAACACCCCAGTAAACACAAATCAAACAAGCGCTGGGAGGAACCCACACAAAGAACCAGAAGCCCTAGTTGCAATATAAGGGTCCCCAGCAGAGTCACCAAGCTGTCACTCCCACCAAATGACACCTGGTCAAGAGGGGTACAGACGCGAATGGTCGGCGAAAGGAGAGAACATGAAGATGAACTGAAAAGAGTCGCCAGCTAGGCATTTTTATCCCGAAGGAAAGGTAATGCTGCATAAACCTAGAAAAAGATGGATAAGACGGTTGCGAACCAGAGAAACTGAGAAAGGAGGTTGGTTACAACCTGGGAAGGTATTAACACCCAGATTGACCATCGTACTCGACGGGATCCACGCTTGAAAGTTTGTGTTTAAAGGGGTAAGTTTCACTGTTGTTCTGTGTGCAAAAGCTGGAAAAGAATACAAGTGGCAGTGTAAAAGAAAGGTGAAGTGAATGAAAGGAGTGTCAGTGTAAGGAAAGAGTGAAATACTTAAGACAATGAGGCTTAAAAGAATAATGCTAGAAGAGGGGGAATATACAGAGACTTTTGTTCGATAATAGCTAAGTTATGCCTACATATCCTCTCGTGCAATGAGGAAGTCAGAACACCGTAGTTCGACTCAAAGAGACTGGAAGATAAATTGACTTGTGAAACTTCTTACTTGTCTATGCTCAAGTGTATGACCTTTCTGGCTCAGGTGCAAACTGTCTTGCATTAGACGAAAGAAGCGAGTTCCCGTTTATGAGTGAATGAGGTGAGAAAAGAATCCCGAAGGAGACGATTATTGTTTGTTTTTGAGTTTTCAATCTTTTATTGCTTTTTGGAATTTGTCATAAGAAAATAAGCTTAAGCTTAAACCAAGGGTTAGTAAAATCATCACATCCTCCCTCTGATTAGGGGTAATGAGAATACCTTAAGTATGAAGTAAATACCTCACACTTAATCAGCATGATGTCGGATTAAGATCATTAACCTACTTGCATTTATTTAGATGTTTTTGGTATTTTTGTTTAGTGTTAAGTAATGAGTTTAAGCCATGATCTAGGATTTAATGGACCCATTACACTATCCTAATAGAAGGATAATAGATGAGAACATTTAAGCTGAGGAAGGCTCCTCAACTTAATCCATGATTAGGGATTAAACGCATGACAAAGCAAAGCCTTTATTAAAGTGGATTTTAGTTAATGGTAAGATTAAGAAGTGGATTTTATGGTTTGTAAGACAACTTGATGGGGACTTGTCCATTAACACTAGGGTTAGTCCTTCTTAACCAATTAAGGAAGAATTAGAACCCTAATGCAAGGCCCAAGTTACAAGCTTGATGTCTTAGTGACTTATTAGATGAATTGATTAAAATATTTAAACACATTAAGGGTTATACCTTAATCACAAAGCCTTAAAACCTTAGTGACTTATTATATGAATTAATTAAAATATTTAAACACACTTAGGATTAAAGTTATACACTCCATCCTAAGAGAAGGATGCAGGCATAACCTTAATCACAATGCCTTAAAACCTTTAAGGTTTAGTCCTTGATTATGAGGTGAGAAGAGAAGACACAAAAGATGACACAAAGGTAAAAATAATGGGGGACTAATCAAACCCTAATTGTGATCATGCTTGGGTGTTCCTAGGGTTTATGAGGTTTGCAAGAGATCTTCAGGAAAAGCCACCAAGGAAGAAGAAAGATGGAAGGAAGAGAAGCAGAAAGAAGCAAGTCAACTTACTTCACTTAAGAAGATAGGTTGCTTGAAGAAAGAAGGTGAGGAGGGAACATGAATGAGCAAGCTCACTCTAATATACATACAAAATGCAGCAATGAATGCATAAGAGATATGAGAAGAGATTGTGAGAAGTGAAGGCAAATTAACTTCTCAAAGTAACTTACCACCTGAAAAGTTAGCAAAAGGAAATGAAAGTGAAATGAATGCAAGGATGAAAACCAAAACCAGAGGCACATTCATGATGAAAATGATGCTAATAGATGATTCAAATGTATGCCATGAGATGCAAATGATCATACAAGTGATGAAGATGCAAATGAAGCATGTAAAAAGCATGAAAGTTCATGGATGCACATGAAATGAAATGAAAGCATAACATGGAAAATTGATAATGTAATGATAAAACATGATCCTAAACCTATACTAAGTTACCATCCAAAGAGGGATGTCAGAATCTTAACCTAAAGGAAGTTATGAATCTCCTAAGTTTCTAGGGTTTTAAGGTTGGTCCTAAATGCAAAATGCCAAATAAATTGAAAATGAAAGATAAAAATGAAACAAAAATTCTTTTAGAAACTAGAAGTCATGCATAGAACAATGCAAAAAGAATCAGTCACAAACTCAACTTGGTTTAAAAGTTATGAATTTTTGAAGTTAGGGTTAAAAATGTATAAATTTAAGAACCCTAATTCATTGAAAAATTGTCAAAGTGTGATCAAAACCAAAAAGAAATTTGTGTGGTGAGTTTGTAAATGGTTCTAAATGTTCAAAGATGTTCTATGATTTTTTTGGTGATTTTTAAATACTTAAATGTATTTTTAATTAATTAAAATCAATTAACTAATTAAAAATAACATTTAAATGATTTAAAAAAACTTTTTTAATGCAAAAAATAAAAATAAAAATATTTTTGGGTTTTGAAAATTAATAAAAGGTTTGATAAAAATTTCCATAATTTTTTGATGTTTTTTACTATTTTTAAAAATCCGTACAAAATAAAATAAGAAAAATGAAATAGAAATTAAATAAATTGAAAGTATGCAGGATGGAGAGTCAGGATTGGTTCTGGGTTTTGGAGGGATTGACTGGCGCGCATCTGGACGGCCCAAATTCAAATTTCATTAAACCAGATTAATTAATTAAATAATCATAAATTAAAACTAATGACACAATCCTGGCCATCCAGAACACGCGCCAAACTCAAATCCAATGGTCCAGGTTTAAATTATGCCCTAACCCTAATTAACCAAATTAATCACTTTCAGGTGGCCGGAAATGACCTCCGGCCACACCTCCCCTGAGAATTTTCTAAAACACTCCCTAGGTTATTTTAAGAGCTATAAACCTCCAGATCAAACCTCCCAACCCTCCTAAGCACGAATCCATTCCCAAAACAAATTTATTTTCACTCAAACTCCAGATACGAATCAAAACTCAAAAACGACCAAACTTTCAGACAGACCATACACTCTCATTTCTTCACCATTTTAAAAAATACAAAGTTCATTGCACTCAGGGGAACAAGCTTAACCATTTAATAACTTAAAATAAAGGTTCTGGAAAAAATGATTCACATGGCTACCTGAGATGGAGCTTGCAACCCAGGAGCTTTCTGACTGCTTCCTTGCTTCAAAATGCCTCCAATGACCTCCTTGAAGAAGCTTTGAAGCTTGGATGGAGTTTGTTATGACTGGTTTGTGAGTTTGTGATCAACTGGTCAGAAAATCGTGTTTGAGTTTCAAGGGCTTTCAGGGAAAGATGAAGGGTGGTTTATGCTCTATGAAGCTTTTCTGAATGAATGGTGAAGTTGGTTTTGAGGTTTGATGTTTGTGCTGAGAAATTCGAAGGAATGAAGTTTTTGCAAGTTTTTGTGAATGCTGAGTTATGGGAGAGTTCAGGCTTGTTTCTTGTGTGAAATGAGTTGCATGAAGCATGTATGTGAAGTTGTGATAGGTCAGAATAGTTGGTGTGGGCTATGCTGATTGGTATGGGTGAAAATGCAAAAAGTCAAGGTTGGTTGTACTTTGAGGTATGGGCTGGTTCAGGCCAAGTACAAAGGGGTGTCTAGTGCAGCAATATTCAAGGATGTCCATGGAAATCTCTTTGAGGCAAATCAACAAGTTGTGACAAAGTTATGGGAGCTTTTGCAAATTCATGAACCTTTGGCCCTTTTGAGATTTCTTTATGTGCAAGTCATGAAAATGTGAAATTCTTTGGGAAATTCTGAGTTTTAAGCCAAGCACTATGATGTTATGATGTGTAGAAGTCAATTTGAAGTCACAAAATTGCTTGGCATGAGGTTTTTGCAAAAATGCCTCTTTGGCATGAAACATGAAATTATGTGATTTTTGCCAACTTTGGAAAGGCATAACTTGAGTTCCAAAATGAATTAGATCTTGTTCTTGTACTTTTTGAAAAGTAAATGATCCAATCTACAACTTTCATGACCAATAATTTTTCATTTGAAGCATTTTTGGTTGAGAAAGAGGAGGTTGAAAAACTTTCCCAAAATGGAAAGTTTACATTACAAGTCATTTCCATTTTTGGCAACTTTTGGTTTAGCTCACTTTTCTTCAAATTTGTGAACTTATAAGCACTTCAATGATCAAATAAAGACCATATAACTTCAATTTGATGAAAAAATCCACTTTGGTTCCATGTTGGGGGGCCTAGATGCCCTGATTTGGCTCTGACTTGCTTAGGAAGTTACCAAGTGATCAAATGACTTCCACAATGAATTTCTTCATCAAACTTGGTATGCATGATCCTTATAATATTTTGATACCATTAGAAACAAGAATGACCAAAAAATTTGGAGTTATGACCTCTGAAACCAAAACCCTAATTTTAGGTCATCTGTGCAGTTAAACCCTAGCTCTGCTTCCACGCTTTGCCAGTTCTTGTGATTTTCTGGCTTCCTTGATCTTTGGAGGATAAAATATGATGATTGAACATACATGGAACCTCTTGAGATGATTGATGACCTTTGGAGTGGCTCAGATGGCTCATGGATTGCTCAGATCACAAACCCTAGATGCAGATGAACTTGAACCAATGTAGTGAAGCAAAAATGCCACATGATATGATATTATTAGACTAATGCAAATGAAAAAGATCACAAGCCATGGTGTGAACTTAGTGAGAGCAAATTTGGGGTGTTTACAAATATGAGTTGAAAACAAGCGTGTATTTAACTTCTGAAACTTTTCCCGTGAAACAAGTTCTTGTTTGATTCTCATGACTGATGCAAAATAAATTGATTTTGAGGGTTGATTCGTGTTTAGGGTGAGTTGGGGGTTTGATCTGGAGCTTTAGAGCTCTTAAAATGGCTTGGGGAGAGAGTTGAGGAAGGAACCCTGTCGGAGAAGACGACCGGAACACTGTTCCGGCCATCTGAAGGGGATTAGGGTTAATCTCAGGTGGTTAAGTTAGTTTGAATTTGGGCCGTTTGATGAGTGTTTGTCGCGCGTCTTGGAGGGATGAGATTGATCATTAAACCCTAATCCTAATTAATTAGTTTTAATTTATTTAATTAGTTCAGTTTAAAACATGGCTGTTGGATCTCATTTAATTAGCCAGCTTAAGTCACAGCCTTAGGATTAGATTACCATAAGTCCACGTGACTTTGCATCATGATCACCCATCCATCTAACTTGCAATCTCAGCCTCTCATTCTGCATACTTTCATTTTTATTTTTATTTTCTTTATATTTTATTTTACATTTTTATTAAAAATAGAAAAAATCATTAAAAAATTCTGAAATTGTTTACCATGACTATTATTAATTTTTAGAAACCAAAAATATTTTTATTTTATTTTTTTGCATTTAAAAAGCAATTTTAAAATATTTAAATGTTTATTTTAATTAATTAATGGAAATTAATTAATTAAAAATACATTTAGGTTTCAAAAATTCACAAAAAAAATTCACATTGCATATTAAGACATTTAGAAACATTGTCAAATCATTCATACAAATTTCTTTTTGGTTTTGAGCATTCTTTGACATTTTCTTTGAATTTAGGGTTCATAAAATTCCCTTTTTAGAACCCTAACTTTGAAAATTCTTTTTTGCCTAACCATGAAGGGTTTGATAATGATTCTTTTTGCATTGTTTTCCTTATAACATGTAGTTTCTAGGATATTTTTGGCATGAATTTATCTTTCATTTTCAAATTTATTTGCATTTTTTCTTTTGAGGCACCCAAAAACCCTAGCTAACTTAGAAAAATCATAACTTCCTTTAGGTTAAGACTTAGACCTTCTCCTTTGCACTGACACTTGTATATCTTTTTTCAGCTTTTGCACACAGATAGCACATACACCTACCCCTTTAAACACAATCTTTCAAGCGTGGATCCCGTCGAGTACGACAGACAATCTGGGTGCTAATACCTTCCCAGGTTGTAACCAACCCCCTTTCTCAGTTTCTCTGGTTCGCGACCGTCATATCCATCTTTTCCTAGGTTTATGCAGCATTACCTTTCCTTCGGGATAAAAATGCCTAGCTGGCGACTCTATTCAGTTCCTTTTATTCCTCCTTTCGCTGACCGTTCGCGTCTGTACCCTATCTGACCAGGTGTCTTTTTGGGGGAGCGACAACCACATTCAACGAAAATATCTGAAAGCAACCTCCCAAAAGTAATGTAAGTAGAGATACTTTTATCAGGAAAAATTGTTGTCCATGTCTTGCTCATCATTATCCCGTAAATAGTAAAACAGAATGGAGGGCAGACACATTTTCTAATTTGTAAGTAGATAGTATAGCATATACTTCTGATTTTCATTGAAGTAGTCAGGGGAACTCGTTGAATATCTTGGATTTATACAACCAAGAATAATCTTGTATCAAATTCTCAGCTTATCATGTAAGTCCTTGCTCTTATACTTCAATTTCCCAGGAAGATAGGCAGAGAAAATAGCTTTGTTGATAGTATTTGTCATAAAAGTGGAGTTTCCTTTCTTTCCATAAATTCGCTTTTTTCCAATAATTTCATCCCCAGAAGATCTGAAATTGATTTCTCAATAATAATGATCTTTTTCCCCATAACATGAGAGATTATATGAAAGTTGTCACAGTCTTCCTGCCTTCAGAAATCTTTCACAAGTGCTTCAAATATTGGAACTTTAAGCCTATCAAAATAGTGATTCCAAACTTGAAAATTCAGTTCAGTAGAGAGATCATATCCATTCAAAGCAAGATTGTCTAAATATACATCTAGTTCTTTAAGAACAACCAGATTTTATGCTTTAACAATACAGTTAATTGAAGCAGCCCTTTGAGTTACATGATTTTCATCAATCACATGGAGTGACAATGAAGTTGAAGCAACAATTTTGATGGTTGCAGAAGTCGTAGATGGAGGAACTGATGAGGATGATAACCCAGTTGAGGGATTCAAATATTATTCCATTTCAGCAGCGAAACAAATGGCTTCTTGTTGAGAAGTAGTCATCATGTTGATAATTGAAGAGATGAAGATGAAGTTCATTGTGGGATACGCATAATGGTAGATGAATAGTTGGGAGAAAAGAGGTTTTAGGGTTTCTAAAGTCTGGAAGTGGAAGTGAGGTAGTGTGAGTGGGTATACAATGTGTTTTTGAAAATGAAGAAATAAACACAATAGTGGGGATTTAATAAATTAACGTAATCATGATTTAATCAATTCCAAGAAAGTAATTCTCATTGTGTACTCTAATTAGATGTAGTGATTTAAATTATAACCAAGGTTACATGTGTTAATCACCTTCTAATTAAGTGACACATTTTGATGTTCTCAGAGTCTGGAAAACCAAAAGGTTTCCATCTGATCAAAGACACTTCTGACCGAAACATCTTCTAATGACTGAGATTTTTTATTAAAAAAATGCCTCTTAGTTGAAATGAAAATTCAATTTCTTCATATTCTGACTAAACACATTTGATTCTGATGGAATCTTACTCTGGACGGTAATCCATTTTAAGATTCTTCAAAATAAATAGAAATCTACCTTCATCCAGGGGTTTTGTGAAATTATCAGCTCATTGATGGTATGTATCTATAAATTTTAAACATAAGATTCCCTTCTGAAAAAAGTCTCTAATAAAATAATGTTTCATATCTATGTACTTATCCCTAGAATGTAAGATTGGATTCTTACTTAAACAGATAACTAAAGTATTATAAAAAAAGATAGGAATGTTACTCTTGTGTATCTGATAGTCTTCCAACTGCTTCTTTATCCACAACATATGCGTACTGCAGAGATACGCAAATAAGTATTATGATTCTGTTATTGAAAAAGCAATTGTTGATTGCCTCTTACTTGACCATGAAATCAGATTCTTCCCGAGAAACTGACAGTTTCTAGAGGTGTTTTTTCTTTCCAATCTAGCTCCAACGTAATTTGCATCACAATAACCAGAAACAAAATACTCTGATGTTTACTCATATATCAAGCCATGGTTAGTAGTTCCTTTCAGATACCTTAGAATTCGTTTAACAACAGTTAAATTAGATTCTCTAAGATATGATTGAAATCTAGCACACAAATGAACACTGAAAAGAATATTAGGTCAAGAAGTAGTTAAGTACAGAATAGAGCCTATAATACCATGATATAGCTTCTGAAAAACCTTTCCACTTACTTCTTCTTTTTCCAGAATGCATGTTGGATGCATCAGTGTCTTTGCTGGTTTACATTCCATCATGTTGAATTTCTTCAGAAGCTCTTTGGTGTACTTACTTTGATGAATGTAAGTAGCCTCTGATTTTTGATCAATTTGAATTCCCAGAAATAACTTTAATTCACCCATCAGACTCATCTCAAACTCTTCCTGCATTAGCTTAGAAAACTCCTCACAAAGAGAGGGATTAGCAGAACCAAAAATAATGTCATCAATGTAAATCTAAACTATGAGTATATCATTTTTTAACATTATACAAAAGATAATGGTGTTAACTTTACCTCTAGTGAACTTATTTTCTAAGAGAAAATTGCCCAATCTGTCATACAAAGCTCTGGGAGCTTGCTTCAGACCATAGAGAGATTTTTTAAGTTTAAAAACAAAATCTAATTTCTCAGAGTTTTCAAATCCAGGAGGTTGTTTGACATAAACTTCTTCTAAAATATAACCATTCAAAAATATACTCTTAACATCCATCTGATATAAGGTGATGTAATGATTTACAAAAAAAGAAATTAATAAGCATATAGCTTCTGACAACCTTGTGCTTTAGAATCGAACTTTCTCAGATTCTCTTTAGTGTTCAACATAAAATAAACACATCCAAAAAGGATGAAAATAAGAAATGTTATGTTTTCTATTCTTCCACAATTCATACGAAGTCTTACCCAAAATAGGTCTTATTGAGATTCTATTTTGAATATAACATGTTGTGTTCACTGCCTCTGCCTAGAAGTGCTTAGCCATGGCAATTTCTTGGATCATGGTGAGATCTATTTCTTGTAGCGTCCTATTTTTCCTTTCTACAACCTCATTTTGTTGTGGAGTTCTAGGACATGAGAAATCATGGGGATATGTCATAATAATCAAAACTTTTTTCAAAATATTTGTTTTCAAATTCTCCACCATGATCACTTCTGACTCTGACAATTTTTCAATTCTTTTCATTTTGCACTTGGGAGCAAAAGGAAGCAAATACAGAATGTGACTCCTCCTTGTGTCTTAATAATTTTACCCATGACCAACGACTGTAATCATCAACAATGACTAGTCCATATTTCTTTCCATTGACAGAAGTAGTGTCCACTGGTCCAAATAAGTCAATGTGAATAAGTTCTAATGATTTGGAGGTAGAAACAATCCTTTTTGCATTAAAATAAGTTTTTGAAAACTTGCCTTTCCGACATGCTTCATAAAGAGCATCTGAGAATACTTCAGATTAGGAAAGCCTCTAACAAGTCCTAGCTTGTTCAGTTGAGAAATTCTTTTCAAGCTAACATGGCCCAAACGTCTATGCCAGATCCATTGCTCTTCATTAACAGACAGAAGACACTTTACATTCTGATTTTTCAATTTTGATAATCTAATTTTGTAAATATTGTTCTTCCTCTTACCCTTGAATATGACTAACCCATCCTTCTGACTAACAGCCTTACAAAACGTTTGATTAAATATAATGCCATAACCATTGTCACTAAGTTAGCTAATTGACAATAAGTTATGCATTAGAACCTCAACTAAGAGAACATTGTTGATAGTGAAGTTGCGAAAAACACAAGAAAGGGGGGTTTGAATTGGGTTTTACCAACAATTGTTTATGAATATTATTCCTCTTTAACAAAACCTTTTCTTTTAGATGATAACATTAAAGAATTTAGATGAAAGTAACGCAGTATGTTTATACTAGTTCACTTGAGAAACCCTCAATCTAGTCTAGTCCATCCGCCAAGGTGATTTTGCCTCTCTCAAACGAGGTCTTAATCCACTAATCATTTAGATTAATACACTGCACTAGCCAACTGCTAGTGACTAACAACAACCTATAAGACACACAAGTCTTAGACTTCTTAATACTTCTGACCTAACTGGTCTCTTAAGGAAATCAAACAACAGTTTAAATAGAGTTTGTTTACAAGATGTTACTTCTAAAAAAGCTGGTGTGCAAACAGTTTCTAGTGCAAAATGACTTAAGAATATTTTGAATAATATACAAAGAGTTTTCAGCAGTTTTTATTCACATAGCATTCTTGAATCTTCATTTCTTTATATAGCCATGATATGACAGTTGGAGGATATTTTTGGCTTTTCCTATAAAGTTGACAGCTTAAAAGATTGTAAAGATCTTGATGTACATTTGTGTACGCATGTTCAAGAAAAGTAGTGAAACGTCTTGTATTGTCGTCTTGTCATACAATTTGGTTTAACCTTCTTATCTTTTGTCATCATAGGCTAATGCAAGCATGAGTTAGAAGAATAAAAATGGTAACTTGGGTCTTTAAGAACTTCAAGTCTTCAAAGTCTTCAGAGCTGCGTCTTCAGAGTCTTCAGCACTTGGTCTTCAGAACTCGTCATCTAAAGAAGCTTTAAGTCTTCTGCAGTTGTACTTTTTTCAACAAAACCTCTGTCTTTAGATCTTCAAAACTTGTTTTCTTTAGAATTGTATTAGTCGCTTAGCTTCAGAGCCTTTTGAAGTGAATGCTATTATTCAGCAGAACTTGTGTAGCATAGAAGCAGAATTATTCTCTTATAATAACTTAGTCGTGCTATTTATCAGAAGCAGAACCTGTTTGTTAATATCTTAAGAGTAACAAACATTAATATAACAAATTTGTTCATATAAACATACTTGTTTGTTATCATCAAAACTCAGAGGCATTGTTGCGGAACCAAATCTTGTTCTAACAATCTCCCCCTTTTTGATGATGACAAAATTATGTATTTTGATGACACAATTTTGTACATATCATAAAGGATAACAAAATTTCAAAGGTTAAGGAATAATTGTCCTCTAGATGAGAAACTCCCCCTGAAACTCTGACTAGGTGAAAATCAAATATCCTGATTTATGAACCTTCTAGGTAAACTCCCTCTAGTTAAAATAGATCAGGTATTGAGATCTTTATAGTCTTGATTCAGGTTTCTAGAAGTCATCTACTGATATCTTGATTCTTCAGAGCCAAGAACATTCAAATTTCATATTCTTTGAGAAACGAATTCCTTGAAACCTGATATGATTTATAATTCCTGAAAGAGAAAACAAGAGAAACCTAATATGATTTATAAATCTAACAGAAACAGAAGTTTATTGGTTATAATGTAAACAACTTTTTATTAGAAATTGATTATCAAAACCAAAATATAACGTTCATTTACTTTTCCCCTTTTTTGTTAGAATCAAAAAGATTAATATAACAATAATAGTCAAAGCGTGAAAAACAAACCATAGCCTAGGTGCCTAAGTTCCAGAGGTTCTAGAAGATCTAGAGTATATCTTTTGCAGAATCTGTTAAAGCATACTCTGAAGAGAGACATTGACAGTTTTTTGTGCAACAGTGCTATCTTTGAAAATCTTCTGTTCATTATTCATTGTCTGTTGATCTCCTATGAGTTCGATAATTGCACGTTCCAAACGTACAAAAGTAGTTTCAGATGAAGAAAAAACCAGAGCATATTGCTTGGCCTTTTCTGTTTCGTCAGCCTCTTGTGCAATTCTTTCAGCATCTGCTTTTTTGGCCTCTTCTTTTGCTAGAAGTCTTGCTTCTTCAACAGATTTTTCTTCAGCTTCTTTTTGCTTGGCAACCAGAAGCATCAATTTTCTTATGTGTTCTAGCTTTTCTTCTCTATCCTTTGCTAGCTTAACTCTAGCAGATTTAGTAGTTTCATAGAAGCTTGAAATCTTTACAAATTCAAATTCTAACCACTTCTAAAACATTTCCCAAGAATGCTCAAGCTCTAGAGGCTTGGTGCTTGTGCTAGGTTCGGCTATTAATCTAGCTTCCTTCTCTAAAGCCTTGTCATGAAACAGACTAATGCATTCATCAAGGGTTTTAGGAAGGGGTTTTCCATCAAGAACTAGATCTAGGTTAGGTTTAGCAGAGTTGGTTTCAGAAACTGATGGAGAAAAGGGTGATGTTAAATCAAACATTTATGAGACCGTATGAGGTTCATAAGTAGTAATTTCAATGGTGCTAGGGAAATGAGGATCAACAACTTGTGATGTCGAAGCACTAGTGTTTGATTTTAGTTGAGCAAATGCATATTGAAGAAAACTTTGAAAAACATGTATATTGTCTTGAGAAGATGGAGTGGTTATTGAAGTAGATGGGGTAACTGGCGGAAATGGAAACCCAATGGAGGGATTTAATGATTTATCCAACTCTACGGTGAAACGAACAACTTCCTTCTAAGAATTAGTCATCATGTTGATTTTGAGATGAAGATGAAGTTTTTTGAAGGAGGTGCAGACCAGAGGATGAGCAGTTGAGAGAAAAAATACTGGGTTTCTATCGTGTAGAAGTGGAGTGAAGTAGTGTGGGAGTGTTTATGACGTGCTTGGAAGAAAGAGAATAAAACACAATAATGAAGGTTGATAAATGAATATTAATCATTGTTTTATCAATTCCAAGACAAAATATTGTTCATTGAACACTCTGATTAGACGCTTGATCTAGATTATAACCAAGGTTATTAATCACCATTTAATAAAGTGACACGTTTTTGTCGCTCCCCGGACTTTACGTCCCGGTGCAAACGCAAACGGTCGGCGACGTTGGAGGTTGAGGTTGAATAGAGTCGCAAGCTAGGCATTTTTATCTCGAAGTAAAGGTAATGCTGCCTAAACCTAGGAGGGTATGGATAAGACGGTTGCGAACCAGAGAAACTGAGAAAGGGGGTTGGTTACGACCTGGGAAGGTATTAACACCTAGATCGTCCGTCGTACTCGACGGGATCCATGCTTACAAGATTTTGTTTAAAAAGGGTAGTGTATATGCTGACTGTGTACAAAAAGCTAGGGAGAAAAGACGTACAGAGTGTCAGTGCAAAAAGAGAGGGTGAGATGCTTAGAAATGAGGCTTTAGAAAAGAAAGCTGAAAGAGGGGGAGACACAGAGACTTTTGTTCGATAACTGTTAAGTTATGCCTACGTATCCTCTCGTGCAATGAGGAAGTCAGAACACCGTAGTTCGACTCAAAGAGACTGGATGATTTGACTGTGAACTGCTTACATGTCAATGCTCAAGTGTATGACTCGTCTGGCTCGAGTGCTAACTGTCTTGCATTAGAAGGAAGAAGCGAGTTCTCGTTTTCAGAGTGAGTGTGATGAGAAAAGAATCCCGGAGGAGACGTTTATTGTTTGTTTTTGTGTTTTCAATTTTTTATTGTTTTTGGTGTTTTGCATAGGATAATGAGCTTAAGCCTAAATCAAGGGTTTGTAAACTCATTATATCCTCCCTGATTAGGGATAATGAGCCTACTTAAGCATGAGATAAGCATCTCAACTTAATTACCATGATGATGTAGGATTAAGATCATTAACCTACTTATGATTATTAAGATGTTTTTGGGTTTTTGTTTAGTGTTAAGTAATGAGTTTAATCTCTAATCAAGGATTAGTGAACTCATTACACCATCCTAAGAGAAGGATGATAGATGAGAACACTAAAGCTGAGGAAGATACCTCAACTAAATCCACGGTTAGGGATTAAATTCATTATATAACAAACCTTTATTAAAGATGGATTTTAATTAAAGAGTGAGATTAAGAAGTGGATTTTATGTTTGTAAGACAACTTGAGGGGGACTTGTCCATTAAACACTAGGGTTAGTCCCTCTTAACCAAAAGGAAGAGATGGAACCCTAATGTAAGGCCCAAGTTACAAGCTTATGTCTTGATCATTGTTAAGTGTTTTGATTAAGAAGTGTAAACAAATTAAAGGTTTAACACTAAGGATTAAAGTTATACACTCCATCCTAAGATAAGGATGCAGGCATAACCCTAATTCAAAGTCCTAAAGCTTTAAGTGTTTAGCCTCTGATTATGAGATGAGAAGAGAGACTCGAGGAGACTCAAAGGTAAAAGACCAGGGAGGACTATATACAACCCTAAAATTATCATTCTTGGATATCCTAGGGTTTGTAAGGCGTAAGAGAAGATCTTCAGGAAGCCACCATGGAAGAATAAGCAGATGAAAAGATAAAGAGAATAGGTTACTTACTTCCTGAAGAAGATAAGTAACCTAAGAGAAAGAAAATAAGAATGAGAGAGCACAAGTGAAGCAAGTTCACTTCAAAGACAAGTAAGATATGCAAATGAAAAGATGAGAAGAGGTGGGATGTGAAGGCAAATCCACATCCAAAACAACTTACCATAAGCCCCTGAAATGTTAGTGTGAATGCATAAGATGCAAAGCAAAAGGAAATAAAGCAAATGGAAGTGCAATGAACAAAACCAGAAGTGAATATGCAATGCAAATGTGTTATGTAATGATGCAAAGCCATACATGATGCATATGAATGTTCATACAAGGGTGAGATGCAAAGGAAGCATGTAAGAAGGTTGAAAACACATGGATGTTCATGAAATGCAATGAATGAAAAGCATATCAAATGAATTAATAAAATGATCAAGCAATGTTCAAGAATGTCTTAAGATGTCTAGGATGACATAAAAATGAATTGAATGGCATGGCAAGTTCATATGATGATGATATGCAAAGATGAATGCAAATGAACATGAGAAATTAGGGTTTTATGAATGTATGAAATGCAAATGATCAAACCAGAAGCATACATCATGATAAAAATTTGAAAATGAACTCAAACAAAACCTAAACACACACAAGATCACTACCCAAAGATGAAGGTCAGAAGCTAAACCTAGAGAAGGTTATGAATTTCCTAAGTTAACTAGGTTTTTTTGGTACTTCTAAGAGAAAAATGCAAATCAAATTGAAAATGCAATGCAAAATCATGCAATAACCTAGATACTAGATGCCATATGTGAAACAATTCAAAAAGAATCAAGTTTAAAATCATCATGGTTGATCAGAAGTTATTTTTTCAAGTTAGGGTTAAAAAATGTGAAATTTATGAACCCTAATTCAAAGATAATTGTGAAAATGTGATCAAACCTAAAAAGAAATTTGTGTAGTGAGTTTTTAAATGATTCTAAATGTATGAGAATGCTTCATGAATTTTTTGGTGATTTTTAGAAACCTAAATGTATTTTTAAATAATTAAAATCAATTAATTAATTAATCAAAACATTTAAATGATTTAAAAATACTTTTTTAATACAAAAATTAAAATAAAAATGTTTTTGAGTTAAGAAAAATATTTAAAGTAAAAATGCAGAAAATGGTATTTTAAAAATGATTTTTGCTATTTTTAATAATTATGTGAAAGAAATGAAATGAAATGAAATAAAAAAACAAAAGAAAATGAAAGTCAACCAATATGATGGTCCAGATTCAAATGGGGGGAGACTGCGCGCGTGATCCTAAGGTTCAGATTGAATCTGGCTAATTAATCTTAATTAATTTAATTAATTGGATTAGGGTTTAAGTGAATGCATCATGGCCATCCAAACACGCGGTAAAAATGATCTAAATGTCAGAATTCAAACTAACCTAATTAACCCTAAAATTAAACCTAATCACTCTCAGGTGACTGGAGGAAGCTCCGGCATCTTCTCTGATCACCCTTTCACTCTATCTCTCTCAAAACGCCAAGAAAACACCTCAAACTCTCCAGAATCAATCATTAAGCAACATAGAACAAGAATCCAACAAAAAATTTCATTTATTTTTCATCAAACTCATGAATCGAAGAAAAACGGAAAAATGTGCAAAACTTTCAGAAGTTAAATACATCCTCATTTCTCAACTATTTTGAAAACTAAACACATCAGCATGATCAGGAGAGCATTTAGATTCATTCTATAACTTAAAAGGAGAGTTCTGGAAAACATGTTCTTGATGATTACCTGAGTTGAAGCTTTTCAGTTTGGAGCCTTCTGACCTCCTCCCTTGTGCAAAACCACTCCAATGATCCCCCTTGTGCTTCTGAAAGGCTTAGAACAAGTTTGTGATGGCTGGTTTGTGATGTTTGGTTCTGATAACTCAGAAATCGTGTTTATGATTTAGTGGCTTTTAGGGCAAGATGAAGGGTGGTTTATGATCCTTGAGTGATATTGAGATGATTGGTGAAGAAATAATTGAGTTTTGATGGCTATGTGTGGAGTTTCGAAGAGATGAAGTTTTAGGGAAATTTTGGGCAATCTGGGTGTTGAGAGGTTCCAGGCTCTAAGGTTATGTGAAAATGAGGTCCATGATGCTTGCATAAGATGTCTTGATTGGTCAGAAAGTTGGTGGTGGCATAGTGTGATTGGTATGGGTGATTTTGCAAAAAAGTCAATGAAGGTGTACTTGAGGCATGGCACGGGTCAGAGCTGGTTTGAAGGGATGTCTTGCCTCAGCCAGCTTCAAGGAGAGCCATGGGATTGGATTTGAGTATCTGTACCACTTGGATCAAGAGATTGCAAGACTTTTGCATTTTTCCCCTTTTGAGAATTTTGTGAAAATGGCTCATAGAAACTTGTGATCCAAGGCATTATTTTGGTCCAAATGTGTTGCATTATCATGTAATGAAACTTAGAAGTGGATTAGAGGTCATTAGAAGTCTTGAAACTTGATTTTGCAAAAATCCCTCTTTGGCACATACTTGAAAATTACAAGATTTTTCCCAACTTTGAAACATCATATATTGAGTTCTATGATGAATCAAGAGGAGTTCTTGTACTTTTTGAAAATGGGAAGATCCAATCTACAACTTTCATGTTTAAGGATTTTTCATTTGAAGCATTTTTTTATCAAGAAAGAGGAGGTTGAAAATCTTTCCAAAAATGGAAAGTTTCCATTACAAGTCATGTCCAAAATTGGAAAGTTTGCAAATGGCTTGAAATTCTTCAATCTTGTGAACTTCTAACCACTTTTAAGATTAAATAAAGATCATAGAAACTCAAATTGATGAAGATGACCCTTTGGTACCATTGGTGGTGGCCTCAGATGCTTTGATTCTGACTTTTCTTGCACAATAAGTTACCAGTTAATCAGATGACTTCCACAATGAATTTCTTCATCAAATTTGGTACACATTCTCCTTATAACATATTAGGACCATTAGAATCAAGAATGACCAAAAAATTTGAGGTTAAGGGCTTCAAACCCAAAACCCTAATTTTAGGTCATCTGTGCAGAAACCCCTAGCCTGCCTGGACCTCTGTGCAATCCTTTGTGATTTTGTGACTTCAAAGACTTCTTGGAGATGTAATAAGATCATAGACCACTCATGGACCCTCTTGGCATGCTTCAAGACCATTGGAATAACTCCGATCACTTCTTTGGATTCATCTTATCACAAACCCTAACTATGTAGTTATGCAGATGAAACAAATATGCAATGTGAGATGATATGCTTATGCAATGCAATATGAAAAGATCACAAGCCATGGTGTGAGAAAAAGTGAGGGAAAATTTTGGGTGTTTACAGCTTCCCCTATTCAAGCATGAGTTAGCTGTGTAGGGTGTAAGCGCCTGGCTTAACAGACAAACAAGATAACTTGTGGTTGAATACCAAAGATAGTCCGAAATTTGCACTCGTTGGGGAGAAGAAGAAAAGGGATATAAATTGTAACAGATAGTGTAGTATGAGTATCAAATGAAAGCGATGGAGGACGACCATCGAGAAGAGGACGACTGTTGGGGGTGAAAAAATGGTAAGTAAAGCAATGACGGGGACGACCATCATGCTGGGAAATAAAGGGACCGCAACGGGGATGGTCATCGGGTAAACTGATAAAAATCTACGGGGACGGCCATCAGGTTAAAAGGTAAATAAACCACGACGGGGACGTCCATCGGGTAAATGAATAATGATGAGGGACGGTCATCAAAAGGTGAAGGAAAATCACCTAGCAGGGGACAACTACTGAAATTATCACGACATAGGACGAATGCCGGATAAAAAAGGTCGACGATGGGGACGGCCATCGGATAAGCATGATGAAGGACGGCATCAAGAAGTGAAGGACGATCACCTAGCAGGGTACGGCTGCTCTTGGGGATTACCTCGACATAGGACGAATGCCGGAAAACAAAGATCGACGATGGGGACGGTCATCAAAAGAGGTGAAGGACGATCACCTAGAAGGGGACGACCGCTAAAGAGATATCGCGACATAGGATGAATGTCGGATAGAAAGTTCCAACAATGGGGATTCCACTGGGGATAGGATGAGGGCGGTCATCCAAAGGTCAACGAGGATCACCTGGTAGGGGACGGCTTCCGAAAAGTATCGTGGCATAGGACGAATGTCGGATAAGAGGATCAACGATTGGGACGACCATCGGATAAAATGATGAGGGGTAGTCATCAAAATGTGAAGGACGATCACCTGGCATGGGATGGCTGCCGAAAATATCACGACATAGGACGAATGCCGGATAGCAAAGTTGATTGTTTTGTTGGTGACTTACTGGGGAAAGGTAAACACGGACAAGTGCTTACACTTTGAAATAAAAGATATAAGTGTCTGACGATATGTATAGACTAGAGATGCGGACGAGAATCCTTAGGACCACGATACAGACGAGTATCAATAGAAGCAAATGCTAACACGTGTTTAAGGATGATGATACAAACGAATATCAATCGGTTAAGCGAGGAACACAGACGAGTGTTGATCTGCCGGGGAGATGATATATACAAGATACGGACGAGTATCAAAGGATTGTGTATAAATATGTACAAGTATTTGACCTGCTGGGGAAATATGTGCAAGAAACGGACGAGTGTCAAAAAGAATGAGCAAGGGACACATACGAGTGTCAAAAAGAAAGAGTATGTACATGTATGAACAAGTATCTGTATTGAGAGTGCAAAAGGTATTCTGGATTTGTCTGTGGGGGATAATTTGTGTATATTGTTGGCGAAGTGATTCAGATGTTTGCAGGTGATTGGCTCGAACCTGGCTTGTGATCATGCAAATGTTTGATTTTTTCCGTAATGCTCCGTATTAGACGAAATGCTACGCTTTGTATGGGGAAGAATGATGTGAATGATTTTGATTATGCAAAATGAGAGAATCGATCCGAGGTCCGTATCCTGCGGGGAGAAAGATCTTTGGGCGATCTGTCTGGAGGGAGAACTCCGCTAGGGAAAGAGATCATTGGCCGATCTGTGGGGAGAGAGGATCACCGGACGATCTTCCTAGGGAACTCTGTGGCGCTCTGGGGGAATAAATTTGTGGGGATCCCAGCTGGGTAAACTTCTGTTAAAGAGACTCATGTTGGGAATGAGGAGGTTTCAGCAACTCCGCTGGGGAAGAGTATTTCAGGCATTGCTCTACTGGGAGAAACTGGCAACTCTGCGGGAAAGCGATTATGCCGACTCTGCTGAGGATGAGAAAATCCTGGCAACTCTGATGGGGAACAACAGTTTAAGCACTGCTCAGGAGATTCTGCTTGGGGAGAAGAACGCTTCTAGGAAGTAATCCGTTGTAACTCCTTAATCCAAGCGACACGTTGGGGATCTTAATAAGTTTCTTGGAGGATCCTCTGAGGGGATAACGACTTCGTGGGGGAATACTTCTGCCAAGTAAACCTTCTGATGAGGTGATTGCTGACTTGGTTGGGGATATAACGCTTGATATACCCCATGCTGTGAGAGATTGTCTGACTTGAGTACCTGCAACCTGTTAAAAAGAAACGCACAAGTGTCCCGAGGTATCCTCAATTGGATTCCGTCGTAGGAGTTATATTTGCTCAAAAGCAATATATTTCCTGCAAGCATATATAGAAAATGGCTTATATGTTTTCATGCAAGTGTTGCATTATGAACCTTGGACATTTTGCAAACGAAACAAAAATGTACAAAACGAAGTGTGACTGAAAATTCTGATTTTATTGATTTGTGTGCCCTGAATGGGTAAGTACAGTGAGGAAGTGAATCCCTGAAAGGAGGAGATTGCTGTAAATTGAAAAAATAAAAGTGTTGGCAATGTTGAAGTTGACGTTCCTATGAGCTTCCTTTGCTATGACCTGTATGACCTTGACGTTCTTCTTATCTTGCTTTCTGAAGAAGGTTGATTATGACCGACGCTTTATCCTTTTGAAGCTTTCCATGTTGTGAGTGATACAGACGAATTCAAAATGTAGTTGTTCGCTTATTCCCAGATTTTGCGTGGATCGCCCTTTCGGGTTTTCAATCCACCGGGATACCCATTTTTGCCTGAGCTGTCCGATGTGGCTTTTCAACTCAGCGAGTGTACATTTTTGTTTTCAATTTTTCCCTTATTTTTTCCCGTTTTTTATTCTGTTTTTGACTCGCCGGGATGTCCTATTTTTGCCTGGACTTACATTCTGTTTTTATGTCCAGCGGGTCTTTTATGCGAAGTATTTTTTAACTGTATCTAAATTCACAGGAGATAAGAAATCCTCTCCATCCATAGTAGTGAGCATCATTTCCCCACCAGAGAAAACTTTCTTTACTATGAATGGGCCTTCGTAATTTGGCGTCCATTTGCCCCTGTGGTCTGTATGAGGAGGAAGAAGTATTTTTAGAACAAGCTCTCCCACTTGGTATTCTCGAGGTCTGACTTTCTGATCAAAGGCTTTCTTCATTCGCTTTTGATATAACTGCCCTTGACAAATGGCTGCTAATCTTTTTTCTTCAATCAGACTCAGTTGATTATATCGAGATCGGACCCATTCTGCTTCGTCCAGTTTCACATCCATCAGTACCCGTAAAGAGGGTAGTTCAACTTCAACAGGTAGGATAGCTTCTATACCATACACAAGCTGATAGGATGTTGCCCCAGTAGATGTTCTGATAGAGGTTCGATACCCATGTAAGGCAAATGGTAGCATTTCATACCAGTCTATGTAGGTGACTACCATCTTTTGCACAATCTTCTTAATATTCTTGTTAGCTGCCTCAACAGCGCCATTCATCTTTGGCCTGTATGGAGAAGAATTGTGGTGTCGAATTTTGAAGTCTCGACAAAGTTATGCCATCATCTTGTTGTTCAAATTGGAACCATTATCAGTAATGATTCGCTCGGGAACTCCATATCGATAAATGATATCCCTTTTCAGAAATCGAGCTACCACTTGTCTGGTGACATTTACATACGAAGCTGCTTCAACCCATTTGGTGAAGTAATCAATGGCTACCAGGATGAATATGTGACCATTTGAAGCAGTTGGTTCAATTTTTACAGTCATATCAATGCCCCACATGGCGAAGGGCCAAGGTGAAGACATTACATTCAAAGGATTCAGAGGCACATGCACTTTATCCGCGTAGATCTGGCATTTGTGGCATTTTCTGGCATAGGCACAATAGTCTCCATCCATTGTGATCCAGTAGTAACCCGATCTTAATAACTTCTTTGCCGTTGCATGTCCTCCGACATGGGTACCGAAAGAACCTTCATGTACTTCATGCATTAGCAGGTCTTCTTCCTTCTTGTCAACACATATGAGCAAGACCAGGTCGAAATTTCGCTTGTACAAAGAGCCATCAGCATTGAGGAAGAAACTGTCGGCTAACCTTATTAATGTCTTCGTATCATTTGACGATGCCCCTGGTGGGTATGTCTGAGTTTCCAAGAAGCATTTGATGTCATGGAACCAAGGCTTGTTGTCAGTAACAGTGTCCATAAAGAATACATATGTTTGTCTGTCTAGTTTGGATACCAAAATCCGAGGTACATAATTGGCAGTCCGTACATTGATCATGGATGAAATGGTAGCCAAAGCATCTACAAACCTATTTTCATCTCGAGGGATGTATTCAAGCTTAACTGTTGTGAAGAAGGTCAACAATCTCCTCGTATAGTCACGGTAGGGAATCAGATGCTCCTGATGAGTGTACCACTTGCCGTTGGTCTGGTTGATTACCAAAGCTGAATCTCTGAATACATTCAAGGTTTTGATCCTGAGGTCAATGGCTTCCTCAAGACCCATGATACAAGCTTCGTATTCGGCTTCGTTGTTAGTACAGGAAAAGGTGAGCCTAGATGAGAAAGGCATATGAACCCCTTTAGGTGTAATAAGCATTGCACCAACCCCACGGCCGTTGCAATTAACTGCCTCGTCAAACATCATAGTCCATGCTTCTTCTGGGTCAGGCCCTTCAGTGTGAACAAGCTCTTCATAATCTTTTGCTTTCAAGAACATGGTGTCTTCATCAGTGAAGTCAAATCTCATAGGCTGGTAATCATCAATGGGTTGCTCATCCAGATAGTCAGACAATACACTTCCCTTGATGGCTTTTTGAGAGGTGTACTGAATGTCATACTCTGTTAGAATCATTTCCCAACTTGCAACCCTTCCGATAAGTGTTGGCTTCTAGAATATGTACTTGACTGGATCTATCTTTGAGATCAATAAGGTAGTATGAGTCAACATATATTGTCTTAGTCGGCGAGCAGCCCACACTAAAGCCCATCAAGGATTCTCGACCAGTGAATAACGTTGTTCACAGTCGGTAAACGTTTTGCTTAGGAAGTATATTGCATACTCGTTTCGACCAGACTCGTCATGCTGGCCCAACACACACCTCATTGATTCATCTAATACTGTCAGATACATGATTAGAGAACTTCTTTCAACTGGAGGCATGAGAATTGGAGGTTCTTGCAAATATTCTTTGATCTTGTCAAAAGCTCTCTGACAGTTATCGTTCCACCTGACTGTTTGCTCTTTCCTTAACAGCTTGAACAATGGTTTGCAAGTTGCAGTGAGATAAGATATGAACCTTGAAATTTAGTTCAATCTACCCAAGAACCCTCAAACTTCTTTCTCGGTCTTAGGTGCAGGTATTTCCTGAATATCTTTGACTTTGTCGGGATCAACCTCAATTCCTTTTCCGCTTACAATAAAACCCAGCAATTTACCAGAACATACCCCAAATGTGCATTTGTTGGGTTTAACCTTAGCTGATACTTTCTCAGACGCTTGAACAGCTTCAATAGATTCACCAAATGATCTTCCTCCGTAAGGGACTTGGCAATCATATCATCCACATAGCACTCAATTTCTTTATATATCATGTCGTAGAATAATGTTACCATAGCCCATTGTAAACACCCCAAATTTTCCCTCACTATTTCACACCATGGCTCGTGATCTTTCATTTTTGCATAAGCATAAGCATACCATCTCATTTTGCATTTTTGTTTCACTGCATTAGTTCAAGTTCATCTGCATCTAGGGTTTGTGATTTGAGTAATCCAAGGATCCATCTGAGCCACTCCAAAGGTCTCCAATCATTCCAAGAGGGTCCATGTGTGTTCAATCATCATATTATATCCCTCAAAGTTCAAGGAAGTCAAGAAATCACAAGAACTTGGAAAGCATGGAAGCAGAGCTAGGGTTTCACTACACAGATGACCTGAAATTAGGGTTTTGATTTCAAAGGCCATAACTCCAAATTTTTTGGTCATTCTTGTTCCTAATAGTCTCAATATGTTATAAGGATCATATGTACCAAGTTTGATGAAGAAATTCATTGTGGAAGTCATCTGTTCACTGGATAACTTCTTGAGCAAGTCAGAGCAAAATCAGGGCATCTGAGGCCCCCAACATTGGAACCAAAGTGGATTTTTCATCAAATTGAAGTTATATGATCTTTATTTGATCATTGAAGTGTTTGGAAGTTCACAAAATTGAAGAAATTTGAGTTAAACCAAAAGTTGCCAAAAATGGAAATGACTTGTAATGGAAACTTTCCGTTTTGGGAAAGTTTTTCAACCTCCTCTTTCTCAACCAAAAATGCTTCAAATGAAAAATTATTGGTCATGAAAGTTGTAGATTGGATCATTCCCTTTTCAAAAGTACAAGAAAAAGTTCTAATTAATTATGGAACTCAAGTTATGGCCTTGCAAAGTTGGCAAAAATCCTATAATTTTCACTTTCACACCAAAGAGGATTTTTTGCAATTTCACAAACCAAGTCATTTTGTGACCTCTAATCACTATCTAAGCGTCATACAAACATAATACAATGCATTGTGACCAAAATTTCCCAAAGAATCATTCCATTTTATGCCTTGAACTTCAAGTAATTCAAAAGGGGTCAAAGTTCTTCAAATTTGCAAAAGGGGATGAATCTTCTCATACACTTGCTGCATCACCCCAAATAATTTTCCATGGCTCTCCTTGATCAATGCTAAACCAGGACATGCCCTAAAACAGCTGAAACATGAGCCCATACCTCAAGTACACAATTTGTTTACTTTTTGCAAGAGAGCCCATACCAATCAGCTGCAGCCACAACCACTCTCTGGCCAATAGGGTTATGTTATGTGGACCAAAAGCAAGCCAATGCATAACACACACAAGCCTGAATCAGTTTATTCACCAAGTTTCACAAAAATCACCTTCAAGCAAAAACTTTCAAAACTCTCTGTCTAGCAACTCAAACACCAAACAAACTTCACCAATCAACTCATCGTCACCATTAGAGCATTTCCCAACCATTACCAAGCCCTAAAATCCAGCCAAACACAAACACGATTTCAGGCCAGTTGGAGTGTAACCTCTCATTCCAGCCATTCTAAACTCCATCAAAGCATTCCAACATCATCAGGAGGTCAAGTGAGGTGGATTTGCACAAGAGAAGCGGTCTGAAAGCTCCAAAAGTGAAAGCTCCAGCTCAGGTATCCATCTTCAAACTTTTTTCCAGAAGCATGATTTTAAGTTTCTAAATTGTTCTACATGTTATGCTGATCACTGTGATATAATTTGTTTTGAAAATGAGTGGAAAATAAGCTTGTATTTGACTTCTGAAACTTTGCCCGTGAAACATGTTCTTGTTTGATTCTCATGATTGATGCAAAATAAATTAGTTTTGAGGGTGGATTCGTGTTTAGGGTGAGGTAGGGATTTGATCTTGAGCTTTAGAGCTCCTAAAATGACCTAGGGAGAGAGTTTGAGAAACTACCCTGTCGGAGAAGACGACCGGAGCACTGTTCCGGCCTTCTGTGTTGGATTAGGGCTAATCTCAGGTGATTAGCTGAGTTTGAATCCGGAGCGTAGGATCTGAGTTTTGCGCGTGTGTGGAGGGCTGAGATCATTTCACTTAACCCTAATCCTTTTAATTTATTTAATTAATTAGAATTAGGCCAGATTGAATCTGGACCTTTAGATTGCGCGTTGGTCAACACATCCCCCCTCCCCCCAGTTTGAATCTGATCCCTTGGATTGTCATACTTTCCCTTTAATTCATTTTATTTTCATTTTTTATCCATTTATTTTGTGCATTTTATTTAAAATACTTAGAAAAATCCCAAAAATGTTTCCTTCTGCATTTTAATTTCAAATATTTTTCTCCACCCAAAAAAATTTTATTTTTATTTTTTGCATTAAAAAATAATTTTAAAATATTTAAATGGTTATTTTAATTAATTAATGGAAATTAATTAATTAAAAATACATTTAGGTTTCTAAAATTCCAAAAAAAATTCACATTGCATATTAAGACATTTAGAAACATTGTCAAACCATTCATACAAATTTATTTTTGGTTTTGATCCAACTTTGACATTTTTCATGAATTTAGGGTTCATAAAATTCCCTTTTTAGAACCCTAACTTTGAAAATTCTTTTCTGCCTAACCATGAAGGGTTTGACAATGATTCTTTTTGCATTGTTTTCCATATAGTATGTAGTTCCTAGGGTATTTTTGCCATGAATTTATCTTTTATTTTCAAATTGATTTGCATATTTCTTCTTAAGGTACCCAAAAACCCTAGTTAACTTAGAAAAATCACAACTTTCTTTAGGTTAAGAGTTAGACCTTCTCCTTTGGGGTGTGACCTAATATGGGGTTAGGATTCCTTTGAGTTCATTTGCAAATTTTTATCATGTGATTTGCTTCGATTTTTGTCATTTGCATCTCATCCTTTCATATAACCCTAATCTTGCATCCACACTTGCATCTTACATTGCATTGCATGAACATGTGAACTTGCCATGACATTCTAAGCACTTGTATGCCATCTTAGACATCTTAAGACATTGCTTGAACATTGCTTGGTCATTTATTCATACATTTGCTATGCTTTGCATCCATTTCATTTCATAAACATCCATGTGTTTTCATGCTTCCTACATGCTTCATTTGTATTCTATCTATTGTATGAACATTCATAGCACTTGGTATGCCTTTGCATCATCTCATAGCATCATTTGCATCATATGTTTGCTTCTGGTTTTGTTTTTTTACCTTTGCATATGTTTCATTTTCATTTCATTTCTTTCCTTATGCTAACCCTTTCAGGTGTTAAGTAATTTGAGAAATGAATTTGCCTTCACTTCTCACTTCTCTTCTCATTATTCATATGCATCATTTCTGCACTTTTATTTTCTTTAGATTGAGCTTGCTCATTCATGTTCATTCACTTTCTTTCCCCAAGTTACTTATCTTCTTCAGTGAAGTAAGTAACTTGTTTCTTCTGCTTCTCCTCCTCTCATCTGCTTCTTCCATTGGTGGCTTCTTTGAAGATCTTTCTCAAGCTTTACAAACCATAGGAACATCCAAGCATGATAATAATCAGGGTTGTGATTAGTCCCCCTTTAGCTTTTACCTTTGTGTCTTCTTTGTGTCTCTCTTCTCATCTCATCATTAGAGACTAAACCTTTAAGGCTTTAAGACTTTGCGATTAGGGTTATGCATGCATCCTTCTCTTAGGATGGAGTGTATAACTTTAATCCTAAGTGTTAAACCCTTAATTTGTTTAAACCTCTTATTCAATCCATCTTAATAATCACTAAGACATTAACTTGTAACTTGGGCCTTGCATTAGGGTTCTAATTCTTCCTTTATTGGTTAAGAAGGACTAACCCTAGTGTTAATGGACAAGTCCCTCTCAAGTTTTCTTACAAACCATAAAATTCACTTCTTAATCTTACCCTTAATTAAAATCCACTTTAATAAAGGTTTGTTTTGTCATGAGGTTAACCCCTAATCATGGATTAATTTGAGGTATCTTCCTCAACTTAAGTGTGCTCATCTATTATCCTTCTATTAGGATGGTGTAATGAGTTCACTAATCCTTGATTATGGCTTAAACTCATTACTTAACACTAAACAAAAACTCAAAAACACCTAAATAATCACAAGTAGGTTAATGATCTTAATCCTATATCATCATGGTAATTAAGTTGAGATGTTTATCTCATACTTAAGGTATTCTCATTATCCCTAATCAAAGGGAGGATATGATGAGCTTACTAACCCTTGGTTTAGGCTTAAGCTCATTAACTTATGACAAACACAAAAAACCATAAAAGATTGAAAACATAAAAACAAACAATAATCGTCTCCTTCGGGATTCTTTTCTCATCATCCTCATTCACAAACGAGAACTCGCTTCTTTCGTCTAATACAAGACAGTTAGCACTTGAGCCAGACAAGTCACACACTTCAGCATAGACAAGCATGTAGTTCATCATTGCAGCATTCTTTGTCTCTGTCTCTTTCCCCCCTCTTCCAGCATTCTTTTTTAAGCCTCATTCCTGAGCACCTCACTTCACTTTCTTGCACTGACACTTGTACATTCTTTTCTAGCTTTTGCACACAGATAGCACAGACACTACCCCTTTAAACACAATCTTTTAAGCGTGGATCCCGTCAAGTACGACGGACAATCTAGGTGCTAATACCTTCCCAGGTTGTAACCAACCCCTTTTCTCAGTATCTCTGGTTCGCAACCGTCTTATCCATCTTCTCCTAGGTTTATGCAGCATTACCTTTCCTTCGGGATAAAAATGCCTAGCTGGCGACTCTTTTCACTTCACCTTCATTCCTCCTTTCACCGACCGTTCGCGCTTGTACCGGGATGCAAATCTTCGGGAGCGACAGCTTGGCAACTCTGCTGGGGAACCTTATATTGCAACCAGGGCTTCCGGTTCTTTTTGTGGGTTCCTCCTAGCGCTTGTTTGATTTGTGTTTACGGGGGTGTTATGTGCTACTTGTGCTTATTTATTGCTTTATTTTATTACTTTCTGTACAACTTTATTTATTACTTTCATTTACAGTTTTATGCATTTCATACTGTCATTATCATGTGTTGGATCTGTTGTTTCTTTGGTGGGTGGGGATCATTGAGTGATTAAGGTCCTATACCTGGGACCTGAGTGACACATAGGCTAGAGTGGCTTCATATTCTTTCCCATTCCATTTCGGTCTGGAGCGGGAATATGAAACACGGTTCAGACATGGGTTTCTTCTTGAGAACTCTGTGCTACGGATTTCCTGTAGTACTAGGGCTATCTGGGAAGCCTGCTAAGTCTGGATGAGCTTTTTATGACCTTTAGCATCTGAGGTGAATTAGAGGAGGATCTTTTATGGCTATTGTAAACACTGTACCTCCGGGTTAGAAGTGTTTACACTTCTCATAACTGATCCAAGTATGAGGATCCTTGTTCTAGAACATTACATGTGAGGAGGTTGGGATGTTTGCAGGTTTTGTAGGAACCCTTAGCCTCATCATACCCTGTTACTAGATTTGTTAAGGTTGTATTATTTGGACAGTTCTTGTGATTACCCTGGACTTGTGACTCTTTATTTGAGTCCCTCACCTGGTTGCTGGATTTCTAAACCTCCATCCGGACCTATGAGCATACATGGACTTTTACCAAGACAGATAAACAGATCCAACACTTGATCACAAACCCTTTGCATATCATTTTGCATACATCATTTTTGCTTCATCTAACATTTTCTTATTTGTTTTACAGGGTATCCACCTTATTACCTTTGGTTTGGTTTTGACCCCTTCTGCTACTCAGACTTCTTCAGTCATCTTCTCCAGCATCTGCATCAGTGTTTCTTCTCCAGCACCTTCATCAGCTTGTCAGTGATTCTTCTCCAGCTCCAGCATCTCATTTAGTGAACTTCATCAGCAGTTGCTCTCAGCTTCTTCACCAGCATCCATTATCAGCATGGACACTTCAAGAAAGAGCAACATCACTTACCACTTCTTTGAGCCCACCCTTATTGGCATCAGGCAGATCCAGTCCCTCATTACTCCTGATCATGTCCCACTGTTCAGAGAGCATTATGGAGGCATATTGGACATGGTCATGGATCTAGATGCATCTCAAAGGAGTATGATCCATACTTGCTTGCAGTTTTATGATCCTCCACTCAGATGTTTCACTTTTCCTGATTTCTAGTTGGGACCTTTGTTAGAAGAATTTACCATGTTATTAGGTGTTCCTATCAAGAGAGGGATTCCTTTCAACCCTGAGATGGTTGCTCCCAGAAATGAATACATAGCCAGGGCATTGCATTTAGATCCTGCCCTCATTGATCAGAACATGACAACCAAGGCTGGGGTTCCAGGCCTCCACCTAGACTTCTTGATCTCCCAGGCCACCCTGCAGGCTGCAATAGGGGAATGGAAGGTTGTCTGTGCACTTCTAGCCCTCAGTATATATGGGGTTATCTTGTTTGCAGATGAGCCAAAGTTTGTGAGCAAGAATGCCATTCACCTGTTCTTATTGAGGAATCCAGTTCCTACCTTGCTGGGAGACTTCTACTACTCAGTACATCAGAGGAATGAGAAGCAAAGAGGAAGACTAGTCAGATGCTGTGCTCCTCTCTATTACTCTTGGCTGCTAAGACATTTGCCAAAGTCAGACACCTTCCTGAACCCCCATCAGTAAAAGAACTGAGCTAAGAGGTTTATTGCTTTGACATCAGAAGATATCAGATGGTGCACTCAGAGCACCAAGGGCAAGGACATCATTACCAGCTGTGGATAATATCCTAATGTGCCTTTGTTAGGAGTGAAAGGTTGCATCAACTACAACCCTTTACTCTTCAAGAGACAATAAGGGGTATGCTTTGGTTCACCCTCCAAGAGGGCAAGATTTGGCTGAGACCCTCTACTGTGAAATCCAGTCCAACTCTGCTGTTGTTAGGTAAGCTGCCTGGGCTTGGGACAACATCCAGACTAAAGGGACAGCCATCCTTCGCAGGTGCAACAACATTGCTTCAGCATAGTATTCTGATTGGTCTCGTACCAGAGCTCAGATCACCCGGATGCCATTTACTTTAGAAGATACACCTGGACCTTCTACAGTACAATCTACAGCTACTGTCAGTTTGGAAGAGTTTGAAAAACTGAAGGAAAGGAATACTTAGCTATCTGAAGCCTTAAAGAAGACTCTATGGGAGAGAAATGACAGTCGTCTAGATAATGAGAGATTGGAAAGGCTCAGATTTGAGCATTTGACCAAGATTGAGAAGACGGATGACTACATCAGGAAGGCAAGAGCAGGGGAATTAGTATTGAAGAATGCTTGCAAGGAAGCAAAGACTCAGAATGCTAGGGTAGAGCATTATAAAGAGGAGAGCCAGGCTAGGTGGATCAGGATCACTGAAGCCCGTGCACAGGAAGATCAGAGAACTCGAGCTAAGATAGAGCAACTGGAGGCTAGTGAGAAGAAGCATCAGGAGGCATTATTAGCAGCTCAGAGGGAGATGTCTGAATTGAAACTCCGGGCGGGGTTGAAGAGGTCAAAGGATCAGGATAAGCATAAGAAGTTAACCAGTGCCATTGCTACCAGGAACCTCCTCATCAGGACTATCACAGAGCACCCAGTAGGTCTAGTGACTGAGGCCCTCCTGAAGGAAGTCAGAGAGGATGACTTTGGATTAGATGTTTGACTCTGTTGCTTGTACTTTTCTTTTGTTGTACTTTTCTTTTGTTGTTGTATTTTGACCCACCATGGGGATGTATTGTAATCGAACTATGTATTTTCACTCTTTGTAATATATGTGGTTTATGTTATTTCTGGAGGGCTTTATCTATCTCTACAACATCATCAACATTTCCTCGAGGTCTGGAAAGGTCAAAACCAAAGAACCAAATCGGATACCCTTGGAAGACAAATAGGCATCTTGCATTGCATACTAACATTTTCTTTGATTTGTAGGTTTTTGTTTTATTGTTGTTTCTCACTTTGTTGTGGTTTTAGGAAACATTGCTCGCAGAAGAGTGTTCCCTGTCAACAGAATACACCGGTACCCAACAAGAAACAACCTTCCGGGACTCCAAATGGATCAAGTTCAGCAAGACTTGAATGAAGTAAGGGCCCAGATGGCCAATGAGAGGGTTGAGATGAGAAATCAGATGACCCAATTCATGACTGTGATGACTAGTTTAGCTCAAAGCCAGGAAAGACTAAGGGAGTTGGTTGAAAGGCAGACTCTTGAAGAACACCATCCAGGTACAGGAGGTACCAGTAACAACGATCACGTGCAACCTCGCACTGATCCACCAGATTTTGGGCCTCATCTAAACCCAGAAATCAATGCCATAAGGAATACTCAGGGTAACACTGCTGGAGGAAGGGTCTTGCAAGAGGATCCTCAAGAAGAGCAGTTTACAGTTGTTGGGGCTGGAGACGAGGTTTACGACCGTAGGCTGGATGAGATTGTAGAGAAACTAAGATCTCTCGAATCCCAAAACTCCCTAGGTTTTGATGTCATGGACATGGGACTAGTGGAAGGGGTGAGAATTCCTCACAAGTTCAAACCCCCGTGTTTTGAAAGGTATAATGGCACATCCTGCCCACGCACCCACCTTCAATCATTCTTGGGAAGGTTAAAAGCATACACCATGGACGGAAAGCTGTGGATGTTTTACTTCGAGGATAGTCTGACAGGGGCATCCTGAGAATGGTATTCCCATTTGACTAAAGCCACAGTGAGAAACTGGAAAGACTTGGATGAAGCTTTTATCCGTCAGTATCAATATAACTTGGACATGGCCCCAAACAGGACCCTTCTAATGGGAATGTCTCAATCTTCCCATGAAAGCTTCAGAGAATATGCCCAAAGGTGGAGGCAACTTGCTGCTACAGTTCAACCCCCCATGTCTGAAAAGGAAATGGCATACATGTTCATGAATACTCTCCAAGGAACCTACATTGACAGATTGGCTGCATTTTCTTCTACCAGCTTTGCAGATGTGGTGATAGCTTGGGAAAGGATAGAGAGCCTATTAAAGATGGGAAAGATCTCCGATAACGGTGCCAATTCAAGCAGTACTAGAAAACCATTTACTGGGCCCCGTAGATCCGGTGAGACAAACTTTGTTCACGTGGGAAGAGGGAGACCCTAATACTTGCCCAGAACAGTTGTTGTTGTTACTATCCTGGCTCCACCTCCTCAGTATACTCAACAACCACAACAGTTTCCGCAACAACAACAGTTTATGCAACAGAGATCTTATAACAACAATAACAACAATCAGCAACAACGCCCATTTCAACAGCGGCCATCTCAGGTCAACCGGGTAATTGACCCCATTCCAATGCCATATGCTACACTGTTGCCACAACTCCTAAAGCTCAATCTTGTTGAGTTAAGGACATTAGCTCCACCTGATCCTCAAAACCTTCCATGGAACTACGATGTCAATGCTAGGTGTGCTTTTCACTCTAACGCACCTGGTCATTCTACGGAAAAATGCAGAACTCTGCATATGAAGGTTCAGGATCTGGTAGATTCAAAAGCCCTGAACTTTGCACATCCTCCTAATGTAATGAAAAATCCTATGCCAAGCCACAGTGGGCCAAGGATTAATGCTATAGAGGAAGGCTCACCCATGAGTTTAATAGAAGACATTGCATGTATTCAAACACCTCTGGTAGAGGTTAAAGCCCAGCTTTTAAAGTACCAAGTGTTCCCAGGTTGTGAAGCCTGTTGTGAATCATGCAAACTTTCTGAGAATGGGTGTGCTAGCTTGAGGAGTGGAATTAATGGCTTGATCAAAGAAGGAATTCTACAAATTACAACCACAGCCTCTACAACACCAACAACTCTTTTATCAACAACAAGCGATTCTTCTACAAACACAACAACCATATTTCCTACTGTTTCTTCTGCAACTTCAGCAACCATCAATAATGATGTTTCCACTGTCACAATTTTTTATGACCCGACAACGGTCCCGAATTCCAACAACTTTCAACAGTCTCAACAAAGCTTCAATTCACCTCCACCAACATCCACCAGAGGTCCTGTTACTATTTTCTATGATCCACAGACTATTACAGTCCCAACATCCACTACAGTAAGCCCAATCACCATCACGGTGCCCGGGCCAATCCCATATGATAAAGACAGTGCTATACCATGGCATTATGGTGTTGATCTGTACTGCAACGGAGAGAAAGTCCTTCTTGATTCTCCAGTTCTCACTCCCCAAGTTGACAATGTTGGGGGAGGCGGAGGCTTCACCCGAAGCAGACGTCTCTTCACATCACAAGTCCCTAGAACCTACACTGAGGAAGAGGTTGTTGCCAAAGCCAAGGGGAAGAGTGTGATACCGGAAGAATCTGCACCCAAAGCAACTCATAAATCATCCTTCAATCAATATGTGGATGAGTTTATGAGAATTATTAAAAGAAGTGACTATAAAGTTGTGGACCAGCTCCACCAGACTCCTTCAAAGATCTCTATACTATCTCTGCTATTGTGTTCCGAAGCCCATCGGAATGCACTACTCAAAGTTATGCACGCTGCCTACATTCTAGAAGAGATCACTGTGAATCAACTAGAAACAGTGGTATCAAATGTCAATACTAGCCATGGGCTAGGTTTCACTGATGCTGATTTAACAACAGAAGGACGTCTCCACAACAAAGCCTTGCACATAACCCTGGAGTGTAAGGGAGATGTACTATCTCATGTTCTTGTAGACATTGGGTCCTCACTCAATGTCTTACCCAAGAAAGCCCTTGTCAAGCTCGAATATGATGGAATAGCTCTCCGGCCAAGTGATCTTGTGATCAGGGCTTTTGATGGCTCCAAGAGGTATGTTCTTGGAGAGGTGGAGTTGCCAGTGATAATCGGTCCATAAGTCTTTAAGACCACTTTCTATGTGATGGACATACAACCTGCTTACAGTTGTTTGTTAGGTCGACCTTGGATTCACGCCGCAGGCGCAGTAACGTCGACCCTTCACCAGAAATTGAAATATGAGTGGGAAGAACAGATTATCACCATCTGTGGTGAGGAGGACATATTTGTTAGCCATTTGGCTACTTACAAATATATTGAGATGGATGGTGAAATCCATGAGACAATGAGCCAAGGGTTCAAGGCCCTGAATGTCAATGAGGCGACTGAAGTATTTGCTGCATCCCAGGAAGACATGATGGGTACTTCAATTGTCTCCTATCAGCAAGCCCGGAAGGTTGTTTAAGACGGTAATGCCCAAGGCTGGGGCAAGCTGCTGCCAGTGGAGAAAAAGGAAGATAGGTTCGGTTTGGGTTACAGACGATTCCGACAAGATCAATCAGAGGCTGCCAAAGAGCCCAAGTTCATCAGTGGGGGGATGCTCACCCCAGATACTGTTAACAACCTGGAAGACAAGGCGGAAAGCGACCGCAACCTGGACAACTGGATACGTCCAAGGATCCCGGGGAACCAAGTCCTTAACTGGTCTTCCCAGGACAGGCATAAGAAGCTGACCACTGCCATTACCACCAGGAACCTCCTCATTAGGACCATTACAGAGCACCCAACAGGTCCAGTGACTGAGGCACTCCTGAAGGAGGTCAGAGAGGATGAGTTTGGACTGGATGTCTGATCCTTTGCTTGTTGTTTATTTCCATTTGATGTACTTTTCTTTTTGTTGTATTTTGACCCTCCATGGGCATATGTTGTAAAGCAGACTGTGTATTGTTCATCATTTGTAATATATTTCAGTTTGTTTCCATTTGGGCTTTTCTCTCAACATCACGCTTCTTCCTCGAGGTCTGGAAAGTTCAAAACCAAGAACCAAACCGGATACCTTGGAAAACAAATAAGCATACTGCATTGCATGCTAACCTTTTGTTTTGTTTTGTAGGTTTTGTTATTATATTTGTTTCTAACTTTGTTGTGATCTCAGGAAACATTGCTCGTCGCCGAGTGTTCCCTGTCAACCGCACGCACCGGTACCCTACTCGCAACAACCTTCCCGGTATTCAAATGGAACAAGTACAGCAGGATCTGACTGAGGTCAGAAATCAGATGGCTAATGAAAGAATGGAGATGAGAAATCAAATGACTCAATTCATGGCTGTGATGACTGGCTTGGCCCAGAGTCAAGAAAGGTTAAGGGAACTGGTGGAAAGACAAACTCCCGAGGAACCTCATCTTGGGACAGGAGGGACTAGTAACAATGAGCGGGGCTAGCCTCGTATTGACCCACCAGTATTTGGACCTCATCTGGATCCAGAAGCTAACATCCCGAGGAATGTACAATGTAATACTGCTGGAGGGAGAATCTTGCAAGAGGATCCCCAAGAAGAACAGTTTACTGTTATGGGAGCTGGAGATGAAGTCTATGATAGGAGATTGGATGAAATTGCTGAGAAGTTGAGATCTTTGGAGTCTCAGAATTCCCCGGGCTTAGATGTGATGGATATGGGACTAGTGGATGGGGTGAGAATTCCCCACAAATTCAAACCCCCGTGCTTTTAGAAATACAATGGAACCTCTTATCCGCGTACTCACCTGCAATCTTTCTTGGGAAGACTTAAAGCTTATACTATGGATGAAAAGCTGTGGATGTTCTACTTTGAAGACAGTCTGATTGGGGCTTCAAGAGAGTGGTATTCACATTTGACCAGAGCTACTATCAGATGCTGGAAAGACTTAGCTGAAGCTTTAATCCGTCAATATCAATACAACCTGGACATGGCTCCCAACAGAACCCACCTAATGGGAATGTCCCAGTCTTCCAGAGAAAGCTTCCGAGAGTATGCCCAAAGGTGGAGACAGCTTGCTGCTGCTGTCCAACCACCCATGTCAGAAAGAGAAATGGCTAACATGTTCATGAATACTTTGCAAGGGACCTATATTGATAGATTGGCTGCCTTCTCCTCTACCAGTTTTGCAGATGTGGTTATAGCTGGTGAAAGGATTGAAAGCCTCTTAAAGATGGGCAAAATTTCCGACAGTGGTGCAAGTTCATCTAGCAATCCCAGAAAGCCTTTTGTGGGACCCCGAAGGGCCGGTGAGACCAATTCCCTTCATGCAAGCAGGGGCAGACCTCAGTATGCTCACCGGTCAATAGCAGCTATCACCATCCCAGCTCCAATTCCTTAACAACCAGTGTATCCTCAACAGCAACAACCACAATATCAACAACAAGTTCAGTATCCGCAACAGAGAACCTACAACAACAACAACCAACAACACCGTCCTTTCTAACAAAGACCATCACAGGCAAACAGGGTGATTGACCTAATCCCAATGTCGTATGCTGCACTTTTGCCACAGCTCCTGAAGCTCAACCTGGTTGAGTTAAGGACATTGGCACCTCCAGATCCTTCCAACATGCCAAAGAACTATGACGCCAATGCCAGGTGTGCATTCCACTCAAATGCACCGGGGCATAACACTGAAAAATGTAGGGCCCTACAAATGAAAGTCCAAGACCTGGTGGACACAAAAGCTCTCAACTTTGCACCTCCTCCGAATGTCACAAGGAATCCAATTCCTAGTCACAACGGGCCTAGGATTAATGCCATTGAGGAAGGCAAACCATCCATCTTAATCACCAGTGTTGCACAAATTCGAACACCTTTGGTTGAAATTAAAGCTCATCTTTTAGAATGCCAAGTGTTCCCCGGGTGTGAGCTCGGCTGTGGGTATTGCAACATTACAGTCAATGGATGCGAAAGATTGAGAAGCGGCATAGATGGTCTTATTAAGGATGGTATCCTTCAGATTACAACAACGGCGCCTACAAATCCAACAATTCCTTCAACGACAATCCCAGATACTCCTACAACGTCAGCAACCATTGTTCCAACGGATTCTACTACAACTCCAACAACTGCTCAGTCAATCACTTCAGCGAATACAAGTTCAGTCACCATTCCTGCTACAACTTCAACACTCATCCAATCAATAGAATCTTCTACAACGCCAGCAATAATTAATGAAGATGTTTCAACAGTTACAATCTACTATGACCCATCAAATGTTCCTCCCAGCAGAAATTTCCAACAACAAACCGTGGCACCTCCTGCCAGATCACCAGTCACAATTTACTATGATCCGCACACCATTACAGTACCCTCCTCTGCAGCAATCAGTCCGGTCACTATACGGTGCCTGGACCGGTTCCTTATGAAAGCAGTAATGCCATACCTTGGCATTATGGCTCTGATCTCTACTGCAACGGGGAGAAAATCACTCTAGATTCATCAACCTCTTCACCACAAGTTGATAATTTTGGGGGAGGCGGAGGCTTCACCAGAAGCGGACGCCTTTTTGCCTCACAAACACAAAGACCTAATGTTGAAGTAGAAGTTGCTGCCAAGGCAAAAGGAAAGAGTGTGGTATCTGAAGAGCAAACTGCCAAAGAGACTCAGAGGACATCTTTTGAACAAGATGTAGACGAGTTCATGAGAATCATAAAAAGGAGTGATTACAAGGTGGTAGACCAGCTTCACCAAACACCCTCCAAAATCTCAATATTATCACTGTTGATGTGTTCCGAAGCTCACAGGAACGCATTGTTGAACGTCCTGCATGCAACATACGTGCCGGAGGAGATTACTGTTAATCAGCTAGTAACTGTGGTTGCAAATGTCAACACCAGTCATGGAATGGGCTTTCCCAATACTGACTTAACAACAGAGGGACGCAATCATAACAAGGCTTTGCATATCACCTTGGAATGCAAGGGTGTTGTTCTGTCTCATGTACTGGTGGACACTGGGTCATCACTCAATGTTCTACCAAAGAAAGCCTTAGTGAAGCTGGAGTATGATGGCTTGGCATTGCGTCCAAGTAATTTGGTGGTGAGAGCATTTGATGGCTCTAAAAGATCAGTGCTTGGGGAGAATTATCTGCCTGTGTTGATTGGCCAGCAGACCTTCAAAACTACCTTCTTTGTGATGGACATACAGCCGGCCTATAGCTGTCTGTTGGGTAGACCCTGAATCCACTCCGCCGGCGCTGTTACGTCTACCCTTCACCAGAAGTTAAAATTCGAGTGGGAGGGCCAAAACATCACCATCTGTGGGGAGGAGGACATCTTTGTTAGCCAGCTGGCTACGTATAAATACATAGAAATGGATGGGGAGATCCATGAAACTATGAGCCAAGGGTTTGAGGCCCTCAACATTCATGAAGCATCTGCTGTACTGGGAACTTCCATCACATCATATCAGCAAGCCCGAAAGGTTGTTGAGGAAGGTACCTCCCAAGGCTGGGGCAAGCTCCTGCCCGTGGAAAAGAAAGAAGACCGATTTGGGTTGGGTTACATACCAACTCAACAAGATCAATCAGAGGCTGCAACGAAGCCCAAGTTTATTAGTGGGGGGATGCTCACCCCGGATGTTGTGAATAGCTTGGAAGATGAGTCAGAAGGCGAGCGCAACCTGGAAAGCTGGATACGTCCAAGGATCCCGGGGAACCATGTCTCAAACTGGTCTTCCCAGGAAATTATAAGAGTTACTCCTGCAGAGTAATTATTATTTCCTGTATTTTAAAGCATGCATCAAGTCTTGCATCTTGCCCAAGATGTCAAGACTCATTTTGTAATCGGGTCATCTTGTATTTTGTGCAAAGATCAATTAATGAATATCAGGACATCTTTTGCAAATGAGTCTTTTCTTTTTCGCTCACTGTTTTTCATTTTTCACTTTTTGTACAAAAATAAAATGGCAATGTTTTTCAAAATAAATAACTTCATTTTCACTTTTTCTAAATAAGATAAAATTGATCACTAAAATGAACCAATCTAAACCCTTGCAGAGAGTGCCCTCCAGACTGCACTGACAACAACACTGCTATGACTCCGTATGACTTTGACAATCTGATTAATCAAGCTGATGAAGGGGTTGAAGAAGATTATGAGCTACCTGAAGAGCTGGTCAGGTTGTTAAGACAAGAGGAGAAGGTTATCACTCCTCATCAGGAGGAGGTCGAAACGTTAATCTTGGTACGGAAGAAGATGTGAAAAAAGTTAAGATCGGGGCCTGCCTGCAAGATTCAGTAAAAGAGCAACTGATCGACATGCTTCGGGAGTATGTGGATGTTTTTGCTTGGTCTTATCAGGATATGCCAGGGTTGGACACCGACATTGTTATGCATAAGCTGCCTCTGAAAGAAGATTGCCCACCAGTAAAACAGAAGTTGTGCCGTACTCGCCCAGATATGGAAATGAAGATAAAAGAAGAGGTACAGAAAGAGTGGGACGCTGGTTTCCTTGCTGTGACTAGCTATACGCCGTGGGTGGCCAATATTGTACCTGTGCCTAAGAAGGAAGGCAAGGTGAAGATGTGTGTGGATTACCGGGATCTGAACAGAGCTAGCCCGAAAGATGACTTCCCTTTACCTCACATTGATGTATTGGTCGACAATACAACTCAATTCTCGGTGTTCTCCTTCGTGGATGGATTTTCAGGGTACAATCAGATCAAAATGTCACCTGAAGACATGGAGAAGACAACTTTCATCACACCCTGGGGCACGTTCTGTTATAAGGTGATGCCATTCGGACTGAAGAATGCTGGTGCAACTTATCAACGGGCTATGGTAACATTATTCCACGACATGATCCATAAAGAAATTGAATGTTATATGGATGACATGATTGCCAAGACCCTCACAGAAGAAGACCACCTGGTGAATCTGTTGAAGTTATTCCAGCGTCTGAGGAAGTACCAACTGAAGTTGAACCCCAACAAATGCACATTCGGGGTGCGTTCCGGTAAACTGCTGGGATTTATTGTAAGTGAAAAAGGGATTGAAGTTGACCCTGATAAAGTAAAAGCCATTCAAGAAATGCCTGCACCAAAGACTGAAAAAGAAGTTTGGGGGTTTCTAGGTAGATTGAAATACATTTCAAGGTTCATATCTCATCTTACAGCAACCTGTGAGCCTTTATTCAAGCTGTTAAGAAAAGAACAAACGGTTAGGTGGAACGAAGACTGCCAGAGGGCTTTTGACAAAATCAAGGAATACTTACAAGAGCCTCGAATCCTTATGCCTCCAGTTGAAGGAAGACCTCTAATCATGTACCTGACAGTATTGGAAGAGTCAATGGGGTGTGTGTTGGGCCAGCATGACGAGTCTGGTCGAAAAGAGTATGCAATATACTACCTAAGAAAAAAGTTTACCGACTGTGAGCAACGTTATTCACTGCTCGAGAAAACTTGTTGTGCTTTAGCGTGGGCTGCTCTCCGACTGAGACAGTATATGTTGACCCACACTACCTTGTTGATCTCAAAAATGGACCCAGTCAAGTACATCTTTGAGAAGCCAGCACTTACCGGACGGGTTGCAAGATGGAAAATGATCCTCACAGAATATGACATTCAGTACACATCCTAGAAAGCCATCAAAGGCAGTGTATTGTCTGATTATCTCGCCGAACAACCCATTGATGATTACCAGCCTATGAGATTCGACTTCCCTGATGAAGACATCATGTTCATAAAAGAAAAAGATCATGAAGATCCTATTCACACTGAAGGGCCTGACCCGGAAGAAGAGTGGACTATGATGTTTGATGGGGCTGTTAATATGAATGGTCGTGGTGTTGGCGCAATACTCATTACACCAAAGGGAGTTCACATGCCTTTCTCGGCAAAACTCACTTTTAACTGCACTAACAACGAAGTTGAATACGAGGCTTGTATCATGGGCCTTGAGGAAGCCATTGAACTCAGGATCAAAACTTTAACTGTGTTCGGGGATTCAGCTTTGGTGATCAATCAAACCAACTGCAAATGGTACACTCACCAGGATCATCTGATGCCCTACCGGGATTATACAAGGAGGTTATTGACTTTCTTCACAACAGTCAAACTTGAGTATATCCCTCGAGACTAAAATCAGTTTGCAGATGCTCTGGCTACCATTTCATCCATGATCAAAGTTCAAGCTGCCAACTTTGTGCCTCGGATATCAGTATCCAGACTTGACAGACCAGCATATGTATTCTCAGCAGATGTTGTTAAAGATGATAAGCCTTGGTTCCATGACATTAAGTGCTTCTTGGAGGACCAAACATACCAACCCGGGGCATCTTCCAATGATAAGAAGACTTTAAGAAGGCTAGCTGGTAGTTTCTTCCTGAATGTTGATGGTTCCCTGTATAAGAGAAACTTTGATATGGTACTCCTCAGATGTGTTGATAAGAAAGAAGCAGACTTGTTGATGCACGAGGTACACGAAGGGTCCTTTGGTACTCATGCTGGAGGGCATGCTATGGCTAAAACGTTGCTAAGATCAGGTTATTACTGGATCACAATGGATGCAGACTGTTGTGCGTATGCTAGAAAATGCCATAAATGTCAGATTTATGCGGATAAAGTACATGTGCCTCCCAACCCTTTGAATGTGATGTCTTCACCCTGGCCCTTTGCCATGTGGGGCATTGATATGATTGGCAAGATTGAACCGACTACTTCAAATGGCCACAGATTCATCCTGGTAGCCATTGACTATTTTACCAAGTGGGTCGAAGCAGCTTCATATGCAAATGTTACCAGGCAAGTGGTAGCCCGATTCCTAAAGAGAGACATCATCTGCCGGTATGGAGTACCCGAGAGAATCATTACTGATAATGGTTCTAACCTAAACAAAAAAATGATGGCAGAACTATGTCGGGACTTCAAAATCCAACACCACAACTCTTCTCCTTACAGGCCAAAGATGAATGGCGCTGTTGAGGCAGCTAACAAGAATATCAAGAAGATTGTGCAGAAGATGGTAGTTACCTATAAAGACTGGCATGAAATGCTACCATTTGCCTTGCATGGGTACCGTACGTCAATCAGAACATCCACTGGGGCAACACAGTATCAGCTTGTGTATGGTATGGAGGCAGTCCTACCTGTTGAAGTTGAATTACCCTCATTGCGGGTACTAATGGATGTTAAGTTGAACAAGGCAGAGTGGGTCCGATCCCAATACGAACAACTGAATATGATCGAAGAAAAGAGATTAGCTGCAATCTGTCATGGGCAGCTGTATCATAAGAGAATGAAGAAAGCCTTCGATCAGAAAGTCAGGCTTCGAGAATACCAAGTAGGAGATCTTGTGCTGAAAAGACTCCTCCCTCCTCATACAGACCACAGGGGCAAGTGGACTCCGAATTACGATGGCCCATTCATAGTAAAGAAAGTTTTCTCTGGTGGAGCACTGATGCTCAGTACTATGGATGGTGAAGACTTCCCGTCCCCCGTGAATTCAGATGCAGTTAAAAAATACTTCGCATAAAAAATGACCCGCTGGACATAAAAACAGAATGTAAGTCCAGGAAAAAATAGGGCATCCTGGCGAGTCAAAAAAAGAATAAAAGACTCGGGCAAAAATAAGGGAAAATAAATAAAAGATGTACACCCGCCGAGTTGAAAAGCCACATCGGACAACTCAGGCAAAAATGGGTATCCCGGTGGATTGAAAACCCGAAAAGGAGATCCACACAAAATAAGGGAATAAGCGAACAACTGCATTCTGAATTCATCTGTATCATTTACAACATGGTAAGCTTCGAAAGGTTCAAGCTCCGGTCAGAATCAACCTTCTTCAGAAAGCAAGATGAGAAGAACGTCAATGTCATACAAGTCATAGCAAAAGGGAAGCTCACTGAAGCGTCGTCAACATTGCCAGCATCTTTTTGTTTCTCAATTTTGTAAACGATCTCCTCATTTCAGGGGATCTGTTTCTTGGACTGTATCTTGCCAATTCAGGGCACCCAAATTAATAAAATCAGATTTTTTAGTCATATTCCGTATCGTGCATTTTATTTTTTTTATTCGCAAAAATGTCCGATGTCCTTAATATAATGATTGCATGAGTACAAATGCGTCTTTTCCAAAATAATTTACATGCTTACAGGTGATATATTCGCTCCAGGAGGGTCTAAATTCCTATGATGGAATCTAGTAAGGGATATCTCGGGATATTTGTACGTTTCTTTGTCTTTACAGGGTTTGCAGGAACTCAAATACCTCCTCCAAGCAGCATCAGGAATGCTTTCCCCCCAGCTGAGTTGCCAGTCATCATTCCTCCTCAGCCAAGTGTCAGGAAGGGAAGCATTTCCCCGCAGAGTCTCAGCCTCTATCCAGAAGAGAAATACCTGAGGATCTCACAACAAAGTGACGGAAGCTCCCGCAGACCCCAGCTGGGCTCCTCTTAACCAAGATAGGTTTATCGGAAATCTATTCCCCAAGCAGAGCATATGTCAGATCTACCAATGATCTCATTCCCCAGCTGGGACTTTTCTTTCAAAGCAGATCAGCCGGAGATCTTCGCAGCCACGGGATCTGAATCCCGGATTGGTCTCTTTGCATAAACATAGCATGCACATCATGTTTTCCCCCAGAGCGTAGCATTCCGTCTAACACGGAGCATTACGGCAAAAATCAAACATATTGCATAATCATAAGCCATGTGTCGAACCGAACACTTGTAAATGCTAAACTTTCCCTCAACAATATACAAATTACTTCCCAAATTCCCCGGCAGAAAGCCAAAAGCCCCCCTTTTTTGCACTCGCAAATACAGATGCATGCTCCTTTTGGCACTCGTCCGTGTCATCATTCCCCAGTAAAGTCGCCCGAACATTCTCTGCGGACAGATACATTTATACATAATTCCCTGACACCCGTTCGTGTTACATTCCCCAGCATAGTTGCCTAAACACTTTGGCAACCAAAATACTTGTTTATGATACACTTCTTCCGACACCCGTGTCGTGCTCTCCCCAACAAGTTGAACACTCGTATGTGTCTCACTCTTGTTTACTTATTTTGGATACTCGTCCGTATCCTGTTTACAACACTTGTCCCCTCAGAGTCAAAACACGTTCGTGTTCTTTGTTAACTGGTTGGTACTCGTCCGTATCGTCATCTCTGAACATGCATCAACAGTTGTTTCTGTCAATACTCGTCCGTACCATAGTCTTAAGGATGCTCGTCCGCATCTTTAATCTATACACAGTGTCAAACACTTATATCTTCCTGAATTTAGACACCCGTACGTGTCCACTATTCCCCAGAAGAGTCCCCGGAAAATCCAGAATAAACTTTTTCCTTTCTATCTGACATTCGTCCTATGTCATGATACCTTCCGGCAGCCGTACCCTGCCAGGTGATCGTCATTCACCTTTTGATGATCGTCCTTCATCATTCCTCCAGCAAAGTCTCCATTATTGGAACCCTTTTTGATCCGACATTCGTCCTATGTCATGATATTTTAGCAACAGTCCCCTGCTATGTGATCGTCCTTCACCTCTTGATGATCGTCCTTCATCACTTTATTCGATGGCCGTCCCCATCGTTGATCTTGATCCGACATTCGTCCTATGTCGTGATATTTTTAGCAGCCGTACCCTGCTGGGTGATCGTCCTTCACCTCTTGATGATCGTCCTTCATCATGCTTATCCGATGGCCGTCCCTATCGTCGACCTTTTCTATCCGGCATTCGTCCTATGTCGTGATATTTTCGGCAGCCGTACCCTGCCAGGTGATCGTCCTTCACCTTGGATGACCGTCCCTCATCCTTATCCCCAACAGAGCAGTCGTCCCCTGCTAGGTGATCGTCCTTCACCTTTGATGACCGTACCTCGTCATTCATTTCATTAACTCTTCGAACTGATGGCCGTCCCCATCATTACCTTAACCCTTGATCCCCAGAGATTTTTTCTGATGGTCGTCCCCATCCTAATCCCTTTATTTCCCCCAGCATGTCGGTCGTCCCCGCCATTGCTTTATCCCCAGCGGTCGTCCTCCGTCGTCCGCACTTTATAAGCATACTTTACTTCCTTTTACAATCTATATCCCTTTTCTTCTTCATTCAGTGAGTGCAAATTTTGGACTGTCTTTGGTATTCAACCACAAGTTATCTTGTTTGCCCGTTAAGCCGTCGCTTACATCCTACACAGCTAACTCATGTTTGAATAGGGGCAGCTGTAAACACCCCAAATTTGCCCTCACTCATTTCACCATGGCTTGTGATTCTTTTCATTTGCATAAGTTCGATCATACCATCTCATATTACATTTTTGCTTCACTGCATTGATTCTAAGTCATCTGCATCTAGGGTTTGTGATCTGAGCCATCCCTGAGCCATTTGAGCCACTCCAAAGGCCTCAAATCTTCTCAAGAGGGTCCATGTATATTCAAGCATCATATTTTATCCTCCCAAGATCAAGAAAGTCAAAAATCACAAGAACTGAGGAAAGGCATGGAAGCAGAGCCAAGCTTGACTGCACAGATGACCTGAAATTAGGGTTTTGGTTTCAGAGGCCATAACTCCAAATTTTTTTGTCATTCTTGTTTCTAATGGTCTCTATATGATATGAGGATCATGCATACCAATTTTCATGAAGAAATTCAATGGGGAAGGCATCTGATCACAAGATGACTTCTTGAGCAAGTCAGTGCAAAATCAGGGCATCTGAGGCCCCCAATCATCCAACAAAAGGGGTTTCTCCATCATTTTGGATGTATATGATCTTTATTTGATCTTAGAAGAAGTTAGAAGTTCACAAAATTGAAGAATTTCAAGCCATTTGCAAAGTTGCCGTTTTGGGAAAGTGACTTGTAATGTAAACTTGCCATTTTGGGAAAGTTTTTCAATCTCCTCTTTTTAATCCAAAAAGGCTTCAAATGAAAAATTCTTGGTCATTAAAGTTGTAGATTGGATCCTCCCATTTTCAAAAAGTACAAGAACTCATTCTAATTCATTATAGAACAAAAGTTATGGCCTTGCAAAGTTGGACAAAATCACAAAAATTCACTTATGTGCCAAAGAGGGAAACTTGCAAATTCTTGTACCAAGGCAAAATGTGACCTCTAATTGTTGTCTAAGCATTACATAAACATCATATATGACCTAAACTTCAGATTGGCTCAAAAATGTCTTAAGTTCCATGCCTTAAACTTCAAGAATCTCAAAAGGGGCCAAAGTTGGACAAAATTGCAAAATGCTCCATAACTCTTCATCCACTTGTGCCAGCTGCCAAATATGACTTCCATGGACCTCCTTGAAGCAAGCTGATTCGAACCATACCCTTGTACCATGACTGAACCAGCCCATGCCTTCACTTACACAAATGTTAACTTTATGCAACTTGAGCCATACCAATCAAACTGAGCCACACCAACTACTCTGACCAATCACAGCTTCACATACATGCCTCAAGGATCACATTTCACACAATCTTGGAGCCTGAAACCACAGCATCACCATAGTTCACAAAAACTCCCTCTTTTGCATTTTCTATCGAATTCCATAACTCAGCCATTTATTCTCAAAACTTCTTCAACCATTCATCTCAAAATACTTCACTGATCATTTCTCACCCATCAAAGCAGCCTGAAACCACCCCAACTAGAAATACGATTTTTCACTTCCTTTGAACTGAACTGCATCAATCTCACAAACTAGCCACAAAACACTCCAACTAAGCCTCAAAGCTTCTTCTAGGAGTTCATTGGAGGCATTTGGAAGCAAGGAAGCAGCCTGAAAGTTCCAGGGTTGAAAGCTCCATCTCAGGTAGCTCCCTCAAACTTTTTTCCAGAAACCTTCTTTTAAGTTATAGAGATGATCTGCTTGCTCAACTGAACATTCTGCACTTTTTATTTTTGAAAATGATTGACTATTGAGCCTGTATCGTATCTCTGAAAGTTTGGCCATTTTTGAACTTTGATTCGTATCTCGTTCTTGAGGCAACATGAATTGGTTTTGGGGGTAGATTCGTGTTTAGGAAGCTTTGGGGGTTTGATCTGGAGCTTTTTAGCTCTTAAAATGACCTAGGGAAGATTTTGTTCTTGGGGGTTGGCCGGAGAAGACGACCGGAACCACTGTTCCGGCCGTCTGAGGTTATTTTGCCCTAATTAGGGTTAGCTGAGTAATTAGTGGATTTTTGAATGTGGGCCATGCGATTGTTCTTTCCCGCGTGCGTTGGATGGCTGGGATCATATCATTAGTTTTAATTAGGGTTTAATGGATTAATTAATTAAGTTTAGTCAGGTTTAAATTTGGGCCATTGGATGTGGCGCCAGTCAACAGCTTTAAGCCCAGATCAAATCCCGTCCTTCCCTTTTGCATACTTTTCCATTTATTTAATATTTATTTCATTTATTTCTATTTTATTTGTACGAATTTTTAAAAATAGTAAAATGCATCAAAAAATTCTGAAAATTTTCATCAAATCATTTAATAATTTTCAGAACCCAAAAATATTTTTATTTTTATTTTTTGCATTAAAAATTATTTTTAAATCATTTAAATGATTATTTTTAATTAGTTAATGAGGATTAATTAACTAAAAAAGCATTTAGGTATCTAAAAATCACAAAACAATTCACATTGCATTTTAAAACATTTAGAAACATTATCAAACTCTTCAAACAAATTTCTCTTTGGTTCTTGACATATTTTGGCATTTTTCTTTGGAATTAAAGTTCTTAAAAGGCAATATTTTTGTTCTAACTTAGAAAAATTCATTATGCCTAACCATGAAGAGTTTGATGTTGATTCTTTTTGCATTGCATTCTTCATATCATGTAGTTTCTAGGGTAAAATTGGTTTGAATTTATCTTTCATTTTCAATTAGATGTGTATTTTTCCTTTTGAAGTGCCTTAAAACCCTAGCCAACTTGAGAAAATCATAGCTCCCATTAGGTTAAGAGTTAGATCCCCTCCTTTGGGCAGTGAACTTATGTAGGGTTAGGGTTCCTTTGATCCCATTTTCAATTTTTTTATCTTGTCATTTGCTTCTGAATTTGAATTTTGCTTTGTGTCTTGTGCATAAACCCTAATTTCTTGCCTTCATTTGCATTCATCTCTCATTTGCTTGCATACATGAACTTACCATGATATTTTGTACATTCACATGACCCCTAAGACATGTTAGGACACATTAGAATCATGATAAGTCATTTCTTCATCCATTTTCCATGTTATACTTCCATTGCATCTCATAGGCTTTCATGAGCTTTCAAAGTTCAAAACATGCTTCATTTGCATCCTCATCCTTGTATGATCATCCACAACTCTTGTTATGTGTTTGCTTTACCTCTTAGCATCATTTACATCATGTATATACTTCTGACTTTGGTTTGCATCATTGCATTCCATCTCATTTTCATTGCATTTCATTTCTTGTTACTAACTTTTCAGGTGGTAAGTCATTGAGAAGTGAATTTGCCTTCACTTCTCAAAATCTCTTCTCATATCTCTTATGCATTCATATCTGCATTTTTACTTTTGTATTAGAGTGAGATTGCTCATTCATGTTCCTCCTCTCCTTCTTTCTTCAAGCAACTTATCTTCTTAAGTGAAGTAAGTTGTTTTGCTCCTTTTTGCTTCTCCTCCTTTCATCCTGTTTCTCCCTTGGTGGCTTCTCTGAAGATCTTTTGCAATCCTCATAAACCCTAGGAACATCCAAGCATGACAATAATTAGGGTTTGATTAGTCCCCCATTAGTTTTACCTTTGTGTCATCTTTGTGTCTTCTTTTCTCATCTCTTAATCAAGGACTAAACCTTTAAGGTTTTAAGGCTTTGTGATTAAGGTTATGCATGTATCCTTCTATTAGGATGGAGTGTATAACTTTAATCCTAAGTGTTAAACCCTTGATGTGTTTACATCCTTTAATTAATCCACTTAATAATCATCAAGACATCAAACTTGTAACTTGGGCCTTGCATTAGGGTTCTAATTCTTCCTTAATTGGTTAAGAAGGACTAACCCTAGTGTTAATGGACAAGTCCCCCTCAAGTTGTCTTACAAATCATAAAAATCACTTCTTAACCTTACCATTAACTAAAATCCACTTAATAAAGGCTTTGTTTGGTCATGAGGTTAATCCCTAATCATGAATTAAGTTGAGGAGCCTTTCTCAGCTTAAATGTTCTCATCTATCATCCTTCTATTAGGATGGTGTAATGGGTCCATTAAATCCTTGATTATGGCTTAAACTCATTACTTAACACTAAACAAAAACTCCAAAAGCATCTAAATAATTGCAAGTAGGTTAATGATCTTAATCCTACATCATGGTGATTAAGTGTGAGGTGTTTACTTCATACTTAAGGTATTCTCATTACCCCTAATCAGAGGGAGGATGTGATGAGTTTACTAACCCTTGGTTTAGGCTTAAGCTCATTCTCTTATGACAAACTCAAAAAGCAATAAAAGATTGAAAATACACAAAAACAAACAATAATCGTCTCCTCCGGGATTCTTTTCTCATCACACTCATTCACAAACGAGAACTTGCTTCTTCCTTTTAATGCAAGACAGTTTGCACCTGAGCCAGACAGGTCATACACTTGAGCATAGACAAGTAAGCAGTTCATTAGTCAATTTATCTTTCAGTTTCTTTGAGTCGAACTACGGTGTTCTGACTTCCTCATTGCACGAGAGGATACGTAGGCATAACTTAATAGTTATCGAACAAAAGTCTCTGTATATTCCCCCTCTTCCAGCATTATTCTTAAAGCCTCATTATCTTGAGCTTTGCATTCTTTCCTTACACTGACACACCTTTTTATTTCACTTCACATCTCTTTTGCACTGACACTTGCACTCTTTCCAGCTTTGATACACAGATAGCACTGACACTACCCCTTTAAAACACAAATATTTTAGGCGTGGATCCCGTCGAGTACGACAGACAATCTGGGTGCTAATACCTTCCCGGGTTGTAACCAACCCCCTTTCTCAGTTTCTCTGGTTCGCGACCGTCTTATCCATTCTTTTCTAGGTTTATGCAGCATTACCTTTCCTTCGGGATAAAAATGCCTAGCTGGCGACTCTTTTCTTCTCAGTTCACCCTTGTGTGTTCTTCTCCTTTCGCCGACCGTTCGCGTCTGTACCCCTCTTGGCCCCGGTGTCATTTGGTGGGAGCGACAATGAGGACCATCACTCCGAGCATAACCAAATTGACGTAGAGCTAAGGAAGGATTGTAGGTAATTCCCCCTCTTATGCCAAGGAGTGGCACATTAGGGAACTCCCCACAACGGTCCATGATAGTAACATTCTCCATAGATCTAGAACACCAATGAATATCTGAATGTGAAAGTGACATAATTCTCTTAGACCACTTTAACCCTTGTTCATTCTTCATTACTGATCGAGGAAGGTGAGAAATAAACCACCTAGATAGTAAAGGTATGCAACACATCAGAGTTCCTTATGCCTTCGTAGTACGGGTATGAAGAGAGTGTAAGATGTCTCCAAGTTATGTAGGCACTGGATTATGAGTCAGAAATATGTTGACGGCATGTACGTCTATGAACTGGCCTGGATTAAGGAACAACACTAAGCCATATATCAATAGGGCTAAGATCTCCTCAAAAGAATCATAACTCATAACCTTCAGGAACACTTGAGCTTTCTCCATCAATACCTTGGCAAGGATACCCTTAACTCCACTTATCATTTCTAGGATAATGTCTGATTTCTTCAAATGTAAGGCTGTAGCAATGACTTCAGGTTTAGGCTCTTTTTCCAAGCCTGTGAAAGGTCTCTGATTGAGGATAGGTATACCCAGAAGCTTGGAGAACTCTTCCATTGTAGGAACCAGTTGATAATCGGGGAATGTGAAGCAATGATGTTTAGGATCAAAGAACTGAAATAGAACACTCATCATGTCTTCATTGAACCCTGAAGTGACTAGATCCAGTAGGTGACCATGCCTCTTGATGAATTGGGAGTTTTCAGAAACTTGAGAGACTAATTCCTTAAGCTTAGGAGGTATTCCTACAAAGTTGATCCGGATAGTATTCCTACGAGCAGAAGCCATGACCTGCAGCAAAGAACAAAGATAAATCCTTTGGTCCTTGAAATGGTTAGTGAAAATGATATGCTTATGATGCATGATGATGTTATGTGTTATGCTCAATCACAAACATGTGGCACACACAAACAAGTCACACCATAGCCCTGGGTTTAGAGGCTTGCATGAGGTTTAAAGGTAAGTACCCTCCCCTGAAGTTTAGTTGGTTCATCCTGTCCTACAAAAGTAACCAGGTTCTAAGGGATCTCAATATCATTGATCCTTCACAAGGGTGGTTATTCAGTAGGCAACTTACTTGCCAACCAAAACCCTCCAAGTTTAGGATCTCAATGAGCGTAGTATCGAGTATCAACCAACTTCAGTCTTCACCAAAGTCGGTTATCTCACTACCTTCTAAAGGACAAGATGGGATGACTAGGGTTCTAAAAGTCAGTTAGTGTATTGACAACATATGGTAGCCTCATATTATCCTCAACTTGCTTAAGGAACATAAGTACCAACCAAGAAGTCACACTAACTATGGCCACCAGACCAACCATATCGGTATACGCCGTACAGTTTCCTTGGTCTATTGCCATTTGCCTAAGGTACACTAGATCCGGGTTAGGATCTTTCACACATGAAGCCCAACAGATAAATATAAAGCAAACAAAACAAACAATTTAAAGTGATCTAATTCCTAAGGGTACCCCTCTTTTATTAAATCCCCAGCAGAGTCGCCAGTTCTGTAACACGGTGGGAGAACTGACTTTTAGTCATATGTTGCGGATAGCAAGAGTCGCCACCGACTTTTATTTTATCTAAAAGGAAAGGACATAAAATAACATGAAATACCTTAAAAAGATTTTGAGTTCGGGGGGTTGGTTATACAAAGGGAAGGTGTTAGCACCCTTTATATCCATGGTTATCCATGGACTCTTAGTTACGTAGCTAACTTTAAATTGTTTTGAGAAAGGTGTAGTGTGTGATTAAAAATTTTCTAAGTACTTTATAATGATCCTCGTATGGATGTATATAAAGACTTTGTTTTGAAAATTTGTTTGAAAGGTGAAGTGTAAAAGAGTATATTGAAATGTGAGCAAGTACTTAAGAGGAACCTACCCTATGTTAAGTCTTTACTGTTCTTATGTGCTTTCAATGGTAAGACTATCCCTATTATTAAGGAATAGGTAGTCATTACCTTGGATGTAATAAGGGACATGTGAAGGGACATCTGAATTTAGGCAACTGCAAGGTGTCTTTAGCAATTCATAGGGACTTATCATCTTTTATTCAAAGGGACAAGATCATTATTCCGTAGGCAACCTCGAAGGGACTTAATCTTATAATTTGAAGGGATTTGATGATATTTTATGAAGGGACTTTTCTTAAGACACCTTACTTGACCTTAGAAATAGGCAACATGAGAGGTAACCTTAGAAAGTATAGGATGGCGATCAAAGATCGACTTACGTGTGTGAGTGTTTATATTCAAGTATTTATCTTATTTAAGATTAATTATCCAAGTCATTATAATTACACATAGTTATACACACTCTAAAGTTACTAACCATGGCAATAAAAATATTTACAAAAATAAAATAGAGACAAAAAATAAATCTACGACTATTACATGGCTTTTGCAATTACATAATAATAGAAACGATTAACAACAAATAAGCAATAATTTAAATGGTTAGTAATAACAATAATGATAATAATAAAAGGGTTAGTAAAAATATAAAGAAGATAAAAAATTAAGAGAAAATATTATTTTTAAGTTAAATGACCATTTAGAAAAAAAAATTAGAATAAAATAGAACAATTAATAATAATAATAAACAAAATAATAATTATTTACATAAAAAATGATTAATTATTTAATTAAAGTTTAAAACAAAAATTAACTAGATTAAATATTAAAGTTAATAAAAAAAATAGGGTTAATAAAATATTTAGGGTTAAAAATTAGGGTTTACATATTATTTAAGAAAAATTAGGGTTTATAAAATAATTAGGTTTAATTTATAAAATAAATAAACTTATTTACAATATATATATATATATATATATATATATATATATATATATATATATATATATATATATATATATATATATATATATATATATATGATAAAATAAATATAATAATTAGTTTTTTTTAAGAAAATAATTTGAATTAAAAAAATATAAATTTTTTTAGAAAGAACATAATATATACATTTATTTTATAAATTTATTATTTAAAGAATTATTTAAATTAAATAAACAAAACAAAAAAATAATGAAAATAAATGGAAAAAAAAACATACCTGGGGCTGGGATTCGAACCCAGGCCCTAGGCTTTGCCAATACAAGACCAACAGCATCACCACCAGGCCAGGCGCGCGCTGGTGCTAACAAAGGAGATCAAATTTGTTTTATCATTAACCTGCAAAAATTCTAAAAAATAAAACAAAGCAAAATGGCCTGGGGAGGATTTGAACCCAGGACCATCAACACCACAAACGCGCACACAAACCAACTGATAACCAACAACATATAACCAACAAATAAACATTATATTTTAAATCAAGTTTTTAAATTAAATTTTGGTGCCATCTGAACTTCATCTTCTTCCTTGGTTGCTGCAAATTCACTTGCGAAATCATCTATGAACTTTCCTGCGAATTTACCTACACTTGAAACCTGCCAATCTCATATCATCATCAATATATAACGATTCATCAAATTGATCACATGGTTATGATCCACAAACCTCATACAGTTCATTTATAGCTTTAAAATTAATTTATAATATCTAAATCGAAGAACCCTAATTTTGGTTCAAGAACCCTAACAATGGCAACTTTCGATTTAGGTCCTCATTCTCCAATCTTTTTGCCCAGAAACAGTCTAAACATCACAACTAACACAAATACATGATTAGAATTCATTATCATTGCATAAATAGCCGTAATCGAAAAAAATAAGAACAAGAGCAATAAGGATTCTGTTTATGCTATATGTCATGATTTGAATGCTGTAAATGATCCAATTAGGTTCAGTGATCATCAAGGAACATGTTGCAACCTTCAAAACCTCTTGGTATAACCTCTAAATTAAAAACCGAATCTCACTTTTTTGGATGAAAATTTGAAGTTTGATGAATTTTCTTGGAGGCTCAATTTCGTGTCCTTGTGTTTGCTTCATGTTATACATATATAGTATGACCTAACTAGGTCAAAAAATCAGATCATACTTTGGACTTGTGGATCATTTGAGATTGGAAAAGATATGCTTCCAAAATATTGAAATTTTTTTATATATCCTTGCTATTTTTGGTTGATCTGATTTTCCATGATCTCAATCACTTTAAATTGATCTTTATGACTTTCTAGAACCAAAATCTTATCAAATATTGCAACTTTTATATTTTATTTTGATTTAAAATGATTTTTAATGTATAAAATCATAATAAATAAAATAAAATGAATAAAAATTTGAATAAGTGAGTTTTAATTCGTGCATGATGTCATGGAAGTGTTTGGGTCACAAAAATGCAAGCCCATTTGGAGAAATTTGGTTCTAAGGTCCTATTTTCTTCATAAACCTCTCAAAAATTTCCCAAATTTGCAATGGCACAAATCCCTCAATTTTAATGATATTAAAGTGTTCTTGGACATTTTAGAAAGCTTAGAGAGTCCTCTAACCAACCTCTTTGGTCTCATGTCCATATCTTTTACCATTCTCAAGTTATGCTCTTTGGAAGTTGTTGACTTTTTGTTGACTTTTAAAATGACCTATAATGTATTAGCTCATACCTTCCAAATGAAGCATTTTTGGGCTTGGCTTGTGAGACATAAAGTTGTAGAGAATTCAATTTCCTTTAAAATGAGATTTAGATTGAAAAAAATTTATGAAGCATGTGAAAGTTATGGCTGGTCAAAGTTCAGTTGACTTTTCCTGTGAAAACCCTAATTTAGAAACTCCTGATTCTTGATGATCTGAAATCTCCTTGATGAATCATGATCAACCCTTGATCAAATGATGGATTCTACTTCATAAACTTGATGTTTGCAAAAAATCATGAAGTTTGACTTTGGTTTGACCACAGTTTGTCTTTTTAACTACTTTGACTGATTTTAGCCTATCTCATCATTTGACTGAGCAAACCTTTTGGGAAGGCCTTGAAACTTGACATAGGTATTCTTGAAGACATATAGGATGCTATGAAGCTCACTTGAAGTCTCAGAAGTCCATTTAGCCTGATAAAATCCAAAACCCTGGTTTAGGATGCATTGCTTAGGAGGATGCATTGTCTGAGGGAATTGTCAAACTTTCTGACTAATTGTGAACCTTGTGATCCTCTTAAGATACCTTGTGTATCTTGTGAACCTTGTGAACCTATTGGGACACCTTAGTACACAATGTCTTGTCTTGGTGAGGGCAAATTTTGGGGTGCAACACCCGCACCTAGGACTGAAAAGGAAGTTAGGGGGTTTTTAGGTAGATTGAACTACATATCAAGGTGCATATCTCACCTCACTGCAACCTGTGAGCCTTTGTTCAAATTGTTAAGAAAGGAACAAACAGTCAGGTGGAATGAGGACTGTTCGAAGGCTTTTGACAAAATCAAGGAGTACCTACAAGAACCTCCAATTCTTATGCCTCCAGTTGAAGGAAGACCTCTAATAATGTACCTGACAGTATTAGAAGAATCAATGGGGTGTGTGTTGGGCCAGCATGACGAGTCTGGTCGAAAAGAGTACGCAATATACTACATAAGCAAAAAGTTTACCGAATGTGAACAACGTTATTCACTGCTCGAGAAAACTTGTTTTGCTTTAGCGTGGGTTGCTCGCCGACTAAGACAGTATATGTTGACTCACACTACTTTGTTGATCTCAAAGATGGATCCAGTCAAGTACATATTTGAGAAGCCAGCACTTACCGGAAGGGTTGCAAGATGGCAAATGATTCTGACAGAGTATGACATTCAGTACACATCTCAAAAGGCCATCAAGGGCAGTGTATTGTCTGACTATCTAGCTGAGAAACCCATTGATGATTACCAGCCAATAAGATTTGACTTCCCTGATGAAGATATCATGTTCCGAAACGCAAAAGATCACGAAGAGCCTGTTCACATTGAAGGGCCTGACCTAGAAGAAGAATGGACAATGATGTTTGATGGGGCTGTCAATATGAATGGACGTGGAGTTGGTGCAGTTCTCATTACACCTAAAGGAGTTCATATGCCTTTCACGGCAAAACTCGCCTTTGCATGCACTAACAACGAAGCTAAATACGAAGCCTGTATCATGGGTCTTGAGGAAGCCATTGACCTCGGGATCAAGACTTTAACTGTATTCGGGGATTCAGCTTTGGTAATCAATCAGACCAACGGCAAATGGTACACTCACCAAGAGCATTTGATCCCATACCATGACTATACGAGGAGATTATTGACTTTCTTCGCAACAGTCAAACTTGATTACATCCCGCGAGACGAAAATCAGTTTGCAGATGCCTTAGCTACCATTTCCTCCATGATCAAGGCTCAAGCTGCCAATTATGTGCCTCGGATTTCGGTATCCAGACTAGACCGACCAGCATACGTATTCTCCGTGGACGTTGCTAAAGATGACAAGCCATGGTTCCATGACATCAAATGCTTCTTGGAGGATCAAACATACCCACTTGGGGCATCATCCAATGATAAGAAGACATTAAGAAGGATGGATGGTAGTTTCTTCCTTAATGCTGATGGTTCAATATACAAGAGAAACTTTGACATGGTCCTGCTCAGATGTGTTGATAAGAAGGAAGCAGACTTACTGATGCACGAGGTGCATGAAGGATCTTTCGGTACCCATGCTGGAGGACATGCAATGGCAAATAAATTGTTAAGATCAGGTTACTACTGGATCAAAATGGATGCAGATTGTTGTGCCTATGCCAGAAAGTGCCACAAATGCTAGATCTATGCCGATAAAGTGCATGTACCTCCGAATCCGTTGAACGTGATGTCTTCACCTTGGCCCTTTGCCATGTGGGGCATTGACATGATTGGAAAGATCGAACCGACTGCTTCAAATGGCCATAGATTCATCCTGGTAGCCATTGATTATTTCACCAAATGTGTCGAAGCAGCTTCGTATGAAAATGTCACCAGACAAGTGGTAGCCAGATTTCCGAAAAGAGACATCATTTGTCGATATGGAGTACCCGAGCGAATCATTACTGATAATGATTCCAATTTGAACAACAAAATGATGGCAGAACTGTGTCGGGACTTCAAAATCCAACACCACAACTCTTATCCTTACAGGACAAAGATGAATGGCGTTGTTTAGACGGCTAATAAGAACATTAAGAAGGTTGTGCAGAAGATAGTGGTTACATACAAAGATTGGCACGAAATGCTACCATTTTCCTTGCATGGATATCGGACCTCAATCAGAACGTCTACTAGGGAAACACCTTATCAGCTTGTGTATGGTATGGAAGTTGTCCTACCGGTTGAAGTTGAGCTACCCTCCTTATGGATACTGATGGATGTAAAGTTGAATGAAGCAGAATAGGTCCGTTCTCGGTACAATCATCTGAATTTGATCGAAGATAGGAGATTAGCTGCAATATGTCATGGGCAGTTATATCAGAAAAGGATGAAGAAAGCCTTCGATCAGAAAGTCAGGCTTCGGGAATACCAAGTAGGAGATCTTGTGCTGAAAAGACTTCTTCCTCCTCATACAGACCACAGGGGTAAGTGGACTCCAAATTACGACGGTCCATTCATAGTAAAGAAGGTTTTCTCTAGTGGAGCACTGATGCTCACTACTATGGATGGTGAAGACTTCTTGTCCCCTATGAATTCAGATGCAGTTAAAAAATACTTCGCGTAAAATGACTCGTTGGACATAAAAACAGAATGTAAGTCCAAGCAAAAATAGGGCATCCCGACGAGTCAAAAACAGAATAAAAGACTCGGGCAAAAATAAGGGAAAATTAAAAAAAATGTACACCCGCTGAGTTGAAAAGCCGCATTGGACAACTCAGGCAAAAATGGGTATCCCGGTGGATTAAAAACCCGAAAGGGCGATCCACGCAAAATCAGGGAATAAGCGAACAACTGCATTCTGAATTTGTCTGTATCATTTACAACACGACAAGCTTCAAAAGGATAAAGCATCAGTCGGAATCAACCTTCTTCAGAAAGCAAGACGAGAAAAACATCAATGTCATACAGGTCATAGCAAAGGAAGCTCACCGGAGCGTCGTCAACATTGCCATCACTTTTACTTTTTCAATTTATAACAATCTCCTCATTCTAGGGGATTTGTTTCTTTGACTGTATTTTCCAATTCAGGGCACCCAGATTAATAAAATCAGATCTTCAGTCACACCTCGTTTCGTACATTTTTTGTTCCGTTTGCAAAATGTCCAATATCCATGATATAACATTTGCATAAAATAAATAAGCCATTCTTAAATAAATGCTTGCAGGAAATAATCTTACTTCCAGGAATATCTAACTCCTATAAGGAAATCCGGTAAGGGATACCTCGGGATACTCGTGCGTTTCTTTGTCTTAACAGGTTGCAGGTATTCAAATACGTAGCATGGGGCATGCCAGGCATCATTTCCCCAACACACCTCCTCCAAGTGGTATCTGGGATGCTTTTACCAGCAAGTTGTCAAAACTTCCCCATCCCCAGCCAGGATCCCCACATAAAACTCTAGGAAGATCGTTCAATGATCTTTCCTTCCCCAAACAGAGTATCAGGTCTCCCAAAGACAAAAAGAACCATCTCCCCGCAGAGTTCCAGCCTCTCCCAGAAGAGCAATGCCTGAAATCCTCACAACAAAGTGACGGAAGCTTCCTCATCCCTAGCTGGGTTTTCTCCTTACCGGATAGATCTACCAATGATATAGTTCCCCAAGCAAAGCCATACATCTTATCAGATCTACCAATGATCTCTTCCCTAGCTGGGATATCCTTCCAAGCAGATCAGCCAGAGATCTCCACAACAGCGGGATCCGAATCCCAGATCAGTTTCTTTTGCATAATCATAGCATTCGCATCATCTCTCCCCACAAAGCGTAGCATTCCGTATAATAAGGAGCATTACGGAAAAAATCAAACATTTGCATGATCACAAGTCAGGTTCGAACCAATCACCTGTAAATATCACCAGTATTCCACCAGCAATGTATATAAAAGCTCGCATCCCTTGCAAGCAAAAGCCAAAGCGTTCCCTTTGCACTCTCCAACACAAATATCTGCTCATATATAGACATCTTTGCATTCGGAAACCTATATATAGCCTTTTGACACCCGTCCGTGTCACCTTTCCCCAGCAAGTTGAACACTCGTCCATGTCTTGCTCATAATTCACAATACTCATTCGTACTTATACAGATACTCGTCCGTATCTTGTATATACACTTATTCCCCACAGATTCGACACTCGTCAGTGTTCTTTGTTAACCAGTTGGTACTCGTCCGTACCATCATCTCTGAACATGCGTCAGCGTTTGTTTCTACCGATACTCGTCCGTATCATAGTCTTAAGGATGCTCGTCCGCATATTTAGTCTATACACAGCGTCAAAACACTTATACCTTTTATTCTTAAGCATAAATACCCGTCCGTGTTTACCATTCCCCAGTAGAACAACTTTTTCTTCTATCCGACATTCGTCCTATGTTGTGATACTTTCGGCAGCCATACCCTGCCGGGTGATCGTCCTTCACCCTTAGATGATCGTCCCTCATCCCTTTCCCCAGCGTAGCATCCATTATTGGAACCCTTTCCTATCCGGCATTCGTCCTATGTCAGGATATTTAGCAGTCGTCCCCTGCTAGGTGATCGTCTTTCACCTTTGATGACCATCCCTCATCATTATTTCATTTATTCTTTAAACTGATGGTTGTCCCCATCGCTGTTTACTATTACTTTAGAAGCTTGGTGGCCGTCCCCATCATTTCTTTCGTCTTAATCCCCACAGAACTATTTTACTTTACTTAATGGCCGTCCCCATCATGGTATCTTTATTTCCCCAGCATGTCGGTCGTCCCCGTCATTGCTTTATCCCCAACATTCGTCCTCTGCTCGATGGTCGTCCTCCATCGCCCGCACTTTATATTCATGCTATACTACCTTTTACAATTTATATCCTTTTTCTTCTTCTCCCCAGTGAGTGAAAATTTTGGACTGTCTTTGATATTCAACCACAAGTTATCTTGTTTGTCTGTTAAGCCTGTCGCTTACATCCTGCACAGCTAACTCATGTTTGAATAGGGGTAGCTGTAAACACCCCAAATTTTCCCTCACTATTTTACACCATGGCTCGTGATCTTTCATTTTTGCATAAGTATAAGCATACCATCTCATTTTTCATTTTTGTTTCACTGCATTAGTTCAAGTTCATCTGCATCTAGGGTTTGTGATTTGAGCAATCCAAGGATCCATCTGAGCCACTACAAAGGTCTCCAATCATTCCAAGAGGGTCCATGTGTGTTCAATCATCATATTATATCCCTAAAAGTTCAAGGAGGTCAAGAAATCACAAGAACTTGGAAAGCATGGAAGTAGAGCTAGGGTTTCACTACACAGATGACCTGAAATTAGGGTTTTGGTTTCAAAGGCCATAACTCCAAATTTTTTGTTCATTCTTGTTTCTAATATTCTCAATATGTTATAAGGATCATATGTACCAATTTTGATGAATAAATTCATTGTGGAAGTCATTTGTTCACTGGATAACTTCTTGAGCAAGTCAGAGGAAAATCAGGGCATCTGAGGCCCCCAACATTGGAACCAAAGTGGATTTTTCATCAAATTGAATTTATATGATCTTTATTTGATCATTTAAGTGTTTGGAAGTTCACAAAATTGAAGAAATTTGAGTTAAACCAAAAGTTGCCAAAAATGGAAATGACTTGTAATGGAAACTTTCCATTTTGGGAAAGTTTTTCAACCTCCTCTTTCTCAACCAAAAATGCTTCAAATGAAAAATTGTTGGTCATGAAAGTTGTAGATTGGATCATTCCCCTTTCGAAAATTACAAGAACAAGTTCTAATTCATTATGGAACTCAAGTTATGGCCTTGCAAAGTTGGCAAAAATCCTATAATTTTCACTTTCACACCAAAGAGGATTTTTTGCAATTTCACAAACCAAGTCATTTTGTGACCTCTAATCACTCTCTAAGCATCATACAAACATAATACAATGCATTGTGACCAAAATTGCCCAAAGAATCATTCCATTTTATGCCTTGAACTTCAAGTAATTCAAAAGGGGCCAAAGTTCTTCAAATTTGCAAAAGGGGATGAATCTTCTCATACACTTGCTGCATCACCCCAAATCATTTTTCATGGCTCTCCTTGATCAATTCTGAACCAGGACATGCCCTAAAAAACCTGCAACATGAGCCCATACCTCAAGTACACAATTTGTTGACTTTTTGCAAGAGAGCCCATACCAATCAGCTGCAGCCACAACCACTCTCTGGCCAATAGGGTTATGTTATGTGGACCAAAAGCAAGCCAATGCATAACACATACAAGCCTGGATTAGTTCATTCACCAAGTTTCACAAAAATCACCTTCAAGCAAAAACTTTTGAAACTCTCTGTCCAGCCACTCAAACTCCAAACAAACTTCACCAATCAACTCACCATCACCATTAGAGCATTTCCCAACCATTACCAAGCCCTAAAAGCCAGCCAAACACAAACACGATTTCAGGCCAGTTGGAGTGTAATCTCTCATTCCAGCCATTCTAAACTCCATCAAAGCATTCCAACATCACCAAGAGGTCAAGTGAGGTGGATTTTCATAAGAGAAGAGGTCTGAAAGCTCCAAAAGTGAAAGCTCCAGCTCAGGTATCCATCTTCAAACTTTTTTCCAGAAGCATGATTTTAAGTTTCTAAATTGTTCTACATGTTATGCTGATCACTATGATATAATTTGTTTTGAAAATGAGTGGAAAATAAGCTTGTATTTGACTTCTGAAACTTTGCCCGTGAAACATTTTCTTGTTTGATTCTCATGATTGATGCAAAATAAATTAGTTTTGAGGGTGGATTCGTGTTTAGGGTGAGGTGGGGATTTGATCTGGAGCTTTAGAGCTCCTAAAATGACCTAGGGAGAGAGTTTGAGAAACTACCCTGCCAGAGAAGACGACCGGAGCACTGTTCCGGCCGTCTGAGTTGGATTAGGGCTAATCTCAGGTGATTAGCTGAGTTTGAATCTGGAGCGTAGGATCTGAGTTTCGCGTGTGTGTGGAAGGCTGAGATCATTTCACTTAACCCTAATCCTTTTAATTTATTTAATTAATTAGAATTAGGCCAGATTGAATCTGGATCCTTAGATTGCGCGCTGGTCAACACATCCCCCCCCCCAGTTTGAATCTGATCCCTTGGATTGTCATACTTTCCCTTTAATTCATTTTATTTTCATTTTTTATCCATTTATTTTGTGCATTTTATTTAAAATACTTAGAAAAATTCCAAAAATGTTTCCTTCTGCATTTTAATTTCAAATATTTTTCTCCACCCAAAAAAAAATTATTTTTATTTTTTGCATTAAAAAATCATTTTAAAAATATTTAAATGGTTATTTTAATCAATTAATGGAAATTAATTAATTAAAATACCATTTAGGTTTCTAAAAATTCCAAAAAACTTCACATTGCATCTTAGGACATTTAGAAACATTGTCAAACCATTCATACAAATTTCTTTTTGGTTTTGATCCAACTTTGACATTTTTCTTGAATTTAGGGTTCATAAAATTCCCTTCTTAGAACCCTAACTTTGAAAATTCTTTTCTGCCTAACCATGAAGGGTTTGACAATGATTCTTTTTGCATTGTTTTGCATATAGCATGTAGTTCCTAGGATATATTTTCCATGAATTTATCTTGCATTTTCAAACTGATTTGCATTTTTCTTCTTAAGGTACCCAAAAACCCTAGTTAACTTAGAAAAATCACAACTTTCTTTAGGTTAAGAGTTAGACCTTCTCCTTTGGGGTGTGACCTAATATGGGGTTAGGGTTCCTTTGAGTTCATTTGCAAATTTTTATCATGTGATTTGCTTCTGTTTTTGTCATTTGCATCTCATCCTTTCATATAACCCTAATCTTGCATCCACACTTGCATCTTACATTTAATTGCATGATCATGTGAACTTGCCATGACATTCTAAGAACTTGTATGCCATCTTAGACATCTTAAGACATTGCTTGAACATTGCTTGGTCATTTATTCATACATTTGCTATGCTTTGCATCCATTTCATTTCATAAATATCCATGTGTTTTCATGCTTCCTACATGCTTCATTTGTATTCTATCTCTTGTATGAACATTCATAGCACTTGGTATGCCTTTGCATCATCTCATAGAATTATTTGCATCATGTGTTTGCTTCTGGTTTTGTTTTTTTACCTTTGCATATGTTTCATTTTCATTTCATTTCTTTCCTTATGCTAACCCTTTCAGGTGGTAAGTAATTTGAGAAGTGAATTTGCCTTCACTTCTCACTTCTCTTCTCATTATTCATATGCATCATTGATGGATTTTTCTTTACTTTAGAGTGAGCTTTCTCATTCATGTTCATTCACTTTCTTTCCCCAAGTTACTTATCTTCTTCATTGAAGTAAGTAACTTGTTTCTTCTGCTTCTCCTCCTCTCATCTGCTTTTTCCATTGGTGGCTTTTTTAAAGATCTTTCTCAAGCCTTACAAACCATAGGAACATCTAAGCATGATAATAATTAGGGTTGTGATTAGTCCCCCTTTAGCTTTTACCTTTGTGTCTTCTTTGTGTCTCTCTTCTCATCTCATCATTAGAGACTAAACCTTTAAGGCTTTAAGACTTTGCGATTAGGGTTATGCATGCATCCTTCTCTTAGGATGGAGTGTATAACTTTAATCCTAAGTGTTAAACCCTTAATTTGTTTAAACCTCTTATTCAATCCATCTTAATAATCACTAAGACATTAACTTGTAACTTGGGCCTTGCATTAGGGTTCTAATTCTTCCTTTATTGGTTAAGAAGGACTAACCCTAGTATTAATGGACAAGTCCCTCTCAAGTTGTCTTACAAACCATAAAATCCACTTCTTAATCTTACCCTTAATTAAAATCCACTTTAATAAAGGTTTGTTTTGTCATGAGGTTAATCCCTAATCATGGATTAAGTTGAGGTATCTTCCTCAGCTTAAGTGTGCTCATCTATTATCCTTCTATTAGGATGGTGTAATGAGTTCACTAATCCTTGATTATGGCTTAAACTCATTACTTAACACTAAACAAAAACTCAAAAAACATCTAAATAATCACAAGTAGGTTAATGATCTTAATCCTACATCATCATGGTAATTAAGTTGAGATGTTTATCTTATACTTAAGGTATTCTCATTATCCCTAATCAAAGGGAGGATATGATGAGTTTACTAACCCTTGGTTTAGGCTTAAGCTCATTAACTTATGACAAACACAAAAAACCATAAAATATTGAAAACACAAAAACAAACAATAATCGTCTCCTTCGGGATTCTTTTCTCATCATCCTCATTCACAAACGAGAACTCGCTTCTTCCGTCTAATGCAAGACAGTTAGCACTTGAGCCAGACAAGTCACACACTTGAGCATAGACAAGCAAGCAGTTCATCAGTCAATTTATCTTTCAGTCTCTTTAAGTCGAACTACGGTGTTCTGACTTCCTCATTGCATTAGAGGATACGTAGGCATAACTTAACAGTTATCGAACAAAAGTCTCTGTCTCTTTCCCCCCTCTTCCAGCATTCTTTTTTAAGCCTCATTCCTGAGCACCTCACTTCACTTTATTGCACTGACACTTGTACATTCTTTTCCAGCTTTTGCACGCAGATACATAGACAATACCCCTTTAAACATAATATTTTAACCGTGGATCCTTTCGAGTACGACGGACAATTTGGGTGCTAATACCTTCCCAGGTTGTAACCAACCCCCTTTCTCAGTATCTCTGGTTCAAAATCGTCTTATCCATCTTCTCCTAGGTTTATGCAGCATTACCTTTCCTTCGGGATAAAAATGCCTAGCTGGAGACTCTTTTCACTTCACCTTCATTCCTCCTTTCGCCGACCGTTCACGCTTGTACCGAGATGCAAATCTTCGGGAGCGACACCCGTTGATATGTTGCACCGGCGTTCTTCAGACCAAACAACATTAATTTGTAGCATAACTTGCCCCAGGGTGTGATGAAAGTTGTCTTCTCCATGTCTTCAGGTGACATCTTAATCTGATTGTATCCAGAAAATCCATCCATGAAAGAAAATACTGAGAACTGAGCTATGTTATCCACCAATACGTCAATGTGAGGTAATGGGAAATCATCTTTCGGGCTAGCTCTGTTCAGATCTCGGTAATCCACACACATACGCACCATGCCATCCTTCTTAGGTACGAGTACAATGTTAGCAACCCACGGCGGGTAACTAGTTACAGCAAGAAAACTGGCGTCCCACTGCTTTTGTACTTCTTCTTTGATTTTCATGGCCATGTCTGGGCGAGTACAGCGTAGCTTCTGTTTGACCGGTGGACAATCCTTCTTCAATGGCAGCCTGTGCATCACAATATCTGTATCCAGACCCGACATATCTTGATAGGACCAAGCAAAAACGTCGACATATTCCCGAAGCATACTGATGAGTTATTCTTTCACTAGAGCATGTAGACTAGCCCCGATCTTCACCTCTTTCACATCTTCTTCGGTACCAAGATTGACAATCTCAACCTCCTCCTGATGAGGAGCAATCACTTTTTCCTCTTGTCTCAATAACCTGGCCAACTCTTTAGGCAAATCATAGTCCTCATCAACCCCTTCATCTGCTTGATTGATCGGATTGTCAAAGTCATACGAGGTCATAGCAGTGTCGTTGTCGGTGCAATCTTGAGGGATATCTCTGCAAGGGTTGAGATTTGTTCATTTTAGTGATTGATTTTATCTTATTTAGAAAAAGTGAATGAAGTTTATTAAGAAAAACATTTACATTTAATGTTTTGTGCGAAAATAACAAAAATGAAAGACAGTGAGCGAAAAGATTGTTTGCAAAAGATTTCCATTGTTCATTAATATTCCATTTGCACAAAATACATATATGGCCCTATTACAAAATGAGTCCTGACACCTTGGGCAAGATGCAGAACTTGATGCATGCTTATACAGGAAATAATAATTACTCTGCAGCAGTAACCCTTATAATATCCTGGGAAGACCAATTGAGGACTTGTTGCCCCGGGACTCTTAGACGAATCCAGCTTTCCAGATTGTAGTCGCTTTCAGCCTCGTCTTCCACATTATTAATTGTATCCAGGGTCAGCATTCCCCCACTTATGAACTTGGGAGTTTCAGCAGCCTCCTCTTGGGCCTGTCGGGATGGTATGTAACCCAAACTGAATTTGTCTTCTTTAATCTGAACTTGCAGCAGCTTGTCCCAGCCTTGGGAATTCCCGTCTTCAACAACCTTCCGAGCTTGCTTATAAGAAGAGATTGAAGTACCAGACACTTCAGTTGTTGCTTCATTGACATTAAGAGCCTCAAAACCTTGACTCATCGTCTCATGGATCTCCACATCCATCTCTATATACTTATAAGTGGCCAGATGACTGACGAAGATGTCCTCCTCCCCACAGATTGTGATAATTTGGCCTTCCCACTCGTATTTTAACTTCTGGTGAAGGGTCAATGTCACGGCGCCAGCGACATGAATCTAGGGTCGACCCAACAAACAGCTGTAGGCAGGCTGAATGTCCATCACATAGAAGGTAGTTTTGAAAATTTGTGGGCCAATTACCACAGGCAGCTCAATTTCTCCAAGAACCGATCTCTTAGAACCATCGAAGGCTCTCAGAACTAGGTTACTCGGGCGGGGTGCAAGACCATCATACTCCATCTTGACTAAGGCTTTCTTTGGAAGAACATTGAGAGATGACCCAGTGTCAACCAAGACATGTGAAAGTACATCACCTTTACACTCTAAGGTGATATGTAAAGCCTTATTATGGTTACGGCCCTCCGTAGTCAGATCAGCATCAGTGAAACCTAGCCCATGACTAGTTATGACATTTGAAACCACCGTTTCCAGCTGATTAACTGTAATCTCCTCCGGCACGTAAGTTGCGTGCAAGACTTTGAGTAATGTGTTCCTGTGAGCTTCAGAACACATGAGCAGTGATAGAATAGAGATTTTGGAGGGTGTCTGATGGAGCTGGTCCACAACCTTGTAGTCACTCTTCATGATAATTCTCATGAACTCGTCTACATCCTGATCAAATGATGTCTTCTGAGTTTCCTTGGCAATTGGTTCTTCAGGCACCACACTCTTGCCTTTTGCTTTGGTAGCAGTTTTTGCTTCAGCATTAACTCTGGGAAATTGTGACGCGAAGAGACGTCCGCTTTGAGTGAAGCCTCCGCCTCCCCCGACAGTATCAATTTGTGGATTAGAGTGTCAAGAGTGACTTTCTTTCCATTGCAATATAAATCTGAGCCATAGTGCCAAGGAACAGCACTGCTGCTGTCATATGGAACTGGTCCAGGTACCGTAATGGTGACCGGACTGATTGTTGCGGAAGAAGGAGTGGTGACAGTTTGAGGATCATAATAGATGGTGACAGGAGATCTGATTGGAGAAGGCACAGGTGCAGGGAGTTGTTGATGTTGATGTTGATGTTTCTGAGATCTGTTGAAAGAATCTGGGACATGAACTGTTGTCGGATCATAGTAAATGGTGATTGTGGAAATGTCATTGTTGATAGTTGTTGTTGTTGTAGAAGATGCTACTGAACTGATGTCTGTTGAAGTTGAAGAAGGGAAGTTTGTTAATGTTGTAGAAGAATCTGTTGGAATGATTATTGTTAAAGTTGTAGGAGGGATGTCTGTTGATGTTATAGAAGTCAGAACCGTTGAAGTGATCTGTAGAATGCCTTCTCTGATAAGATTGTTGACACCCTTTCTCAGATTTGCACAACCATTGGTAGAAATCTTGCAAGTTTCACAACAGGCCTCACAACCTGGGAACACTTGGCACTTTAATAGCCGAGCTTTAACTTCGGCCAGTGGTGTTTGAATACTTGCAACATTGTCAATCAGAACAGATGGTTGGTCGTCCTTAATGGTATTAATCCTTGGCCCACCGAGATTCGGTATTGGATTCTTTGTGACATTAGGAAGAGGTGCAAAATTCAAAGCTTTGGAATCAACTAACTCCTGAACTTTCATGTGCAATGCCCTGCATTTCTCTGTTATATGGCCAGGTGCATTGGAGTGGAAGGAACATCTGGCGTTGACATCTGTCGCTGCCGGGATTTTCATCCTAGTACAAACGCGAAAGTGGCACGAAAAAGGTTAGAGTCGCCAGCCAGACATTTTTATCCCGAAGGAATGGGAAAGGTAATGTTGCACAAACCTGAGGAAGAAGGAAAAGGACGAGGCCTTGCGAACCAAAGATCTGGGTCCGGAAGTCAGTTACGAATTGGGAAGGTATTAGCACCCCAATCCGTCCGCCGTACCCGACGGGATCCACGCTTATAAGTTTGTTTTCAAAGGGTGAGAAATAATATGCTGTTTGAATAAAAGAACGAATATCTGGGATGGAACAGAAATGAGAAAAGAAATGGAATTGAAAAATGGAAAGAAAGGGGGAAAATGTAGGGAAAAACGAATGATTGTGCTCGAATGGGCCCTACCCCACTGCCTACGTACCTCATCGGGATGAATGAGGATCAGAGTCGCCGTAGTTCGTCTAACTAAGGCGGGAACTTGTTTGTGATTTTTAGGATGACGTTGCCATAGCTCTAGCTCAGGTGTAATCGGATCTGACTCGAGGGTGTTTACCGTATCGCTGTTTGAACTGTCGAGGCAAGTCATGTTCGTCCGCAAAGAGTATGAGATGAGAAGAGAAGACGTGTTGTCTTGGTTTTGTTGTTTCTTAGAAGAAGTGTTTTGAATTTGTGTTTTTCGTATGCACAACACTAAAGACTATGATACAGGAGAGAATACTTTCCAAGATCGCCCCCAATGGAACGTTTGTAAAGCATCCTAGAAGAGTGAAGGAGACCTCCACTAATCATTTCCCGTATAGCTTAAGGCTCGTGGCGCATTGTACACATTTTCCTTTATTAAGTGTTTTTATTTTTCTTTAAGATGAGAAGTGAGACTCAAGTTATGAAAGGAAAAAAAACTCTAAGGGAAACTAGACTTACCCTAATTTAGTTGAGTTTAAGGATGACCTATGGTTAGTGAGGTTTGAAAGATTAAATCTACCAAAGAGATATTAAACTAGAAATGCGAGTACAAAAGTAATAATGAACAATATGGTCCTCCTAAGTCATGGTGGGTAAAAACGTGTATGAAACATAAATGGGATGAAACAATGGATCGGGTGGGTCGATTGCGTGGTGCTGAGACGCACGACTTATGGTGTGCAACATACAAGGCTTGCTTTTGGTGTAATGGAATGGAACGATGGTAATCGAGGAATCCTAAAGTCACATGGAACTTTATTTATTTATTTGAAAATTTACTCGACATTGGATCGAGTATTGCTTTATCTTATTTTTGAGATTTTGGTTTTCTATCGATTCGTTTTATCTTTTCTATCCTAATTATAGGAACTATACAAGCATACAAGTTCTAAGCTATTACATCATAAAGTACAAAACGTAATAATCGAAGCATAACAAACATAATCCAAGTCCATAAGCAAATCCTCGAAAAATACCTTGCACAAAAGGAATATTGTTAGTAAATGACATGAACATGAATATGCAACAATATGATGGAAATGAATTAAAATAACAAAAATATCAAAAGTATTGGAAAAAATATGAAATTAAATTCCTAGGGTCTCTAACCTGACTATAATATTGTGTTAAAAAATATCCTAAAAATTCAAAGTCTAACTATGCCAATTGGTCACTTAAATTTATCTAAGATTCCATCATAACTTTACACAAATCACACTACCAAAACAGTGGATAAATTGGCCTAAAAATTCTACCAAATATATTTCCAAGTACTATTATTTGTCCTCTAATCATAGCAAAAAGAATGGGCCAAATATAATACAGGAAGTGGGAAATATAAAATGCACAAAATTATGTGTTCATGTGAGAATTCAATATAAAAGCAATTAAATGAAAAAATCGAAATTTAATTAAAAATGACAAAATTAAGAAAGTAAAAATGTAGAATGGTTCTAAAATGAATTAAAAGTCTACTATAATTTTTGGGGATTTTTATTATGCCTTTTAATCTTTTTTGTGAATTTAAATGAAAGCTATACAAAATAGAAATCTTAAAAGGAAATTAGAAATAGGGGAGGGGGTGAAAAAACATAAATAATTAGTTAAAAAAATGTTTGGGCTTGCATGCGGGGGTGTTAATAGCAATTAATTTAGGCCCAATGGCGCAGGAGTCTTGGAGGGTCCATGGGTGTTATGGTGGGAGTTTAGTCAACTTGTTGACTTAAATCTTGGTCGTCTGATGTGGAAGGTTTGATGAGGATGACGTGATGAGTGATGATGACGCGAGGGTGCACTGTGGTTACCGTGAGGTTGCGCGCATGGGAACAACATTCAGCGGTCCTACCAGACGGTGACACTTGTCACCGTTGGAATGGACCACAACCAAAGACCTTATCCTCAACATCCAAAATTGACGGTGGGTACTTGGGATTCATGAGATTTATTACTTTTTAATGGTGTATTAACTAAGTTTTATGAATTTTAATATCTTTTTTTTAATCCAAATCAAATTTAACTACATAACAAGTCATAAGTAAATAAAAAACTCCAAACTCAGATTTCCCTAGAAACAAATCGTGTTCTTCCCCCTTCTCTCACATACTTTCTTGCGAAACCCTAAAATCCTTTATTCTCCAAACGGCGCCGCCGCGAGCCATGAACTAAGACCAGTACAACTACCGAACACCAAACTCTCAAACACAACTTTATCTCCTCTTACATACCAACTACCGATGGATTCTTATATACTTCCTCACAAATTAGAACGAAGAAAAAAAATCAAAGCAAGTATCTCCTCTTTCAAAAAACGCCATGATTGAAGACGGAAAGAAGCAAATACGTTACCGGCTCAACGAGTCCTTCTTCACTTCTGCGAGATCTCTTCTTCTCGTATGAGTATGTTTTCGTGGATTTTCCTCTTTTCTTGCGTGATGTGACACTGTTGATGTGCTTTTTTTGTTGATGTGGGTTTTGAATCGGTCAAAGAAGGTGACGAAAGTTGCAAAGTCACTCGAGATATGAAGAAGAAGATGGCGGTGTATGAAGCTGGCGGTAGCGATATCGTCGCGAATCCGTAATCTAATTTTCCTTAAATTGTTGCTTCGGGATGAGTGCAAGGTGTTGGTGGCCGCAATAGCACAGTAAACCAGACGATGATATCGCGCTTCAGGTGAGATAATTTTTTTTGCGATTCAACCACCTCTTTATCTTTAATCTTTGAGTTTTTCATGAGTATCCATTCTTCTTTCGAATCCCCTTCTTTGAACACCGGTTTTCTATGCGATCAATTTCTGCACTTTACATAATTGTGCTCTTGATGAACTTTTATGTCTCGATCCAATGACTGTTGCAGGTCTGTGATGATGAGGATTCTTGATTGTAGGTGTGGTTATGGATGATTTATGAGAGTGATGAAGAAAATGGATGAAGATATTCTACAAATGGTGGACTCGAAGGAGGTTGAATGAGAGATAACGGTGGCTTCAATCAGAGAAGTTGGACGAAAATGAGGTGATGGAGATGAATCTGAAAATGTGAAGATTGAAGAGTTTTTGAGGAAAAAAAGTTGGTTGAATCTGAATCTGGAAAAAAAATGAAAAAAAAAGGATCCCCGGAAATTGCGGCAATCTGGTTCTTATAGATGAAGATTAAGAGGGTAGTTCAGGGATTTCTCTATGAATTCAGTTAGAGAGTTTTTTTTATTCAGTTAGGGTTCTGTTATAGTTTGTTAAGGGTGGTTAGAAATTATTATGAAGGTTTTTTTGTTTTTGATCTTCTTTTATTCTAATAGTTTTCTATTGTATCTTCTTCTGGATTTTTCCTGATATCAATACCAATGTCACAATGAAAATTGTAACTGATATGCAATAAGCTTCCCTGAATTCGTTAAATTTCTGTGTGTTATAACTTTTTCTTTTATTGATTTTTCTTTTAAATTTTTCTGGTGTTGTATTTCTTTGATGAGAATTTGAGTTGAGGAGTAGAATTTTGATAGTAATATAAATAGGGAACTTTTTGGAATTTTGAGATTTCTGTTGTAATTTTCCTCTAGATATATTAGTTTTGTCACAACCAACCATTATAAGCATCTTGTATTTTTAGATTCAACTTTTTGTTGCCAATTCCCTTCTTCTTCATTTTTATTTTCTATTACATCTGTTATTTGCAGCCTTTTTCTGCATCATTTCTGGGTTTAGTACCAAATGAAATAAGTCTAGCATTAATTAATATACTTTGGCAATTTGGACTTAAAAAAAAGAAAAGTAATTGGTTTTTTTGTTTTGTGATAAGGCTAAATGAATCAATTGTTAATGGATTTGGAAAAAAGAGAAGAAATATTTCATAATTCTAAGATAGACATTGTTTTATTTGACATGGATTTTAGAAATGGTTGAAGAATGGATAGAAGTGGACATAAAGTTTTAAAATGACCTTGTAAAAAAATGGGCTTTATAGTGATGGGCTTTACAAAATGACAAAGATGAGATTTGAAAGTATGGATGGATACATGGACAAATGGATAATTGGATAATCGGGTAAACCAATGAAAACACGAATGTTGAACGGATTGAATGATTATTAAGAGATGAATACTCGAATTGGATGGCTATTGAATCAATTAACATATTCTAGTCATTGGATAAAAAGGTAATGGTTTTCTTCCCTTTTTTAAGATAAGCGGTTAGAAGTGAATTATATTTGAATTCGAATGATGTCTTCCGAATAGACCGTAATTGTTCACTTTTTCCCATCTTCAAATTGAACCAAATTCTTGGGCCCAAATTTTAACGCCATGATGAATCCCTGAAGCCAATAGCTCAACCGTGCTTCTTGCTTCACCTGAAACTAATACACGCGAATGAACATCTTCATCAAATAAGTCCAAATCAAACTTTTAAGATAACAGATTTCAGTTGATGGAATGCTCTCAAACTCCGTCATGAATAAAACCTTAATCCAACTTGATAATGAGCCTGCTGCACCAATGAACAATCTTTGGAAAGGAGCTCCTTAAGGATCACCTAATCAGGGAAATAAACCCTAACTTCATATGACGTTTGATCCCATGCCTTAGAAGTTGATGCACTACATGATTTAATGTTATGACCCAATGGGAGAACGCAGATGAATGTGAAGCGTAAGCCATTAGATGGTAATAGATCAGAGGGCAAATTTTGGGGTGTTACAGCTACCCCTATTCAATCACTGTGGACGTGAATGGATGATAGCAGTCGCTTTCAGACATTTGAGGTATGCAGGGATTGAATACTAGAAACAACCAGAAAATTTGCACTCTGTGGCAGAAGAACAGGGGAATAAATTCAACCGAACGAACTCTGCTCGGGTATAATTATGATGGGAGGAATAGTAAACAAGGGATGCCCTTTGAGTGATGTCAGATGGCTACTGACTTTCCATGCTACGGGTGGACTTTGATAGGCTGCAACAATGCCTTAATGGTGTATTATCGGATGGAGTTAGACGAATAACAACTTGCCACACTGCAGGTGGACTTTCAATAATTTGCGATCGAATTTTAAGATACTTTGCCACCCTGGGGATGGACTTTTTGTAATTTGCGGTTGGACTTGAGATATTTTGCCACACTACGGGTGGACTTTGGAAATTTGCCACACTGCGGGTGGATTTTAAGAATTTGCCACACTGCGGGTGGACTTCTGCTCACTACGGGAGACTTTTGAGATTTGCCACACTGCGGTAGGACTTCTGCTCACTGCAGGAGACTTATGCCCACTACGGGGGACTTTAGAAATTTGCCACATTGCGGGTGGACTTCTTCTCACTTCGAGAGACTTCGGAGATTTGCCACACTGCGGGTGGACTTCTTCTCACTACGGGAGACTTCTGCCCACTGCGGGGGACTTTAGAAATTTGCCACACTGCGGGTGGACTTCTGCTCACTGCGGGAGACTTCGGAGATTTGCCACACTGCAGGTGGACTTCTGCTCACTGTGGGAGACTTTTGAAACTTGCCACCCGAAGATGGACTTTGGCCAGTCTAGGGCTGGACTATTGCTCGTTGTGGGAGACTTTTGAAATTTTCCACCCGAAGATGGACTTTGGCCAGTCTGTGGTTGGACATTTGCTCGCTGTGGGAGACTTTTGAAATTTGCAGCCCGAAGATGGACTTTGGCCAGTCAGTGGCTGGACTTTTGCTCGCTGTGGAAGACTTTTGAAATTTACCACCCGAAGATGGACTTTGGCCAGTCTGTGGCTGGACTTTTGCTCGCTGTGGGAGACTTTTGAGATTCGCCACCCGAAGATGGACTTTGGCCAGTCCGTGGCTGGGATTTTGCTCGCTGTGGGAGACTTTTGAGATTCGCCACCCGAAGATGGACTTTGGCCAGTCTGTGGTTGGGCTTTTGCTCGCTGTGGGAGACTTTTGAGATTCGCCACCCGAAGATGGACTTTGGCCAGTCTGTGGCTGGGCTTTTGCTCCATGTGGGATACTTTTGAGATTCGCCACCCGAAGATGGACTTTGGCCAGTCTGTGTCTGGACTTTGCAAGATATCAAACTTGGATTATACTGGGTATGCTTATGTTGAATTGTATGGCATGATGCCCTATGACACTGGGGATGATGAACTGGTGTGAGTGTAAAATAAATTCCTGACGCGGAAGTAATAAGTCCCTGCTAACTCTGTGGGGAAACATAATGATCGCGGATTCGATCTCAAGAAGTCCTGTGGGGATAACATCTCTGATGGAGAAGAGCGTGAACAATTCATTTGTCCCGAATCGTCATGTTTGCCAAAAAATAAATTGGACTTTAGATTTGAGGACCGTGCCAGGGGATACCTCGACTATTGGGGATTATCCACTCTTATGGATCTGCTGGGGAAGAGAATGATTTATCTGAAATCTGTTAGGAGTTACCTTAGATCTGTTGAGGAACCGAGATCAAGGAAACCAACTGAAGGAAAAACTTGGCGACTTTACTGGGGATAAATTCCATTCGCCTATTGGGGATGACGAAACTGAGACACGTCCCGTTGGGGAAGAAAAGAATTCAAGTTGTCTCGTGCTGGGGATCATTTTCTTCTGTATGGATTTTACCTCAAGAGGATTTTACAAAAGACTCGGTGTCTTTAAACTCTTAGGTATCTTAACGACTTCATGAATCAGCGTAATAACCTTGCTGAGGAGGTAACCATTGCCAATGCAGATGATCTAGGAGATGTAAGAAACATTAAATGAGATAATTGGCTTGACGAGCGACCGCTAGATGGGTAATGGACTCAATCAGTAAGAGTTATGACAAGAGGGTGCCATAGAAACTCTTTGAGAGTGTAAATGCACTGGTACTCTGAATTCTGGATAGGTGCTTCTGACTGTCTGTCTTTGGGAAAGAATGAAATCTCGTACTATTGGGGTGGCCTGCCCCAGTACGAGTATTTGAATAGTTTTGCACTCGACTGACTAATCTTCACTCTTGGAGAGATTTGAATCTCGAGGTGATTGCCCCAGTTTGGCTAAAATTTGAAGAGATGGCTCGACATAATTGCCCCGGATTGGCTAGATCTTATCATGACTAGTTGGGAAAGTCCCTGCTCAATGAAGCTTTCTCGGAAAAGTGCACCTTGACGTGACTGTCTTTCAGAAGTTTTAGACTTCTCAATTTGGCAAGCTTAAGCTTCTGGATTGAATTTCCGCATGTGAACCATTTATGATGCTAAACAAATGTATGCAAGCTAAAAAATGTTTATTCTTAGAATGAAAATTCTAATGCAACACACAAGTCAAACTTGAAGTTTTTTTATTAAGAAAGGGTGTCGCAAACCTCTGTGAGCGAATCATTGGTTAAGATACGACATTACTTTTTAGATGAAAGCATGTACATGCAATACCAACAAATGTCTTTTAGCATAACTCATAGGAGTCAGGAACGCGGTCTCGTTGTAGTACGCTCTCAAATTAACCCTGTTTCAGTTAGGACTTTTGAGGGTTGTATCGTGGCCTGGTTCACGGTTACAGAAACAATGGATATAGGCTCGAAGTTTATTTGTGCCCACCCACTCTTTGTGATGTTCTCCATTCCTATGTTCATCTAATTTTCACAAGCATTCACCTTTCATAAGGACATCGTGTCGATTGAGGAACCATTGCTGCTATCGGTTCAAGCACCAATTAGGTCATTGTTGAGAGTCAGTCATCCCTCTATCTTTCGTGTCTGTGTCGTACGACTTTGTTCTCATTTGAGGGTCTTTCTTGTGTAATCCTTTCTGTCTTTCGCTTTTGCGTTATTTTGCTTATCCCTAACTTTTTCCTGGACTGATCCTTGTGAATCTTTGATTGTAAAGTCCAGCGGGATGCCCTAACTTTTGCCTAAGTCGCTTGTTTTCAAGTTTCGACTTAGCGGGCTTTTTTCATTCTTTTTTTTTAATAAGTCGTGTGACACTGTTTGTCTTGATTGCTTTGTGAGGGTTATGACTACCTCATTCTTTGATCGACGAATGATAACCATTATGGTCTTCAATCTTTGGACCTTTTGACTTGGATAACCATTGTGGTTTCGGGTCTTTGGACCTCTTGATTAGCATATTAGAATGCAATGGATCTTCAAATACACTCCTTTATGAAAGCTTGAACGCTTGGTCCAACTAGCTGACATCTACCCTGCCCCTGGGTTATATGTGAGGGTTTTTCATGTGAAAAGAAACTCCTACTTCAAGGCTCAAAGGGGTTAGCAAGGGTCTATCTTCCTTATATCTCCAGTGTTTAGGGATTTGAAACAAAGCCTGTACATCATCAATAGGGCCTTACTCGAGAGCACACAATTAGAGGTTTTGCGTTTTTGTTTCGTCATTCTCCTTCATAGAATTTAAGCACGACAATTGGTATTTGCGATGTACACATGCAAAATTATAAGTGAATGCGAATGAATTACTTCAAGAAAAATATGTGAGTTTTATTATTGCTAACATTCAAAAGCAAACATATTTTTTTACCTTAACTGGCTTACCGCTTTGCCCTCATATTTTTTTACCTTAACTGGCTTACCGCTTTGCATTTCATCTGCATATCCCATTAGGTCATAATATCCACAATCATGCATTTCACTTATTCCTAAGGCATGAGACCAAGGCATATACCTGTGTTTTGAATTTTCTAGTCAGAGAACCATTAAATTCCATGGCTGTCCCTACTTAAAGGATTTTCTCAAAAAAGAAATGTCGGATCAGGAGGTTATTGGTGTGAATTAAAAGTTTGTTTCTCTATTTCTCTCAGAAGATCGGGGTTTTATTCTTTTGGTGTACGTATGGACGTAGCATCTCAGGAAAAAGTACATTGAGTGCGAGAGGTTGGATTCTAAAGCATATTTGTGTAAAAATTTGTTTCAAGTTGGAGATGGAAGGTGTGTAGTTTGGATTTATTTGGAAAGATTTCATTCAAGGTCAAATTCAAGGTTTCGTTAGCCATTTCAAATACAAGTTCATTATCTTTCTAAATCCATGTCTACCATATGTAGTTTCTCGTATTCATTTTCAATTAGTTCCATTGTCTACAATTCATTTTTGAACAACCTTTTAACGTCCAACTATCCAAAACCATAGTCAATTCTCAAAACCAATAACCATTCTCATTCCTTAAACTTGTTCGAAATCCAAACATATGTTCCAAATTTATTTCGTTTCCAGAGCCCATGTTCGGAATTATGTCTAAAGTTCATGTATCATGTGGACATCACCATTGTCTGTATCCATTTTCCAATTCATTTTAACTCACATTAAACCATTCTTAAACATTCTTAAGTTCGATTTTTACCATTTAATTCCAAATTCTTCTTTCCTTTGAGGTCCAATATCCAAACAATAAACTTTGGCCCAAATTGAATCTTAATGTTAATTCCAAAGTCTTCAAAAAAAAATAATATATATTTTTACTCATTCCATTTATTTTGACTTCATCTGGTGCCTACCAAAATTCACAAGAAAAAGTAGGAGTCATCAAAGTGAGCATATGTAACTTAACATTAAACTCATGAGTTGCACACAAGGATGGTTAGAATGTATTTCAATGTTATTGTTTTCTTTTTCGAAAGATCAAAATAGATTACAAAAAATAGTTACAAAAGAGATTACAAAAAAATAGTTATACAAAAAGAAAGAAAAGCTAAGAAAATTCAGAATTATCCCTTAAGGAAATTCCTAGTTCTAACACAATTCCAGCATCCGGAATTGCATATCAACTGAAAAAAGGTCGGATATAGAACGGAGAAGAAGTTCAATCGTCACCCTCAGAATTTCATCATTGGATCTTCTACCATTTAGAACTGTTATCCGCAATCGTTAATCGATCTTCAACGTTGACGTTACCGCAGATGCTTTTCCAATCTTCTCTTTTTCAAATCCTGCAAGGAATAATCCAACAACAATAATTCAGCAAGTCTGCGGCCACAACAAAGCTCTATTTCGGTCAGTTTTACAAGCTGACAGTTGAGAGAAAATCAAAAAGAAGTCACCACAACAAAAGCAATAATTGGAAAAAAGTTCTATACTATAAGCAGGATTACCGAAAGGGGCCGATACCAATATCAGCTACTAAAAACCATAAGCAGAAATCAGAAAAGAATTAATAATCAGGTTGATAGCCAATTTCTGTTAAAGGAATAACAAACTCGGTCGAAGGTAACCGGTTCTCTAACAAACCATTCATAACTAATCACAACTGATTCTAACCAAAAGCTCACATTGGAATCCTAACGGAAAGTTTCTAGAACTCACCTGAAGTATTCCAGAAGGATCCGGAAAATCGGCAGATATAAATCAGAGGCCTCCTCTTCAATCTTCGGGTTCTGACTTCCTTTTCCCAGAAAAATCATCCAATCTTCTTCATACTCCATCTACAAACTTCTCTCTCTAATTTTATTCTACAACAATCAGAACAAACTCTTCATCACTTCACCTTTGAGAGTCCATCTTAATCAATCTCCTTCAGCAAATCACAACTATCCAGTCTTCATCAATAATCATTATCCTCAAAACTCTTAGAATCCACATCTTCATGAGATCTTCATCACTCTGATTCATCTGCATCAATCATCAAGAATTCATAACTTCATCACACCCTTCGAATCTGTCACGCTTCTGCAACCAAGGTTCAACCTACCACAAAAATCACCATCAACGACAATCGCAAATCACAACAACATCAATAACGATCGTGCAAGAGCCAACATCGTTCATCACAAATTTGCAACAATCAGTCATGGTATCCGCAAGATCGCATCGCACGCGGAAGACAATAAAGAATGGAGAAAAGATTCAGATAAGAGGTGAGACCGAAACTTCAAACCCATACCTGAACCAGACTCACACAAGCTTCAAAGCCTTGTCTTTTCGTATACTTCGTCTCGTTTACGCTGATGTTGTTGAATGAGGATGAAGCAGACGCTTCACGGCGGTATGGAGCCACGTGTTTGGAGGCGGAGACGTTGTAGTGGTGCAGGTGAGGTCGCGATTGCGAAGTCGTACGGTGGTGGCGTTTATCAGCCGAAGGCTTATTTCTCTGAGGGAAAAAGGTCACGTGGAATTGAGAGAGGAATGAGAGAGCCGCGATATGAAACCTAGAAGAAGATGAGTCTTTTTCGGTGGAGCTTGAGTCTTGTTTCTCTTAACTTAGTATCTAGGGTTATAATTCTTGGATTGGGCTCATCAATTCTCACCATGGATTGCTATCAGCACTCTCATTCCACTAATGACACCACCCCTACGATCCAACATCAAAATTGGGCCTAACTACCATTGAAGCGCTATTAGCACCTTCAATTTCATACCCACACCCCCACTGACGCGCGTGTATTAAGGAAATGGGCTCAGGCTCATGAAATTGCTATTGGTCACCGAACTTTCACTTATTACACCCCCGGTGTCTTCTTCAATTGAGTTGGGCCTTGGGCCACGAAACAGCTACTGTGTTACCACTTGATTCCCAATTATACCTCTCATTGTTTCTTTATCTTTGTTCTTGTAATTTTAATTTTTTTTTGTCTTATTAGATTGATTTTTGTGGATTAATATATTGATTAAATTTTTGTTAATTTACGTCTTGATTAATTCTTTGACAATTTTAATTAGGATTTTAGTCATAATCTTAATTATTGTTTGGATTAATTTCGGATTAAATTGTTCATGAGCTTTTTATCGATTTGGATCGATTTTGGTGGAGCTTCACAAAGTGATTATGGAAGATAAGCATTTATTTTGCTTATGGAGATCACAAGACCTTGGATGGAGTTTTTGGATTTCTTTTATGCGAAGAATCGGCATTTCGGCCAAGTAAGTAATCTCGATTCGCCACTTTAATGCACCCTTTTTCTTTTTTTAATTTTTTGTTTAGTATAGGTTAGAAACAAATGCATAAAAAATAGGAAAAATCATGAGAAAATTCTATAAAAATTCCAGTAGCTTAATAATTCAATTTAGAAATTTGTGACAATTTTATTTTCTGAAATTTGGTTATTTTTGAATTAATCCTGAATTTTTCTCTTAATTAGCATTTTATGAAATTTCTTTAACTACACTTGTTTTGTTCATTTTATTTTTATAACTTCCAGCAACCTTTTTTAGCCATTCTTTTTTCTATAATTAGAGGACTCATAATAGTTCTTAGGATATTTTTAGTGGATTTTTTAGGACCTTTTATCTTAGGTTTTAGTGGAGTAATCCTTAGGAATTAGTGGTTAATTCTTAGCTGAAATTAAATAATTTTTAGGCATAGGAAAAATGTGATTTTTTAGAATCCCTTTTAATACAATATTATAGATAGTATTAGGTCCCCATAGTTTAATTTTCATAATTTTTCTAGAAGTTTTAGTATTTTTTAGAATATTAGTTCTTAGGCCTAGTTATGCATAATACCCATTAGTTTAGGCCATTAAAAAATAAAGTACAACAAAATAGTTTAGTTTAAATTTAGTCATAGAATTTAACATAGGCTTAGGTTAGTTTAAATTGAATTTTTTAAATTGAATATTAGGCTTGACTTAGTTTAGTACTTAGGCTTGAAGTTTCATTTCCATGTAGAAGTAGAATAAATAAAAATAGACTTTTTTTTAATTCATGCCTTTAATGGTTTTGTTTAGAATTTTATTTCTTATAATTCAATTTCATTTTTTTCCTTATCATTTGATTTTATAACTTTAATAGGCTTCCCCCATTGTTCTTAGAATCAACTTAACTTCATTAAGAAGTAAGTTGAATTCTAATAGTTTCTAGTTTTTAATTAGGCTTAGAAACCTCACAAACCATTAGGACCACTTGTAAATAAATAAACAAACTTAGGATTGAGTCTTAGTCCCTTAGATTTTTCCTTTAACAACTTGAGTCTTTCTTTCTCATCTCAAAAGAAAAGCAATAAAACACTTAAATAAAAACCGAACAATCTTGTACGACACGAGACTTTGTTGCGGAGTGTTTATACGCGTCCTGTTTCGGGGCGAGGTGTAAATACTTCCCGCGATGGATAGGTCTTAGTACAAGACCATTCACAAACAAATTCAAAATACTTCTCTTTTAAAAGATAAAAACAAATAACAAGCGACTATCCTGCTGGAACTTCTCTTCTCATCTCATTCACTCACAACGCGAACTCGCGACGACTTGTCTCATTTGCAAGACGGTAAACGCACTCGTACCAGACGAGCCTGCAACACCTGAGCATAGACATACGCAGTTTCAGCTGTAAAAAACACAAACAAATAGTTCCCGCCTTAGCTAGGCGAACTACGTCGACTCTGATCCTCATTATCCCGATGAGGTACGTAGGCAGCGGGGTAGGGCCCGTTCGAGCACATTCTTTATTTTCCCTACATTTCCCCCTTTCTTTCTATTTTCTTATTTCAGTTCTCTTCTCATTTCTCATTTCCATTCCAGTTAGCGGTTTTATTCAACAGCACTTTATTTTTCTTACCCTTTGAAACAAACAAGCAAGCGTGGATCCCGTCGGGTACGACGGACGGATTAGGGTGCTAATACCTTCCCAGTTCGTAACCGACTCCCGAACTCAGATCTTTGGTTCGCAGGACCTTGTCCTTTCCTTCTTCCTCAGGTTTGTGCAACATTACCTTTCCCATTCCTTTGGGACAAAAATGTCTGGCTGGCGACTCTAACCTTTCCGCGCCACTTTCGCGTTTGTACTAGGATGAAAATCCCGGGAGCGACAGTGGGTACGAGGACAGGAGGTACCATTATACTTCTCAAAGCAAGGAGGTTTGAATTTGTGAGGAATCCTGACTCCTTCCACTAATCCCATATCCATCACATCAAATCCCAAAGAGTTTTGGGATTCTAGAGATCTCAACTTTTCAGATATCTCGTCCAGACGATGATCATAAACTTCATCAGCCCCAACACCCAATATTGAAACCTGTTCATCTTGGGGATCTTCTTGTAGGACACGATCTCTACTGTTTCTCTGGGTATTTCCAATAACATTGACCTCAGGGTTGATGTGGGGCCCAAACGCTTGTGGATTTTCTTGCGGCTGGTCGCGCGTGTTATTACTTGTACCCCCAGTACCAGCATGGTTCTCTTCTGGAGTTAGCCGCTCGCTAACTCCCTCAATCTTTCCTGGGTCTGTGTTAGCCCAATCATCACAGCCATGAACTGATTCATCTGAGTCCTTACTTTTGTCCTCACATCACTCATCTGGGTCCTTACATCTGTCAATTCTTGCTGAAGTTGATCCATCTGTAAGCTTGAAAGGTTGTTTCTGGTTGGATATCGGTGGATGCGGTTGACGGGAAAGACTTTCCTACGAGCAATATTTCCTGAAACAATAGCAAAGTGAGAAAACAACAACAAAACACCTACAAAACAAAGAGTGAGGTTAGCATGCAATGCAGTATGCCTATTTGTCTTCAGAGGGTATCAATTTGGTTCTTTGGTTTTGATCTTCCAGACCTCTGAGAATGATGAAGATGTTGAAGAGAAATGAAGTCCATAAGCAGATTCAGGTAACACATAAACCATACATTACAAATGCCAAAATACATAGTTCATGATTACATCCCATGGTGGGTTAAAATACAATTAAGTCAAGAAATACAACAATCAAAAATCACCATGGAGAATTTAAAGTACAACCAAAATAAAATACAAGTAAAAGAGAAATCAAACATCCAGCCCAAAGTCATCCTCCTTGACATACTTCAGGAGAGCATCAGTCACTGGTCCAACTGGATGCTTTGTGATGGTCCTGATAAGAAGGTTCTTGGTTGCAATGGCACTAGTCATCTTCTGGTACTTCTCTTGTTCTTTTGATCTCTTCAACCCCGCCCGGAGTTTCAACTCGGAGATTTCCTTATGTGCTGTTAGGAGTGCTTCTTGACTCTTCTTCTCATTGGCTTCCAACTGCTCTATCTTAGCCTGTGTCTTCTGTTCTTCTTGAAAACAAGCTTCAGTGATTCTGATCCATCTAGCCTGACTCTCTTCCAGGTAGTGCTCAGCTCTGGCCTCCTGAATCTTAGCTTCTTTGCAAGCATTCTTCAATACCAATTCTCCCGCTCGGTCTTTTCTAATGAAGCCTTTTGTCTTCTCAATATTGGTCACATGCTCGATACGGAGCTTCTCTAATCTCTCATTGTCCAGACGACTGTCATTCCTTTCCCAAACGGTCTTCTTCAAAGCTTCAGAAAGTTAGGCATTCCTTTCTTTCCACTTCTCAAACTCCTATAAACTGACTATGGCTATGGGCTCTACAGTTGATGGCCCTGGTACATCTTCCAGGGTGAATGGCATATGGGTGATCTGTCCTCTGATGCGAGACCATTCAATGTATTATGCTGAAGCTATGTTGTTACACTTCCCTAAAATGGCAGTCCATTTAGTCTGTATGTTGTCCCAAGCCCAGGCTGCTTGTCAGACAGTGGCATGATTATTTTGAACAGCACAATAAAGAGACTCTGCTAAGTCTTTCTCTCGGGGTGGGTGTACCAAGGCATACCCCAACTGTCTCTTGAAAAGCAAAGGAATGTAGTTGATGCAACCCTTCACTCCAATAAGAGGCACATTAGGATATTGTCCACAACTTGTAATTATGTCTCTTCCCTTGGTGTTCGGAGTACACCACCTGATGTCTTCTGATGTAAGGGCAATCATCCTCTTGGCCCAGTTCCTTGTCTGATGTGGGTTCAAGAAAGCTTTCATCTTCGGCATATGTCTCACTAACCAACTGTAGAAGAGGGGTGCACAACATCTGACCAATCTCCCGCTCTGCTTCTCATTCCTCTGATGAACTGAGTAGTAGAAATCTCCTAACAAGGTGGGAACTGGATTCTTGAGCATGAAAATGTGGATGGCATTCTTGCTTATAAACTTAGGCTCGTCTGCAAACAAGATGATACCATATATACTAAGAGCAAGGAAAGCACAAACATTTTCCCACTTCCCTGTTGCAGCATGACTGGTAGCCTGGGTGATTAAGAAGTCCAGATGGAGGCCTGGAATTCCAGCCTTAGTGGTCATATGCTGATCAATGATGGTGGCTTCCAAATATAAAGCTTTGTCTATGTCCTCATTCTTAGGAGCAGTCATCTCAGGGTCGAAAGGTATTCCTCTTATGATAGGGACACCCAACAACATAGAATACTCTTCCAATAGAGGACCTAGTTGAAAATCCGGGAAAGTGAAGCAACGGAGATGAGGGTCATAGAACTGAAGGCAAGTGTGAATCATGCTCCTCTGTGATGCATCCAATTCCATGATCATATCCAGGATACCACCATAATGTTCTCCGAATAAGGGGACATGATCAGCAGTGATAAGAGCCTGAATCTGCTTGATGCCTGCCAGAGGGTACTCAAAGAAATAGTATGTGATGTTGCTTTTACTGGTTGAATCCATACTAACAATGGGTGCTGATGAAGATAGCTGAAGAAGATAACTGATGAAGGTAGCTAAAGAAGACAGCTAAAGAAGTGTTGGAGAAGATATCTGAGCAGAAGAACGAACAAAACCAAACCAAAGGAGATGTGGATACCCTGTAAAACAAATAGACACAATGTTAAATGATGCAATATGATGTATGCTGAATGATATGCAAGGGTTTGTGATCAGGTGCTGGATTTGTCAGTTGCTTTTGATAGGGTCCCTGAGTGTTAAGAATTCCGGATGAAGGCTTGAAAACCAGTAACCAGGTGGGGGACTCAAATAAAGAGTCACAAGTCCAGGGTTTCATAAGATCAGTCCAACATAGTATAACCTTCAAACAATATCAGTAACAGGATATGATGAGGCCAAGGGTTCCTGCAAACCTGTAAACAACCCCGCCCACTCACAGGTATTGTTCTAGAACAAGGATCCTCAGGTTTGGATCTATTATGAGAAGTGTAAACACTTCTATCCCGGAGGTACAGTGTTTACCCTAATCATAAAGGATCCTCCTCTAATTCACCTCAGATGCTGAAGGTCATCTAAAAAAGGTCATCCAGACTTAGCAGGCTTCCCAGATAGCCCTAACACTACAGGAAATCCGTAGCACATAGTTCTCAAGAAGAAACCCATGTCTGAACCGTGTTTCATATTCCCGCACTAGACCGAAATGGAATGGGAAAGAATATGAAGCCACTCTAATCCTATGTCTGTCACTTAAGCCTTTGTGTTGGACCTTTCTCACTGGAATACCCCTACCACCAAGGAAAACCAAAAAACTAGCACATGATATGATAATAAAAATGAAATGCATAAAACAGTAAATGAAAGCGATAAAGTAAATGCAGTAAATAAAGTTGTACAAAAAGCAATAAATAAAGCAATAAACAAAAGCAGACATAGCACATAACACCCCCATAAATACAAACAAACAAGCGCTAAGAGAAACCCACAAGAGAACCAGAAGCCCTGGTTGCAAAGAGACCCCAGCAGAGTCGCCAAGCTGTCGCTCCCCGGACTTTACGTCCCGATGCAAACGCGAACGGTAGGCGATGTTGGAGGTTGAGGTTGAATAGAGGTGCCAGCTAGGCATTTTTATCCCGAAGGAAAGGTAATGTTGCATAAACCTGGGAGGGCATGGATAAGATGGTTGCGAACCAGAGAAACTAAGAAAGGGGGTTGGTTACGACCTGGGAAGTTATTAGCACCCAGATTGTCCGTCGTACTCGACGGGATCCACGCTTACAAGATTGTGTTTAAAAAGGGTAGTGTATGTGCTGATTGTGTACAAAAAGCTAGGGAGAAAAGACGTACAGAGTGTCAGTGCAAAAAGAGAGGGTGGATGCTCAGAAATGAGGCTTTAGAAAAAAAAGCTGAAAGAGGGGGAAGACACAAAGACTTTTGTTCGATAACTATTAAGTTATGCCTACGTATCCTCTCGTGCAATGAGGAAGTCAGAACACCGTAGTTCGACTCAAAGAGACTGGATGATTTGACTGTGAACTACTTACTTGTCTATGCTTAAGTGTATGACTCATCTGGCTCGAGTGCTAACTGTCTTGCATTAGACGGAAGAAGCGAGATCTCGTTTTCAGAGTGAGTGTGATGAGAAAAGAATCCCGGAGGAGACGTTTATTGTTTGTTTTTGTGTTTTCAGTTTTTTATTGTTTTTGATGTTTTGTATAGGATAATGAGCTTAAGCCTAAATCAAGGGTTTGTAAACTCATTATATCCTCCATGATTAGGGATAATGAGCCAACTTAAGCATGAGATAAGCATCTCAACTTAATTACCATGATGATGTAGGATTAAGATCATTAACCTACTTATGATTATTAAGATGTTTTGGGTTTTTTTTTAGTGTTAAGTAATGAGTTTAATCTCTAATCAAGGATTAGTGAACTCATTACACCATCCTAAGAGAAGGATGATAGATGAGAACACTTAAGCTGAGGAAGATACCTCAACTTAATCCATGGTTAGGGATTAAATTCATTATATAAAAAACCTTTATTAAAGATGGATTTTAATTAAAGGGTGAGATTAAGAAGTGGATTTTATATTTGTAAGACAACTTGAGGGGGACTTGTCCATTAAACACTAGGATTAGTCCCTTTTAACCAAAAGGAAGAGATGGAACCCTAATGTAAGGCCCAAGTTACAAGCTTATGTTTAGATCATTGTTAAGTGTTTTGATTAAGAAGTGTAAACAAATTAAAGGTTTAACACTAAGGATTAAATTTATACACTTCATCCTAAGATAAGGATGCAGGCATAACCCTACTTCAAAGTCCTAAAACTTTAAGTGTTTAGCCTCTGATTATGAGATGAGAAGAGAGACTCAAGAAGAATCAAAGGTAAAAGACTAGGGGGGACTATATACAACCCTAAAATTATCATGCTTGGATATTGTCGCTCCCACCAAATGAAGCCGGGTCAAATGGGGTACAGGCGCGAAGTGTCGGCGAAAGGAGGATGTGAGAACACACAGGAGTGAACTCACGGGGAATGAATAGAGTCGCCAGCTAGGCATTTTTATCCCGGAGGAAAGGTAATGCTGCATAGACCTAGAAAGCTACGGATAAGACGGCTGCGAACCAGAGAGACTGAGAAAGGGGGTTGGTTACAACCTGGGAAGGTATTAGCACCCAGATTGTCCGTCGTACTCGACGGGATCCACGCTTAAAAGATTTGTGTTTTAAAGGGGTAGTGTCAGTGCAATCTGTGTACAAAAGAGCTGGAAAAGGATGTACAGGTGTCAGTGTAAAAGAAGTGTAAAGTGTAATATATATAATGTCAGTGTAAGAACTGGAATATAATGCTCAAGATCATGAGGCTAAAGGAATAATGCTGGAAGGAGGGGGAATATACAGAGACTTTTGTTCGATAACTGTTAAGTTATGCCTACGTATCCTCTCGTGCAATGAGGAAGTCAGAACACCGTAGTTCGACCCAAAGAGACTGAATGATAAATTGAAAGTGAACTGCTTGCTTGTCTATGCTCAAGTGTATGACCTGTCTGGCTCAGGTGCAAACTGTCTTGCATTAGACGGAAGAAGCAAGTTCTCGTTTATGAGTGAATGAGATAAGAAAAGAATCCCGGAGGAGACGATTATTGTTTGTTTTTGAGTTTTTAGTCTTTTATTGCTTTTGGATGTTTGTCATAAGATAATGAGCTTAAGCCTAAACCAATGGTTTTAGTAAACTCATCACATCTTCCCTCTGATTAGGGGTAATGAGAATACCTTAAGTGTGAAGTCAGCATCTCACACTTAATCACCAAGGTGTAGGATTAAGATCATTAACCTACTTGTAATTATTTAGATGTTTTTGGTGTTTTTGTTTAGTGTTAAGTAATGAGGTTAAGCCATAATCAGGGATTAAACAGACTCATTACACCATCCTAATAGAAGGATAATAGATGAGAATGTTTAAGCTGAGGAAAGCTCCTCAACTTAATCCATGATTAGGGATTAAACTCATGACAAAACAAGCCTTTGGTTAAGTGGATTTTATTTAATGGTATGATGATGAAGTGATTTTTAGGGTTTGTAAGACAACTTGAGGGGGACTTGTCCATTAACACTAGGGTTAGTCCTTCTTAACCAACTAAGGAAGAATTAGAACCCTAATGCAAGGCCCAAGTTACAAGTATGATGTCTTGATGGTTATTATGTGAATTGATTAAGAGATTTAAACACATTAAGGATTTAACACTTAGGATTAAAGTTATACACTCCATCCTAATATAAGGATGCAGGCATAAGCTTAATCACAAAGCCTTAAAGCCTTTAGGGTTTAGTCCCTGATTATGAGATGAGAAGAGAAGACTCAAAGAGACACAAAGGTAAAAGCTAAGTGGGGAACTAATCAAAACCCTAATCATTGTCATGCCTGGTTGTTCCTAAGGTTTGTGAGGTTACAAGAGAAATCTTCAATGGAACCACCAGGAAGCATATGAAAGGATCAGGAGAAGCAAAGTAACTTGCTTCATTGAAGAAGACAAGTCACTTGGAGAAAGAAGGTAAGGAGAAGAAGAATGAGCAAGCTCAATCTCAAACACATAACAAAATGCAGCAAGGATGCATAAGAGGGATGAAAAGAAGTTGTGAGAAGTGAAGGCAAATTCACTTCTCAAAGTAACTTACCACCTGAAAAGTTAGTGAAGGAAATGCAATGCAATGCAAAAAGAATCAAGGTCCAACTCTCACTGGTTAGGCAGAAATGATTTTTGGAAGTTTGGATCAAAATAATGCTTTGAAAATGAATTAATTCCATGGAAAATTCTCAAAATGCATCAAGATCAAAAAAGAAATTTGGTTTGAGGGTTGAACAATGTTTCTAAATGGTTTTGAATGTTTCATGAATTTTTTGGTGATTTTTAAATACCTAAAAGTATTTTTAATTAATTAATTCTCATTAATTAATTAAAAATAAACTTTTAAATATTTAAAAATATTTTTTAAATGCAAAAAATAAAAATAAAAATGTTTTTGGTTTCTGAAAATTAATAAAAGTTTATACAAAAAAAGTTCAGAATTTTTAAGATTGTTTTGCTATTTTTAATAAATTGGACAAATTAAATGAAATAAAGTGTAAAATAATATGAATTTAATCTGAAAAATGGAAAGTAATCAAATCTAAGGGTCCAGATTCAAATGAAACACGCGCGCGTTTGACCTGGCGCCATATCCAACGGCTGGAATTCAAATTTCACTAATTAATGATTAAGCCCTAATCCAGCCCTAATTACTTTCAGATGACCGGAACAGTGGTTCCGGTCATCTTCTCCGGCGAGTCCAAAACACTAAATCACTCTACACGCAATGAAAATGAAAACTAACTGCCCAGAACTCTTCCCCACCCAAAAACGAATTAAACCCCTCAATCAAACAACATTTATCATTCAGAAACAGGGAGAATCGAATCAAACATGTTTTAGGGCAAAAATTTCAGACGAAGCATACATCCTGGTTTCTCAACCATTTTCAAAAATAATCACATATTCATGATCAGGGGAATGCATAGAAGCTATTAAGAGCTTAAAATCATGCTTCTGGAAAAAAAGTTCATGAAGCTACCTGAGTTTGAAGCTTTTCAGTTTGTAACTTTCTGACCTCTTCTCTTTGTGCAATCCACTCCTTTTAGGCCCCTGATGAAGTCTTGATGCTTAGAAAGAGTTTGTGATGGCTGGTTTGAGAGTTTGCAGCAGTTCTGTTCAAGGTGGTGTGAGAATCGTGTTTTTGATTCTTTGAGTTTCAGGTTGTTTTGAAGGGTGCTTTGTGACCAGGGAGATGTGTTGAGTTGGTTTATGAAGTTAGTTTTTGTGTTTGTGAGTTGTGTGATGAGTTTCGAAAGAAAATGCAAGTTGGAGAGATTTTGTGAATGCTAAGTTGTGGTGTGTTTCAGGCTTGCTTCTTGTTATGTTTAGCTTGCATTTGATTCACATAAACAATTCCCATTGGTCAGATGAGGTGACATGTGCTTTATTGATTGGTATGGGTGCTTTTGCAAAAATGTCAACTTTGTGTAAGAGAAGCATGGGTCACTTTATAGCTAAGTACAAGGAGGGTGTGCTGCGCAACATGATGTGAGGAAGGGCCTAGGATTGATCAGCCACCTAGCCAGCAAGTGGATGAGATGCTATCATGAGTTTTGCAACTTGCCTTGCCTTTGGTTCTTATGAAAGAAACTTGATCCATAAGCCATGAAACATGTGATTCCTTGGGTGCATTCTGAACTTTAGATGTTGTGTGATCATGTTGTGTGGATTAGAAGCCCATTTGATGACTTAATTGGCCTTGAGAAGTGAATTTGCAACTTTGCCTCTTTGGTGCATGACTTGAAATTTAGTGATTTTTGCCAACTTTGACAAACCATAACTTTTGATCCAAAATGAATTAGGTCATGTTCTTGTACTTTTTGAAAAGGGAAAGATCTATTCTACAACTTTCATGACCAAAGTGTTTTCATTTGAAGCTTTCTTGAATCAAAAAGTAAGGGTTGAAAAAGTTGCTTAAAATGACATTTTCATTAAAAGTCAAACTTGCCCAAAAAGTCTACTTTGCAAAAACTTGAAATTCTTCAATTTTGTGAACTTCCAACCTCTTCTATGATCAAATAAAGATCATATACAATCAAAATGATGAAGAACACCCTTTGGTTGGGTCATTGGGGGCCTCAGATGCCCTGATTTTGCACTGACTTGCTTGAAAAGTCAACTCTTGATCAGATGACTTCCCCATGGAATTTCTTCATGAAAATTGATATGCATACTCCCTATACCATATACAGACCAATAGAAACAAGAATGACCAAAAAATTTGGAGTTATGGCCTCTGAAACCAAAACCCTAATTTTAGGTCATCTGTGCAGTCAAGCCTGGCTCTGCTTCCACACCATTCTCAGTTCTTGTGATCCTTTGACATTATTGACTTTGAGAGGATGTAATATGATATTAGAACATACATGGACCCCTTTGAAGTGATTGATGACCTTTGGAGTGGCTCAAGAAGCTCTTGGATTGCTCAGATCACAAACCCTAGATGCAGATGACTTTGAATTTATGCAGTGAATCAAAAATGTAATATGAGATGCTATGATTGAGTTTATGCATATGAAGAGATCACAAGCCATGGTGTGAATGGGTGAGGGCAAATTTGGGGTGTTTACAACTGCCCCTATTCAAACATGAGTTAGCTGTGCAGGATGTAAGCATCGGCTTAACAGGCAAACAAGATAACTTGTGGTTGAATACCAAAGACAGTCCAAAATTTGCACTCACAGAATGAAGAAGAAAAGGGATATAGATTGTAAAGTAAAATAAAGTATATTGTAAAGTATGGGCGACGGAGGACGGCCGTCGAGCAGAGGATGACTGCTGGGTAAAGAGCAATGACGGGGACGGCCGACATGCTGAGAAAAGTGCGGGAAATAAAGCAATGACGGGGACGGCCGACATGCTGGTGGTAAAAGGAATTATGATGGGGACGGCCATCAAGTAAAGTTGTAAGATTCTCTGGGGATTAAATGAAACATGACGGGGACGGCCATCAAGTTCATAAATTAAAGTAACCGATGATGGGGACGGCCATCGGGCTAAAAAGAAAAGGGACCACGACGGGGACAGCCATCGGGTTAAAGAATAAATGAAATAAACAGATGATGAGGTACGGTCATCAAAGGTGAAGGACGATCACCTAACGGGGGACGGCTGTTCTGTTGGGGTTAAGATGAGGGACGGTCATCTAAGGTGGAGGACGACCACCTGGCAGGGTACGGCTGCCGAAAATATCGCGACATAGGACGAATGCCGGATAAAAAGTCAACGATGGGGACGGCCATCGGATGAGCATGATGGAGGACGACCATCAAGAGGTGGAGGACGACCACCTAGCAGGGGACGGCTGCTCTCAAGGTTTATCTTGACATAGGACGAATGTCAGATAACCAAAATCAACAATGGGGACGACCATCGGATAAAATGATGAAGGACGATCATCAAAAAGGTGAAGGATGGTCACCTAGCAGGGGACGACTGCTAAATATATCACGACATAGGACGAATGTAGGATAGAAAAGTCGACGATGGGGACGGCCATCGGATGAGCATGATGGAGGACGACCATCAAGAGGTGGAGGACGACCACCTAGCAGGGTACGGCTGCTTTCAAGGTTTATCATGACATAGGACGAATGTCAGATAAAAAGAAAATTGTTTTACTGGGGAATAGTAAACACGGACGAGTATTTACAATCCAAGAAATAAAAGGTATAAGTGTTTAGATGTGTATAGATTAAAGATGCGGACGAGCATCCTCAAGACTATGATACGGACGAGTATCAGGTAGAAACAAAAACTGACACGTGTTCCGAGATGATGGTACGGATGAGTACCAACTGGTTAACAAAGAACACGGACGAGTGTTGAATCTGCGGGGATATAAATGGTGTATACAAGATACGGACGAGTATCTGTATAAGTATGATTGGTGTATATTTAAGTGTTCAATCTGCTGGGGAGAAAGCGACGCAGACGAGTGTCAAAAGGAGAAGAGTGGTATAACCAAGTATCTGATATACAAAGTGTTTCAAGTTACTGTGCTGGGAAAAGTGACACGGACGAGTGTTAAGAAGGTTATATACATATCCGTGAGTGCAAAGGGGACGCTTTGGCTTTCTGTTGGGGATATGATACGGACGGGTGCCACAAGGTGTGTATACTGATGTTTGTGAATGTGAGGCAACTGCTTTTACTGGGGAATCCGGGATGGATTCTGCATATTGTTGATGAGTTGATAACATTCACAAGTGTTTGATTCGGACCATGACTTATGATTATGAAACATGTTTGATTTTTGCCGTAATGCTCCGTATTAGACGGAATGCTACGCTTTGTGGGGTGAATATGATGCGAATGCTATGATTATGCAAAAGATACCGATCCGGGATTCGGATCCCGTTGCTGTGAAGATCTCTGGTCGATCTGTTGGAGTGGACATCCCAGCTGGGGGTGAGATCATTGGTAGATCTGATGAAATGATTCTGCTTGGGGAAATGGGTCAATGATAGACCTATTCCTGACAATGAGGGACCCAGATGGGGTTTGTTGAAGCTTTCATCACTCTGTTGTGATTCCTTCGTGCGTTTCTCTTCTGGATAGAGGCTGAAACTCTGTAGGGGGATAGTTCCCTAGCCCTTTAGCTGAGGAAGAATTATTGGCAATTCGGCTGGGAGAAACAGCAAGTGGCAACTCAGCTGGGGATCAAGCACTTGGGTGCCAAGACTGAGTGAGTGTTGATTTGCCAGCTTGCTGGGATGAAGCTTACATGCCCCATGTCGTGTTTCGGATACCTGCAATCCTGCAAAGATAGAGAAACGTACAAGTAATCCCGAGGCATCCTTTACCGGATTCCGTCATAGGAGTGAGACACTTCTGAGAGTAAGTATATTTCCTGCAAGCACGTGCTTTATTTTTTAAATATAAACATCTGTGTTCATGCACTCAGTTTTTCTTAAGACATCAGACATTCTTTGCAAATAAAAATGTACAAAACGAAACATGACTGAAAAATCTGATTTTATTAATTCATATGCTCTGAATTGGCAAGATACAGTCAAGAAAACATATCTCCTGAAATGAGGAGATTGTTACAAATTGAGAAACAAAAATGCTGGCAATGTTGTCGACGCTTTCAAGGAGCTTCCCCTCTTGCTATGACCCGTATGACTGTTGACGCTCTTCTCGTCTTGATTTCTGAAGAAGGCTGATTCTGACAAAAGCTTGATCCTTTCGAGGTTTACCAAGTTGCAGGTGATACAGACGAATTCAGAATGCAATTGTTCGCTTATTCCCTTATTTTGCATGGATCGCCCTTTCGGGTTTTCAATCCATCGGGATACCCATTTTTGCTTGAGCTGTCCAATGCGGCTTTTCAACTCAACGGGTGTACAATTTGTTTATTCATTTCCCTTATTTTTGCCCAAGTCTTTTATTCTGTTTTTGACTTGCCGGGATGCCCTGTTTTTGCCTGGACTTACATTCTGTTTTTATGTCCAGCGGGTCCTTTTTATGCGAAGTATTTTTTAACTGCCTCTGAATTCACAGGGGACGGGAAGTCTTCACCATCCATGGTGCTGAGCATCAGTGCTCCACCAGAGAAAACTTTCTTTACTACGAATGGTCCTTCATAATTTGGAGTCCATTTGCCCCTGTGGTCTGTATGAGGAGGGAGGATTCTTTTCAGCACAAGATCTCCCACCTGGTATTCTCGGTGCCTGACTTTCTGATCGAAGGCTCTTTTCATTCTTTTCTGATACAACTGCCCATGACAGATTGCAGCCAATCTTTTCTCTTCAATCAGACTCAGTTGTTCATATCGGGACCGGACCCACTCTGCTTCGTTCAGCTTAACATCCATCAGTACTCGCAAGGAAGGTAATTCAACTTCAACAGGTAGGACTACCTCCATGCCATATACAAGCTGATACGGTGTTGCCCCAGTGGATGTTTTGATTGACATGCGGTACCCATGCAAGGCAAACGGTAGCATCTCATGCCAGTCTTTGTATGTGACTACCATCTTCTGCACAATCCTCTTGATATTCTTGTTGGCTGCCTCAACAGCGCCGTTCATCTTTGGCCTGTAAGGAGAAGAATTGTGGTGTTGGATCTTGAAGTCCCGGCATAGTTCTGCCATCATTTTGTTGTTCAAGTTGGAACCATTATCAGTAATGATTCGCTCGGGAACTCCGTATCGACAGATGATATCTCTCTTCAGAAATCTGGCTACCACTTGTCTTGTGACATTGGCATAAGAAGCTGCTTCAACCCACTTGGTAAAATAGTCAATGGCTACCAGGATGAATCTGTGGCCATTTGAAGCAGTCGGTTCAATCTTGCCAATCATATCAATTCCCCACATGGCAAAGGGCCAGGGTGAAGACATTATATTCAGAGGATTGGGAGGCACATGCACTTTATCCGCGTAGATCTGGCATTTATGGCATTTTCTGGCATAGGCACAACAGTCAGCATCCATTGTGATCCAGTAATATCCTGATCTTAGCAACTTCTTGGCCATGGCATGCCCTCCAGCATGGGTACCAAAGGATCCTTCGTGCACTTCATGCATTAACAAGTCTGCTTCTGTTCTATCAACGCATCTGAGGAGTACCATATCAAAGTTTCTCTTGTACAGGGAACCATCAGTATTCAAAAAGAAACTACCAGCAAGCCTTCTCAAAGTCTTCTTATCATTGGAAGATGCCCCAGATGGGTATGTTTGATCCTCCAAGAAGCACTTAATGTCATGGAACCAAGGCTTATCATCTTTGATAACATCTGCTGCGAACACATATGCTGGTCTATCGAGTCTGGACACTGAAATCTGCGGTACAAAGTTAGCTGCTTGAACTTTGATCATAGATGAAATGGTAGCTAGGGCATCTGCAAACTGATTCTCGTCCCGAGGGATATACTCAAGCTTGACTGTTGTAAAGAAAGTCAATAACCTCCTTGTATAATCCCTGTAAGGTATCAGATGATCCTGGTGTGTGTACCATTTGTCGTTGGTTTGATTAACTACCAGAGTCGAATCTCCGAATACAGTCAATGTCTTGATCCTGAGGTCAATGGCTTCCTCAAGACCCATAATGCAAGCTTCGTATTCAGCTTCGTTGTTAGTGCAGTTGAAACTGAGCTTTGCCGAGAAAGGCATGTGAACCCCCTTAGGTGTAATGAGTACTGCACCAACACCCCGACCATTCATATTAACAGCCCCATCAAACATCATAGTCCATTCTTCTTCCGGGTTAGGCCCTTCAGTGTGAACAGGCTCTTCATTATCTTTCGCTTTTATGAACATGATGTCTTCATCAGGGAAGTCAAATCTCATAGGCTGGTAGTCATCAATAGGTTGCTCAGCAAGATATTCAGATAGTACACTGCCCTTGATGGCTTTCTGAGAGGTGTACTGGATGTCATATTCCGTGAGAATCATTTGCCATCTTGCAACCCGTCCGGTAAGAGCTGGCTTCTCGAAAATGTACTTGACTGGGTCCATCTTTAAGATCAATAAAGTAGTGTGAGTCAACATATACTGTCTCAGTCGGCGAGCAGCCCACGCTAAAGCACAACAAGTTTTCTCGAGCAGTGAATAACGTTGTTCACAGTCGGTAAACTTTTTGCTCAGGTAGTATATTGCATACTCTTTTCGACCAGACTCGTCATGCTGGCCTAGCACACACCCCATTGACTCTTCTAATACTGTCAAGTACATTATCAGAGGTCTTCCTTCAACTGGAGGCATAAGGACTGGTGGTTCTTGCAGGTATTCCTTGATCTTGTCAAAAGCCCTTTGGCAGTCTTCATTCCACCTGACCGTCTGTTCTTTTCTTAACAGCTTGAACAAAGGTTCACAGGTTGCAGTAAGGTGAGATATGAACCTTGAGATGTAGTTCAATCTACCTAGAAACCCCCGAACTTCTTTTTCAGACTTTGGTGCAGGCATCTCTTGAATGGCTTTGACTTTATCAGGGTCTACTTCAATCCCTTTCTCGCTTACAATAAAGCCCAGCAGTTTACCAGATCGCACCCCGAATGTGCACTTGTTGGGGTTCAGCTTCAGTTGGTACTTCCTCAGACGCTTGAATAGCTTTAGCAGATTTACCAGGTGGTCTTCTTCTGTGAGGGACTTTGCTATCATGTCATCCACATAACACTCGATTTCTTTATGGATCATATCGTGGAATAATGTTACCATAGCCCGTTGATATGTTGCACCAGCATTCTTCAATCTGAATGGCATCACCTTGTAACAGAACGTGCCCCAGGGTGTGATGAAGGTTGTCTTCTCCATGTCTTCAGGTGACATTTTGATCTGATTGTATCCTGAAAATCCGTCCATGAAGGAGAACACCGAGAACTGAGCCGTATTATCCACCAATAAATCAATGTGAGGTAATGGGAAATCATCTTTCGGGCTGGCTCTGTTCAGGTCCCGGTAGTCAACACACATCCTTACTTTGCCGTCTTTCTTAGGCACAGGTACTATATTAGCAACCCACGGAGGATAGCTAGTTACAGCAAGGAAACCGGCGTCCCACTGCTTTTGTACCTCTTCTTTGATTTTCATTGCCATGTCAGGACGAGTACGGCGCAATTTCTGTTTGACCGGTGGGCATTCTTCCCTCAAAGGCAGCTTATGCATAACAATATCGGTGTCCAACCCTTGCATATCCTGATAAGACCAAGCAAACACATCCACATATTCCTGAAGCAGGTCAATCAGTTGTTTCTTCACTGAGTCTTGTAAGCAGGCCCCGATCTTAACCTCTTTCACGTCTTCATCTGTCCCAAGATTAATCGCTTCTACCTCCTCTTGATGAGGAGTAATTACTTTCTCCTCTTGTCTCAACAATCTGGCTAGCTCTTCAGGAAGCTCGTAGTCTTCTTCAACCCCTTCATCAGCTTGATTGATCGGATTGTCAAAGTCATACGAAGTCATAGCCGTGCTGTTGTCGGTGCGGTCTGGAAGGCACTCTCTGCAAGGGTTCAGTTGGTTCATTTTAGTGATTGATTTTAATCTTGTTTAGAAAAGTGAAATAAAAGTTGTCATTTTGAAAACATTGCCATTTATTTTTTGTACAAAAAGAAAAATGGAAAAACAGTGAGCGGAAAAGAAAAAGACTCGTTTGCAAAAGATGTCTGATATTTCATTGATTAATCTTGTTGCACAAAAATTACAGATGGCCCGATTACAAAATGAGTCTTGTCATCTTGGGAAAGATGCAAGACTTGATGCATGCTTAAAATATACAGGAAATAATAATTACTCTGCAGGAGTAACTCTTATAATTTCCTGGGAAGACCAGTTTGAGATACTGCTCCCCGGGATCTTTGGACGAATCCAGCTTTCCAGGTTGCGTTCATCTTCCGACTCATCTTCCAAGTTGTTGCCAGCATCGGGGGTGAGCATCTTCCAAGTTGTTGCCAGCATCGGGGGTGGGCTTCTTAGCAGCCTCTGTTTGATCTTCTTGAGTTGGTTTGTAACCCAACCCAAATCTATCTTCTTTCTTCTCCACAGGCAACAATTTGCCCCAGCCTTGAGCGTTTCCTTCTTCCACCACCTTCCGGGCCTGCTGGTAGGATGTCATGGAAGTCCCAAGTACAGCAGAGGTTTCATTAATATTCAGGGCCTCAAACCCTTGACTCATCGTCTCGTGGATCTCCCCATCCATCTCAATATATTTGTATGTAGCCAGATGGCTAACAAAAATATCCTCCTCTCCACAAATAGTAACGACTTGGCCCTCCCACTCGAATTTTAACTTCTGGTGAAGGGTAGACGTAACTGCGCCAGCGGCATGAATCCATGGTCTACCCAACAAACAGCTGTAGGCAGGCTGAATGTCCATCACGTAGAAGGTCGTTTTGAAAGTTTGTGGGCCAATCGTTACAGGCAACTCAATTTCTCCCAGAACTGATCTCTTAGAGCCGTCAAAGGCTCTTACTACCAATTTACTGGGACGTAATGCCAATCCTTCATACTCCAGCTTCACAAGGGCTTTTTTAGGCAAGACATTGAGGGATGACCCTGTGTCTACCAGTACATGTGAGAGAACTGCACCCTTACACTCCATGGTAATGTGCAAAGCCTTGTTGTGATTGCGGCCTTCCGTAGTCAAATCAGTGTTGGTAAATCCTAGTCCATTACTAGCATTAACATTTCCAACCACAGCTTCCAACTGATTGACCGTGATCTCTTCCGGCACATAAGCTGCGTGCAAGACTTTTAGTAGTGCGCTCCGATGAGCCTCGGAGCACATAAGCAATGATAGAATGGAGATATTGGAAGGCGTCTGGTGAAGCTGGTCCACTATCTTGTAATCACTTTTCTTGATGATTCTCATGAATTTATCAACTTCTTGATCAAAGGGTGTTTTCAAAGCTTCTCTAACAACTTGCTCTTCTTGCACCATGTTCTTCCCTTTTGCCTTGGCAGCAGCTTCTGCTTCAGCAGTGGGTCTTTGAATTTGCGGGGCAAAGAGACATCCGCTTAGAGTGAAGCCTCCGCCTCCACCCACATTGTCTATTTGTGGTGAAGAAGTTGATGATTCGAGAGTGATTTTCTGTCCTTCGCAGTACAGATCAGAGCCGTAATGCCAAGGGATGGCATTACTGCTTTCATAAGGCACTGGCCCAGGCACTGTAATAGTGACTGGACTGACGGCAGCTGCAGAAGGGACCATGATAGTCTGTGGATCATAGTATATTGTGACTGGTGCTCTGGTAGGAGTGGCATTTTGTGAGTTGTAGGCGGAATCATTTGCAGGATCATAATAAATTGTAACTGTTGAGACACTTGCATTGTTTGCTGCTGATGTTGTAGGAGACATTGTTGGAAGGATGGGTGTTGTTGTTGTAGGAGACTCTGAATGAAGGGGTGCTGAAATTGTAGAAGGGATGTTTGCTGATATTTGGTCCGTTGAAGTAACAGATGAAGCATTTGTTGATGAGACTGAAAAGTTGTTTGGAACAATGGTTGTTGCAGTTGTAGACGATTCTGGAACTGTGGTTAAGGAGATTGCTGGGTTGGTAGGTACTGATGTTGTGATTTGAAGCAGGCCACTCTGGATGAGACCATCTATGCCATCCCTCAAGTTATCACAGCCATTCACTGAAATGTTGCAATAAGCACACCCTAACTCGCATCCCGGGAACATTTTACATTCAAGGAGTTGAGCTTTAATCTCCACCAAGGGTGTCCGAATCTGACCCACACTGGTTATCAAGTAAGACGGCTTGTCTTCTTCAATAGCGTTGATTCTGGGACCACCATGGTGTGGCATAGGGTTCTTGTTAACATTTGGTGGTGGTGCGAAGTTTAGAGCTTTGGAATCTACCAAGTCCTGTACTTTCATGTGCAAAGCTCTGCACTTCTCTGTACTGTGGCTAGGTGCATTTGAGTGAAAAGCACATCTGGCGCTGGCGTCATAATTTCTGGGTAGACTGGTAGGATCTGGAGGTGCCAACGTCCTTAGCTCAACCAGGTTGAGTTTTAGGAGTTGTGGCAATAATGTGGCATAGGGCATAGGGATCGGATCGATCACCCTGTTGGCCTGAGAAGGTCTCTGTTGAAATGGTCTTTGCTGGTTGTTGTTGCTGGTGTTGTTGTTGTTATAATTTCTCTGAGGAGGATACTGAGTTTGTTGCTGGTAATTTTGTTGCTGTGATTGATAAGCTGGCTGAGGATGAATTGGAGCGGGAATGGTGACTGCTGCCACAGACCTATGAACATATTGGGGTCTGCCCCTGTTGGTATGAATAGCATTGGTTTCACCAGTTCTTCTTGGGCCTACAAAAGGCTTTCTTGGGTTGCTGGATGAGCTGGCACCGTTGTCAGAAATCTTTCCCATTTTTAACAGGCTCTCAATTCTCTCCCCGGCTATGACTACATCAGCAAAGCTAGTGGAGGAAAAGGCAGCTAGCCTGTCAATGTATGTCCCTTGGAGGGTGTTCATAAACATATCAGCCATCTCCCTTTCTGACATGGGTGGCTGGACAGTAGCAGCAAGCTGTCTCCACCTTTGAGCGTACTCCCGGAAGCTTTCCCTGGATGATTGTGACATTCCCATCAGGAGGGTCCTGTTGGGAGCCATATCCAAGTTGTACTGATACTGTCTGATAAAGGCCTCTGCCAGGTCCTTCCAGCATCTAATGGTTGCTCTAGTCAGGTGAGAGTACCATTCCCTGGAAGCTCCGGTTAAGCTATCCTCAAAATAAAACATCCATAGCTTTTCGTCCATGGTATATGCCTTCAGGCTCCCCAGAAAGGATTGTAAATGGGTTCGGGGACAGGATGTTCCGTTGTACTTCTCAAAGCATGGTGGTTTAAATTTGTGGGGAATCCTGACCCCGTCCACTAAGCCCATGTCCATAACATCAAAGCCCAAAGAATTATGGGACTCCAGGGACCTTAGTTTCTCAGCAATCTCATCTAGCCTTTTGTCATAGGTTTCCTCCCCAGCTCCCATCACTGTGAATTGATCTTCCTGGGGGTCTTCTTGCAGCACTCTACCTGCAGTGGCAGTCCCTTGCACATTAACAGGGATGTTGATCTCTGGATGCAGGTGGGGTCCATAGACTGGGGGATTAACATGGGGTTGAACTCTTCCATTGTTACTGGTCCCAGCAGTCCCTGGATGAGGGTCTTCCTGATTCCTCCCCTCTACCAGTGCTCTTAACCTCTCTTGGCTTTGAGCCATATTATTCATCACCTCCATAAATTGTGTCATCTGATTCCTCATTTCCAACCTCTCGTTGGCCATTTGATTCCTGACCTCTGTAAGGTCCTGCTGCACTTGGTCCATTTGTATGCCCGGAAGATTGTTGCGGGTGGGATATCTGTGTGGACGGTTGAGTGGAAACACCCGTCGTCGAGCAATAGTTCCTGAAGTCACAACAGAGTTAGTAACAATAAAACAAAAAACCTACAAAACAAAACAAAAGGTTAGTATGCAATGCAGTATGCTTATTTGTATCCAAGGTATCCGGCTTGGCACTTGGTTTTGACCTTTCCAGACCCCTGAGGAAGATGCTTTTGATGTTGCTTGAAGAATTCAGATAAAACAAACCAACACATATATTACAAAAAGTAAAATCATAGTTTGTTTCTTTTTACAATACATGCCCTCTGAGGGGTCAAAAATACAACATAAAGAAAAATACATGAAATGAAAGCAACAACAAGCAAAAGTCAAACACCAAGACCAAACTCATCCTCCTGAACTTCCTTGAGAAGTGCTTCAGTCACAGGATCAGCTGGACGCTCTGTAAGATTCCTGATAAGGAGATTCCTGGTAGTAACAGCTGCAGTTAGCCTCTTGTGTTGACTCTGGTCCTTAGACCTCTTCACACCAGCTTTAATCTTTAACTCTGAGATCTCTCTCTGGGCTGCTGCCAGGGCTTCCTGTTGCTCTTTTGCACTAGCTTCCAACTGCTCAATCTTGTCCTGAGTCCTTTTATCCTCCTGAGTACGGGCTTCAGTGATCCTGACCCACCTAGCCTGACTCTCCTTCAGATACAAATCAGTCCTAGCTCTCTGGAATTGGGCCTCTTTGCAGGCATTCTTCAAGATCTGTTCCCCAGCCCTAGACTTCTTAACGTAATCCTCTGACTTCTCAATTCTGGCTAGATGCTCCACCTTTAGCTTTTCTAACCTTTCAATGTCCAAGCGACCATCACTCCTCTCCCAGAGGGTCTTCTGTAGAGCCTGAGTCAGATTCTCATTTCTTTCTTTCAATTTCTCAAACTCCTCTAAGCTGACAGTTGCTGGAGGTGGTGTTGTGGAAGGTCCAGGCACATCTTCAATAGTGAAGGGCATTCCAGTAATTTGAGCCCAGGCATGGGACCACTCATAGTACTGAGCTGAGGCCACATTATTGCATCTCCCAAGAATGGTTACCCCCTTAGTTTGCACATTGTCCCAGGCCCAGGATGCCTGCCTGACAATAGCCAGATTAGGCTTGTTCTCACAATAAAGGGCTTCTGCCAGATCCTGTACCCTAGGAGGATGGACTAATGCATAGCCCAGTTGTCTTTTGAATAGCAGAGGGTTGTAGTTGATGCAACCCTTCACTCCTATCAGAGGCACATTGGGAAATTGCCCACAACTAGTAATGATGTCTCTGCCCTTGGTGCTCTGAGTGCACCACCTGATGTCATCTGAGGTTAGAGCAACAAGCCTCCTAGCCCAGTTCTTCTGCTGGTGAGGGTTCAAGAATGCATCAGTCTTTGGCAAATGCTTGAGCATCCAAGTATGGAACAAAGGAGCACAGCATCTTACTAATCTTCCCCTTTGCTTTTCATTCCTTTGATGAACAGAGTAGTAAAGATCTCCCAGTAAGGTGGGCACTGGGTTTCTCAGGATGAAAAGATGGATTGCATTCTTGCTAACAAACCTAGGCTCATCTGCAAAAAGTATGACCCCATATATGCTAAGGGCCAACAGAGCACAGACTGCCTTCCACTCCCCCAAGGAAGCCTTCAGAATAGCCTGAGAAGTCAAGAAATCCAGATGAAAACCAGAGACTCCAACTTTAGCTGTCAAATTCTGCCCAGTCAGAACTGGTTCCAGATATAATGCCTTTGCTACCTCCTCATTACTAGGGAAAGCCATCTCAGGGTTGAAAGGGATTCCACCCCTGATAGGTACACCAACCAATGATGAATACTCTTCCAACAAGGGTCCCAACTGAAAATTCTGGAAGGTGAAGCACCTCAGAGGGGGATCATAGAACTGCAAGCAAGTATGAATCAAGCTTCTCTGTGAAGGGTCCAAATCCATAACCACATCAAGGATTCTTCCATAATGTTCTCTGAAAAGTGGTATATGGTCTGGAGTAATCAGGGTCTGAATCTTCCTGATGCTAGCCAACTCAAGCTCAAAGAAATGATAGGAGATGTTGCTCTTCTTAGGTGCCATATTGTTGAAGAAGAGCTGAGTCAGATGCTGAGAATAACACTGAAGATAGGCCTCTGACAGGCTGAGACTGGTGATGCAGGTGACTGAAGCAGGGTAGCTGACAGCTGAAGTAAGTACTGATGAAGACAGGTCTATGCTGAATAAGGGTTCAAAACCAAGCCAAAATGATAGGATGGATACCCTGAAAAACAAATAAACACATGTTAAAATGATGCAATGAGGATGTATGCAAATGATATGCAAGGGTTTGTGATCAAGCTGGATCTGACTAACTGCCTTGGTATAAGCCCATGTATGTTCAAGAAGTCTAGATGGAGGTTCATAAGTCCAGTAACCAAGGTGGGGGACTCAAATAAAGAGTCACATGTCCAGGGTTAAAAATCACAAGAACTGTTCCAACATGGAGTGCTCTTAATCAATACAAAGTAACAGGGTATGCTGAGGTCAAGGGTACCTGCAAACCTGTAAACAGCCCAACCCCCCTCACAGGTGATGTTCTAAAACAAGGATCCTCAGACTTGGATCAGTTATGAGAAGTGTAAACACTTCTAACCCGGAGGTACAATGTTTACAATAACCATAAAAGATCCTCCTCTAATTCACCTCAGTTTCTGAAGGTCAATACTAAAGGTCATCCAGACTTAGCAGGCTTCCCAGATAGCCCTAGCACTATAGGAAATATGTAGCACAGAGTTCTCAAGAAGAAACCCATATCTGAACTGTGTTTCATATTCCCGCACCAGACCGAAATGGAATGGGAAAGAACATGAACCACTCTAACCTAGGTGTCACTCAGGTCCCAGGTATAGGACCTCAACTCTCAATAGAACCCCACCCACCAAAGCAACAAAACCAGATCCAGCCAGAATAATATGACAGTATGATGTATATAAAGCTATAAAGAAAGCAATAAATAACTGTACATAAAGCAAAAATAAAACAAATATACAAACACAAATAGCACATAACACCCCAGTAAACACAAATTAAACAAGCGCTAGGAGGAACCCACAAAAAGAACCAGAAGCCCTGGTTACAGTATAAGGTTCCCCAGCAGAGTCGCCAAGCTGTCGCTCCCACCAAATGAAGCCGGGTCAAATGGGGTACAGGCGCGAAGTGTCGGCGAAAGGAGGATGTGAGAACACACAGGAGTGAACTCACGGGGAATGAATAGAGTCGCCAGCTAGGCATTTTTATCCCGGAGGAAAGGTAATGCTGCATAGACCTAGAAAGCTACGGATAAGACGGCTGCGAACCAGAGAGACTGAGAAAGGGGGTTGGTTACAACCTGGGAAGGTATTAGCACCCAGATTGTCCGTCGTACTCGACGGGATCCACGCTTAAAAGATTTGTGTTTTAAAGGGGTAGTGTCAGTGCAATCTGTGTACAAAAGAGCTGGAAAAGGATGTACAGGTGTCAGTGTAAAAGAAGTGTAAAGTGTAATATATATAATGTCAGTGTAAGAACTGGAATATAATGCTCAAGATCATGAGGCTAAAGGAATAATGCTGGAAGGAGGGGGAATATACAGAGACTTTTGTTCGATAACTGTTAAGTTATGCCTACGTATCCTCTCGTGCAATGAGGAAGTCAGAACACCGTAGTTCGACCCAAAGAGACTGAATGATAAATTGAAAGTGAACTGCTTGCTTGTCTATGCTCAAGTGTATGACCTGTCTGGCTCAGGTGCAAACTGTCTTGCATTAGACGGAAGAAGCAAGTTCTCGTTTATGAGTGAATGAGATAAGAAAAGAATCCCAGAGGAGACGATTATTGTTTGTTTTTGAGTTTTTAGTCTTTTATTGCTTTTGGATGTTTGTCATAAGATAATGAGCTTAAGCCTAAACCAATGGTTTTAGTAAACTCATCACATCTTCCCTCTGATTAGGGGTAATGAGAATACCTTAAGTGTGAAGTCAGCATCTCACACTTAATCACCAAGGTGTAGGATTAAGATCATTAACCTACTTGTAATTATTTAGATGTTTTTGGTGTTTTTGTTTAGTGTTAAGTAATGAGGTTAAGCCATAATCAGGGATTAAACAGACTCATTACACCATCCTAATAGAAGGATAATAGATGAGAATGTTTAAGCTGAGGAAAGCTCCTCAACTTAATCCATGATTAGGGATTAAACTCATGACAAAACAAGCCTTTGGTTAAGTGGATTTTATTTAATGGTATGATGATGAAGTGATTTTTAGGGTTTGTAAGACAACTTGAGGGGGACTTGTCCATTAACACTAGGGTTAGTCCTTCTTAACCAACTAAGGAAGAATTAGAACCCTAATGCAAGGCCCAAGTTACAAGTATGATGTCTTGATGGTTATTATGTGAATTGATTAAGAGATTTAAACACATTAAGGATTTAACACTTAGGATTAAAGTTATACACTCCATCCTAATATAAGGATGCAGGCATAAGCTTAATCACAAAGCCTTAAAGCCTTTAGGGTTTAGTCCCTGATTATGAGATGAGAAGAGAAGACTCAAAGAGACACAAAGGTAAAAGCTAAGTGGGGAACTAATCAAAACCCTAATCATTGTCATGCCTGGTTGTTCCTAAGGTTTGTGAGGTTACAAGAGAAATCTTCAATGGAACCACCAGGAAGCAGATGAAAGGATCAGGAGAAGCAAAGTAACTTGCTTCATTGAAGAAGACAAGTCACTTGGAGAAAGAAGGTAAGGAGAAGAAGAATGAGCAAGCTCAATCTCAAACACATAACAAAATGCAGCAAGGATGCATAAGAGGGATGAAAAGAAGTTGTGAGAAGTGAAGGCAAATTCACTTCTCAAAGTAACTTACCACCTGAAAAGTTAGTGAAGGAAATGCAATGCAATGCAAAAAGAATCAAGGTCCAACTCTCACTGGTTAGGCAGAAATGATTTTTGGAAGTTTGGATCAAAATAATGCTTTGAAAATGAATTAATTCCATGGAAAATTCTCAAAATGCATCAAGATCAAAAAAGAAATTTGGTTTGAGGGTTGAACAATGTTTCTAAATGGTTTTGAATGTTTCATGAATTTTTTGGTGATTTTTAAATACCTAAAAGTATTTTTAATTAATTAATTCTCATTAATTAATTAAAAATAAACTTTTAAATATTTAAAAATATTTTTTAAATGCAAAAAATAAAAATAAAAATGTTTTTGGTTTCTGAAAATTAATAAAAGTTTATACAAAAAAATTTCAGAATTTTTAAGATTGTTTTGCTATTTTTAATAAATTGGACAAATTAAATGAAATAAAGTGTAAAATAATATGAATTTAATCTGAAAAATGGAAAGTAATCAAATCTAAGGGTCCAGATTCAAATGAAACACGCGCGCGTTTGACCTGGCGCCATATCCAACGGCTGGAATTCAAATTTCACTAATTAATGATTAAGCCCTAATCCAGCCCTAATTACTTTCAGATGACCGGAACAGTGGTTCCGGTCATCTTCTCCGGCGAGTCCAAAACACTAAATCACTCTACACGCAATGAAAATGAAAACTAACTGCCCAGAACTCTTCCCCACCCAAAAACGAATTAAACCCCTCAATCAAACAACATTTATCATTCAGAAACAGGGAGAATCGAATCAAACATGTTTTAGGGCAAAAATTTCAGACGAAGCATACATCCTGGTTTCTCAACCATTTTCAAAAATAATCACATATTCATGATCAGGGGAATGCATAGAAGCTATTAAGAACTTAAAATCATGCTTCTGGAAAAAAAGTTCATGAAGCTACCTGAGTTTGAAGCTTTTCAGTTTGTAACTTTCTGACCTCTTCTCTTTGTGCAATCCACTCCTTTTAGGCCCCTGATGAAGTCTTGATGCTTAGAAAGAGTTTGTGATGGCTGGTTTGAGAGTTTGCAGCAGTTCTGTTCAAGGTGGTGTGAGAATCGTGTTTTTGATTCTTTGAGTTTCAGGTTGTTTTGAAGGGTGCTTTGTGACCAGGGAGATGTGTTGAGTTGGTTTATGAAGTTAGTTTTTGTGTTTGTGAGTTGTGTGATGAGTTTCGAAAGAAAATGCAAGTTGGAGAGATTTTGTGAATGCTGAGTTGTGGTGTGTTTCAGGCTTGCTTCTTGTTATGTTTAGCTTGCATTTGATTCACATAAACAATTCCCATTGGTCAGATGAGGTGACATGTGCTTTATTGATTGGTATGGGTGCTTTTGCAAAAATGTCAACTTTGTGTAAGAGAAGCATGGGTCACTTTATAGCTAAGTACAAGGAGGGTGTGCTGCGCAACATGATGTGAGGAAGGGCCTAGGATTGATCAGCCACCTAGCCAGCAAGTGGATGAGATGCTATCATGAGTTTTGCAACTTGCCTTGCCTTTGGTTCTTATGAAAGAAACTTGATCCATAAGCCATGAAACATGTGATTCCTTGGGTGCATTCTGAACTTTAGATGTTGTGTGATCATGTTGTGTGGATTAGAAGCCCATTTGATGACTTAATTGGCCTTGAGAAGTGAATTTGCAACTTTGCCTCTTTGGTGCATGACTTGAAATTTAGTGATTTTTGCCAACTTTGACAAACCATAACTTTTGATCCAAAATGAATTAGGTCATGTTCTTGTACTTTTTGAAAAGGGAAAGATCTATTCTACAACTTTCATGACCAAAGTTTTTTCATTTGAAGCTTTCTTGAATCAAAAAGTAAGGGTTGAAAAAGTTGCTTAAAATGACATTTTCATTAAAAGTCAAACTTGCCCAAAAAGTCAACTTTGCAAAAACTTGAAATTCTTCAATTTTGTGAACTTCCAACCTCTTATATGATCAAATAAAGATCATATACAATCAAAATGATGAAGAACACCCTTTGGTTGGGTCATTGGGGGCCTCAGATGCCCTGATTTTGCACTGACTTGCTTGAAAAGTCAACTCTTGATCAGATGACTTCCCCATGGAATTTCTTCATGAAAATTGATATGCATACTCCCTATACCATATAGAGACCAATAGAAACAAGAATGACCAAAAAATTTGGAGTTATGGCCTCTAAAACCAAAACCCTAATTTTAGGTCATCTGTGCAGTCAAGCCTGGCTCTGCTTCCACACCATTCTCAGTTCTTGTGATCCTTTGACATTCTTGACTTTGAGAGGATGTAATATGATATTAGAACATACATGGACCCCTTTGAAGTGATTGATGACCTTTGTAGTGGCTCAAGAAGCTCTTGGATTGCTCAGATCACAAACCCTAGATGCAGATGACTTTGAATCTATGCAGTGAATCAAAAATGTAATATGAGATGCTATGATTGAGTTTATGCATATGAAGAGATCACAAGCCATGGTGTGAATGGGTGAGGGCAAATTTGGGGTGTTTACAGATATCCTATGGTTTGTAAGACATAAGAGAAGATCTTCAGGAAGCCACCATGGAAGAAGAAGCAGATGAAAAGAGAAAGAGAATAGGTTACTTACTTCCTGAAGAAGATAAGTAACCTAAGAGAAATAAATTAAGAATGAGAGAGCATAAGTGAAGCAAGTTAACTTCAAAGACAAGTAAGATATGCAAATGAAAAGATGAGAAGAGGTGGGATGTGAAGGAAAATCCACATCCCAAACAACTTACCATAAGCCCCTAAAATGTTATTGTGAATGCATAAGATGCAAAGCAAAAGGAAATCAAGCAAATGGAAGTGTAATGACCAAAATCAGAAGTGAATATGAAATTCAAATGTGTTATGTAATGATGCAAAGCCATACATGATGCATATGAATGTTCATACAAGGGTGAGATGCAAAGGAAGCATGTAAGAAGCTTGAAAACACATGGATGTTCATGAAATGCAATGAATGCAAAGCATATCAAATAAATTAAGAAAATGATCAAGAAATGTTCAAGCATGTCTTAAGATGTCTAGGATGACATATAAATGAATGGAATGGCATGTCAAGTTCATATGATGATGATATGCAAAGATAAATGCAAATGAACATGAGAAATTAGGGTTTTATGAATGTATGAAATGCAAATGATCAAAACAGAAGCATACATCATGATAAAAATTTGAAATTTAACTCAAACAAACCCTAAACACACACAAGATCACTACCCAAAGATGAAGGTCAGAAGCTAAACCTAGAGAAGGTTATGAATTTCCTAAGTTAATTAGGTTTTTTGGGTACTTCTAAGAGAAAAATGCAAATCAAATTGAAAATGCAATTCAAAATCATGAGATAAATAACTTATATACTATATGCAATATGTGAAACAATGCAAAAAGAATCAAGTTCAAACTCATCATGGTTGATCAGAAGTTTTTTTTTTCAAGTTAGGGTTAAAAAATGTGAAATTTATGAACCCTAATTCAAAGATAATTGTGAAAATGTGATCAAACCTAAAAAGAAATTTGTGTGGTGAGTTTGTAAATGATTCTAAATGTATGAGAATGCTTCATGAATATTTTGGTGATTTTTAGAAACCTAAATGTATTTTTAATTAATTAAAATAAATTAATTAATTAAATAAAACATTTAAATGATTTAAAAATACTTTTTTAATGCAAAATTTAAAATAAAAAATGTTTTTGAGTTAAGAAAAATATTTAAAGTAAAAATGCAGAAAATGGTATTTTAAATTTTTTTTTTTTGCTATTTTTAATAATTATGTGAAAGAAATGAAATAAAATGAAATAAAAAACAAAAGAAAATGAAAGTCAACCAATCTGATGGTCCAGATTCAAATGGGGGGAGACTGCATGCGTGATCCTAAGGTTCGGAGTGAATCTGGCTAATTAATCTTAATTAATTTAATTAATTGGATTAGGGTTTAAGTGAATGCATCCTGGCCATCCAAACACGCGGTAAACATGATCTAAAGGTCAGAATTCAAACTAACCTAATTAACCCTAAAATTAAACCTAATCACTCTCAGGTGACCGGAGGAAGCTCCGGTCATCTTCTCTGATCACCCTTTCACTCTATCTCTCTTAAAACGCCATGAAAACACCTCAAACTCTCTAGAATCAATCATTAAGCAACATAGAACAAGAATCCAGCAACAAATTTCATTTATTTTTCATCAAACTCATGAATCGAAGCAAAACGGAAAAATGTGCAAAACTTTCAGAAGTTAAATACATCCTCATTTCTCAACTATTTTGAAAACTAAACACATCAGCATGATCAGGAGAGCATTTATATTCATTCTATAACTTAAAAGGAGAGTTCTGGAAAAAATGTTCTTGATGATTACCTGAGTTGAAGCTTTTCAGTTTGGAGCTTTCTGACCTTCTCCCTTGTGCAAAACCACTCCAATGATCCCCCTTGTGCTTTTGAAAGGCTTAGAACAAGTTTGTGATGGCTAGTTTGTGATATTTGGTTCTGATAACTCAGAAATCGTGTTTATGATTCAGTGGCTTTTAGGGCAAGATGAAGGGTGTTTTGTGATCCTTGAGTGATATTGAGATGATTGGTGAAGAAATAATTGAGTTTTGATGGCTGTGTGTGGAGTTTCGAAGAGATGAAGTTATAGGGAAATTTTGGGCAATCTGAGTGTTGAGAGGTTTCAGGCTCCAAGGTTATGTGAAAATGAGGTCCATGATGGTGGTGGCATAGTGTGATTGGTATAGGTGATTTTGCAAAAAAAAAGTCAATGAATGTGTACTTGAGGCATGGCACGGGTCAGAGCTGGTTTGAAAGGGTGTCTTGCCTCATCCAGCTTCAAGGAGAGCCATGGGATTGGATTTGAGGATCTGTACCACTTGGATCAAGAGATTGCAAGACTTTTGCATTTTTCCCCTTTGAGAATTTTGTGAAAATGGCTCATAGAAACTTGTGATCCAAGGCATGATTTTGGTCCAAATGTGTTGCATTATCATGTAATGAAGCTTAGAAGTGGATTAGAGGTCATTAGAAGTCTTGAAACTTGATTTTGCATAAATCCCTCTTTGGCACATACTTGAAAATTACAAGATTTTTCCCAACTTTGAAACATCATATCTTGAGTTCTAGTATGAATCAAGAGGAGTTCTTGTACTTTTTGAAAATGGGAAGATCCAATCTACAACTTTCATGTTTAAGGATTTTTCATTTGAAGCATTTTTTATCAAGAAAGAGGAGGTTGAAAATCTTTCCCAAAATGGAAAGTTTCCATTACAAGTCATGTCCAAAAATGGAAAGTTTGTAAATGGCTTGAAATTATTAAATATTGTGAACTTCTAACCACTTATAAGATCAAATAAAGATCATAGAAAGTCAAATTGATGAAGATGACCCTTTGGTACCATTGGTGGTGGCCTCAGATGCCCTGATTCTGACTTTTCTTGCACAATAGGTTACCAGTTGATCAGATGACTTTCACAATGAATTTCTTCATCAAATTTGGTACACATGCTCCTTATAACATATTAAGACCATTAGAATCAATAATGACCAAATAATTTAAGGTTAAGGGCTTCAAACCCAAAACCCTAATTTTAGGTCATCTGTGCAGAAAACCCTAGCATGCATCTGTGCAATCCTTTGTGATTTTGTGACTTCAAATACTTCTTGGAGGTGTAATAAGATCATAGACCACTCATGGACCCTCTTGTAATGCTTCAAGACCACTGGGATAGCTCAGATCACTTATTTGGATTCATCTAATCACAAACCCTAACTATGCAGTTATGCAGATGAAACAAATATGCAACGTGAGATGATATGCTTATGCAATGCAATATGAAGAGATCATAAGCCATGGTGTGAGAAAAAGTGAGGGAAAATTTGGGGTGTTTACAGTTTTGATATTCTCATAGTTTGCTAACTAAAAGGTTTACATCTGATTATAGACACTTTTGACTAAGCATTCTCTAATGACTGAGATTTAAACAATGCCTCTTAAGTAGGAAATGCAATTTCTTATGACTCTGACTAAACACATTTGATTTTGATGAATTCTTACTCTGGAAAGTAGTCCAATTTTCGATGCTTCAGAATAAATAGAAATATACCTTCAGCCAAGGGTTTTGTAAAAGTATCAGCCCATTATTGGTCTGTATCTATAATTTTAGACATAAAACTCCCTTCTGAACATAGTCTCTAATAAAGTTATGTTTAATTTCTATGTGTTTAGTCCTAGAATTAAAGATTGAATTCTTACTTAAACAGATAGCAGCAGTATTATCCTAGAAGATAGGAATGTTACTCTCGTGTATCTGATAATCTTTCAGTTGATTTTTCATCCACAACATCTGCGTATTGCATAAGGAAGCTGATATATATTCAGCTTTTGCTATTAAGAGTGCAATTGTTGATTGCTTCTTACTTAACCATGAGATCAAATTCTTTCCTAGAAATTGACAATTTTCAGAGGTGCTTTTTCGTTCCAATCTGTCTCCTACACAATTTGCATCGCAATAATCAGAAAGAGAGTCCTCTGGTGTTTTCGTATACACCAAGCCAAGATTAGTATTTCCTTTCAGATACCTCATAATTCTTTTAATAGGAGTTAAGTGGGATTCTTTAGGATCTTATTGAAATTTAGCACATAAGTGCACACTAAAAAGTATATCAGTTCTAGAAGCGGTTAAGTATAGAAGAGAGGCTATCATACCATGATAGAGCTTCTGAAAAACCTTTCCACTCACCTCTCTTTTTTCCAGAATGCATGTTGGATGCATTGGAGTCTTGCCAGGTGTACAATCCATCATGTTGAATATTCTTAGAAGGTCTTTGGTGTACTTACTTTGATGAATGTAAGTGGCTCCTGAACAAGATCCCAAACATCATTCTTCGAGAATTGTTTAAGTTCTTCCTTCATTGTCAGAATCCAGTTTTTATCCAGAAGAGTTTCATCAATAGATGTTGGATCTATTAAAGACACCAAACCCATGAGTGTTTCTTCTGTAGGTTTGTGAGTTGATTTGGTTCTAACAGGAGCATCCTCGTTTCGCATAATCAATTCCTCAGGATGTGACCTTGAACTCTTTTCTTCTTTTGTGGATTTTCAAAGGGGACATTAACGGTATCGGAAGTAGGATCGTCTAATTCTTTAACTTCCTATGAATTTTCTTTAGGTTCTGAAAAGCTTATTTCCAAATCTGCAAACTTTTCAACTAGCTTTTACTTTTCAAGGTCAAGTTTATCATCGAATCTAACATGAATTGATTCTTCCATAATCTATGATTCTTTGTTATAGATTATGTAGCCTTTGGAATGTTCAGAATATCCTAACAACATACACTTTTGTGCTTTGAAATCAAACTTGCCCAGATTCTCTTTAGTGTTTAACATAAAGCAGATACATCCAAAAGGATGAAAATAAGAAATGATGAGCTTCTATTATTCCACAATTCATAGGGATTTTTATCCAAAATAGGTCTTATTGAAATTATATTTTGAATATAGCATGTTGTATTAATTGCCTCTTCCCAAAAATGCTTAGCCGTGTCAGTTTCTTGGATCATGGTGCGAGCCATTTCTTATAAAGTCGTGTTCTTCCTTTTTACAACTCCATTTTGATGTGGAGTTCTAGGACATGAGAAATCATGGGATATTCCATAAGAATAAAAAAAATCAAAATCTTTGTTTTCAAATTCTCCACCATGATCACTTCTCACTCTGAAAATTTTGCAATCCCTTTCATTTTGCACTTAGGAGCAGAAGGAAGAAAATACAGAATGTGACTCATCCTTGTGTCTTAAAAATTTTACCCATGTCCAATGACTATATTCATCAACGATGACTAGTCCATATTTATTTCCATTGACAGAAGTCGTTTTCACTAGACCAAATAAGTCAATATGAAGAAGTTCTAATAGTTTAGAGGTGGAAACAATATTGTACAAAAATAATTCAGACAGGTCCTCATGGCCTTCAGTTGGGATTGTGATGTTGTTTGGGGGAGAAGGGGTGGTGTACCTGCAAGGTACTCTGACGCTCAAGTAAGTTTCAGTGTAAGACGAACTAAAACGTAAGAAATTGGGTGTTAGAATTGAATAACTGGCCCTCCAAGGGTGGATGGTTTTTAAAAGGGCAAATGCCCGTGGATTGAGGGTGTGTAGCATTTGACTGAGCATAAGTGCCTCCTATAAATATGGAGGGAAGTTGGTCGCATGAAAGGCGTTATGGCGCGTGGAAGAGGTCCCCAACGGCTATATGCCAACAGATATTTCTCAGAATAGTCATATCTTCGATAATCTCTTAATGGGGTTATACTTAGTCGAATACTGGATTGGACCTCAATTTGGCGTAAGGCACTTGCTAGTAGATGTTATGAGTAGATGTTTCCTTTGGATTTTCATGTTGGGCATCTGTCTGTGGAAGGAAGTTATACAGACACTGAAAATATTGTCTTGTTTTTTTAGAAGACAAAACTTCCTAGAGCTTTAGTGACACGTGTTGAAAAGTGTTGTAATTCATTTATGACACCTGGGGGCTAGCCCTAGGTAATAATTACTTGGGTTTTGATATTTCCCATGCAAGCTTAAGGCATTATAAAACGGGGAAGAAAGGATTCATTTGTTCATTTCACATGAACTCTTCCTCTCACCGTAAAACCTTTTCTCTATAATTTTTCGTCGGACATTCATTGTCGCTGCCGTTAACTTCCCATAAATCCTCCATGGATCAAGGTAATCTTCATCCTCTTACTTCTTTTCTGCAGTTTTAAATGATGAACATTCATCAATCTCCTATGAAGTTCATAGGATCTTCAGAGTTTCTGGGGATTCCTATGAATTTCTAGAAATTTTGATGAATGTTCATTAGATGCGTATAAATGTCATGAAGAACTAGGGTTAGCTTTAGGATATAAATAGATTAGTGTCAGATCCATACTAGATTCTGGTTAGGATAACTTAGTGTTAGTAGATCGGGAAAAGGGTCGTTGTACCTGGTGGTGTCGCTCCCAGGATTTTAATCCTAGTACAAACACGAAAGTGGCGCGGAAAAGTTATAGTCGTCAGCCAGACAGTTTTATCCCGAAGGAATGGGAAAGGTAATGTTGCACGAACCTGAGGAAGCAGGAAAAGGACGAGGCCTTGCGAACCAAAGATCTGGGTCCGGAAGTCGGTTAAGAATTGGGAAGGTATTAGCACTCCAATTTGTCTGCCGTACCCGACGGGATCCACACTTGTTAATCTGTTTCAAAGGGTGAGAAATAATATGTTGTTTGAATGAAAGAATGGATGTCTGGGATGGAAGTGAAATGAGAAAAAGAAATGGAATTGAAAAATGGAAAGAAAGGGGGAAAATTTAGGTAAAAAGAATGATTGTGCTCGAATGGGCCCTACTCCACTGCCTATGTACCTCATCGGGAAAATGAGGATCAGAGTCGTCGTAGTTCGTCTAACTAAGGCGGAAACTTGTTTGTGATTTTTAGGATGACGTTGCCATAGCTCTAGCTCAGGTGTTACCGGCTCTGACTCGAGGGTGTTTACCGTATCGCTGTTTGACCTATCGAGGCAAGTCATATTCGTCCTCAAAGAGTATGAGATGAGAAGAGAATACGTGATGTCTTGGTTTGTTGTCTTTTAGAAGAAGTGTTTTGAATTTGTGTTTTTCGTATGTATAACACTAAAGACTAAGATACAGGAGCGAATACTTTCCAAGGTCGCCCCCAATGAAACGTTTGTAAAGCATCCTAGAAGAGTGAAGGAGACCTACACTAATCATTTCCCGTATAGTTTAAGGCTCGTGGCGTATTGTACACATTTTCCTTTATTAAGTATTTTGATTTTTCTTTAAGATGAGAAGTGAGACTCAAGTTGTCAAAAGAAAACTCTAAGGGAAACTAGACTTACCCTAAGTTAGTTGAGTTTAAAGGTGACCTATGGTTAGTGAGGTTTGAAAGATTAAATCTACCTAAGAGATACTATACTAGAAATATGAATACAAAAAATAATAATAATGAACAATATGGTCCTCCTAAGTCATGGTGGGTAATAACGTGTATGAATCGTAAATGGGATGGAACGATGGATCGGGTGGGTCGATTGCGTGGTGCTGAGATGCACGACTTATGGTATGCAACATAAAAGGCTTGATTTTGGTATAATGGAATGGAACGATGGTAATCGAGGAACCCTAAAGTCACATGAAACTTTATTTATTTATTTGAAAATTTACTCGATGTTGGATCGAGTATTTCTTTATTTATTTTTTGAGATTTGGTTTTCTAGCGATTCGTTTTATCTTTTCTAGCCTAATTATGAGAACTATACAAGCATAAAAGTTCTAAGCTATTACATCACAAAGTACAAACCACAAAAATATAATCGAGGCATAATAAACATAATTCAAGTCCGTACGTGAATCCTCGAAAAATACCTTGCACAAAAAGAAAATGTTAGTAAATGAAATAAAAATGCATATGCAACAATATGATGGAAATGAATTAAGATAACAAAAATATCAAAAGTCCTGGTAAAAATTTGAAATTAATTCTCTAGGGTCTCTAATCTGACTATAATAATGTGTTAAAAAATATCCTAAAAATTCAAAGTCTAACTATGTCAAATGGGCACTTAAATCTATCTAAGATTCAATCACAATTTTACACAAACAACACTACCAAAACAGTGGATAAAATGTCCTAAAAAAATATATCAAAAATATTCTAGGTTCTATTATCAGTCCTCTAATCATAGCAAAAATAATGGGCCAAAAATATTATAGAAAGTGGAAGAAATAAAATGTACAAATTATGTGTCCATGTGAGAATTCAATATAAAATCAATTAAATGAAAAAATCGAAATTAAATTGAAAATAAAAACAAAATTCAGAAAGTAAAAATGTAGAAAAGTTCTAAAATGAATCAGGAGGCTAATATAATTTTTGTAGAATTTTATTATATTTTTTAGTATTTTTCATGAATTTAAATTGAAGAGGTACAAAACAGAAATTGAAAAAGATAGAAAATGAAGGAGGGGGTAAGAACGCAGCAATTTATTAGTTAAAAGACGACTGGGCTTCTAATCGTGGGGTGCGGATATCACAAAGCTTAAGGCCCATGGCGTAGAAGCCTGAAGACACATGATATGTTCTCCAGTCAACTTTATTGACTGAATCTTGGCCATACGATCTCAGTCTTCCCCTAGTATTCTTATCCTACGTCTAACAATTAAAGGGTTCATGGTAGGTGCCGTGGGGATACTTGTGTGATGGTAACGTTGTGGTCCAACCGGACGGTGACAAGTGTCACCTCCAGAGTGGACAATCCCAAAACCTTATCCTCAAAATCCCAAAACTGACGGTGGGAGTTTAATGTGGTTTATGAGTTCCAATCTTCTTTCTATTCATAACTTAAATATACTCAGCCCTCTCTTTTCTTAATACCACACTCTCTTTCTTCTTCTTATCACCCACAAACCCTAATCGCCGGAGAGACAGAGGCTAGCGGCGGCACCGTCATCCTCTCCGATCCCACCACCCCCAAATCCATGAAGTTTAAACACTAACCCTAGTTAAAAACAACTCCTGAAGTCGAATCCAAACTCTGATCAACCTATATCTTCACTCACTATCCGGATCGAAGCTCTTCAGAGAGGAAATCAAAATCAACCAAATTAATGCCAAACTTACGCGTGGTCGTTGTGCGTTGACGAACAGAATCGGCGAAGACAATGAGTAACTATTGGTAAGATCTTCGTTTCTCTTGAATCATTTGATTCTTTGTGAACTCTTCTTCCACTTCTGCTTTATGGATCCGCGTTGTTGTCGTTGATTATTTTGATACTGAAATCCTGATGCTTTTCGCGATTTGTAGGTATCAATGGAGTTCGGTTTTGGTTAATGGTTGAAGAGATGGTTCAGATGGCACATTGGCGGTTGTTGAAGAGTTCTGAGTCGAGAAAGAGGGTTGAGAGTTGATGATGAAGAATGTTGATGAAGCTTTCACGATGAGATGATGACGAGATTAACCAGGTAGACTCGATTTCGATTTACCGTTGCCCTTTTGACTCTGCGATTTATTTTCCTTCCCCGGTACTGAATTAACTTACATCGAATATGTGATATGTATGGTTTACAGTTCTTGAATCTTCATCCTCGATTCAGATTGGTGGAAGACACTGAGGTTTTCGCAAAGAGTTCAGAGTTGAATATGGGGATAAGGGTGATGTGAATTGGTTCTTGGTGTCGTGTTGTTTCTTAGAACTCCGATTGCGTTTCAAGCATGGCGAGCAACGAATCCGACTCCGGTATGCACACGATCTTGATTCTGCTTTACATTTTTGCTTTTCTTCTTGCGTCTCAGGCGTAACCTCTAGTGTTAATTCTGAGTATTTGCAATCTTTTGCAGATCGAAACAAAGCGTCGAAGGAGAATGTTTGAAGAGTGATGATTGATGGATCGTTTCTTTTGATGACGATTGAATATTTGAAGGAGGTTGCAGGAGGATGGAGGAGGTTGAAGAATCTGAAAATGGGAGGATTGAAATGGTTATGGCACTTGGATGTGGTTGTGGATTCTTGCAGGTTGGAGTGGTTATGGTGGTGGTGATGGTTGAAAATGATAATGAAGGTGATTGAACGATGAAATTGGAATTGAGTGGTTGATTCAGAAATGGGTGAAGGTGAAGAATGGAGAAGAGAATCAGGAAGAAGAATGAAGAGGTTTTGGGGGAGTGAGGAAGAAGATCTAAGAGTGTCAAAATCCAGAAATATATACTGGGATGAAGCTTCTGAAAAAGATTTGTTAAGAGTTTGTTTTTTTCATTTAGAACTTTGTAACTAACTCTATATTGATTTTCTGAAATTTTTGTATTAATTTTCTCCTTCCCTCCGAATTTGTTCTAGTGTAAGTTTTTTTTGTACTTTTTCCTGCCTCTTGTTTGAAACTTTTCTCAGTAGCATTTTTGTTATCAATTATGTAACTGATTCAGTTTTCGGTTATGAATTTTTTTGTGATAGAATTGTACATTTATTTTCTGTTTTCAGTCTTATCTTCACAACTATGGCAGAAAGAGCTAATGCTTTCTTGAAAAAAACATACTCGGTGGCTCGGTATCGGATTTTCCAAAAATGCACGCTTGAAGCTCTTCGGTTTGTTCAACTACTAATTGGGAATTGGGACTGGTAGTATAGAAAAGCTATGGCCAGGAAATTGTAGCTGTCTAGCTTTCTAAATCAGAATTTTCATCATGTGGGGTCATGGCTTGTTTGTGTGGTGGGCCAATGATTTGGCTGGAAATTATAGAAGTGTGGAAATTGAGTGTCTAAAGTATATGTGATAATGGGCCTTAAAAAAACATGGAATTTTAAAATGAACTTTGGGAAATAGTATATGTGATAATGAATAAATGGTATTGAAATAGGCAATATGATTTTAATATGGACAATGAACAAATTTTATGATTTGGCAAGAAATGGGCTTAAAAGTCGGGTATAAAATGGATAAGATATTTGAATAACTGACTTTTGAAATGAATTACGGACAATGGTTTTGATTAAAGGAGGGATTAAAATGGATTGAGAAATCAGTTTATTGAGATGGATATGAAAATTTGTGGGTTTAATGAAGCGAATCTGCTACCATCAATACACACATAGCTATAAAGTCTCGATTTTCCAACTTAACACCAATCTTGCACCTGAATTGCTTATGAACCCTTTACCAAATGTATTTCCGCATGTGAACCATTTATGATGCTAAACAAATGTATGCAAGCAAAAATGTTTATTCTTAGAATGAAAATTCTAATGCAACACACATGTCAATCTTGAAATCTTTATCGAAAAGGCGTCGCAAACCTTTGTGAGCGAATCACTGGTTAAGATACGACATTATTTTTGAATGAAACTGTGTACATGCAATAACAAGAAGGATCTTTTAGCACAACTCATAGGAGTCAGGAACGCGGCCTCGCGGTAGTATGCTTCTCAAAGTAACCCTGTTTCAGTTAGGACTTTTAAGGGTTGTGTCGTGGCCTGGTTCACGGTTATAGAAACAAAGGATATAGGCTTGAAGTTTATTTTTGCCCACCCACTCTTCGTGATGTAATCCATTCCTATGTTCAGCTAATTTTCACAAGCACTCACCTTTCATAATGGTTTCGTGTTGAATGAGGGATATGAGAGTTTGGAGAACCATCGATGAGTTCCTCCATGTATAAAGTGATCGGTTGGGACTTCCCCTTGATTCTCTTGATATATGAGAGCTGATTCGGTGATGAATCGACCAGATGCTCGAGGTTTCTCCTAATGGATCCAATAGTCATCTCGTTATAGCCTCCATCTGAGATGAGCATGGCCAATGGGAAGCATTCCCAAGGGATCTGTGATGCAAAGTATATTGTGCTTCTGAGGTGCCGAGGAATGAATAAATGCTCGGGTCTGGTGACCGACAGGGAGACTTGCATGGGAGCGGCTTCTTTGGAGACTTCGTCGACTCTTTTCATTTCTTCTTGTCGAGGAGCTCCATCCTTGACGTATTTCTTGAGGTTCCCCTCTTTGATGAGAATCTCGATCATGTCGTTGAGGTGGATGCAATCCTCGGTGACATGCTTGTGACTACGATGGAACTGACAATACTTGCTCTTGTCGGTATTGGCTTTGGATGCAGTTTGTTTGGGAAAACAAACGCCTCCCTATTTGAACTCGATGTTGATGCACTCACTAAGAATTTTCTCACGAGGAGCGGTAAGAAGGGTGTACTTAGAGAATCGACCCGCCGTCCTCTACTTTCGCGAGGACGATCATCTCTTTGTTTTTCGCATCGAGGGGCTTCATCATTGTCTTTCTGTTTATGAGTTTTCGTGTTCTCCTGATTTCTCGAATCCCGTGTTTTTTACGCGGCCTCCTTTTCCTCATACTGGATGTATGCTTAGGCTTTGTGGAGCATCATGGTGAGGGATTGGGGAGGCTCAATACCCTATCTTTTCGTATAACGTTGTTAGGATGCATGCCCTTATCCAAAATATACCATTTCAAGCGGTCAGTAGTGTGCACTTCAACTGCCTCTTTGTTGAATCTATCAATCTAGTTTCGCAAAGGCTCTTCTTTGCTTTGAATGATCCCTTCGAGGGTGGCTTGAAGCGTGTTTTTCACAAGTGTACGAACACGTCAGAGTAATATAAAAGATTGTTGAATCCACAGAGACCAAGTGTCAATCTATCGTACATGTTGTTATGGTGTGTATCTAAGGAAATTGAATATAATGGTTTTAAAGAGTGCACAATGGTAAATAAAATAATAATTTTAAACAATTAATAAAGACATGCTCGAATGTAATTCACATAATCAATTGATAATCTGGTACTTGTTAATAGAACTACTTATGAGCAATGTTTTCTACTTTGAAAAGAACTAATTTAACAGGAACTGTCGCTTTCGCATATTCAGAACCGAGTTGTACCCTCTAATCAACCTCTCCTCTTGTCACGGATAAAAAGGTGCGTACTGCGTTAGAGTAGTAAACCTATTTTTAAGAAATATAGTATCTTAACTAAGTTGAAAAGTATTTTAACCTGGATTTCTTAGCAAAAAGAGGTTCTCACGAACCAGACTCTAAACTTCTTAACGTGTCCGAAAATCGTTTTAAAATTTCTTTTTTTTTTAATCTAAAAACTCCTAATGAACTAGACAAAGCGTTTTTGGTTGTTTTTGAAATAGTTAAAAACAATTAAACTTAAATTGAAAGTTAAAATAGCCCTTAAGTGTTTCTACGAACAATTGTACGGATTACAGGTTCAATTACGATCCTTACATTCTAACCTTTATGGATTTAGTTAGACATGGTAAAGTAAAAGTTATTTTTATTATTTTTCATAAAAGTAATTAGTGCGAGTGCGGAAAGTAAATAAAAGTAGTGCGAGTGCGGAAAGTAAATAAAAGTAGTGCGAGTGCGGGTAATAAAGAAAGTAAAGCAAGTGCGGAAAATAAATGAAAGTAGTGCGAGTGCGAGAAATAAATAAAGTAAAGCGAGTGCGGGAAATAAATAAAAGTAAAGCAATGCGGAAAGTAAATAAAATAAAGCGAATGCGGAAAAATAAAATACGAACTGGAATTAAAATGGCGGCAGGATTAACTTCCTCCCAGAGTGCTCCAAAACTCGATCACACAGATGTATACAGACTCGATCACTCGATTGTAGTAACACCCCGATGTGAAGTGATTACTACTTTAAAACTGATATATGCCTAAGAGATACTAATTTTGGATGATAAAAACGAAATTCTAAAGTCCTATTTATAGGCAAACATTAAATGAGAAAAGACCAGGATGCCCCCCTCCACTAAAAAGTGGAGGGAAACACTTTTGCCTTGTGGTGCCTGCCATAAGGCCATGGCGCCCGCCATAGATGTAAAGTGGTGGAGAAAGTGGGGATCATGGGCTTTTCCAGTTGTGGAGTGATCTTGAGACGTGGCCACGTCATGGCTGACCCCATGGCGCTAGCCATGGTGGATGCCGTAAGTGTAAAAAGCTGAATTTCTTAATTTTCGTCTGTTTCAACTCCTTTTTCGCTCCTTTTCTTGATTTAGGCCCCGATTACATATAAAACCTAAAAATAAAGAAAAACAAAGTAATAACATAACAAAATAGCAATAAAAACTAAGAATGCATGCGAAATCGGAGTCAGAAATACGGTGAAATTTAGTGTTATCAAATCCTCCCATACTTAAACCTTTGCTTGTCCTCAAGCAAACATTTAAAGCTCAAAAATGAAGAAAACTGGTGTCAACATGTGATTTGTGCTAAGAGGGCTTCTAAGTTCAAGTCAGGATGCAGTGACAAGTACTAACTAAGTGAACCAAGGATACCATAATAACACAAACATAAACTTCAATCTTATATTAACCACCCCATGTCATCCCACAATACCTAGGCCTATCTTCTCATCTCTTTTTGGGTCCTTTTAATTCAGGCGCAATCACATTAAGCTCGTTATCCATACATGCTTCATAGTAGAGTGACCGGTTAGTGATTCTGATCCAAAACATAGGGTTTCTGGCATATAAGCATGTGTAAACCCATTTTATTTGACCTAAATGTAGCTACGGGGGATCGGATCGTAATCCGCCCTACCAAATTCAGTGCTAGATACCTCTGAACCAACTAACAATAGGTGACTGCAAATTTTTTTCTTTTTGTGGCAAAAAAAGTTTCTTCTCTTTTTTTCGGTTTAAATGACTTTGTGAGGGTCACCTATCCCAGAGTTTGCCTTTTTTCTTTTTTATTAGCATTGGATCACTCACTTATGTTCATCGGGCCCCTACGTAGAGCATGCTTAGGCCGGAGCTGACTCCTAGAATAAACTACTTAGGACAATTTTTTGAATGATAATAAAGGCCACAGTGTGCGGGGTTTAGGAGTGATTCCTATATTCAAGAGGTCTATGGTGCTAAAATGATACTGATGTTTCAAAAATTTACCTAAGTCACCACATCCTAATCCAAACATGTCTCAAAGCCCAAAAAACATGTGAAACAACATTGTTTTCTTTTTTTAAAAAAATTGGTAGGGCTAAGGAAATGGGAAAAATGAGGGTGTACTAAAGATACACTATACTGGTGACTCGTCAGACTCATGCATTTATCTAGGAAAACTTAAACTAAATAACTAACTGAAAAGGAAAATAACATAAAGCAAATAAATAACTAAGATGGGAAATAACAGAAAGCAATAAAATCCCCTCTCACACTTAAATCTAACATTGTCCCCAATGTTTCGAAATAAGATAAGGAGAGTAACATGGAAAACTACTACGGAGGAGCACTGGTGCCCTCGCCGTCCTGCTGTGATGGTCTGGAACGACGGGATCTACTGCGCTGCTGGTCCCTCCGGTCAAGTCGTGCTGATAAGGCAGCCTGGGCACCCCATACCTCTCGAAGGTTACCTAGGATGGAACCCTGAGTGGCCTCCATAAGCTGGTGGTGTCGGCGGTTGACTTCTCGCTGACGGGCCTGCTCTGATGTGATGTTGGTCAAGGCGTGACAAACGTTACTGTAGGCACGATCCGAAACCAATCGCAATTGTTCAATTAAGCTCATGTTGTCCGTCAGTTGTTGTGAAATAGTAGAGAGTAGGTTGTCCCGCCTTTCCTCTCTAGCCATCATATCACGCCACATCTCCTCAGTGACATAGAATCCAAGAGTAGCACCTGCAACAGGGTTAGAGGAGGATGGTGCGGTGTGTGACTGTGAAGGATGATGGGGGACACGTGAGGTACGGGAGAATTTTCTCTCCGATCATATTCTTCATCAGTGTCATGTCCCTCCCCATCAGGAATATTAGGAGGAAGTGGACCCAAAGCAGGTGGAGCATTCAGATCGTAATTCCAGTTCCTTTCATTACGTAGATCGGTACGTCTACTGCAAGGTAAAGCAACAGATGGGATAGCTACACCATGAACCATCAACTCATAACCACATGCTTTCCTCGTTCGGCATAATTTCATGTCTTTTAGAAATTTTAAATTAATTGTGCGAGGAGGTAGGGGTTCAAGTGTAGCTATCTCATTGTTCAGGTCAAGAGCCCGAGCAATAGACGTAACAAGTCCTCCAATAACAATCGGTCCTGTTTTATAAATAGTTAAAGCCAAGTGTGCAAGCATAAACGGGACCGGATTGATATGAGTATTAGTGAGGCATCCTTGCAAAAATAGGAGCTCTTTAGCGTTTACCTTATTTGGACTCACCCGGCCAAAAATAGTACATGCCAAAAGATATCTAAAAACTCTTATGGTCGGGTTATGGATGGTCGACGCAAGTACTCCTTCAAAATAATTTATTGAAGTACTTGACAGCCTCTGTCAGAAGGAAAATACTTCGGCCGACCATTTCGAATCCAAAGGTGCCTCACATATAGCACCTTCCCTATGAGGGATTCCTAACAAGCCTGTTAGTTCGCCGGTACTGTATTCGTATTCAATTCCAAACAGTCTAAAATTAACAGTATCGACTGTGCTAGCAGTGTTAGGACTGACAGTGTATATCAATGAACTTAAAAACTCAACTGTCATCCTCTCATAGGTAGGTTCCTGGTTAACAAAAATATTATGCAATCCTAGAAAATCTAATAAATGAAAAACACTATGATATAGACCCAAAGAGTAAAGACAGTTATCATCGACGTACCTAGTCGAGAGAATTTCTCGACTCTGAAGCCTTTGAATAATTTTCCTTTGCCTATCTCTCGGTCTTCCATCGCGAAGAAGATATCCGTTGAACTCCATTGTTGTTGCTCCTTGAGAAGTGAAAAATGGTGAAGAATGGTTTATGTGAGAAATGGTAAAGGTTGGATTTTTATGGTTTGTGGTGGATGAAAATAAAAATGGATTTTGGATGGGTTTTATATATGGTGAATGTATGAGAAAGGTGGGAGCTTTAATGGGGTTCAATGGGGTTTTTGGAAGTTGGAAAAATGGGTTTTGGAAGTTTGAAGGTGTGAAAATGGTGGGGGAGATGAATCTGCCCCGAAATAAAGGAGGATGGTGTGGCGGGCGCCATAGGGTCTTGGCGGGCGCCACAAGGCCATTTTGCCTTTGGGCCTAAAATCTTCAATTCCCTTTTTGGGTTTTGCGTACCTTTGGTCTTCGGGGGGTCCGGATAGCGTTTTCTTCTTTCTTCTAAGGCATGAAGCTTGCATATTTTTTTATGAAGACACAAATGAAAATATTTTTGTCCTCTCTTTCTTTTTCATTGTTCAACATAAAATAAAATGAAAGAAAAAGAAAAATGAGATTAGTGCATGAAATAATATAAAAGAAAAAATCAAAGTACATGGAAAAATATAATATATGCGATAATATAAAATATGTCTGGAGATGCGAGAAATAAAATAAAGCATGAAAAATTAAATACTAGAGTAATAATGTCAGTGTAAAACGATCATGTGGTAGGCCTCTCTTCCTGGTTCGATCCACGAATCTCAGCTATCTCCCTCCGAAGCTCTCCAATCTCCTGATATAGAGCATCGGCCTCTGAGGCATGAGTGAGATCAGATATCTCGATCTGTAATGCCAAGTCCGATACTTCCTTCTTGAGCAGGGAAGTCTCCTTGCGGAGATTGTAAATATGGGTCTGTAGATCAGGAGGCTGCAAAGACATATTGTTAGACATAACATTGATTCGGGGAGAAAGAGGTGTAGGAGTGTACTTAGCGACGGGAGGTGATTTTGGCTCTTCGACAGTCTCTCCATAACCCTCTAAAGCATAACTCCAATTAGCAGGGTCGTGGACACTGGTCATCAGTGGGTCAGGTAATGTAAAGTAATGTATCACTTCGCCGTCGATCAGTAATCTAAACGTGTTGGGCTCAAAAGAGGCCCTCCTCATCAATCCTCTGTCAAGACAAAAGTCAACATCCAGGGTGGTGTAGCAGCAGAAGGTCCTGAGGTGCAATAATTTGCGAGACAAACCCAATGCAGTAGCAATTTATGTAACAATCCTACCGACATGTATAATGCCTACAGATGACCTGGCGACACTGGAAAGGCCCTTCAACAGAAAGTTTCCACAAGCAACTGGGCGTGACTGAGTCGCACAAAATAGTAGGAAAATCTCCTCCTCACTCAGCAGAGTCTCTGTATCTGGCAAACCGAGGAAAGAGTGTGCTAGAATTTTCTGGAAGTACCTTAACGCAGGATTGTGGATTACCTGAGAAAACTAAGTGGAAGGATCTTGGCTCCCTCCACCTGAGATGTTACTCCAAAACTTTTCCACTTCTCTGCTCATAAAATACTCCATCGGTGTCTCTAGAATAGCATTAGGAGTAGTCTGAAAACCTAGTAAATCACCAAACTCTTTGTGAGAGAAGGAGTAGTCAGTCCCGAACAACCTGAAAACAGCATGTCCATCTGGTCCAGCCCAATGATCATAATCAAACGAGTTGAGGAACTCTATAGTCAAGTTCCTGTAAGTGTTGTTCATATCGTCGAACTGGTCCCACTGGAGTTGGTGGCATAAGAATCTGACGCTTGGCTCTATCCCCAAGGCATCTATGCTATCTTGGTCTGGGTACCTGGTAGGTGCCATAGGGCATCTCATTTGGACATAGTAACGATCTCTCTGTGTGTCGTCTCTGAAGGCCACGTGCATGTCGTCGGGGTTCTGCATTCTGCACAAGGTTAGCAAACAAGGGTCCTAAAATCACATAAAACATTCAATTGTTAGTCCTGACAGAATAACAAATTAAAATAAAGTAAAAATAAATAAAAAGTAATTAAGATAAGAAAACCATGGGTTGCCTCCCATGCAGCGCTTATTTAACGTCATTAGCTCGACGACCGGATTTTATACATCATTCGAAGGATTTGGTGGATCACTCAGAGTATGGCAGGAATATGTTGTTGGGATGTCACCTCCTTTGTAGGGCTTCAGCCTCTGTCCATTAACGATGAACGATTTACATGTTTGGTTCTTGATTTCAATAGCACCAGATCTTAGAATCTTAGATACTTCGAAAGGGCCAGTCCATCTCGAACGAAGCTTCCCTGGAAAAAGTCGTAGCCTAGAATAGAACAAGAGAACAGGATCGCCTATTTTGAAGTATTTTCTTATGATTCTTTTGTCATGCCAAGCATTTGTTCTTTCTTTGTATATGATGGCATTTTCATAGGCAGATTGTCTGAGCTCTTCTAATTTGTGGATATCAAGGATACGTTTTTCACCAGTAGTTAGGTAATCCAAATTCAAAGTTTTGATGGCCCAATAGGCCTTATGCTCCAACTCAAAAGGTAAGTGAGATGATTTTCCATAGACCAGTTGATAAGGAGTTGTTCCTATAGGGGTTTTGAAGGCGGTTCTATAGGCCCATAACGCTTCTTGAAGTTTCTACGACCAATCTTTTCTAGATATAGAGACAGTCTTCTCAAGAATTTGTTTAATCTCCCTATTAGATACTTCCACTTGTCCATTAGTCTATGGGTGGTATGGTGTTGCTACTCTATGCTTAACTCCATACTTGCTTAAGAGTTTATCAAATATTCTCGATATGAAGTGTGATCCTCCATCACTTGTGACTAAACGGGGGGTTCCAAACCTGGGAATATATAGTTTTTAAACAATGTGATGACTACTCTGGTGTCATTCGTGGGTGCGGTGATAGCTTCAATCCATTTAGACATGTAGTCAACAGCTACCAAGATATACTGATTTCCTAAATATGGATGGAATGGTCCCATAAAGTCTATACCCCATACGTCGAAGAGTTCTACTTCTTGGATATTTCTTAGAGGCATTTCATTACGTCTTGAAATATTTCATGTACGTTGGCATCTGTCACATTTGACAATGAAATCATGGACATCACGCCACATAGTAGGCCTGAATAGACCAGCTTGAAGAATCTTGGCGTAGCTCTTAGATGTGCTTGCATGTCCACCATAGGGTGTAGAGTGACAATGCTCAATTATATTATGTACCTCCTCTTCTGAAACGCAACGGCGGAAAATTCCATCTTTACCTCTCTTGAAAAGAAATGGTTCGTCCCAATAGAAGTTTCTCACATCACTGTAGAACTTCCTCTTTCGGTGGTAGTTTAGATCGGGGGGGCATGACGTCAGCAGCTAGGTAATTAACAAAGTCTGCATACCAAGGTACATTACTTACAGCTAAAGATTTATGAGAATGCTCGTGTGGGTCTAGGTTATCATCTTCAATAGTTTCTAATTGGGCTATCAGTCTATCATAGGCAAAATCGTCATTTATGGGCACTGAGTCACGTTTCAGGTATTCTAGCCTAGAAAGGTGATCAGCTACTACATTATCTGTGCCTTTCTTATCACGGATATCTAAATCGAACTCTTCCTGTAGTAGAATCCATCGAAGTAACCTAGGTTTGGCATCCTTTTTACTTAGTAAGTAACGAATGGCAGCATGGTCGGTGTAACCTATAATTATGGCTCCTACTAGATAAGATCTAAATTTGTCTATGGCGAAAACTATAGCTAGGAGCTCTTTTTCGGTTGTTGCGTAGTTGAGTTGTGCAGCGTCTAGGGTTCTACTAGCATAATAAATTATGCGTAACTTTTTATCTTTTCTCTGACCTAGAACGGCTCCAACAGCATAGTCATTAGTGTCACACATTATCTCAAACGGTTCTGACCAATCAGGGGGTTTCATTATAGGTGCTGAAATCAGAGCTTGCTTCAATAGATTAAATGATTCAGTACATTTTTCATCGAAGATGAATTCAGCATCTTTCATTAAAAGACCAGTTAAGGGCTTTGTTATTTTGGAGAAGTCCTTGATAAAACGTCGGTAAAATCTGGGATGTCCAAGAAAACTTCTTATCTCCCTGATAGTCTTGGACGGTTTTAGATTCTCTATGACTTCTATTTTAGCTTTGTCTCTATACCTTTTTCAGAAACTACATGTCCTAAAACAATCCCTTCGGTGACCATGAAATGACATTTTTTCCAATTTAGTACAAGGTTTACCTCCACACATCTTTCCAGGATTTTCTCAAGGTTGATAAGACAATTTTTGAAATCAGATCCACAAACTGAGAAATCGTCCATAAATACTTCCATGATTCCATCTAAATAGTCTGCAAAGATAGACATCATGCAGCGTTGGAAAGTGGCAAGGGCATTACAGAGTCCAAAAGGCATTCTTCTGTAGGCAAAAGTTCCAACAGGGCATGTAAAGGTAGTTTTTTCTTGATCTTCGGGATGAATAGGTATTTGGAAGAATCCTGAATATCCATCTAGGTAACAAAAGTAAGAGTGTCTGGCTAGGCGCTCCAACATTTGGTCTATGAATGGTAATGGGAAATGGTCCTTCCTAGTTGCTTTATTTAATTTTCTATAGTCTATGCATATACGCCAACCTCCATTAGTTCTTTTTGCTACAGGTTCGCCCTTCTCGTTTTTCACGACTGTGATGCCTCCCTTTTTAGGTACTACATGCACAGGACTTACCCATTTACTGTCTGAGATCTGATATATTATACCTGCCTTTAGTAACTTAAGAACTTCAGTCTTAACTATTTCACTCATCATAGGATTTATTCTTCATTGGTGTTCTCTGGAGGATTTTGAATCTTCTTCAAGAAAAATCTGATGCATGCATACGGATGGGCTTATTCCTTTTAGATCTGAGATCTTATATCCTAAGGCTGAGGGGTACCTTCGTAAAACATCTAACAATTAGTTTGTTTCCTCTTGGTCCAAGGTAGCACTGACTATAACTGGACGGTCCATTTCTTCATCAAGAAATTCATATCTCAGGCTCTTAGACAGTTCCTTAAGTTTTACGGTTGGTTTCATAGGGCAAGGCATAGGATCTGGGGAAAGAGATAAACATTCGTGAAGGTTATCACCAATGTAGGGTTTTTTATAACTGTCATCTTCCCAAATAAGAGTTGATGGCAATTTTATAGATTCAGTTTCTTCTTCTTGTTCTAATTCCCTAATGCATTCATCAATGATATCTAAGGCATAACAAGCATCTCCTATTACAGGTGCCATTAGAAATTTCGAGAGTACAAATTCTATCTTCTCGTCACCTACATCAAAGGTTAGTTTCCCTTTTTTAACATCTATTATGGCTCCAGCGGTTGATAAGAACGGTCTACCTAGGAGGATTGGTATGTCGCCATCTTCTTTAATGTCCATGACAACAAAATCAGTAGGTATAGACAGCTGACCTATCCTAACAGGGACGTCTTCAAGTATGCCTATAAGGTATTTAAAGGATATATCGGCTAATTGAAGTGACATCTTAGTAGGTTGTAATTCTCCTAAGTTTAACCTTTCACAAACTGCTAAAGGTATTAAGCTCACACTAGCTCCTAAGTCTAGAAAAGCTTTTTCGATTACATGATTCCCCAAAATACAAGGAATGGAAAAATTTCCGGGATCTTTATCTTTCTTTGCTAACCTATTTTCGGAAATAGAATTACATTCCACGGGTTTCGGATCTTCAAGCCTACGTTTATTTGTAAGTATGTCTTTGAGAAACTTAGCGTAAGAAGGTATTTGGGTGATGGCTTTTGTAAAGGGGATTTCTATGTGAAGTTTTTCTATAACCTTAACGAATTTTTGATTCTGATTATCGATATGGGTTTGCTTTAGTCTTTGAGGGTATGGTATCGGTGGTTTGTATGGCGGTGGTGGTACATAGGTTTTGTTTTTAGGTTCTTTTCCTTTTTCTTGACTTTTCGAGTTTTTAGATTCCTCTGGTTCCTTCTCTTCATCTAGGGTTAGAAGGTTCCTTATAAGCAGTTCCACTTAGTAGAGTAATGGCATTTGCTTGCCCTTTCGGGTTTTGTTGAGGTTGTCCAGGGAACTGTCCTCCAGGTGTAGTCTGAGGGGCTTGGTTTAAAGCTACCTGAGAGATCTGGGTTTCAAGCATCTTATTATGAGTAATAATTTGGTCAACCTTGGTTCCTAACTAGGTAATTAGTTCGTTAACATGGACATTTTGGTTCATGAACTCTTTGTTTTGTTGTGTTTGAGCGGTGATAAAAGTTTCCACAATTTTCTCAAGGCTCGGATTTGGTGGTACAGGTTGCATAGGTTGACTTGTTCTCGGGGCTTGGTAACCTTGTTGTCTCGGAGGTGCGGTATTTTGGATAGGGTTATTATTTTTATAGGAGAAGTTTGGGTGATTCCTCCATCCAGGGTTGTATGTGTTTGAAAATGGGTTCCCTTGGTTGTAGTTCACTTGCTCAGGGTTAGTCTCATTTAACAAATTGCATTCGGAGGATTGGTGTCCTTGCATCCCACATATCTCACAATTCGGCGAAACTGCAGCTACATTATTCGGGGTTGTACACATATGTTCGACTCTAAGGGTCAGCGCGTCCATTTGAGCTTTCATCATGTCCATAAAGCTTAGCTCATGTATTCCTCCTTGGGCTTCCTTCTTTTCCACTGTCGCTCGTTCTACTCCCCATGATTGATGGTTTTGGGCCATATCTTCGATAAGGGCACTAGCTTCAGGGTAAGGTTTGTTTATCAATGCGCCACCAGCGGCAGCGTCGATAGTCATCTTAGTGTTATAATATAGTTCATTATAGAAGGTTTGAATGATTAGCCAATTCTCTAAGCCATGATGTGGGCATGCTCTTAATAGCTCTTTATATCACTCCCAGGCTTCGAACAATGATTCTCCTTGGTTTTGGGTAAATTTGATTATTAGGTTTCGAAGAAGAGCGGTCTTACTTGGGGGAAAATATCTAGCAAGGAAAACATTTCTAAGGTCTTCCCAAGTTGTTATGGAATTGGGTGGAAGGGAATCTAACCATGATAGAGCCTTATCTCTGAGGAAAAAAGGAAATAATCTTAAGCATATCGCCTCAGGAGGAGCTCCAGTGGTTTTAAAGATGTCTGCTAACTGGAGAAAGTTTTTTAAATGTTGGTTTAGGTTCTCGGTAGCAAGACCTGTGAATTGTCTTTGTTGCACTAAGTGCAGCAGGGATGGTTTAAGTTTAAAATTATTGGTTGGGATAGCGGGGTTTACTATACAGGAACTAGGTTCCTCGTTTGATGGTTGGGCGAAGTCCTTAAGAGGTCTTCGGTTTTGATCTTCGGCCATAGATCTCCTATTCCTATGGAAAAATAAACGTGCGCGAGCGTAACGTTCAGGTTCAGCTAGAGGGTCTACTAAACTTTCGGCACTGCGAGTCTTTCTCATTGACCGGCAGGTAACAACCTTAGTCTAAACGATATAATTACAGGGTATGAAATTTGACGAAATTGGTCCCCGGCAACGGCGCCAAAAACTTGATGCGTGTTTTTCACAAGTGTACGAACACGTCAGAGTAATATAAAAGATTGTCGAATCCACAGAGACCAAGTGTCAATCTATCGTACTTGTTGTTATGGTGTGTATCTAAGGCAATTGAATATAATGGTTTTAAAAAGTGCGCAATGGTAAATAAAATAATAATTTTAAACAATTAATAAAGACAGGCTCGAATGTAATTCACATAATCAATTGATAATCTGGTACTTGTTAATAGAACTACTTATGAGCAATGTTTTCTACTTTGAAAAGAACTAATTTAACAGGAACTGTCGCTTTCGCGTATTCAGAACCGAGTTGTAACCTCTAATCAACCCCTCCTATTGTCACGGATAAAAAGGTGCATACTGCGTTAGAGTAGTAAACCTATTTTTAAGAAATATAGTATCTTAACTAAGTTGAAAAGTATTTTAACCTGGATTTCTTAACAAAAAGAGGTTCTCACGAACCAGACTCTAAACTTCTTAACGCGTCCGAAAATTGTTTTAAAATCTCTTTTCTTTTTAATCTAAAAACTCCTAATGAACTAGACAAAGTGCTTTTGGCTGTTTTTGAAATAGTTAAAAACAATTAAACTTAAATTGAAAGTTAAAATAGCCCTTAAGTGTTTCTACGAACAATTGTACGGATTACAGGTTCAATTACGATCCTTACATTCTAACCTTTATGGATTTAGTTAGACATGGTAAAGTAAAAGTTATTTTTATTATTTTTCATAAAAGTAATTAGTGCGAGTGCAGAAATTAAATAAAAGTAGTGCGAGTTCGGAAAGTAAATAAAAGTAGTGCGAGTGCGGATAATAAAGAAAGTAAAGCGAGTGCGAGAAATAAATAAAGTAAAGCGAGTGCGGGAAATAAATAAAAGTAAAGCAATGCGGAAAGTAAATAAAATAAAGCGAATGCGGAAAAATAAAATATGAACTGGAATTAAAATGGCGGCAGGATTAACTTCCTCCTAGAGTGCTCCAAAACTCGATCACACGGACGTATACAGACTCGATCACTCGATTGTAGTAACACCCTGATGTGAAGTGATTACTACTTTAAAACTGATATATGCCTAAGAAATACTAAGTTTGGATGATAAAAACAAAATTCTAAAGTCCTATTTATAGGAAAACATTAAATGAGAACAGACCAGGATGTCCCCCTCCACTAAAAAGTGGAGGGAAACACTTTTGCCTTGTGGCGCCCGCCTAAAGGCCATGGCGCCCGCCATAGGTGTAAAGTGGTGGAGAAAGTGGGGATCATGGGATTTGGTAGTTGTGGAGTGATCTTGAGACGTGGTCACGTCATGGCTGACCCCATGGCGCTAGCCATGGTGGATGCTGTAAGTGTAAAAAGCTGAATTTCTTGATTTTCGTCCGTTTCAACTCCTTTTTCGCTCCTTTTCTTGATTTAGGCCCCGATTACATAAAAAACCTGAAAATAAAGAAAAACAAAGTAATAACATAACAAAATAGCAATAAAAACTAAGAATGCATGCGAAATCGGAGTCAGAAATACGGTGAAATTTAGTGTTATCTTGGCTTCGGACTTTGGATGACTTCTAGATGCAGTTAAATGCCTGGTGAACTGGCTCTTCAAGACTTTCCACGATGTGATGGACCCTACGGGGAGATGCTTGTACCATGACATCACACCCTTTCATAAGGTGATAGGAAAAAGCCTACATTTGATCGCACCCTCCATGTTGTGATAGTGGAGCATAGCCTCGAGATTTTCGATGTGATCATCGGGATCGGCGGTCCCGTCGTAGGTGGCTAGTGGAGGAGACTTTTCGAGTCCGCGTGGTATGCGGGTCTCCATAATTTTGTGGCTAAGTGGACCACGATGATCTTCGTCGTCGCTACTTCTGGATGTAGGGTACAGGGATCTTCTCTGACGAGGACTTCTGTTATGCTAATGGGGACGACGGTTTTCATCGTAACGAGACTTCTTATTCTGATCCTGATCTTCTTGCGAGCGTCTTGTCCTTCGGGGAGGAGATCGAGTACATTTCCTGGACCTTTCAGGGCATGAACCTTCAAGAAAATCTTAATCCCTAGGAGGAGAAAGGCGTCTGTGATCTTTCCCTTTGCTACTTCGCAAATGAGATCGAGAATGGTGGGGAGAACCTCTGGGACGTCGTCTTCTGGATGGTGAAGGGGAATGATGGTTCCGCTTCAAAACTTTTATATGTTCGCTCTATTGAAAGAGAGTGAGGTTTTCCCTATTGAGGGCGGTGATAAGAGCCTAGGTGCTAACATCTACGTCTGACGGTACAAGGTTTGGTTCAAACACGAGGTCCCCGTGAGTGATGGGCGGTTGTTTCAGATTGTTTGAAGTTGGGGAAGGAGGATGCCTTTCATTGTGACCGAAATTGATCTAGTAACCCTATGGTTTCTTGTGTTGTCTTTGTCACTGATGACGATGGCAGGGGTATCTTTTACAATATCGTAGACCTGGGAAGCTATGAAGACAGAAAAAAATATGAGCTTTGATCTCGTGGTGAATAAAGAAAGGATATTGGTCATGAAAGATGGGGGAGCTGCTAGTTTCCCACAGACGGAACCACTGTACAGAAATAATCCAGACAGGTCCTCGTGGCCTTCAGTTGGGATTGTGATGGTGTTTGTAGGATAAAGGTTTGTGTACATGCAAGGTATTCCGATGCTCAAGTAAGTTTCAGTGTAAGAAAAATTAAAGCGTAAGAAATTTGGTGATTAAAATTGAATACATGGCCCTCCAAGGGTGGAGGGTATTTAAAAGGGAACATGCATGTGGATTGAGGGCGCGTAGCCTTTGAACGAGCATAATTGCCTCCTGTAAATTTGGAGGGCAGTTGGTCGCGTGAAAGGCGTTATGGCACATGGGGGAGGTCCCTAACATCTATATGCCAACGGCTCTTTCTGACAACGGTCATATCTTTGCTAATCTCTTAATGGGCTTATGCCCAATGGAATATTGGATTAGGCCTCAATTTGGCGTAGGGCACTTGCTAGGCCAATCCAGAACAAATAATTTTTGCTTTAAAAGAAGTTTTCAAAAACTTGCCTTTCTAACATACTTCACAAATAGCATATGAAGAATTATTCAGATTGGGCAAGCCTTTGACAAGTCATAGCTAGTTCAGTTGAGAAATTCTTCTTAGGCTAACATGACCCAACCGTATGTGCCAGACCTATTGCTCTTCAGTAACAGACATAAGACACTTTACATTTTGATTTTTTAAATCTGATAATCTAATTTTGTAAGTATTGTTTTCATCTTACTATTGAATAGGACTGACCCATCCTTCTGACTAACAACTTTACAGGATGTTTGATTAAAGATAATGTCATAACCATTGTCACTAAGTTGGATAATTGACACTAAGTTATGCATTATACCCTCAACTAAGAGAACATTGTTAATGGAAAGAAGTTTACCAATACCAACAGTCCCAGAGCCGATGATCTTCCCATCCTGGTTTCCTATGAAACCTATGTCACTTCCGGTCTTAAATTCCAAATCTTGGAACATACACCTTTCTCCCGTCATGTGTCGCAAGCATCCACTGTCCAGGTACCACGGCTGGTGTTTCAGTGGCTCTGTGAAGGATATCTCTCTATCGTCATCAAAATTTTACCCTTCATTGAGTGTCCATTCATCCCCTAATAAGACTTCACTTCTTCTTGTTTTTTCCATGAAGGTTACATTAACATGTTCTTCATCAGAATCTTATTCTTCTGACTCTGAATCATCCCATGTTGCCATAAGACCCTTTTTATCTTTGATGACTTTCTTAGATCTTTTATCTTTATTGAGCTTTAGACACTCATTCTTGTAATGTCCAGACTCATTGCATTCGTAATAAGTAAAATATTTCTTAGAAGTTGTCCTTAGACCAGATGTAGATTCAGATCTATCTTTAGTTCTCCTTGGACCTCTAAACTTGCTTTGCCTGTGTCTCCATAGCTATTTTACTTTTCTCGATACAAGAGACAGTTCATCTTCATATGAGTCTTCCTCAGATTCTTCTTATTCTTCTTCTTCTTCTTGATAGGCCTTTGTCTTTACATATTTAGACTTCATATCAATAGATTTACCTTTTCTTTGAGGTTCATCTTCTTGAAGTTCTATCTTGTGACTTCTTAAAGAACTAATTAGTTCTTCAAGACTTGTGTTGTTAAGATCCTTTGCCAATTTCAAAGCAGTTACCATTGGTATCCATTTGATAGAAAGACTTCGAATAATCTTCTCTACATGATCAACATTAGAATAGCCTTTGTCCAGAACTCTAAGTCCTTCAACTAACATTTGGAATCTTGAAAACATAGTCTCCACAGATTCATTTTCCTCCATTCTAAAGGCCTCATATTTCTGGATTAGGGCAAGAGCCTTTGTCTCCTTGACTTGAGTGTTTCCTTCATGAGTCATTTTAAGAGAATCAAATATAGATTTTGCAGTTCCTTTATCTGTGATCTTTTCATATTTTGTATATGAGATAGCATTTAGTAGAATCATTCTTGCTATGTGATAATTCTTGTAGGTTTTCTTTTGAGCCTCATACAATGAACTACTAGAAATCTTCTTGCCTTCAGGATCTATTGGGTAACTGTACCCATCAACTACTAGATCCCATAGTTCCAAATCAAATCCTATAAAGTAACTTTCAATTCTATATTTCTCAATAGTCAAATTTCTCTGAGATTTTTCACTATAAGAATCTCTTCCATTATTATCAGTGTTAACATTTGAAGTAGTTGGTGTAGAAATTGTTTTTCACACTTTGGATCACTATTGAACACTGTTAAGTGCTTGATAAAAATTCAAACTTTTTATCACCTCGAAACCAGAGCTTTGATGCCAATTGAAGGTGCGAAAAACACAAGAAAGGGGGTTTGAATTGGTTTTTACCAACATTTTTTTATGAATATTATTCCCCTTTAACAAAACCTTTTCTTTTAGATGATAACGTTAAAAAAGTTGAATGAAAGTAACATAATATGTTTATACTAGTTCGCTTGAGAAACCTAAGCTAGTCTATTCCACCCACCATTGTGATTCTTCCTCTCTCAAACGAGGTTTTAATCCACTAATCAAACAGATTAATACATTGCACTAGCCAACTGCTGGTGACTAACAACAACCTCTAAGACACACAAGTCTTAGAATTCTTAAGACTTCTGGCTTAACTGCTCTCTTAAGGAAATCAAACAACAATATGAATTTACAAGATGTTTCTTCTACAAAATTTGGTGTGTAAACAGTTTCTAGCGCAAAATGACTTAAGAATGTTTTGAATAATATACAAAGAGTTTTCATCAGTTTTGATTCACACTGCATTGTTTAAGTCTTCATTTCTTTATATAGTCGTGATATGATCGTTGGAGGATATTTATGGATTTTCCCATAAAGTTGGCATCTTAAAAGATTGTAAAGATCTTGAAGTACGTTTATGTATGCATATTAAGAAAAAGTAGCAAAACGTCTTGTATTATCGTCTTGTCATACAACTTGATTTGATCTTCTTATCTTATGTCGTCAGAGGCTTCTGCGAGCATGAGTTAGAAGAATAAAAATAGTAACTCGGGTCTGTAAGAACTTTAAGTCTTCAGAGTTGCGTCTTCAGAGTCTTCAGCACTTGGTCTTCAGAACTTGTCTTCTAAAGAAGCTTTGAGTCTTCAGTATCTGGACTTTGTTAAACAGAAACTCTGTCTTCAGATCTTCAGAACTTGTTTTCCTTAGAATTGTATCAAAGTCACTTAGCTTCAGAGCCTTCTGAAGCAAATGCTACTCTTCAGCAGAACTTGTGTAGCCATGTTATTTATTAGAAGCAGAACCTATTTGTTAATTTCTCAAAAGTAACAAACATTAGTATACCAAATATTTTCATACAAACCTACTTGTTTGTTATCATCAAAACTCAGAGGCATTATTGTATAACCAAATCTTGTTCTAACAGATGGAAAGAAGCTTACCATTACCAACAGTTCCAGAGCCATTGATCTTTCCCTTCCAGTTTCCTCTGAAACCAATGACACCTCCAGACTTAAGTTCCAAATCTTGGAACATATGCCTTTCTCCTGTCATGTGTCGCGAGCATCCAATGTCCAAGTACCATGACCGGTGTTTCAGTGGCTCCATCAAGGATGTTTGTAACATAGATTATCTCATTCTTAGTGTCACTCCCCCGAAAAGACACCAGGTCAGATAGGGTACAGACGCGAACGGTCGGCGAAAGGAGAAGATGAAGGTGAAATGAATAGAGTTGCCAGCTAGGCATTTTTATCCCGAAGGAAAGGTAATGCTGCATAAACCTAGAAAATATGGATAAGACGGTTGCGAACCAGAGAAACTGAGAAAGGGGGTTGGTTACAACCTGGGAAGGTATTAGTGTAACGCCCCGAAAATCGAAATTTAATTATTTATTCATTTATTTAATTAATTTAGAAAATTTGGAGAGTTTGGGTTAATTAGAGAATTTTGGAGAAAATGAGTATTTTTATATAATAAGGATAAATGGTGTTTTATTATACTATTTTATTTTTATTATTAAAAATATATTAAAGAAAAGGGTAAGATGGTCCTTTTGTGAAATTATGAGGGTAAGGGGGGAAAATGCTAAACTGGGATATTATATCCAAAGAAGAGAATACGATCAGTTTTCTCATTTTATTGTTTTCTATCGTGTTTAGAGAAGTGCTCTGAAGAAAGGAGAAGCTCAGAGTCAGGAGGCTGTGGAGAACCCAAGAGAAGCGTGTAAAGCGGCGAAATTCTCTAAGGTATGGGGAGTTTTCATAATCTATGATAAATGTATAGAAATTGGAATATGAATGGATTAGGATGGTATGAGTTTTTGGGGTTTTTGGGGTTTTGAGTTAGGTTGAGTTTTATGAGAAATCTTGATGAATTAGAGCGATTGGAATGAGTTATAATCATATATTTGTTTGTATAATTGTTGTCTGGATGTTGTTGAGGTTTAATTGATGTTTTTGAATGGCTTTTGAGTGTTATGATGTGAAATCCGTAATGGGGTTTGGGAATTTTTGGAAATTGGAACAGTCTGCAATTGTGTAGCAGAAGACTGCTGAAACGCGTGCGTTAACCGGTTAACGCTTTGGTTAACCGGTTAACCATTGAAAATTTTGAATATTTTTCTGAAATTACGTAGGCGTTAACCGGTTAACATTTTGGTTAACCGGTTAACACTGTTGGGATAGTAAATTTTATTTCTTTAAAAATTCATATCTTTCAAACTGTAATTCTGATTCGCATTCCGTTTGAAGCGTCGGAAAGAGCACAAATTGAACTTTATTTTGATTAATAGAAACGATAAAAATGCAATAATTTTTTATAAATGAATTTGTGAAATAACCTTATAATTCCCTTATAAATTACCGGGTACGGGTTAATCTTTGATGTGTCAGAGTGGTTAGAGAACCAGTGTTCAGGGTGTAATGTCATGATGATATGTATGATTATTTGATGGTTTTTCTGCTGATTGAAATGAATGATGCGAATTGTTTTGATGAATTTTTCGATGTAGCGCATCATTGCATTTTATAACATTCACGATGGGGCTTCGGCCTATTTATTTGCTTCAATCCCATTGTGTGGATTGAAGTGTCTCGATGATTTACGATGTGCTCCTTTGTGGAGGGTTGATGGTCATGTATCCATCTCACGATGAAAATGGTACCACATGCATATTGCATATCAGGATGTTAGAATTGCATATTCTGGATGAATTTCATGACTGTGTTGGTGTTGATTGATTTCATGATAGTGTTGTGGTTGATGCTGAATTTTGTAGTTGACGATGTCATGATATGTGTACTAATTTATTTATGATTCTATATTCTTGTAAATTTATGATATATTATGATTACTCACCATGCCTGCTTGGAAATGTTGCCCCTTTCGTGGGTAACTTGCAGATGTCAAAGAATAGTCCTGCAGTGCAATAGGAGTAATTCATGAGTCTCCGAGCATGCTTTAGTGTTCCTTAGGAGTGGTTCTGGTTTATGTGTCTTTCTCTGTGTCATGTAACACTGGGATGTGTTTCTTTTGTTAAATTGTTTTCAGTATGTTGTTATCTGGATAATGTTTTCCATTTTATGATGTTAAATTCAGGATGGTGAAAAATGATTTTTATGAAGTTTTGAATTATGAAGTTAAATTCAGCTGTGAAATGATTTATGATATTTTGATGTTGATTAACCCGTGTTACGGGACAGGACATTGTTGTGTTGATTTATGATGATATGTAATACCCTTTTAGATGATTACTCTGATGTTATTTAAATATTATGTTTTGGGGTAGAAAGGTGTTACATTAGTGGTATCAGAGCAGGTCGGTTTGTCCGGCCAAGTCTTGTTGCTGTCAGTCAGTTGTCAAGTCGTTATTTATTTAACGATTATTCTTTTCTGATGTGGTAAGTGTTGTGCAGAATGGCTGGAAACAACTCGGGTGCTCTCGCTGATGCTATTGCATCTCTTGCTCGAACTGCTGCTCGAAACAATGCGCATGATGAGTTTCGTGCATTGGAGAAATTCCAGAGGAATAATCCACCTGTGTTTGAAGGAACTCATGACCCGGCGAGTGCACAGAAGTGGCTCAAGGCAATTGAGAAGATTTTCAGAGTGATGGCGTGTGCTGACGCGCAGAAAGTTCAATTCGGAACTCATATGTTGTCAGAGGAAGCTGAAGACTGGTGGGATAATACTCGTCAGTGTCTCGAGGATGAAGTTGTTGTGGTGACTTGGATTGTATTTAAGGCGGAGTTACTTAAGAAGTATTTTTCGGAAGATGCTCGTTGTAAGTTGGAGATAGAATTCCTTGAGCTGAAGCAAGGAAACATGACAGTGGCAGAGTATGCTGCCAAATTTGAAAGGTTGGTGAAGTTTTGTCCTCACTACAACAGAGAAGATGCTGAACTTTCCAAGTGCCTTAAGTTTGAGAATGGGCTGAGACCTGAAATTAAGCAGGGAATTGGATGCCAACAAATTCGCAAGTATGCAGAGTTGGTGGATAAGAGTCGTATTTATGATGAGGACAGCCGAGCTCGGTCAGCTCACTATAAACAACTGAGCGAGAAGAAAGGCAAGAGTCAGTATAGAGGGAAACCTTATGTAGCTACTGGTGATAGAGGGAAGCAGAAGGCATCTGATGAGAAAAAGCAAAGTAGGGGAGCTGCCAATGTACCTGTTAAGTGTTACAAGTGTGGAGAGGCAGGTCATAAGGCCGATGTGTGTACCACCAGAGTTATGAAATGTTACCGTTGTGGCAAGCTTGGGCATAAGATGAGTGATTTTCCTAATGAGGGCCTAGCCTGTTACAATTATGGTGAACAGGGGCATATCAGTACCCAATGCCAGAAACTAAAGAAGAATGCTGCTACTGCTCAGAATGCTGGAAGAGTTTTTGCATTAGCTGGTTCAGAAGCTCCAAAGAAGGACAACTTGATCAGAGGTACCTGTTTTATTAATAATATTGAGTTGATTGCTATTATTGACACTGGAGCTACACATTCATTTATTTCTCTCGAGTGTGCTAATAGGTTGGGTTTAAAGTTGTCTAATATGAACGGTAATATGATAATAGAGACTCCTGCTAATGGTTCTGTGACTACCATGCTTGTCTGTTTGAAATGTCCTTTGACAATTTTCGAGAAGAATTTTGTGATGGATTTGGTGTGCCTACCATTACACCAAATCGATGTTATCCTTGGTATGAACTGGTTGGAATTCAATTATGTTCATATTAACTGTTATAGTAAGATGGTGCACTTCCCTGATTTGAGCGGGAATGGTGAGTTGATGTTTTTATCTACTAAGCAAGTGGATGAACTTGTTTTAGATGAAGCTTTGATGTTTGTAGTGTCTACCTCATTGCAAGTTGATGATAAGACTGTTAGTGCAGAGTTGCTTGTGGTTTGTGAATTTCAAGATGTGTTTCCTGGTGATATAAGTGATTTACCACCGGAACGTGAGATTGATTTTTCTGTGGACTTAGTACCGGGTACGAGTCCTGTCTCGATGGCTCCTTATAGAATGTCGGCTTCAGAGTTGAATGAGTTGAATAAACAATTAGAAGAATTGTTAGAGAAGAGGTTCATTAGACCCAGTGTTTCCCTTTGGGGTGCTCCGGTGTTGCTCGTTAAGAAGAAGGATGGTAGTATGAGATTGTGTGTCGATTACCGACAGTTGAATAAAGTGACTATCAAGAATAAGTACCCACTTCCGAGGATCGATGATTTGATGGATCAGCTTATAGGTGCTTGTATCTTTAGTAAAATTGATCTGAGGTCTGGTTATCATCAAATTCGAGTTAAAGCTGATGATATTCCGAAGACAACTTTCAGGACGAGATATGGGCATTATGAGTATACGGTGATGCCGTTTGGGGTTTCTAATGCGCCTGGTGTATTTATGGAATATAGGAATAGAATCTTTCATGAGTATCTGGATAAGTTCGTGGTGGTTTTCATAGATGATATCTTGGTATATTCTAAATCAGAAGAGGAACATGCCGAGCATTTGAGAGTTGTGTTGCAAGTGTTAAGTGAAAAGAAATTGTTTGCTAAATTATCTAAGTGTGAATTTTGGCTAAGGGAAGTGAGTTTCCTCGGCCATGTAATTTCAAGTGGTGGAATTTCGGTGGATCCTTCAAAGATTGATGCGGTATTGCAGTGGGAGACTCCGAAGTCAGCTACAGAAATTCGTAGTTTTCTTGGGTTGGCTGGTTACTATCGTAAGTTCATTGAAGGTTTTTCTAAGATAGCTTTACCGTTGACGCAAATGACTAGGAAGGGTCAAGCGTATGTGTGGGATGTTGCTTGTGAAGAGAGTTTCATAGAACTGAAGAAAAGATTAACGACCGCGCCAGTGTTGCTCTTACCGAATCCAGATGAGTCCTTTGTAGTTTATTGTGATGCTTCCAAGATGGGTCTTGGTGGAGTTTTGATGCAGGATAATAAGGTGGTTTCTTACGCTTCTAGACAGTTAAGAGTTCATGAGAGGAACTATCCTACTCACGACTTAGAGTTAGCAGCTGTGGTGTTTGTGCTTAAGATTTGGAGGCACTACTTGTTTGGTTCGAAATTTGAAGTATTCAGTGATCACAAAAGTTTAAGATACTTGTTTGATCAGAAAGAGTTAAATATGAGACAGAGGCGGTGGCTTGAATTATTGAAAGATTTTGATTTTGATTTGAATTACCATTCGGGTAAGGCAAATGTTGTGGCTGATGCTTTGAGTAGGAAGTCGTTACATATTTCAATGCTTATGGTGAAAGAATTAGAAATGATCGAGCAATTCAGAGACATGAGCTTGTTGTGTGAAACTACTGCTGATAGTGTGAATTTGGGAATGTTAAAGCTGACCAGTGAGATTTTGGAAGAGATTTGTAAGGGTCAGAAATCTGACTTGAAATTAGTTTATCAATTGATGTTAGTTGATCAAGGTAATGTAGGTGACTTTCGAGTTGATGAAGATGGAGTTTTAAGATTCCGAGATAGAGTATGTGTTCCGGATATTGCAGGAATTAAAAAGAGTATTTTAGAAGAGAGGCACAAGAGTCGACTGAGTATTCATCCTGGTGCTACGAAGATGTATCAGGATTTACGCAGGTTGTTTTGGTGGCCGGGTATGAAAAGAGACATTACTGAATTTGTATATGCTTGTTTGACATGTCAGAAGTTAAAGATAGAACATCAGAGACCTTCAGGTATGATGCAACCATTGAATGTTCCTGAGTGGAAATGGGATAGTATTTCCATGGATTTCGTGACTGGGTTACCTAAGACTGCTAGAAGTAATGATTCGATTTGGGTAGTTGTCGACCGGTTAACTAAGTCGGCACATTTCTTGCCGATGAGGATTAACCATTCCATGAAAAGGTTAGCTGAGATTTATATTGAGGAAATTGTGAAGTTGCATGGTGTACCTTCAAGTATTGTATCGGATAGAGATCTGCGGTTTACGTCGAGGTTTTGGAAGAGTTTGCAGGATGCCTTGGGTACCAAGTTGAGGATGAGTTCTGCTTATCACCCGCAAATGGATGGTTAGACGGAAAGAACAATCCAATCTTTAGAAGATTTGCTGAGAGCTTGTGTATTAGATCAAGGAGGATCTTGGGATAGCCATTTGTCGTTGGTTGAGTTTATGTACAATAACAGCTTTCATGCTAGTATCGGGATGGCTCCATATGAGGCGTTGTATGGTAGACGTTGTCGTACTCCCTTATGTTGGTATGAGTCAGGAGAGAGTTTGGTGCTTGGGCCAGAGATTGTCCAAGAAACAACTGAAAAGATAAAAATGATTCAGGAAAGGATGAAAACATCGTAGAGTCGTCAAAAGAGTTATCACGATAAGAGAAGGAAAGCACTTGAGTTCCAAGAGGGAGATCACGTGTTCTTAAGAGTTACTCTTATGACTGGTGTGGGAAGAGCTTTGAAGTCTAGAAAGCTCACTCCACGTTTCGTCGGTCTGTATCAGATTATGCAGAGGATAGGGGAAGTGGCCTATCGGGTGGCTTTACATCCCTCTCTTGCGAATTTACATGATGTATTCCATGTATCGCAGTTGAGGAAGTACATTCCGGACCCGTCGCATGTAATTCAGTTAGATGATGTTCAGGTGAGAGATAATCGGACGATTGAAGCTTTACCAATGAGGATTGATGGTAGATAATTGAAGCAACTTCGAGGTAAGGAAATTGCTTTAGTGAAGGTATTGTGGGGAGGACCAGCTGGAGAAAGTTGGACTTGGGAGCGGGAAGATCATATGAGGGAGTCGTATCCAACTCTATTTACTTCAGGTAATTTTCGAGGACGAAAATTCTTTAAGTAGGGGAGAGTTGTAATGCCCCGAAAATCTAAATTTAATTATTTAATCATTTATTTAATTAATTTAGAAAGTTTGGAGAGTTTGGGTTAATTAGAGAATTTTGGAGAAAATGAGTATTTTTATATAATAAGGATAAATAGTGTTTTATTATACTATTTTATTTTTATTATTAAAAATATATTAAAGAAAAGGGTAAGATGGTCCTTTTGTGAAATTATGAGGGTAAGGGGGGAAAAGGCTAAACTGGGATATTATATCCAAAGAAGAGAATACGATCAGTTTTCTCATTTTGTTGTTTTCTATCATGTTTAGAGAAGTGCTCTGAAGAAAGGAGAAGCTCAGAGTCAGGAGGCTGTGGAGAACCCAAGAGAAGCGTGTAAAGCGGTGAAATTCTCTAAGGTATGGGGAGTTTTCATAATCTATGATAAATGTATAGAAATTGGAATATGAATGGATTAGGATGGTATGAGTTTTAGGGGTTTTTGGGGTTTTAAGTTAGGTTGAGTTTTATGAGAAATCTTGATGAATTAGAGCGATTGGAATGAGTTATAATCGTATATTTGTTTGTATAATTGTTGTCTGGATGTTGTTGAGGTTTAATTGATGTTTTTGAATGGTTTTTGAGTGTTATGATGTGAAATCTGTAATGGGATTTGGGAATTTTTGGAAATTGGAACAGTCTGCAATTGTGTAGCAGAAGACTGCTGAAACGCGTGCATTAACCGGTTAACACTTTGGTTAACCGGTTAACCATTGAAAATTTTGAATATTTTTCTGAAATTACGCAGGCGTTAACCGGTTAACACTGTTGGGATAGTAAGTTTTATTTCTTTAAAAATTCATATCTTTCAAACCGTAAGTCTGATTCGCATTCCGTTTGAAGCGTCGGAAAGAGCACAAATTGAACTTTATTTTGATGAATAGAAACGAGAAAAATGCAATAAATTTTGATAAATGAATTTGTGAAATAACCTTATAATTCCCTTATAAATTATCGGGTACGGGTTAATCTTTGATGTGTCAGAGTGGTTAGAGAACCAGTGTTTAGGGTGTAATGTCATGATGATATGTATGATTATTTGATGGTTGTTCTGCTGATTGAAATGAATGATGCGAATTGTTTTGATGAATTTTTTGATGTAGCGCATCATTGCATTTCATAACATTCACGATGGGGCTTCGGCCTATTTATTTGCTTCAATCCCATTGTGTTGATTGAAGTGTCTCGATGATTTACGATGTGCTCCTTTGTGGAGGGTTGATGGTCATGTATTCGTCTCACCATGAAAATGGTACCACATGCATATTGCATATCAGGATGTTAGAATTGCATATTCTGGATGAATTTCATGACTGTGTTGGTGTTGATTGATTTCATGATAGTGTTGTGGTTGATGCTGAATTTTGTAGTTGACGATGTCATGATATGTGTACTAATTTATTTATGATTCTATATTCTTGTAAGTTTATGATATATTATGATTACTCACCCTGCCTGCTTGGAAATGTTGCCCCTTTCATGGGTAACTTGTAGATGTCAAAGAATAGTCCTGCAGTGCAATAGGAGTAATTCATGAGTCTCGGAGCATGCTTTAGTGTTCCTTAGGAGTGGTTCTGGTTTATGTGTCATGTTATGTGTCATGTAACACTGGGATGGGTTTCTTTTGTTAAACTGTTTTCAGTATGTTGTTATCTGGATAATGTTTTCCATTTTATGATGTTAAATTCAGGATGGTGAAAAATGATTTTTATGAAGTTTTGAATTATGAAGTTAAATTCGGCTGTGAAATAATTTATGATATTTTGATGTTGATTAACCCGTGTTACGGGACAGGACACTGTTGTGTTGATTTATGATGATATGTAATACCCTTTTAGATGATTACTCTGATGTTATTTAAATATTATGTTTTGGGGTAGAAGGGTGTTACAATTAGCACCCAGATTGTCCGTCGTACTCGACGGGATCCACGCTTATAAGATTGTGTTTAAAGGGGTAGTGTATGTTCTATCTGTGTGCAAAAGCTGGAAAATAAAAGTACAAGTGTCAGTGCAAAAGGTGAATGCTCAGGAACTGAGGCTTAGAAGAGAATCCTGAAAGAGGGGGAAGACACAAAGACTTTTGTTCGATAACAATTAAGTTATGCCTACGTATCCTCTCGTGCAATGAGGAAGTCAGAACACCGTAATTCGACTCAAAGAGACTGAAAAGATAAATTGACTGTGAACTGCTCGTTTGCCTATGCTCAAGTGTATGACTCGTCTGGCTCGAGTGCTAACTGTCTTGCATTAGACGGAAGAAGCAAGTTCTCGTTTGTGAGTGAGTATGATGACAAAAGAATCCCGAAGGAGACGATTGTTGTTTGTTTTTGTGTTTTCAGTTTTGTTATTGTTTTTGGTGTTTTGCATAAGTTAATGAGCTTAAGCCTAAGTCAAAGGCTTGTAAACTCATTATATCCTCCCTAAATAGGGATAATGAGCCTACTTAAGTATGAGATAAGCATCTCAACTTAATTGCCATGATGATGTAGGATTAAGATCATTAACCTACTTGTGATTAATTAGATGTTTTTGGGTTTTTGTTTAGTGTTAAGTAATGAGTTTAATCTCTAATCACAGATTAGTGAACTCATTACACCATCCTAATAGAAAGATAATAGATGAGAACACTTAAGCTGAGGAAGATACCTCAACCTAATCCATGGTTAGGGATTAAATTCATTATATAACAAAGCCTTTATTAAGTGGATTTTAATTAAGGATGAGATTAAGAAATGAGTTTTATGGTTTGTAAGACAACTTGAGGGGGACTTTTCCATTAAACACTAGGGTTAGTCCTTCTTTAAAATAAAGGAAGAATTAGAACCCTAATGTAAGGCCCGAGTTACAAGATGAAGTCTTAGTGATTATTAAGATGAATTGATTAAGAGGTTTAAACAAATTAAAAGTTTAACACTTAGGATTAAAGTTATACACTCCATCCTAATAGAAGGATACATGCATAACCCTAATTCCAAAGTCCTAAAACTTTAAGAGTTTAGTCTCTGATTAAGAGATGAGAAAAGAGACTCAAAGAAGACTCAAAGGTGGAAGACTAAAGGGGGACTATATTCAACCCTAAAGTTATCATGCTTGGATGTTCCTATGGTTTGTAAGGCTTAAGAAAGATCTTCAAGGAAGCCACCAAGGAAGAAACAGATGAAAGGAGGAAGAAGCAGAAGAAATAAGTTACTTACTTCATTGAAGAAGATAAGTAACTTAAAGAAAGAAAGTGAGAAAGAAAGAACATAAGTGAACAAGTTCACTTCAAAGAAACCAGCAAGATGCATATGAAAGAGATAAAGAGAAATGAGAAGTAAAGGCAAATCCACTTCTCAAAGTAACTTAGCACCTGAAAATGTTAGCATGAATGCATAAGATATAAAGCATAAAGAAATGAAATGAAATGAGATGAGATGAGATGAAATGACCAAAGTAAGAAGTGTTTATGCAATGTTAATATCATGTGAGATGATGCAAAGGCATACAAAGTGCATATGTATGATCATACAAAGATGAGATGTCATGTAAGCAAGCTTTGAAGTTTGAAAGTTCATGAAAGTTAATGAAAGGAAATGAATGCAAATCATGGCAAATGAATGAAGGAATGATCAAGCATTATTCTAACATGTCCTAAGATGTCTAATATGACATATGAATGCATGAAATGTCATGGCAAGTTCATGTATGGATGCATATGCAAGATGAATGCAAATGAACATGTAAAATTAGGGTTTTATGGATGTATGAGATGCACATGAGCAAAACAGAAGCAATGCACAAGATAAAAAATTGAAAATTCACTCAAAGGAACCCTAAACCTATACTAGGTTACCATCCAAAGGGGGAGGTCAGAAGCTAAACCTAGAAGAAGTTATGAATTTCCTAAGTTTCTAGGGTTTTTTGGGTGATCCTCAATGTAAAATGCCAAACAAATTGAAAATGCAAGATAAAAATGAAACAAAAATGTTTTTAGATGCTAGAAGACATGCATAGAACAATGCAAAAAGAACCATTCACAAACTCAACTTGGTTCTAGGGTTATGAATTTTTGAAGTTAGGGTTAGAAAAATGAACTTTTTAAGAACCCTAATTCATTGGAAAATCTCAAAGTATGATCAAAACCAAAACGAAATTTATAAAGTGAGTTTGTAAATGCTTCTAAATGTCTAAGAATGCTCTCTGATTGTTTTGGTGATTTTAAATACTTAAATGTATTTTTAATTAATTAATTAAATAAAACATTTAAATGATTTAAAAATATGTTTTTAATGCAAAAAATAAAAATAAAAATATTTTTGTTTTCTGAAAATTAATAAAAGTCTTGACAAAAGATTTCAGAATTTTAAAATGGATTTTGCTATTTTAAATAATTATATTTTTTGGCAAAATACTCAAATTGATCCTTTAACTCTACCCTTGGGTCCAATTTGGTCCCTCAATTCTAAAAAGTGTCAAAATAGTCCTTTAATTGTTCAAAAAGGTCCACGTTGGTCCTTTCCGTCCATTTTTTACTAACGCTGTTTGTTTATACACATGTGGCAGCTGAGTTGGCAATGAGTTGTCATCTTCATCAACAAGGTCACCAAAATTTTAAAATAAAACCCCAAAAGTATTCTTTATGAGAGAATCGAACCGAGGTCCCTACACATATTTTGAATGAAAGTTTACCGCTGGGCTATATCACATCTATTTACTTATTTCATGAATAAAATACTTATCTCAAATCAAATCCTTTCTTTTCTCTCTACAACTTATTCTATAAGAAAATCATGGCAGACGCTGCTGAATTCATCTCCCTCGTGTTCGAAATTCTCCCCTGGTAGCATCATTACATTACAACATCATTCAAGGTACAAAAACAATCACTAAATCGACTTAATATTCTCAACATTTACTCCGGCGCTTATTTTGACAATCTCATGAGAGATTTTATGCAGGTTTTCTTCAGCTTAACTATAACAGCAGTCGGCATTTCTCAGTCTAGTACTTTGGCACCAGACACTAGTAAGGCCAAAGATTCTGCCGCTTCGATATTCGGAATTCTTGATAGTAAACCTACTATTGACTCCAATACCAAATGGTTGCATCAGTTTTTGAAGTAATGGATAGAAATCGAAATCGAAATCGAAGAGCATTGAGGTGTCGAAATCGAAATCAAGTTCCTTGGATGATTCTGTCTTGCCTAATATAAAGATTGGCCCTGCTGTGTTGGACTGGGGACAAAAGTATTTATATTCTTCTTCGGCAGCTTTTCTAACTGTGGAAAATACATGCAATGAGAGCACATTGCATCTCTATGAACCGTTCAGCACTGATTTACAGTTCTATCCATGTAACTTCAGCGAGCTTTTGCTACAGCCTGGTGAATCGGCCACTATTTGTTTTGTTTTCTTCCCCAAGTGTCTCGGCTTTTCGTCAGCTAGCCTGATTTTGCAGACAAGTTCGGGTGGATTTGTAGTAGAGGCTAAAGGATATGCTACCGAGTCTCCTTTTGGAATTCAGCCATTATCAGGGTTGGAAATATCTCCTGGTGGAAGATTGAGCAGGAATTTTTCGATTTTCAATCCCTTCGATGAACCACTTTACGTGGAGGAAATAACTGCTTGGATATCAATTTCTTTGGGAGATAGTAGTTCTGTTGAAACTGAAGGAATATGTAGCGTAAATGATTTTCATGTTTTTGATACACGTCTCTCCCCAACGATTAAGGATCGTTTGGTTGTGAAGAGTAGCCAAGTAGGTTCACCAATAGTAGCAGTTAAGCCAAATAGGAAATGGGATATTGCTTCACAAAGCTCTGAAACACTCTTTGAGATGGAAATTACGGTTGGATTAGAAGGAAAAATCTTTGGTGCATTTTGTCTACGTTTACTGAGATCCTCACAAGACACATCTGATACTATTATGGTTCCTATTGAAGCTGAAGTTGATAGTCATTCTTCTGCCTCGGCCACTGTTAGTAAATTTCTTCTGCAGGAGTAGAAGATAAGTCTAAATATATTGAAGCTCGCAATATGAGGGCAGGGTATGTTGGCAGAAGCACGCAATTGCCACCAAATATCAAGGTATGTTGATTTAATTCTTCTTTGTTATATATTCTGATTATGAATAATTACTAAACAATTCTATCTGCTGGTTTTTATATAAAGGTTTTAGAGACATCGGTAGATGAGCTAGTTCTTGAAAACTGGAAGTCTCAAGGCACAATGAGTGACACATCTGTATTTGAAGAGCGAGAAATGGTATTTCCAATGGCGGATGAGTTTGTCTATGATATTTGGGGGGAACATTTGTCTTTACCTCACTTGTTAGTTTCGACGAAAAATGTTACTCACATGAAGCATGGTCCTGCGAACAACAGTAGTTTCGACAGCTTTTTTGTAAGGGGTCCTCAAACCCTTGTGACAAATTCTCAAGCTGGAAATGGGTTTGGAAGAGTTGATAAATAAGAGATAACTATTTTATTAATGAAATAAATAAATAAATGTGATTTAGCTCAGTGGTAAACTTTCTTTCAAAAAAAATGTGGTTACCTTGGTTCGATTCTTGTTGAAGGACAAATTTTGGAGTTTTATTTTAAAATATTGGTGACCGTGCTGATGAAGATGACAACTCATTGCCAACTCAACTGCCACGCATGTATAAACAAACGGCGTTAGTAAAAAATGGACGGAAAGGACTAACGTGGACCTTTTTGAACAATTAAAGGACTATTTTGATACTTTTTAGAATTAAGGGACCAAATTGGACCCAGGGGTAGAGTTAAAGGATCAATTTGAGTATTTTGCCTAAAAATAAATATGAAATAAATGAAAGAAAAATAAAAGTAATGCAAATGAGTGGTTCGGATTGGATATTGAGGGAATCAGTGGTCCAGATGTGAAGTCACCTTGACTTCAGGTACACGCATCTAAGGGCTCAGGTTTAAAACTCCATCTGGCGCGTGATCTAATGGTCACAAATTGAACTGAGTTAATTAAATGAATTAATTTATAATTAGGGCTAATGACATGATCTGGGCCATTGAAACGCGCACGGGAACTTAAATCTAAGGGTCAGAATTCAAAGTTGCTTAATTACGCAGATTAGGGTTAAACAAATTCAGATGATCGAAACAGTGCTCCGGTCATCTTATCCGGCGAGCCAAACATGCCAACTCCTTCCCTAGGCTACCCCAGACCCCCTAAAGCTCCAGATTACATCATCTAACAACCCTAAACACGAATCAAGCATCAAAACACATTTATCAAGCATGAACAGCATGAATCGAATCAAACAAGTTTTAGGTCAAAAAATTTCAGAGAACGCATACATACTCAATACTTAACCATTTGCAAAAATAAACATATCAGCATGATCAGCACATCACATAGATTCATTTAGGAACTTAAAAACAAGTTTCTGGAAAAAAAAGTTTGAGGTGACTACCTGAGATGGAGCTTTGCTATCTAGAGATTTCTGGCCACCTCCTTGGTGCTTTTCCACTCCAATGAACCCCTTGATGCTTCTGGCAAGCTTGAAACAAGTTTATTTTGGCTGTTTTGAAGGTTTCAGTTCAGAGGAAGCTGAAATCATGTTTTTGTTTGAGATTGTTTCAGGCTAATGTGAGGGGTGGGAAATGATCCTGGGGTTATGTGGAGATGATTGGTGAAAGAATATTGAAGTTTTTATGGCTGAGTTGGGAGATTCGAAGAGATGAAGTTTTGAGGGGATTTTGTGTAATCTGAGCTTGGGTGTGTTTCAGGCTTCAATCATTGTGTGTTTTGGTTCCATAATGTTTGTATATCATGTCTTGATTGGTCAGAGAGTGGGTGGTGGCCTGGCTTGATTGGTATGGGGTAAAATGCAAAAAGTCAACATTGGTTGTACTTCAGGCATGGGCACGGGTCAGGGCTGGATTTGGGCATGTCTGGCCTCAGCTGAGATCAAGGAAAGCATATGGATCAGATTTGATGAGCTGGAACACATGGAGCTAGGGTTTCTATGAGTTTTGCATATTTTCCCTCTTTGATGTTTCTTGTGATTCAAGCCATGAAACCTTCCAATTCTTGGCCCAATTTTGGTGCTTTGAAGTTGTTTGATCATGTTATGACACATTTGGGCACATTAGAAGTCATTAGAAGCCTTGGCAAGTGGTTTTGCAAAAATCCATCTTTGGTGCATTCTTGAAAATTATAGGTTTTTTGCCAACTTTGAAGGATCATAACTTGAGTTCCATAATGAATCAAGACATGTTCTTGTACTTTTTGAAAAGGGAAAGACCTAATCTACAACTTTCATGACCAAGAATTTTTCATTTGAAGCATTTTTGGTTGAGAAAGAGGAGGTTGAAAAACTTTCCCAAAATGGAAAGTTTCCATTACAAGTCATTTCCATTTTTGGCAACTTTGCAAATGGCTCAAAATTCTTCAATCTTGTGAACTTCCAACCACTTATAAGATCAAATAAAGATCCTAGAACTTCATTTTGATGAAAATACCCCTTTGGTTCCATTGTTGGGGGCCTCAGATGCCCTGATTTTGACTTAACTTGCTCAAGTAGTTACCCAGTGAACAGATGACTTCCACAATGAATTTATTCATCAAACTTGGTACACATGATCCTTATAACATCTTAAGAACATTAGAAACAAGAATGGCCCAAAAATTTGGAGTTGAGGCCTCTGAAACCAAAACCCTAATTTTGGTCATCTGTGTAGTGAAAACCCTAGCTCTGCTTCCATGCTTTTCCAGCTCTTGTGATTTCTTGACTTCCATGAACTTTTATGGACATAATATGATGATAGAACACACATGGACCCTCTTGGAAAGCTTTTAGGCCTTTGGGATAGCTCAGATGGAATCTTGGATTGCTGAGATCACAAACCCTATATGCAGATGAACTTGAACTTATGCAGTGAAGCAAAAATGCAATATGAGATGGTATGCTTATGTTAATGCAAACATGAAAGATCACAAGCCATGGTGTGATATTAGTGAGGGAAAATTTGGGGTGTTTACACTTAGGTACCGATTTTATAGGTCTTTTTTTGTTATTCTTTCTAGAGGTTCTGACATCTTCAAATTTTTGTGCAGCTAAATAATCAAGTGGAATTTGTGCATGATATTTAAGCTTAGAAGTTTCCTTATGTGTCTATGTTTGTGGTGTAACAGAATCAGAACCCTCTAGTTTTGAACATTTCAGTTTAGTGCCAGCAATCACAAAATGTTCAGACAGAGGTTTTGGATTGACACTCAGAGTCACATCAATTGGTTTTGATGGCCTTGAATATCCCATACCTTTACTTCTGTTTCTGCTAACTCCATAGATCATTGAAGCCATCTTGCTTCTATCTATGCTTTTAGCAAGGAAGTGCTGAAAATATCTATCATATCTAATTACTTCATCAATAACAAATATGTTAAAAGTAATCTCTTCTTCTAGCTTAGAAACTTTAATTTTTAAAGTAGCATTTTATTTTTCTAAAGAAAATAATTATTCATTCAAAATCGGAAATATTTGGCTCACTCTTAATAAAGTTCTCAGAAGCAGCTACAAAAGTCTTTGTTTGGGTTTTGTGTTTACTTAGAAGAAGTTGATACCTTTTTATGAGTTATGATAAACCTACTTCAAGTTCAGAACGAGATAAAGAAGAAAGTACCTCTATATTGTCATCATAGTCTGACTTTTCATCAAGTGTCAGTTCATCCTCTGATAAAGCTTCACTCATGGTGGTATTTTCCATGAGTGCCATGTTGACATTTTCTTCATCAGAATCTTCTTCTTCTGACTCTGATCGCCCCACGTTACCATAAGATCCTTTTTAGATTTGAAGACCTTCTTAGGTTTTCTATCTTTCTTGAGATTTGGACACTCATTCTTGTAATGTCCAGACTCCTTGCATTCGTAACATGTAACTTCTTTTCTAGAAGATTTCTTTTGACTAGATGTAGACTCATATCTATCTTTAGTTCTTCTTGGCCCTCTAAACTTGCTCTGTCTGTGTTTCCACAGTTCATTTATCTTTCTTGATATGAGAGACAGTTCATCTTCGTCTGATTCTTCTTCTGATTCTTATGATTCCTCCTCTTTTTGATAAGCCTTTGTCTTTTCTGATTTATTCTTCAAAGAAATCGATTTACCTTTCCTTTGAGGTTCATCTTCTTGAAGTTCTATCTCATGACTTCTTAAATAACTAATTAGTTCCTCAAGACTCGTGTAATTCAGATCCTTTACCGATTTGAAAGTAGTAATCAATGGTCTCCATTTGATAGGAAGACTTATGATAATCTTCTTGACATGACCAGTAGTATAATAATCTTTGTCCAAAACTATGAGTCATGCAACTAGCATCTAGAATCTTGAAAACGTAGTATCCAAAGATTTGTTGTCTTCCATTATGAAGGCCTCATATTTCTGGATTAGGGCCAGAGCCTTTGTTTCCTTTACTTGAGTATTGCCTTCATGAGTCATCTGAAGAGAGTCAAATAAATATTTTGCAGTATCTATATCTATAATATTTTCATACTCTGTATATGAAATTGCATTAGCAGAATCGTTCTCGCTCTGTGATGATTCTTGTAGGTCTTCTTTTGAGACTCAAATAATGAGCTTCTGGCAATCTTTTTTCCTTGAGAGTCCACGGGATAATTGTAGACATCAACTACCAGATCCTATTGATCCAAATCAAATCCCAAAAAGTAACTCTCAATTATATCTTTCCAATAGTCAAATCTATCACCATCAAAGATAAGAGGTTTTTCACTATATGAATCTCGTCCATTATCATCAGAAGTGACATTAGAAGCATTAGAAGCATTTGGGTCAGCTATTGTTTTTCACACTCTAAATTGGTACTGAACATTGTTAGATGCTAGATAAAAATTCAAACTTTTTAGGACAATACACAAGCCAAAATACATGTGACTGATAACACTGAATCGCACTGCATATTTGACTCAAATCACACATGTTTATTAGGATTTTATTGCTATTTTATTTCATTATGCTTGTTTTTGTCTTGTTTTCAGGTTTCTAGTCTATCCAGAGCTTCTCGTGCGGAATCGAAGAAAAATGAGCAGAAAAGCCAATTTTGAGCAAAATGGTCACATGGCATTCACCATGGCGAGCTCCATAGGGCAGGCCACAAGAAGAATGTTTTTACAACTAATGATAACTGCCACGTTCTCCAAAAGAAGTTGGAGGGCACTTCAATATTTCCTCTCCTTTTCCCTTGACTATAAATAGAGGGCCATTTGTTCATTTTTCTTCATCCAAACTTAGTAACAACTTAGGCATTATATTATTCGGTTTTGTAAGTGATAAACCCTTCACATCAAAGAGTTATCACACTTTTGGTCGAGTCTGTAATCGAGTTTGGAGCATTTTGGTAGAAGTTAATCTTGCCGCCATTTTATTTCCAGTTGCGTTTACTTGAAGTTGTACCCGATTCAAAGCCTCCGATTTGGAGAAGGTTTCTACTTTATTGCATTTATGTTTTACTTTGTTTAAATTTTGTCGCACTCGCTTTAAATTTGTTTATTTCTCGCACTCGCTTTTACATTATTTATTTTATCGTCATTGCCTTTAAATTATTTATTTCTCTTGCACTCGCTTTTAATTTCCTTTATTTCTCGCACTCGCTTTAAATTCCTTTATTTCTCGCACTCGGTTTAAATTATTTATTTTCCTTGCACTCGCTTTTAATTTTTTAGCATGATCCTTTTTAATATGTTCATTTACATTTCCATGCCTAGCTAAATTTTAAAAGGTTAGAATGTAAGGATCATAGTAAAATAATGTTTCATATAATGCGTTTATAAAACTACTTAGGGCTATTTTGATTTTTAAATAAGTTTTATGTGCTTAATTATGTTGGGTAAGATCGAAAGTCGTCCAACCTTTAGTTTAAATTGGTTAGTCTTAACTGTTCAAAGGAAGCGACAACGCTTTGTCCACTTAAGTAGGAGTTTTAACATTATAGAAAAACAATTTTAAAACTATTTTCGGATGCGTTTGTAGGTTTAGAGTCCGGTTCGCATGAACCTCTATTTATTAAAAATTTCAAGTCAAAATACTTTTCAACTAAGTCTAGAACTATATTTCTTAAAAATAAGTTTATTACTTTAACGCAATGCGTGCCTTTTTACAAGTGACAATAAGAGGATTTAGTTAAGGGATAAACTCGGTTCTGAATACGCGAAAGCAACAGTTCTCGTTAAATTAGGTACTTTCATAGTAGAAAATATTACCCATAAGTAGTTCTATTTACAAAATTTTGGAACATTATTAAACTATGTGAATTGCATTCAAGCCTGTTGTTTTATTCGAATTTGCATCTTTGTACTTTATTTTTATTGTGTACTATTTACTCTCATATTTGATTTGCCTTAGATAAACATCGTAACGATAGATAACGATAGATTGATGTTTCGTCTCTGTGGGAACGATAATCTTTTATATTACTCTGACGCGATTCATATACTTTTGAAAATACCGCTTCAGTGACAAAAAACAATCTCTAAGACACACAAGTCCTAGACTTCTCAAGAAATCTAACCTAATTGGTCTCTCAAGGAAATTAAACAACTATATGAAAGTAATTTGTTTACATAAAATGTCTTCTACACAAGCTAAGATGTAAACAGATTTAAGAACACAAAATGACATAAGAATGATATGAACACAATATAGAACCTGTGAACAGTGAAAATTTACAGCTCATTCTTGAAGTCTTCAAGCCTTTATGTATCCATGTATGATGTGACTATTGAAGGATATTTATGGCATTTCCATAAAGATGGAAACTTGAAAAAGATCGTGGGGAACAAATAGCACGCTTGCGTCCGCACAGTCCGGAGTAGAGCAAAGCATCTTTATATTGTTGTACTATTGTACCATGTTGCTTAGTCTTCTCAACTTCCTGACTTCAGAGGCTCCAAAGAGCATGAGTTAGAAGAAAGGAAAACGTAACTTGGGTCTTAAGAGCTTCAATTGTTCAGAGTTTGCAGAACTGTATATTCAGAGTCTTCAACACTGGTCTTCATATCCCATTGTATAAGAAGCTTAAGTCTTCAGCATCTGGACTTTGCTCATCAGAACTTCTGTCTTGAGATCTTCAGAACTTGTTTTATTTAGACACCGTATCAGACTCACTCAACTTCAGAGTCTTTTGAAGCAAATGTTATTGTTCAGCAGAACAAATGTAGCGCGGAAGTGGAATAATTCTCTTCTAATAACTTAGCCACGCAATTTATCAGAAGCAGGACTTGTTTGTTAAATTCTCAAAAATAACAAACATTAGAATACCAAAATTGTTCATACAGGCAAATTTTTTATTATCATCAAAACTTAGAGGTATTATTCAGAACCAAGTATTTTTCTAATAAGTTATTGTTGCATTTAGTCATGTCTTTTGAAACATTTAAGTGAAATTTTGAAATTTTTCCATTTTGGCCCTTCTACCAAACTCGGGTCCCACCAGGCCAACCAATGAGTCGATTCATCGTTGGCCTAAGTGCACTTTCTTAGATTTCCACAGTCATGAGTCAACGCATGGCTTGGTATGAGTCGACTCATCGCGCACTTACTCAAAAAAATTGTTGGGAACCGCTCTTTCTTGGTTGAAGTCTCTAGGTCTCAAACATTTCAAAGTTATTCATTCATTTGCATTTTCCCACACCACAAGTCCTTCTTTCCTTACTATCTCCATCAACACCTAAACCCTATAACTCCTTCTTCCCAAATCTCTTCAAGTTTAACTCATCAATGGCTTAGAAGAACTCTCAGAGCATCCTCTTCTCGCTCCAACATGTCGGTGACTGCTTTATTCTTACTCTCTAATGATCTCAAAGAAACTTTCGACAAAAAATTCAAGTCTAGGAAAATCATTAAGAAATATATCTACTCTAGAATCGCAGCGACTCGCATGCACATCCCACAAGTTATAGAAGGGTTAGATGTTCAAGCAATTAACCTTTTCTTAGTTTGTCACACTTAATATAATGAAGATTTAGTGATATTGTTCTATACTGGTATTATTGGTAGTTTTGAAGATTTTGGGTTTCAGTTTAGCATTGGTAATAGGGTGTATGAGGTTAATGATGCTATGTGTAAATCTTTGTTTGGTATTTCTCAACAATCCTCTCTATATGACATTAGAATAACTAATTCCAACACTGTTGAGGGTTATGAGTTCAAGTCGGCGTTAAATGATATGCTAAAGAGGCCTTTTGCTTAGAATATTGTTGAAAGTGACTTGTTTCCCAAAAATGTCACCACTGGAAAATTAAAGCTTGTTGAAAGAGTGTTACATTGGATCATATCTCATGTTGTAAACACCCCAAATTTTCCCTTACCCATTCACACCATGGCTTGTAATTCTTTTCATGTGAATAAGTTCAATCATAGCATCTCATATTGCATTTTTGCTTCACTGCATTGTTTCTAAGTCATCTGCATCTAGGGTTTGTGACCTAAGCAATCCAAGAGCTATTTGAGCCACTCCAAAGTTCATCAATCACGTCAAAGGGGTACATGTATGTTAAAGCATCATATTATATCCTCACAAGGTCAAGTAAACCAAATAATCACAAGAACTGAGAAAGGCATGGAAGCAAAGCCAGGTTTAACTGCACAGATGACCTAGAATTAGGGTTTTGGTTTCAAAGGCCATAACTCCAAATTTTTTGGTCATTCTTGTTTCTATTGGTCTCTATATGTTATGAGGATCATGCATATCAATTTTCATGAAGAAATTCAATGGGGAAGGCATCTGATCAAGGGATGACTTCTTGAGCAAGTCAGTGCAAAATCAGGGCATCTGAGGCCCCCAATGACCCAACCAAAGGGTGTTACCCAACATTTTGAATGTGTATGATCTTTATTTGATCATAGAAGATATTATAAGTTCACAAAATTGAATAATTTCAAGCCATTTGCAAAGTTGCCTTTTTGGGAAAGTGACTTATAATGAAAACTTGCCATTTTGGGGAAGTTTTTCAACCTTCTCTTTTTGATTCAAAAATGCTTCAAATGAGAAAACTTTGGTCATGAAAGTTGTATAATGGATCATTCCCTTTTCAAAAAGTACAAGAACTCATTCTAATTCATTTTTGATCAAAAGTTATGGCTTGTCAAAGTTGGGTAAAATCATGAAATTTTCACTTTTGTACCAAAGAGGCAAAGTTGCAAAACCTCATGCCAAGGCAAAATGTGACCTCTAATCATCATACAAACACAATGCATGACCTAAAATTCAGTTTGGACCAAGGAATTTCCCATTTTCATGTCTTAAATTTCAAGTAACCATAAGCCATTTTCCATAAAAGTGCAAAAAAGGGAATTCTTGCAAAATGATTCCCAAAGGTTTGTATGATCTCTAGCTGGTCTTAAGACATTTCCATAACCTCATGAGACATCTCACACCAAAAATGCAGCAAGGGATATCACATGTTCATGACCAAAAACCACAAAATGTGACAAGTTGCCAAAATGCAAAATCATCTCAAACTTATGATCCAAGCCATACAGCTCACCATAACTGATCCAAGAGTCATCCTTGAACTCAGCTGATGCAGTACAAGCCAAGAAACCATCTCTGCCACAGCCCATGCCTCAAGTACACCAAACCTTGACTTTTTGCAATTTCTCCCATACTCTTGGAATAGTGATCAGCAGCCTCTACTAACCTGCTCCACAGCCTGATCAAACATTATGGGAGTGATATAGCAACTCATTTGGCATTGAAACAAGACACAATCCAGCATCCACAAAATCTGTCAAAAACTTCTCCTCTTCGAATCTCTTCACACAGCCATCAAACCTTCATTTTTCCTTCACCAATGAATCATACACCTTCCATGGAACCAAAATCCACCATTGGAACAGCTTGAAACCTCACATATCTCAACTGTGAAACCTGCCATATCAGAACACAAACTCACAAATCAGCCACCAACAAAATATTTTGGGCATTCCATTGATCTCAGGGGGTTCAGAGGTGACACTTTGCACAAAAGAGAGGCCTGAAAAGCTCATATTCACAGTTCATCATCTCAGGTAGCTTCAAACTTCAAACTTTTCAGAGCTTGTTTTTCTTGTTATAAAATGAAAGTGTATGTTGTGCTGGTCATGCTGATGTCTTTGGAATTGAAAATGGTGAAGAAATGATCATTTCATGGCTCTCTGAAATTTCACCCGCAAAACATTTTTGCTTCGATTCCCTTTGTTCTTGGTTTAGAAATGATGTTTGAAGGGTGATTTAAATGGGATTTGGGTAGATGATCATTTCCCTGTGTTCAATTTGAGGTGGGGTGGCCTGTAGCATGATTTAGGGTTTTTGACCCGCCGGAGAAGATGACCGGAGCTTCCCTCCGGTCACCTGAAAGTCATTAAGCTGTAACCCAGATTAGTTTGCTAGATGCATTCGTGGCCATTGGATTCGGATTAGTTTAAGTTTTGAGTGGCTCAGATCAATTCATTAAACCCTAATCTGTTTTTATTAATTTAATAAATCACATTTAAGTTAATTAAGCCAGAAGGGATTCCGGCCGTTGGTCAGCGCGCGCAGTCAACCAATCTCACCCCAGTTTAAATCTCAGCCATGGATCTTGCATACTTCTCATATTTTCATTTTTTATTCATTTATTTTTTATTTAACTTGTACGAATTTTTAAAAATAGCAAAAATAGTTAAAAAATTCTGAAAGTTTTTGTCAAACATTTCATTAATTTTCAGAACCCAAAAATATTTATTTTTATTTTTTGCATTAAAAATTATTTTTAAATCATTTAAATGTTTATTTTTAATTAGTTAATGGAAATTAATTAATTAAAAATGCATTTAGGTATTTAAAAATCATAAAAAATTTCACATTGCATTTTAAAACATTTAGAAACATTATCAAACCCTCAAAACAAATTTCTTTTTTGTTCTTGAACTATTTTTACCTTTTTCATTGGAATTAAATTCATTTAAAGGCAATATTTTTGTTCAAACTTTGAAAAATTCATTTTGCCTAACCATGAGGAGTTTGATGATGGTTCTTCTTGCATTGCATCCTCCATATCATGTAGTTTCTAGGATAAAATTGGTTTGAATTTATCTTCCATTTTCAATTTGTTTAGCATTTTTCATTGTGAGGTACCTTGAAACCCTAGTTGACCTAGAAAAATCATAACTCCCACTAGGTTAAGAGTTAGGTCCCCTCCTTTGGGCAGTGAACTTGTATAGGTTTAGGGTATCTTTGATTGCATTTTCAATTTTTTATCATGTCATTTGCTTCTGGTTTTGAATTTTTTGCATTGTATGTTGCATGTAAACCCTAATTTGTGCCTTCCCTTGCATCCATCTCTCATTTGCTTGCATTTAAGAACTTGTCATGACATTTTGTGCATCCACATGATTCATAATACATCTTAGGACATATTAGAATCATTTTTGATCATTTCATCTTTCATTTGCCATGTTATATGTCATTTGCATTTCATAAACTTTCATGAACTTCCATGGTTCAAAGCATGCTTCATTTGCATCCTCATCCTTGTATGATCATCCACAACTTATGCCATGTGTTTGAATCATCTTTTAGCATCCTTAACATCATGTTTATGCTTCTGACTTTGGTTTGCATCATGACATTTCATCTCATTTGCATTGCATTTCATTCCTTTTGCTAACTTTTCAGGTGGTAAGTTGTTTTGAGAAGTGAATTTTCCTTCACTTCTCATAATCTCTTTTCATCTCTCTTATGAATCATTGCTGCATTTTATCTTTGTATTGGAGTGAGCTTGCTCATTCATGCTCTTTCCCACTCTCTTTCTTCAAGCAACTTGTCTTCTTAAGTGAAGCAAGTTGTCTTGCTTCTCTCTGTTTCTTTCTCCTTTCATCTGCTTCTCTCCTGGTGGCTTCCCTCTTGAAGATCTCTTGCAAAGCTTCATAAACCCTAGGAACAACCAAGCATGATAACAATTAGGGTTTGATTAGTCCCCCATTTAGTTTTTGCCTTTGTGTCATCTTTGAGTCTTCTCTTCTCATCTCATAATCAAGGACTAAACCCTAAAGGTTTTAAGGCTTTGTGATTAAGCTTATGCCTGCATCCTTCTATTAGGATGGAGTGTATAACTTTAATCCTAAGTATTAAATCCTTAATGTGTTTAAATCCTTTAATCAATCCATCTAATAATCACTAAGACATCAAGCTTGTAACTTGGGCCTTGCATTAGGGTTCTAATTCTTCCTTAAATGGTTAAGAAGGACTAACCCTAGTGTTAATGGACAAGTCCCCCTCAAGTTGTCTTACAAATCATAAAATCCATTTCTGAACCTTATCATTAACTAAAATCCATTTTAATAAGGGCTTTTTTTTGTCATGAGGTTAATCCCTAATCATGGATTAAGTTGAGGAGCCTTCCTCCGCTTAAATGTTCTCATCTATTATCCTTCTATTAGGATGGTGTAATGAGTCCATTAAATCCTTGATTATGGCTTAAACTCATTACTTAACACTAAACAAAAACATCAAAAACATCTAAATAAAGGCATGTGGGTTAATGATCTTAATCCTACATCATGGTGATTAAGTGTGAGGTGTTTACCTCATACTTAAGGTATTCTCATTACCCCTAATCAGAGGGAGGATGTGATGAGTTAACTAACCCTTTGGTTTAGGCTTAAGCTCATTTTCCTATGACAAATTCAAAAAAAGCAATAAAAGATTGAAAACACAAAAACAAACAATAATTGTCTCCTCCGGGATTCTTTTCTCATCTCATTCACTCACAAACGAGAACTCGCTTCTTCCGTCTAATGCAAGACAGTTTGCACCTGAGCCAGACAGGTCATACACTTGAGCATAGACAAGTAAGCAGTTCACAAGTCAATTTATCTTGCAGTCTCTTTGAGTCAAACTACGGTGTTCTGACTTCCTCATTGCACGAGAGGATACGTAGGCATAACTTAACAGTTATCGAACAAAAGTCTCTGTATATTCCCCCTCCTTCCAAGCATTACTCTCTAAGCCTCATAGTCTTGAGCTTTGCACTCCTGTTCTTACACTGACACTTCCCTTATCCACTTCACATTTTCTTTTACACTGACACTTGCATTCTTTTCCAGCTTTGATACACAGATTGCACTAACACTACCCCTTTAAAACACAAATCTTTTAAGCGTGGATCCCGTCGAGTACGACGGACAATCTGGGTGCTAATACCTTCCCAGGTTGTAACCAACCCCCTTTCTCAGTCTCTCTGGTTCGCGACCGTCTTATCTATCTCCCTTAGGTCTATGCAGCATTACCTTTCCTTCGGGATAAAAATGCCTAGCTGGCGACTCTTGTCTTTTGAGTTCACCCTTGTGTGTTCTCTCTCCTTTCGCCGACCGTTCGCGTCTGTACCCCTTCTGACCAGGTGTCATTTGGTGGGAGCGACACATGTGATTCGACCCAAGAAAGGTGGCTATTCTTGTGTTGATATAGCAGAAGTGCATTTGATTTATGTGCTTAAGAATAAGGTTAAAGTGAATTGGCTGTATTATATTTCTAGTAGGATATTCGCTCTAAAAGAAACTCATCAAAAGCTTGCTATTTGTTATCCTTCACTCATTCAAATCTTTCTTAATCAAGCCAGTGTCACTATTGAGGGAATTCAATACACTTCTGTTTTGGTTAATCAAGAATTTTGTTAGAAGTCTCTTAGTTTTATGGGTTACACTTGGGATCCTAAAGCACAAAGATATCATGTTCGGATAACCGCTTCAGCATCTAGAGCTCAGAATTTGGATGATGGGGGTAATGATGATGATGATGATAGTGATGAACATGTTAATGATGATGATGATAATGATGATGATAATGTCCAAAAAGATTACAACACTCATCCTATGGAAGAGGATGATGATCATGGAGAATGGATGAATGTTGTTGCACATGAATATGTTCCTTATGACAACTAAGGTTGGGGGAGTGGCGGTATACCGGATGGATAAAAAATCAAACATCTTTTATGCCTTCCTCTCCTCCCCACAATCAAGCTGAAAATTCTGTTGTTATAGAAATGCTCCAAAACATGCAAATTCAACAACATAATATTTACACACTTCAAAAGGAAAGGTATATGAAGCTGCAACGTCACATTCAGGATCAAGATGACAACTTCGCATCGTTTTCAACTCTTTAAGCGGAAAGGTACACCGCTTTGCAAGGGAAACTCCACACCCAAAGTGCTAATTTTAATTCTTGGGTTAATCTCTATTTTTCCCCCTGCCATATGGGCAAGTTTTGAAAAACACCCTATAAAAAAATGTATAGATTCCCACCCTGTCATTTGAAGATTCTCCTGTTTTGCCCCCTCAAGAAACCCAGTCAGTTGAAAAAATGATATGACAATTTTTTATTATTATTTTTAATTAAGTGGATGTCTTAGTTGTCATTTGTTATTATTTTTTTATTTTCTAAATTCCATGTGGCATATTTTATTATTATTTTATTTTTTGGTGTTAAATTCAGAAAATATGGTAAACACAAAAATTTGATAGAGATGGGAATTAAACTCACACCATTTATTTCATAGCTTCAACACCTTCTGCTTATAAACACACCATTTCATTAACAAACTGAAACGGGAACAAGAGAAACAACAGAGTCACTCATGGGGAAATAGATCACCCAGGTTCGACTACCCATAGCTCTACCAACACCAACCATGTGATGGGCATTCATGTTCCAAATTCTACTGATAAACATAACAGAAATAATGCCACTATTGGCCAAACTATGAATACAATATTCCACTAAAGGTTTTAAAACAGCAGAGAAATCAATTTTGTTAATGCAATCAACCACCCCCTTTACATCAGACTGGAGAACAACATTCATGATTTTTAGATCCTTCACAAGATTAATTCCCCACTGAACAACTAGTGTTTCAACCATGCAAGGATTTGCTACACTTTGAATACAGTTATAAGCTGACAGAATCACCTCACTGTTGTTCTTCTTAATGACACACCACAGGATAATTGGCCCATCACTAAAGCACCTTGCATCAACCTGTACCACATGGGTATCATGAGGGAACATAAAAACTCCTCCCAGACCTGCTTACGGCCAAGCACCCTGTTAACTCTGTTAAACTCAGCAACCTGAGACAAAACAGACTCAATAATACTCTCAGGGTTGGGCTTCTTCTCATTGAAAATAGTCGCATTTCTGGTTTTCCACAGTTGCCACAAGATGGTACACAGCAGCTGGACCGCAAAGGAATCATTCCACTGTAATCCTTTCTCCAGCCAGGACCAATGATCTTGGTCCTCCCTCACCTTAATCCATAACGGACTTATAAACTAGACTTGTTTTGCAACCATATATTAGAGGAATAAGTGATCAGCATATTCAGGTTTATCATAATAGAAAGGGCAAACAGGATCTAAAGGGATACCTTTACGACAGAGATTGACACGCAACGGAAGAATATTTCTGCACATCCTCCACAGAAATTTCTTACTCAAACCTGAATCAGAGTCTTCCACATAAACTTCCACAATGTTTATCCACCAGAATTAGATGACCCTGCACCACAGTTACTCTTAGTATCCATAGCCATATGGTACACTGATTTAACAGAGTACAATCTGTCCTTCTCCCCATGCCAAATCATTTTATCTTCCTGAACCGTCCTCGAAATTGGAATGCTGGAAATCTGCACCATTTCCCACGGGTTGAAACGTCTCTCCAACACATCTAACTTACACATTCCCCTCTCATGATCAATTAACTCATAGACCTTGGCATCCGGATTCAGCCCTCTAGGAACACTGCTCACTTTAAATCCCGTCAAACCCTGCACCCAGTTATCCTCCCAAATACGAAAACCATAGAGCCATTACCAATTCTCCATAAAGAACCTTTCAGCACCAACTCCCTGGCTCCTAATATGCTCCTACACACGACACTCAAACTACCTCCAATATATGCCTCAAAAATGGATACGTTGGGGAAATATCACACTTTCATCAGGCCAGTCAAAAGAGGATTACATCCCTGGAGGTTCTCCAGAATTGCTTGCCAAGCATACTAGCATTAAATTCAGCAATACCACGGAACCCCATCCCACCTACTTTATTTCTCTCCGATAACTTCTCCCACCTCATCCAGTGAAGTTTCTTCTCCCCATCCCTACTACCCCACCATAACTTCGCAATCAGAGACTCAATTTGTCTGCTCGTTCCTTCCGGCAACCTGAAACAACTCATCACATACATAGGAATAGCCTGAGCCACGACCTTTATAAGGGTTTAATTTCCCGATTGAGACAAGAATCCCTATTTCCACCCCTTCATCTTCTTCCAGTTTCTTTCCACATAAATCGCAAAAATCTTCTTCTTCGACTTCCCAAAACGCACCAGGAAACCCAAGTACCTTGTGTGTGTTTGAACAACCTTTACCTTCACCTTGTTACAGATCATATATTTTACCTCATCACGAACATTTTGGCTAAAAGAGACTCCCGACTTATCGCGGTTCACAACCTGACCTGAAGCTTCCTGACAGGCCTTTAAAACTTCCAAAATTATCTTTGCATCCACAACACTGGCCGTGGAGAAGAGAAGGCAGGTATCTGCAAAAAGGAGGTGGGAGATAATTGGTGCCCTTCTAGAAATTTGGATCCCATGATTCGTCTTCGAATCTCTCTCCTTCCTAATCAGCCCTGAAAGCACATCTACACAAATAATAAACAAGTAATGGGACAGAGGGTCTCCTTGACGGAGCCCCCTCTTTGGAAAAAAATTCTTGTAGGTTGTCCGTTCAAGAGAACTCTGTAGGAGACGGTTTAAATGCATGATAGAATCAGATTCACCATTGCTAATGGGAATCCCATGTCCAGTAACACCCCACGCACAAACCCATATTCCATATTATTGTAGGCATTGGCCATATCAAGCTTCAATTCCATTACCCATTTCTTCCTTATTCTCTTCTTCTTCATCCAGTGAAAGCTCTCCAGTTCCATAATAGTGTTATCCGTAATCAACCTACCTTGCACGAAAGCGCTCTGCTCCCTATCAGTAATATCTGAAAGAATTTGCTTTAACCGATTGGCTATCGTTTTCGTAACCAATTTCATCACCACATTGCACAAGCTAATTGGTCGAAACTCTTTTGAACTTTTAGGATATTTCCCCTTCGGGATTAACACTATAAAAATGTCATTGATATCCCTAGGATCCCTCTCTAGATTCAGCACAACCAACACCATTATTTTCACATCCTCCCCCAAAAAATGCCAATACCTCTAATAGAAAAGATTTGGAAGACCGTTCGGACCTGGAGATTTAAGGGGGTGCATTTGGAACAATGCAACCTCAACCTCATAACTAGTAAACTTGTTATCACAAATGTTGAAATGAGCATAACTTAGTTTATGTTTCACCTCTTCACGTGTACTGTCAACATTAATTGGATTTGAAGTGGCAAAAATGTCATAAAAATACTGCACTAACATGTTCTCACAGTTTTCCCACCCTCTTCTCCACACCCCTTGATAATCAATAAGTTTCTCTATCGAATTGGTCTTTCTCCTTTGATTTGCCTTAGAATGGAAGAAATTAGTATTATTGTCGTTGTCTTTCAACCACACTGCATGATTATGTTGTCTCCAAATGACCTCGTCCGTTTTGAGCAGGTTGTCTCTTTGGGCTTCCAACACTTTATACAGATTGACACCATCATCTCTCCCATCCCAGCATGAATCATCTTTCAACTACTCCTCAATCCTTTTAATTTCTGCCCTGATGGAACCACCTCTGAACTGCTTGAACTCTTCCCTAAGCTTCGTCATCTTCTTAAGTTTGGTGAATCCCTCTCCTTTAGAATTAACCTATTTACTCTTGATCATCTATTTGCACCTGTCGTCCCTAGTCCACACGTCCTCAAATCTAAAAAGATGTTGATTCTGGATACTTCTCTCATTGGAATTATTTTCCAACTCGATTTTAATGGGTGTGTGATTCGAACCGAAACGCTGCAGATGAGTCACTTTAATAGGATTTGTTGAAATAAACGATAATAAGAGACATTTAGATTAAACTGTGTGTCTTGAAAAGCACTACGGAGACATTATTATATAGAGAGAGAGATTACAACTAATTACATGATATAGTCGATGTGGGACTATTCTATATATAAATATTCTTAACACTATATATATTTACAAATATCAACACTCCCCCTCAAGCTTGAGCATATAAGTCAAATGCACCAAGCTTATTACATATATAATTAATTCTGGGGCTTCGTAGGGATTTTGTAAATACGTCTTCCAATTGATCGTTAGAGTTGACAAAGCTTGTAACGATGTCACCTGATTCGATCTTCTCTCTGACAAAGTGACAATCAATCTCAATATGTTTTGTCCTCCCATGGAAGACTGGATTTGAAGCAATGTGCAATGCAGCTTGATTATCACAAATAAGTGTCATTGGTCTTGCTTCTTCAATTTGAAGTTCCTTGAGCAATTGTTTTAACCAAACAAGTTCACATGTTTCCATTGCCATGGCCCTATATTCTGCCTCGGCGCTTGATCTTGCAACAACATTTTGTTTCTTACTTTTCCAGGATATAAGATTTCCTCCAACAAGTACACAATACCCAGAAATGGATAGTCTATCAATGGGTGACCCAGCCCAATCAGCACCAGAGTATCCAACTATCTGAGTATGTCATTTATCTTCATATACTAGACCTTTTTCTGGAGCACATTTGATGTATCTCAGAATCCGGATAACAGCATCCATGTGTTCCTGACAAGGGGAATTTAAGAACTGACTTACCACACTGACTGCAAAAGAAATGTCTGGACGAGTGACTGTGAGATAATTCAACTTTCCAACCAATCTCATATATCTTCTGGAGTCAGATAGAGGCTCCCCTTGATTGGGTAGTAATTTGACACTTGGATCCATAGGAGTATCAGCTGGTTTAGCATTCAACAAACATGTTTCTTCCAAAATATCCATAGCATATTTCCGCTGAGAAATCACCAAACCATCTTTAGATTGGGCTACCTCAATACCCAAGAAATAATGGAGTTTACCAAGATCTTTTGTCTGAAATTGATTCGAGAGATGTTGTTTTAACTAGAGTATTCCTTGTTGATCACTACCAGTTATGACAATATCATCTACATACACAATAAGATAAATACACCCTTGGACTGAGTGACGATAAAAAACCGAATGGTCAGCTTCACTACGGACCATACCAAACTATTGGACTACAGCGCTGAATCTGCCGAACCAAGCTCTCGGAGATTGCTTAAGACCATAAAGAGACCTGTGTAGCCTACATACCATATTCGATGACTCCCCCTGAGCAACAAACCCAGGTGGTTGCTCCATATATACTTCCTCTTCAAGATCACCATGTAAAAAAGCATTTTTAATGTCAAGTTGATGAAGAGACCAATGTCGAATGGCTGCAATAGCTAGAAGAAGTCTAACAGATGCCATCTTGGCTACAGGTGAGAAGGTATCACTATAATCCAACCCAAAAATCTGAGTGTATCCTTTGGCTACCAAGCGGGCTTGAAATCGATCAATCTTACCATCTGGACCAACCTTCACTGTATAAAGCCAACGAAAACCTACTAAAGATTTTCCAGGGGGTAAAGGAACCAGTTCCCAGGTACCACTGCTTTCAAGAGCATATATTTCATCAATCATTGCTTGCCTCCATTCAGGATGAGATAATGCTTCACCTGGAGTATTAGGAATAGAAACAGAAGACAAAGAAGACAAACAAGTATATTGCAAAGGGGAAAGACGACGATAACATAAATCAATATAATGTGGAGAAGGATTTCGTGTTTGACGTATACCTTTTCGAAGGGCAATCGGAAGATCGGACTCAGGTTGCAGGATCGGATCCGGTGATGGCGAGAGTGTGAGAGGAGAGTCTACAATGACCTCAGGGACAGGTGCGACCTCAGGAACAGGTGTGACCTCAGGAACAGGTGCGACTTCAGGGACAGGTACGACAGACGTTGGTTGACGACGCTGATATGTTTGAAGTGGGCGAGAAGTATAGAGGTCAACTGTAGGGGTATTTAGTGGACCAGGTTCCCTAGAATGATCAGGGACAATGACATATGGGACTTCCGGAAGAGGTGTGGGAATACGTTCCTGAAGGGGTTCCGAAGTTGCTTGGCTGGACTCGAAATATGGAACAGACTCGAAGAAGGTGACATCGGCTGATATGAGATATCGTTGTAGAGTGTGTGAATAACAACGATAACCTTTTTGTGATCGATGATAACCAAGAAAGACAAATTTTAGTGATCGAGCTGATAGTTTATCAAGACCAGGAGAGAGATTGTGTACAAAACATGTGGTCCCGAAGACTCGGGGAGGAATTGGGTGAAGTGGGGAATTGGGAAAAAGGATTGAATTAGGGATTTTATTGTTAAGGACAGATGAGGGCATGCGATTTATAAGGTAACATGCCGTTAGCACAGCATCCCCCCAAAACCGAAGTGGAACATTACCATGGAGAAGTAAGGTCCGAGTGGTTTCTATGAGATGCCGATTTTTGTGTTCGGCTACCCCATTTTGTTGAGGTGTGTGAGGACAAGATGTTTGATGGAGAATACCATTGCGTGACATAAAATTTTGAAATTGTTGGGATAAATATTCACGGGCATTGTCACTTCTTAAGGTACAGATAGACACACCGAATTGAGTTCTTATTTCTCGATAAAATTGTTCAAAAATAGAAAATAATTCAGATCTATTCTTCATTAAAATAACCATGTGCAACGTGAAAAATCATCAATAAAGGTGACAAAATACCTAGACTCAAGAGTAGAGACAGTACGCGAGGGACCCCAAACATCGGTATGAACTAAAGCGAAAGGGGGTGAAGCTCGTTTATTGACTCGATTGGGAAATTGACTACGAGTGTGTTTCCCTAAATGACACGACTCACATTGTAAATTAGATACCTTCGATAAACTTGGCACCAACTTATGTAATTTTGAAAGACTGGGATGACCTAACTGGGCATGGATAGTGAGTGGAGAATCTTTGGCTGAACATGTCTGAGATGACACTAAGAGGTAATAAAGGCCTTGAGACTCACATCCGACGCCAATCGTCCGTCCCGAACTCCGATCCTGCATGATAACATTATTGTTAGTGAAGGTGACACTACAATCAAGAGAACGAGTTAAACGACTGACTGAAAGTAAATTAAATGGACAATTCGGAACATAGAGAACAGAAGTAACAGAGAGAGAAGGTAGAATTTGAACAGTACCAATCCCTTCAGATTGGGTTTGAGAACCATTGGCAGAAGTTATAGTAGGTAAGAAACCAGAGGTAGAGAGGGAAGAAAAAAGATTTTTATTATCGGTAACATGATCAGACGCACCAGAATCAAGGACCCATGGTCTAAGAGAAGATGAGAGGCAAACAGATGAATTACCAGTGTGTGCTACCATAGCAGTAGAATAATCTGAGTTTTGATAATCCTGATACCACCTGAGAAAATCGTCGTAGTTTGGCATAAATTTCTGAGGAGTAGCCATGAGTATCAGCGGAAAAAAAAACTGTCGGAATCAGCCGTCGGACGCGCTGGCACGGGCGGGGCAGCGGAGGCGCGGGTGGACGTGTGTGTGAGTTTCTGACAGCGGGAAAAAGTGCGACGGCTGGATCTGAGGGCAGCGAGTCGGATGGTGAGGTCAATTTTCCGGAACGTCGCCGGAAGTTTGTCGGATCAGTAACGGCGACAGTGGCGGCAGGGAGGTTACCGAAGAATTTTGAAAAGTGAGGAAAACCGGAATGATAACATGGTTTGCAAAAAATATTCTCACCGGAAGACAGTGGGTCAATCAGGTAAAACACGGCGAAGAAAGAATTGTCTCTTAACAGACTCTAGATACCATGTTGAAATAAACGATAATAAGAGACATTTAGATTAAACCGTGTGTCTTGAAAAGCACTACGGAGACATTATTATATATAGAGAGATTACAACTAATTACATGATATAGTCAATGTGGGACTATTCTATATATAAATATTCTTAACACTATATATATTTACAAATATCAACAGGATTAAACTTTTCCACAAAATCCATGATAGCAAGAGTGCGGTCTAGCCTGCACTGAATATTATTGGCATTTCTTCTTCCATTAGACCAAGTGAAAGGGTAACCCTCAAAACCTAAGTCCTGCAAACTACAGTGATCCAACATTTTTCTCCCCCAATTTAATTGAGAGAAAGATTTGTCCACACCACCCAACTTCTCAGAGTCTGCCAGAATGTCATTAAAATCCCTAAAGCCTAACTATCTCCTTTCGCCCCTCTACTGATATTCTCAACCAATTTCCAAGTTTATCTCTTCAAGTGCTCCAAGGGATAGCCATAAATTCCATAAAATATCCCCACTGATGTGGTTATTAGAAAAAGATTGGACATTTAGGCTCAAGTTATATCCCCACATAATTGCCAAACCTCCAGATCTTTATTTTCTACTACCCATACAATCAACATAAACTATTTTTGAAACCAAATTTAAACTTGATACCTTGTAGCTCCTGCTCTTTCAAACAGGTTTCCATCAAAAAGATCAGGCTAGGGTTTTCCAAACAAACCAGCCTCTGTAAGGCTCGAACTGCCCGAGGATTCCCCAAACCTCGACAGTTCCAGCTTAAGAGTTTCATTGTTGTAGCTGATGTTGGTCCTCCAACACCTTCTCTATATTAATATTGTTAACTTCCACCTCCATATCAACTTGTCGCCAAATCCTCTGGTGACGCCTCAGAAATTTGGACCTCCACTAACTGCCTTTTTCCTATGTCCACCTCCAGTTTCTTAATTCTTTCCTTCGTTGCTATCTTCCCCACCTTCCTTCTACTCCATTTCTTCTCCTTAGAATTTTCTTTTGCTTTCCCAACCATTTTAACCTAATTCTATGGATTAACAACCACATCCCCCAAAGATTCCGCCACATTTTCAATTTCCAATATTGTTTCTCTAGATTCTGCCTCTTTACTTCCCTGTGTTGCTCTTGAAACTTGATTCTGCTCTTTTTGAATAACTTCATTGTTCCCTTTCTCCTCTCTTTCCTTATCTCCTACTCGACTCTGGATTGAAGACGCATTGAATAGACCCCTATTGTACGTGTTAGAGTTTGAGTCATGTTGTTTCTGCTCTTTGAAACCCTTTGGCAAGGGAGAAGCTCGCATTCAGGTTTCGTACGACCAGTCTTTCTCTTCAATATCTTCAAACCCTTCTTCGCTCTGCTCCACCAACGACTCACAATCTTTTACCTGATGTCCAACCTTCCCACATACGAAGCAGAATGTGGGTAACCTCTAATATTTGAAGAACACCTTGTAACTTTTATCTTTGCACCGAACCACCGTCCCCCTTTTCAGTGGCAGCTGGAGATCAATCGTAGCTTTCAAGTGGAGAAACCGTCCACTTTTATGTATCTGAAATGACCCATATAATAAATACCTAGAATATCATTATACAAGAGTTTATTTTGTACTGATATCATCATAAGTGTCTAATAGCATAATTCACATTCTTGACCAATATTAAAACATAATACAAAACTATGGTACAAACATGGAAATCATACTAAAATAAAAATACTAAGATCAATACAATATTCATCATCGTACAAAGATAAATACATAGCGGAAAACTAAATCTATATTTCTCTTGAAACATCTCGAGCATAGCTCCACTTGTAAATCAAACATGCAAAAGAAACCTAAAAAGCAACAACAATAGTGGGGTGAGATATCAACATCTCAGTGAGTTCCCTATCTTATGGATTCTCTCGGCTCTACAAGGTTCTACAAAATCCTACTCAAGTCGGGGGAAAGCCTAGACCTTGAGTTCACAATCTCACACTCTTATGGAAACATGTCTTGAGTTCACCAACTTGAAAAATATCACTAATCCAGAAACCACAAAGGTATCCCCTATTCCCGTCCTCTTCTACGTCTAGAAGTTAGCCTGAGTCATGGATCCTTGTATTTACTTGACATACGAAATGGATTCGGATCCTAGGTCCGTACACCTAAAATCGTCACTTCTCATGTTCCATACACCATCACAAGTCTCTTTACCCGTAGGCTCCATTCGTACCAAACACAGGAATCAAACCTGACAAGTAATGCATGCGTACATTCCGGAGGAACCCTTGGCTCATGAAACGACATCTTAGGGAAATTCGGTTCTAATTATGTGGTTTCACTCAAATGGGATTTTATAAAACACTCTTAAGGTCACAATTCTTTTTCCACAAATAACACACCCAAACGGGTTCACACACATGTTCCATATAGTACTCCTCACCACTAAACCATTACTCGACTAAGACACTTCTCTAAGCATCGAACATTCGAGCATCGCCATCTAGTTTCTACCAAATTCCTAGTCACAACTAGGTTCTACTATTGATAGGGTAAGTCTTACTCACTCTACTTAACTCATTTTAATTAAGTAGTCTCATGATTATTATTGATTATCACACATACTCATATGACATATCACAAATACATAATCGACATTTTTTTAATCGGCATAAAATAAATAAATATTTTTCACATCAAAAATAAAATTTTCTATAACCTTGGATAGTACATTGTCATAGCTTTCCAACGATATAAAGTTTGCCTAAATCGGACACCTGAGTAAAACGTTGTGAATTTTATAAGAAATATTATTTTTCAGAACACAACAGTGGTAACCGGTTACTACCAGGAGGGTAACCGATTACCAGTGCAAATCTGCGTAAAAATACGAGTTTTTCAAAGGGTAATCGGTTACTACCAGAAGGGTAACCAGTTACTTGCAGACAGTAAGAAAAAATACTGCGTTTTTTATGCTAAAAACCAGTATAAACTCATTTTCTCACACATAGAAGGCATATAAATTATCATGTATCCCATTCATACATATAATAGCTATCATATACCGATTATGTTGCACTTTAACCGTTTAGATCATTGATTTAACAAATTTATCATATTGACCTAAAACTCTCAACTCAAGAAAACTTCTAAAACAAAAGTACTAACTAGAACCCACCTTGACAGATGAGGAGTTTGATGAAGATGATGAAGATTGAAGAAGAAATGAAGATGATCCAAGCTCTCTAGCTTCTAGGTTCTTCTTCTCCCTATTTCTCTTCTCTTTCTTTCTTTTTCTTCTTTCTCAAACACTTGTGTCTATGCTTCATGAAAAGTGAGGAAAGAAAAGGAAAATAGTACTGATATACTATCATTAGTTAGTAAAACTAACTAATGGGTCCAAATTGAGGGTATCCAAAAATGTCTCTGAGTTACTTATTTAATAAAACCTCTGAGTCAGATAATATTAACTATTAAACTTGAGTTCGTCGGTAGCTCTAATTATTTAAGTTGAAAACTCTTAGAGCACACTTAAACCCTATTAATCTTAATTAATAGTATCCAGAGCATTTATTAAAATACGGGGTATTACATCTTCCCCTCCTTAAATTGAAATCCGTCCTCGAATTTCCTCTACTCAATAACAAAAACAGTTTGTAGCACTGTCTTAGGTCCATACATTCCTTACTTCTACTACATATTCTGACATATTCAAATTCCAATTTGACTTCGCGGCTCAAAGTCCTTGTTTCATAATAAATAAAACTTCACGTTCTTACTCATATATTTGTTCCAACATTGGGTTAACTTCTAACTTACCTTTCCATAATTCATTTGTTGTTTCATACTAAATCACTTAATCCCATCTCTTCTTTGGAGAAACATACCATTTTAATTCCTTCTATTGAGTCATAATACAAAAGCATAACACTCCAACTCGATTTGGGGATAACAAACACTCAAAAAATATCCACAAGGTATTTTATTGAAATCTTATCTACACACAGTTACCAACAAATACTCTTATTAAAATCCTTCAATTACTAAAATTGCTTCAAAATTTGTCAAACAACCTCTTTACCAATCCCACTTGGCTTGATGTCATATATTGTGACCATTTACATCTGACGCTCTAAACTTTTCTTATCTTACTTAGAGATAACACACATTGAACAAAATCCTCTTACTCTCAATCTTGCAATCAATTCTCTTCTGATTCTCAATAATCCAACTGAACTCTTTCATCTATCTCCTTCCACTATGCTCTCAAGGTCCAACAATGGAGATACCCCGAATTCTCAAGCAATACTAGGTAGTTGATAGTTTGAGGAGAACACACTTATCCATTGGAGTTCTCACCAACCAACGAAATAAGAACTTGCAGACATTCAGGGATAAAACAATTTACTTGCCCATCACACGACAAAAACATCGGTCCAAACTCTCCAACGACAGAGATACAGGGGTTATACTATTACAATCATAACTGGTATAATTTCCAAATCCATTATAAACTCGAAACAATTTATCCAGTTCAGCTTAACAAATCTGATCATGGTTACTATACTCCATATCAATTATCTTTACAGGATTTTATTCACTCAAGGTTTCTGTTGATGTAAGGTCTCCATTAATAATAACGTAGCAATGTCATGGAACTTACAATCATTTGCGAGTCACCAGTACCAAACTTAAATCATTCTTAGCACACTTACGGGTTTCCATAACACTTTCCTATTGCATACAATATTCCATACATACACCTTGAAGACCACACAAAACTTCTCGTTCAAATTAACTTCTCCCAAAGGTTTCATTCCTTAAACGATTCAATTTACATGTTTCACTTAGGAACATACATCTCCCACCCTTACCCGGAAGGTAACTTAAAAATCTATATCTCTGAATACGGCTCGACTGCATGCATTTGGTATTACTCTTACGGATTCTATAACTGATGTTAAGAATTAGTGATACTAGAACTGACCAATTGTTCATCTCTTATCCACACAGTAATTCAGGTATCAAAACGTTTCCTGGAAAATCAACACTTCATGAGTCTCTTATAACCTCACGATTTAAGTCCTCAGTAGTCGCAATGACGACACACCAAAAATATTTAGATCATTTACTGTCTACCAATCATGCTCAAAAGAAAATTCAACATTTTATCCTCTGACACTTTGAACGGAAACCAACAGTTTTTTCAAAGGGTAATCGGTTACTACCAGAAGGGTAACCAGTTACTTGCAGTCAGTAAGCAAAAATACTGCGTTTTTCATGCTAAAAACCAGTATAAACTCATTTTCTCACACATAGAAGGCATAGTAATTATCATGTATCCCATTCATACATATATCAGTTATCATATACCGATTATGTCACACTTTAATCGTTTAGATCATCGATTTAACAAATTCATCATATTGACCTAAAACTCTCAACTCAAGAAAACTTCTAAAACAAAAGTACTAACTAGAACTCACCTTGACAAAGATAAGGAGTTTGATGAAGATGATGAAGATTGAAGAAGAAATGAAGATGATGAAGATTGAAGAAGAAATGAAGATGATCCAAGCTCTCTAGCTTCTAGGTTATTTTTCTTCTCCCTATTTCTCTTCTCTTTCCTTTTCTTCTTCTTTCTTAAACCCTTGTTTCTATGCTTTATGAAATGTGAGGAAAGAAAAGGAAAATAATACTCATATACTATCATTAGTTAGTAAAACTAACCAATGGGTCCAAATTGAGGGTATCTAAAAATGTCTCTGAGTTACTTATTTAATAAAACATCTGAGTCAGATAATATTAACTATTAAATTTGAGTTCGTCGATGGCTCTAATTATTTAAATTAAAAACTCTCAGAGCACACCGGACCTCTATTAATCTTAATTAATATTATCTAGAGCATTTATTAAAATATGGGGTATTACAGTATCTCTTTAGAATCCATCTCCTCAAAAGCACCTAGGATTGCCTGTTTTCTTTGACATTGCTTCAGATCTCAACATTAGGGGCAGACCATAAACTCTGACCCAGAACGCGCTAAAATGCATATCCAACCCTGACGATTGTTCGTCCCCTGCAACTTTCTTCAACACCAGAATGCACTTGTCGAAGCTCCAAGGACCAGATCGTAAAACCGATTCCAGATCACGCTTAGTCGTGAATCTGGAGAGGAAGAGATTCTTACTTAGTTCCTGCGTCTCGACATGGTTCTTCAACCTCCGGGCTCCAACCATAGTACTCACAAACGCTTTTGAGTTGAAAGGGTGATTCGTCCATAGTTTACCCACCAATGTTCATTGAAACACTTCATCTTCACTTATTTTGTCCCCTTCCGATGTCACCCCTTCTTCTTCTTCCTTCGAGAGTTCGATATGTTTTCATTTCTCCATTGCTTACCCTTTGATTTGACCCACTAAATCCACCTAAATCAAAAGGAAAGATAATACCCATTTGAAATCGCTCTAGACTCACACCAAGGAGAGATCCAAAAGAATATTGGGGATAGCACATACTCACTAAGAGACAACCAGAAGATTCTGGGAATAGAAACCCTAGGGTTTGGAGGAACACGATAAGTTTAAAGTGAGAAAGGGAGACTTCTCTCAAAACTCGTGGGATAAGTACTCTTTTATAGCTTCAGCACCTTACCATTAGGCTAAAGTACTCAATCTATAATTTGTTTGCCTTTAATTGATGTTAAGGCATATTTATCTTACTTTTTTAGTAAATATCTTATATAAATTTTAATAAATGTCTTAAATAAAGTATATTAATAATTTATACTAATAATTTATATTAGTATAATATTGGCTACAGATTATTAATTCAGTATATTAATAATTAATTTCAATTTATTAATAATTTATATTAATTAATTAATTTCAATTTAATAATTCAGTATATTAAATTATTAGCAACATTAAATTTTAATATAAACTGAATTATTATAAAATTGTTATTGTTATAATATATACATAAGTTTATTAATAGTTTCTTATTTATAATATATACATACATAACCTTATTAAGTTTATTAATATTTTCTTATTTATAAATATATACATACATAACGTTATTAAGTTTATTAATATTTTTAAATATATACATACATAACGTTATTAAGTTTAGTAATATTTTCTTATTTATAAATATATACATACATAACGTTATTAAGTTTATTAATATTTTCTTATAAATATATTTAAGTTTATAAATATTTTCTTATAAATATATTTATTACATAAATAATATATACATAATGTTTAAAATAACGTTAATAAATTGTAACTAATAAAATTTATTACGTAAAAAAATTTATTATAAATAAAGTTATCTTATTGTTTCTTATAAATTTATTTATTACGTAAATAATATATACGTAACTCTATTAAACTTTTTTAAACTGTAACTAATGTAACTAATAAAGTTTATAAATAATATTAAATTGTACCTAATAATTAAATTATAACTAAATAGTATTTGATGCAAGGAAGTAAACAACAAATGCAAGTAGCTTAATAGTTGGGGTCCTCCCTAATGGGTGGAAATCTAAACATTTTTTTTATATGGGAGGGTAAAATAGCTATTATCCCTTGATTATTTTGCCTCTAATGCATTGGAAAGGATTAATGCCATGGGTGTTGCTTATCAATCACTCTCAATTGCAACTTCATTGAATTTACCGACATCTATGAATGGGAACGTCAACCCGCCGTTTATCGGAGAAGGAATGATTCGCAAAGGGAGAGAAGACCTTAGTTGCTTCTTTCATATAGTTTCTTTTTAATCGATTTAATTGTCTAAGTTGCTTGGTTTATTTATGTATCATATCCTTCCATTAGCAACATATTATGTATATGTTTGTTAATGTTCTTCTATTGCAAAGTCTGTGATTATGGACTTCTGATTATTTCTTTGACTCCTTTTGATCATATCCATTTTCTCTTTTTGATGTTGTCAAAGGCAGAGAAATGGACCAGCTTATGGCATCTCATATGATAACAAATTTTATTCAACGGTGATGCACAAACTCAGGGGGGATGCCTATCATAGTTCTATATATATGAAAGACTATGCAACGATTTGCCATAATAAAAAAGGGGAAGTATGTGAGGACAAAGTTGCCTAGTCGTGTTTTAATGATGTCAAACCTTAGGTAGATCATAATGTGTGCTTTGGACGGTGTCACTGCATGTTCGTATGCATTCATCATTAACATGCCCAAATTTGTCTACTCAATGTGTCTTTACATATAGGAGCTTCTCTCATATGTCATTATACATTTCAATCATGGTTGTTGCATTGGCTCAATAATAAAATATATCATGTCATCCAAAATGCACTCAAAATGTCATTTTTAGCAATTTACACTGCATGAGTCGACTCATGCTTGTAAATAGGTTGATTCATCAAATACAGCATTTGTCTTGGTTTCCCACAGGTCTCAACAGGTTGAGTCACCTGTTGAGATAGGTCGATTCATGGCTGAAAAAATGATGAGTCGGCTCATCATCCTTCTTAGGTCGACTCATTGATGTCCACCATTTTGAAAATGGTATGTTGCGGGTCTCAACAGATTGAGTCACATGTTGAAATGAGTCGACCCATCGCTGCTTTTCTCATAATTTTTGGATATGCATTTGTATTAAAATTATGTTATGGTCTTAACTTGTTCCATGCATCATATAAATAGTGTGGAGTCTCATTTTCACTAGTATACAAGAAAAGGGAAACATATACACAACTTTGCTTTTCATCTTCATTATTCTTTGCATTAATCAAGATCTACACATAATCATTTTTGTTAATCATTGTGCATTGCTTGTGGTGATAACGTTCAAACTTAGGATATTGTATCAAGTTTAGGTTGAGATTGTTGTGGGTTTTTTATAATAAAATCTTAGAGTTTTATCCTCCAAGATCTTGAGAATTTGGGGGGTTTTTACACAGATCTTTGTTTCATAGATTCAGTCGAGTGAAAGGTTTGAGGAACGCGGATTCGTTCAAGCAAGTAACGGTAACCAGAGGATTGTGAGGGAATGTTTGGATTCAAGCGTGTTGATCGAAATCAATCGAGTTAGAGGTTTGAAGAACTTTGTGTTCTTGCAAGAATGTAACTGCTATCGGAGATTTGTTCGAATCGTTTGAAAGACTTGATTCAACTCTAATCAAGGAGAAAAGAAAGGAATATAATCTACATCAACAATTAGGATTGGTTTGTGGTGACTATTTCTTCTTTGTGCAAACTTTGCAATAGTTAATAAATATCTCAATTCTATTTTAGAATTGGAGGCAGACGTACCCTAAGTGAGGACGAAAGGGGACCTATCTAAACAAATTCGGTGTATTCTTTTTTTCTCTATCTCTTTTAGTTTTGCATTAATTGTTCTTATGTGATATTGATTAGTAGCATAACTTGAATTGATTTGTAGTGTTTCAATATTATTTGAAAACTTTGGACAATCAATTTGATTGTCACTTAGAAATATCTACACTATCAAATTAAGTGAAGTTTAAGCCTTGTTGTGTTGTGCACACCAAGTGTTTGTTAAATTAACATCACATAAGTCAATTAGCTTGTATTTATTTTCTCCATTTATCACATCATTGGAAATAGTCATATCAAGTATTTGTGTATTCTAAGTTATTGATTGGTTTAAATTGATTCGATCATCTTATTCATTCCATTTGATTTTCACGCATATTCAATCCTCCAATAACAGATTGTTTTAGAGGATTGTAATTCAGGGAGTTTTCGCGACCTATTTTAAAATATTTTAAAGTGTCAAGTTTTAAATAGGGAATCTATTCAACCCCTTCTAGATCTGTGTCATCGTCTAAAAAAATGTTAATATAAAATCACACACACTCACTCAGTCAAAATCATTAGTCAAAACCTTTTTAGCGCACACACGACCCTTCTGAAACAAAGGCATTTAAAACAATCATTTTCTAAAGAGAAGTTATGAGATTTAGAAGGAAAAAATTAGATTGATAATTTCTCATATTTTATCATTCACAATATTTGGTAAAGGAAAAAATTAGATTGATAATTTCTCATATTTTATCATTCACAATATTTGGTAAATAATCTAATGACCTCAATTTATTTTTTAAAGATGAACAAGTGAAATATCGCAGATTCAGACTCACGCCCCTTTAACTAATATTTTTGTACAACTATCGACTGAATTCGTTTTACGAGATTTGATGTATTGTATCTTTGATCGTTGATGAAATAGCTCTCCTTTCAACTAAAAAAAATAATAATAACTTGTCAAGAAGCACAGATTGAGTAATAAAACAGCCTTGTGATAAATATCATTCAATTATGCATTTCAATATTTTAGAATCTCTCTCATTTTAACTTTCGCATAAACATCTATGAACACTATGCCACACTTATTTTCACATAGAAGCTCTCACAGATAAAAGCTAATCTAAATAAGAACCGACAAATATAATGACTAGCTTGATAGGAGAAAGTGCTTCAAATATTTCGCTTTGACCTTATCATATTCATTATTAAATTATATCATCTCCTTCACTTTTCTCCTTACTCTTCATCTCTCTAAACAAGATTGCCTTCACTTTTCTCCTTACTCTTCATCTCTCTAAACAAGATTGCCAGCAGCCGAAATTGGACACTGTTAGGATAACGGTGGTCATTCGAACGAGATCGGATGGTCTAGATTTCAAGCTCTGTATTTTTTTATTTTAAAAATCAAAATATGTATTGAAATCTAGAACGTCGGATCTTGATCCAGTAACTACAGTTATCCTGAGTTATCGAGACTACATCAAAAATTTGAATGCATGTAATCTAATCTGATCTCTTAGAGAGAGGGAGATTAAGGAGAGAAAAGTGAAGAAGAGAATCCAAATCCATTTGTTATGGTTTGATGTCTAGGTCTTTACATATTCAGAATCAGCTGCTGCCATTTAGCAGTAAAGGAAAAATGTTGATCTGCGGCAAATTATTTTATTCCTCAATCACAATTGCTATTAGTTTCAATTATACAAAAAAACATGTCTTCACATGATTGATTATGTTGATATCATCCAAAGACAGTTATAGAAAGTTATAACTGCCAATGAGACTGTCTCTGTGTCTGGTGTCTGTATTGATGAAGCACAAGGAAAAACGAACTCAGTAGACTACATTTCTGACCAATCAGCAGCTTGAAAAATAATAAATTGAAAGATACAGAAGGAGAGAGAGATCAGGTTTTGAACTTATGAGTGAACTTTTGGGTGATTTTCTCAACTCTTTCCCTACAATCGCCAGCAACTCGCTTTGCACCTTCTTTCACAGTAAATCCAAACTCGACGGCACTATGCTGCAACTCATTGGCTGACTTACCTGCCTTTGAGACAGCAGTGTCATGCAATTCTTCAGCCTGCAATTTTGTTTTGGATGCCCATTTCTTCAAGTTTGATATAAATATGGAAATCATGAGAATGATCTTGTCAATTGTTTCTCGGGATTTTCCTCTGACATCTGCACCCATCCGTTTCAGCTTCTCCAATAAGCTTTCTGCCCTGTCAATTGATCCTTGAGTTGAGTGCTGTTCCCCCACATTGAGCCATGTAACTTCAGCTGTAGCCTCAGCCTCTTTGCGAAGGTCTTCGTCAACCACCACTTTGATACCGTGCTTCTCCCAACGATCTCTAGCCTCCTCTAATGCTCTTGCTTGTTCTCTCACTCGTTTGGCTTCATCCTCTGCCCAAGTCCTGAGTCCAAACAATTGCCAGACATTGAAAACATTTAGTCTGGTTTGTAATAAGCTAAGTAAGAACTATGATTATGATTTTGATTCAAGAATATATGACCAATAAACAAGTTTTTTAGAACCAATTCATTTATGTGGGATAATAAAGAAACAGCTGTCAAGAGTACTAGCCTCATAAAAGGACGTGATGTATATGCCAGCAACATCAGTGCACAAATTCAAGTAGATCTAGAAAATTTGTGCACTGAAAATACAATTGGAAGCAGTTATTACCGAATATATAGTCTAATTAACATAGTATATACGTATAAAAAAAATTTTAAAAAAAAATTGCCATTCAAAAAAAATGTAAGAAAATTGTGTAGTAACTAGTTATTTATTTTTCATATTTCATTTACTCACTTGCTTCTAGACATAAGCAGTAATGTGACAAGCATAGCATATCGCAGTAACAACAATGGTTGCAGACATGGGAGGCTGTAAGCTAATATTAGCTAGTTGGCTTGATTTTTCGTTAGAAATCATACATGAAACCATTTGGATTTCAATATCTCTCTTAATGCAAGTTTGAATTGCTACCGTATCACTATAACTCATTCACACCTTCAGCATTACCAAGGCAAAAAGTGAAGAAAAAAATTAATTTAGCCAGTGATTCCTAGTCATCACTTTTACCATTTATGTGAAACCAAAACTGAGAGCTGATAAACATATTTTAGTTGCCTTCAAAAATTTCATAAATTTACCTGGCCATGGACAACGCCTTTCGCTCAACCTCTAGCTCATATTGTAAATGAGCAATCTCATTGTTTTCAACTTCTGCTTGCTCCCGAAGCTTTTTGATCCTCTCTTTTTCATATGCTATTTCTAACTTATTATTCATAAGACTTTGTAATTGATCCTGAACCTCATTCCGTAACTTCGAAAAGACCTGCATTTCTGATTCAATCGCAGTCCGCTCTTTCTCCAAGGCAGCACTGTCTTCTTCTCTCTGAGCTTTTAGTGTTTCCAACTCGAGTTTTGCCTCTTCAGCCATTCTTTCAATTGCATTGATCTTTTCCCTCTCTAGGAAAAGCTCCTGCTCAAAACTAGCATTGATATCCTTCTCAACCTGAGCGACTAAAGCACTATGTGCAGCAACAGCGTTTTCAGCAATAGTTTCTGCTTCAATCCGCGCAAGCTCTTCACTAACTATGTCAGAAGCATCTCCTGTAGCAAGAGCAAGGGCGACTTGGGCTTTTGTCACTGGTTTATCTGGCTGGAACAATCTGGTATAACCTTCAATAAACATCCCCCATGCAACCGGGGGATTAGTAAGTCAACCAAAAGCCAATTTGAAACAACTAGGAGAAAACAAATAACAAATTTAATTTTAGGTATACTTATTATGCAGTCCCTAAAGTATTTGAGAATTTTTTAACTATGTCCCTAAATTAAAATATACATATATATTGAGTCTAAATTTTCAAAAAATATTAATTAGATCTCCAAACTAAAAAAATGTTAATCAAGTTCCTGAAGTTCTAATAATATTTAACCAGGTCCATAAACTTTTAAATAAATTGTATTTTAAAAAACATTCGGTTTCAGGATCTAGCTACAAATTACTAACAAATTTAGAAATCCAATTTTTTTTTTAATTCAGGGACCTATTTAAAAATTCTGAAATAGTTCAAGGATGTATGATTAAGTATTTAAACAGATTCACAAAGAAAAAGCATCATTAAATATTTAAACAGGTTTACCAAATGCAAGAGCAATTATTCCCTGATCCCCAGAAGATAGATCCGCTACTAGTGCAGGGCAAGCATTAGGATGTATCTTATCAGTGTCTATAAAACCAGAAAGGCGGTGCAGCATCTGCCAAAAGTCATTAGAATGGATAAATATACTTATCAGTTTAATGCACTTGGAACCAAGAAGATGGCTATCACATATATTAGATAAGACAAGTTGAGCAACCTTTCTGTCAGCTTCAGGAAGCTGTCTTTTCTCTAGGGCCATTTTCCAGCTCACAAGATCCTGACGTGATAAAGGGCTGCATAAATTAATATATGAGAAAGGGAGATCACAATTGTAGCCTGCCGTAGAAAGTTAAGAGCACATCTCAAACAGAATGAGATAAAACTATGCCCGAGCTAAGATGAAAAATTTTCAAAAATGACTGCACAGCTGCTGGGAGGGGGAAACAGTAACCACAAACCATATTTTCCAGATTTACTACGAGCATACCTTTCGGGGAGGAAGTGAAAAGGGCTATTGTCTTCATCAGCAGCCAACTGTATATCACGTCTTGAGAGCCTGCTTTCAATAAGTCCAGCTTCTGCCAAGCCTGGAAAACATATTCTTCAGACAAATATATGCATAGACCAACAGGCGGCTGTATTGCTAAAAATGTTTATCAAGTCAAAGTTCTGACCTTGAATGGAAGAAAAATCAGGGTCCTCAGTGGTGATGTCATCAAATGCAAGCTCGGTAACATTGTCTATGTACATGGCAGGATACACTTTGGAAACAGTATTCCTGAAAAGTCATCCCAAGGCACGTGTAACGGAAATATTATGTGTAAAAAATAGTTACCCCTGGTTTACATCTTGTCATTCACGTCACACACAGAAAGAAGGAATAAATCAGTACCTTGAAAGAGCACCGCTAGCAGATACCAACCAGCGAGCATATTCACGACGCGTGCATAAATCACCAGGTTGAACATCAGGCTCAATGACCTGAGGAATTAACAGTTTTCAAGTGAATAATGACAACCAAGCGAACAATAATAGTATTTTCATGTTGTTACTATATCCATCTCATATTATGAGTCTTTTAAAAGTAATGTACACTTAAGAAAATGATTGGTTATGTTGAATTAAGGGCCCGTTTGTTTTGGCTTTTTCTTAAAATGATTTTTTTTAGTGTAACATAATTTTGTGAAAAAAAATTTACAAAGAAACTTTTCATAAAAGCTTCGAATGAAAAATTTATTTGAATAGTTATTCTTAAAATGTTATTTTAGATATTTCATCATTTTATCGGAAAAAAAAAATTTGGATATCAAAATTTCAATAAATCACTTAATTTTAAAGCTATTTCAAATAGCTTTTCATAAAAATCATTTTCGAGATACAACTTTTTTCAAAAATTGTGATTTCGACTATGTTTTGATCTTCAATAATGTATATTTATGTTTTACGATGTCAAAATTAGTCTTCCAATTTGGAAAAAATGAATATTGAAAAACTTGTAATATTTTGAAAAACGATTTTACAAAATCCATTTTCGAAAATACAAAGAAAAATTTCATTTTTTTAAGCTAAAACAAACTGGCCCTAAATAGTAAAATAGAGTGTGTGTAGTCTAAAATACTCATTAATCAGAGTGGTTGAAAGTAGTAACAGTGTAGTTACTAATTAGGCAGACACTTGTAATTAAATGAGGGCATTGTTGGAAAATAGAAACAATTGCTGTCATGGAATAACAAATAATTAGAGACAGAGAAATATTGCAAATGTCATAATGAGACAAGGATGGCAGAATACTAGAAAATATCTTAAAATATTTTTATGTTTTTGTTAGAGTACCTTAGTTTATCTTGTAAGATCAGGCTGTAATCTTAAAATATCTTGAATTATCTCCTAGGTTTAGTTTCTATATTTCTTAGTTATTATAATGATTTGTTTTCTAATTTCCTTATTTATTTAGAATTCAGAATCTTATATATCCCTGTAAACAGTGGTTAGTGTTCAGTCTTTTGTAACAAGCAATCATCAAGTTGTTGTCAAAAACACTCAAGCCCTTATTATGTCTTTCCTCCTTTTATCTATAACTCATAAATCAACACACGCCCATCTTTCAGTAGTAATTAAATTACCACACATTTTGCTCTAAAAAATAATCCCAAACCTACTATGCATTTAATATAAGGAAAAATAAAGCTAAAGAAATCCCCATATTTTGCAGTATGTTGTGGAATTAAAATATTAGGACTTGGTATAGAAAACACCGTTAAAAAAAAAAAAAAAACTAGAATTGAATGGTAAATGCACACGGTATTATAATCACCTTGACTTGAAATATTTTACTGACAAGTATTACCTTTAAAACTTGCAATGCAGCTAGTGCTTGTCCCTGAACCTGATCAAAAGCTGCAGGAACCAAAACCTTTCCAGGAACCACCTGTAGAGCTGCAGAAACTACCGATGGAGCAGGAATGCCAGGAGCAGAGAAAAGGGATCCAGAATTTGGAGATTTAGATATATCTTTATTAACCTCGTTATTCTCTTTTCTAACCTGATCATCCGCCAGTGAATTGGTGGATGGTGAGAATACTGATTTACTCAAAAGGTCATTTCCAAGGATACTCTTCTCCTCGAAAGATGATTTATTTTCCTCATGTGAGACCTGTTGAATTTTGTTAAGGTCAATATTGTCTTGATCATCTTCACTAAAAATCTTAGGATATGAAATTGTGTTGTTTGACTCGGGATTTACCACTGTATCAGCAGATTCAGTCTTATTATCAGCACCTAAACCATATGAGGATTCGGAAATGTCAGAATTTCTACTCCCACTTGACTGCCGCTCATTATTAATATCTAGTGGCTTACCGCCGTAATTGGGTATGTTTCCCGGTACATCATTAAATTGGTTTTCTTTGAGATAGGCAGAAGATTCTGTTGTATCCACAGGCAGGTTTCTATCAAAATCAACCGTATTTTCAGTTTGAAGAGGTATTTGGTCTTCACTAGGAACAATTAAGTCATTATCACGAGGTGAGTCGTGCAACAAGTCTTCTTGAACAGATATATGATTAGCAGCATCATTAATACCATTGGAGGTAAACTCGGATCCTATATGAGAATCATCAACAGTTCTATAGTCACCTTGAATTTTATCGGATTCAGGAGATGAATAATCCCGGGATGTTTCTATCTGACCTTCCATTTTACCATTTTCTTGTACCAAATTGTTCTCGGCATTTACGGGTCCTGTAATATCGTCGTCACGGTCATCAGAAGACAGATGCACCTCATGATGTGTTGTCAAAGGCTTCATTTGTTGCACCAGTCCTGTATATTCCCGTCACAAGCATGGCAATTTCCAATACATAAACGTTAAACACAAAACAATCAAGCCTTATCTGAGTAAGTGGGGCGGTAGTACTTACCGGAACCTTTTCGTTTTCCAAGAGATAATGCAAGAAAGGTAAGTCCTGTAAAAAGAAGAAGTCCAGCCACCCCTACTCCCACAACTCCTGAAAGAAAACTACTTCAAAAGTGTTATTAAGTAGTGTGGAATTGGTACTAGTTAAGAAAAGACACAATCGCTCATCCATGGCCGTTAACATACAATCTAATAATCTAGTTCAATCTTATATGAAAACCAATCAAGTTTGTTACTTTTGTCAATGCCTTAGGGAATAAAATAAGGCAGTTAAACAAAATGAATTCTCCTAAATTTTGAACAAGTAGAAATTGAAGAAGCATACACACCTCCGAAAGAATCCTTGCTGTTTTGGGGATGATCAGATGAATCGGACCATCCCGAGAATCCATCGGCCTTAGGATTGGAGGCGGCTCCCTTGTCGTTATGGACGGAGCAAAGTGGTGGAAGACGAGGGTTGATGGTTCGAAGACGCGCATGATTATGATAAAGGGGAAATTTAGAGGAATTGAAAGCTAATCGGAGTTGAAGAGAAGTTGGGGAACATGTGGGTGAAATTGAAGCCATCAAAATGTTTTGCAGCAGTGAGTGTGTGAAGAGAGAGAAAGTGAAAAAGAGTGGATAAATGGAGAAGTGGTGTATTTGAGGGGAAGTGAACTCATTTTAACATAATTGATTTTGCATTAATTAATTTATCTTTTAACCAATTATCATCACCATAAAAGAAATTCTCGGAATTTGGAATGTTTTGATACTTTAAATCCAATTTTATTTTAAAGAAGAAATTACCAAAATAAGTTTTTAGGGTTAGTATATTAATTATATTAATATATTAAAATTAACAATAATTTGATTAAAAAAAATTGTTTCGCACTGGAATCAAAATTGATAGATGTGGATTGTAACAATGGACTAGAGCTTTCGTTGCACTGGAATGGGGACTAGTGTATGCATGTATTTTCGACACCAGGTTTTGTAAAGATCATTTCATGTATTGTTATGCCTACGAGCGAAATAAGGATGCATTTTAGTGCTACAATAGACTTTGTCAATGATAGATCATTAAGATCAGCTGATAGTGTTCGACGGCAGTTAATGCATATCATGGTTTCTTTTAACTTGAAACTATGTGGTGTTCTTACTAGTTGGAATTTTATATGCATGGTGACAAAGGATTAGTATTGAAATGATACTTTCGACAAGATTTGCAAAAGAAGGAAAATGAAGGCAAAGCATTCGACAAATTTGACTAGTAACATTGGGATATTCGACAATTCGACAGAGGAGATGGTATCTTGTTGTTTCGACATGGGGAAGAGGTGTATTGTTTCAGTCTTAAGGAGAAGTTCAAATTTGAACTTTGGTTTCGTTTGGCAAAGGAATACGTGGATGTTTTAGGAACATGCAGAAAACCAAGTGTCAAGTTTTTAGAGTTTTTCCGTTAGTTAGCAGTTATGTTATTTTTGTATAAATAGGGTAGCATTTGTTAAGTTTGAGGGTGTGAAAACTTTTACAGAAAATTCCAGTGAAAATACTCTGAATACTCGTGTGAAAGAGAAAAAGAGATTTGTTTGGAAATGTATGTGTAAACACCATATTTTATTCCATTTTATGAAAGTTTTACAGTTTTCTTTATTTCTTACTATGTTTATCATTCAATTTACCATTCAATTTCCTTTTCAGCATTTATTTTCATAAACACTTCTTAAGCTTTTTATTTATATTATTAGATTAAGGACGTTAACTTAATCCTATAATCACAAATCATTTCTAAGAAAAGGATTCAAGAAACTATATAGAAGAATCAGAAACGTTTGTCTTAAGAGCTTATAAAATACATTCAAATCTTAACACATGTGTCCTAGGACTTGTTTGGTTGGTCCTGCAAGTTATCCAAATTCAGTAACATTGGAGAACCAGAGATTGTTCGTTAAAATCTACAGCGAAAAAATTGGCACGCCCAGTGGGACGAGTGCTGAAATTCTTAAAGAATTCAATAAAGTGACTCTTAAATTTGAAAACGTTTACTACGTTGTATGATTCTGAGAAGCGGTAAATTAGTCGTAACTGACTTAGAGAGACCAAAAAGAACTAGAGTAAGAAGAATGAAAAATTCAACACATAACCAGAATGAAAATAATACAGTACTTACCTCCACTCCTTCGACTGGAGGAAATACAGGGCCAGTTTCTGTGTCAGAAGCCATACCCTCTTCGTCAGGGTCAACACCTGCGTTTGCATTGTCTCAAAGTGCGCCTAGTTTTTCTTCCATGGGGCCCCAAATGTCCATGGGAACACCTCCCCTATAGGAAACGTTCATAGGCCTTTTGTGACAAACTTTACAATGCCTTTGTTTGGTAGGGAACAACCTTATGGGATGCCTACTACCACTATGACAAATTTACAAAATGCATCTGCAATCTATTCTGATTCCTTATTGAATAGGTCATCACCATTACAAGGATCAGGATCTGGTGGGAACATAAGATTAAATCAAACTCCACCAGGCTTCCGAATTCCAGCAATTACAAATAATTTTGCGCAAATAATACGACAACAAATGGACGAAAGTAACCATGATATGGTCCAAATGTTGACACAACAAATGGGAGTAGTTTTCAATCCTTTGATACAAAATACTACCCAAACAAACCAAGTATTGGCAGTGCAGATGGCGCGTATTGCTGATTTCTTTGGTGTCCTTCAGATTCGATAGAGAGAACATGTAATTCAGAACCTAGTGGTCAATGTCGAAGAAGAGCCTACAATAAACCAGAGGCCTCTAAACAATCCCCAAGCTAACCTTAGGATCCAAGAAGAGGTGGTCGAACAGCCTCGTGTCGAAGTCCCTATTCAACAAGAGCCTAGAAGGGTAGTAGTCCAGAGAGGTCAAGACGCTGATGATGTCTTGTAACAGAGAATGCGCTATAATAATTTACCTGTCGAAAATAATTTGGCAGTCATGGTCGAAAGAATAATGGCGCAAAATGGGGTAAATATAGGATTTCAAAGGCATAGCTATACTTCCCCATTATCTGAATATGTTTTACAACAGGAGTTACCTCCAAGGTGGAAAATCCCCAAATTTACCAAATTTTCAGGGGATACTAGTGAATCCACAATAGAGCATATAGCGCATTATTTAATCAAATCAGGAGAAATAGCCCATAATGAAAATCTAAAAATGAAATACTCCCCAAGTTCTTTGACGAAGAACGCATTTACTTGGTTTACATCCCTGCCAGCAAACTCCATATATACATGGACTCAGTTGGAAAGATTGTTCCATGAACAATTTTACATGGGACAAACTAAGATAAGTTTGAAGGAATTAGCCAGTGTTAAGAGAAAGTTTTCAGTGCCCATAGATGATTACATAAATAGATTCAGATTGCTGAAGGCATGATGTTTCACACAAGTTCCATAACAAGAATTAGTTGAAATGGCTGCATGAGGTCTAGATTATTCCATAAGAAAGAAACTAGATACCCAATATTTGAGAGACATGGCACAATTAGCAGATAGGGTAAGGCAAATTGAAAGACTAAAAGCTGAGAAATTTAGGGCAAACAAAAGTAAAAAGGAAAGAGTTGCCTACATAGGAATATGCCAAGAGGACGAGGGTGACGAGGATGAGCCGGTTATCTTCGACGAACAAGAAATTGATTTGGCAGAATTGAAACAAGGCCCACCATACGCTTGTAAAATGCTAACTCCGTCGAACGGAAAAAATAATCCAATCGAACCAGAAAAGAATAACAAGTTTCCTAAAAGAATGTATACTTTCGACGTCACCAAGTGTGACGAAATTTTCGACTTATTGGTTAAGGATGGTCGGTTAATAAGACCACCAGGAGTTAAAGAACCTCCTGTTGACCAACAGAAAAATAGAGGTTTTTGCAAATACCACAACTTTCTTGGTCATAAAACTTCTCAATGTTTCCTTTTCAGGGACCTTGTTCAGAACGCAATTCAGGATGGAAGGCTGAAGTTTGGAGACAAACCAAAGCAACAAATGAGGATTGACACCAATCCTATGCAGGTGATGGAGGCCAACTATGCTGAACCATTCAATGTGAACATGGTCGAAATCGAAAAGATGTCTGAAGACAGCTTTGAGATGGTAGAAGCCACTAAAGGGTTCGACACCCACATCAACATGGTGGGGATTGCTGAGGATCTTCTAAACCAGTCCAAAGTGAAGGAAGTAACCAAAGACCATGTGACCATTCCAATGGTGACCAAAATTACTGATGATCTTGATGTAAAGACGTTGAATGACTGCAGCCAAAAAAATGTTGAGACTACTGAGAGTTTCAACAACCCAGGCCACGTTGAGATCACTGAAGATTTCAACAATCCAAACAGTGTTGAGACTACTGAAAGTTTCGACATCCTACCCAATGTTGAAGTTACTGGAGATTTCAACACGCAAAACAAGGTAGAAACCACTGAAGGTCTCAACAAAAGAAATAACAGCATGCATGAGAATAGAATAATATGGGATACTCTGGGAGAGCCAAGTGGAAAGTTTGATTACCTTGTGAAATACACTGCCCCTGCAAGTTATCATGTTGACATCAACAAAATCCAACCAACTGGATGCGAAAACGTCCCTGTGAATAATAAAGAAGAATATGATAGTTCTTATATAATCAAAAAGAAGGCTGCTGAAGGCCTCACCATGGGAAACAAGATTGATGATGGTTTCGACCCTGATCAAACAAAAGAAAAGGATGTTATAGGCTACGCCAACACTATAAGACCTATCAATAAAGACATTGCAAGAATTAAGGCAGAATTCGTTGAAGGTCTGCAAAACCGGTCCCATATGGGATACTACACATGACCATGGAGGATTCAAGCAAGTAACAAGTCAAAGTAAAGAGTCTTTTTCGAACAAAAGGCCAAAGTGAAGTCGAAGAGGCTCTTGTTAGAAAAATGAACAGATTAAGTATTACTGACGGACAGAAAATATATATTAACATGGTGGATTGGTCTCACAAGACCCAAGAGGAGGCTGATAAAGATCACCATCTAGAAGAACACCAGAAGCTAGCATATCCAAAGGAGGAAGAAAATCTGGCAGAATTCATTCAAAGATGTCAAAGAAAGAAAACTAAAGTGATGTTATGTCCATGTTGTAGTGCAATCTTCGACAGGAAGGCAACAACAAACTTAGAAGTAGTGTATAAATCCCAGAGAAAGGGAAATTAGGGGAAAACCCAAGCAATCAAAACTGGAAGATATGACCCAAGAAGAATTGAGTACCACCTCCAAAAGTTTGGAGAAAGTCACTACAATACTTACAAACCCTCTGGCGAATTTGTTGGTAATAGATGGGTCCACCCCATTAGGGGTGATCAAGGGTCAAATAAGTGGAGAAACTTTGAAATTCAAAGAGGATCTTCTGTAGAGGGAAAGCAGGAAACTGAAAAACCAAAATCTAGACCATATCCATCAGATAACTATAAAGGAAAAAAATCATATGTCAAGATCCCAATGGAGAAGATTCCAAAGATAGAAGAAGACTAAAAAAGAAGTTGCAGAAGGAATCACCATCAAGAAAAAAGGTGCTGACAAAGATAAAGCAGAGTCAAGCAAGGACGCTCAAGTTCCAAGCAAAAGGGAATTTTCTCAAAAGAATAACACAAGCATCTTGTCACAAATATCAACACTCAACAACAAAGTTCTAGAAGATGATGAGGTAACGAATGATTTCAAGTTTGACTCAGGAGGATCATTCGATGTGGTTTGCAACGTAGTGTCTGTCCTCCCTAGAGACTATGACAGGATCATGGAAGTCGAAGATGAAGAGGAGAACATGGTGGATAACACAGTGGCACCTAGACCTTTATGTTACTATATAATGAACAACAGTTTCATCGAAGAACAAAACACCTTATTTGAAAAGCCAGACGAATCAATGAAGGGACACTTGAAACCTTTGTTCATCAAAGGGAAGGTCGAAAATGTTGGCGTGAATAAAATACTAGTGGATGGGGGAGCTGCAGTGAATTTAATGCCCCATTACATGTTAAAGAGAATTGGAAAGGATGATTCTGACGCGAAACCCCACAATATGGTACTGTCAAATTATGAAGGAAAAGTGGGCACCACCATGGGCGTTATCCAAGTAGACTTGACAGTTGGAACCATAACTAGGCCAACAATGTTCATAGTTATCGCTTCCAGAGCTAATTATAACTTGTTGCTTGGAAGGGAATGAATTCATGGAGTAGGGATGTACCTTCTTCAATGCACCAGCACATAGTCATCTGGCGTCCTAATGGAATTGTCGAAAACATAGAAGCAAATCAGAGCTATTTCATGACTGAAATAAACAATGCAAACATTTGAAGCTTCGACAGAAATTTGGCTCATATACCTCCTTGCAATCCAGCAGAATTTGACTTGAAAGCAACTGACAACGCCTATTGTTCCATGTACCTTCACCCAACACATGATTTTCAGTGGGACAAGGAGGTAATTGGCGAACCAAGCCACATATGGGGAACTTCTCTTATTGAGCCAACAGGTTGGGGAAGTGAATTTTATGATGATGACTGAAGAAGCAACATTTAAAAGACTGACGACCTATATGGCCGAAAATAAACTCAAAGCGGTTCTTGAAGCCGAAGTAAAATACGCGGTTGTCAAAGCCAACAAAGAAGATTTGAACAAAAAATGTGCTCAATGGGACATTGACAAAAACGAAAATAACAACCAGATGGGCGAACGGCAGAACCATAAGCTTGACGCCATCTATGATGACGAACCATTAGGGTTCGAAAAAGATCTAGTGTCAACAAGCCTGAAGATGGTGGCACAGACCCATTAGAAGAAATTAATCTGGGGCTGAGGGCAGAAAAAAGACCAACCTACATAAGCGCTAGGATGGAGCCTCAATTCAAAGTCGAATTAGTTCGTTTGCTGACAGAGTTCGAAGACTGCTTCGCATGGACTATGACGAAATGCCTGGTTTAAACAGGAATTTGGTCGAACTAAAGCTGCCTATAATAGAAGTAAAGAAGCCTGTAAAGCAAACTTTCAACATGCTTTGCACTAGATGTCCTGTCAAAAATAAAAGAAGAAGTTGAAAGGCTTCTCAAAAGCCAATTCATTCGCCCTACCAGGTATGTCGAATGGATTGCCAATATAGTACCCGTGATTAAGAAAAATGGCAATTTAAGGGTGTGTATTGATTTTCGAGACCTGAATTCAGCCACCCCAAAGGATGAGTATCCTATGCCAGTAGCAGAAATGCTAGTAGATTCTGCAGCAGGCCATGAGTACCTAAGCATGTTAGATGGATACTCTGGCTATAATAAAAAATTTATTGCAGAAGAAGATGTTCCTAAAACAGCCTTTCGTTGTCCTGGAGCAATAGGGACTTACGAATGGGTAGTAATGCCCTTTGGTTTGAAAAATGCTAGAGCAACTTACCAAAGGGCTATGAATTCTATCTTTCATGATTTTATTGAAACATTCATGCAAATATACATTGATGATATTGTAATAAAGTTTGTTTCAGGAAAAAATCAGTTAGACCATCTTCGACAATCTTTTGAAAGAATGAGGAAGTTTGGTTTGAAAATGAATCCCCTTAAATGTGCTTTTGGTGTGCAGGCAGGTGATTTCCTAGGTTTTGTGGTCCACAAAAAAGGAATCAAAATAAACGCCAACAAAGCCAAAGCCATAATGGAAGCAAAAACGCCATCAACAAAGAAAGGATTGTAATCTCTGCTAGGGAAAATCAACTTCCTCAGAAGGTTCATTTCCAACCTTAGTGGAAAAACGCAAGCTTTCTCACCTCTGCTTCGACTAAAGAAGGAAGACTTCACATGGGGACAAGAGCAGCAAGATGCTTTCGACAAAATCAAGGGATATCTAGCCAGTCCTCCATTTTTTATGCCTTCTTGTAGAAAAAGAAGTATGAGATTGTATATCTCAGCATCAGACAAGACCTTAGGAAGCATGTTATGTCAAGAAGATGAGAATAGCATTGAAAGAGCCATCTATTATCTCAACAGAGTCTTAAATGATGCTGAAAATAGATATAGTGTAATAGAAAAATTATGTTTGTGTGTATATTTTTCTTATACAAAATTAAAGCACTATATAAAACCAATTGATGTATATATCTCCTCTCATTTCGACGTAATAAAGTATATGTTATCTAAATCCATTTTACATGTCGAATTGGGAAATGGGCCCTAACATTAACAGAATATTCCTTAATATATCTCCCTTTAAAGGTTGTTAAAAGGCAAGTTGTAACACCCCCTTTCTATACCCCCAATTAAGCAATTAAAATCACTTAGGCACATATTAAAAATTCCATTAGAGTAATATTTGAAACATGGTATAAAAGGAGCAATGCCACATTATACTTGAAAATTTAAAACATACAACACCTGCTCATTAAGATATGCAACAAACGGGGTAACTTGCAAACACAGAGGATTTCATCCTTACACCCATATTCATTTAATTCAAATAACAGCGGAAACCACATATCAATTTCAAACTTATATACTTATCATAAATATATCCACAAGTTTGAATCACCAAAATAATGCCACGTTTACATAAAACATTTATCATCAAAATACATATACAAATGCATTCACAAAAAGACATCAAGCCGACCTTAGCTACCCAGTGCTACATATCAGAGCCAACCGACCAAAAGATGAAGACGAGCTTCACAAAAAATAACATCCAGCAACCTACTCTGCAATGCCTCATAGAGCATCATAAAACAATAGAAGGGTGAGAAACATTATCATAATAACATTGCATATAATTATATATTCTCAACATATAAAATGCATATAAACATATCCACACCACAAATCATCCCTCATCACCTATATACATCGTAATGTGTACATACACAATTCAAGCATATTCATCATGCACCAATTCACTAATTCACATAAACTTATATTATTTATGGTTATTCCTCAATTCTATTCATTCCGCATAAACATACGTCTAACTATGTTTAATCACACATATACATTAAAAATGTATAAATCACGTACATATACATATATCAAACATGCATATATACAAACAAGTATGTTTCATCACACATACTAACACCTCTATAATACTCCAAATAAACATATGCACATTCATGTTTATTTCTGCATATCATAATTAAAATGATAAAATGCAACTCATAGAGACCAACACACGATTCTATGCAGATGCAATGCGGTACCGACTCAGCATTTCAGCAAGTTCACTCAGGAACCAAATGGAATCATCGCTTGTTACCTAAAGTAACTCCCCGTCGGACACACGATGTTCCCCATTGCTCACACCTCACATGGGCACACAATGTTTATGGATTGCTCACACCCCACACGAGCACACAAACCGATCGCTCACACCCCACATCGGCACACGATCAATGTGAATAAATCACCCATCGCTCACACCCCACACGGACAAACGATGTTTCTGGATTGCTCACACCCCACACGGGCACACAATCTGATCGCTCACACCCCACATGGGCACACAATCGGGTTGTAGTCATCGCTCACACTCAACATGAGCACACGATGCTACAACGGATTCACAAAGAATCCCACAGCACAAAAATGCATACATTATGCTTTACATGCAAAATGATACACAACATTCTTGAAAATGCATACATTATTCACAACATAATTATGCACTCAACTCATTCAATTAACTTACATTTGCATTCAATTCAAGCAATGTATTTGTTTTCCAAACGGCCTCACTATCACATCAAACTCACATTTCCATAATTAACTTAATTACGTTATATCGAAAAAGTCGGGTGAAAGTCAGCTAAAAATTAAATTTCTTAGCATCATAAGTTTCTACACGTTTTTAGCTTTGAATCGATATAAGGAACACTAAAAACGGATAACCGAAACTAAAGCTACGGATTAAAACACAATTTTCTCAAAAACCTACAGGCTCGCTGAGCGAGAAAATCCCTGGAACTTTCGCTGAGCGAGTACTGCGATTTCCAGAATTTCCCAGCTGCGAACAAACCTACCAAAACCTTCTCAATCTCCACAATACTTCCATAAACATGATCTAAAGCATATATCTAACATCATACTTCGATTACAACGATTTATAACCGATTAATCCATCATTTTCTCACATTTTCTCTAAAAACCCTAACTATTCATCTTCTCTAAACTCATCCAAACCAAAATCCAACCAATCAAACACATACATAATCATATACAATATCAAGATAACAATGTTTATCACCCTTACCTGATTGTTTCGTCTACGCGGAGCAATCTTGATCAAAACCTAGCTTTTTCCTCTTCTCTTCTTCTTCTCTTTTTCTTCCTCTTCTCTTTCTCTCTAACACTTTTCTTACCAACTTTTCTTTCTTTCTATTCTTATTCTTTCTTTACTTATTCTTTCCTTCCTATTTCTACACTTAACTCTATTCTTTCTATTTCTTTCCAACCAAATATTATTTCTCTCACAAATTCTATTCTACTAATTTCTAATCTTAATAAAAATCTTGAAAAGTCTAAAATACCCTTTAATCCAATTTTACCCGAAAATTCACAAAATGGTAAAATCACATATCACACCAACATATCACATTAATTCATCAACATATCATATCATCATGATAATTTCACAAATAAAACAATTATCATTCATATAAAATAAAAGACTCCACAAAATGGGAATTATCGAATCGGGGCGTTACAACTCTCCCCCACTTTAGAAATTTTCGTCCTCGAAAATATTACCTGATTCAAACAACTCCGGATACGACTCGCGCATCCTACTCTCCAATTCCTAAGTCATATTGCCTTCCGCAGCGCCTCCCCACGCCACTTTCACAAGCGCAATATCCTTGCCTCTTAGTTTCTTAATTTCACGATCCAAAATCCTAACCGGCAAAGCTTCTACCGTAAGGTTATCTCATACTTCAACCTCGTCCATAGGAATAACATGTGACGGATCCAGAACATACTTCCGAAGTTGCAAAACATGGAACACATCATGCAAATTCGAAAGATTCGGAGGCAACGCCACACGATAAGCCACAACACCAACTCGTGCAGTAATCTGATACGGCCCAATAAAACGAGAAGTCAACTTCTTCGACTTCAAAGCACGACCCACACCCGTAACCGGTGTAAATCTCAAGAACACATGGTCGCCTTCCTGAAACTCAAGATCATTCCTTCTCTTGTCATGATAACTCTTTTGTCTACTTTGAGAAGCTCTCATCTTCTCCCGAATAAACTTTACTTTTTCCGTCGTTTGTTGTACCATCTCCGGTCCAACTATCATTCTCTCTCCGGTTTCACGCCAACAGAAAGGTGTCCGACATCTCCGAACATATAAAGCCTCAAATGATACCATACCAATACTCAAATGAAAACTATTATTGTAGGTGAACTCAATCAACTCTAAATAACTATCCCAAACACCATCTTTCTCTAGCACGCAAGCACGCAATAAATCCTCCAACGATTGAATTATCCTCTCGGTTTGACCGTCCGTTTGCGGATGGTAAGCCGAACTCAATCTTAGCTTAGAACCCAAAGCCTTTTGCAAACTTTCCCAAAACCTCGATGTAAATCTAGGATCCCTATCAGATACAATACTCTTAGGAACTCCATGTAACTTCACAATCACATAAACATATATCTCGACTAGCTTTTCCAAAGAATAACTAATATCAATCGGAATAAAGTGAGCAGATTTAGTAAGCCTATCCACAATCACCCAAATAGAATTATGACCTCTTTGCGTATTCGGAAAACCCGTAACAAAATCCATCGATATACTATCCCATTTCCATTCCGGAATATCCAACGGTTGCATCAAACCACTAGGCTTCTGATGTTCCACTTAAGACTTCTGACAAGTCAAACACGCATAAACAAAATGAGCTACATCTCTCTTCAATCCGGACCACCAAAAGATCTTCTTCAAATCTTGATACATCTTATTCGCTCCCGGATGAATACTTAAATTACATTGGTGTCCCTCTTCCAATATCATCTTTTTCAACTCCTCATCATCGGGAATACAAACATGACCATGAAATCTCAAAACTTCAAAACTATCAACCTTGAAATCCCCATTCTCATTCATCATCAAATCGACAAATTTCAAATCCAATTTTTGCTTTTCACAAACGGTTGCAATAAAATCATTCGTAACATGTAGCATACCAAGTCTCACACTTCTCGGTGTCATCTCGCAAACCAAACTCAAGTCTATAAAATTCTCCAAAAGTTCCCATTCTTTTATCATCAATGCAAACATATGTAACAACTTACGACTTAAGGCATCGGCCACCACATTCGCCTTACTCGGATGGTAATTCAAACCAAAATCATAATCCTTCAAAAGCTCTAACCATCTCCTTTGCCTCATGTTCAATTCCTTTTGATCAAATAGATACTTCAAACTCTTGTGATCACTAAAAACTTCAAATCTCGCACCATAAAGATGATGCCTCTAAATTTTTAGAGCAAAAACCACGGCCGCTAATTCCAAATCATGCGTAGGATAATTCTTTTCATGCACCCTCAATTGTCTTGAAGTATAAGCTACAACTTTTCCATCTTGCATCAAAACACCACCTAACCCAAACAATGAAGCATCATAAAACACCACAAATGGTTCCGTCGGATTCGGCAAAATCAAGATCGGAGCCGTTGTTAACCTTCTCTTAAGTTCCATGAAACTCTCTTCACAATGAATATCCCAAATAAAAGCCTTTCCTTTACAAGTCAACTGCGTTAACGGAAGTGCCAACTTTGAAAATCCTTCAATAAACCTCCGATAATAACCCGCCAAACCCAAAAAGCTTCAAATCTCAGTAACCGATTTAGGAACTTCCCATTGCTTTACCGCATCAATCTTGGATGGATCAACACTAATACCACCATCGGAAATAACATGCCCGAGAAAATTTACCCTCGACAACCAAAACTCACACTTTGACAACTTAGCATACAATTGCTTCTCTTTCAAAATCTGTAACACCATTCTCAAATGCTCTTCATGCTCCTCTTGAGACTTAGAATAAATCAAAATTTCGTCGATGAACACAACCACAAATCGATCCAACTGCTCATGAAAAATACGATTCATGTATTCCATAAACACACCCAGCACATTAGAAACTCCGAATGGCATCACAGAATACTCGTAATGACCATATCGTGTCCTAAAAGTCGTCTTTTGAATATCCTTTTCTTTCACACGAATCTGGTGATATCCTGATCTCAAATCAATCTTACTAAAAACACGCGCACCAACCAATTGGTCCATCAAATCATCGATCCTCGAAAGTGGATACTTGTTCTTGATTGTCACCTTGTTCAATTGTCGATAATTAATACGTAACCGCATACTTCCATCCTTCTTCGTTACCAATAATACTGGCGCACCCCAAGGAGAAACACTCGGCCTAACAAACCTCTTGTCCAACAAGTCACTCAACTGCTTCTTTAATTCTACCAATTCCGAAGCTGACATATGATACGGTGCCATTGAAATCGGTCTAGTACCCGAAACTAGATCAATAGAAAACTCAACTTCTCTTCCGGCGGTACATCCTTAATATCCTCCAGAAACACTTCTGGAAAATCGCACACCACAGGAAACCTACTTATTTCCACTTTTCTCTCCACTGACAGCGATGCAAACAAACCAAACAACTGAGCTTCGTCCACTAAAAGTTTCTTCAAATCTTTCGTGGATAGGAAACTCTCTTCTTCATTATCATCTAAAGAAGGAAACCTCACTAACTTATGATAGCAATCTATATGAACTCGATTTAACTGTAACCAGTTCATACCCAATATCACGTCCAAACCCTCAAATGGCAAACAAACTAAATCCTTAACAAAATCCTTACCAGACACGGTCAAAGAACAACTTACACACACCAAATAAGTAGTTACTGACCCTGAAGCAGGAGTCTCGATAACCATCTCACCACCCCCAGAAGACATAAACAAATTCAAATGCTTAGCGCACTCAAGAGAAATGAACGAATGAGTTGCTCCCGTATCAATAATAGTAACTAAAGGCGTACTATTAATAAAGCATGTACCTTTAATCAAACGGTCTGCACTAGTAGTATCCTTCCCTGCTAATGCAAACACCTTTCCGCCCGCCTGAGCTGACTTCGGCTTAGTACACTTAGTACTAATATGACCAACTTCTCCACAATTGAAGCACTTCACAACATTTCTTCTACACTCGGTAGTAGCATGTCCAAGACTTCCACAGTTTGAACATTTCACAATATTCTTCCCACATTCAAAAGGCTTATGGCCCAAATCGCCACACTTGTAACACTTAACGGGACCAAAACTCCCTCCACCAGATCTCTTATCAAAGTTTCCCCTATGCTTGCCCTTATCAGCGAGTGTCACGTAAGGTCCACTTCTAGCTTGATGCTTTCCTTTCCTCTCATTCACACTCTTGTAATGTGTAGAACGAGCTTTGCTATCATCTTCAAAAATTCTACAACATTTAGTCAAATCTGAAAACCTTCTAATTCTCTGATATCCCACAACTTGCTTAATCTTAGGACGCAAACCATTCTCATACTTAATGCACTTAGAAACCTCAGCAGTAGCAGCAACATAGTGAGGATGAAACTGAACCAATTCCACAAACTTAGCAGTATAGTCAACCACTGACATACTACCTTGCTTCAGCTCAAGGAATTCCATCTCTTTCTTTCCCTTCACACTTTCAGGGTAGTACTTCCTTAAGAATTCAGCACGAAAAACTTCCCAAGTTATCTCTTCATCATCCTCCTTAAGGGCTTGACTTCTACCGACCCACCAATCATCATCGGCTTCTTCCTTCAGCATGTGAGAACCAAGCCTCACCTTACTCTCTTTAGCACAGTCCATGACTCTGAAGATTCTTTCAATCTCCTTCAACCAATTCTGAGCACCATCAGGATCAAATCTTCCTTTGAAGACCGACAATTGATTCTTCCTGAACTCATCATTAGCACTCACATTCGACGCTTCCTGCACCGCCCTAGCCATTGCTTCTAAAGCAGCAACCATCACATTGTCATTTCTACCAGCCATATTCTGTTCATTCCCAAAGACAATACAAGATTAAACAAAAGCTCAATCATAACAACAACAAGACGGACACAACTAACTCGAACACTGGCTCTGATACCACTTAATGTAGCACCCCCTTTCTATACCCCCGATTAAGAAATTAAAATCACTTAGGCACATATCAAAAATTCCATCAAAGTAATATTTGAAACATGGTATAAAAGGAGCAATGCCACATCTTACTTGAAAATTTAAAACATACAACACCCGCTCATTAAGATATGTAACAAACGGGGTAACTTGCAAACATAGAGGATTTCATCCTTACACTCGTATTCATTTAATTCAAATAACAGTGGAAACCACATAACAATTTCAAACTTATATACTTATCATAAATATATCCACAAGTTTGAATCACCAAAATAATGCCACATTTACATAAAACATCTATCATCAAAATACATATACAAATGCATTCACAAAAAGGCATCAAGCCGACCCTAGCTACCCGGTGCTACATATCAGAGCCGACCGACCAAAAGATGAAGACGAGCTTCAGAAAAAATACCATCCAACAACCTACTCTGCAATGCCTCATAGAGCATCATAAAACAACAGAAGGGTGAGAAACATTATCATAATAACATTACATATAATTATATATTCTCAACATATAAAATGCATATAAAACATATCCTCACCACAAATCATCCCTCATCACCTATATACATCGCAACGTGTACATACACAATTCAAGCATATTCATCAAGCACCAATTCACTAATTCACATAAACTTATATTATTTATGGTTATTCCTCAATTCTATTCATTCCGCATAAACATACGTCTAGCTATGTTTAATCACACATATACATTACAAATGTATAAATCACGTACATATACATATATCAAACATGCATATATACAAACAAGTATGTTTCATCACACATACTAACACCTCCAAATACTCCAAATAAACATATGCACATTCATGTTTATTTCTGCATATCATAATTAAAATGATAAAATGCAACTCATAGAGACCGACACACGATTCTATGCAGATGCAATGCGGTACCGACTCAACATTTCAGCAAGTTCACTCAGGAACCAAATGGAATCATCGCTTGTTACCTAAAGTAACTCCCCGTCAGGCACACAATGTTCCCCATTACTCACACCCCACACGGGCACACAATGTTTATGGATTGCTCACACCCCACACGGGAACACAACCCGATCGCTCACACCCCACATGGGCACACGATCAATGTGAATAAATCACCCATCGCTCACACCCCACACGGGCACACGATGTTTCTGGATTGCTCACACCCCACACAGGCACATAATTCGATCGCTCACACCTCACATGGGCACACGATCATGTTGTAGTCATCGCTCACACTTCACATGAGCACATAATGCTACAACGGATTCACAAAGAATCCCACAACACAAGAATGCATACATTATGCTTTACATGCAAAATGACACACAACATTCTTGAAAATGCATACATTATTCACAACATAATTATGCACTCAACTCATTTAATTAACATACATTTGCATTCAATTCAAGCAATGTATTCATTTGCCAAATGGTCTCACCATCACATCAAACCCATATTTCCATAATTAACTTAATTATGTTTTATCGGAAAAGTCGGGTGAAAGTCGGCTAAAAATTACATTTCTTAGCATCATAAGTTTCTACACATTTTTAGCTTCGAATCGATATAAGGAACACTAAAAACGGATAACCGAAACTAAATCTACGGATTAAAACATAATTTTCTCAAAAACCTACAGGCTCGTTGAGCGCCCTCTTGCTCGCTGAGCGAGAAAATCCCTGAAACTTTCGTTGAGCGAGGGATAGCTCGCTGAGCGACTACTGCGATTTCCAGAATTTCTCAGCTGCGAACAGACCTACCAAAACCTTCTCAATCTCCACAATACTTCCATAAACATGATCTAAAGCATATATCTAACATCATACTTCGATTACAACGATTTCTAACCGATTAATCCATCATTTTCTCACATTTTCTCTAAAACTCTAACTATTCATCTTCTCTAAACTCATCCAAACCAAAATCCAACCAATCAAACACATACATAATCATATACAATATCAAGATAACAATGTTTATCACCCTTACCCGATTGTTTCGTCTACGCGGAGCAATCTTGATCAAAACCTAGCTTTTTCCTCTTCTCTTCTTCTTCTCCTTTTCTTCCTCTTCTATTTCTCTCTAACACTTTTCTTACCAACTTTTCTTTCTTTCTATTCTTATTCTTTCTTTACTTATTCTTTCCTTCCTATTTCTACACTTAACTTTATTCTTTTTATTTCTTTCCAACCAAATATTATTTCTCTCACAAATTTTATTCTACTAATTTCTAATCTTAATAAAAATTGGGAAAAGTCTAAAATACCCTCTGTTGCACCCTAAAGTATTCTCTCACCAAGACAAGACATTGTGTACTAAGGTATCCCAAGAGGTTCACAAGGTTCACTATTGGTCAGAAAGTTTGACAATTCCCTCAGACAATGCATTCTCCTAAGCAAGGCATCTTAAACTAGGGTTTTGACTTTCATCAGGCTAAATGGACTTCCAAGACTTCAAGTGAGCTTCATAGAATCCTATATGTGTTTAAGAATCCCCATGTCAAGTTTCAAGGCTTTCCTAAAAGATTTGCTCAGTCAGATGATCAGATAGGTTAAAATCAGTCAAAGCAGTCAAAAAGTCAAACTGAGGTCAACTGTGGTCAAACATAAGTCAAACTTCATGATTTTTTGCCAACATCAAGTATATGAAGTAAAATTCATCATTTTATCAAGGGTTGATCATGATTCATCAAGGAGATTTCAGATCATCAAGAATCAGGAGTTTCTAAATTAGGGTTTTCATAGGAAAAGTAAACTGAACTTTGACCAGCCATAACTTTCACATGCTTCATCAAAATTTTTCCATCCAAAGCTCATTTTGAAGGAAATTGAATTCTCTACAACTTTGTGTCTCACAAGCCAAGCCCAAAAATGCTTCATTTGGAAGGTATGAGCTAAGACATTATAGGTCATTTTAAAAGTCAACAAAAAGTCAACAACTTCCAAAGGGCATAACTTGAGAATGGTAAAAGATATGGACATGAGACCAAAGAGGTTGGTTAGAGGACTCTCTAAGCTTTCCAAAATATCCAAGAACACCTTCATAGCATTAAAACTGAGGGTTTGGTGCCCTTGCAAAGTTGGGAAATTGTTTAGAGGTTTATGAAGCAAATGAGATCTTAGAACCAAATTTCTCCAAATGGGCTTGCATTTTTATGATCCAAACACTTCCATGACATCATGCACGAATTAAAAATTATTTATTCATATTTTTATTCATTTTATTTTATTTATTATGATTTTTTACATTAAAAATCATTTTAAATCAAAATAAAATATAAAAGTGTGAATATTTTATTTGATTTTGGTTCTAGAAAGTCTTAATGTTCATTTAGAAGTGATTGAAACTATACAAAATCAGATCATTCAAAAATAGCAAGGATATATAAAAATTTTCAATATTTTAAAGACATATCTTTTTCAATCTCTATGGATCCAAAAGTCCAAAGGTTGGACTAATTTTTTAACCTAATTTTGTTATATGATATATAGAAAAGCTAAAGCATACAAGGGACACGAATTTGGTAGCCTCAAGAACCATATTCAAACTTCAAAAATTCATCAAAAATTCAATTTCGGATTCTTCAAATTTGTGGTTTTTCAGGTGATTTGAAGGTCCAAACATGATCCTTGGACATCATTGAATCTATCCCAACCCTCAAAAGCATTTGAATCATGCTCATATGCCATAACCGAATCCATATATTCTCTTAAAAATTCAAATTTCGATTTTACTCATATATGCATTCTAATGTGATTTTGATTGTTAGTTTATAATCATGTGTGGATCGTTTCTGGTACATTTGATTTGATTTTTGATACAGGTTTAGCCATACGCCATTATTAGGGTTTCAAGCACCATATTAGGGTTTAATGATTTAGCTAATATAAATGAATTCTAATGACATGGTTAAACTGTAAATGTTGTGGTGATTCTGTTGGTGTGTTCAATTTTGGAAAATTTTACAGGTTTTGTGATGATTGAAGAAACCTAGGAAAGCCTGCGAACTGAATTCGCAGGAAAACTCTTAGCAAATTTCGCAACTAAATTCGTAGGTCTCAAGGAAGAAAATGAAGTCTTGGCGCCATCTGGAAAAGGGGAGGTCCTGGGTTCAAATCCAGGCCTCCCCCATTTTTTTAAACCTAATTTCTTTTATTTTCTTTTCTTATTTATTTAATTATATAAATTATATTCTCACATAAATTAATTTTAAATAATAGTATAATATTTTCTCATAGAATAAAAAACTTTAAAATTAATATTTTATTTTCTCAAATATAATTTGTTTTTATTTTATGTTTGTATTTTTATTATGTATATATTCTATTTTGTAAATAAACCAATTAATATTTCAATTAAATATTAAAACCCTAATTTTGCTTAAATAATTTCTAAAACCCTAATCTTTATTAACTTTAATATCTAATTTAATTATGTTATAAACTATAATCTAATAATTGATCTTTTTGTTTGTAAATAATTATTTTATTGTTTATTATTATTATAATTATTCTATTTTCTTTTAAAAATTCTTTAAAATTGTTTATTTAACTTAAAAAATATTCTCTTACAATTTTCTATTCTTTATATTTGAACTAACCCCTTTTCCTTATGATTATTATTATTACTAACCATTTTAATTATTATTTATTTATTATATATTTATCATTTAATTATTTCTATTATTATGTAATTGCGAAAGCCATGTAATAGTCGTAGGTTTATTATTTGTCTTTATTTTATTTTTTTTTGTAAATATTTTATTGCCATGGTTAGTAACTATAGGGTGTGAATAACTATGTGTAATTAAAATAATTTAGAAAACTAATTTAAACAAGATAAATACATGAATATAAACACTCACACACGTAAGTCGATCTTTGATCTCCATCTCACACTTTCTAGGGTTACTCCTCATGTTGCCTAATTCTAAGGTCAAGTAAGGTGTCTTAAAGCAAAGTCCCTCCATCAATATCATTAAGTCCCTTTAAGTTTATAAGATCAAGTCCCTTCGAGGTTTCCTACGATAAATGATCTTGTCCCTTCGAATAAAAGATGATCAGTCCCTACGAATTGCTAAAGACACCTTACAGTTGCCTAAATACAGATGTCCTTTCATATGTCCCTTATAACATCCAAGGTAATGACTACCTATTCCTTAATAATAGGGATAGTATTACCATTGAAAGAACACATAAGAACAGTAAAGACTTAGCATAGGGTAGGTTCCTCTTAAGTACTTGCTCACTTTTCTTCAAAATACTTCATTACACTTCATATTTCAAACAAAATTTTCAAAACAAAGTCTTTATATACATCCATACGAGGATCATTATAAAGTACTTTGAAAATTTTTAATCACACACTACACCTTCTCAAAACAGTTTAAAGTGATCTAAGTAACTAAGAGCCCATGGATAACCATGGATATAAAGGGTGCTAATACCTTCCCTTTATATAACCTACCCCCCGAACTCAAAATCTTTTTAAGGTCTTTCCTGTTCTTTTATGTCCTTTCCTTTTGGATAAAATAAAAGTCTATGGCGACTCTTGCTATCCGCAACATTTAACTAAAGTCAGTTCTCCCACCGTGTTACAGAACTGGCAACTCTGCTGGGGAGTTACTAAGTAAAAGAGGGGTACCCTTAGGAATTAGATCACTTTAAATTGTTTGATGTGTTTGCTTTATATTACTTGTTGGGCTTTATGTGTGAAAGATCCTAACCCGGATCTAGTGTACCCTAGGTAAATGGAAATAGATCAAGGAAACTGTACGGCGTATACCGATATGGTTGATCTGGTGGCCATAGTTAGTGTGACTTCTTGGTTGGTGCTTATGTTCCTTAAGAAAGTTGAGGATAATATGAGGCTGCCATATGTTGTCAATACACTAACTGGCTTTTAGAACCCTAGTCATCCCATCTTGGCCTTTAGAAAGTAGTGAGATAACCTACTTTGGTGAAGACTGAAGTTGGTTGATACTCGATGCTACACTCATTGAGATCCTAAACTTGGAGGGTTTTGGTTGGAAAGTAAGTTGCCTACTGAACAACCACCCTTGGAAAGGATCAATGATATTGAGATCTCTTAGAACCTGGATACTTTATAGGACAGGATGAACCATCTAAACTTCAGGGGAGGGTACTTACCTTTAAACCTCATGCAAGCCTTCAAACCTAGGGCTATTGTGTGACTTGCTTGTGTGTGCCACATGTTTGTGATTGAGCATAACATCATAGCATCATCATGCATCATAAGCATAGCATTTTGACTAACCATTTCAAGGACCAAAGGATTTATCTTTGTTCTTTGTTGCAGGTCATGGCTTCTACTCGTAGGAATACTATCCGGATCAACTTTGTAGGGATACCTCCTAAGCTTAAAGAATTGGTCTCTCAAGTTTATGAAAACTCCCAGTTCATCAAGAGGCATGGTCACCTACTGGATCTAGTCACTTCAGGATCTAGTCACTTCAGGGTTCAATAAAGACATGATGAGTGTTCAGTTTCAGTTCTTTGATCCTAAACATCATTGCTTTACATTCCCCGACTATCAGCTGGTTCCTACAATGGAAGAGTTCTCCAAGCTTATAGGTATACCTATCCTTAATCAGAAACCCTTCACATGCTTAGAAAAGGAACCTAAACCTGAAGTCATTGCTGCAGCCCTACATCTGAAGAAATCAGACATTATCCTAGAAACAAGGAGTGGAGTTAAGGGTATTCTTGCTAAGGTATTAATGGAGAAAGCTCAAGTGTTCCTGAAGGCTATGAGTTATGATGCTTTTGAGGAGATCTTAGACCTATTGATTTATAGCTTAATGTTGTTCCCCAATCCAGACCAGTTCATAGACATACACGCCATCAACATATTTCAGACTCATAATCCATTGCCTATATTACTTGGAGACATCTTACACTCTCTTCATACCCGTACTACGAAGGCACGAGGAACTCTGATGTGCTGCATACCTTTGCTATCTAGGTGGTTTATTTCTCACCTTCCTCAATCAGTGATGAAGAATGAACAAGGGTTCAGGTGGTCTAAAAGGATCATGTCGCTTTCTCATTTAGATATTCATTGGTGCTCTAGATCCATGGAGAATGTTACTATCATTGACCGTTGTGGGGAGTTCCCTAATGTGCCACTCCTTGGCATAAGAGGGGGCATTACTTACAACCCTTCTTTAGCTCTACGTCAGTTTGGTTACGCTCGGAGTGATGGTCCTCATGACATGTTGATTCAGGGTATTGTGTTCGACTACGACAACGATCTGCAAGGTTATCGTCAAAGGTTTATACGAGCATGGGGTAAAGTGAACAAGGTTGAAAGCAAGACTCTGGAACCCAAGTACACTATTCCTATGGAACCTTATCTCAGATGGGTGCGATCTCGTACTCAGACTCTTATGATGCCATATCCTGCCATCCTGCCAGTTACCATGGAGCCTGTTGCTGAAGGAGATACTCCTTATATCATTCTTCACCCAGACATGCCCACTGACATGGAGGATTTACAAAGGTCCTGGATCCAGTTGAAGGAGCAAAGAGATAATTTTGAGACTCATTACAAAGCAAGTCAAGAAAGAATCCTAGAGCTAAGAAAACAACTTCACGAGGAGCGGAATCTCAACTCATACCTCAACACAAAGAGGAAACGTCCATGGGAGACTTAAAACCCCATTTTTTGTATTCATTTCATTTTTATTGTAAGCCCAAGGGGCAAACAAGTTTATTACTAATAAAAGTTTACTTTTTGGTGGTTTAAACAAATTTAAATCCTGCGGTCCTTGAAAACATTGCATACGCATCTACATACCATATCATTGCATCACAGGTTTCTTATGTATAGTTATCTTATCTTCTCGCTGTTTATTTCAGTAGAAATGGCTCTTGAACAGACTGTCAAAGATCTCCAGGCTCAGAATGCACAATTCCAAGAGTTGATTTTGAACTTGTCCAAGGGACAAGATGAGTTGAAGACACTGCTGGCTAAGAAGAAGAAGAAGACTAGAATATCAGGAGGCCTTATCAACCTGGGAAGAAGATTCAGAGGTCCTATCAAGACAAAGGAACAAATTGATGATTCTGAGTCTGAAAATTCTGAGAAAGAGGGAGGCAGTCTCCATGATACTGTAGGAGATTCTGATTCTGAAGCAAATTATTATCATGATCCTAGTGAAGATAAGTACAAGATGCTGGTAGACAGGATGAATGCCATGGAGTTATAAAAATCTTCTGGGCTTGATTTTGAAGATCTGAGCTTGGTATCTGGAGTGGTTATACCTATTGGTTTCAAGGTTCCTGCTTTTGTGGTGTACGATGGTGTCTCATGTCCCAAGCTGCCTTTAAGATCCTATGTCCGGAGGATTCAACCACATACTGCTGATAAGAAGTTATGGATTCATTTCTTCCAAGAAAGTTTGTCTGGAGCTCAATTGGAATGGTATTACCAATTGGAGAGTGTTAATATTCGTGATTGGAATGATCTTGCTGAGGCCTTCTACAGGCAATACCAATATAATGCTGATTTAGCACCTACTCGCATGCAGCTCCAAAGCATGTCAATGGGTGCTAAGGAGAATTTCAAGGAGTATGCCCAAAAATGGAGAGACCTGGCTGGTAGAGTTCAACCTCCTCTGACTGACAGAGAGCTAGTGGATATGTTTATGAGTACGCTGAATGGTCCTTTCTATAGTCACCTCATTGGAAGCTCATCATCTGGTTTCACCGAGCTGATAATGACTGGAGAATGTGTGGAGAGTGGTATAAGAAGTGGTAAGATACAGGTGGGTGCCTCTTCATCAAGCACTGCTAAGAAGCCCCCTAGTGGAAAGAAGGAGTCCAATGTTGTGTATGGTCAACATAGTCATAGCAGGAATCACCAATTTGTGGGAGCGGTCCACATCTCTAATCCTACTCCTGCAGCACTAGAGCTACCACAAAACAATCAACAAAAGCCTAGAAGACAATTCACCAAGATCAACATGTCACTGGCCCAAGCCTTGCAACACATGTTGAAAGGGGAACTCATTACTTTGAAGGACCCTCCTCAGAATCCTAATACTTCCTCTCCCTGGTACAATCCTAATGCACGATGTGCCTATCATTCTAATTGTCCGGGACATGACACCAACAACTGTTGGGTGTTGAAAAACAAGATTCAAGATATGATTGAAGCTGGTGAGATTGAGTTTGACCCTCCTAGGACTCCAAATGTGATCACTGCTCCCATGCCCAATCATGAAAAGACTGTTAATGTTGTTGATGAAGTTTCCTATGTTTCCTCAGTTGCAGATGTGACTACTCCATAATCCATTATCAAGAAGAAGTTGGTACAGGCTGGATTCTTTCCAGGTTGTAATGAAGATTGTTTTTATTGTTCCTACAAACCTGATAGCTGCTGGAAGTTGAAGGATGGTATTCAACGCCTCATGGACAATTATACTATATTGTTTGAGAGAACTCCTTATGTGGAAAGTATGTGTGAACATCTAACTCGAGGTACGAAGGTTGAAGATGTGGCCATGGTTGATAAAGTGCCAATGAAGATTACCTCCAAGGGTCCTGTCAAGATCACTCATAAAAGACCCATCAATATTACTACTGAAGGCCTGGTGAAGACTGTTGCTGAAGTCAGAGTGCCTCCCATGATTATTACCACTCCTGGCCCTGTTCCTTATACTTCTGATAAGGCTATACCCTGGAATTACGGTTCTGATGTTTACATCCATGGTGTTAAACAAGAACCTTTGACTGATACACCTGTTACTGATGTTGATAATATTGCTGGATCTAGTAAGATCACCAGAAGTGGAAGAATTTTCTCTCCTCCGGTTACCGCAAAAAGTGCAGTTACTCCAACTACTACCTCCACTTCTGAACCAAGTACTGATGCTCGGGGCAAAGGTCCTGTGGTTGAACCTGTGCAAGCTGAAGCATCGACTGCTGAAAATCTTTCTAAACAGATGGAAGAAGTACTGAAGATCATTCGCAAGAGTGATTATGCCATTGTTGACCAGTTGGGGCATACTCCCTCCAAAATCTCCATGTTATCTTTGTTGTTGTGTTCTGAGGCTCATGCTAAAGCCTTAATCAAGTTCTTGAAGACTGCTCATGTGCCAAATGAGATTTTTGTGGATCAATTTGAGAATTGTGTTACACATCTGACTTATGATAATGGATTAGGCTTTCCCGATGCTGACTTGACTCCTGCCAAGAGAAACCATAACAGAGATTTGCATATCTCCATTGAATGTAAAGACACTACCTTGTCTCATTTGTTGGTGGATAATGGTTCTTCATTAAATGTGCTTCCCAAGGAGGTTCTGAACAAGCTCAGTCCTGAAGATGTTGTGTTAAGACCAAGTAATGTAGTGGTAAGGGCCTTTGATGCCTCAAGAAGAGTGGTACATGGAGAAGTAGATCTCCCGATCAAAGTAGGCTCTCAAGTCTTCGACTCTACTTTCTATGTAATGGATACTCGTCCTGCGTATTCCTGTTTGCTTGGGCGCCCCTAGATCCATGGGGCAGGTGCTGTAACCTCCACTCTACATCAGAAGTTGAAATATTCGGTGAAGGGAAAGATCGTCATTGTTTATGGAGAGGAAGTATATATGGTCAGTCATGTGAATACTTTTAAGTATGTTTAAGTGGAAGGTGAATATGTTGAGACTCCTTGCCAGACATTTGAGGTAGTTCCTTGGGTCGTTCCTGCTAGTGAAGCTCCTCCTGTTGTTAAAAGAGTTCCTGTGGTTACCAGAGTACCTCCTACAATGGCCTCTCTCAAAGATGCTAGAGCTGTGGTTGAAGAAGGTGGTTGTACTATTTGGGGTCAGCTTCCTGACATTCCTTACAAGTCTGACAAGTTCGGTTTGGGTTTCACTGCAGAGTCCCAGAAGGCTGTTCGTCGTGCTCGTGCTGTTCGTATCACCAATCAAGGGGTCATGAGAGATCAAATAAATGTTGTGGGTGACTATAGTGAAGACTACAACCTGGATGATTAGATCTTTCCTACTGTGGGTGATGGGCTCAACAACTGGAAGACCGAAGACGTTATTCCTATCTCCTTTAGTCAGGAGTAAATACTATTACTGTGTTTTTATTTTAAGTTTGTAATTTTGAACAATTAAACTTTTAAGCCTTGTGTCTTACCCGGGGCACAATGGTATGCTTGTTACGGGATGTCATTTCATTTGCATACTTCATTCAATAAAAATCAATGGACGTTTCGTTTTCGTAAATACTGTGCTCCTTGTCTTTCTTTTATTTTATTTTTTTGCTTATCAGCTATGTGTTCTTACACACACCCACATCACTAAAATGCAGATCCTCATCCACTCTGGATCCTGTTGATAACATTTCTACTATTGCCAATTATAATTTCAAGAATCCGATCTATCAAGCTGAAGATGGAAATGTGGAAGATTGTGAAGTACCTGTAGAGCTTTCTAGGTTGTTACAACAAGAAGATAAAGCTATACAGCCACATGAAGAGCTCATCGAAGTTGTGAATCTGGGAACTGAGGAAAACAGGAAAGAGGTCAAGATAGGGGCTGAACTAGAAGATGGTGTTAAGAGCAGACTAATTCAGATGTTATGTGATTATGTAGAGATCTTTGCTTGGTCCCATGAAGATATGCTAGGGTTGGATACATACATTGTGGTTCATCGTTTACCAGTAAAAGAAGATTGTCGTCCAAAGAAATAGAAGGTTCGTCGCATGCGTCCTGAAATGTCAGAAAAGATTAAAGCAGAGGTGATGAAACAGTTTGATGCAGGGTTCTTAGCTGTGACTTCTTATCCTCAATGTGTTGCAAATGTGGTACCGATACCTAAGAAAGATGGTAAGGTACGTATGTGTGTAGATTACAGAGATTTGAATAAGGCCAGCCCTAAAGATGACTTTCCACTTCCTCATATTGATGTTCTGGTAGACAACACTGCTCAACATAAGGTATTCTCTTTCATGGATGGTTTCTCTGGTTATAGTCAAATCAAGAGGGCACCTGAAGATATGGAGAAGACTACGTTTGTTACACAATGGGGCACCTTTTGTTATAAAGTAATGCCATTTGGTTTGAAGAACTCCGGGGCAACATATCAGCGTTCTATGGAGGCTTTGTTTCATGATATGATTCATCATGAGATAGAGGTATATGTGGATGATATGATAGCCAGGTCCCAAAATGAAGAACAACACCTTGATCATCTGCATAAACTGTTCGAAAGGTTGAGAAATACAAGTTGAGGTTGAACCCAAACAAATGTACTTTTGGAGTCAGATCTGGTAAACTCCTGGGTTTCATTGTCAATGGAAAAGGTATTGAAGTAGACCCTGCAAAAGTGAAAGCTATACAAGAGATGTCAGCTCCCCGTACTGAGAAGGAAGTTAGAGGTTTCTTGGGAAAACTGAATTACATTGCGAGATTTATTTCCCAGTTAACTGCTACCTGTGAGCCAATCTTCAAGTTATTGAAGAAAGATCAGGTGATGGAATGGAATGACGAGTGCCAGACAACCTTTGATGAAATCAAGAGATATCTCCTAGAACCCCCAATTTTGATGCCACCGGTTGATGGAAGACCCTTGGTTATGTACTTAACAGTATTAGACAACTCAATGGGGTGTGTATTGGGGCAACATGACGAGTTTGGTCGAAAAGAGCAGGCAATATACTACCTTAACAAAAAGTTTACCGACTGTGAAACAAGATACTCACTGCTCCAGAAAACTTGCTGCGCTTTGGCATGGGCTGCTCGCCGACTAAGACAGTATATGTTGACTCATACTACCTTGTTGATTTCAAAGATGGATCCAATCAAGTACATATTCGAGAAACCTGCTCTCTCTGGACGAATAACAAGATGGCAAATGATCTTAACAGAATATGATATACAATACACTACTCAAAAGGCCATTAAAGGAAGTGTTGTAGCTGATCATTTGACTCATCAGGCAGTGGATGATTATCAGTCAATGAGTTTTGAGTTCCCTGATGAAGACATCATGATTATTACCAAAGAACCTGGATAATATGATGGACCTGAACAAGGATCCCGATGGACAATGGTTTTTGATGGAACTTCTAATGCGCTTGGCAATGGTGTTGGTGTTGTGATCATTTCCCCTGAAGGTTGTCATACCCCAATTACTGCAACACTTTGTTTCTATTGTACTAATAACATGGCTGAGTATGAGACATGTATCATGGGCATCAAGGCTGCCATTGAGATGAAGATTCAGTTCCTAGACGTATACGGAGATTCAGCCCTGGTAGTGAGTCAGATTAAAGGAGATTGGGATACCAAGCATGAAAATCTTATTCCCTATAGAGAGCATTGTAACACCCCAAATTTGCCCTCTTCATTTTTATCATCGTATCATATCATATTCATCATACTCATATCATTTCCTCAACATCATATCATGGAAAGATGAAGCATAACATCCCTCATGTCCTAGCATCAAGCATATGGTCATCCGTGGAGGTCCCAGAAGCATTTCAAGCCATGACAAGGGTCCCAATGAGTTTTTTAATGTTCTATGGTGAGTCTACACTTCATTTACATGTTCTATGGTGCTTAAACAGTTATCAGCTTTGATTCCTCAACCCTCTCAAAATCCTTAGGAAAGGTGAGCGCTTGTGAAAGCTAGTTGAACATAGGATTGAAGGACATCACAAAGAGGGGTGGGCACCAATAAACTTTGAGCCTATATCTTTGTTTCTATAACCGTGAACCAAGCCACGATACAACCCACAAAAGTCCTAATTGAAACAGGGTTAATTCGAGGGCGTGCTACTATGAGATAGCGTTCCTGACTCCTACGAGTTATGCTAAAAGACCCTTATTGATATTGCATATGCATGTTTTCTTTCATAAAAAAAAAAAAATCTTGTCATGTCCAAACTAGTGATTCGTTCACAAACGACATCTTTTCAATAAAAAACTCCAAGATTAACATGTGTGTTGCATTAGAATAATCATTCTCAGAATAAAACATGTTCTGCTTACATACATTTGTTTGGCATCAAAGAAGTCCACATAAGGAATTTCAGTCCAAAAACTTAAATCCTGCCAGGTGGAGGAGTCTGAAACTTCTAAAGGACGATCATGACAAATGGCACTTTCTCTAAGAAACTACCATGAGATAAAGATTCTTCTAACCAGTTAGGTTAGATGCAGCCAATCTGGGGCAATTACATCGAACAAATCTCACGATTCGCCAAGCTGGGACAACTATCAGAGCATGGTTAGTGTGAAGAAATCATTTTAAGGCCCATACTGGGGCAGTTCACTCTCAAGAGCAGATGAAGTCAGTCTCTGCAAGTGTTTATTCAATTTATCCTTAGCACATGATATTGGGGCAGATTATTTCATGATAATGTAAGATGGTGCGTGAGTCCCCTTCAATCAAATCCCTTTGTAGACCAGGAGGTCTGGGGAAATTATCTCAAGATTCAGCGAATATATCCAAGAGTTTGAAGACGCCGAAGCAGTTCAGGCGCCATGTCTTCTGTAAAATCCTCTTGAGTTGATACTTGAACAGTCATCAAGTACATGGAGTATGATGTTACTAGAACATTTTCCAGGCAGTTTCTTCTCCCCAACGAGAGACACTTTGCAATTCTTATCTCCAGCAAAGGGTGATCCCCAGCATCCCCAGTGAAGTCAGAGACAGAATTTCCCTCCAGCTGAGTCAGAGTAGGGTGATCTTCTCTAACAGAACTTCAAATCCAGTTGAACAGTTCTCACCTTCAAGCGAAGTCTTTATTCAAGAATAGGTTATTCCTAGCAAGCAGCTGAAATACCTAATTCCCCGCAGAGTTGGAAGTATCAGAGCTCTTTCCTTAGAAAAGGGTATCTGACTAAGCGTCTTCCCAACCGTGTTGGAATATCATCATTCCCCGCAGAGTTGCATGATTGGTACGTAACCATCAGTGAAATATCCCCCGGTGAGGTCGCCAATTTATTTTTGGCCAGTGTGACAAAGTAATGCAGACGTTTGTTCACATTTCATTCCTCAACCAAGTATTTCCAGGATATCTTGGTCATTTCTTCAGCAGAACGTTAGTCATAATGTTCTTATATCCAGCGGAGTTACAAATGGTATTCTCCTTTGCAGAGTTGTTACTCTCTCATATTGATCACGTTGTCCCATGTCAACGGACCTTTTGTGGATGGATCGCTTGATACCATTCTCTTATCAGATCATTCGATCTTATTTGGTTTGCAAATCACTCGATGTTGCAACACGGTTAAAAGTCCACCGTCGCTGTGGCAAGCCAGTAGTCTCCTGGCGTCGTATAAAAAGACATGAGTCGTAAATTGCTTGATATTACGTTCTCGTTTCCTGGTAGTGGATCGCTCGATACCATTTCCATAGCAGATCGTTTGATCTTGTCCGAGTTGTAAATCGCTTGATATTACTCCTCATTGTTTGAGCCATGCTCACATTCCTGGTTATGGATCGCTCGATACCATTTCCTTAGCAGATCGTTTTATCTTGTCCGAGTTGTAAATCGCTTGATATTACTCCTTGTTGTTTGAGCCGTGCTCACATTCCTGGTTATGGATCGATCGATGCCATTTCCTTAGCAGGTCGCTTGATCTTATCCAATGCTCGGTCGTGTTGAAGAGGTTTGAAGTCCTGACGGTGGAATTAAACGTCAAAATGCTTATTGCTCCTGGCGTCACAGGATTGTCTGAAAAAGACTCGTCTGTCAACATGTTCTTATTCCAGATATCAGTTTGGAAGAAGCTCGTCTGCTTCTTTCTACCCTGTAGTCCCTAGAGCGTCATCTGGTTGGGTTTATTTCCCGGCGCTGCATTCTTCGTCAGAGTGCAAATTTTTGGTCTTTTGGTATTCAACCACAGTTTATCTTGAATGGTCGATAGCCCGTACTATCGTCCTTTTCAGATTAACTGATGATTGAATAGGGGCAACTGTAACACCCCAAATTTGCCCTCTTCATTTTTATCATCGTATCATATCATATTCATCACACTCATATCATTTCCACAGCATCATATCATGGAAAGATGAAGCATAACATCCCTCATGTCCTAGCATCAAGCATATGGTCATCTGTGGAGGTCCCAGAAGCATTTCAAGCCATGACAAGGGTCCCAATGAGTTTGCACATGTTCTATGGTGAGTCTACACTTCATTTACAAGATCAAGTCCATTGGCAAAAAGCTCAGAAGGTTGCATGATCATCAGAGATCTCAGGACAAGGCAAAGCTCCTATGCAGTGCACCCAAATTAGGGTTTGATATTCAAGCACCAAGATCCCACAACTTTGGCCATTTCTTTTGGGCAAGGTCTTCCATATGATAAGAGGATCCTATGTGTCAAATTTCATGAGAAAATTCCATGTGGAAGTCAGTCAATGCCTCAGTTGCTTGCAGATGAAGTAGAAAGTCAACAGAGCCCATAAAAAGTCAACTGTGCAATTTCAAGGGGTCTAATCCAATTTTTTTGGCCAAGAGGTGTCCTTACAATGTTATAAGAGGTTTGGAATGCCTAAAGTTCAAGAATCATGGAGATTTGAAGGGTTTTGCAAAAATGGTACAAAGTTGATTTTTGAAGTTTTCCAAATTTTGCAAGTTTTGCCCTAATTTTCAAGTGGCCCTAACATGATCAAAAATTCTTCAAATGGAACAAAGTCAAACATGAAAGTTGGAGAGTAAGGGCTCCCATTTTCAAAAAGTACAAGTACTTTTTCACTGGATTCTTGAAACATCCCATGTGCCATTCGAAAATTTTGACTCCCTAGGGCAAAAATTCAACTTTCAAAAAGTTACCAAATGCAAGAAGGCTCCAATCTTATTTTTGTGAATTGGTACAGGCCCAAACTTGTTTCAAACTTAAAATACATTGCCTTAAGACCAATTTGCTCCAAAGAAATGGTCATTTTCATACACTTTGAAAAAATCCCTCCAAAACATGCAAATTTGCAAAAATCATGAAACAAGTGTGACACTTGAATCTAAGGGCTAGGAATGATTGGGTTTGGATCAAGGGTGGAAAATGAAACTCACACATGCTGAGAGGCCCAAGTGAGCATGAGCATGACATTCTTATTCCACCAAGTGCACATGATGCAAAAACACACTTTTCTCATCTTATTTTCGTGCACTTTCTTTCACACTTTCAGCATTGCTTTCTTACATCATAACAAAGAGAATTAGGGCAAAACCAGATCTAAAATATCTCTCATTCTCTCACTCTCAATTTTCTTGAATTCTTGCATTTTGCCTCATATCTCTTGATTCTCTTACATTATCCACAAACTTCTTCCATATTCTTGATCAGTGAATCATATAGATCAAGAATCAACCACTCATTCAAGCTTAAAGCATAAAATTGGAAGCTTACCATTTCAAAGCCTCTTGTGTTGAAACCTCAGATCCACATCATTTCAAGACCTTAGATGCATTTATTTTGCATCTAAGGAGTAAGAGGAGTGATTTGCACGGATTGTTTGGTTTTCTAGCTCAATATTTCAAGGTCTCCATCTCAGGTATGACTTGAAACTTCATGTTCTGGAAATGAAATTGAATGGTTGATTTATGTTCATTAATCTTCCCTGATGATTCTGCACTTTGTAGAATTGATTTTAGTGCATTGTAGTGAAAGATATGTGCATTTAAAGTTTCATGGTCACACTTTATTTTGCTCGATCCGTCCAATCCGTTGAGATTTAGCTTGTTTTGATGCCATATTTGGATTCCTTGATGTGGATTTAGTCAATCTGGACTATTTATTTGCATTATTTGGTGAATTTTTGGTTCTGGTTTGGTCTCCGGTGCCGGAGCCCTAGCTCCGATCACCGAAATTTGTTTTAAAGTTCAGTTAGGGTTTTATTGGAGAAGATGAACCACAGCCGTCCATTTCCCCCATCCAACGCGTATCATGCTGCCACATGTCCCTTAATCCATTCCGTTTCATGCTGTTATTTCTTTTTTCATTTTTAATTCGGCATGTGGTAGTGACTACAACAAGTTTGATGAGCTCACCATTCACAGCGCATGAAAGCGCCGCCTCATTTAATGAGGTGATCAACCACGTCCACAGGATTCATCACGCGGACCATCATTTTTCCAGCTTTTAGCATTTAATTCATTAATTCCACAGCAAGAAGTATGTACTAGCGCGTTAGCTTGGGCTTAACCCGTATGCTGTTCGCACCTCTCATTCACCTTGGCCCAAACAATTCAGTTCAAGTCCTTGCTTCATACACCACCTCTCAATTCACTTTAATTTCTTTTTCTTCAATTTATTTTCATTTAATTCAGTTTCATTTTAATTCGCATAAAATAGTTTTAATCACTTAAAAAATCTCAAAAATATCATGAACCTTCTTTTGAGTCTCTAGTATTTTATCATATTTTTATTTTATTTTTTTTACCTTTTCCATGTGTCAGAATTAATTCTCCATTGTGCATAGCTTCTTTTATTTCCTTTCTTGACCAGTCTGCCTTGTCTAATTTCCATAGTCTTCAATATTTTGAGTTTTGATTCCATTCTTTTTGCTTTGTGTTCCTAACACATTGTACTTTTCATGTGAGTTTTCTCTGGATTTTTAGAAACTTATTTCTTGAGTCTTGGTCTGGTAACTTGGGATGTAAGTTTTCTGCCCTAACTTGTGTTCTTGCCTCCATTTAGCCTAGTTTGCTTCTGAATCTTTTCAAATCCTTTTGGCTAGTTGATATAACATGTTTTAGGATAATTTGGTTTCAATTGTGGAATTTTTAGATAGTTGTTTGTTTTATTGTGGATTTTATCTTGAACCTTGTCCCGTTTTGCTTCCTTTGAACCTTTAAGCCTCTCATAAGCCTAGAAAGGCTCTTGTGCCCTATTTTTCTTCTCATTTGGGGTTCCTTTGGAGTGTGGATACCTTCCTGGTCTTAGGATAGTTCTTGTGTCTTCTGAATTTTTGTGTTTGCTTCTTCTTTAAGTCATTTGCTTCTTTATGTGTTTTCACTTCATCTTATGGTTTCTTTTGCTTCCATTTTGATATTGTGTGGTCTTGTACCACTCTTATCTTCATCTTGTTGGATTCTTAAGCCATTCTTCATCTTGTTTTGGTTCTGATATTGAGCATTGTGTTCATATTTGGTGCATTTTGCTTTGCATATTTCATAAGTGTGCATAAGTTCTCATAAGTGTTTCATGTTGCATCTCTTGTCTCATAAGCTTCTTCTCCTCATTTATTTGAGTTGAATTTGCATTGTGCATATGTTCATACCATGTCACTTCTGATTTTGTGATGTTAGCATGTTATCTTGCTCATTTTGTTTCATTTATATGCATACTAACCTTGCAGGGGCTATGGTAAGTGTGAGATGCGGGAATTGAGTTCCACATCTCCAATTCTCATCTCTTCCTCTTATGTGTATGTGCACTAACCCTTTGTTGTTGGGCTTAGGCATTTCTCATCCCTTCTTCTTTTTCTTCTTCTTCTTCTCTTCTTCATTAGGATATAAACCTCACTAACCTTTAGGACATCCATGCATGTTAACACTTAGGATTATTTTAGTCCCCTTTAGAATTTTTCCTTTGAGATCCTTTTGGTTCTTCTTCTCTTCTCATCTTATAACTCTAAAAACACTTTAATAAGTTTGAAGTGGTGCATTGATCCATAGCCTTATCCCATGAGGTATGCTTGTAGTCTTCCCATCTTGGGATAGTACAAGTTTACCTTGTGATGCACAAGTCTGATCAAGGTATCTTCTTCATAAAAGAAAAACATAAAAAACACTTCTTCATTGTAAATACCAAAACACTTAATAATCAAGCAAGTTAGTGAGCCTAAGCCCTAGTCTTTGGGTTCAAGTTTTGGGGACCTTCTCCTTACTTGAGTGTGCTTGTTCTATTATTCCATCTTGGAATGTAGTGACAAGTGCACATTCCATGGAAAAGTGCTTGAGTTCACTTCCTTGTGACACACTCATAAAAGCTTCATAAAAAACACCAAACAAACAATAAGCGTCTTTCCTTCAGGAATTCTTTTCTCACCTCATTCGCTCTGTGCGCGAACTTGCTCCTACTTGTGACTTTGCAAGATGGTTACACACTCTTCGTCCGAGTCTGCAACACCTGAGCAATGACATAGGCAGTTCAAGCTTTAATTCACAAGCAATTTCCTTTTAGTACCCCTAGTTAGGGGAACTACGGCGTCTCTGATCCTCATTATCCCGATGAGGTACGTAGGCAGCGGGGTAGGGCCCGTTCAAGCACAATCTTTATTTTCCCTACATTCTTTCCTTTTCTTTTCTTATTTCAATTCTTTTCTCAGTTTCTCTTCCAGTTCATTTTTCATTTCTTTGCTGCAGTTTTCATACCCTCACCCTTTGAAACAGTTTCTTTGCAAGCGTGGATCCCGTCGGGTACGGTGGACGATCTAGGTGCTAATACCTTTCCAGGTCGTAACCGGCTCCCGAACTCAGTCTCTTTGGTTCGCAGGACCTGTGTCCTTCCTCTTTCTTTCTTCTGGTTTGTGCAACATTACCATTCCCCCTCTTCGGGATAAAAATGCCTGGCCGGCGACTCTATTCTTCTTTCTGCGCCACTTTCGCGTTTGTACCAGGATAGAAATCCGGGGAGCGATAGCTGGCGACTCTGCTGGGGACAACTCAGAATCTCTGGTTCCCCTGTGATTCTCTCCTAGCGCTTGTGTGTTTCTGTTTCATTGGGTGATGTTTGTTTGTTGTGGCTTGTTGTATTTTATTGTTGTTTGTTTACAGCTTTATTTACAGTTTTCAGTCTTTATTTTATGCATCATGTATATACTGGACTGTCTGGACTGGTTTTCTGTTTGGTGGGATGGGTGTTACTTGTTCTTGAGAGAAATGAGCCAAGTACCCGGCTCGAGTGCACCTTAGGACTTAGCGTGGTTCCACTTTGGCCTCATGAGATCTTGTCATGGGGGTAGTAGTGAGTTCCACACCCAAGTTGTGATTGTCTTGGAAATGTCTTGATTTGGGGATCTTCCTCTCTCATTACATAACCCTGACAGTTATATGCAGCTGGAGACCGATCATTGAGAACCTTGTGGAAACATCCCTCTTTAGTATTGACAGTGGCAACCCACATTTTGTGGCAAACCCATTCGCATCCGAGGGCCCACCTGGGGATCACATAGGATGACCTTGTGTCCTGGACTCAGCTGAGGCCTCCCTGCGTAGTATATAATTCCAAACCGATTCCCTGATTTGGTCATGAACCATTTCTCGGAGATGGTGACAGTATTATTGCTATTCGGCTTTGAGAGTTCGTGATGTCTGACCCGGAGCCTTTTACCAGTGAGATTGGGGGATGTTTACAGGTGTGCAGGAACCCATGACCTCAACATACACTCATCTGTTCAGTGGTCCTTGTTATGATCTGTGGTCCTGTGATTATGATCGTTGGTTCTATGGTCCTATGGTTCTGGAGTTCTGGTTTTCTGGAGTTCTGGTTTTCTGGAGTTCTTGTTCTGGTATTTTTGATACTGTGGTCCTGATATTTTCTTCAGAGAGTTGTGATTATCAGAGAGTGTGATTCAGTGGACTTTTGGTTTTCCAGTTATTCAGAGGGGCCCTTGTCAGTGATCCAGTTCAGATGGTCCCAGTTGATCATATGCTTGCATTGCATTGCATTTGCATCATTCTTTGCATTAACTGTTTATGTTTCCCATTTTTCAGGTCATTGCTCATATCAGCTCCCAATTCTGGTAATCTTATCTCCATGGTAGAAATCAGAAGAGTTCCAAGAAAAAAGAATGTTCATTATACCTTTCTTCAGCCGAAAGTTAGAAGTGTTCAGAGGTTAGCAGGTCTGATGAACGACCAAGTCTTGGGCAATTTCAAGAAAAGATATGGCCAGATACTGAAGTTTGTGGACAAGCCCACTGCAGACCAGAAAGACAGTTTACATACCCTGTTGCAATTTTATGCTCCTCTGATGCGTTGCTTTGTTTTTCCAGGTTACATCTTAGCTCCTATATTGGAAGAGATCTCCAGCATGCTGAATGTTCCGGTCAGAGAGACATTGCCATTCTATGGGTCAGAGGTTGTGCTTAAAGATGAAGACATAGCCAAGGTTTGTAGGTTGCCAGCTGCTACAGTCAGGAAGGCTCTGCAAGAGAGTGAAGGCAAAGGGTTACCTTGGAGTGTGATCATCCCAGAGGCTGAGAGATATGCTACAGAGGCTAAGTGGAATGACTTTGGTGCTTTGCTTGCATTGATGGTATATGGATCCAGCCTGTTCCCTGGAGAGAAAGAGTTTGTCAGCTTAGAGGTGATCTCAATCTTTGCAAAAGGCAATCCAGTGTCTACTCTTTTGGGTGACTTCTACTACAGTGTCCATTACAGAAATGAGAAGGGTAGGGGTGGTCCAGTGGTCTGCTGTGCTCTTTTATTTGCTGAGTGGTTTGCTAGACAGTTGCCTAAGTCAGGTGCCTTCAAGGAGATGAGGGATGAGTGGAGGTGGTCCAGAAGACTAATGGGGTTGACTGCAGAAGACATTGCTTGGGGGTATGACAGGGATCTGCTAGGTAAAGAGTTGCTGGTCAGTTGCGGAAGGTTTGCTGGAGTACCTTTGCTGGGAAGGTAAGGTGTCATCAGTTACTATCCAACATTAGCCAGAAAGAAGTTTGGCTACCCTTTGAAAGATCCTCCTCAGATGGAAGAGTTGGCTGAATCTTTGTTCTTTCCCGCTGAAGGGAACAAAGAGTTAGTTCAACAAGCAGTCCAAGCCTGGGCTCACAGGATAAGAAAGGGTAAGAAAGACTTCGGCCGAGTTGATCCCAAGACATATCCATCATATGCTGCATGGCTGCAAAGACATGTAGAAGCAGTTCTCATGCATTTTTCAGTTGAGGCTCCACTTTATCCCAGAGAGGTGCCTAATCAGAGCAGTACTGTCTCCCTGGAAGAGTACAAGAAGCTAGAAGCTCAGCTGCATTAGGTCAGAGTGGAGAATACTGAGATGGTAAGCCTATACCACCAAGCTAACAGGGCCAAGAATGAAGCTGAAGACAAGCTGCAGAAGCTCCAAGCCTCCTTGGAAGCCAAAGAGAAGGACTTTGCTGGTAGAGAAGCCCATTTCCACAGGTTGGGTATGATGGAAGCCCAAAGAGAAGCTGAGCGCAAGAAGGCTCTAAAGACTCTCAAAGATGCTCGTCAATCCATTGCTTGGCTGCAAGGCCAAAGAGAGGAAGATCATAAGAAATTTAGAGAGAAGGAAGAGTTCTTTGAAGTTCAGATGGCCTTCAAGAAGGAGGAGGTGGAGCAAGTCCACACCATCCGGAGAGAAAAGTCCCAACAGCTAGCATAAAGCCAGTTAGCTCTGGAGGAAGTAAGGAGAGAAAATGAAGAGCTCAAGCTGAGAGCGGGTGTCAAGAAAAGCAGAGCAGAGGTGGCAGAGCCTGACTCTTTAGCTTAGTTGTTTATTTTTGCAGACTACCTACAGGCTTGTTGTAGGAGTCTTGCTTTTATTTCCTTTGTCTTTATTTATGAACTGGCTTGTAACCCTTCAGGGATATTTTTGGTTGTATTCTGACTTTTAGCCGGAAATGGTTTGTTCATATACAGTATTAATGTGCAAGTTAACATTTTGAATGTGCAATACTCGTTTGTCTGATACTGTTAATGTCTGAACACTTGTCAAAGAGAAAGCTTAAAAGTAAAAAATTCAAAGTGACTGTCTGAGAATAGATGCCAGAAATGGGGCATTGCAAATGCTTAAACTTGGAAACATAAACAACTGCATTGCATACATATCACTTGTTTCCTTGTTTTGCAGGTATCTCCACAGGCTCCTAATGAATTTTCTGTTTCAGGCACTTTTGTTGCAACACGATTTCAAGGACAGGTTTTTTTTATTTTAATCATATTATCTTGACAAAATGGCCAACTCGAGTCAGGATTCCCAGAACATGAACTTTGAACAACTCCGGGCGGAGGTAGTTGAGATGAAGGCCCAGATGGGGCAATTCAGGGCAGAGATACAAGCTTTGTCACATGGCCAAATGTTCTTGAAGGGAGAGTTTGACATGATGAAAACTCAAATGAGGCTATTGACAGAGATCATGAATGCCTTGCTGGAGAAACAAAATGGTCAGGCGTCCGTTTCTCCACCAGAAGGTCTTATTTCTCCCATCTCCTTGGGATTCCCACTTAACCAAGGGCTGTCAGGAGGACTCTCTCCACAGTTCGAGCTTCCTCACCAGCAGTCACCACTGGGTTGTCAAGAAGAGCCCAGATCAAAGATTAATCTTTCCTTGCCTGATTCAAATGAGATGAATGGTCCTGTGCCAGTTACGGCCAAAGAAGTGGGCACTTTCTTTCCGTATCAAGGAATTTCCTCAGCTCCTACACCCTGGTTTCCCAAAGAAGGATTTCAGAAGATTGTCGCTCCCGATAAGTGGGACAGGCCCAAATAAAGGTACAGACGCGAACGGTCGGCGAGAGGGACAGTGAGAACACACAGCCGTGAACTCACTGGAGATGAATAGAGTCGCCAGCTAGGCATTTTTATCCCAGAGGAAAGGTAATGCTGCATAGACCTAGAAAGAGATGGATAAGACGGTCGCGAACCAGAGAGACTGAGAAAGGGGGTTGGTTACAACCTGGGAAGGTATTAGCACCCAGATTGTCCGTCGTACTCGACGGGATCCACGCTTAAAAGATTTGTGTTTTAAAGGGGTAGTGTCAGTGCAATTTGTGTGTAAAGAGCTGGAAAAGAATGTACAGGTGTCAGTGTATAGTGTGAAGTGTGTAAATGTACAGTGTCAGTGTAAGAACAGGAATGAAAAGCTCATGATAATGAGGCTAAGAGAAAAAATGCTGGAAGGAGGGGGAATACACAGAGACTTTTGTTCGATAACTGTTAAGTTATGCCTACGTATCCTCTCGTGCAATGAGGAAGTCAGAACACCGTAGTTCGACCCAAAGAGACTGAAAGATGAATTGACTTGTGAACTGCTTGCTTATCTATGCTCAAGTGTATGACCTGTCTGGCTCAGGTGCTTACTGTCTTGCATTAGACGGAAGAAGCAAGTTCTCGTTTGTGAGTGAATGAGGTGAGAAAAGAATCCCGGAGGGGACGATTATTGTTTGTTTTTGAGTTTTTAGTCTTTTATTGCTTTTGAAAGTTTGTCATAAGTTAATGAGCTTAAGCCTAAACCAATGGATTTAGTAAACTCATCACATCTTCCCTCTGATTAGGGGTAATGAGAATACCTTAAGTGTGAAGTCAGATTCTCACACTTAATCACCTTTTGATGTAGAGTTAAGATCATTAACCTACTTGTGATTATTTAGATGTTTTTGGTGTTTTTGTTTAGTGTTAAGTAATGAGGTTAAGCCATAATCAAATATTAAACAGACTCATTACACCATCCTAATAGAAGGATAATAGATGAGAATGTTTAAGCTGAGGAAAGCTCCTCAGCTTAATCCATGATTAGGGATTAAACTCATGACAAAACAAAGCCTTTATTAAGTGGATTTTAGTTAATGATATGATGAAGAAGTGGGTTTTATGGTTTGTAAGACAACTTGAGGGGGACTTGTCCATTAACACTAGGGTTAGTCCTTCTTAACCAATTAAGGAAGAATTAGAACCCTAATGCAAGGCCCAAGTTACAAGTGTGATGTCTTGATGATTATTAAGTGAATTGATTAAGAGATTTAAACACATTAAGGGTTTAACACTTAGGATTAAAGTTATACACTCCATCCTAATAGAAGGATGCAGGCATAAGCTTAATCACAAAGCCTTAAAGCCTTTAGGGTTTAGTCCCTGATTATGAGATGAGAAGAGAAGACTCAAAGAGACACAAAGGTAAAACTAAGTGGAGAGACTAATCAAAACCCTAATCATTGTCATGCTTGGTTGTCCCTAAGGTTTGTGAGGTTCACTATCCTAATGAAGGAGAAGAAAAGAAGAAGAGAAAGATGAAAGGAGAAGCTCCATGGTGGCCTAGGCACACCTCAAATTAATAAAAGAAGATGAGAAAGAAGAATTGATATGAATAAGAAGAAATGGATGAATAAGATAAGGAGAAAAGAATGCGGATGGAATAAATGAACAGTGCACAAATAGAGCCTACACCAGTAGGACTTCCAGATGCAGCAACATGCAATAAGTAAAAAACAGGCCTCAGTGTTATCTAACGGAGAAAGTCCGTTGTCTCTTTCATATGCGCAAAAGAAATCTAGAATAAGAAATTTCGAGTCATGAACGAACCGTCAATCACAAAGTTATCACCAAGCTACATCCCCTTCATCGAAATTATTTAAGAAACCTACACAAAACAAAAAAAACTAAAACCACGACCAAACCAAATTGATATAACTAAAATCTAGTCTAAATTAATAATTGAAACGAAATTAATTAAGATTAAAATCTAAACTATATTCTAAACAAAACCTCTAAACTTCTAACAAATATTAACTAAAATTAACTATTATCTTAATACAGTTATAAAAAAAAAATCTAATTAGAAATAAATAATAATAATAAAAAAAAACTATATTTAGTATTAATAAAGAAACTAACTATAATTAACAAAAGAGAGTTTAGAAAAGACAAAAATAAATGAAAAAAAACAGAGGGGGACGATTTATTTGCTGGGTGATGGAAGCAAGAGGGCGTCGGGCCCTGCTCAAGCCCACGAAAGAAAACTCTAAACCAAACTTCCAGGAGGTAGCGCTGGCTGCAAGGGTGCAGTTAGTAATATCCAAATGGGTGCATCATGCTGATCCAAAGACAAACAAACAAGACAAAATATTATCTATTAAAAAAAGAAAATTTAAAAATAAATAAGTAAATAGATAATAAAAAGAAAATAAAAAGGACATTAGGTTGAAACGTGAGAAATCCCCTTCCCTTTCCCAAAAATCACGAAAACTGAACAACAGGAACAAAGAAAAAAAACTCCGTCGCCCCTGCCACCGTGATCCGTTAACGGCGTGCCCTTCTGATCCGTCGCGCCGGTACCACCCTTCACCGCGGACGCACACATCAAGACAACAATGCTTCACCGTCGACTCCTCTCAACTGTTCAAAATCGCGCCGGAAAGCAAAGAGGATCTCACCGTCATTCTTCTCAGCTTCGCTTTCCCCGCGTCGACACCATCACCAGGCTTCGCGGCGGCGCCTTCTTGCGAGCAAAGCACCGACGACGGCGACCTCTTCTTCCTCAAAGCTTCGCGTCACCACTGTAGGTTCGCAAATCTCAGTGTTTGCTCTATTCCGATTTTTGATTTCAGAACCGAAATCTCTTTTTCTCTTTGCTTTTTCTGTTTCAGATCTGTAATAGTGATGAGTTTGAGGTTGTTTGTTGTTGTAGGAGGATTTGTGATGTTGAGTGGTTGAGTGATGTTGTTGCGGGAGATTTGTTAATGGTGAGATGAAGGTGGTGTTGATGAAGCTTGTTGAAGGAAGGTTTTGAAAATGAGTGAAGGTCACAAGTGGTGAAGATGGAAAATGGTTTGAGGTGTGGTTGTTGTTGATTGAAAGCAAACGATAACAGAAGGTATGTATTTGTGAAATGGTTTATGGTGTATTATTGAAGATGGCGATGAAAGTGAAGATCGTGGTTTGGAGTTTAGATCGAATAAGAGTGTGATTTATTTACAGGTCGGAGGTATTGGGAGGTATGTGCAAGTTTGTTTAGGTTTTTTTGTTTTGTGGAAAAGAAAAGCAAAGGCGAGGAAGCCAGCAAAAAAAGGAAATAGTCCGCTGCAACTTCGTTGGTTGTTGTTGTGAATGAATGGGCCAGCGGGATGATATGTTTGTGAGCAGGTCGAAAAAGAGTGAGGATTCCATTTTTTGCTGAGTCTTGAAACTTTTCCTCTTTTTCTCGTGTCGTACGAACGCGCCTCATGGCTGGCCAAATATTGTATGATGTATGTGTGAAATTTGTTGTGAATGGTATTGTCTTTCTTGAATGAGTGAATTGGTTGTTGGTGTGAGTATTGAAAAAAATGCAGGAGTGTTTTTTGTATTTGTTGAAGAGAGGGTCTTTGTGAGTGAGTTAAGAAAAGTTGTGAAAAAAATCTGAGAAAAGAGAATGAATGAGAAAGAGGCGCAGCCTTCTCCCTCTTGGGATCAATGTTCTTATCTTTTTATATCTAGGTCAACCTATCCCCCTTTTTTCTTGACTTTATGGGCCACCAAAAAAAATGACATGGGCTTTAATAATGGATGCAATTAACATAAAGTGTTTAATGAATAAAATTGAACAATGGCTCTAAGAAAAATATGGTCATATGAACAAAGAATAAATTTGAATAATGAACTGATTAATGACATGGAATGTGTTTTTTTTTACATGGATGATGTGAACAAACGGATAAAGTTTAGAAAATGATTATGGTTTTAAGTAAGAAAAAAACCGGGTGAATGGATAGGAAATGATAGAAATGAATAGATATGAAAAATTGGCACATGAATATGATTATTAAGTGTAGTGGATAACGGAAAATGGTTATGACAAAAATGGATGAGTGAATTTGGATTATTGAAAAGGAATTTTGGGTGGCTTATTTTAGTTTAATAGTTTATGGACATTAGAAATAAAAGATGAAGATTGGCTTAGAAAATGACGAGAAAAAGTGAATATGAAGAATTTATGGATAAGGAAATGATTATGGAAAATTGGTATAGATTGATAGAAATAAAAGACGGGGATATGAACATGAATCAACATCAAAAGCCACTGACACACTCTCGAAACTTTTTCTAATGAAATTTCTGAGTAACTGAACAACTTGTAACCACAACACAACTTTTTGAACTAATCCTCCTCGGACAAGATAATTCCCGGATCACGTTTAATGTATCTGAATTCAACACTAGGAAAATAAGTCTGTAGACGAGCCATTAATGAACTGTCCAACAAACAATATGACCCAAAGCTCCTTATGAATCACAACTTGGTAAATCTGATGAATCTTACACATCACAACTTGACTTTAGGCACACACTGACTGAGGAATAGCCTACTGACACAAACCACTTGCACTTGAAGAAACCTCTAAAATGCTGAGAAAAAATGAGTAGCCCTACGACCTGATGAAGAAGACAATCCACGGTGACGAGCCAAATGGACCGGTAAACAACCATTGCAGACGTGAAATCCATGAATACCATTACCCAGGGAAATAAACCCTAATTCAGTGACAAAAGCAATATGAGGATGATGCCACTGATGGCTGCATAGCCAAAAACCTTGAATTCTCCTGATAACCAAACATAGGGTGCGGAACCCTAATTCTTCGGAAAATCCTGATCCCATGTCTTAGGAACTTATGCAAATGGCATGCATTCTAAATGTTAATGACCAAATGAAAATGCAAATGAGATGCAAATGAAAGACAGGCGAAGAAAGAAAATCAGAGGGCAAATTTAGGGTGTCTACAGCTGCCCCTATTCAGACATGAGTTAGCTGTGCAGAATGTAAGCAACGGCTTATCAGGCAAACAAGATAACTTGTGGTTGAATACCAAAAGACCCCGAAATTTGCACTCACAGAATGAAGAAGAAAAGGGATATAGATTGTAAGAGAAAAATAAAGTAAATTGTAAAGTAGGGGCGACGGAGGACGACCGTCGAGCAGAGGACGACTGCTGGGTAAAGAGCAATGACGGGGACGACCGACATGCTGGCAAGGTGCGGAAAATAAAGCAATGACGGGGACGGCCGACATGCTGGGGATAAAAGGTATTATGATGGGGACGGCCATCAAGTAAAGCTGTAAGATTTTCTGGGGATTAATGAAAAATGATGGGGACGGCCATCAAGTTCATGAAGTAAAGTAAACAACGATGGGGACGGCCATCGGGCTAAAAAAGAAAAAGGGACCACGACGGGGACGGGCATCGGGTTAAAGAATAAATGAAATAATGATGAGGGACGGTCATCAAAGGTGAAGGACGATCACCTAGCAGGGGACGGCTGCTCTGAAAGGGTTAAGATGAGGGACGATCATCTAATGGTGAAGGACGATCACCTAGCAGGGGACGGCTGCTAAAAATCAACGATGGGGACGGCCATCGGATGAGCATGATGGAGGACGACCATCAGGAGGTGGAGGACGACCACCTAGCAGGGGACGGCTGCTCTCAAGGGTTTATCATGACATAGGACGAATGTCAGATAGAAAAGTAATTTTCTTTGCTGGCGATCTACTGGGGAATAGTAAACACGGACGAGTGTTTATATCCAAGAAACAAAAGGTATAAGTGTTTAGATGTTGTGTATAGATTAAAGATGCAGACGAGCATCCTTAAGACTGCAATACGGACGAGTATCGAGTAGAAACAAATACTGACACGTGTTCAGAGATGATGATACGGACGAGTATCAACTGGTTAACAAGGAACACGGACGAGTGTTGATTCTGAGGGGACTCTTCTGGGGAATAGTAGACACAGGCGAGTGTCTAGATTCAAGAAGACAAAAGTGTTTGACACAGTGTATGGATTAAAGATGCGGACGAGCATCCTTAAGACTATGATACAGACGAGTATCAGGTAGAAACAAACGCTTGACGCATATTCTGAGATGATGGTACGGACGAGTACCAACGAGTTAACTAAGAACACGGACGAGTGTCGAATCTGTGGGGATATAAATGGTATATACAAGATACAGACGAATACCTGTATAAGTATGAGTAATAAGTATGAGTGATGTATAGATGAGTGTTTAACCTGCTGGGGAGAGTGACACGGACGAGTGTCAAAAGGAGAAGAGTATAGTATAAACAAGTATTTGGTATACAAAGTGTTTATGTTACTGTGCTAGGGAAAGTGACATGGACGGATGTCAAGGAAATGTATATATATGAGTATCTGTGAGTGCAAATGGGATGCTTTGGCTTTCTGCTGGGGATATGACACGGACGGGTGCCACAAGGAGTGTATACTGATGTTTGGGAGTGCAAGGCAATTGCTTTAGCTTTAACTCTCCGCTGGGGAATCTAGGGAGCATTCTGTATACTGTTGACGGGTTGAAAGCTTTTAACTCTGATGGGAACGAAGTGTTGGCAACCTGATGCCTGTTGGAGAGGTTTTCACTGGAGGAAAGACGACTCTGCGTGAGGTATACTTCGTTTAACTGCTTTGAACATCTGCTGAGAATCTGATCATCCTGCTCTGACTCCACTGGGGAGAATTTCTTCTTGCTCTGCTGGGGAAATCCCTTGGAAATGAGAATCCCGATGACTCTATGGGGAAAGATCATCTTTAGACTTGGCTAGGGAAGATGCTTGATCACACAATCCTGCTGAGGAGGGAATTCTGTTAATTCTAACTTTGTGGGGAAACAAGGCCTTCAGCTTCCTGCTGGGAAAACTTCACTGTGGAAAGATAAGTCTGCTTGGGGACGAGAACTATTCAATTAGCCTTGAAGTTCTGTTGGGGTTATCGTCTGTTCCAACTCAGCTGGGAATGTCAACCTTCATGGTTAAGAAAAAGATTTGGCAATGCTCTGCTGAGGAGAGACTTTGCTGGAGAATCAAAATATGCCCCAAGTATAGCATAACAGCCGTGTTGGGAAGATATGCCAATGAAAATTGGCTTTGACTGAATGCGAATAACCAACTCCTCATGAGGGAGTCTTGTCGGCTGAAAGAAGATCTTTATGCTCGGGGAAGAAATAAACTTCCAATGCCCCGCTGGTAAAATAAATACCAGACATTCCCTGAGAATTAACACAGTGCTTCAAACTTCTGAGCTCAACAAAAGCATTACTGATCATCCTGAGTGAACTATCATTCCCTTAACTCCTCAATTATACCATACTGCATCATTCATAAGAAGATTGTCTTCAGAGGATTTTACAGAAGACTTGGCATCCAGAATTGCCCCAGTGTCTTCAAACTCTCTCAGAAATTCGCAGAAATTCAACAAGTCTTGAGATAACTGCCCCAGATTACGTCTTGAAACGATTCTTGCCCCACATCAGAGCTTAGAACAGAAACCATGCGGTATGAAGATGCAATGCAAATGATGTACAATGCAGACGTATGCTCATAACCAAAGATGTGAAACAAGGATGGTTGGGCGCTAGGGCCAGGTTGATAGATATATATATTTTTTTTGGTTGCCAAGCAATTGGACTTTTGAAGGTGAATTACCAGACGAGAACTGGTTTATTAAAGGTAGGCCAACAGACGAGAACTGATGGGCAAAGAATAAGTCGTCAGACGAGAACTGACTCCTTGGGGTTCATTATCAAACGAGAATTGACTCTGAAAAAGAATGAATACCAGACGGGAACTGGCCTCCAAACGGTTAAATGAAAAGGTGACCAGACGAGAACTGGTTAAAAGATTCGCCTACCAGACGAGAACTGGTATTTGAAGTTGGTTTGCCAGACGAGAACTGGACTTTGGAATGGTTTTCCAGAAGACAATTGGACTCTGAATTGGTTTGCCAGACGAGAACTGGACTTTGAAATGTTGATAAGTTAGGGTTACGGGGCCCTGGGAACTGAGATCTGAAGTTTGAGAGGGGATGCTCAATGCAATTATGATGCATATGCTCTATGCTCGAGCGACATGAGTAACGTATGCAAATGACTTATGCAATGATTATGAAAAGCTAGGAAAACTCCCAAGGATGGGAAGAAAAGTCTTATGTGACAAGGCTTCTGGTTTAGAAGGGTGACAAAGGCGAGGGTGGGTAACATGATTTCCCGACACTCGTCTTGAACTCTGAGATCACTGATACAAAATGCTCTGTGTAGTTAAAAATTGCCCCTGTTGGGCGAGTCTCTGAACAGACTGTTGCTGATTATCCAATTTCTGGAATAACAAACTTGGATGTTCTCTCGAGGAGAGTTGCACTTAGTGATCTCTGGAAGTGTCCTTCCCCGGTATGAGCGTGTAAGCGACTTGATTCATTCTGACTGAGCATTGGAAGAATTGACCCTTAGTCAACGGAAACTCCGGGTGTCCTGCCCCTGCTTGGCAGATTCAACTTTGATCAACTAATTCTTGAATGACGTCCCTCCGTCAACTGATGCTTAGGAACTTGCTTTACCCTGACGGATACCTTGGTCGACAAAGCCACTGGATAACATGCCCCTGATTCATAGGCTAACAAAAATGCTCTTGATTCTGGTCATCATTGTTGAATGATCAAGTTCCCTCGCGATTGCTCTTTGTAGGAACTTTCCTGATGACACAGGCTGACTTGCAATTAAAACTGTTCATTTACAAATGGTAATTTTAATGCAGTACACATGCAAGTTTTTTTTGAAAATTTATTTACCTTGATGCTGTGACCGTGTGTGACGAATGGACGATTAGTCCAAACGTAGTGCTGAGTTAGCAAATCGTTAGGAGTCAGTTTACGCAACCTTGTCGTAGTATGCTTTCAGAATTGAACCTGATTCAATTAGGACTTTCAAGGGTTATGACGTAGTCTGGTTCACGGTTTTAGAAAGAAAGATTTATGGCTCAAAGTTTATCTGTGCCCACCCATTCTCCTTGATGTTCTCCAGTCCTATGTTCAGCTAATTCGACTTAAGCTCTCGCTTCTCACAAGGGTTTTGTAATGATTGAGGAACCAATGACGTTGATGGTTTAAGCACCAATGAGGTTTCTTGGAGTAACAGTCACCCATTCTGACTTTGTGTCTGGTCACACGACTTTGTTCTCATGGAAGATTCTCTTTCATTTTTTTACTCCCTAACTTTTGCCTGGACTGGTTCTTCTTTTTTTTTTTTTGAATTTTTCGATTTTGAAGTCCAGCGGGATGCCCTAACTTTTGCCTAAGTCATATGTTTTCACACATTTTTTCGACTTAGCGGGCTTTATTTCTTTTTTTTTCTTTGATTTTTGTTGAACAAATCGTGTGACACTGGCTTGTCATGACTTGCTGAAAGGGTTGACTGCCTCATTCCTTTGTGGGTGAGGGATAACCACTGCGGTTTCACGTCCCTTGACCTCTTGAGGTGTAATGAATAAAGGTAATGGATCCTCGGATGCACACTCCTTTGGAAATTTGAACGCTCGGTCAAATTAACTGATAACTACCCTGCCCCGGGTTGAATGTGAGGGTTTTTTTTTGTTTTGTTTAGAAAAGAAACTCCTACTTCAAGGCTCAAAGGGGTTGACGAGGGTCTATCTCCCTTATGTCTCCCGTGTTTGGGAATTGAAGCAATGCCTGTACGTCGTCAGCAGGTTCTACCCTGAAAGCATACCTTGCACAATTATGGGTATTCAGTTGTCATCATCCTCCCTCAAACCTGCTAAACAACAGTGAAATAAATGGGAGGTATATGGATGCAATTTTTTTTGTTTTGTTGTTTTTTTTTTTTTCTTCAATGCAAGTAAAGAAAAATGAGCGAATGCGACATAATTTATTCAAAAGTGCAAGATCACTACATTAATATTACCATTTAAAATAACAATGCTTAAAAGACAAGTAGCTGCTAACAGGAAAGAAACTACAATGCAAATGATAAAAGGATACAATGATCACCAACTCTGATGACATACTGTTATCTGAACCACTGAAATCAAGATACGCTTCTTCTGAAGTCTTTGAACTCAATCAGGTGAAAGGTTGACGTGCACAACCAAGCTTCCTTCTGGAAAGGAGATGTAGCCCTTGTCGATCAATTGTTGTACTTTGGCTTGAAAAGCTTTGCAATCTTCAGTTGAATGCCCCATTGATCCACCATGATACCCGCACTGCTCATGAGGATTATACCCTGGAGGGTACGGCTCTGGTAACGGCTTGAGAGGCTTAGGAACCACCAAAGAGCTTTGAATTAGATGTGGCAAAAGGTCATTGTATGCCATGGGGACTGGATGAAGAGGAGCAATCCTTCTTTCCAGATTGTTGTGAGGCCTAGGCTGACTCTGAAGTTGATTCTGAGGTCTTTGACCATGAGATTGCAGATTTGGACGAGGAGGAACCCAGGGTTTCTGACACGGTGCTCTGAGCATTGCCGAATGTCTGTACGAGTAATCAGATTCAGGAAAAGATGATCTCTTAGAAGATGTTGGTCTAGAATATTTGATATTTGCCATGACTGCACTGACGTCATTCCATTCTTCCTCTTGGGAACTAACAACAGACTCACCTTCACTAGATGGGATATTCGAAAAGTCCTGGATCTTTCCACTTCTGAGCAGGCTCTCAATGCGTACTCTAACTATCATCAAATCAGAGAAGCTTGTCATCCCAATGCTACTCATTCTTTCCAAGTATGGACCCTGCAAGGTGCCCACGAACAGGTCAATTAATTCTCTGTCTGAAAGTGGTGGTTGCACTTGGGCTGCCAATTCTCTCCACCGCTGTGCATATTCTCTGAAAGATTCACCACTCCTCTGGGATAGGCTCTGCAAGTGCGTGCGATTGGGCGCCACGTCCATATTGTATTGGTATTGCTTTACGAAAGCTCTGGATAAATCATTCCAAGATCGAATATGACTGCTTTCCAAATCCATGTACCAACTTAAAGATGCCCTACTTAAACTGTCCTGAAAACAGTGAATCATCAACTTATCATTGCAGGTATAAGAAGTCATTTTTCTACAGAACATCACCAAATGACGCTTCGGGCAACTGACACAAGTGTACTTCTCGAACTTCGGAGTTTTGAAATCTGGAGGAATGACAAGACCAGGCACCAAACACAGGTTTAGAGCATCAAAACCAAAGGCATCAGGATCCGCTAAGGCTTTGAGTCGCTCGTCCAACACACGAAATCTTTCAGTAGGACCAATGACTTGTGGATCCTTGGTTTTCACAAGAGGGATTGCCCCTTGGAAGTTCGGCATGGGGAAGGCAAAACTCCGATAATCCGTAGTATCAGAAGAAGATGAAGGTCCACCTCGGACAGCAGATGGTTCAGGTACATTCTGATTCACGATCGGGGTCTATGCAGGCTGAGCTTGAGCAAGATTGTTCAATTGTGGAAGATCCTCATCAGGAGAAAGACCATACAGAGGATTGGTCATTGAAGTGAACCCAGGTGGAAACTCAACATTCCGACGGTTGTTCTCTGACATAGCTACTGACGGCTTCCAATCTGACCCTTTACCTCTTGACACTGTTCAGTCTAGCTTTACACACTCTGTCGTCTTCCAACAGTTAACACTTGTTCAAACTGAGTACCGGGAAATCAACTGGCTGGCCATGGACAAAAGAGGAAGGATGAGCTCTTTGGACGAAGGAAATGCAATGCTGATGCAAATGCGAAATGCAATATGATGATGCAAAAGATGCAAAGACATGGGATCACAGCTGGAAACTGCCTGGAATCTGGAATACTGCCACGAATCAAGTGTCTGTAACCACAAGATCTCTGTATAGTAACCCGAAATAATAACTGAAAACCAGAGGTCAATATCTTCAGGATCATCGTGACTGGATCAAACAATTGTACTGCAATGAGGGTATGTTGAGGTCAAGGGTTCCTGCAAACCTGTAAACAGCCCAACCCCCTCACAGGTAGTGTTCTAAAACAAAGATCCTCAGACTTGGATCAGTTATGAGAAGTGTAAACACTTCCAACCCGGAGGTACAGTGTTTACAATAACCATAAAAGATCCTCCTCTAATTCACCTCAGTTTCTGAAGGTCAATACTAAAGGTCATCCAGACTTGGCAGGCTTCCCAGATAGCCCTAGCACTGTAGGAAATCTGCAATACAGAGTTCTCAAGAAGAAACCCATATCTGAACCGTGTTTCATATTCCCGCACCAGACCGAAATGGAATGGGAAAGAACATGAACCACTCTAGCCTAGGTGTCACTCAGGTCCCAGGTATAGGACCTTAACTCTCAATAGAACCCCTACCCACCAAAGCAACAAAACAGATCCAGCCAGCACAGTATGACAATATGATATATGCAAAGCTGTAAAGAAAGCAGTAAAACAACTATACATAAAGCAAAAATAAAACATACACAAACACAGATAGCACATAACACCCCAGTAAACACAAATCAATCAAGCGCTAGGAGGAACCCACAAAAAGAACCAGAAGCCCTGGTTACAGTATAAGGGTCCCCAGCAGAGTCGCCAAGCTGTCGCTCCCGATAAGTGGGACAGGCCCAAATAAAGGTACAGACGCGAACGGTCGGCGAGAGGGACAGTGAGAACACACATCCGTGAACTCACTGGAGATGAATAAAGTCGCCAGCTAGGCATTTTTATCCCAGAGGAAAGGTAATGCTGCATAGACCTAGAAAGAGATGGATAAGACGGTCGCGAACCAGAGAGACTGAGAAAGGGGGTTGGTTACAACCTGGGAAGGTATTAGCACCCAGATTGTCCGTCGTACTCGACGGGATCCACGCTTAAAAGATTTGTGTTTTAAAGGGGTAGTGTCAGTGCAATTTGTGTGTAAAGAGCTGGAAAAGAATGTACAGGTGTCAGTGTATAGTGTGAAGTGTGTAAATGTACAGTGTCAGTGTAAGAATAGGAATGAAAAGCTCATGATAATGAGGCTAAGAGAAAAAATGCTGGAAGGAGGGGGAATACACAGAGACTTTTGTTCGATAACTGTTAAGTTATGCCTACGTATCCTCTCGTGCAATGAGGAAGTCAGAACACCGTAGTTCGACCCAAAGAGACTGAAAGATGAATTGACTTGTGAACTGCTTGCTTATCTATGCTCAAGTGTATGACCTGTCTGGCTCAGGTGCTTACTGTCTTGCATTAGACGGAAGAAGCAAGTTCTCGTTTGTGAGTGAATGAGGTGAGAAAAGAATCCCGGAGGGGACGATTATTGTTTGTTTTTGAGTTTTTAGTCTTTTATTGCTTTTGAAAGTTTGTCATAAGTTAATGAGCTTAAGCCTAAACCAATGGATTTAGTAAACTCATCACATCTTCCCTCTGATTAGGGGTAATGAGAATACCTTAAGTGTGAAGTCAGATTCTCACACTTAATCACCTTTTGATGTAGAGTTAAGATCATTAACCTACTTGTGATTATTTAGATGTTTTTGGTGTTTTTGTTTAGTGTTAAGTAATGAGGTTAAGCCATAATCAAGGATTAAACAGACTCATTACACCATCCTAATAGAAGGATAATAGATGAGAATGTTTAAGCTGAGGAAAGCTCCTCAGCTTAATCCATGATTAGGGATTAAACTCATGACAAAACAAAGCCTTTATTAAGTGGATTTTAGTTAATGATATGATGAAGAAGTGGGTTTTATGGTTTGTAAGACAACTTGAGGGGGACTTGTCCATTAACACTAGGGTTAGTCCTTCTTAACCAATTAAGGAAGAATTAGAACCCTAATGCAAGGCCCAAGTTACAAGTGTGATGTCTTGATGATTATTAAGTGAATTGATTAAGAGATTTAAACACATTAAGGGTTTAACACTTAGGATTAAAGTTATACACTCCATCCTAATAGAAGGATGCAGGCATAAGCTTAATCACAAAGCCTTAAAGCCTTTAGGGTTTAGTCCCTGATTATGAGATGAGAAGAGAAGACTCAAAGAGACACAGAGGTAAAACTAAGTGGAGAGACTAATCAAAACCCTAATCATTGTCATGCTTGGTTGTCCCTAAGGTTTGTGAGGTTCACTATCCTAATGAAGGAGAAGAAAAGAAGAAGAGAAAGATGAAAGGAGAAGCTCCATGGTGGCCTAGGCACACCTCAAATTAATAAAAGAAGATGAGAAAGAAGAATTGATATGAATAAGAAGAAATGGATGAATAAGATAAGGAGAAAAGAATGCGGATGGAATAAATGAACAGTGCACAAATAGAGCCTACACCAGTAGGACTTCCAGATGCAGCAACATGCAATAAGTAAAAAACAGGCCTCAGTGTTATCTAACGGAGAAAGTCCGTTGTCTCTTTCATATGCGCAAAAGAAATCTAGAATAAGAAATTTCGAGTCATGAACGAACCGTCAATCACAAAGTTATCACCAAGCTACATCCCCTTCATCGAAATTATTTAAGAAACCTACACAAAACAAAAAAAACTAAAACCACGACCAAACCAAATTGATATAACTAAAATCTAGTCTAAATTAATAATTGAAACGAAATTAATTAAGATTAAAATCTAAACTATATTCTAAACAAAACCTCTAAACTTCTAACAAATATTAACTAAAATTAACTATTATCTTAATACAGTTATAAAAAAAAAATCTAATTAGAAATAAATAATAATAATAAAAAAAAACTATATTTAGTATTAATAAAGAAACTAACTGTAATTAACAAAAGAGAGTTTAGAAAAGACAAAAATAAATGAAAAAAAACAGAGGGGGACGATTTATTTGCTGGGTGATGGAAGCAAGAGGGCGTCGGGCCCTGCTCAAGCCCACGAAAGAAAACTCTAAACCAAACTTCCAGGAGGTAGCGCTGGCTGCAAGGGTGCAGTTAGTAATATCCAAATGGGTGCATCATGCTGATCCAAAGACAAACAAACAAGACAAAATATTATCTATTAAAAAAAGAAAATTTAAAAATAAATAAGTAAATAGATAATAAAAAGAAAATAAAAAGGACATTAGGTTGAAACGTGAGAAATCCCCTTCCCTTTCCCAAAAATCGCGAAAACTGAACAACAGGAACAAAGAAAAAAAACTCCGTCGCCCCTGCCACCGTGAGCCGTTAACGGCGTGCCCTTCTGATCCGTCGCGCCGGTACCACCCTTCACCGCGGACGCACACATCAAGACAATAATGCTTCGCCGTCGACTCCTCTCAACTGTTCAAAATCGCGCCGGAAAGCAAATAGGATCTCACCGTCATTCTTCTCAGCTTCGCTTTCCCCGCGTCGACACCATCACCAGGCTTCGCGGCGGCGCCTTCTTGCGAGCAAAGCACCGACGACGGCGACCTCTTCTTCCTCAAAGCTTCGCGTCACCACTGTAGGTTCGCAAATCTCAGTGTTTGCTCTATTCCGATTTTTGATTTCAGAACCGAAATCTCTTTTTCTCTTTGCTTTTTCTGTTTCAGATCTGTAATAGTGATGAGTTTGAGGTTGTTTGTTGTTGTAGGAGGATTTGTGATGTTGAGTGGTTGAGTGATGTTGTTGCGGGAGATTTGTTAATGGTGAGATGAAGGTGGTGTTGATGAAGCTTGTTGAAGGAAGGTTTTGAAAATGAGTGAAGGTCACAAGTGGTGAAGATGGAAAATGGTTTGAGGTGTGGTTGTTGTTGATTGAAAGCAAACGATAACAGAAGGTATGTATTTGTGAAATGGTTTATGGTGTATTATTGAAGATGGCGATGAAAGTGAAGATCGTGGTTTGGAGTTTAGATCGAATAAGAGTGTGATTTATTTACAGGTCGGAGGTATTGGGAGGTATGTGCAAGTTTGTTTAGGTTTTTTTGTTTTGTGGAAAAGAAAAGCAAAGGCGAGGAAGCCAGCAAAAAAAGGAAATAGTCCGCTGCAACTTCGTTGGTTGTTGTTGTGAATGAATGGGCCAGCGGGATGATATGTTTGTGAGCAGGTCGAAAAAGAGTGAGGATTCCATTTTTTGCTGAGTCTTGAAACTTTTCCTCTTTTTCTCGTGTCGTACGAACGCGCCTCATGGCTGGCCAAATATTGTATGATGTATGTGTGAAATTTGTTGTGAATGGTATTGTCTTTCTTGAATGAGTGAATTGGTTGTTGGTGTGAGTATTGAAAAAAATGCAGGAGTGTTTTTTGTATTTGTTGAAGAGAGGGTCTTTGTGAGTGAGTTAAGAAAAGTTGTGAAAAAATCTGAGAAAAGAGAATGAATGAGAAAGAGGCGCAGCCTTCTCCCTCTTGGGATCAATGTTCTTATCTTTTTATATCTAGGTCAACCTATCCCCCTTTTTTCTTGACTTTATGGGCCACCAAAAAAAATGACATGGGCTTTAATAATGGATGCAATTAACATAAAGTGTTTAATGAATAAAATTGAACAATGGCTCTAAGAAAAATATGGTCATATGAACAAAGAATAAATTTGAATAATGAACTGATTAATGACATGGAATGTGTTTTTTTTACATGGATGATGTGAACAAACGGATAAAGTTTAGAAAATGATTATGGTTTTAAGTAAGAAAAAAACCGGGTGAATGGATAGGAAATGATAGAAATGAATAGATATGAAAAATTGGCACATGAATATGATTATTAAGTGTAGTGGATAACGGAAAATGGTTATGACAAAAATGGATGAGTGAATTTGGATTATTGAAAAGGAATTTTGGGTGGCTTATTTTAGTTTAATAGTTTATGGACATTAGAAATAAAAGATGAAGATTGGCTTAGAAAATGACGAGAAAAAGTGAATATGAAGAATTTATGGATAAGGAAATGATTATGGAAAATTGGTATAGATTGATAGAAATAAAAGACGGGGATATGAACATGAATCAACATCAAAAGCCACTGACACACTCTCGAAACTTTTTCTAATGAAATTTCTGAGTAACTGAACAACTTGTAACCACAACACAACTTTTTGAACTAATCCTCCTCGGACAAGATAATTCCCGGATCACGTTTAATGTATCTGAATTCAACACTAGGAAAATAAGTCCGTAGACGAGCCATTAATGAACTGTCCAACAAACAATATGACCCAAAGCTCCTTATGAATCACAACTTGGTAAATCTGATGAATCTTACACATCACAACTTGACTTTAGGCACACACTGACTGAGGAATAGCCTACTGACACAAACCACTTGCACTTGAAGAAACCTCTAAAATGCTGAGAAAAAATGAGTAGCCCTACGACCTGATGAAGAAGACAATCCACGGTGACGAGCCAAATGGACCGGTAAACAACCATTGCAGACGTGAAATCCATGAATACCATTACCCAGGGAAATAAACCCTAATTCAGTGACAAAAGCAATATGAGGATGATGCCACTGATGGCTGCATAGCCAAAAACCTTGAATTCTCCTGATAACCAAACATAGGGTGCGGAACCCTAATTCTTCGGAAAATCCTGATCCCATGTCTTAGGAACTTATGCAAATGGCATGCATTCTAAATGTTAATGACCAAATGAAAATGAAAATGAGATGCAAATGAAAGACAGGCGAAGAAAGAAAATCAGAGGGCAAATTTAGGGTGTCTACAAAGATGTCAGGTGTATCTCCTCCATTGGTGGCAACCCGTTCCCGACAGAAGCAAGAAAGAGTTATTGATCCTGTACCCATGTCTTATGTTGAGTTGTGCCCACAGTTGCTCCAAATGGGATTGATTGAATGTCGCGAATCATCTCCTCCTACTGGTGAACTTCCCCAGGGTTGGAATCCCTATGCCTACTGTGTCTTTCACTCTGGAGCTCAAGGACATGATATCAATGATTGCAAGGCATTCATGCATCAAGTGCAGGATTTGGTTGATGACGGCGTAATTAACTTTAAGCCAAATAAGTTGAAGGTGTCACAGGTGAGCAATGAAGAAGTGGCCAAGTTCCATTCTTCTGAAATTACCACTCAAGTTGAATCTTCTAAGAGGCTACCACAGCGATCTTCTTTGGTTCCTCGTCCGAATCTGGGTAAGAAAGTGCAGTGGCCTGCTAGACATCCAAAGCAACATCAGCAACAGACTTCTCAACCACAACGAAGGCCTTATCCACAGAGAGTTTCACAAGCTGATCGTGTTCTTGATCCCATCTCCATATCCTACACTGCCATGTTGCGTCAATTGCTGAGGTTTGGTTTAATCCAGTTGCGGATCTTGGCACCACCAGAAGGAAGTCTTCCAAAGGGATATGATGAAAATGCGCGTTGCGAGTTTCACTCAGGTTCCCCGGGGCATTCAACTGAAAGATGCAGGGCTTTACAATGGAATGTTCAAGATTTAATTGACTTGAAAACATCACACCATATGGTCAACTAGGGAGGCAGAGACCTCTGGACTAGAAGTGGTGTTTGTAGGCTTTAGCTTTTTCATGTATCTGGTTACCCTCAGGCTTGTTGAGGGAATCCTTGTTGCTGTACTTATTCGTGTTGGGTCAGTACCTTGTATGACTTTGCTCTTGCGGGCTTTTCAATGAGTTGTGTTTGGATTTCTGAAGCAGCGGTTTTCCTATTCATGCAATGATACTTGGTCGCAGGATGATTCTTATGCTGGATCTTGCGTGCAGAGTTTCTTTTGAGAGTGTTCTCTCATGTGTGGTGTTTCTGAGCATTTTCATGGCATAACATTTTGCATATCCTATCTTGTTGTCTTTGTTTTTCAGGTACACTGGCCGTTTCTCATCTTTACTCCATTTCAGGCAACGATGTTGGTAAAGTAGAATCAGAATGGTAGATCAGGTACAAGCTGAGCTCGTAGAATTGAAGGCTCGCATGGAGCTGTTCATGACCCTGATGACAGGAATGGCCCAGAGGCGAGAACAACTAAGGTTGAGGGTCGAGAGGCCGGAGAAGGAGATTCCTGAAGATGGCAATCATAGAAATCATAATGGAGTTCCAGGCGGAGACAATGACCGTAATGTTGGCTATGTGGATGAGCAGGAGGATCAGTTCACTTTGATTGATGATGAGATGGATCAACCTGCTGTTGTGGATCATCGTTTTGGCGAGCTTGTTGAGAAGATAGAGGCTATTAAATCTCAGAACTCTCTAGGCTTTGATGTTGCGAATTTGGGATTAGTTCCTGGAGTGAAAGTTCCTTACAAATTCAAGCCTCCCGCTTTTGAGAAGTACAACGGGAACTCTTGTCCGAAAACTCACATCCAGTCTTACTTTGGGAAGATTTCTGCTCACACGGATGATGAGAAGTTATGGATGTTTTACTTCCAAGATAGTCTATCTGGGGCACCTTTGGACTGATACATGGGTCTGAACAAGAATGTTATCCGAAGCTGGAAGGATTTGGCTGAAGCTTTTGTGAAGCAATACTAGTTTAATCTTGATATGGCACCTAACCGCATTCAACTCCAGAGTCTTTCTCAGAAGAAGTCTGAAAGTTTCAAACAGTATGCTCAGAGATGGTGAGAGATGGCCGCCCGATTGCAACCTCCACTGCTTGAGAGGGAGATGACTGACATATTCATGAGCACTTTGCAGGGTGTGTTTCTAGACCGTCTAGCTGCTTGTCCATCTACTGGATTTGCTGATATTGTGATCGCTGGTGAGCGAGTTGAGAGTTTGCTAAAGCTTGGTAAGATTCAAGACTACAGTACGTCAGATTCAGGTGCTAAGAAGCCCTTCGTCAGTGGTCAGAGCAGGAATGAAGGGGAAGTTGGGGCAACATCTCATCAACGTGGAAAGGGTAGAGGATACCATCCACGTCATCAGCAAGTAGCTTCTGTGGCTATGACCCCGAATAATCATCTGAGGCGTCAGACAAGACAAAAGAACCCTCAACAGGGTCAGCATCAGCAAAGGAGAGAATTAGTTCTTGATCCGTTACCAATGTCATATACTGATGTACTTCAGCATTTGCTTCAGTTGAAACTGATCGAGCTTCGCAAGCTATTCCCACCTCCTTATCCATTGCCAGAGGGATGGGATGCCAATGCCCATTGTGACTTCCATTCTGGGGCACCAGGGCACCATATTGATGGATGCAAAGCTTTTCACCGCAAAGTACAGGATTTGATTGATTCGAAGGCTATCAATTTCACTCCGTACATATGAAGCATGGTTTTTATCTGGATCAAAGTGTGTCAGAGAAGAGTTAAAGCAATAGAGCCAGAGGTATTAGTGATGGCAATTAGTTGTTGTCTTCTTTGCATTTTCTCCCTGATGAGGGGGAACTACGTCGCTCTGATTCTTCATTGGTCTTTAGTCAATGGAGATACGTAGGCAGAAGATCATCAGGTCTTTCCGAGCAACCTTAGGTGTCAAACGTATGAGGCAATTTCATCTCAGTGTCACTTTTTCTTCAGACGTCTCGTGTCCTTGTTTGAACGTCGAAAGCTTCAGGTCAGAATAAGTGGGAATGAAGTATGGTGCTAGCACATGGTCATTTGATTGAAGACTGCAAATATCATCAAGAAAAAGATGTTGACTACTGAAAGTATTCAAGATCAACCGGTCCAGACGAAGTCAAGTCTCCTCAACAATGGCATTGCTTAGTTTCTTTACTGCATTTGCATGTGTGGCTTTTATATGTTTGTTTGAACATTTGTATGCTTGCATGAAACTTGTTTGCTTTTTGAATGTTAACCAATGAAATGCACATGTTTTTCTTGAAGTAATTAATTTGTATTTTTACTTATCATTTTGTGTGTGCATGGCAATACCAACTGTTGTTCTTAAACTCTGTGATGGAGGATGACGAAATGAAAACGCAAAAATCTCCAAGTGTGTGCTCTTGAATAAAACCCTGTTGACGATGTACAGGCTTTGTTTCAAATTCCCAAACACCGGAGATATAAGGGAGATAAACCTTTGTTAACCCCTTTGAGCCTTGAAGTAGGAGTTTCTTTTCGCATGAAAAACCTTTACATGTAACCCGGGGCAGGGTAGATGTCAGCTAGTTGGACCAAGCGTTCATACTTTCACAAAGGAATGTATTTGAGGATCCATTACCTTTCCTTCCAGCACATTAAGAGGTCCGGAGATTGGAAACCACAATGGTTATCCATCATCAGCTGAAAGTGAGACAGTCACGACCCTTACAAAACAGTCAAGACAAACAATGTCACACGATTTGTTCAAAAAAAAAGAGAAAAAAAAAGGAAATAAAAAGCCCGCTAAGTCGAGCCTTGGAAACAAGTGACTTAGGCAAAAATTAGGGCATCCCGCTGGACTCCAATTGCAAAAGATTCACAAGGATCAGTTCAGGCAAAAGTTAGGGATAAGAAAAAGAATAAAAGGAGAAAGACGAAAAGGATTACACAAGAAAGGTCCTCAAACAAAAACAAGTCGTGTGATACAGACACGAAAGACAATAGGGGTGACTGTTATCCCAACAACAACCTCAATGGTGCTTAAATAGTTATCAGCTTTGATTCCTCAACCCTCTCAAAATCCTTAGGAAAGGTGAGCGCTTGTGAAAGCTAGTTGAACATAGGATTGAAGGACATCACAAAGAGGGGTGGGCACCAATAAACTTTGAGCCTATATCTTTGTTTCTATAACCGTGAACCAAGCCACGATACAACCCACAAAATTCCTAATTAAAACAGGGTTAATTCGAGGGCATGCTACTATGAGATAGCGTTCCTACGAGTTATGCTAAAAGACCCTTATTGATATTGCATATGCATGTTTTCTTTCATAAAAAAAAAATCTTGTCATGTCCAAACTAGTGATTCGTTCACAAACGACATCTTTTCAATAAAAAACTCCAAGATTAACATGTGTGTTGCATTAGAATAATCATTCTCAGAATAAAACATTTTCTGCTTACATACATTTGTTTGGCATCAAAGAAGTCCACATGAGGAATTTCAGTCCAGAAACTTAAATCCTGCCAGGTGGAGGAGTCTGAAACTTCTAAAGGACGATCATGACAAATGGCACTTTCTCTAAGAAACTACCATGAGATAAAGATTCTTCTAACCAGTTAGGTTAGATGCAGCCAATCTGGGCCAATTACATCGAACAAATCTCACGATTCAGCCAAACTGGGACAACTATCAGAGCATGGTTAGTGTGAAGAAATCATTTTAAGGCCCATACTGGGGCAGTTCACTCTCAAGAGCAGATGAAGTCAGTCTCTGCAAGTGTTTATTCAATTTATCCTTAGCACATGATATTGGGGCAGATTATTTCATGATAATGTAGGATGGTGCGTGAGTCCCCTTCAATCAAATCCCTTTGTAGACCAGGAGGTCTGGGGAAATTATATCAAGATTCAGCGAATCTATCCAAGAGTTTGAAGACCCCGAAGCAGTTCGGGCGCCATGTCTTCTGTAAAATCCTCTTGAGTTGATACTTGAACAGTCATCAAGTACATGGAGTATGATGTTACTAGAACATTTTCCCAGGCAGTTTCTTCTCCCCAGCGAGAGACACTTTGTAATTCTTATCTCCAGCAAAGGGTGATCCCTAGCATCCCCAATGAAGTCAGAGACAGAATTTCCCTCCAGCTGAGTCAGAGTAGGGTGATCTTCTCTAATAGAACTTCAAATCCAGTTGAACAGTTCTCACCTTCGAGCGAAGTCTTTATTCAAGAATAGGTTATTCCCAGCAAGTAGCTGAAATACCTAATTCCCCGCAGAGTTGGAAGTATCAGAGCTCTTTCCTTAGAAAAGGGTATCTGACTAAGTGTCTTCCCAACCGTGTTGGAAGATCATCATTCCCCGCAGAGTTGCATGATTGGTACGTAACCATCAGTGAAATATCCCCCGGTGAGGTCGCCAGTTTATTTTTGGCCAGTGTGACAAAGTAATGCAGACGTTTGTTCACATTTCATTCCTCAACCAAGTATTTCCAGGATATCTTGGTCATTTCTTCAGCAGAATGTTAGTCAGAATGTTCTTATATCCAGCGGAGTTACAAATGGTATTCTCCCTTGCAGAGTTGTTACTCTCTCATATTGATCACGTTGTCCCATGTCAACGGACCTTTTGTGGATGGATCACTTGATACCATTCTCTTATCAGATCGTTCGATCTTGTTTATTTTGCAAATCACTCGATGTTGCAACACGGTTAAGAGTCCACCGTCGCTGTGGCAAGCCAGTAGTCTCCTGGCGTCGTATAAAAAGACATGAGTCGTAAATTGTTTGATATTACGTTCTCGTTTCCTGGTAGTGGATCGCTCGATACCATTTCCTTAGCAGATTGTTTGATCTTGTCCAAGTTGTAAATCGATTGATGTTACTCCTCGTTGTTTGAGCCATGCTCACATTCCTAGTTGTGGATCGCTCGATACCATTTCCTTAGCAGATCGTTTGATCTTGTCCGAGTTGTAAATCGCTTGATATTACTCCTTGTTGTTTGAGCCGTGCTCACATTCCTGGTTATGGATCGCTCGATGCCATTTCCTTAGCAGGTCACTTGATCTTATCCAACGCTCGGTCGTGTTGAAGAGGTTTGAAGTCCTGACGGTGGAATTAAACGTCAAAATGCTTATTGCTCCTGGCGTCACAGGATTGTCTGAAAAAGACTCGTCTGTCAACATGTTCTTATTCCAGATATCAGTTTGGAAGAAGCTCGTTTGCTTCTTTCTACCCTGCAGTCCCCAGAGCATCATCTGGTTGGGTTTATTTCCCGGCGCTGCATTCTTCGTCAGAGTGCAAATTTTTGGCCTTTTGGTATTCAACCACAGTTTATCTTGAATGGTCGATAGCCCGTACTATCGTCCTTTTCAGATTAACTGATGATTGAATAGGGGCAGATGTAACACCCCAAATTTGCCCTCTTCATTTTTATCATCGTATCATATCATATTCATCATACTCATATCATTTCCACAGCATCATATCATGGAAAGATGAAGCATAACATCCCTCATGTCCTAGCATCAAGCAAATGGTCATCTGTGGAGGTCCCAGAAGCATTTTAAGCCATGAAAAGGGTCCCAATGAGTTTTTACATTTTCTATGGTGAGTCTACACTTCATTTACAAGATCAAGTCCATTGGCAAAAAGCTCAGAAGGTTGCATGATCATCAGAGATCTCAGGACAAGGCAAAGCTCCTATGCAGTGCACCCAAATTAGGATTTGAGATTCAAGCACCAATATCCCACAACTTTGGCCATTTAGTTTGGGCAAGGTCTTCCATATGATAAGAGGATCCTATGTGTCAAATTTCATGAGAAAATTCCATGTGGAAGTCAGTCAATGCCTCAGTTGCTTGCAGATGAAGTAGAAAGTCAACAGAGCCCATAAAAAGTCAACTGTGCAATTTCAAGGGGTCTAATCCAATTTTTTTGGCCAAGAGGGGTCCTTACAATGTTATAAGAGGTTTGTAATGCCTAAAGTTCAAGAATCATGGAGATTTGAAGGGTTTTGCAAAAATGGTACAAAGTTGATTTTTGAAGTTTTCCAAATTTTGCAAGTTTTGCCCTAATTTTAAAGTGGCCCTAACATGATCAAAAATTCTTCAAATGGACCAAAGTCAAACATGAAAGTTGGAGAGTAAGGGCTCCCATTTTCAAAAAGTACAAGGACTTTTTCACCGGATTCTTGAAACATCCCATGGGCCATTCGAAAATTTTGACTCCCTAGGGCAAAAATTCAACTTTCAAAAAGTTACCAAATGCAAGAAGGCTCCAATCTTATTTTTGTGAATTGGTACAGGCCCAAACTTGTTTCAAACTTAAAATACATTGCCTTAAGACCAATTTTCTCTAAAGAAATGGTCATTTTCATACACTTTGAAAAAATCCCTCCAAAACATGCAAATTTGCAAAAATCATGAAACAAGTGTGACACTTGAATCTAAGGGCCAGGAATGATTGGGTTTGGATCAAGGGTGGAAAATGAATCTCACACATGCTGAGAGGACCAAGAGAGCATGAGCATGGCATGCTTATTCCACCAAGTGCACATGATGCAAAAACACACTTTTCTCATCTAATTTTCGTGCACTTTCTTTCACACTTGGTTCTATGAAGTGAAAAGATATCTTGAAGCTCAGGAGTTCCCTGAAGGGGCATCTGTCAAAGATAAGAAGTTTCTGAGGAGGTTTTCTGCTAAGTTCTTCTTGAGTAATGGAATTTTGTACAAACGCAATCATGATTCAACTTTGCTTCGTTGTGTGGATAAGAAGGAAGCAACAGAGATTATGGAAGACATACATGATGGGATCTTTGGCACTCATTCTAGTGGTCATACCATGGAAAAGAAGATATTGAGAGCAGGTTACTATTGGTCTACCATAGAAGCTGACTGCTATCAACACTCCAGAACATGTCACAAGTGTCAAATCTATGCTGATAAAGTGCATATACCTCCAGCTCCATTGAATGTGTTGACTGCTCCTTGGCCTTTTGCTATGTGGGGCATAGATATGATTGGTGAGATCAAGCCTACTGCTTCTAATGGGCATCGTTTCATCCTGGTTGCTATTGATTACTTCACAAAGTGGGTAGAGGCAACTTCATTTGCATCTGTTACTAAGAGTGTGGTGGCTCGATTCATTAAGAATAATCTCATATGTAGGTATGGCATCCCTGAAAGGATTATCACAGATAATGGTTCTAATCTGAACAACACCATGATTACTGATCTCTGTACTCAGTTCAAGATTAAGCATCATAACTCTTCTCCGTATCGTCCGAAGATGAATGAGGCAGTAGAAGCTGCTAATAAGAACATTAAGAAGATTCTACAGAAGATGAGTGTTACTTATAAAGATTGGCACGAGATGTTACCATTTTCTTTTCATGGTTATTGCACTACAATACACACTTCAACAGGGGCAACCCCATTCTCCTTAGTCTATGGTATGGAAGCAGTTCTGCCCATTGAAGTTCAGATACCCTCCTTAAGAATCATGAAGGATGCAGGCTTGGATGAAGATGAGTGGATTCAGACCCGACTTGACCAGATAAATTTGATTGATGAGAAAAGGCTGACAGCTGTTTGTCATGGTCAGATGTACCAAAAACGGATGATCAAAGCTTTTAACAAGAAGGTTAAGCAAAAGGTATATCAGGTTGGTGACTTGGTAATCAAGCGTATCATACTACCACATGGTGATCCTAGGGGCAAGTGAACTCCTACATATGAAGGACCATTTGTAGTCAAGAAGGTATTCTCAAGAGGTGCCATGATGCTTACTACTATGGATGGTGAAGACTTCCCACAACCTGTAAACGCAGACATAGTTAAAAAATACTACGCATAAAAAAGAGACCCGCTAGGTTGACTGGCCTAGGCAAAAATAAGGGCATCCCGGCGAACCAAAAGGGTTTGGGAAAAAATTAGGGATATATATAAAAAATGTACACCCGGCAAGTCGAAAACTTGAAAAGGCGACTTGGGCAAAAAAGGGTATCCCGGTGGATTGAAAACCTGAAAGGGCAATCCAGGCAAAAGTTAGGGATTAAAGCGTATGACTATGTCTCGTTTGGATCACTCATGTAACCCTAACCAGTTGTGCTACTTAACTCAAGCTCGAACAAATAAAGATCAATCCAATCGTTTCTGTCTCAACGGCAGAAGATGAGATACTTGAAGATAATGGCAATAGTGGAATTGAAACTCAATAGGATTATTTCTCACATAGCTGTTTTCTTTGTTTTGTAAAACTTTTACGACGAATTCCTCTTACTAGGATTTCTGGCTCCATGTACAAACTTGCCTATGTATAGGTCACTTTGTAATATAAATAAAATTCCATCTTTGAATCCAGATTTACTTTTACCCTATTTACATAAACGAAAACATCCATTGGTTGTGTTTGAATGTATGTATGCTTTTAAATATGATTGATGTTTACCAGAAATGCATAAAATGCAGTAATAATATTTACTAAGGACGAACGAAGGTAGGAATTCAACGAAGCTTCACCGGTAAATCCCCACGAGATAACTACAAATCCCCAGCAGGGAAAATCTATCTTTATAGATACTTCAAGTTATATCTCCCCTTGAATTTATGTCCATCTCTTTTATCCTCAGTCGGGATACTCAGGAACTTATTCCTTCAATAAGAAGTACTATCAAACGAAGACGGGAAGTTATGAATACTATATTATCAAACGAGGCGGGAACGAGTTCCTCATACTCTTCAGCAACGAATCGGGATTTATTTTCCCTAACTAGCAGTTGTTATATAAAGATATCCAGACGCTTCAGGCTGCATGATTCATACATACATCATTTATATCATACCATAACATATCCATAAATGCATAATACATTTACTTAGATGCACCATGCCATACATGCATACATATTGCATAAACTAACCTTTTCCTTGCATAATGGTTATATACAGGTCAGAGACGATATATACGAAGGTCTAGTGTTGATACTTCATTCAAGTTGTCCTTGGATAGTAGGCAAACGGTCTATGCGAAGATCTATTCCCTAATCCAGGATATATTCATAACAGGTCAGAGACGATCTATACGAAGGTCTAGTGCTGATACTTAATTCAGGGATGATCGCCACGAAGATTCATTGCTGATAATCATTACTCAAGATGTCCTTGGATAGTAGGCAAACGGTCTATACGAAGATCTATTCCCTAATCCAGGATATTTTCAAGGGATATAATCGCCACGAAGATTTAATCCCGATATTCTTTTGTCCTTGGATAGTAGGCAAACGGTCTATACGAAGATCTATGCCCTAGTCCAGGATATTTTCAGGGGATTTAATCCTGATATTCTTTTGTCCTTGGATAGTAGGCAAACGGTCTATACGAAGATCTATTCCCTAATCCAGGATATTTCCAGAAAAGATAATCGTCACGAAGATTTATTTCTACTGGTCTATTCAACAATTCAAAACAGTTCAGAGACGATTTATACAAAGATTTAGTGCTGATACTTAATTCAGAAAAAAATCGCCACGAAGATTTGGTTCTGACACTTAAATTAAAGTATGTTCTTAGATATGGTTCAGAGACGATCTATACGAAGATCTAAGACCTGACACTTAAATTCTTGTTCTCCAGAGATAATGCAGAGACGATCTATACGAAGATCTAGTGCTAGCATTCAACTCAAACCATGTTGCATAAACGATTCAGAGATGACCTATACGAAGACCTAGTACTGATATCCAGTATCAACATCAAGATATTATCACCTCCTGATATTATGGATGACATCTATAAGCCCATCTCCAGTTTTTCCAAGTGGCATCTTCAAGCCCACTTAAGCATATACAACTAATCATCAGTGTTACTTTATACACCGACGAGTGCAAATTTTTGGGCTTTTGTGTTCAATCCCCTTCAACTTTCCAGGTCACGAGTGGCACATATACCAATCTAACCCCTCAGGTTTCAGAAAATTAAATAGGGGCAGCTGTTGCACCCCAAAATTTTCCCTCACCAAGACAAGACATTGTGTACTAAGGTATCCCAAGAGGTTCACAAGGTTCACAATTGGTCAGAAAGTTTGACAATTCCCTCAGACAATGCATTCTCCTAAGCAAGGCATCTTAAACTAGGGTTTTGACTTTCATCAGGCTAAATGGACTTCCAAGACTTCAAGTGAGCTTCATAGCATCCTATATATGTTCAAGAATCCCCATGTCAAGTTTCAAGGCTTTCCTAAAAGATTTGCTCAGTCAGATGATCAGATAGGTTAAAATCAGTCAAAGCAGTCAAAAAGTCAAACTGAGGTCAACTGTAGTCAAACCAAAGTCAAACTTCACGATTTTTTTGCCAACATCAAGTATATGAAGTAAAATTCATCATTTGATCAAGGGTTTATCATGATTCATCAAGGAGATTTCAGATCATCAAGAATCAGGAGTTTCTAAATTAGGGTTTTCACAGGAAAAGTCAACTGAACTTTGACCAGCCATAACTTTCACATGCTTCATCAATTTTTTTCCATCCAAAGCTCATTTTGAAGGAAATTGAATTCTCTACAACTTTGTGTCTCACAAGCCAAGCCCAAAAATGCTTCATTTGGAAGGTATTAGCTAAGACATTATAGGTCATTTTAAAAGTCAACAAAAAGTCAACAATTTCCAAAGGGCATAACTTGAGAATGGTAAAAGATATGGACATGATACCAAAGAGGTTGGTTAGAGGACTCTCTAAGCTTTCCAAAATGTCCAAGAACACCTTTATAACATTAAAATTGAGGGATTGGTGCCCTTGCAAAGTTGGGAAAGTTTTTAGAGGTTTATGAAGCAAATGGGATCTTAGAACCAAATTTCTCCAAATGGGCTTGCATTTTTATGATCCAAACACTTCCATGACATCATGCACGAATTAAAAATTATTTATTCATATTTTTATTCATTTTATTTTATTTATTATGATTTTTTACATTAAAAATCATTTTAAATCAAAATAAAATATAAAAGTGTGAATATTTGATTTGATTTTGGTTCTAGAAAGTCTTAATGTTCATTTAGAAGTGATTGAAACTATACAAAATCAGATCATTCAAAAATAGCAAGGATATATCAAAATTTTCAATATTTTAAAGACATATCTTTTTCAATCTCTATGGATCCAAAAGTCCAAAGGTTGGACTGATTTTTTAACCTAATTTTGTTATATGATATATAGACAAGCTAAAGCATACAAGGGACACGAATTTGGCAGCCTCAAGAACCATATTCAAACTTCAAAAATTCATCAAAAATTCAAATTTGGATTCTTCAAATTTGTGGTTTTTCAGGTGATTTGAAGGTCCAAACATGATCCTTGGACATCATTGAATCTATCCCAACCCTCAAAAGCATTTGAATCATGCTCATATGCCATAATCGAATCCATATATTCTCTTAAAAATTCAAATTTCGATTTTACTCATATACGCATTCTAATGTGATTTTGATTGTTAGTTTATAATCATGTGTGGATCGTTTCTGGTACATTTGATTTGATTTTTGATACAGGTTTAGCCATACGCCATTATTAGGGTTTCAAGCACCATATTAGGGTTTAATGATTTTGCTAATATAAATGAATTCTAATGACATGGTTAAACTGTAAATGTTGTGGTGATTCTGTTGGTGTGTTCAATTTTGGAAAATTTTACAGGTTCAGTGATGATTGAAGAAACCTAGGAAAGCCTGCGAAATTGAATTCGCAGGAAAATTTTTAGCAAATTTCGCAGCTAAATTCGTAGGTCTCAAGGAAGAAGATGAAGTCTTGGCGCCATCTGGAAATTTGAAATTTTGACTTAATATTTTTAGAATTTGTTTCTGTTTTATTTCAATTAACATTGTTTGGCTCAGTTGATGAAGATGCGCGTGTGGGAAGCAAAAGACCATGGTTCGAATCCTGGCTTGGTGTATTCTTTTTTTTGGGCAATTTTCTTTTGTTTTTCAGGTTTACTATATGTTGATCTTCGACCATTACCGATCAGATGCGCAGGCACAACCCAGTGGTTTTGACCCCTTGCTGGTAAAGGGGATGTCCTGGGTTCAAATCCAGGTCTCCCCCATTTTTTTAAACCTAATTTCTTTTATTTTCTTTTCTTATTTATTTAATTATATAAATTATATTCTCACATAAATTAATTTTAAATAATAGTATAATATTTTCTCATAGAATAAAAAACTTTAAAATCAATATTTTATTTTCTCAAATATAATTTATTTTTATTTTATGTTTGTTTTATTATTATGTATATATTCTATTTTGTAAGTAAACCAATTAATATTTCAATTAAATATTAAAACCCTAATTTTGCTTAAATAATTTCTAAAACCCTAATCTTTATTAACTTTAATATCTAATTTAATTATGTTATAAACTATAATCTAATAATTGATCTTTTTGTTTGTAAATAATTATTATATTGTTTATTATTATTATAATTATTCTATTTTCTTTTAAAAATTCTTTAAAATTGTTTATTTAACTTAAAAAATATTCTCTTAAAATTTTCTATTCTTTATATTTGAACTAACCCCTTTTCCTTATGATTATTATTATTACTAACCATTTTAATTATTATTTATTTATTATATATTTATCATTTAATTATTTCTATTATTATGTAATTGCGAAAGCCATGTAATAGTCGTAGGTTTATTATTTTTGTCTTTATTTTATTTTTTTTTGTAAATATTTTATTGCCATGGTTAGTAACTATAGGGTGTGAATAACTATGTGTAATTAAAATAATTTAGAAAACTAATTTAAACAAGATAAATACATGAATATAAACACTCACACACGTAAGTCGATCTTTGATCGCCATCTCACACTTTCTAGGGTTACTCCTCATGTTGTCTAATTCTAAGGTCAAGTAAGGTGTCTTAAAGCAAAGTCCCTCCATCAATATCATCAAGTCCCTTTAAGTTTATAAGATCAAGTCCCTTCGAGGTTGCCTACAATAAATGATCTTGTCCCTTCGAATAAAAGATGATCAGTCCCTACGAATTGCTAAAGACACCTTACAGTTGCCTAAATACAGATGTCCCTTCACATGTCCCTTATAACATCCAAGGTAATGACTACCTATTCCTTAATAATAGGGATAGTCTTACCATTGAAAGAACACATAAGAACAGTAAAGACTTAGCATAGGGTAGGTTCCTCTTAAGTACTTGCTCACTTTTCTTCAAAATACTTCATTACACTTCATATTTCAAACAAAATTTTCAAAACAAAGTCTTTATATACATCCATACGAGGATCATTATAAAGTACTTAGAAAATTTTTAATCACACACTACACCTTCTCAAAACAGTTTAAAGTGAGCTAAGTAACTAAGAGCCCATGGATAACCATGGATATAAAGGGTGCTAATACCTTCCCTTTATATAACCTACCCCCCGAACTCAATATTTTTAAGGTCTTTCTTGTTCTTTTATGTCCTTTCCTTTTGGATAAAATAAAAGTCGGTGGCGACTCTTGCTATCCGCAACATTTAACTAAAGTCAGTTCTCCCACCGTGTTACACCCTCTAATCCCATTTTACCCGAAAATTCACAAAATGGTAAAATCACATATCACATTAATTCATCAACATATCATATCATCATGATAATTTCGCAAATAAAACAATTATAATTCAAATAAAATAATACTCCACAAAATGGGAATTATCGAATCGGGGCGTTACACAAGTGGTTGCTGACTTTATAGCTGACCACTCAATAGATGAAAATGAGATAAAATATTTCAAATTAAGTCCATGGAGATTGTATTTCGATGGTTCCAGTCATAAGAATGGAACTGGAATTGGAATATTAATTATTTCTCCTAACAAAATTCCAATAAAATTCAAGTACAAGGTCAAAAGCTTAAGTTCAAATAATGAGGCCTAATATGAGGCTCTGATAGCTGGACTTGAAATATTGTTGGATTTGGGGGCAACAAGAGTCGAAATAATGGGTGATTCTGAATTGGTAATAAAACAATTAACCAAAGAATATAAATGTGTCAAAGAAAATCTAATTATGTACTTTGTAATAGCCAACAGACTCCTCAAAGCGTTCGACAATGTAACTGAAATTCTGTGATCATGTATGAGATGTCCTAAGAGATGTCCCAACACTTGATAGGACACTTGACAAATTTAACCAAAACTTAAATAGCAAGAAAAGTAAACAACACAGAAGTTTGTTAACCCAGTTCAGTGTATAACCACACCTACATCTGGAGGCTACCAAGCCAGGAGGAAATCCACTATAAGTAATATTAATTCTAGACTTAAACCACCCTGTTTAATCTATCACTTAATAACTACCTAATGCAATTTCTACCTAAGACACACCTTAGATAAGAGTACCCTACTCACTCCCCCTCAATCACACAGTGATCAAGTTTACAAGTTTACTGAAATTGAAGACATCCTTCAAACAAAACAGCTTGATCTTACTTCACAGTTTCAATCAAGTCACAAATGCACTTTTGCTTAAAAGCTCATAAAGTGGTACAATTAAAACACCTGCTATTAAAAACACTAGACACCCTATTTGGTCTTCTGAAATTCGTACTCAATTCTATGAGTTTCTGTTGCTTAAATAGGTATCTGAATTTTGGGCTTTCTGTAGAATGATCCAGCCCTAATGCGCAGCAGCTTCCACCTTGAATTAGGGTTTGTTACCTCCTAGATTCTAGATGCTTTTAGGTCTTCTGTTTTAAACTGAATCTTCAATATAAACTCCCTACAGATGCACCTTGTTCTGTTTTTATCCATCATTAATTAATTCCAGATAATTCTCCTTAAATATCTCTGATCAGTTAATCAATAATTAATTCTGGTAGCAGGTCTGAGATGTCTCAACATCTGTTGGGACATCCTGAAAAACTGAACTTAAGTTATTTACACAATGTCCCAACATCTGATGAGACATCCTGAAATAAGTTCATATACTCTGTTTGATAATATCCCAACATCTGATAGGACATTCTGAACTGAATTCAACATTTCTTGTTGGTCAAAAATTCTGCCAATTCTTAAACATCTACAGTAACCCTTCAACATATTCCTAGGATGAAAAATCAGGAAGCCAATGATCTAGCCCAAATTGCATCAGGCTACAAAGTGTCGAAGGAAAATTTGGAGAACGCTATTGAAGTAATGGGAAGGGTTATACCCACCAAATTAGCCCCATCAGATTTTGAGACAATAAAATTGGCTTATGGGGATGAGGAAAATTTTGAAATTTTCAACATAGATAATCCAGAATTTAAGGATTGGAGAAAGCATATTAAGGATTATCTACAAGACCCAAACCAGAAAGTGGAAAGAAAGGTGAAGTACAGAGCCCTAAGATACATACTCTTGGGAAATGAGTTATTTAAAAAGACTGCAAAAGGAGTTCTATTGAAATGCTTAGGCGAATGGGAAGCTTACATAGCTTTGTCAAATGTGCACAGTGGTGCGTGTGGCGCACACAAAGCAGTGCATAAGATGAAATGGTTATTATTTCGAGAAGGTCTGTATTGGCCAACCATGCTAAAGGACTGTGTCGATTTGCAAAAGGGTGTCAGGAATTCCAAGTACATGCAGGTATACCACATGTCCCTGCAAGTGAATTGCATTCAATCATAAAGCCTTGGCCCTTCAGAGGTTGGGCTTTAGACTTAATTGGAGAAATTCGACCAACCTCTTCGAAAGGGAAGAAATACATTTTGGTTGGGTAAATTACTTCACTAAATGGATTGGGGTCATACCTCTGGTAAACGTGGACCAAGAAGCAGTCATAGAATTTATCCAAAAATATATAATTTATAGATTTGGAATACCAGAAATAGTAACCACCGATCAAGGATCTGTGTTTACTGGAAGAAACATGCAAACATTTGCAAAGGAGACAAGTTTTAAGCTTTTAACTTCTACACCTTATTATGCCCAAGCAAATGGACAAGTCGAAGCAGCAAACAAGGTTGTGATAAACTTGATAAAAAAGCACGTGGGTAAGAAACCCAGGAATTGGCACAAGACTTTGGATCAGATTTTGTGGGCTTGTCGAACGTCTCCTAAAGAAGCTACAAACTCTACTCCATTTAAATTAACTTTTGGACATGATGCAGTGTTACCAGTCGAAATTTATTTACAATCTATACGAGTTCAAAGGCATCATGAAATTCCATCAGAAACATATTGGAGCATGATGATGGATGAATTAGTTGATTTAGATGAAGAAAGGTTACGCGCGTTAGAGTTGATAAAAAGACAGAAAGAAAGAGTCGAAAAGTTTTATAACAAAAAAGTAAAACATAAGAACCTTTGTATGGGCGATCTTGTTTGGAAAGTAATTCTTCCCATGGATCGAAAAGATAGATTAATGGGAAAGTGGTCCCCTAAGTGGGAAAAACCTTTCAAAATCCTACAAGTTTTTTCAAATGGCGTGTATGAAGTCAAAGAAATAGGTAAAGACAAAAGGATACTAAAAATAAATGACAAGTATTTAAAGAAATATAAGCCAACTTTGCAGGATGTGAAAATAAAAACAGAGTGATTATATAAAACAAATAAGATAATTCGCCAAATAAATGGCGTTAAAGTCATTACAAGAAAATGCCTCAAAGGCTGCTAAGAAAAAAACTATTTCTATTACAATCTAGTCCTTAAGGAAAGACTCTCTCAATTCCTCAAATTTCATCTTTTGAACATTAATTCGACAGTCACATAGGCTTTTGTTGTAATAAATATTGTTAATTTCCTGACGTAATTGTTGGGCCCTGTCTGCATGGTGAAGTCCCACTTTGATCTCTTCGTCAATCTCCTCATCCTTAGATTGCTGAAGTTTTGCTTTGTGCTGCTTTTCTTGGGCAATTTTGAGTTGAAGTTGAGCTATTTGTTCTTCAAAGCTTCGAATGTTGTTATCACATTCAGCAACATTTGTGGAATAAGTCTCTGAAATCCTTTGCAACTCTGAAACTCTGTCAGTCGAAACAACTACAACATCCCATTCAGCAGTTCAGAAGCAAACAAGCAGAATTTTTTCATACATACTTAAACAGCAATTACAATTTGATGTTGTTCTCCCCCTTGGTAGACACAAAATTTGGGGCCAAAGACACTATTCCAGAAATACATTGCTGTCATTACATTTGCCTCACATACATTGATCACTCAGATTCATCACTCTCAGTTTCTTCCTCAACTTCTGTTTCTTTATCAGCTTCACTTTCTTCATCAGCTTCACTGTCTTCATCAGATGCAGCCTTCTGATCTTCTTCACTCTCCAGTCTTTTAATGATTTCCTCAAGCTTCTGCTTTCTAGCTTCAAGCTCTTTGCAGGTGCTTTTGAGTTCAGCAATTAAAGCCTTCTTGGAGATTGGATTCTTAGCAGTTGAAGGACCTGCAGATGTCCCAGAAGGTGCTTCAACATCTGCTGCATGATGACTGAGGAATAACTTGTAGTGAAAAGCCAAGGGGCTTTCTCTTTTGCAGGCTGTATCCTTGTCAGTGAGAATTCCAGGGTATTGATTGAGCACAATACCACACAGCAATGATGGAAAAGCTATTGGCAGCTTTGTTGCAGAAGAGCTGGCATGCTTCATGGTTTGATCAAAAATGAAAGCTCCATAGTCCATCTTGGTTTGAGTTCCCACAACATAGATGAATCTGGCCAGACCAGTGGAGATTGAAGAGGTGTGGTTGGTAGGCACCCAGTTAGCTGTACCAATCCTGTTCAGCATGGCAAATTTTCTGGTAAGCATGCTCACTGAGAGCTTTCCCTTCACAGGCCATGCCTTGACCTGGTTTGCTGTGATCACCTTACAGACTTGATTATCTGTCTTACCTAGTTCATTGGGTCCATCTGTTTCTCTTCCTAGGTATTGATTTATGATTTGAGGAGAGAACTCAACACACTTACCTCTCACAAACACTTTTCTGAACTTAGATGACTTACCATTTGAGCAATCCTCCTGAAGATTCACAATGAACTCTTTGACAAGAAGTTCATAGCAGGGAGAGAAATCTGAGACTGTCTTGAATAGTCCTGCAGCAGAGATGAGGTCAATCAGTTCAGTGCACTCAAGTGCATTGCTGCTCAGTTCTCTTTCTAGGGCAACTCTTCTTTGGTACACAAACTTCCACTTGTTCACACTAGAGACATGGTGGAAAGATATGTTGTCTAATGGAGCTTCTGGAACAGCTGTTGAAGCCCTAGATGGGGCTGGTCTCTTCTTGGGAGGAGATGTTGGGACATCTGATTCAACATCTGAGTCAGATGGGGTGACAACTTTCCTTTTCTGAGTTTGGACTTTACTCCATTGTTTTGATGGCCCAAAAGTGGCTTTAGCTTTGCCTTTCTTTGGAGAGGCTTTCTTCTTTTCAGGGATTGCTGCTTCAGCTTGCATCTTGCCTTTCCTGGACCTGAGCCTTTTGGCTATGCTGGGTTTAACAGATGCTATGATTTCTGCATCAGAGTCCTGCTCCAGGTTGACCATTGGAGGAGATTGAGCAGTCTCCTCTTCAGCTGTTTGATCAGCAGGGACTTGATCTTCATTTGAGGCTTTGATCTGATCCTCAGAGTTATCTTTATCACTTTCACTTGAGACCTTTTTCTGGTCCTCAGTCTGTTCAGTATCAGCATCAGATGAATTTTCTTTCTTATCTGCAGATGTTCCAACATCTATTGGGACATCTTGTTCTGCAGGAGTGTCATTTGCAGTTTGAGCTGGTTCTTCTTGAGGTTCAGGCATGGTGTTCAAAGGAACAGAGATCCCTCTCACCACTCTTTGTTCAAAAAGAACTTGGTTGATAATCTCCTTGATGGAATCATCAACATATTTTGAAGAGTTTGGGGGCCTGTTAGCAGGAGAGGGAATGCCTTTTGCTTTGCTGCGTACTTGATCTTTAGCTCTCTTTGGAGTTCTTGCCTTTTTAGTGTGAGAAACGCTTCCCCTGAGTTCGTCCAATGGGGTTGATTGCATTGGTACTACAGAGATGGGAGTGGCATGAACTACGTCTTCCTTGTTGAGAACTTCCTCAGTTGTGTTAGGGTTTTGAGACATTGTTGAGGAAGATGGATGAACAGCTTTAGGGTTTATGATTTCTGAAGGATAGCTAGTTAATGTGATTCGCTTGTGATAGTATGATGAGAATCTTGATAGCTGCTTATAAACATTTACTAAATAAGTATCCGTTACAGTGCAAATGATTAGGAATGGAGTTCCCAAGGATCTTGTCCAGACTGGTTTTGCCATCTGGAACTTATGCCATACAATGTCATATGACATGTTGGCACATCTCATTAACTGCTAAATATCACATAAACAGATTCCAAGTTTGCCCCTTAAGTTCTCAAATTGTGTAGCATCCAATGCTTTGGTAAAGATATCAGCTAACTGCAGATTTGTAGCTACATGTTCCAATGAAATCACCTTTTCTTCTACAAGATCTCTGATGAAATGATGTCTGATATCAATATGCTTGGTCCTGCTATGTTGGATAGGATTCTTTGATATGTTGATTGCACTTAAGTTGTCACAGTACAATGTCATGACATCCTGTGGGACATTGTACTCAGTGAGCATTTGCTTCATCCAAACCAACTGAGAACAACTGCTTCCAGCTGCTATATATTCAGCTTCAGCTATAGATAAGGATACACAATTCTGTTTCTTACTGAACCAAGAAATCAAATTGTTTCCTAGAAAGAAGCATCCTCCTGAAGTGCTTTTTCTGTCATCAGCACTTCCAGCCCAATCAGCATCACAGAAGCCAGTGAGAATTGGTTTGCAACCATGAAAGTACATTATGCCATAGTCACAAGTACCATTAACATATTTAAGAATTCTCTTGACTTGATTGAGATGACTGACTTTTGGATCAGCTTGATATCTTGCACAAACTCCTACTGCAAATGCAATGTCTGGTCTGCTAGCAGTCAAGTATAACAAGCTTCCAATCATGCTTCTGTATAAGCTTTGATCTACATTCTCACCCTTTTCATCTTTAGTCAGCTTTAAATGTGTGGGGGCAGGAGTTCTTTTATGAGAAGCATTTTCCATTCCAAATTTCTTGACTATGTTCTTGGAGTACTTACTTTGGGAAATGAACATTGAGTCTTCCATTTGCTTTATTTGCAGACCAAGAAAGTAGGTTAACTCTCCTACTAGGCTCATTTCAAATTCAGATTCCATCTGCTTGATAAAATGTTTGACCATCCTGTCAGACATCCCACCAAAGACAATGTCATCAACATATATTTGAGCAATCATGACATTTCCTTCTTCATCTTTAACAAACAGGGTTTTATCAATCCCACCTTTTCTGTATCCTTGCTTGATAAGAAATGTGGTCAGTCTTTCATACCATGCCCTTGGAGCTTGCTTCAACCCATAAAGTGCCTTCTTTAGTTTGTATACATGATTTGGACAACTTGGATCAACAAATCCTTTAGGCTGTTCTACATATACTTCTTCATTAAGGTATCCATTTAAAAAGGCACTTTTCACATCCATTTGAAATAGCTTGAACTTCAAGATACAAGCAATTCCCAAAAGTAGTCTAATTGATTCAAGCCTTGCTACTGGTGCAAAGGTTTCATCAAAGTCTACTCCTTCAATTTGAGTGTATCCTTGAGCTACAAGTCTAGCTTTGTTCTTTGTAACAACTCCTTGTTCATTTGACTTGTTCTTATACACCCATTTTGTACCAATTACATTTATGTCATCAGGTCTAGGAACAAGAATCCACACTTCATTCCTTGTGAATTGACCTAATTCCTCTTGCATAGCACAAATCCAATATTCATCAGTAAGAGCTTCCTTGATGTTTTTAGGTTCTATTTTGGAAACAAAGCAAGAACCTGAAATTACTTCTCTTGATCTAGTGCTCACACCTCTGTTGGGATCACCAATTATCAGATCTTTGGGATGATCCTTCTGTATTCTGATGGAGGGAGGTTTGCTTGATTCTTCTGTTCTTGTATCAGTTTGAGTGAAGTTATAATGATCATTCTTTTCTTCAGCTTCAATCTTGATATCAGCAGATGTTCCAACATCTTCTGGGACATCTATAGGAGCATCATCAATTATCACATTTATGGACTCCATGATAACCTTGGTTCTAGAATTAAATACTCTATATGCTCTACTGTTTATGGAGTATCCAAGGAAAATCCCTTCATCACTTTTAGGATCCATTTTTCTTCTTTGCTCCCTATCTGCCAGAATATAACAGTTACTTCCAAATACATGGAAATACTTAACTGTGGGTTTTCTGCCCTTCCAGACTTCATATATTGTGGACAAAGTTCCTTTCCTTAAGGTAACTCTGTTATGAATGTAACAGGCAGTGTCATAGCTTCAGCCCCGAAGTACAGAGGTAACTTTTTAGCATGGATCATAGCTCTTGCTGATTCTTGAATAGTTCTATTCTTCCTTTCAACAATCCCATTCTGTTGAGGAGTGATTGGTGAAGAATATTCATGATTGATTCCTTCTGACGAACAGAAATCTAAGAATTTTTGGTTCTCAAATTCTTTTCCATGATCACTTCTTATTCTGATCACACAGCTGGATTTTTCCCTTTGCAATCTTTGACATAACTCTTTGAATACATCAAATACATCAGACTTTTCTTTGATGAAATTTATCCATGTATATCTTGAAAAGTCATCAACCACAACATAGGCATACCTCTTACCACCAAGACTTTCAACCTGCATAGGTCCCATTAGATCCATATGCAAAAGTTCCAAAACTTTGGAAGTTGTCAGATGTTGGAGCTTTGGATGGGACATCTTGGTTTGCTTGCCTATTTGACATTCACCACATATTTTGCCATCATCAATCTTCAGTTTAAGAATACCTCTTACAACATCCATGGATATTATCTTCTTTATGCCTCTGAAATAAAGATGACCTAGTCTTTGGTGCCATAGTTTCACTTCTTCTTCTTTAGCTAAAGAGCAAGTTGAAGTTAGACTGAGATTTTGGGATTCCCACATGTAACAGTTGTCTTTAGATCTGGCTCCTTTCATGACAACCTCTTGTTCTTTGTTAGTCACTATGCATTCAGTTTTGGTAAAGTTTACACTGTACCCTTGATCACATAATTGACTTATGCTGATCAGATTAGCAGTTAAACCTTTAACTAGCAGCACATCATCTAGTCTTGGAACATCTTGACAATCCAAGGTTCCAACTCCCTTGATTTCTCCTTTAGCTCCATCTCCAAATGTCACATACCTGGATGATTGTGATTTTAAGTTTACTAGCAAATTCTTCAATCCAGTCATGTGTCTTGAACATCCACTGTCAAAGTACCAGTCTTCTTTAGCTGATACTCTCAGTGATGTATGTGCTATGTATGCAGTATTTTTCTTTGACCAGATGAGTTGAGATTTCTTTTGATGCCTCTGCCCTGTGTGTTGTTTATCAGCTGATCTCCAAGCTTGATTGTTGATCTTGTTCTTGTAGCTTTGATCATCTTCAGTGCTAGCTTTTGGTTTCCATACCTTCTTGCTGTTTTCTGTCTTCTGCTTAGGAGGTTGCTGATTTCTTTGATGTTTATGCAGTACTTTCTTGGTACTTTCTATTTTCTTCTTGGAAGGTTGCTGATACATCTGATTTGGATATCCATGCAACTTATAACAATGAGGTTTGATATGTCCAAATCTTCCACAGTGATGGCATCTCCATCTTTGATACTTCTTCTTCATTTTGTTCTTTTCAGAATGTTGAGACATCTGTTGGAACATTATGTTTGACTTTGTGTTCTGATGTTGAAGCATCTTTTGGGACATCTTGTTTGACTGTGTGGATTTTGAAGTAGTTTTGCTAGAGCTGACTTCATCTTTAATTACTCTGTTAAATCCCAGTCCACTTTTATCCCCTGAGTGCTTATTGTTGTTGAGAATCACATCCAGTGTATTTGAGCTGCTGTTCAACATTCTAACAGATTTGGACATATGTTCCAACTTGGAGTTGAGAAGGCTTACTTCACTTTTTAAGGTGTCAATGATCTCCTGATCATTTGCTTTGTCATCTTCTAATGCCTCATTCTGCTTCTTTAGCTTTATAACCCCACTGCATATTTCAGAGCTTCTTTTGTATAGATCTTTGAATGCTTGCTCAAGTTCTTCATAAGTAAGTTCTCCATCACTGGATTCACTTTCAGAATCACATAAACCAGCTAAAGCAGTGATATGTTTAGCTGATTCCTCTTCTGAATCAACTCCTGAGTTTTCATCAGACCAGTTCACAGAGAGTCCTTTCTTTTGCCTCTTTAAGTAGGTAGGACATTCAATCTTGATGTGTCCATATCCTTCACATTCATGGCATTTGACTCCTTTATCTTGACTGGTCTTTTCAGCATACTTTGACCTTCTGTTAGCATCATAAGGTCTCCTGTTCTCAGAGTTTGTGTTTCTTCCACTGGGTTTGGATTTGCCTTCCATTCCTCTGAGAATCTGTTTGAATTGTCTTCCAAGCATGGCAAGGTTTTCTGATAAGCTTTTATCATTTGCTGATTCATTATCTTCTTCTTCATCTGTATTTGAAACCAAGGCTATGCTTTTGTTCTTTTTGACATTTGTGTCATTCATTCCCATCTCAAAAGTTTGAAGGGAACCAATGAGTTCTTCAACTTTCATGGAGCATATGTCTTGAGCTTCTTCTATTGCTGTGACTTTCATGTCAAATCTTTTTGGCAAAGATCTGAGAATCTTTCTTACAAGCTTTTCATCAGTCATCTTTTCTCCCAAAGCTCCAGAAGTATTGGCTATATCCAAGATGTTCATATAGAACTCATGAATTGATTCATCTTCCTTCATTCTCAAGTTTTCAAACTTGGTGGTGAGAAGTTGAAGTCTTGACATTTTTACTTTTGATGTTCCTTCATGAGTTGTTTTGAGAGTGTCCCAAACATCTTTGGCCAGCTCACAATGATGCACAAGTCTGAAAATGTTCCTATCAATGCCATTGAATAAAGCATTCAAGGCTTTTGAGTTGCCTAGTGCTGAATCTTCTTCCTCCTTACTCCATTCTTCTTCAGGTTTCAGCACTTTTGATCCATCTTTGGTGTCTTGGACAGGATGATCCCATCCAACATTGACTGCTCTCCATGCCCTGTTGTCAAGTGATCTTAAGAATGCAATCATTCTTGGCTTCCAGTAGTCATAATTAGATCCATCCAGTATAGGTGGTCTATTTACTGACCCTATATCTCTGTCCATGTTACAGAATTTGTTTTCCCTAGATCTCACCCAGTATAAACAGGCAGGGTGCCTGCTCTGATGCCAATTGAAATTCTGTGATCAGGTATGAGATGTCCTAAGAGATGTCCCAACACTTGATAGGACACTTGACAAATTTAACCAAAACTTAAATAGCAAGAAAAGTAAACAACACAGAAGTTTGTTAACCCAGTTCAGTGTATAACCACACCTACATCTGGAGGCTACCAAGCCAGGAGGAAATCCACTATAAGTAATATTAATTCTAGACTTAAACCACCCTGTTTAATTTATCACTTAATAACTACCCAATGCAATTTCTACCTAAGACACACCTTAGATAAGAGTACCCTACTCACTCCCCCTCAATCACACAGTGATCAAGTTTACAAGTTTACTGAAATTGAAGACATCCTTCAAACAAAACAGCTTGATCTTACTTCACAGTTTCAATCAAGTCACAAATGCACTTTTGCTTAAAAGCTCATAAAGTGGTACAATTAAAACACCTGCTATTAAAAACACTAGACACCCTATTTGGTCTTCTGAAATTCGTACTCAATTCTATGAGTTTCTGTTGCTTAAATAGGTATCTGAATTTTGGGCTTTCTGTAGAATGATCCAGCCCTAATGCGCAGCAGCTTCCACCTTGAATTAGGGTTTGTTACCTCCTAGATTCTAGGTGCTTTTAGGTCTTCTGTTTTAAACTGAATCTTCAATATAAAACTCCCTACAGATGCGCCTTGTTCTGTTTTTATCCATCATTAATTAATTCCAGATAATTCTCCTTAAATATCTCTGATCAGTTAATCAATAATTAATTCTGGTAGCAGGTCTGAGATGTCTCAACATCTGTTGGGACATCCTGAAAAACTGAACTTAAGTTATTTACACAATGTCCCAACATCTGATGAGACATCCTGAAATAAGTTCATATACTCTGTTTGATAATGTCCCAACATCTGATAGGACATTCTGAACTGAATTCAACATTTCTTGTTGGTCAAAAATTCTGCCAATTCTTAAACATCTACAGTAACCCTTCAACATATTCCTAGGATGAAAAATCAGGAAGCCAATGACCTAGCCCAAATTGCATCAGGCTACAAAGTGTCGAAGGAAAATTTGGAGAACGCTATTGAAGTAATGGGAAGGGTTATACCCACCAAATTAGCCCCATCAGATTTTGAGACAATAAAATTGGCTTATGGGGATGAGGAAAATTTTGAAATTTTCAACATAGATAATCCAGAATTTAAGGATTGGAGAAAGCATATTAAGGATTATCTACAAGACCCAAACCAGAAAGTGGAAAGAAAGGTGAAGTACAGAGCCCTAAGCTACATACTCTTGGGAAATGAGTTATTTAAAAAGACTGCAGAAGGAGTTCTATTGAAATGCTTAGGCGAATGGGAAGCTTACATAGCTTTGTCGAATGTGCATAGTGGTGCGTGTGGCGCACACAAAGCAGTGCATAAGATGAAATGGTTATTATTTCGAGAAGGTCTGTATTGGCCAACCATGCTAAAGGAATGTGTCGATTTGCAAAAGGGTGTCAGGAATTCCAAGTACATGCAGGTATACCACATGTCCCTGCAAGTGAATTGCATTCAATCATAAAGCCTTGTCCCTTCAGAGGTTGGGCTTTAGACTTAATTGGAGAAATTCGACCAGCCTCTTCGAAAGGGAAGAAATACATTTTGGTTGGGTAAATTACTTCACTAAATGGATTGGGGTCATACCTCTGGTAAACGTGGACCAAGAAGCAGTCATAGAATTTATCCAAAAATATATAATTTATAGATTTGGAATACCAGAAATAGTAACCACCGATCAAGGATCTGTGTTTACTGGAAGAAACATGCAAACATTTGCAAAGGAGACAAGTTTTAAGCTTTTGACTTCTACACCTTATTATGCCCAAGCAAATGGACAAGTCGAAGCAGCAAACAAGGTTGTGATAAACTTGATAAAAAAGCACGTGGGTAAGAAACCCAGGAATTGGCACAAGACTTTGGATCAGATTTTGTGGGCTTGTCGAACGTCTCCTAAAGAAGCTACAAACTCTACTCCATTTAAATTGACTTTTGGACATGATGCAGTGTTACCAGTCGAAATTTATTTACAATCTATACGAGTTCAAAGGCATCATGAAATTCCATCAGAAACATATTGGAGCATGATGATGGATGAATTAGTTGATTTAGATGAAGAAAGGTTACGCGCGTTAGAGTTGATAAAAAGACAGAAAGAAAGAGTCGAAAAGTTTTATAACAAAAAAGTAAAACATAAGAACCTTTGTATGGGCGATCTTGTTTGGAAAGTAATTCTTCCCATGGATCGAAAAGATAGATTAATGGGAAAGTGGTCCCCTAAGTGGGAAAAACCTTTCAAAATCCTACAAGTTTTTTCAAATGGCGTGTATGAAGTCAAAGAAATAGGTAAAGACAAAAGGATACTAAAAATAAATGACAAGTATTTAAAGAAATATAAGCCAACTTTGCAGGAAGTGAAAATAAAAACAGAGTGATTATATAAAACAAATAAGATAATTCGCCAAATAAATGGCGTTAAAGTCATTACAAGAAAATGCCTCAAAGGCTGCTAAGAAAAAAACTATTTCTATTACAATCTAGTCCTTAAGGAAAGACTCTCTCAATTCCTCAAATTTCATCTTTTGAACATTAATTCGACAGTCACATAGGCTTTTGTTGTAATAAATATTGTTAATTTCCTGACGTAATTGTTGGGCCCTGTCTGCATGGTGAAGTCCCACTTTGATCTCTTGTCAATCTCCTCATCCTTAGATTGCTGAAGTTTTGCTTTGTGCTGCTTTTCTTGGGCAATTTTGAGTTGAAGTTGAGCTATTTGTTCTTCAAAGCTTCGAATGTTGTTATCACATTCAGCAACATTTGTGGAATAAGTCTCTGAAATCCTTTGCAACTCTGAAACTCTGTCAGTCGAAACAACTACAACATCCCATTCAGCAGTTTGAGTTTCAGTCTTGTTAGAAATTTGTTGAGAAAACTCTTTTCGACGATTGAGGTCTGCACTCACTATATCAATTATTTGGGCCAAATCCATCACCAAACGAGTTTCGTCAGTAGAAGCCTCCAAGACATTAACTTGTTTGAGGAGTTTCTTCAGTTCAAATTGAGCAGTAGGACTTTCTTCCAAAATTTTGAAAAGATCCACACCAAGTATTTTGGTTTTGACTTCAGTTATGATAAAGTTCAGGGATCTAACTTCAGAGGTGGCTCCAGAAGTAGTCGAACTACTATAAGAAGAATCTTGGAAGTTGTAGCGGTTACTGAGCATGGCTTTCAGGTAATCTAGAGGTTTCCCCACCTTCAAGCTTTCAAGCTCCTCGTGTGAAAATGTAGTCGAACTAGTGGATGGAGGAGTGCTTTAAGGCTAGGAATAAATTGGTTGGAAACTAGGCCCAACAGAAGATCTTGTTTCTTTCTTTGACTGATCTTTGGCCTCAACAATTTTTGCTTTGGTGTTTTCCTCAATTTCAGCATCTAGTGCCTTCTCCTGTTCCTTTTCTTCGACGCTTGGTTCGCCATCATCTTTTTCACCTTTACCATCTTTGACAGAACCTTCATCTTCGCCAATATCTAATTTTGGGTGAAGAGGAGAATTGTCACCAGAGTGATCATCCATATTGGTGTCGAATTCAACTACAGTTTGGCGCTCAGGTTCATCATCTGCGGGAGCTTCTTCTTCTTGAACTTCCTCCATCAGTTTGGTCTCACCAAGAGTTTGGGTCTTGTCAAGATCCTCTACTGCACCTAATTCCTTAGTCAAATCCTTTAAAGAATGAGGAGTAGAACTCGTAGGACGTTCTTCAACCATCACTTGAACCTGAAAATGAAAGAGGTTAAGAAAAAGAAAGTGCAAGAAAATAACACTAGTCGAAATATAACTTACCCGAGGAATCTTAGTATGGAGGCTAGAGTCCCCACTCTCTGCATCCTGGGTAGCTTTGACTATTGGGCTGACAGGAGGAGTTTTCTTCACAGATTGGACAAGGGACCTTTGAGAAGCAACTGTTTTTATCTTCAGACCTTTCTTTCGTTTAACGGGTTATTGGTCTGGAGATTCATCCTCAGATTCGTCAGGAATCACTTGCGCTTCCTCTTGTTTTCTCTTTCGAGGTGTTGGTGGTTTTCGACTTGCCTAAAATACCAAAAAATGAGGTGACAAGTATAAGTAATAAGTAATAAGTTCATATTGTAAATAAAATAATCAAAGGTGGATATTTGTTGAAACCTTTTTTACAGTAGAAGTAGACTTTTCGACTGCCTTTCCAGGTTTGCTTTCGATAGTGGCCTTTTTGGCAGTAATCTTGACAACTAGAAAGAAAAAGTAAAGAAAGTAAGTCAGGGAATACATGAGCATAAATGAAATGAAAGAAAATTGTTTTTCTTTAGCACTTCAAGAATAGGAGATTCCACGCGTACGTGTTCTATTCCAACATGAAGGTGCCCTGGGTAATTATCCAAATGATATTTGGTTGGAACCACACGCTCAACAGGTTTTTTACGAGACTCTTGAAGCAACTTCAAATCAGATCCACAAACAAACTAATCTGGAAATGGAGGGCTCAAGGCCATGCCAAATTCAGCAGATGGTAAAGGGGGAAATTTTAGTGGATAATAACTATACGCCAAGTCATAATGCACGTCTAGTCGAACATATGAAGGCAGTGTTAATTTCCCCAATTTTTCTGTGAATTTATGCTTCAGAGTCACCGCTGCCTCACCTATGGTTCGCCTAATATCATCTGGCCTATAAATAGTTTCAAAATATTTTTGAAATTTATGAATCTCCTTAATATGTTGTTGAGTAACTTTTTTTGGTTCGATCCTGCACAAAAGCAAACGTGTTCGTCAGGAGAGCTTGAAAGGTCGTTACGTTATAAAATCTGGTAAGGTAGTAGTCCCTCCACCAAACGTTGAATTCATGAATGCAAAGAAAGGTGGGTCGAAAGACCACTGGTCAAATTTCCAAGTTCGCATCATTCAATTTCTCTGATATCTCCAGGCTTTTTGATGCATTGAGAAAAGAGTTGTAGACGAGAATGGAGCCTTTCTTTGGATAAATTGGTTTGGGTTTTATTTGGATCAACCCAAACTGTCGAGCGACAAGGTTGGGTTGATAAACAATCAAGGAAATTTTGGTATTAGTCATGTTTTGATGGGAAAATAGAAGCCCTTGGTGTCAGAAATGATTCCCAAAGGTCCAAAAAGGTATCCTCATTTTTCTGTAGTTCAAAAGGGGGTTGTTTGGTAAACCATTTAGGCCCAACATTTGTGTTGGCAAAGGGTGCCATGTTAGGGGTGAAATTGTACCTTTTGGCAAACATTGTCACGTAGCTGGTAAAAGATCGTTGAAGGCCAATTCCTTCTTCAGAGGGGGTTAGCTGCGCTAACCGAGACCATTCGACAGTTCTGGTTTTGACACCCTCTTCGTCCACTGTGTTCTTGATAGGAAGCGAGGCTTTAAAAGTGGCATTAAGCCACAATTGCAGGAGCCAGAAAGGGCTTGTCAAGCTTAACTTGCCTTTCTCCTTTATCAGCTTTAAAGATTCGACGCTCTAGCTGATTGATTCGTAGAGATTCGCCAAGATCATTTTGCCTAGGCGGAGTTTATTACCAGCGTGAAGTTGGTTAGCTATGATGAGATATTTTTTAGCCACATGAAGGGATCTTGAGCAGAACACGAACTTTGATAGCCAAAGGGTTAGAAAGGCTATATGTTCTACATCAAGTAATTCAGAGGAGCTCTTGTCATGGTAATGGGCGATGAACAAAGAATAGGAGGCAAAACTGGTTTAAAAAGCTATGGAGTTTTCATCCAAAATAGTTGGGTCGAAATCTACTCCTATTGGACTAAGGCCAACTATGGAAGCTATGTCAAAGAGGGTAGGAGTCACCATTCCACAGAGGAGATGAAAAGTGTTATAAGTGCTATCCCATAAATAGAGGGAAGCCAGAATCATGTTGGTGCAATAACTAGGACCTACTTTCGACAGTTGTATTATGTCAAAGATACCGGTTTGTTTCCAAAACTTACCTTTAGCCTTTTCGACCTTGGCTAGCCAGTCTAGGTAATCAGAAGGGTCTTTTGTTAATGGAAAACTCCTAAAAATCCTAGGTTGATTCAAATAAGTTAAGTCTAGTTCTGGAGGACTAGATGGGTTTTCAGTTTGGCGTATGGGTTCTCCATTAGGGTTAAGATTCAGGCCAGCACCTATGGGTTTAGAATGAGAATAAACAGGAAAAACTCTCTTAATCTAGCCTGGTCAATGTTTGGGTTAGGTAATTGACCTAACATGTCATAATAAGTCCCAGAGATAAGAACTGGAATGAGTACCTGGGATTGATAAATGTTGGCCTTCTCTCTTTCGTTTGGAGGCTCTGGCACGTACTGTTGATTACCCATAATCTCTGGTCCAGGAAGTCTGTGTGCGTAGGGGAGAGATGTTCTGTCTTTGACCTTCTGGTTACTTGAAGACGCCATTGTTAATGAAGGAAGTTGGAGTGAGAGAAGAAGGTTTAAGATTGAGCTATGAAGAAGTAAGTTCAAAGAGTGTAGAAAAGTTTTTCAAAAAGAGAAATTGAGTGTTTATATGGGGAGGCAAGTAAGAAATGTTTTAGTTTTTGAAACGGTTATGGCACTTGTAAAAATTTCATTGGCAGTAAAGAAAAGTAGTGGAAGTTGAAAAGGATGTGACAGGCCTAGGTGACTAGGGTGATGAAGGTTATTTCCAAATGTGGGTTAGACATGATATTTTAGGAAAAATGTGATGATTATTTTTCCTTGTGATCTGACAAAAAGATTTTGGGAATCAGCGCATGTGAATAGTATGGAGTTGAAACATGACTCGACAGCAAATGATGGTTTCTCCAAAAGACAGTCGAAACATCTTTGCTGGGGGGCAATTTGTATGCATGTATTTTGAAACCAGGTTTTTTAAAGATCATTTCATGTATTGCTATGCCTACGAGCGAAATAAGGATGCATTTTAGTGCTACAATAGACTTTGTCAATGATAGAGCATTAAGATCAGCTGATAGTGTTCGATGGCAGTTAATGCGTATCATGGTTTGTTTTAATTTGAAACTATGTGGTGTTCTTACTAGTTGGAATTTTATATGCATGGTGACGAAGGATTAATATTGAAATGATACTTTCGATAAGATTTGCAAAAGAAGGAAAATAAAGGCAAAGCATTCGACAAATTTGACTAGTAACGTTGGGATATTCGACAGTTCGACAGAGGAGATGGTAACTTGTTGTTTCGACATGGGGAAAAGGTGTGTTGTTTCAGTCTTAAGGAGAAGTTAAAATTTGAACTTTGGTTTCGTTTGACAAAGAAATACGTGGATGTTTTAGGAACATGCAGAAAACCAAGTGTCATGTTTTTAGAGTTTTTCCGTTAGTTAGCAGTTATGTTATTTTTGTATAAATAGGGTAGCATTTGTTAAGTTTGAGGGTGTGAAAACTTGTACAGAAAATTCCAGTGAAAATACTCTGAATACTCGTGTGAAAGAGAAAAAGAGATTTGTTTGGAAATGTATGTGTAAACACCATATTTTATTCCATTTTATGAAAATTTTACAGTTTTGTTTATTTCTTACTATGTCTATCATTCAATTTACCATTCAATTTCCTTTTCAGCATTTATTTTCATAAACACTTCTTAAGCTTTTTACTTATATTATTAGATTAAGGACGTTAACTTAATCCCATAATCACAAATCATTTCTAAGAAAAGGATTCAAGAAACTATATAGAAGAATAAAAAACGTTTGTCTTAAGAGTTTATAAAATACATTCAAATCTTAGCACATGTGTCCTAGGACTTGTTTGGTTGGTCCTGCAAGTTATCCAAATTCAGTAACATTGGAGAACCAGAGATTGTTCGTTAAAATCTATAGCGAACAACTGGCCTACAAGGTTAGTATTCTAATGCTCAAGTCAGTATAAGAGCAATATGACATGAATGAGATTGAAATCGAATTACTTTGGAAATGGCATGCTCTCCCTCTTACACACATAGTAGGGTGGTTATAACAGTTTGTTAATTAATCGACCTGAGATCGGAGATCCATTTGATTGATCTTGGATATAGATCACATGCATTATTTAACTAGGATGACATACCCGCCTCGCATGTGTTGTGGTGGATCATTCCACTCTTTTGGCCTTAATTATTGGGTCTCTCTTGGTCGTGTAACACCCTGTTTATTTAATAAGTTAATAGTCATTTACCCCCTGCAATATAGGCAAGATTTGATTTACCCCCCTTTAAAAAAATAATTTTGAATTATCCCCCTAAAAATTTTGGGTACCCCCTAAACGTGTAAAAACCAAGGGGTTAAGTAAAAAAAAAATTTATAGGGGGATAATTTTTTCACCTGGGGGGAAAAAGACTTAGAATTTTAAAATTACAGGGGGGTAATCCAATTTTTTTTTCAAGGGGGGTAAATCAAAACACGCATATATTGCAGGGGGATAAATGACTATTAACTCTTATTTTATTAATTATTTAATTAAATATTTGTCGCTCCCACCAAATGACACCTGGTCAGATAGGGTACAGACGCGAACGGTCAGCGAAAGAGAGAACATGAAGATGAACTGAATAGAGTCGTCAGCTAGGCATTTTTATCCTGAAAGAAAGGTAATGCTCCATAAACCTAGGAAAAGATAGATAAGACGGTTGCGAACCAGAGAAACTGAGAAAGGGGGTTGGTTACAACCTGGGAAGGTATTAGCACCCAGATTGTCTGTCGTACTCGACGGGATCCACGCTTGAAAGTTTGTGTTTAAAGGGGTATTGTCAGTGCTATCTGTGTGCAAAATCTGAAAAAGAATGTACAGGTGTCAGTGCAGAAGAGATGTGAAATGAAATTGCTCAGGAATGAGGCTTAAAAGAATAATGCTAGAAGAGGGGGAATATACAGAGACTTTTGTTCGATAACAGTTAAGTTATGCCTACGTATCCTCTCGTGCAATGAGGAAGTCAGAACACCGTAGTTCGACTCAAAGAGACTGAAAGATAAATTGACTGATGAACTTCTTGCTTGTCTATGCTCAAGTGTATGACCTGTCTGGCTCAGGTGCTAACTGTCTTGCATTAGACGGAAGAAGCGAGTTCTCGGTTGTGAGTGAAGATGATGAGAAAAGAATCCCGGAGGAGACAATTATTGTTTGTTTTTGGTATTTTTAATCTTTTATTGCCTTTTGTGTTTGTCATAAGAAAATGAGCTTAAGCCTAAACCAAGGGTTAGTAAACTCATCACATCCTCCCTCTAATTAGGGGTAATGAGAATACCTTAAGTATGAAGTAAGCACCTCACACTTAATCACCATGGTGTTGGATTAAGATCATTAACCTACTTGTGATTATTTAGATGTTTTTTGGAATTTTTTTTTAGTGCTAAGTAATGAGTTTAAGCCATAATCAAGGATTTAATGGACCCGTTACACCATCCTAATAGAAGGATAATAAATGAGAACATTTAAGCTGAGGAAGATACCTAAACTTAATCCATGATTAGGGATTAACCTCATGACAAAACAAAACCTTTATTAAAGTGTATTTTAGTTAATGGTAAGGTTAAGAAGTTAATTTTATGGTTTATAAGACAACTTGAGGGGGACTTGTCCATTAACACTAGGGTTAGTCCTTCTTAACCAATTAAGGAAGAATTAGAACCCTAATGCAAGGCCCAAGTTACAAGCTTATTGTCTTAGTGATTATTAGATGGATTGATTAAGATATTTAAACACATTAAGGGTTTAACACTTAGGATTAAAGTTATACACTCCATCCTAAGAGAAGGATGCAAGCATAACCTTAATCACAAAGCCTTAAAACCTTAAAGGTTTAGTCTCTGATTATGAGATGAGAAGAGAGACACAAAGATGACACAAAGGTAAAACTAATGGGGGACTAATCAAAACCCTAATTGTTATCATGCTTGGGCGTTCCTAGGATTTATGAGGCTTGCAAGAGATCTTCAAGAATAAGCCACCAAGGAAGAAGCAGAAGAAAGAAGGAGAAGCAGAAGAAACAAGCTAACTTACTTCACTTAAGAAGATAAATTACTTGAAGAAAGAAAGTGAAGGAGGAACATGAATGAGCAAGCTCACTCTAAGACAAAGGTAAAATACAGCAAGGATGCATAAACGAGATGAGAAGAAAAATGAGAAGTGAAGGCAAATTCACTTCTCAAAGTACTTACCACCTGAAAAGTTAGCAAAAAGAAATGAAATGAATGCAAAGGTGCAAACCAAAACCAGAAGCATATTTATGATGTAAATGATACTAAGAGATGATGCAAATGTATGTCAAGAGTTGTGAATGATCATACAAGTGATGAGAATGCAAATGAAGCATGAAAGTTCATGAATGCTCATGGAATGTAATGAATGCATAACATGGCAAATGGATGAAGAAATGATCAAGCATGATTCTAATGTGTCCTAAGATGTCTTATGTGTCATATGAATGCATAAAATGTCATGGCAAGTTCATGAATGCAAGCATATGCAAGGTGTATGCAAAGGAAGATGAGAAATTAGGGTTTCCATGCAACATGAGATGCAAAACTCAAAAACAGAAGCAAATGACAAGATAAAAAATTGAAAATGCAATCAAAAAAACCCTAACCCCATATGATATCATACCCAAAAGGAGAAGACCTAACTCTTAACCTAATGAAAGTTATGTTTTTTCTAAGTTATCTAGGGTTTTAAGGCACCTAAAGGGAAAAAATGCAAATCAATTCAAAAAGGCAGAAGAAAATTGTGACAAAATTATGCTAGAAACTACATGTCAAATGAAGATCAATGCAAAAAGAATCATTGTCATACCATTCTTGGTTAGGAAGAAAAGGATTCTTGAAGTTAGGGTTCTAAAATGTGAATTTTATGAACCCTAAATTCAAGAAAATTATCAAAGATGATTCAAAACCAAAAATAAATTTGTGTGGATGGTATCATAATGTTTCTAAATGTTTAAAGATGCAATGTGATTTTTTTTGGAATTTTTAGAAACTTAAATGATATTTTAATTAATTAATTCTCATTAATTAATTAAAATAAACATTTAAATGTTAAAAAAATGATTTTGTAATGCAAAAAATAAAAATAAAAATATTTTTGGGTTGAGAAAATTATTTGAAGTAAAAATGCAGAATAAAATTATTTTTGGAAATTTTTAGCTATTTTAAATAAATGGTACAAAATAAATGAGAAATATTGAAATAAAAATTAAATAAAGCAAAGGTAATCTGATCCAGTGGTTTAGATTGAAACTGGGAAAATGAGGGTTGACCTGGCGCCAAATCCAATGGACGATATTTAAACTCAGCTAAACCTAATTAACTAATTAATTAATCCAGCAATTAAATTAATGAGCTAATCTCCACCACTCAATACGCGCGGGAAAGGAAACCAAGGGCCCAGATTCAAATGAAACCCTAACCCTAATTAAGGATGCTAATCACTTTCAGGTCACCGGAGAAGAGCTCTGGTCGTCTTCTCCGGTGACACCCTCACCTGAAAATTCCTAACTCTCTCCCTAGGTTATTTCTGGAGCTCTAAAGCTCCAGATTAACTCCTCTCACCTCCCTGAATCCAAATCCACACTCAAATCTAATTTATAATGGCTGAACAACAAGATTCGAAGAGAAACATAAAAATGGCAAAAATTTCAGAGATTCAGTACATACTCATTTCTACACCATTTTCGAAAATTCAAAGCTCAGTGTGATCAGTGAAGCATGCTTTATCATATTGTAACATAAAAAGAGAGATCTGGAAAAATGAATTCAGATGGCTACCTGAGATGGAGCTTTCCAAACTTGAACATTCTGGCCACTTCCTTTGCGCAAAAAGACTCCCCTTGACCTCCTGAGGCTAATGGAATGCTTCAAAGGCTTTGAGAATGGTTGTAGCAACTGAACTGGCTGAGAATCGTGTTTTGTATATGGCGTGTTCTTGGCTGATTTGAGGGTTGCTTTGGGGTCAGTGAGTGATTTAGAGATGAATGGTGGAATTGTTTTTGAGTTTGAGTAAGTGAGTTGGGAGATTCGAAGGAAAATGAAAGAGGGAGAGATTATGGGAACTTGATCAATCCTAGGTTTCAGCTTGCAATGTTGTGTGTTATGATCAGCATTTGGTCCACATATCAAGTTGTGATAGGTCAGAGAAGTGGTTGTGGCCTATGGTGATTGGTATGGCCTTCTTGCTAAAAGTCACCAACTTGTGTACTTGAGGTATGTGCAATGGTGTAGCTGGATCATTGGCTTGTCCATGCGCAGCTAACTTCAAGGATGTCCACAAAATCAATCTTGAGGCAATTCAGCAAGTTGAAGCAAAGTTATGGGGTGTTTTGCAATTATGTGAAGTTTTGGCCCCTTTGAGAATTCTTGATGTTCAAGGCATGTAATCTTGCAATTCTTTGGGCAATTCTGATCTAAAGGCAATTCACTATGATGTTATGATACATTGAAGTGTGTTTGAAGTCACAAAAAGCCTTGGCAAGTGGTTTTACAAAGAATCCCTTTTGGTGCATTCTTGAAATTTATGGGATTTTTGCCAACTTTGACAAGCCATATCTTGAGTTCCAAAATGAATTAGATCTTGATCTTGTACTTTTTGGAAAGGGAATGATCCAATCTACAACTTTCATGACCAACAATTTTTCATTTGAAGCATTTTTGGTTGAGAAAGAGGAGGTTGAAAAACTTTCCCAAAATGGAAAGTTTACATTACAAGTCATTTCCATTTTTTGGCAACTTTTGGTTTAGCTCACTTTTCTTCAATTTTGTGAACTTCTAAACACTTCAATGATAAAATTGAGATCATATAACTTCAATTTGATGAAAAATCCACTTTGGTCCTATGGGTGGGGGCCTCAGATGCCCTGATTTTGCTCTGACTTGCTCAAGCAGTTACCCAGTGAACAAATGACTTCCACAATGAATTTCTTCATAAAACTTGGTATGCATGATCCTTGTAACATATTGAGACCAATAGAAACAAGAATGACCAAAAAATTTGGAGTTATGGCCTCTGAAACCAAAACCCTAATTTCAGGTCATCTGTGCAGTGAAACCATAGTTCAGCTTCCATGCCTTGCCAGTTCTTGTGATTCTTTGACTTCCTTGATCTTTGGAGGATATAATATGATGATTGAACATACATGGACCTCTTGAGATGATTGAAGACCTTTGGAGTGGCTTAGATGAATCTTGGATTGCTCAGATCACAAACCCTAGATGCAGATGAACTTGAACTAATGTAGTGAAACAAAAATGCAATATGAGATGATATGCTTAAACTAATGCAAATATGAAAGATCACAAGCCATGGTGTGAACTTAGTGAGGGAAAATTTGGGGTGTTTACAATATTATTGTATATTTAGTGTTGATTTGTTAAGTTGGTTTTGTTGAATTAATTAAATTAAGTTGATTAAGCCAATTAAGTTTATTTAAGTTGGTTCCTTGTTAGTTGAATTAAGTGAGTTGATTAAGTTGCGGATTTATTAGTAGAATTGCACTATTCTTGATAAATGGGCTTGTTTTGTGATTAGAAGAAGTAATAGTGGGAGTGTGTGGTTTAGGCCCAATAGAAATTATTAAGTTTAATAAAACCATAAGTTAATTAGATTAAAGAAAATAGGTTATCAGAATATGGAAAACAAGGAGTTGAGAAAGAGGCTACGTGAAGTGCTTAGGATAGGAAAAGTTAAGGTTTCGATTAAAAGTGTTAGAGTCGTTGTCAATCCAAGGTATGGGTGGGGTTCTAACCTTATAATCGGGATTATATAATGAATACATGTGGAATTGGGTATATGAATTGCTGTCAGTTGTTTGTATGTTTTGGTTTAATAAAGTTGTTTGGTTGAATAAGTCGTTCTGGTCGAATAAGTTGTTTGGTTAAATAAGTTATTTTCTGTCAATTAAGAAATTGAGTTGTGTATATGGATATGTCGTATTTCATTGAATTTGTGTATTGATTGATGGTAATGGGCCTGAGAAGGAGTTACAGAGACAAAGAGGAGAAACAGAGAGAACGCGGGGAATTCGCGCTGGGACGACCGTCCCTTGATGGTGACGAACATCACCTGGCTGAAGGTGATGACTGTCTGGCCTTGTGCCGACCGTCATGCTCTTGTTCTTCCGACCTTCTGGCTTTGTGTCGACCTTCACGAGTGTGACGAGGACCACCCAGTTGTGACGATGGTCACACGGGGTCTGGGGGAAATTTGTTGTTTTGTTCTGCGTGGTGTTTCTTTCCGTTGTCTGCTAGATTTGCTTATCCTACTTTTAAGTTTAGTAACATAACTAATTAGTAGAAGATGAACCTTAGTGAAGTAGTAGTATACATGTTAATTAAGTAACAGAGAATTAATAAATAATATTTGGGATGAATTGGTAGAAGAAAATTAAGTAGCAGTAGTAGTAATTAGCAAGTAGTAGAAATTAACATGTAGCAGGTATGATATACGTAATACCCCGTATTTTAATAAAATGATCTGGATAATATTAATTAAATTTAATAGGGCTGTGGTGTGCTCTGAAATTTTTATTTTAAAATAATTAGAGCAACTAACGAACTTAAATTAATTGATTAAGTATTATCTGACTTAGAAGGTTTTACTAAATAATTGACTCAGACATTTTTTTGGATACTCTCAATTTGAAACCGTTAAGCTACTAAATAAATGTTATATCAGTATAACAATTGTTTGGTTATAAAAAGGAAAATAAGTTATATGTTAGAAGTTAGAAGTTAGTAAGATGAAAGAAGAGAAAGAAAGGAGAAGAAAAGGAAGAGAAGAGGAAAATGGAAAAGAGGAACTCATGGAAGCTCAAGAGCTAGAATCATCACTCTTCTTTATCATCTTCGTCAAACTCCTCGTCGTTGTAGAGGTGGATTCATAGCTAGAAACTTTTACTTTTGGTTTGGAAGAGTTTTTAGAGTTTATGAGTTTTAGGTCAAAATTTTTGAAAAATCCTAAAATCGGTAAATTAATCGGTTAGAAATCGATAAAAATTGCTTGTTTTTATTGCCTCTAGGTATATGAACTTGTTGCTATGTTGTTTTAATGATTAATGATGGTTTGAAATGAATTTGGGACTTACTGTCATGCAGTTAGCATATTTGCTGCATTCTGTGTTCGGTTAACTGGTTAACCAAATCCGTAAATCGGTTAACGCGTCTTGAATTTGTGTAGTTGCCTCTGTTTTGGTTTGGTTAACCGGTTAACCAAATCCGTTAACCGGTTAACACTGTAAGTATGAGAGAAAAATGTTTTATTTCCAAACTTTAAAAATCCATAACTTTTACTCGGTTATCCGAATTAAGTGTTCTTTATACCGTTTGAAAGCTAAAATTATGTACTTTCACATGATGCCAAAAAATATTATTTTTACCCGACGTTTACCCGATTTTCTAATTAACCGCGATTATGCTAGTTAGAGAGTTGTGGAAGGTATGTTTAATCATGAGGATTGACTGCGAGTAGAGACAATGAGTTAATGGTGGTAATTGAACTAAAATGTTAGACTTATGTAATTGGAAACTAAATAATTTAAAAGTAGCAAGAATAGAGAAAGAGTGAGGAAACCTATCTTAAACCATTGAATGGCCTAGTAGTGTGACTTGGAATTGAGAGATGGTATAAGTTGTGAGGTAAGTAGGATTACCCTAGGTTTATACAACTGTGCTAGAGACGTGACAATGCTTAGGCGTCGATACTCGAATAATATCTTCGGGCTAAGTAGTTGTGATGAGCTGGAAGTTTGCTTCCTTCGCGTTTTAATCCTAATTTAATTATGCTTTGCTCGTGTCGAAATCTCACGGGGTGGGACGACCGGGAAACATAATTAATCTGTGGATTCGAACCCCTTAATGGATAATCGTGACCCGTACTTGCTTGCCATCGGGGAGTATGGTTGGGCGGGGAAAGTTATCCATTAGGAAAGTAACCGTGACCCGTGCTTGCTTGTCATCTGGGAGTATGACTGGGCAGGGAAAGTTACTTTGGGGTGAGTAACTGTGACCCGTGCTTGCTTGTCATCTGGGAGTATGACTGGGCGGGGAAAGTTACTCAGTTGTAAGGTACTGTGACCCGTGCTTGCTTGTCATCTGAGAGTATGACTGAGAGGGGAAATTACCTTTGGTAGATAATGAGTGACCCATGCTTTCTTGCCGCCTGGGAGTGTGGCTGGGCGGGAAAAGTTATCTACACATTAAGGATCGAGTGACCCGTACTTGCTTGCCATCAGGGAGTATAGCTGGGCGGGGAAAAATGCCTTAAAGCACCTTTTGTATGCTTCGTTGTGTTTTACTTTGTGTCTCTAGTTTTATGTGAACTCGAAGTCTAGGTTTCCCCCGACTTGAGTGTTGTCTAGATTCGAACCTTTAGAGCCGAGAGAACTCTAAGATAGGGAACCCACTAAGATGTTGTTATCTCACCCCTATATTGTTGTTGCTTTTCAGGTTTCTTTTGCAGGTTTGATTTACAAGTGGAGCTATGCTCGGGATGTTTCAAGAGAAGCATAAATTTTAGTTTTCCGCTGTGTATTTCTGTATCTTTGTACAATATGGATATTGTATTGACTTTAGTGTTTTTATTTTAGTATGATTTCCATGTCTTGTACCATTATTGTATAGAATTGTAGAATCGGTCAAGAATGTGAGTTATACTAGTAGGCTTTTATGATGGTGTCAGTACCAAAAATAACACTTGTATGATATTATTCTAGACATATATTATATGGGCGTTACAGTTGTTATCAAAGCAGGTCGTATCCTCAACCTAGCATTGAAACATCATAAGTAAATCTTTCCTGCCTCTTAAGTGTGTCTTGCCGGCGTGGTTCTTAATATCATATTATGTAGTATTGGGCCTGATCAACCTAATGATATGTATGTGATAGGTAGGATCATGGTTGTGTGACCATGAGGACTCCGAAGTGTTGTCGTAACTTGTGTTGTGAGAGTAGATTCAAGCCAAGAGTTAGCAAAGGGAGCTTTGGTCAACTCAGTTGGAGTCTTCTTACGAGTTTTACTTCCTGTAACATGGAGTTGCATAAAAGTGTGTTGTTCGAGAAATCCTTTGGAATGGATAAAGTCTGAAAGGTACAAATATCTGTAGTAAGAGTGGTCAGTGTATTAAGGAATACGTAAAGTCGCTGGTAGACCAGTAATGGTCACTGGTATGGGCAAGAGTGACGAGAAGTTTCATTCCATAAAACGAGAAGGTGCTTTATGGAACATGTGACGTAAGTTTTGGAATGGGTTAATTGTTAGTGTTTTAGTCCTAAGGTTGTAGTGGTATTTTGGATGAGCGAGAGTACTTCAAGGAATGTATTTGGATAATACCTCACAGATGGATAGAATTTACAAGTTAAGAACGTTGTTTTCTTACAGGAACCTAAAGTTGTGGTGAAACGTGAAGAGAAAACACATGGATGTGATTACACGTTTCAAGTGAGACAAGTATACCCCAGATGAAGAGTAGAAGGTCATTGTTGTATTTTCGATTATGATTGAGGAGACAAGGTTTAGAGTAATACATCCGGATGATGTATTTGCTAAGGGATCAATTCGGAAAGTGTTGAATTACCCAAGGATAGTATAAGGTATAATGTCGAAGAGAGAACAAGCCTTACTTAGAAACTTGAGGTATATTTGGAATGGACCATATGAAGTTGTATTAAGTGTTAGAGTAAGCACCTTGGACTTGAGGGAACTTTAGAAAGATAAATTATGTTGGGGTATAAGAGTATTATTGCAGAGCATGGAGTGAACACGATATGGGAACGATAAGGACAATGTACTATGAGGAAGTGTAAGAAATGATGATTCTCCCTTTAGGACTCTGGTAGTGTGATTACTATATGTGTGGAATCGTTTGTTGGTATGGTTGTAACTTTTGACGTGATTGGAATGAGTTTGGGAGGTTTATGTAGCAATAAAAACCAGAATTGTACTTTTGTGTTTGAAGTGATCGGATTACCCTCAGGGTAGTACCCGATTATAGAATTGTGTTTCTAAATCCCTTTTGGCTACTGGAAGTTAATTTTTGCACGGAGTAATCGGTTATCCTCCTGGTAGCGGTCGGTTATCATTGTTAGGTTTTGGAAACTTGTCTTCTAAGATCCTTACATTTTGACTGGAGTGCCCGATTGAAGCGTTTTTGGTACCGATAGGAAGCTATGGAGACTTTCTATGAAATGATTGGTAGAAGGTAAGGAAATCCAGGTCAAAATGTGAGTGTAGACAGCAAGTTATTTCAGAAGAGTACATTACCTCAATTTTCAAGTTTAAGGAAAAGCTCTTGTATTTGTGAATGATCGAAATATATTTGGAATGTACCTCCAGTGGGAGTAAGCACGTTATTGTTTTAGTTCTCGCCAAGGAATCTAGGGGGAGGACAATGTTGTGTGCTGAGAAATGAGATGTTTAATGTTTTATTTTTCCCGATAAGGGTTGTGTGTGGAATTTTGTTTATGGACGAACCAAGTATTAGCTTGCGGCTAAAACCGTTTTGATGTTGTCATTGTCATTTCCCTGCTAACATCGTCATAAGAGTGGGATCAGACTATTCAGTTGAGTATTCGTAATGTGACCTTAACAGAATGGTAGTTCTACTTATTCATTGTCGGGGAGTATAATCTGCTTATGGTGCCCCGTTTGTGTTATCTTGAGATGTGGATGGTGAACGATTGTTGCACCTGTTTAGAAACCGCGAGGGAGAGTATTATTGCAAGTTTGTGTGGATTAGATGGATAAATTTGAGTTGAATTGTTTGTTAACAAGAGGAACAAGTTTTGTCGTGTTTGACCGTTTAGCCTTGGACATGTAATCAATTGACACATGACTTTTGGGGAAGACTTTAGAGAATCGTGCTTTCTGAACTGTAAGTCCGTTTTGGTTTCCGTTCGAAATATCAGGGGATAGTGTTGGACTTTATTTTGAGTGTGTTTTAGTAGGTAGTAGATGATCTATATTTTTGGTGTGTCTCCATAGCGACCATTGGGGACCTAAATTGAGAAGTATTAAGAGACTCATGAAGTGTTGATCTTCTAGGAAACTTTTTGGTATTTGAATTACTGTGTGGATAAGAGATGAACAATTGGCCAGTTCTAGCATCGATAATTCTTAACACCAGTTATGGATTCCATAAGAGTAATACCAGATGTGTGTAGTTGAGCCGCAATCAGTATTATGGATTTTAAGTTACCCTTCCAGGTAAGAGTGAGAGGTGAATGTTCCGAAGTTAAACATATAAATTGGATCGTTTAAGGAAAAAGACCCTTGTGAGAAATGGTTTTGAACGAGAAGTTCGGTGTAATCTTCAAAGGTGAGTATGTGGAATATTATATACGATATGCAAGTGTTCTGGGAATCCGCATGTATATAAGGATCATTTAAATTTGGTACTGATGACTCACTAATGATTGTAAGTTTTTTGACAGTGCCACATTGTTATTAATGGGGACCTTGTGCCGGTGAAAACTTTGAGTGAATGGAATTCTATAAAGATAATTGATATGGAGAATAGTAGCCATGGTCAGATTTATTAAGCGGAATTGGATATATTGTTTCGAGTTTAGAATGGAAATTGGAATTGTATTAGTTATGATTGCAATTGTACAACCCTTGTATCTCTGTCGTTGGAGAGTTTGGAACGAAGTTGTTATTGAGTGGTTGACAAGTAAGTTGTTCCATCCTGGAATGTCTGTAAGTTTGTGTTGTTGATTGGTGGAAACTCCGATGAATAAGTGTGTTTTCCGCAAAATATCAATTACCTAGTATTTCTTGAGAATTCGTGGTATCTCCACTGTTAGGCCTTGAGGGCATAGTGGATGGGGACAAATGAAAGAATTCAGACAGATTTTTGAAAATCGGAAGAGAATTATTTATAAGTATTGAAGTAAGAGAATATTGTTCTAAGTGGGTTGTCGATGGTGAGATACCGAAAGAATGAAGTGTCCAGTGTAAATGGTTACATTTTTGATATAAGATCAAGTGTAATTGGTGTAACACCCCAAAATTATTTATCACCTTAACTGGCCTTATACTTCGTATTCATCCACATTTCCTGTTAGGTTGTAATATTCACAATCATGCATCATAGATCTCCCGAGGGAGGGAAACGAGCATATTCGTATTCTGGAGATCATCAAGTATCAAGACCAGGTTTTCAAATTTTCTCAAGGCGAGGAATGTCAGGTTTTCTCACTTCAATAGGGTCAAGCCGGGCAAAAGTTCTTTAACAAAGATTAATGGTGCTACGGTTTCTCCTCAAGGCTACATTGAGCTTTCTTCTTCTTTATAAGTTCATCTCGAGAGGGATTTAGAGTTTTATTCATGGTCGATTTATGGATAATGTCATTCATGGTGCGGGATAATCGACTTTTGTTAACTAAAGTTAGAAGGCTCATGAAGAGTGCAAGTTTGATTTGGTTTGGAAGCGAGATGTAGATTAAATCTGTTAAGACACTGATTCTCTAGAATTCGTATTTCATTGTCCATTGTTGTCAATCCATTAACCGTTTACTATGGTTCGAACTTAACTTCATTTCATTGTATCCATTTTTGTTAACCCACCAATCCAAATATGTATTCACCTTTTTCCTTCTTACAAATAAAAATATCAATCATGCATTTTTTTGTCTAGCCCAAAGCTTATAAGCCCATTACCACAATACCACATTTAACTAACTATTTCCCACAAGTCCAATATGCAAAATCAATTCTCATTCATTTAGGAGTTAATTTTTCTACATGAAGTCCATTAAAGTATATTAAAAAAAACAAAACAAAAAAAGGGGTTGCCAAGAATATAGAGCATGATATCAAAATTCAGCAAAAAAAAGTATCATAATAAAAAATTAGAGTATTACAGGTTTTTTTCTCTTTTCTTTCTTACACCAGAAATGTTCTCAAAAGAAATTCATTTAATTTCATAACAAGAACCAGGAGAAAAATTCAGAAGAAAAGTCTCAATACCAATTTTGGTCTAACCAAAAATGCATATACAAATTATAAAAAAAAAGGGAGAAAGGCAAAGAAAAATCTAGCTGCAACTCTCGGCGTCATTCTGGGTCGGTGCATCACCAATCTTCAGTTAACATCAACTCTCTCTTCATCACTTCTACTGCAACAAGCTGCGTCGAGCTTTCGATTATCTCATCAATCTTTAGTCCTCCCCGCAGCCCGAATAAATCATACCGAAACGCCAAGTTGAGACTTACACTATGCAACTTGACTATCCACCTTTCAATCTTCTGCGATTATCATCAATCTCGCCAATACAACGTTGCGGATCCTGCAAATAATAACTCAGAGTTAGAGGGAATATTTTTGGCACAAGTTATTGGAAAAGCAGAGTACACAAAAATCTCATAACAAAAAATACAGGGGTTTAATAGAGGAAATCATAACCTAAGCCAAGGATTCACAATTCAAAAGAAATGGAAGGTAATTGATCAGAAAAGTCATAATCAAAACAGTTACAAACTCCAACAGAATCATAACAAACTCAGATGAATGCATAACTGATTCCTAACCAACGTTTACCTGAGTTCATCCTCTATAAAGCTCCTTGTGAATCTTCAATTTCGATGGGGGGCTCTGACTTCAATCTTTACTCTTCCTCATTCTCTCTTCTTCATTACATCTTCACCACTGATTTTCGATTTTTCATCTTTGACACTCACTCTTCTCTAGCCCTAATCTCTCTCTCATTCATTCTTTATCACATTCTTCAACCTCATTTCTCAATCCCTCTACAACTCCCCCATTTTTCGGATTCGTCTTTCTGCACATCCTCTACAATTCTTCATTTGATTCATTATTCATCTTCTTTCTGCATCCTCCATCGTCATTTCTCTCAATTTCGTTATGTAAATCTCTTGATTCATCTTCAATCCTCTATCTTCAATTTCTTCTTCAATCTCCAACTGCTCTAAAATATGGAAAAAAGAAGAAAAAATTCTGAGTCCAACAAAGCGTAACAAGCCAGAAACAGAACTAAATCTTTAACCTGCAATCAAATGTTCTGAAGCTTCGATCTTCTTTGCATCGCCATCATTTTTCCGCAACCAAAGCCTCATTAACCTCTTCCGCATTCGGAGACTCCAACAACCTGCAAAACGCAAAAATAGTGTCAACACCTCAAATATAAATCGTAATGTCCACCTCGACTCGAATCGTGTACGGGAACGAGTCAAACTCTAAAGCGAGAATCGAGCCATAGAAGAGGTACATTCGTGAAAATGCACACGTGTAAGAAGAAGAATAAGGTCACACAACTTACCGGCTCCATTGTTCTTCATCGAGCGAAGACCACAAGCATCCCTTCCGACGTTCGACTCTCAAGCGTTATTTCCGATCAATCAAAGGTATGATCTCGTTTAGTTCCGTTTTTACCGCGTTTCTGGCGTGCTTCGATCTATAGATTTAGAACGATTTAGTTGAAATCGTTTAGGGATTTGAGGTGAGGAAGAAAAATGGATGAGGTTCGCATTTAGAGGTGGTGTTTTTGAAAGAAGGCCGTCGAAATGGGAGGCCGTCGTCTGCGGCGGCGCTAGGATTAGTCATAGAGATGGATATGGAGAGAAGAGAGGCAACACATTTGGTGAGAGTGAGAGAGGAAGAGTAAGGATTATGAGATTTTCTTTGTATAAATTAATTGGTTTGTTAATCGTTTTGATTATGAATCAAAAGAGAGATTAAAATTATTAAAACCTAGTTAATGCACAATTAAGAATAATAAAATCTCATAAAAATCTCAACTTTCCACCGCCATTTCTGTTGAGGAAATAAGGCTTAGTGGGTGGTCCAATCCGGCGGTGACACTTGTCACCGTCCGATAGGACCACCAGATTTGTTTCCACGCGTTACTCCCACTGTAAGCAATATACACCTGCGGGCTCTGTGCATGTGGGTTTCAACCAGATTGCTATCCGCACCCTACAACCTGGACCAATGCCATCTTTTTAAACTAGATTTTACTAATTTGGCACCCCCTTTCCTATTCCTATTTTCTTTTTTTCTTTTTTAATTTCTGTTTTGTACTTTTTCAATTTAAATTCACAAAATATACTAAAATTAATAATAAAATTCTCCAAAAAATATAGGAGGTTTATGACTCATTTTAGAAATGTTCTACATTTTTACTTTCTAAATTTTATCATTTTTCAATTTAATTTAGATTTTTCATTTAATTGGTTTTAGATTGAATTCTTTCATGAACACATAATTTTGCATATTTTATTTCTCCCACTTCCTATAATATTTTTGTCCCATTCTTTTGGCTATGATTAGAGGACTAATAGTAGTACCTGGAAATATTTTTGGTATATTTTTTAGGCCATTTTATCCACTGTTTTGGTAGTATGGTTTGTATAAAATTATGATTGAATCTTAGATAGATTTAAATGACCATTTGACATAGTTAGACTTTGAATTTTTAGGAGATGTTTCAACACAATATTATAGTCAGGTTAGAGACCCTAGGGAATTAATTTCATATTTTTTCCAGGACTTTTAATATTTTTGTTATCTTAATTCATTTCCATCATATTGTTGCATATGCATCCTCATTTCATTTACTAACAATTTTCTTTTTGTGCAAGGTATTTTTCGAGGATTCGCGTATGGACTTGGATTATTTTTATTATGCCTCGATTATATTTTGGTGGTTTGTAATTTTTGATGTAATAGCTTAGAACTCTTATGCTTGTATAGCTCCTATAATTAGGATATAAAAGATAAAACGAATCGATAAAAAACAAAATCTCAAAAAATGAAATAAAGAAATACTCGATCTAACGTCAAGTAATTTTTCAAATAAATAAATAAAGTTTCATGTGACTTTAGGATTCCTCGATTACCATCGTTCAACTCCATTACACCAAAAGCAAGCCTTGTATGTTGCACACCATAAGTCGTGAGCCTCAACACCACGCAATCGACCCACCCGATCCATCGTTCCATCTCACTTACGATTCATACACGTTTTTACCCACCATGATGTAGGAGGGCCATGTTATTTACTATTAAATTTTTGTACTCGCATTTCTAGTCTAATATCCGCTTAGGTAGATTTAATCTTTCAAACGTCACTAACCATAGGTCATCTTTAAACTCAATTAACTTAGGGTAAAAGTCTAGTTTCCCTTAGAGTTTTTTTTCCTTTTCCAACTTGAGTCTCACTTCTCATCTTAAAGAAAAATCAAAACACTTAATAAAGTAAAATATGTACAATGCGCCATGAGCCTTAAGCTATACGGGAAATGATTAGTGGAGGTCTCCTTCACTCTTCTAGGATACTTTACAAACGTTCCATTGGGGGCGATCTTGGAAAGTATTCGCTCCTATATCATAGTCTTTAGTGTTGTACATACAATAAACACAAATTCAAAACACTTCGTCTAAAAGACAATAAACCAAGACACCACGTCTTCTCTTCTCATCTCATACTCTTTGCGGACGAATGTGACTTGCCTCGACAGTTCAAATAGCGATACAGTAAACACCCTCGAGTCAGAGCCGGTAACACCTGAGCTAGAGCTATGGCAACGTCATCCTAAAAATCATAAACAAGTTCCCGCCTTAGTTAGACGAACTACGACGACTCTAATCCTCATTTTCCCGATGAGGAACGTAGGCAGTGGGGTAGGGCCCATTCGAGCACAATCTTTATTTTCCCTACATTTTCCCCTTTCTTTTTCGATCTCATTTCACTTCCATTTCAGATAGCCATTCTTTCGTTCAAGAAGCATCGTATTTCTCACCCTTTGAAACAGATTAACAAGTGTGGATCCCGTCAGGTACGGAGGACGGATTTAGGTGCTAATACCTTCTCAATTCGTAATCGACTTTCGGACCCAGATCTTTGGTTCGCAAGGCCTCGTCCTTTCCTTCTTCCTTAGGTTTATGCAACATTACCTTTCCTATTCCTTCGGGATAAAAAATGTTTGGCTGGCGACTCTACCTTTTCCGCGCCACTTTCACGTTTGTACTAGGATGAAAATCCCGGGAGCAACAACTGGCGACTCTGCTAGGTACCAAACCCAGAATCTCTGGTTTCCCCTTTGAGAGTCAATCCTAGTGCTTGTCTATTTCTGTTTTCTTTGGGTGTTTATTCGTTTGTTATTGTACTTTAGTTTAGCTTTATTGTTTTATTTACAGTTTATCGCTTTACTTTACAGCTTTATTTACACCTTTTTACACTTTACCTTATTGTTGCATATACTAGCATATACTGTGCTGGTTGTTCTAGTTTTCCTTGGCGGGATGGGATTATTGTGAGATAAGCCAAATACCTGGCTTGAGTATACACATAGGATTTATAGTGGGCAGTTTTGTGGCTTGTGTGGTTTTGAGCACGTGTAGTTTTCACGAGTCCCACACCTAGATCAGGCTCTCTTGGGATATGTTCTATACTGCCTAGGCAGACCATAGAATGTTCCCACCTGAGCTGCTAACACTGGGAACCGATCACCGAGGACCTTAGTGGAAACAACCCACTCCAATGGTGATAGTGGCAGACCACATTTTGTGGCAAACCCATTCGCACCCGAGGGCCCACTAGGAAATCGCATAGGATGACCTTGTTCTCTCATAGGAACTTAGTTAAAGAAACTGGTCGTATGACAGTAGTCTTGTACCCTTCGGGATGAATGTACTATTGTTTCTCGACTTTAGTGCTTGAAGTCGGGAACTTATGAGGGATGCTTGTTCTTCCGGACTCAGCTGAGGCCTCCCTGGGTAGTACATAATGCCAAACCGATTCCCTGATTTGGTTATGAGCCATTTCTCGGAAATGGTGAACGTATTATTGCTACTCGGCTTTGAGAGTCCGTGATGTTGACCCATAGTAGCACACTCGTGAGAATGGGATGGGTTTACAGGTTTGCAGGAAAATTGACCTTCAACCTACCTTGTTCTTGATACTTGGGTTTTCTTTTGACACATACTTGTGATCTGGTATTCTTGACAATCGGTATTCAGGAAAATCAGAAGACAATACACCAATGCTCAGTATATGCAACAGTAATCATATGCCATTGCATCACATCACATCATCAACATACTTGCATTCCTAACACATGTTTATTTATTTGCAGGGCTGCATATCACATCCTTAATTCCAGTTATGGGTATTGATCTATGAGCATGGAATCCAAGAAAAAGACCAAGTGTATTATCTCCTACAACGTTCATCAGCCTATTGTGAAGGAAATCCTCAAAGTGAAAGCCTTAGCTCCTCCAGAAGTTCTCAATGTCTTCAAGCAGGATTACAGGTGGATTTTGTATTTCATAGAGCCCATCAGTGACTACACTTTCAGAGGGATGCACACTTTGCTACAGTTTTATGATCCACAACTTAGATGTTTCGTACTTTTTGATTTCGTATTGGCACCTACATTAGAGGAGTACTCAAGCATCCTGAGAGTTTCCGTGAAGGACTGTGCACCATTCTTTGGGTCCAAGGTTGACCCCGACTTCAAAGATGTAGCAACTGCTCTTTATTTGAGCAAGTCATTATTGGAAGACCGGATTGATAGCAAAGGAGGCTTCCGAGGATATCATTTGAGTTTCTTGTTAGATGAGGCTACTAAAGCAGCTGAGACAAAAAGTTGGAGTACCTTCAATGCGATCCTAGCTTTGTGTATCTATAGAATCACTTTGTTCCCGAACATGCCGAACTTCGTGGATGTCGATGCTATTCGCATTTTCATAGCAAAGAATCCTGTTCCTTCTCTCTTAGGTGATCTCAACCACTCTGCACGTTATAAGAATGAGAAGCGAAAGGGTGGAATGTTGAATTGTTGCGCGACTATATTCTATAAGTGGTTCACACGCTTTCTTCCATAATCAGGGGCTTTTGAGAGGACGAAGAACACTCTTGAATGGTCGGAAAGATTGATGGGCTTGCAAGCAAAGGACATTGTTTGGGTTAATCAGGGATTGCGATGCATTGACATTCTTCATAGTTGCGGAGGATTCCCTAATGTTCCATTGATCGGGAGGAAAGGGTGAATTAATTATAACCCTTCCCTCACGGTTAGACAGTTCGGGTACGCCTTAAAGGAGTCACCAGCTGCTGTGGACATCACAGAGTCCTTGTACTTCCAATCTGTAAACACCCCAAATTTGCCCTCACCCATTTTCACTATGGCTTGTGATCATTTCATATGCATAAACACAATCATAACATCTCATATCACATTTTTGATTCACTACATAGATTCAAAGTCATCTGCACCTAGGGTTTGTGATCTGAGCAATCCAAGAGCTTCTTGAGCCACTCCAAAGGCCACCAATCACTTCAAAGGGATCCATGTGTGTTCTTATATCATATTACATCCTCTCAAAGTAAAAATGCCAAAGAATCACAAGAACTGGGATTGGTATGGAAGCAGAGTCAGGCTTGACTGCACAGATGACCTAAAATTAGGGTTTTGGTTTCAGGGGCCATAAATCCAAATTTTTTTGGTCATTCTTGTTTCTATTGGTCTCTATATGGTATAGGGAGTATGCATATACATTTTCATGAATAAATTCCATGGGGAAGTCATCTGATCAAGGGTTGACTTTCTAGGCAAGTCAGTGTAAAATCAGGGCATCTGAGGCCCCCAATGACCCAACCAAGGGGTGATCTTCATCATTTTGAGTGTGTATGATCTTTATTTTATCATGGAAGAAGTTTGAAGTTCACAAAATTGAAGAATTTCAAGTCTTTTGCAAAGTTGACTTTTTAGGGCAAGTTTGACTTTTAATGAAAATGTCATTTTATGCAACTTTTTCAACCCTTACTTTTTGATTCAAGAAAGCTTCAAATGGGAAAACTTTGGTCATGAAAGTTGTAGAATAGATCTTTCCCTTTTCAAAAAGTACAAGAACATGACCTAATTCATTTTTGATCAAAAGTTATGGTTCATCAAAGTTGGCAAAAATCACTAAATTTTCAAATTATGCACCAAATGAGAAACTTGCAAAAACTTGTACCAAGACAATTTGTGACTTCTAATTGATGTCTAATCCTTATACAAACATCACACAAGTCTTAAAAATCAGAATGGGGCAAAGGATTACAAGTTTTATGGCCCATGGATCAAGTTTCCTTCATGAAAACCAAAAGCAAAGTCAAGTTGCAAAAGCTCATGATCACTTCTCATCCACTTGCTTCCTTGGTTGCTGAACCACCCTAGCCTTTCCCCTCACCATGCTGCGCAGCCCACAGCCCTTGTACTTGGCTAGAACAATACCCATGCTTTCTCTTACACAAAGTTGACAAAATTGCAAAAGCTACCATGCCTATCACAAAAGGGCATGTCACATGTTCTGACCAATGAGCTTTGTTTATACAAATCAAATACAAGTTAAACATCACAAGAAACAAGCCTGAAACACACAAGAACACAGCATCCTCATTTTCCACCCTTAGAGCAAAAGCTTTCGAAATTCTTCATACAAGCCACAAACACTCAAACAAACTTCACAGACCTTCTCAACACATCACCCTGATCACAAAGCACCCCCTAAATCAACCTGAAACTCAAAGAATCAAGAACACGATTCTCACCTGAGCTTGAACAGAACCTGTTCAAACTCTCAAACCAGCCAGCACAAACCTTCTCTAAACATCCAGAGTTCATAAGGGAGGTCATAGGAGTGGATTGCACAAAGGAAAGAAGCCGGAAAGCTGCAAACTGAAAGCTTCAAAACTCAGGTAGCTCAAGAACTTTTTTTTCCAGAAATGATTTTTTAAGTTCTTAATAGCTTCTACATGCTTCCCTGATCATGAATATGTTGTTGGTTTTGAAAATGGTGAAGAGATGAGTATGTATGCAGTCTTTGAAACTTTTTGCCCTAGAACTAGATTGATTCGATTCTCTTTGTTTAGGAAAGATAAATGTTGTTTGAATGGGGGTTTTGATTCGTTTTTGAGTGGGGATCATTTCTGTTTAATTAGAATTTGTTTTAGATGCGTGTAGAGGGAGTTTGTGGTTTTGGGTGATCGGAGAAGATGACCGGAACACTGTTCCGGTCACCTGAGAGTCATTAAGGGCTGATTAGGGCTAATTAATTAGGGTTAGTGAGTTTGAATGCTGGCCCTTGGATATGGCGCCAAGTCAATGCGCGCGCGTGTGAGTTTAAATGAGGGCCCTTGGATCTGTTGACTTTTCTTTATTTCAGTTCAAATTCATTTTTATTTTCATTTAATTACATTGTTTTGTACATTTATTTAAAAATAGTAAAACCTTTTCAAAAATTCTGAAATTTTTTATACAAGTTATTATTTAATTTCAGAACACAAAAATATTTTTATTTTCATTTTTTGCATTCAAAAAGTATTTTTAAATATTTAAAAGTTTATTTTTAATTAATTAATGAGAATTAATTAATTAAAAATACTTTTAGGTATTTAAAAATCACCAAAAAATTCATGAAACATTTAAAAACATTTAGAAACATTGTCCAACCCTCAAACCAAATTTCGTTTTTGATCTTGATGCATTTTGAGAATTTTCCATGGAATTAAAATCATTTTAATGCATTATTTTGATCCAAACTTCCAAAAATCATTTCTGCCTAACCAAAGAGAGTTGGACTTTGATTCTTTTTGCATTGCATTGTGTTTATCATGTAGTTTGTGATAATAAATGGCCATGAATTGATCTTTCATTTTCCATTTGATTGGCATTTTTCTTGTTAAGGAACCCTAAAACCCTAGAAAACTTAGGAAAATCATAACTTGAATTAGGTTAAGAGTTGGAACCTCTCCTTTGGGCAGTGAGTTAGTATAGGGTTAGGGATCCTTTGATTGCATTTTCAATTTTTTATCTTAATGTTTGCTTCGGATTTTGGTTTGTGTTTGATGCTTTGATCATAAACCCTAATTTGGGCTTCCATATGCATCCATCTTGCATTTGCATTCATACCTTGACTTGCCATGACATTTTATGCCTCCATGTGATTCATTTAACATCATAAGACATATTGAAAGCATGTTTGATCATTGCATCTTGCATTTGCCATGTTGTATGCCATTTACATTTCATAACTTTTCATGTATGTTCATGTGTCTTAACTTGCTTCATTTGCATCCATGAGCTTGTATGATCATCCCCATGCCTTGTTACATGTTTACAGCATCTCATAGCATCATTAACATCATGTATGTGCTTCTGGGTTTGATTTATATCATGTCATTTCATCTCATTTTGCATTGCATTGCATTTTCTTTCACTAACTTTTCAGGTGGTAAGCAACTTTGAGAAGTGAATTTGCCTTCACTTCTCACAACTTCTTTTCATCTCTTTTATGCATCCATGCTGCATTTTTTTATGTGTTTGAGATTGAGCTTGCTCATTCTTCTTCTTACTTTCTTTCCTCAAATGACTTGACTTCTTGAATGAAGCAAGTTGCTTTGCTTCTCCTTGCTCCTTTCATCTGCTTCCTGGTGGTTTCTCTGAAGATCTTTCTTGCAAACCTCATAAACCCTAGGAACAACCAAGCATGACAATAATTAGGGTTTGATTAGTCCCCCATTTAGCTTTTTACCTTTGTGTCATCTTTGAGTCTTCTCTTTCTCATCTCATAATCAGGGACTAAACCCTAAAGGCTTTAAGGCTTTGTGATCAAGCTTATGCCTGCATCCTCCTATTAGGATGGAGTGTATAACTTTAATCCTAAGTGTTAAACCCTTAATGTGTTTAAATCCTTTAATCAATCCACTTAATAATCATCAAGACATCAAACTTGTAACTTGGGCCTTGCATTAGGGTTCTAATTCTTCCTTAATTGGTTAAGAAGGACTAACCCTAGTGTTAATGGACAAGTCCCCCTCAAGTTGTCTTACAAACCATAAAATTCACTTCATCATCTTATCATTAATTAAAATCCACTTAATAAAGGCTTTGTTTTGTCATGGGTTTAATCCCTAATCATGGATTAAGTTGAGGAGCTTTCCTCAACTTAAACATTCTCATCTATTATCCTTCTATTAGGATGGTGTAATGAGTCTGTTTAATCCTTGATTATGGCTTAATCTCATTACTTAACACTAAACAAAAACACCAAAAACATTTGAATAATCACAAGTAGGTTAATGATCTTGATCCTATATCAAAGGTGATTAAGTGTGAGAAGCTGACTTCACACTTAAGGTATTCTCATTACCCCTAATCAGAGGGAGGATGTGATGGGTTTGCTAACCCATTGGTTTAGGCTTAAGATCATTAATTTATGACAAACTTTCAAAAGTAATAAAAGACTGAAAACACAAAAAAACAAACAATAATCCTCTCCTCCGGGATTCTTTTCTCATCATCTTCATTCACAAGCGAGAACTCGCTTCTTCCGTCTAATGCAAGACAGTTTGCACCTGAGCCAGACGGGTCATACACTTGAGCATAGACAAGCAAGCAGTTCACAAGTCAATTCACCTTTCAGTCTCTTTGGGTCGAACTACGGTGTTCTGACTTCCTCATTGCACGAGAGGATACGTAGGCATAACTTAACAGTTATTGAACAAAAGTCTCTGTCTATTCCCCCTCTTTCCAGCATCATTCTTTTAGCCTCATGATTTTGAGCATTTCATCTCTGTTTTTACACTGACACTATACATTTACACACTTCACACTTCTTTTACACTGACACCTGTACATCTTTTTCCAGCTCTTTTATACACAGATTACACTGACACTACCCCTTTAAAACACAAATCTTTTAAGCGTGGATCCCGTCGAGTACGGCGGACAATCTGGGTGCTAATACCTTCTCAGGTTGTAACCAACCCCCTTTCTCAGTCTCTCTGGTTCGCAACCGTCTTATCCATATCTTTCTAGGTCTATGCAGCATTACCTTTCCTCCGGGATAAAAATGCCTAGCTGGCGACTCTTTTCATCTCCAGTGAGTTCACTGCTGTGTGTTCTCATTGTTTCTTTCGCCGACCGTTCGTGTCTGTACCTTTATTTGGGCAAGTCCCATTTATCGGGAGCGACAGCTTGGCGACTCTGCTGGGGAGCCTTATACTGCAACCAGGGCTTCTGGTTCTTTTGTGGGTTCCTCCTAGTGCTTGATTGATTTGTGTTTACTGGGGTGTTATGTGCTATTTGTGCTTGTATTTGTATTTATTTTTGCTTTTTGTACAGTTGTTTTATTGCTTTCTTTATAGCTTTACATATACCATACTGTCATACTGTGCTGGCTGGATCTGTTTTGTTGCTTTGGTGGGTGGGTGTTCTATTGAGAGTTGGGGTCCTATACCGGGGACCTGAGTGACACCTAGGCTAGAGTGGTTCATATTCTTTCCCATTCCATTTCGGTCTGGTGCGGGAATATGAAACACGGTTCAGATATGGGTTTCTTCTTGAGAACTCTGTGCTGCAGATTTCCTGTAGTACTAGGGCTATCTGGGAAGCCTGCTAAGTCTGGATGACCTTTAGTATTGACCTTCAGAAACTGAGGTGAATTAGAGGAGGATCCTTTATGGTTATTGTAAACACTGTACCTCCGGGTTAGAAGTGTTTACACTTCTCATAACTGATCCAAGTCTGAGGATCCTTGTTTTAGAACATAACCTGTGAGGGGGTTGGGCTGTTTACAGGTTTGCAGGTACCCTTGACCTCAGCATACCCTGTTACTTTGTATTGATTAAGAGTACTCCATTTTGGAACAATTCTTGTGATTTTAACCCTGGACCTGTGACTCTTTATTTGAGTCCCCCACCTTGGTTACTGGACTTATGAACCTCCATCTGGATTTCTTGAACATACATGGACCTATATCAGAGCATTTAATCAGATCCAGCTCAGTCACAAACACTTGCATATCAGTTGCATACATCCTCATTGCATCATTTTAACATGTGTTTATTTGTTTTTCAGGGTATCCATCCTATCATTTTGGCTTGGTTTTGACCCCTTCTTCAGCTTAGACCTATCTTCATCAGCACTTGCTTCAGCAATCAGCCACCTGCTTCAGTCACTTGCATCCTCAGTCTCAGCCTATCAGTGGCCCATCTTCAGTGTTGTCCTCAGTCATCATCATCAACACCTATCCTTCAGCAGCATGGCACCTAAGAAAAGTAACATCTCCTATAACTTCTTTGAGCCTGAGCTAGCTAGCATCAGGAGGATTCAGACCCTGATTACTCCAGACCATATACCACTTTTCAGAGAACATTATGGAGGAATCCTTGATGTGGTTATGGATTTGGACCCTTCACAGAGGAGCTTGATACATACTTGCCTGCAGTTCTATGATCCCCCTCTGAGGTGCTTCACCTTCCAGAATTTTCAGTTGGGACCCTTGTTGGAGGAGTATTCATCACTGATTGGTGTACCTATCAGGGGTGGAGTCCCCTTCAACCCTGAAATGGCTTTCCCAAGTAATGAGGAGATAGCAAAAGCATTACATCTGGAACCAGTTCTGATTGGGCAGAATTTGACAGCTAAAGCTGGAGTCTCTGGTTTTCATCTGGATTTCTTGATCTCTCAGGCTACTCTGAAGGCCTCCTTGGGGGAGTGGAAGGCAGTATGTGCTCTGTTGGCCCTTAGCATATATGGGGTCATACTTTTTGCAGATGAGCCTAGATTTGTTAGCAAGAATGCAATCCATCTTTTCATCCTGAGAAACCCAGTGCCCACCTTACTGGGAGATCTTTACTACTCTGTTCATCAAAGGAATGAAAAGCAAAGGGGAAGATTAGTGAGATGCTGTGCTCCTTTGTTCCATACTAGGCTGCTCAAACATTTGCCCAAGACTGATGCATTCTTGAACCCTCACCAGCAAAGAAATTGGGCTAGGAGGCTTGTTGCTCTAACCTCAGATGACATCAGGTGGTGCACTCAGAGCACCAAGGGCAGGGACATCATTACAAGTTGTGGGAAATTTCCCAATGTGCCTCTGATTGGAGTGAAGGGTTGCATCAACTACAACCCTCTACTATTCAAGAGACAACTGGGCTATGCATTGGTCCATCCTCCTAGAGCACAGGATCTGACTGAGACCCTTTATTGTGAAATCAAGCCTAATCTGGCTATTGTCAGGCAAGCATCCTGGGCCTGGGACAATGTACAGACTAAGGGGGTAACCATTCTTGGGAGATGCAACAATGTAGCCTCAGCTCAGTACTATGAGTGGTCCCATGCCCGGGCTCAGATTACTGGAATGCCTTTCACTATTGAAGATGTGCCTGGACCTTCAACAGCACCACCTCCGGCAACTGTCAGTTTAGAAGAGTTTGAGAAATTGAAAGAGAGAAATGAGAAGTTGACTCAGGCTCTACAGAAGACCCTCTGGGAGAGGAGTGATGGTAGGTTGGATATTGAGAGGCTAGAAAAGTTGAAAGTAGAGCATCTGGCTAGAATTGAGAAGTCAGAGGATTACATTAAGAAGTCTAGGGCTGGAGAACAGATCTTGAAGAATGCCTGCAAGGAAGCTCAGTTCCAGAAGGCCAGGACTGATTTGTATCTAAAGGAGAGTCAAGCTAGGTGGGTCAGGATCACCGAAGCTCGCACTCAGGAGGATAAAAGGACTCAGGATAAGATTGAGCAGATGGAAGCTAGTGCAAAAGAGCAACAGGAAGCCCTGGCAGCAGCCCAAAGAGAGATCTCAGAGTTGAAGATTAGAGCTGGTGTAAAGAGGTCAAAGGACCAGAGTCAGCACAAGAAGCTAACTGCAGCTGTTGCTACAAGGAATCTCCTTATCAGGAATCTTACAGAGCGTCCAGCTGATCCTGTGACTAAAGCACTTCTCAAGGAAGTTCAGGAGGATGAGTTTGGTCTTGGTGTTTGACTTTTGCTTGTTGTTGCTTTCATTTCATGTACTTTTTCTTTATGTTGTATTTTTGACCCCTCAGAGGGCATATGTTGTAAGGAAAAACAAACTATGTATCATTTACCTTTTTGTAATATATGTGTTGGTTTGTTTTACCTGAATTCTTCAAGCAACATCACAAGCATCTTCCTCAAGGGTCTGGAAAGGTCAAAACCAAGTGCCAAGCCGGATACCTTGGATACAAATAAGCATACTGCATTGCATACTAACCCTTTTGTTTTGTTTTGTAGGTTTTTGTTTTATTGTTGCTAACTCTGTTGTGACTTCAGGAACTATTGCTCGACGACGGGTGTTTCCACTCAACCGTCCACACAGATACCCCATCCGCAACAATCTTCCGGGCATACAGATGGATCAAATGCAGCAGGACCTTACAGAGGTCAGGAATCAAATGACCAACGAGAGGTTGGAAATGAGGAATCAGATGACACAATTTATGGAGGTGATGAACAATATGGCTCAAAGCCAGGAGAGGTTAAGAGCACTAGTAGAGGGGAGGAACCAGGAAGACCATCATCCAGGGACTGCTGGGACAAGCAACAATGAAAGAGTCCAACCTCATGTCAATCCCCCAGTCTTTGGACCCCACCAGCATCCAGAGATCAACATCCCTGTCAATGTGCAAGGGACTGCCACAGCAGGTAGAGTACTGCAAGAAGACCCCCAGGAAGATCAGTTCACAGTGATGGGAGCTGGGGAGGAAGCCTATGACAGAAGGCTAGAAGAGATTGCTGAGAAACTAAGGTCTTTGGAGTCCCAAAATTCTTTGGGATTTGATGTTATGGACATGGGTCTAGTGGACGGGGTCAGGATCCCTCACAAGTTTAAACCACCATGCTTTGAGAAGTATAACGGGACTTCCTGTCCCCGGACCCATTTACGGTCTTTTCTGGGGAGGCTGAAGGCCTATACCATGGACGAAAAGCTATGGATGTTTTATTTTGAGGATAGCTTAACTGGAGCATCGAGGGAATGGTACTCCCACTTGACGAGAGCAACCATTAGGTGCTGGAAGGACTTGGCAGAGGCCTTCATTAGGCAGTACCAGTACAACCTGGATATGGCTCCCAACAGGACCCTCCTGATGGGGATGTCTCAGTCATCCAGGGAAAGCTTTCGGGAGTACGCTCAAAGGTGGAGACAGCTTGCTGCCGCTGTCCAGCCACCCATGTCAGAGAGGGAGATGGCTGATATGTTTATGAACACCCTCCAGGGGACTTACATTGATAGGCTAGCTGCCTTCTCATCTACCAGCTTCGCAGATGTAGTCATAGCCGGGGAGAGAATTGAAAGCCTATTGAAGATGGGTAAGATCTCAGACAACGGTTTAAGCTCATCCAGCAACCCAAGAAAGCCTTTTGTGGGCCCAAGAAGAACTGGTGAAACCAATGCTATCCACACCAGCAGGGGCAGGCCCCAATATGTTCATAGGTCTGTGGCAGCAGTCACCATTCCCGCTCCAATTCATCCTCAACCAGCTTATCAACCTCAGCAACAAAATTATCAAAAACAAACTTAGTATCCTCCTCAAAGAAATTACAACAACAGCAACACCAGCAACAACAATCAGCAAAGACCATTCCAACAGAGACCTTCTCAGGCCAATAGGGTGATCGATCCGATCTCTATGCCCTATGCCACATTATTGCCACAACTCTTGAAACTCAACCTGGTTGAGCTAAGGACGTTGGCACCTCCGGATCCTAACAGTCTGCCCAGAAATTATGACGCCAGAGCCAGATGTGCTTTTCATTCAAATGCACCTGGCCACAGTACAGAGAAGTGCAGAGCCTTGCACATGAAGGTACAAGACCTGGTAGACTCCAAAGCTCTGTACTTTGCACCACCACCAAATGTCAACAAAAACCCCATGCCACACCATGGTGGTCCCAGAATCAATGCTATTGAAGAAGACAAACCGTCTTACTTGATAACTAGTGTGGGTCAGATTCGGACACCCTCGGTGGAGATTAAAGCTCAACTCCTTGAATGTCAAATGTTCCCAGGATGTGAGTTAGGGTGTGCTTATTGCAACATTTCAGTGAATGGTTGTGATAACCTGAGAGATGGCATAGATGGCCTCATCCAGAGTGGCCTGCTTCAAATTACCACATCAATTCCTACCAATCCAGCAATCTCATTAACAACAGTTCCAGAGTCTACTACAACTGCAACAACCATTGTTCCGGACAACTCTTCAGCTTCATCAACAAATGCCTCATCTGTCATTTCAATTGACCAGATATCAGCAAACGTCCCTTCTACAACTTCAACACCCCTTCATTCAGAGTCTCCTACAACAACAACACCCATTCTTCCAACAATGTCTCCTACAACACCAGCAACAAACAGTGCAAGTGTCTCAACAGTGACAATTTATTATGATCCCGCCAATGATTCTGCCTACAACTCACAAAGTGCCACTCCTACCAGAGCACCAGTCACAATATATTATGATCCACAGACTATCACGGTTCCTTCTGCAGCTGCCATCAGTCCAGTCACTGTCACAGTGCCTGGACTAGTACCTTATGAAAGCAGTAATGCCATCCCTTGGCATTACGGCTCTGATTTATACTGCGAAGGACAGAAAATCACTTTTGAATCATCAACTTCTTCACCACAAATAGACAATGTGGGGGGAGGCGGAGGCTTCACTCGAAGCAGACGTCTCTTCGCCCCGCAAATTCAAAGACCCACCGCCGAAGCAGAAGCTGCTGCCAAGGCAAAAGGGAAGAGCATGGTGCAAGAAGAGCAGGTTGTTAGAGAAGCTTTGAAAACACCTTTTGATCAAGAAGTTGATGAGTTCATGAGAATCATCAAGAAAAGTGATTACAAAATAGTGGACCAGCTTCACCAGACGCCTTCCAAGATCTCTATTCTATCATTGCTTATGTGCTCCGAGGCTCATCGGAACGCACTACTCAAAGTCTTGCACGCAGCTTATGTGCCGGAAGAGATCACCGTCAATCAGTTGGAAGCTGTGGTTGGAAATGTTAATGCTAGTAATGGACTAGGATTCACCAACACTGATTTGACTACGGAAGGCCGCAATCATAACAAGGCTTTGCACATTACCATGGAATGTAAAGGTGCAGTTCTTTCCCATGTGCTGGTAGACACAGGGTCATCCCTCAATGTCTTACCTAAAAAAGCCCTTGTGAAGCTGGAATATGAAGGATTGGCATTACGACCCAGTAACTTGGTAGTGAGAGCTTTCGACGGCTCTAAGAGATCAGTTCTGGGAGAAATTGAGTTGCCTGTAACGATTGGCCCACAAACTTTCAAAACGACCTTCTACGTGATGGACATTCAGCCTGCCTACAGCTATTTGTTGGGTAGGCCATGGATTCACGCCGCTGGCGCCGTGACCTCAACCCTTCACCAGAAGTTAAAATTCAAGTGGGAGGGCCAAGTCGTTACTATCTGTGGAGAGGAGGATATTTTTGTCAGTCATCTGGCTACATACAAATACATTGAGATGGATGGAGAGATCCACGAGACGATGAGTTAAGGGTTTGAGGCCCTGAATATTAATGAGACATCTGCTGTGCTTGGGACTTCCATGACATCCTACCAGCAAGCCCGGAAGGTGGTGGAAGAAGGAAATGCTCAAGGCTGGGGCAAACTGTTGCCTGTGGAGAAGAAAGAAGATAGATTTGGGTTGGGTTACAAACCAACTCAAGAAGATCAAGCAGAGGCTGCTAAGAGGCCCAACTTTGTTAGTGGGGGGATGCTCACCCCCGATGCTATCAACAACTTGGAAGATGAGTCGGAAGATGAACGCAACCTGGAAAGCTGGATTCGTCCAAAGATCCCGGGGAGCAGTATCTCAAACTGGTCTTCCCAGGAAATTATAAGGGTTACTCCTGCAGAGTAATTATTATTTCCTGTATATTTTAAGCATGCATCAAGTCTTGCATCTTGCCCAAGATGACAAGACTCATTTTGTAATCGGGCCATCTGTAATTTTTGTGCAACAAGATTAATCAATGAAATATCAGACATCTTTTGCAAATGAGTCTTTTTTTTTCTTTTTTGCTCACTGTTTTTCCATTTTTCTTTTTTGTACAAAACATAAATGGCAGTGTTTTCAAAATGACAACTTTGTTTCACTTTTTTTAACAAGATTAAAATCAATCACTAAAATGAACAAACTAAACCCTTGCAGAGAGTGCCTTCCAGATCGCACCGACAACAGCACGGCTATGACTTCGTATGACTTTGACATTCCGATCAATCAAGCTGATGAAGAGGTTGAAGAAGATTACGAGCTTCCTGAAGAGCTAGCCAGATTGTTAAGACAAGAGGAGAAGGTTATTACTCCTCATCAGGAGGAGGTAGAGACGATTAATCTTGGTACAGATGAAGACGTGAAAGAAGTTAAAATCGGGGCCTGCTTACAAGACTCAGTGAAGAAACAACTGATTGACCTGCTTCAAGAATATGTGGATGTGTTTGCTTGGTCTTATCAAGATATGCCAGGGTTGGACACCGACATTGTTATCCACAAGCTGCCTTTTAGAGAAGAATGCCCACCAGTTAAACAGAAACTGCGCCGTACTCGCCCAGACATGGCAATGAAGATCAAAGAGGAGGTGCAAAAGCAGTGGGACGCCGGGTTCCTTGCTGTAACTAGCTATCCACCGTGGGTTGCTAATATTGTACCCGTGCCTAAGAAAGATGGCAAGGTAAGGATGTGTGTTGACTACCGGGACCTGAACAGAGCCAGCCCGAAAGATGATTTCCCATTACCTCACATTGACGTATTGGTTGATAATACGGCTCAGTTCTCGGTATTCTCCTTCATGGACGGATTTTCAGGATACAATCAGATCAAGATGTCACCTGAAGACATGGAGAAGACAACTTTCATCACACCCTGGGGCACGTTCTGTTACAAGGTGATGCCATTCGGATTGAAGAATGCTGGTGCAACATACCAACGGGCTATGGTAACATTATTCCACGATATGATCCATAAAGAAATCGAGTGTTATGTGGATGACATGATTGCCAAGTCCCTTACAGAAGAAGACCACCTGGTAAATCTGCTAAAGCTATTCAAGCGTCTGAGGAAGTACCAACTGAAGTTGAACCCCAACAAATGCACATTCGGAGTGCGATCCGGTAAGCTGCTGGGATTTATTGTAAGTGAGAAAGGGATTGAAGTTGACCCTGATAAAGTCAAAGCTATTCAAGAGATGCCTGCACCGAAGTCTGAGAAAGAAGTTCGAGGGTTTCTAGGCAGATTGAACTACATCTCACGGTTCATATCTCACCTTACTGCGACCTGTGAACCCTTGTTCAAGCTGTTAAGAAAAGAACAGACGGTCAGGTGGAATGAAGACTGCCAAAAGGCTTTTGACAAGATCAAAGAATACCTGCAAGAACCACCAATCCTTATGCCTCCAGTTGAAGGAAGACCTTTGATAATGTACTTGACAGTATTAGAAGAGTCAATGGGGTGCGTGCTGGGCCAGCATGACGAGTCTGGTCGAAAAGAGTATGCAATATACTACCTGAGCAAAAAGTTTACCGACTGTGAACAACGTTATTCACTGCTCGAGAAAACTTGCTGTGCTTTAGCGTGGGCTGCTCGCCGACTGAGACAGTATATGTTGACCCACACTACTTTGTTGATCTCCAAAATGGATCCAGTTAAGTACATTTTCGAGAAGCCAGCTCTTACCGGACGGGTTGCAAGATGGCAGATGATCCTCACAGAATATGACATCCAGTACACCTCTCAGAAAGCCATCAAGGGCAGTGTATTGTCTGAATATCTTGCCGAGCAACCTATTGATGATTACCAGCCTATGAGGTTTGACTTCCCTGATGAAGACATCATGTTCATAAAAGCAAAAGATCATGAGGAGCCTGTTCACACTGAAGGGCCTGACCCGGAAGAAGAATGGACTATGATGTTTGATGGGGCTGTTAATATGAATGGTCGTGGTATTGGTGCAGTACTCATTACACCTGAGGGGGTTCACATGCCTTTCTCAGCAAAGCTCACCTTTAACTGCACTAATAACGAAGCTGAATACGAAGCCTGCATTATGGGTCTTGAGGAAGCCATTGACCTCAGGATCAAGACATTGACTGTATTCGGGGATTCAACTCTGGTAGTTAATCAAACCAACGGCAAATGGTACACTCACCAGGATCATCTGATACCTTACAGGGATTATACAAGGAGGTTATTGACTTTCTTCACAACAGTCAAGCTTGAGTATATCCCTCTAGATGAGAATCAGTTTGCATATGCCCTGGCCACCATTTCATCCATGATCAAGGTTCAAACTGCCAACTTTGTACCTCAGATTTCAGTGTCCAGACTTGACAGACCAGCATATGTGTTTGCAGCAGATATTGTTGAAGATGATAAGCCTTGGTTCCATGACATTAAGTGCTTCTTGGAGGATCAAACGTACCCATCTAGGGCATCTTCCAATGATAAGAAGACTTTGAGAAGGCTTGCTGGTAGTTTCTTTTTGAATACTGATGGTTCCCTGTACAAAAGAAACTTTGATATGGTACTCCTCAGATGCGTTGATAAAACAGAAGCAGACTTGTTGATGCATGAAGTGCATGAAGGATCCTTTGGTACCCATGCAGGAGGGCATGCCATGGCTAAGAAATTGCTAAGACCGGGCTATTACTGGATCACAATGGATGCCGACTGTTGTGCCTATGCCAGAAAATGCCACAAATGCCAGATCTATGCAGATAAGGTACATGTGCCTCCCAATCCTCTGAATATAATGTCTTCACCTTGGCCCTTTGCCATGTGGGGCATTGATATGATCGGTAAGATTGAACCGACTGCTTCAAACGGCCACAGATTCATCCTGGTCGCCATTGACTATTTCACCAAGTGGGTCGAAGCAGCTTCTTATGCCAATGTTACAAAGTGGTAGCTAGATTTCTGAAGAGAGATATCATCTGTCGATACGGAGTTCCCGAGCGAATCATTACCGACAATGGTTCCAACTTGAACAACAAAATGATGGCAGAGCTATGCCGGGACTTCAAGATCCAACACCACAATTCTTCTCCTTACAGGCCAAAGATGAACGGCGCTGTTGAGGCAGCCAATAAGAATATCAAGAAGATTGTGCAGAAGATGGTAGTTACGTACAAAGACTGGCATGAGATGCTACTGTTTGCCTTGCATGGGTACCGCACGTCAATCAGAACATCCACTGGGGCAACACCGTATCAGCTTGTGTATGGTATGGAGGCAGTCCTACCTGTTGAAGTTGAATTACCCTCTTTGCGAGTATTGATGGATGTTAAGCTGAACGAAGCAAAATGGGTCCGGTCCCGATATGAGAAACTGAGCCTAATTGAAGAGAAAAGATTGGCTGCAATCTGTCATGGGCAGTTGTATCAGAAAAGAATGAAGAGAGCCTTCGATCAGAAAGTCAGGCACCGTGAGTACCAAGTGGGAGATCTTATGTTGAAAAGAATCCTTCCTCCTCATACAGACCACAGGGGCAAATGGACTCCAAATTATGAAGGACCATTCGTGGTAAAGAAAGTTTTCTCTGGTGGAGCACTGATGCTCAGCACCATGGATGGTGAAGATTTCCCGTCCCCTGTGAATTCAGATGCAGTTAAAAAATACTTCGCATAAAAATGACCCGCTGGACGCAAAAACAGAATGTAAGTCCAGGCAAAAATAGGGCATCCCGGCGAGTCAAAAACAGAATAAAAGACTCGGGCAAAAATAAGGGAAATAAATAAAAAATTGTACACCCGCTGAGTTGAAAAGCCGCATTGGACAGCTCAGGCAAAAATGGGTATCCCGATGGATTGAAAACCCGAAAGGGCGATCCATGCAAAATAAGGGAATAAGCGAACAACTGCATTCTGAATTCGTCTGTATCACCTGCAACTTGGTAAGGGATCAAGCTTTTGTCAGAATCAGTCTTCTTCAGAAAGCAAGACGAGAAGAATGTCGAATGTCATACGAGTCATAGCAAAGAGGGAAGCTCCTTGAAGCGTCGTCAACATTGCCAGCATTTTATTTCCCAATTTGTAACAATCTCCTCATTTCAGGAGATATGTTTCTTTGACTGTATCTTGCCAATTCAGGGCACTTGAATTAATAAAATCAGATTTTTCAGTCACGTTTCGTTTTGCACCTTTTTATTTGCAAAGAATGTCTGATGTCTTAAACTGATTGCACGAATACAGATGTCTATCTTTAAAAGCACGTGCTTGCAGGGAGTATACTTACTCTCAGAAGTGTCTCACTCCTATGACGGAATCCGGTAGGGGATACCTCGGGACTACTTGTGCGTTTCTTGTCTTTGCAGGATTGCAGGTATCCGAAGCGCAACGTGGGGCACAGAAGCTTCGTCCCAGCCAGCTGGCAAATCAACACTCACTCAGCCTTGGCATTCCAAGTACTTTCTCCCCAGTTGAGTTGCCACTTGTTGCTTCTCCCAGCCGAGTTGCCTATCATTCTTCCTCGGTCAAGTACAAAAACCAGGGAGTCATCTCCCCACAGAGTTTCAGCCTCTATCCAGAAGAGCAACGCACGAAGGAGTCACAACAGAGTGAAGAAAGCTTCTACGAACCCCCAGCTGGGTCCCTCATTACAGGAATAGGTCTATCATTGACCCATTTCCCCAAGTAGAATCATTTCATCAGATCTACTAACGATCTTATACCCAGCTGGGATGTTCACTTCAAACAGATCAACCAGAGATCTTCACAGTATTGGGATCCGAATCCCGGATCGGTATCTTTTCATAATCATAGCATTCGCATCATGTTCTCCCCACCAAGCGTAGCATTCCGTCTAATACGGAGCATTACGGCAAAAATCAAACATGTTGCATAATCATAAGTCATGGCCTGAATCAAACACTTGTGAATATTATCAACCCGTCAACAATATACGGAATACCTCCCAGATTCCCCAGCAAAAGCAGTTGCCTCCCATTCACCAATACAAATACACACTCCTTGTGGCACCCGTCCGTGTCATATCCCCAGCAGAAAGCCAAAGATATCCCCTTTGCACTCACAGATACTTGTATATATATAGCTTTCTTGACATCCGTCCATGTCACTCTCCCCAGTACAGTAATATAAACATTCTGTATACCAGATATTTGTTTATACTACACTCTTCTCCTTTTGGCACTCGTCTGTGTCACCCTCCCCAACAGTTACATCACTCATACTTTTCACTCTCATTTCACTTATACAGATACTCGTCCGTATCTTGTATACACCACTTATATCCCCGCAGATTCGACACTAGTCCGTGTTCTTTGTTAACCCGTTGGTACTCATCCGTACCATCATCTCAGAGCATGCGTCAAGCGTTTGTTTCTACATGACACTCGTCTGTGTCATAGTCTTAAGGATGCTCGCCCGCATCTTTAATCCATACACTGTGTCTCCTTGAATATAGATACTCGTCTGTGTCTACTATCCCCCAGAAGAGTCCCCTCAGATTCGACACTCGTCCGTGTTCTCTGTTAACCAGTTGATACTCGTCCGTATCATCATCTCTGAACACGTGTCAGTATTTGTTTCTACCCGATACTCGTCCGTATCGTAGTCTTAGGGATGCTCGTCCGCATCTTTAATCTATACACATTACCAAACACTTATACCTTTTATTTCTTGGATGTAAACACTCGTCCGTGTTTACTATTCCCCAGTAAAACAATTTTCTTTTTATCAGACATTCGTCCTATGTCATGATAAACCCTGAGAGCAGCCGTCCCCTGCTTGGTGGTCGTCCTCCACCTCTTGATGGTCGTCCTCCGTCATGCTCGTCCGATGGCCGTCCCCATCGTTGATTTTCTATCCGACACTCGTCCTGTGTCGTGATATTATAGCAGCCGTACCCTGCTAGGTGGTCGTCCTCCACCTCTTGATGATCGTCCTTCATCATTTTATCCAATGGCCGTCCCCATTGTTGATTTTGGTTATCTGGCGTTAGTCCTACGTCATGATAAACCTTGAGAGCAGCCGTCCCCTGCTAGGTGGTCGTCCTCCACCTCTTGATGGTCGTCCTCCATCATGCTCATCCGATGGCCGTCCCCATCGTTGACCTTTTATCCGGCATTCGTCCTATGTCGCGATAATTTCGGCAGCCGTACCCTGCCAGGTGGTCGTCCTCCACCTTAGATGACCGTCCCTCATCTTAAACCCAATAGAGCAGCCGTCCCCTGCTAGGTGATCGTCCTTCACCTTTGATGACCGTACCTCATCATCTGTTTATTTCATTTATTCTTTAACCCGATGGCCGTCCCCGTCGTGGTCCCTTTTCTTTTTAGCCCGATGGCCGTCCCCATCGTTGGTTACTTTGCTTTATGAACTTGATGGCCGTCCCCGTCGTGTTTCATTTAATCCCCAGAGAATTTTACAACTTTACTTGATGGCCGTCCCCATCATAATTCTTTTTATCCCCAGCATGTCGGCCGTCCCCGTCATCATTCTTTACCCAGCAGTCATCCTCTGCTCGACGGTCGTCCTCCGTCGCCCGCACTTTACAATATACTTTATTTTCCTTTACAATCTATATCCCTTTTCTTCTTCATTCCGTGAGTGCAAATTTTGGACTGTCTTTGGTATTCAACCACAAGTTATCTTGTTTGCCTAATAAGCCGTCGCTTACATCCTGCACAGCTAACTCATGTTTGAATAGGGGCAGCTGTAAACACCCCAAATTTGCCCTCACCCATTTTCACTATGGCTTTTGATCATTTCATATGCATAAACACAATCATAACATCTCATATCACATTTTTGATTCACTGCATAGATTCAAAGTCATCTGCACCTAGGGTTTGTGATCTGAGCAATCCAAGAGCTTCTTGAGCCACTCCAAAGGCCACCAATCACTTCAAAGGGATCCATGTGTGTTCTTATATCATATTACATCCTCTCAAAGTAAAAATGCCAAAGAATCACAAGAACTGGGATTGGTATGGAAGCAGAGTCAGGCTTGACTGCACAGATGACCTAAAATTAGGGTTTTGGTTTCAGGGGCCATAAATCCAAATTTTTTTGGTCATTCTTGTTTCTATTGGTCTCTATATGGTATAGGGAGTATTCATATACATTTTCATGAATAAATTCCATGGGGAAGTCATCTGATCAAGGGTTGACTTTCTAGGTAAGTCAGTGTAAAATCAGGGCATCTGAGGCCCCCAATGACCCAACCAAGGGGCGATCTTCATCATTTTGAGTGTGTATGATCTTTATTTTATCATGGAAGAAGTTTGAAGTTCACAAAATTGAAGAATTTCAAGTCTTTTGCAAAGTTGACTTTTTAGGGCAAGTTTGACTTTTAATGAAAATGTCATTTTATGCAACTTTTTCAACCCTTACTTTTTGATTCAAGAAAGCTTCAAATGGGAAAACTTTGGTCATGAAAGTTGTAGAATAGATCTTTCCCTTTTCAAAAAGTACAAGAACATGACCTAATTCATTTTTGATCAAAAGTTATGGTTCATCAAAGTTGGCAAAAATCACTAAATTTTCAAATTATGCACCAAATGAGAAACTTGCAAAAACTTGTACCAAGACAATTTGTGACTTCTAATTGATGTCTAATCCTTATACAAACATCAAACAAGTCTTAAAAATCAGAATGGGGCAAAGGATTACAAGTTTTATGGCCCATGGATCAAGTTTCCTTCATGAAAACCAAAAGCAAAGTCAAGTTGCAAAAGCTCATGATCACTTCTCATCCACTTGCTTCCTTGGTTGCTGAACCACCCTAGCCTTTCCCCTCACCATGCTGCGCAGCCCACAGCCCTTGTACTTGGCTAGAACAATACCCATGCTTTCTCTTACACAAAGTTGACAAAATTGCAAAAGCTACCATGCCTATCACAAAAGGGCATGTCACATCTTCTGACCAATGAGCTTTGTTTATACAAATCAAATACAAGTTAAACATCACAAGAAACAAGCCTGAAACACACAAGAACACAGCATCCTCATTTTCCACCCTTAGAGCAAAAGCTTTCGAAATTCTTCATACAAGCCACAAACACTCAAACAAACTTCACAGACCTTCTCAACACATCACCCTGATCACAAAGCACCCCCTAAATCAACCTGAAACTCAAAGAATCAAGAACACGATTCTCACCTGAGCTTGAACAGAACCTGTTCAAACTCTCAAACCAGCCAGCACAAACCTTCTCTAAACATCCAGAGTTCATAAGGGAGGTCATAGGAGTGGATTGCACAAAGGAAAGAAGCCGGAAAGCTGCAAACTGAAAGCTTCAAAACTCAGGTAGCTCAAGAACTTTTTTTTCCAGAAATGATTTTTTAAGTTCTTAATAGCTTCTACATGCTTCCCTGATCATGAATATGTTGTTGGTTTTGAAAATGGTGAAGAGATGAGTATGTATGCAGTCTTTGAAACTTTTTGCCCTAGAACTAGATTGATTCGATTCTCTTTGTTTAGGAAAGATAAATGTTGTTTGAATGGGGGTTTTGATTCGTTTTTGAGTGGGGATCATTTCTGTTTAATTAGAATTTGTTTTAGATGCGTGTAGAGGGAGTTTGTGGTTTTGGGTGATCGGAGAAGATGACCGGAACACTGTTCCGGTCACCTGAGAGTCATTAAGGGCTGATTAGGGCTAATTAATTAGGGTTAGTGAGTTTGAATGCTGGCCCTTGGATATGGCGCCAAGTCAATGCGCGCGCGTGTGAGTTTAAATGAGGGCCCTTGGATCTGTTGACTTTTCTTTATTTCAGTTCAAATTCATTTTTATTTTCATTTAATTACATTGTTTTGTACATTTATTTAAAAATAGTAAAACCTTTTCAAAAATTCTGAAATTTTTTATACAAGTTATTATTTAATTTCAGAACACAAAAATATTTTTATTTTCATTTTTTGCATTCAAAAATTATTTTTAAATATTTAAAAGTTTATTTTTAATTAATTAATGAGAATTAATTAATTAAAAATACTTTTAGGTATTTAAAAATCACTAAAAAATTCATGAAACATTTAAAAACATTTAGAAACATTGTCCAACCCTCAAACCAAATTTCGTTTTTGATCTTGATGCATTTTGAGAATTTTCCATGGAATTAAAATCATTTTAATGCATTATTTTGATCCAAACTTCCAAAAATCATTTCTGCCTAACCAAAGAGAGTTGGACTTTGATTCTTTTTGCATTGCATTGTGTTTATCATGTAGTTTGTGAGAATAAATGGCCATGAATTGATCTTTCATTTTCCATTTGATTGGCATTTTTCTTGTTAAGGAACCCTAAAACCCTAGAAAACTTAGGAAAATCATAACTTGAATTAGGTTAAGAGTTGGAACCTCTCCTTTGGGCAGTGAGTTAGTATAGGGTTAGGGATCCTTTGATTTCATTTTCAATTTTTTATCTTAATGTTTGCTTCTGATTTTGGTTTGTGTTTGATGCTTTGATCATAAACCCTAATTTGGGCTTCCATATGCATCCATCTTGCATTTGCATTCATACCTTGACTTGCCATGACATTTTATGCCTCCATGTGATTCATTTAACATCATAAGACATATTGAAAGCATGTTTGATCATTGCATCTTGCATTTGCCATGTTGTATGCCATTTACATTTCATAACTTTTCATGTATGTTCATGTGTCTTAACTTGCTTCATTTGCATCCATGAGCTTGTATGATCATCCCCATGCCTTGTTACATGTTTGCAGCATCTCATAGCATCATTAACATCATGTATGTGCTTCTGGGTTTGATTTATATCATGTCATTTCATCTCATTTTGCATTGCATTGCATTTTCTTTCACTAACTTTTCAGGTGGTAAGCAACTTTGAGAAGTGAATTTGCCTTCACTTCTCACAACTTCTTTTCATCTCTTTTATGCATCCATGCTGCATTTTTTTATGTGTTTGAGATTGAGCTTGCTCATTCTTCTTCTTACTTTCTTTCCTCAAATGACTTGACTTCTTGAATGAAGCAAGTTGCTTTGCTTCTCCTTGCTCCTTTCATCTGCTTCCTGGTGGTTTCTCTGAAGATCTTTCTTGCAAACCTCATAAACCCTAGGAACAACCAAGCATGACAATAATTAGGGTTTGATTAGTCCCCCATTTAGCTTTTTACCTTTGTGTCATCTTTGAGTCTTCTCTTTCTCATCTCATAATCAGGGACTAAACCCTAAAGGCTTTAAGGCTTTGTGATCAAGCTTATGCCTGCATCCTCCTATTAGGATGGAGTGTATAACTTTAATCCTAAGTGTTAAACCCTTAATGTGTTTAAATCCTTTAATCAATCCACTTAATAATCATCAAGACATCAAACTTGTAACTTGGGCCTTGCATTAGGGTTCTAATTCTTCCTTAATTGGTTAAGAAGGACTAACCCTAGTGTTAATGGACAAGTCCCCCTCAAGTTGTCTTACAAACCATAAAATTCACTTCATCATCTTATCATTAATTAAAATCCACTTAATAAAGGCTTTGTTTTGTCATGGGTTTAATCCCTAATCATGGATTAAGTTGAGGAGCTTTCCTCAACTTAAACATTCTCATCTATTATCCTTCTATTAGGATGGTGTAATGAGTCTGTTTAATCCTTGATTATGGCTTAATCTCATTACTTAACACTAAACAAAAACACCAAAAACATTTGAATAATCACAAGTAGGTTAATGATCTTGATCCTATATCAAAGGTGATTAAGTGTGAGAAGCTGACTTCACACTTAAGGTATTCTCATTACCCCTAATCAGAGGGAGGATGTGATGGGTTTGCTAACCCATTGGTTTAGGCTTAAGATCATTAATTTATGACAAACTTTCAAAAGTAATAAAAGACTGAAAACACAAAAAAACAAACAATAATCCTCTCCTCCGGGATTCTTTTCTCATCATCTTCATTCACAAGCGAGAACTCGCTTCTTCCGTCTAATGCAAGACAGTTTGCACCTGAGCCAGACGGGTCATACACTTGAGCATAGACAAGCAAGCAGTTCACAAGTCAATTCACCTTTCAGTCTCTTTGGGTCGAACTACGGTGTTCTGACTTCCTCATTGCACGAGAGGATACGTAGGCATAACTTAACAGTTATTAAACAAAAGTCTCTGTCTATTCCCCCTTTTTCCAGCATCATTCTTTTAGCCTCATGATTTTGAGCATTTCATCTCTGTTTTTACACTGACACTATACATTTACACACTTCACACTTCTTTTACACTGACACCTGTACATCTTTTTCCAGCTCTTTTATACACAGATTACACTGACACTACCCCTTTAAAACACAAATCTTTTAAGTGTGGATCCCGTCGAGTACGGCGGACAATCTGGGTGCTAATACCTTCCCAGGTTGCAACCAACCCCCTTTCTCAGTCTCTCTGGTTCGCAACCGTCTTATCCATATCTTTCTAGGTCTATGCAGCATTACCTTTCCTCTGGGATAAAAATGCCTAGCTGGCGACTCTTTTCATCTCCAGTGAGTTCACTGCTGTGTGTTCTCATTGTTTCTTTCGCCGACCGTTCGCGTCTGTACCTTTATTTGGGCAAGTCCCATTTATCGGGAGCGACACAATCAACAGACGAATTCGAGATTGCTCAGAAAGCTTCTAATGCTTGGCATAGTCGAAAGACAAGAGGGAAGAAGACTTTGGGAGTAGGGGATTGTCGAATGTATCCACCGTTTGCAGAATGGCTAAGAGAACATGTTGAAGTGTTACTGTTACCATTTGGGCCTGCACCTCTTCTATATCCCATGGTCATTAAACAACCTACCACAGTTAGCATTGAAGAGTTCAACAAGGTGAAGGCGGAAAGAGAAGGGTTGTTAAAGGAGAATGCACATTTGAGTCAAGAGCTTGCTAAGGCTAATCATGCCAGACTTGAGATTGAGTGGAAAGCTCAAGAAGATGCTGAGAAGCATGCTATTGCAAGGAAAAATTGTGAAGTTGAGTTAACTCGGTATGCGAGGTTCGAGTTTGCTACTAGGAGTTCTTCCAAGGAACACATTGACACTAGAAGGCAACTGGATCAAAAGACCTTGATGTTCGAGAACATGAAAAAGAGGCATGCTGCTTACAGGATCAAAAGAGAGGAACAAGATAAAGTTCAAGCTGAAGAGATCGTGAGTAAGCTAAAGTAGAAAGATGAAGAGATGACCGGTAAGTTGAGAGAAAAGGATGCAGAACTTGCTAAAGCCCGAGAGGAAGCTGCTTATTACAAGCGGATGATGGTCTACTATCATAAGAAGTTGAAGAGGGTTGAGGATGACCAGGTGCAGATAAAGGAATTGGTAGAAGTTCCAAATGAAGGACCGATTGTTGAATCCGACCTAGATAGAGGATCACATTGACAAAGACATCTTTCTGTTTGTTTGTATGTTGTGGGATTATCATCAGGACTGTTGATGGAATCTTTTTATCATTTCACTTCTGTTTAAAGTTCATGCTTTGTGTGTTTTGACTATATCAACCAGTTCTTATCATAAAAAGATCTATTTACTATCATTCCGTATGCTCTCGCTTTGTGATCACTGACACATCCGACACGTTTGCAAAAGATGTTGGTCTTCATATTCTTGGAATTTTTTGGCACGTCTGCTACACACACACCTTATATTATCAACACTGCTTGTTATTTTGCAGCAAAAGGAGCTTATGTCTTCAACAAAACCCACAAAACTGGAATCAGGGGATGGAATTCCCTAAGAATGAATCGACATGCCATAAGCATTCATTTCCTGCATATCATATTCTTGTGTTTTTACAGGGTACCCAGAGTTTCTAACTTATTCAACTGCAGGCAATATAGCTGGTCAACGTGTTCACCGATATCCGACTAAAAGAAACCGAGTAAGGATGGATGAAGGAATGCAGACTGATCTCAATGAGCTCCGTCAGAGGATGGATCAGTTCATGGAAATGATGACTGGCATGGCCCAAAACCAGGAGCATCTCAGGATGATGGTTGAGCAACCCCATGGGAATGTTAATACTGGAATATCAACTGAGAATGTGGATTCTAATGCTACCCATAACGGAGAGCCAATCCAAATAGGACCGCAACACGTAATGCAGGTTTAGAAGACAATTAAGAGGACCAGTTCACTCTACTGGATGCTGATATGGGTAACATGAATGAGATCAACTATAGTAGATATGAAGAGCTGGCAGAGAAGATTAAGGCCATGGAATGTCAAAATTCCTTGGGCATTGATGTAACTAGTCTCGGGTTAGTACCAGAAGTCAGAATCCCTCCTAAGTTTAAGGCACCATCATTTGACAAGTACAACGACACCACGTTCCCTAGAACTCACATTCACGCGTACTTTGGAAGAATCTCGGCTCACACTGATGACGAGAAACTTTGGATGCATTTCTTCCAAGATAGCTTATCCGGAGCTTCGTTGAGCTGGTGCATGAAGCTGAACAGGGTCTCTATTCGAAGCTGGAAAGATTTAGCTGAAGCTTTTCTCAAGAAGTATTAATATAACATTGATATGGCTCCGAACCGCACTCAGTTGCAGAACTTTTCTCAAGGACCTAAGGAACGTTTTAAGCAGTATGCACAGAGGTGGCGTGAGCTGGCCGCACAGGTTCAACCTCCATTGCTGGATCGGGAAATGGCCGACATGTTTATGGGCACCTTGCAAGGTGTTTACTTTGATCGTCTGGCCGCCTGCCCGTCCATTGGTTTTTCTGATATCGTCATTGCTGGAGAAAGAATAGAAATTTTTCTGAAATTGGGAAAGATTCAGGATGCAAGCAGTGCTAGTTCTTCTGGTATGAGAAAGCATTTTGGCAATGGCCAAAGAAGAAGAGAAGGTGAGACAAATGTTGTATATAGAGGCCGAGACAAAGGTCATTCTCAAGGTTACTACCAAGCAGCTGCAATGACTATTACTCCACAGGTTCAACAACGACCTCAGGGTCAGCAATAATAGGTACATAGACCGTTTCAGCAAAGAGCGAGAGCAAGGGACCGTAAGATTGATCCTGTCCAATGTCCATATGCTGTATTACTCCCAGAGTTGCTAAAGTTGAACATGGTCGAGCTTCGTACCATGAAACCTCCTCCTCCGGACAATCTACCTCCGAATTTTGATGCTAATGCCAGGTACGAATTCCATTCAGGTGCTCAGGGCACAATATTGAGAAATGTTGGGCTTTTCAGAACAAGGTACATGACCTAGTTGACTCCAAGGCGATCAATTTCTCTCCTCTCCCAAATGTACTCCAGAATCCAATGCCTAGTCACGGTGGAACCGGTGTCACGGTTGTTCTACTAGATGGTCCACGTTAAGCCACAGTCTCCGAGTTAATCACCCGGGACGCCAGGGTATTCATGAAGTAAATAAAGCCAGCAGTATTTAAGTACTCTCAGTGATGGCATTTGTGTGTTTGTTTTTTTTCATTGTTCTTTTTCATCCTTATTGAGGGGAACTACGTCGCTCTAATTATTCATTGATCATCAGTCAATGGAGATACGTAGGCAGAAGATCGACAAGTCTTTCCGAGCAACCTTATGGGGAAACTTTACTCCCCAGCTTCACTTTTTCCTTCAGACTTCTCGTGTCAGAGTCAGAATAACTAGAAGAAGAGGTATGATTACCATGGTTGGGTATACGGCTGCAACTAGAAGATTACAAGTCTGTGAAAGAGCTATTGATCACTGAAAGTATCCAAGACTGACAGGTCTAGACGGAGTCAAGCCTCCTCAACTACGGCAATATTCAGTTTCTTTACTGCATTTCCATTTGTAGTTTCTTTTATGTCCTAAACATTTGTCTGCATGTATGAAATTTGTTTGCTTTTGAATGTTAGCAATAATAAAATTCACATGTTTTTCTTGAAGTAATTCATTCACATTCACTTATAAGTTTGCATGTGTACATCGCAATACCAATTGTCGGGCTTAAATTCTATGAAGGAGGATGAAGAAACAAAAACGCGAGAATCTCTAATTGTGTGATTTTAAACGAGACCTTGTTGACGATGTACATGCTTTGTTTCAAATCCCTAAACACTGGAGATATAAGGAAGATAGACCCTCGCTAACCCCTTTGAGCCTTGAAGTAGGAGTTTCTTTTCGCATGAAAAACCCTCACATGTAACCCAGGGGCAAGGTAGATGTCAGCTAGTCGGACCAAGCGTTCAGGCTTTCATAAAAGAGTGTATTTGAGGATCCATTACATCCTACTATGCTAATCAAGAGGTCCAAAGACCCGAAACCACAATGGTTATCCAAGTCAAAAGGTCTAGAGATTGAAAACCACAATGGTTATCCTTCGTCGACCAAAGAATAAGGCAGTCACAACTCTCGCAAAGCAATCAAGACAAACAGTGTCACACGACTTGTTCAAAAAGAAAAAAGAAAAAAAGAAATGAAAAAGCCCGCTAAGTCGAAACTTGAAAACAAACGACTTAGGAAAAAGTTAGGGCATCCCGCTGGACTTTACAATCAAAGATTCACAAGAATCAGTCCAGGCAAAAGTTAGGGATAAGCAAAATAACGCAAAAGCGAAAGAAGAAAAAGATTACACAAGAAATATCCTCAAATGAGAACAAAGTCGTGTGGCATAGACACGAAAGATAGAGGGATGACTGACTCTCAACAATAACCTGATTGGTGCTCGAACCGATAGCAGCAATGGTTCCTCAGCCAACACGAAACCCTTATGAAAGGTGAATGCTTGTGAAAATTAGCTGAACATAGGAATGGAGAACATCACGAAGAGTGGGTGGGCACAAATAAAATTCGAGCCTATATCCTATGTTTCTGTAACCGTGAACCAGGCCACGATTCAACCCTCAAAAGTCCTAACTGAAACAGGGTTACTTTGAGAGCATACTACCACGAGATAGCGTTCCTGACACCTATGAGTTGTGCTAAAAGATCCTTGTTGGTATTGCATGAACATACTTTCATTCAAAAATAATGTCGTATCTTAACCAATGATTCGCTCACAAAGGTTTGCGACACCTTTTCGATAAAGACTTCAAGATTGACATGTGTGTTGCATTAGAATTTTCATTCTAAGAATAAACATTTTTTTCTTGCATACATTTGTTTGGCATCATAATTAGTTCACATGCGGAAATTCAGTCCAGAAGCTTAGGCTTGAAAAGTTGAGAAGTCTAAAACTTCTGAAAGACAGTCACGTCGAGGTGCACTTTTCCGAGAAAGCTTCATTGAGTAAGGACTTTCCGAAATAGTCATGGTAAGAGCTAACCAATCCGGGGCAGTTACGTCGAGCAATCTCTTCCTAATTCAGCCAAACTGGGGCAATCACCTCAAGATTCAAATCTTTCCAAGAGCGAAGGCTAGTCAGTAAAATGCAAAACTATTCAAATACTCGTACTGGGGCAGGCCACCCCAATAGCACGAGAATTCATTCTTTACCGAAGACAGATAGTCGGAAGCACCTATCTAGAACTCAGAGTACCGAGACAGTTATGCTCCTGAAGAGTTCCTATGTCACCCTCCTCTCATAATTCTTACTGATTGAGTCTATTACTCATATAGTGGCTTCTTGTCAAGACAATTATCTCGTTCAACACTTCTGACAGATATAAACTCATCTGCATTGGCAATGGTTACCTCCCCAGCAAGGTTATTACGCTGGTTCATGCAGTCGTTACGATACCTAAGAGTTTAAAGACACCAAGTCTTTTGTGAAATCCTCTTAAGATAAAGTCCCTACAGAAGCAAATGATCCCCAACACGAGACAACTTGAATTCTTTTCCTCCCCAGCGGGACGTGTCTCAGTTTTGGTCATCCCCAACAGACGAATGGAAGTTATCCCCAGTGAAGTCGCCATGTTTTTCCTTCAGCTGGTTTCCTTGATCTCGGTTCCTCAATAGATCTAAGGTAACTCCTATTCCCCTAGCAGATTTCAGATAAATCATTCTCTTCCCCAGCAGATCCATAAGAGTAGATAATCCCCAATAGTCGAGGTATCCCCTGGCATGGTCCTCAAATCTAAAGTCTAATTTATTTTTGGCAAAGGGGATAATTTAGGACAGATGAATTATTCACGCTCTTTTCCAACAAAGATGTTATCCCCACGGGACTTCTTGAGATCGAATCCGCGATCATTTATTTTCCCCACAGAGTCAGTAGGGACTTATCATTTCCGCATCAGGAACTCCCTTTGCACTTGCGTCATTTCATTGACATGTTCGAAACCTAACATCCCTAGTGTCATGGGGCATCATGCCATGTAATTCAACATATGCGTACCCAACATAATCCAAGTTTGATATCTTGTAAAGTCCAGCCACAGACTGACCAAAGTCCATCTTCGGGTGGCAAATTTTTTAAAGTCCCCCGCAGTGGGTAAAAGTCTCCCGCACTGAGCAGAAATCCACCTGCAGCATGGCAAATTTCTTAAAGTCCCCCGCAATGGGCAAAAGTGTCCCGCAGTGATCAAAAGTCCAACTGAAGACTGGCCAAAGTCCATCTTCGGGTGGCGAATTTCTAAAGTCCCCCACAGTGGGCAAAAGTCTCCCGCAGTGAGCAAAAGTCCAGCCGCAGACTGGCCAAAGTCCATCTTCGGGTGGCAATTCCTTAAAGTTCAGCCACAGACTGGCCAAAGTCCATCTTCGGGTGGCAAGTTTCAAAAGTCTCCCGCAGTGAGCAGAAGTCCACCCGCAATGTGGAAAATTTCTAAAGTCCCCCGCAGTGGGCAGAAGTCTCCCGCAGTGAGCAAAAGTCCACCCGTAGTGTGGCAAGATTTCCAAAATCCACCAGTAGTGTGGCGAAGTATCAAAAGTCCACCCGCAGAGTGGCAAATTTCTAAAGTCCAACCACAGATTGGCGAAAGTCCATCCTTAGGATGATAAAGTATAGAAAGTCCACGCTGTAGTGTGGCAAAGTATCTGAAAGTCCACCCGCAGAGTGGCAAGCCAGTAGTCGTCTGACTCCATCCGGAAGACATCATTAAGGCATTGTTGTAGCCTATCAAAATCCACCCGCAATGTGGCAAGTCATTATCCTTCTGACATCACTCAAAAGGCCTCCCCTGTTTACTATTCTTCCCATCATAATTATATCCAAGCAGAGTTTCATTCGGTTGAGTTTATTTCCCTGTTCTTCTGCCACATAGTGCAAATTTTCTGGTTGTTTCTGGTATTCAATCCCTGCATACCTCAAACGTCTGAAAGCAATTGCTGTCATCCATTCAAGTATACAGTGATTGAATAGGGGTAGCTGTAACACCCCAAAATTTGCCCTTTTATTTATCAGCTTAACTGGCCTTATACTTCGTATTCATCCACATTTCCCGTTAGGTTGTAATATTCACAATCATGCATCATAGATCTCCCGAGGGAGGGAAACGAGCATATTCGTATTCTGGAGATCATCAAGTATCAAGACCAGGTTTTCAAATTTTCTCAAGGCGAGGAATGTCAGGTTTTCTCACTTCAATGGGGTCAAGCTGAGCAAAAGTTCTTTAACAAAGGTTAATGGTGCTATGGTTTCTCCTCAAGGCTACATTGAGCTCTCTTCTTCTTTATAAGTTCATCTCGTGAGGGATTATGTTTTTATTTATGGTCGATTTATGGATAATGTCATTTATGGTGCGGGATAATCGACTTTTGTTAACTAAAGTTAGAAGGCTCATGAAGAGTGCAAGTTTGATTTGGTTTGGAAGCGAGATGTGGATTAAATCTGTTAAGACTCTGATTCTCTAGAATTCGTATTTCATTGTCCATTGTTGTCAATCCATTAACTGTTTACTATGGTTCGAACTTAACTTCATTTCATCTTATCCATTTTCGTTAACCCACCAATCCAAATATGTATTCACCTTTTTCCTTCTTACAAATAAAAATATCAATCATGCATTTTTTTTGTCTAGCCCAAAGCTTATAAGCCCATTACCATAATACCACATTTAACTAACTATTTCCCACAAGTCCAATTTGCAAAATCAATTCTCATTCATTTAGGAGTTAATTTTTCTACATTAAGTCCATTAAAGTATATTAAAAAAAACAAAACAAAAAAAGGGGTTGCCAAGAATATCGAGCATGCTATCAAAATTTAGCAAAAAAAAGTATCATAATAAAAAATTAGAGTATTACAGGTTTTTTTTCTCTTTTCTTTCTTACACCAGAAATGTTCTCAAAAGAAATTCATTTAATTTCATAACAAGAACCAGGAGAAAAATTCATAAGAAAAGTCTCAGTACCAATTTTGGTCTAACCAAAAATGCATATACAAATTATAAAAAAAAAGGGAGAAAGGCAAAGAAAAATCCAGCTGTAACTCTCGGCGTCATTCCTGGTCGATGCATCACCAATCATCAGTTAACATCAACTCTCTCTTCATCAATTCTACTGCAACAAGCTGCGTCGAGCTTTCGATTATCTCATCAATCTTTAGTCCTCCCCGTAGCCCGCATAAATCATACCGAAGCGCCAAGTTGAGACTTACACTATGCAACTTGACTATCCACCTTTCAATCTTCTGCAATTATCATGAATCTTGCCAGTACAACGTTGCGGATCCTGCAAATAATAACTCAGAGTTAGAGGGAATATTCTTGGCACAAGTTATTGGAAACGCAAAGTACACAAAAATCTCATAACAAAAAATACAGGGGTTTAATAGAGGAAATCATAACCTAAGCCAAGGATTCACAATTCAAAAGGAATGGAAGGTAATTGATCAGAAAAGTCAGAATCAAAACAGTTACAAACTCCAACAGAATCATAACAAACTCAGATGAAGGCATAACCGATTCCTAACCAACATTTACCTGAGTTCATCCTCTATAAAGCTCCTTGTGAATCTTCAATTTCGAGGGGGGGCTCTGACTTCAGTCTTTACTCTTCCTCATTCTCTCTTCTTCATTACATCTTCACCACTAATTTTCGATTTTTCATCTTTGACACTCACTCTTCTCCAGCCCCAATCTCTCTCTCTCATTCATTCTTTATCACATTCTTCAACCTCATTTCTCAATCCCTCTACAACTCCCCCATTTTTCGTATTCGTCTTTTTGCACATCCTCTATAATTCTTCATTCGATTCATTATTCATTGACTCCATCTTCTTCTTTCTGCATCCTCCATCGTCATTTCTCTCAATTTCGTTATGCAAATCTCTTGATTCATCTTCAATCCTCTATCTTCAATTTCTTCTTCAATCTCCAACTGCTCTAAAATCTGGAAAAAAGAAGAAAAAATTCTGAGTCCAACAAAGCGTAACAAGCCAAAAACAGAACGAAAACTTTAATCTGCAATCAAATGTTCTGAAGCTTCGATCTTCTTTGCATCGCCATCATTTTTCTGCAACCAAAGCCTCATTAACCTCTTCCGCATTCGGAGACTCCAACAACCTACAAAATGCAAGAACAGTGTCAACATCTCAAATCTAAATCGTAATGTCCACCTCGAATCGAATCGTGTACGGGAACGAGTCAAACTCTAAAGCGAGAATCGAGCCAGAGAAGAGGTACATTCGTAAAAACGCACACGTGTAAGAAGAAGAAGGTCACGCAACTTACCGGCTCCATTATTCTTCATCGAGCGAAGACCACAAGCATCGCTTCCGACGTTCGACTCTCAAGCGTTATTTCCGATCAGTCAAAGGTATGATCTCGTTTAGTTCCATTTTTACCGCGTTTCTGGTGTGCTTCGATCTATAGATTTAGAACGATTTAGTTGAAATCGTTTAGGGATTTGAGGTGAGGAAGAAAAATGGGTGAGGTTCGCATTTAGAGGTGGTGTTTTTGAAAGAAGGCCGTCGAAATGGGAGGCCGCCGTCTGCGGCGGCGCTAAGGTTAGTCATAGAGATGGATATGGAGAAAAGAGAGGCAACGCGTTTAGTGAGAGTGAGAGAGGAAGAGTAAGGATTCTGAGATTTTCTTTGTATAAATTAATTGGTTTGTTAATCGTTTTGATTATGAATCAAAAGAGAGATGAAAATTATTAAAACCTAGTTAATGCACCATTAAGAATAATAAAATCTCATAAAAATCTCAACTTTCCACCTCCATTTCTGTTGAGGAGATAAGGCTTAGTGGGTGGTCCAATCCGGCATTGACACTTGTCACCGTCCGGTAGGACCACGTGATTTGTTTCCACGCGTTACTCCCACTGTAAGCAATATACACCTGCGGGCTCTGTGCGTGTGGGCTTCAACCAGATTGCTATCTGCACCCCACAACCTGGCCCAATGCCATCTTTTTAAACTAGATTTTACTAATTTGACACCCCCTTTCCTATTCCTATTTTCTTTTTTTCCTTTTTAATTTCTGTTTTATGCTTTTTCAATTTAAATTCACAAAATATACTAAAATTAATAATAAAATTCCCCAAAAAATATAGGAGGTTTATGACTCATTTTAGAAATGTTATACATTTTTACTTTCTAAATTTTATCATTTTTCAATTTAATTTCGATTTTTCATTTAATTGGTTTTAGATTGAATTCTTTCATGAACACATTATTTTGTATATTTTATTTCTCCCACTTCCTATAATATTTTTGTCCCATTCTTTTGGCTATGATTAGAGGACTAATAGTAGTACCTGGAAATAATTTTGGTATATTTTTTAGGCCATTTTATCCACTGTTTTGGTAGTATGGTTTGTATAAAATTATGATTGAATCTTAGATAGATTTAAGTGACCATTTGACATAGTTAGACTTTGAATTTTTAGGAGATTTTTTAACACAATATTATAGTCAGGTTAGAGACCCTAGGGAATTAATTTCATATTTTTTCCAGGAATTTTAATATTTTTGTTATCTTAATTCATTTCCATCATATTGTTGCATATGCATCCTCATTTCATTTACTAACAATTTTCTTTTTGTGCAAGGTATTTTTCGAGGATTCGCGTATGGACTTGGATTATTTTTTATTATGCCTCGATTATATTTTGGTGGTTTGTACTTTGTGATGTAATAGCTTAGAACTCTTATGCTTGTATAGCTCCTATAATTAGGATAGAAAAGATAAAACGAATCGATAGAAAACAAAATCACAAAAAATGAAATAAAGAAATACTCGATCCAATGTCGAGTAAATTTTCAAATAAATAAATAAAGTTTCATGTGACTTTAGGATTCCTTGATTACCATCGTTCCACTGCATTTCTAGTCTAATATCCGCTTAGGTAGATTTAATCTTTCAAACCTTACTAACCATAGGTCATCTTTAAACTCAATTAACTTAGGGTAAAAGTCTAATTTCCCTTAGAGTTTTTTTCCTTTTCCAACTTGAGTCTCACTTCTCATATTAAAGAAAAATAAAAACACTTAATAAAGGAGAATGTGTACAATGCGCCACGAGCCTTAAGCTATACAGGAAATGATTAGTGGAGATCTCCTTCACTCTTCTAGGATACTTTACAAACGTTCCATTGGGGGCGATCTTGGAAAGTATTTGTAACGCCCAAATAATTATTTATTATTTTATTATTTTAGTATTTATTGTGGTAAGTCGGTATATTTAATGTTGTGGGTGGTTTAATCGATAAGTCGAAAATTTAGTCGAAAGTCGTAGAAATTATTATAAGAAATAATAATATAGTTGTTTGTTATTTGAGTAAGTGGGCTTAATATCCTGTGTGAATTAGTAAAATAGGGGGTGTTATGTGTAGGCCCATTAGAAATTATAATATTTAGTTAATTTAATAAAAATATAAGTGATGGAAACATAAGAAAGAAACAGGAGTTGGAAAAGTTAGTAGAAGAGGAATTTTGGGGACTGCTGTACGAACGTGAGAGAACGAGAAGCGAATTCCGGAATCCGACTGTAAGAGCAACCTTCAATCCAATCTAAGGTAAGGGTGGGTTCGATTATTATAATCGGGTATGAATTTCAATCCGGTGATTTGGGTAGTTAGGTCGTAATATTTTAATTGTTGTTCTTGATGCTGTGTAGAAATTACGATTGAAAACGTTGATTGTGAGAATTAGTTACTTGATTTCCGATTTTGATTGATTTATAAAGTTGTTGTTGATGCTGGATGTTGCTGTTGTTAGTTGTATTTCAAAGATGAAACTGGTTAACTTAAGGACGATGAAGAGAGAGACTTGAAGAAAATAAAAATAATATTTATATATATGAGAGGGTGTGGCGCAGGCCACAGGTACCCTTAAGGGGTGTGGCGCAGGCCACACCTAGGGAGAGAGCAATATGGCGCACACCATATGATGTGAGAGGGGGGGGGGCACTTATGTGGCAATTTCCTTGTGGCGCATGCCATAGGCCTTAGTGCAGGCTGTCGCTCCCGATAAATGGGAATGGCCCAAATAAAGGTACAGACGCGAACGGTCGGCGAAAGGAGAATGTGAGGACACACAGGAGTGAACTCACAGGGAATGAATAGAGTCGCCAGCTAGGCATTTTTATCCCGAAGGAAAGGTAATGCTGCATAAACCTAAGAAAAGATATGGATAAGACGGCCGCGAACCAGAGAGACTGAGAAAGGGGGTTGGTTACAACCTGGGAAGGTATTAGCACCCAGATTGTCCGTCGTACTCAACGGGATCCACGCTTAAAAGATTTGTGTTTTAAAGGGGTAGTGTCAGTGCAATTTGTGTGTAAAAAGAGCTGGAAAAGGATGTACAGGTGTCAGTGTAAAAGAAAGTGATGTGTATAAGTGAAGTGTCAGTGTAAGAGCAAGAATATGGAGCTCAAGACAATGAGGCTAAAAGAATGATGCTGGAAAGAGGGGGAATATACAGAGACTTTTTGTTCGATAACTGTTGAGTTATGCCTACGTATCCTCTCGTGCAATGAGGAAGTCAGAACACCGTAGTTCGACCCAAAGAGACTGAAAGGTGAATTGACTGATGAACTGCTTACTTGTCTATGCTCAAGTGTATGACCTGTCTGGCTCAGGTGCTAACTGTCTTGCATTAGACGGAAGAAGCAAGTTCTCGCTTGTGAGTGAATGAGATGAGAAAAGAATCCCGGAGGAGACGATTATTGTTTGTTTTTGAGTTTTCAGTCTTTTATTGCTTTTTGAAGTTTGTCGTAAGTTAATGAGCTTAAGCCTAAACCAATGGATTTAGTAAACTCACCACATCTTCCCTCTGATTAAGGGTAATGAGAGTAACTTAAGTGTGAAGTCAGCTTCTCACACTTAATCACCATGATGTAGGATTAAGATCATTAACCTACTTGTGATTATTTAGATGTTTTTGGTGTTTTTGTTTAGTGTTAAGTAATGAGATTAAGCCATAATCAGGGATTAAACAGACTCATTACACCATCCTAATAGAAGGATAATAGATGAGGGTGTTTAAGCTGAGGAAAGCTCCTCAACTTAATCCATGATTAGGGATTAAACTCATGACAAAACAGGCCTTTGATTAAGTGTATTTTATTTAATGATATGATGATGAAGTGATTTTTAGGGTTTGTAAGACAACTTGAGGGGGACTTGTCCATTAACACTAGGGTTAGTCCTTCTTAACCAATTAAGGAAGAATTAGAACCCTAATGCAAGGCCCAAGTTACAAGTGTGATGTCTTGATGATTATTATGTGAATTGATTGAAGGAGTTAAACACATTAAGGGTTTAACACTTAGGATTAAAGTTATACACTCCATCCTAATAGAAGGATGCAGGCATAAGCTTAATCACAAAGCCTTAAAGCCTTTAGGGTTTAGTCCCTGATTATGAGGTGAGAAGAGAAGACTCAAAGAGACACAAATGTAAAAACTAAGAGGGGGACTAATCAAAACCCTAATCATTGTCATGCTTGGTTGTTCCTAAGGTTTGTGAGGTTTATAAGAGAAGTCTTCAATGGAACCACCAAGAAGCAGATGAAAAGATCAGGAGAAGCAAAGTAACTTGCTTCATTCAAGAAGTCAAGTCACTTGAGGAAAGAAAGTAAGAAGAAAAAGAATGAGCAAGCTCAATCTCAAACACAAACAAAAATGCAGCAAGGATGCATAAAAAGAGATGAAGAGAAATTATGAGAAGTGAAGGCAAATTCACTTCTCAAGATAACTTACCACATGAAAAGTTAGTGAAAGAAATGCAATGCAATGCAAAATGAAATGACATGAGTCAAACCAAAACCAGAAGCACATTCATGATGATAATGATGCTATGAGATGATGCAAACATGAAACAAGGCATGGTGATGATCATACAAGCTTATGGATGCAGATGAAGCAAGTTTAGAACCATAATCACACATGAAATGTTATGAAATGCATATGGCATACAACATGGCAAATGCAAGATGCAATGATCAAACATGCTTTCAATATGTCTTAAGATGTCAAATGAATCAAATGGATGCACAAAATGTCATGGCAAGTTATGTTATGCAAGCAAATGCAAGATGGATGCATATGGAAGCCCAAATTAGGGTTTATGATCAATGCATCAAACAAAAAAACCAAAATCAGAAGCAAACATCAAGATAAAAAATTGAAAATGCATTCAAAGGATCCCTAATCCTATACTAACTTACTGCCCAAAGGAGAAGTTCCAACTCTTAACCTAATTCAAGTTATGACTTTCCTAAGTTTTCTAGGGTTTTAGGGTTCCTTAACAAGAAAAATGTCAAACAAATGGAAAATGAAAGATCAAATCAAACCAATTTAATCTTACAAACTACATGATAAACACAATGCAATGCAAAAATAATCAAAGTCCAACTCTCAATGGTTAGGCAGAAATGATTTTTGGAAGTTTGGATCAAAATAATGCTTTGAAAATGAATTAATTCCATGAAAAATTCTCAAAATGCATCAAGATCAAAAAAGAAATTTGGTTTGAGGATTGGACAATGTTTCTAAATGTTTTTAAAGGTCTCATGAATTTTTTGGTGATTTTTAAATACCTAAAAGCATTTTTAATTAATTAATTCCCATTAATTAATTAAAAATAAACTTTTAAATATTTAAAAATACTTTTTGAATGAAAAAAATAAAAATAAAAATATTTTTGGTTTCTGAAATTAAATAAAAGTTTGTATAAAAAATTTTAGAATTTTTGAATAAGTTTTACTATTTTAAATAAAATGAAGAAAGCAATGTAATTAAATGGAAAATAAAAATGAAATTAAACTGAAAAAAGAAAAGTATGCACATCCAATGATCCAGATTCAAACATACGCGCGCGGGAAGAGACTTGGCGCCACATCCTACGACTCAAATTCAAATTTCACTAATCACAGATTAAACCCTAATCCATGCCCTAATCACTCTCAGGTGACCGGAACAGTGTTCCGGTCATCTTCTCCGATCACTCAAAATTTCAAACTCTCTCCACACGCATCTAAAACGAAATCTAATTGCCCAGAACTCTTCCCCACTCAATCACGAATCAAAACCCCCATTCAAACAACATTTATCATTCCTAAACAGAGAGAATCGAATCAAAATAGTTTTAGGGCAAAAAGTTTCAGAACAAGATTAAACTCTCATTTCTTCACCATTTTCAAAACCAACAACATCAGAGTGATCAGTGAATCATGAAGAACAACTTAGGAACTTAAAAAATCATTTCTGGAAAAAATGTTCATGAACCTACCTGAGTTTGAAGCTCTTCAGTTTGCAATTTTCTGACCTCTTTCCTTTGTGCAATCCACTCCTTTTAAGTCCCTGATGACATATTGATGCTTAGAAGGAGTTTGTGTTGGCTGGTTTGGAAGTTTGAACAAGTTCTGTTCAAGGTCAGGTGAGAATCGTATTTCTGTTTCTTTGAGTTTCAGGCTGCTTTGAAGGTTGGTTTTGGCTCAGTGAAGCATGGTGAGAAGGTTTGTGAAGTTTGTTTGAGTGTTTGAAGCTTGTATGCTGAGTTTCGAAAGCTTTTTCTTTTGAGGGTGAAAATGAGAATGTTGTGTTGTGGCTGGTTCCAGGCTTGTGTAGTGTATGCTTTGTCTTGCTTTTGATTAACATAAACAAATCCTATTGGTCAGATGACATGACATGTGCTTTTGTGATTGGTATGGGTGCTTTTGCAAAATGTCAACTTTTGTGTAAGAGAGGCATGGGTCATGTTCTAGCCAAGTACAAGGTGGGAGTGCTGCGCAGCATGCTAAGGAAAAAGGCTAGGGTTGATCAGCAGGCTAGCCAGCAAGTGGATGGAATGCTATCATGAGTTTTTGCAACTTGGCTTGCCTTTTGATCCTTATGTGAAAGTCTTGCTCCATAGGCCATAAAACATGTGATCTCTTAGCCCATTCTGATCTTTTGGACTTGTGTGATGTTTGTGTAGAGGTTAGACACCAATTTGAAGTCACAAATTACCTTGGTACAAGAATTTGCAAGTTTTTCCATTTGGTGCATAACTTGAATTTTAGTGCTTTTTGCCAACTTTGATGAGCCATAACTTTTGATCCAAAATGAATTAGGTCATGTTCTTGTACTTTTTGAAAAGGGAAAGATCTATTCTACAACTTTCATGACCAAAGTTTTTCCATTTGAAGCTTTCTTGAATCAAAAAGTAAGGGTTGAAATTGCATAAAATGACATTTTCATTAAAAGTCAAACTTGCCCAAAAAGTCAACTTTGCAAAAGACTTGAAATTCTTCAATTTTGTAAACTTCCAACCTCTTCTATGATCAAATAAAGATCATGTACAATCAAAATGATGAAGAACACCCCTTGGTTGGGTCATTGGGGGCCTCAGATGCCCTGATTTTACACTGACTTGTCCAGCAAGTCAACTCTTGATCAGATGACTTCCCCATGGAATTTCTTCATGAAAATTGATATGCATACTCCCTATACCATATAGAGACCAATAGAAACAAGAATGACCAAAAAAATTGGAGTTATGGCCTCTGAAACCAAAACCCTAATTCTAGGTCATCTGTGCAGTCAAGCCTGGCTCTGCTTCCATACCAATCTCAGTTCTTGTGATTCTTTGGCATTCTTGACTTTGAGAGGATATAATATGGTACTTTAACACACATGGACCCCTTTGAAGTGATTGATGACCTTTGGAATGGCTCAAGAAGCTCTTGGATTGCTCAGATCACAAACCCTAGATGCAGATGACTTAGAATCTATGCAGTGAATAAAAAATGTGATATGAGATGATATGATTGAGATTATGTATATGAAATGATCACAAGCCATGGTGTGAATGGGTGAGGGCAAATTTGGGGTGTTTACAGCTGCCCCTATTCAAACATGAGTTAGCTGTGCAGGATGTAAGCGACGACTTAACAGTCAATCAAGATAACTTGTGATTGAATACCAAAGACAGTCCAAAATTTGCACTCACAGAATGAAGAAGAAAAGGGATATAGATTGTAAAGGAAAATAAAGTATATTGTAAAGTATGGGCGACGGAGGACGACCGTCGAGCAGAGGACGACTGCTGGGGAAAGAGCAATGACGGGGACGGCCGACATGCTGGAAAGTGCGGAAAATAAAGCGATGACAGGGACGGCCGACATGATGGGGATATGAATTATGATGGGGACGGACATCAAGTAAAGCTATAAAATTCTCTGAGGATTAATGAACAAATGATGGGGATGGCCATCAGGTTCATAAAGTAAAGTAACCAACGATGGGGACGGCCATCGGGCTAAAAAGAAAAGGGGACCACGACGGGGACGTGTCGCTGCCGATAAATGGGAATAGGCCCAAATAAAGGTACAGACGCGAACGGTCGGCGAGAGGGACAATGAGAACACACAGCAGTGAACTCACTGGAGATGAATAGAGTCGCCAGCTAGGCATTTTTATCCCGGAGGAAAGGTAATGCTGCATAAACCTAGAAAACAGATGGATAAGACGGTCGCGAACCAGAGAGACTGAGAAAGGGGGTTGGTTACAACCTGGGAAGGTATTAGCACCCAGATTGTCCGTCGTACTCGACGGGATCCACGCTTAAAAGATTTGTGTTTTAAAGGGCTAGTGTCGGTGCAATTTGTGTATAAAATAGCTGGAAAAGAATGTACAGGTGTCAGTGTAAAAGAAGTGTAAAGTGTAATATATACAGTGTCAGTGAGAGAACAAGAATGAAATGCTCAAGATCATGAGGCTAAAAGAATAAAGCTGGAAAGAGGGGGAATATACAGAGACTTTTGTTCGATAACTGTTAAGTTATGCCTACGTATCCTCTCGTGCAATGAGGAAGTCAGAACACCGTAGTTCGACCCAAAGAGACTGATAGATGAATTGACTTGTGAACTGCTTACTTTCCTATGCTCAAGTGTATGATCTGTCTGGCACAGATGCTAACTGTCTTGCATTAGACGGAAGAAGCAAGTTCTCGCTTATGAATGAGGATGATGAGAAAAGAATCCCGGAGGAGACGATTATTGTTTGTTTTTGAGTTTTCAGTCTTTTATTGCTTTTGAGAGTTTGTCATAAGTTAATGAGATTAAGCCTAAACCAATGGATTAGTAAACTCATCACATCTTCCCTCTGATTAGGGGTAATGAGAGTACCTTAAGTGCGAAGTCAGATTCTCACACTTAATCACCTTTGATGTAGGATTAAGATCATTAACCTACTTGTGATTATTTAGATGTTTTTGTTGTTTTTGTTTAGTGTTAAGTAATGAGGTTAAGCCATAATCAAGGATTAAACAGACTCATTACACCATCCTAATAGAAGGATAATAGATGAGAATGTTTAAGCTGAGGAAAGCTCCTCAACTTAATCCATGATTAGGGATTAAGCTCATGACAAAACAAAGCCTTTATTAAGTGGATTTTAGTTAATGATATGATGAAGAAGTGATTTTTAGGGTTTGTAAGACAACTTGAGGGGGACTTGTCCATTAACACTAGGGTTAGTCCTTCTTAACCAATTAAGGAAGAATTAGAACCCTAATGCAAGGCCCAAGTTACAAGTGTAATGTCTTGATGATTATTAAGTGAATTGATTAAGAGAGTTAAACACATTAAGGGTTTAACACTTAGGATTAAAGTTATACACTCCATCCTAATAGAAGGATGCTGGCATAAGCTTAATCACAAAGCCTTAAAACCTTTAGGGTTTAGTCCCTGATTATGAGATGAGAAGAGAAGACTCAAAGAGACACAAAGGTAAAACTAAGTGGGGAGACTAATCAAAACCCTAATCATTGTCATGCTTGGTTGTTTCTAAGGTTTGTGAGGTTTGCAAGAAGGATTTTCAAAGGAATCACCAGGAAGCAGATGAAAGGATCAAGAGAAGCAAAACAACTTGCTTCATTCAAGAAGTCAAGTCACTTGAAGAAAGAAAGTGGGAAGAAGAAGAATGAGCAAGCTCAAACTCAAACACGTATAAAAATGCAGCATGGATGCAAGAGAGATGAAAAGAAAAGTTATGAGAAGTGAAGGCATATTCACTTCTCAACATCACTTACCACCTGAAATGTTAGAAAAGAAATGCAATGCAATGCAAAATGGGATGAGATGACATGATGAGAAACAAAACCAAAAGCATTTACATGATGTTAATGATGCTATGAGATGATATAAACATGAGGCAGCACATGGAGATGATCATACAAGTTCATGAATGCAAATGAAGCAAGTTAGGAAGCATGGACATACATGAAAAGTTATGAAGTGCACATGGCATACAACAAGGCAAATACATGATGCAATGATCAAACATGCTTTCAATATGTCTTATGATGTCAAATGAATCAAATGGATGTTTGAAATGTCATGGCAAGTCATGTTATGCAAGAGAATGCAAGATGGATGCATATGGAAGCCCAAATTAGGGTTTATGAACCATACATCAAACACAAACCAAAATCAGAAGCAAACCCTAAGATAAAAAATTGAGAATGCCCCCCAAAGGACCCCTAATCCTATACTAAACCACTTCCCAAAGGAGAAGTCTCAACTCTTAACCAAGCTCAAGTTATGATTTTTCTAAGATTTCTAGGGTTTTAGGGTTTCTAAACAAAAGAAATGCCAAACAAATTGAAAATGAAAGATCAAATCATGGCCATTTAATCTCAAAAACTACATGCTAAACACAATGCAATGCAAGAAGAATCAATGTCCAACTCTTCATGGATAGGCAGAAATGATTTTTGGAACTTTGGATCAAAATAATGCACAAAAATGATTTTAATTCAATGAGAAATTCTTAAAATGCATCAAGATTAAAAAATAAATTTGGTTTGAAGGTTGGACAATGTTTCTAAATGTCTTAGAACATTTCATGAATTTTTGGGTGATTTTTAAATACTCAAAAGTATTTTTAATAAATTAATTCTCATTAATCAATTAAAAATAAACTTTTAAATATTTTAAAATACTTTTTAAATGCTAAAAATGAAAATAAAAATATTTTTGTGTCTTAAAAATTAATGAAACTCTTGACAAAAAGTTTCATAATTTTTAAACAATTTTAACTATTTTAAATAAATTGGGGAAAACAAATGAAATAAATATGAAAATAAATGGATTTTAAACTGAAAAAGAAAAAGTCAGCCAATCCTAGGGACCAGATTCAAACTAAAACGCGCGCGTGTTGACTTGGCGCCAGATCCCACGGCCAGCATTCAAACTCAGCTAATCAATGCTTATGCCCTAATCCCACCGTTAATTACTTTCAGGTGACCGGAACAGTGTTCCGGTCATCTTCTCCGTTCACCCCAAGATGCTAACTCTCTACACACGTATCTAAAATGAAATCTAAGAACACAGGAATGATCCCCACTCACTCACGAATCAAAACCCCAACTCAAAACAAATTTATCATTCCTACAATGGCTGAATCGAATCAATCTATTTCTAGGGCAAAAGGTTTCAGAAGCATGGTAAACTCTCATCTCTCCACCATTTTCAAAACCAAAGACATATTCATGATCAGGAAGGCATATAGAACAACTTAAGAACTTTAAAAATGACTTCTGGAAAAAAAGTTCTTGAACTACCTGAGTTTCGAAGCTTTCACTCTTGCAACTTTCTGTCCCCTTCCTTTGATGAAAACCACTCCTTGTGACCCCCTGATGATGTTTGAATGCTTAGAATAAGTTTATGCTGGCTGGTTTGAAGGTTTGAGCAGGTTCTGTTCAGGATGGTGTAAGAATCGTGTTTCTGATTCTGGGGGTTTTAGGCTATGGTGATGGATGTTTTGTGATCAGAGGAACATATTGAGTTGATCTATGAAGTGGGTTTGTGTGTTTGTGGCTTATTTTCTGAATTTCGAAGGTTTTGGCTTTGAGAGTGAAAAATGGTGAAGCTGAGTTCTTGCTGGTTCCAGGCTTATGTCTTGTTGGTTTGGGATCAATGAAGCATGGTGAGATGAGTAGTGGAATTTGTTTGAGTGTTTATGGCTTGTGGAGATAGATTCGAAGGCTTTTGCTCTATGGAGTGGAAATGGAGAAGTGATGTTAGGGCTTGCTTCAGGCTGGTTTCTTGTTATGTTTTGCTTGCAAATGGATAGTATAAACAATTCCAAATGGTCAGAGGATGTGACTTGGCCTGCTGTGATAGGTATGCTACCTTTTGCAAAAAGTCCAATCTTGTGTAAGAGAAGCATGGGTGGTGTTCTAGGCTAGTACAAGTGTGTGGGCTGGCGCAACATGGTGAGGGGAAAGGCTAGGGTTGGTTCAATGGCCAATGCAGCAAGTGGGTGAAGTGTGATCATGAGTTTTGCAACTTGCTTGCCTTTGCCTTTTCATGAAAATGTCTTGCTCCAAAGGCATGAAAAAATGAGGAACTCTTGGTCCAATCTGAACTTTAGGACTTACATGATGCTTGCACATTGGTTTGATGTCAATTAGAAGTTACAAGAATGCTTGGTTCATGAAATCGCAAGTTTTCTTTTTAGTGCATAACTTGAAAATTAGTGATTTTTGCCAACTTTGGAGAACCATAACTTTTGATCCAAAATGAATTAGATCATGTTCTTGTACTTTTTGAAAAGGGAAAGATCTAATCTACAACTTCCATGACCAAAGTTTTTCCATTTGAAGCATTTTTGGATCAAAAAGTAAGGCTTGAAAAGTGGCATAAAATGACACATTCTTTAAAAGTCAACCATGCCCTAAAAAAGTCAACTTTGCAAAAACTTGTAATTCTTGAATTTTGTGAACTTCAACCTTCTTCCATGATCAAATAAAGATCATATACACTCAAAATGATGAAGATCACCCCTTGGTTGGGTCATTGGGGGCCTCAGATGCCCTGATTTTGCACTGACTTGTCTGAAAAGTCAACTCTTGATCAGATGACTTCTCCATGGAATTTCTTCATGAAAATTGATATGCATACTCCCTATACCATATAAAGACCAAAGGAAACAAGAATGACCAAAAAAAATTGGAGTTATGGCCTCTGAAACCAAAACCCTAATTCTAGGTCATCTGTGCAGTCTAGCCTGGCTCTGCATCCATACCAATCCCAGTTCTTGTGATTCTTTGGCATTATTTACTTTGAGAGGATGTAATATGATATAAGAACACATATGGATCCCTTTGAAGTGATTGGTGACCTTTGGAGTGGCTCAAGAAGCTCTTGGATTGCTCAGATCACAAACCCTAGGTGCAGATGACTTTGAATCTATGCAGTGAAACAAAAATGTAATATGAGATGGTATGATTGTGTTTATGCATATGAAATGATCACAAGCCATTGTGTGAATGGGTGAGGGAAAATTTGGGGTGTTTACAGCTGCCCCTATTCAAACATGAGTTAGCTGTGCAGGACGTAAGCAACGGCTTAACAGGCAAACAAGATAACTTGTGGTTGAATATCAAAGACAGTCCAAAATTTGCACTCACAGAACGAAGAAGAAAAGGGATATAGATTGTAAAAGAAAATAAAGTATATTGTAAAGTGTGGGCGACGGAGGACGACCGTCGAGCAGAGGATGACTGCTGGGCAAATGGCAATGACGGGGACGACCGACATGCTGGGAAAAATGCGAACAATAAAGCAATGGCGGGGACGGCCGACATGCTGGGGATAAAAGGTAAAGCCAAGACGGGGACGGCCGACTAGCTGGAAAAAATAAGAGATTATGATGGGGACGGCCATCAAGATAAAGTTGTAAGATTCTCTGGGGATCAAATGAAACATGACGGGGACGACCATCAAGTTCATAAAGCAAAGTAACCAACGATGGGGACGCCCATCGGGCTAAAAAGAAAAGGGACCACGATGGGGACGGCCATCGGGTTAAAGAATAAATGAAATAAACAGATGATGAGGTACAGTCATCAAAGGTGAAGGACGATCACCTAGCAGGGGACGACTGCTCTGTTGGGTTAAGATGAGGGACGGTCATCTAAGGTGGAGGACGACCACCTGGCAGGGTACGGCTGCCGAAAATATCGCGACATAGGACAAATGCCGGATAAAAGGGTCAACTGTGGGGACGGCCATCGGACGAGCATGATGGAGGACGACCATCAAGAGGTGGAGGACGACCACCTAGCAGGGGACGGCTGCTCTCGAGGTTTGTCATGACATAGGACGAATGTCAGATAACCAAAAATCAACAATGGGGACGGCCATTGGATAAAATGATGAAGGACGATCATCAAAAGGTGGAGGACGACCACCTAGCAGGGGACGGCTGCTAAAAATCAACGATGGGGACGGCCATCGGATGAGCATGATGGAGGAAGACCATCAAGAGGTGGAGGACGACCACCTAGCAGGGTACGGCTGCTCTCAAGGTTATCATAACACAGGACGAGTGTTAGATAAAAAAGAAAATTGCTTCGTTGGCGATCTACTGGGGATATAGTAAACACGGACGAGTATTTACAACCAAGAAAAGAAAGTATAAGTGTTTAGATGTTGTGTATAGATTTAAAGATGCGGACGAGCATCCTTAAGACTATGATACGGACGAGTATCAGGTAGAAACCAGTACTGACACATGTTCAGAGATGATGATACGGACGAGTATCAACGGGTTAACAAAGAACACGAACGAGTGTTGAATCTGAGGGGACTCTTCTGGGGACTGGTAGACACAGACGAGTATCTACATTCAAGAAGACATGAGTGTTTGACACGGTGTATGGATTAAAGATGCGGACGAGCATCCTTAAGACTATGATACGGACGAGTATCACGTAGAAACAAACACTTGACACATATTCTGAGATGATGGTACGGACGAGTACCAGCTGGTTAACAAAGAACAAGGACTAGTGTTGAATCTGTGGGGATATAAATGGCATATACAAGATACGGACGAGCATCTGTATAAGTGTAACATGAGTAGTGAGTATGAGTATTGTATAGATGAGTACTTTGACTGCTGGGGAGAGTGACACGGACGAGTGTCAAAAGGAGAAAAGTGTAGTATAAACAGGTATATGGGTTGTAAAAGTGTAAGCGACTGCGCTGGGGATATGACACGGACGGGTGTCAAGAAAGTGTATATATAGGTATATGTGAGTGCAAAGATGATGTCTTTGGCTTTCTGCTGGGAATATGACACGGACGGGTGTCAGGAAATATCTGTAATACAGGTGGTTCTGTTTGTAAAGAGTGTTCAGGTGGCTTTACTGGGGAGTGATGACACGGACGGGTGTCCAAAGGAGTATATACTGGTGTTTGTGATTTGTGAGGCAACTGCTTTTGCTGGGGACCTTGGTGGGGATTTTGGGGAAAGTATTCTGTATATTGCCGGATTGTCATTATTCACAAGTGTTCGATTCACAACATGACTTATGATTATGCTATGTATTTGATTTTTTTGCCGTAATGCTCCGTATTGGACGGAATGCTACGCTTTGTAGGTGAATATGATGCGAATGCTATGATTATGCAAAGATACCAAACCGGGGTTCGGATCCCACTGCCGCGAAGATCTCTGGCTGATCTGCTTGAAATGAGGATCCCCAGCTGGGGATAAGATCATTGGTAGATCTGGTGAGATGTATCTGCTCGGGGATATAGGTCACTGATTGACATATTCTTGTAATATGGGACCCAGCTGGGGTTCGTAGGAGCCTTCTGTACTCTGTTGTGACTCCTTCATGCGCCGCTCTTCCGAATAGAGGCTGAGACTCTGTGGGGAGATGGTTCCCTGACTTGTATTCTGCTGAGGAAGGATCAACAACTCGGCTGGTGGGAATGACAAGTGGCAAACTGAGCGGGTATTGATTTGTCAGCCTGCTGAGGTGTAACTTGCATGCCCCAAGGGGCGTTCTGGATACCTGCAATCCTGCAAAGATCAGGAAACGCACAAATGGTCCCGAGGTATCCTTTACTGGATTCCGTCATAGGAGTTAAGCACTTTTGAGAGTAAGTATATTCCCTGCAAGCACGTGTTTTATTTTTTTTTAGAGAAAAACATCTGTACTTATGCAATTAGTTTTTTAGAGACATCAGACATTCTTTGCAAATGAAAATGTATAAGACGAGACATGACTGAAAAATCTGATTTTATTAATTCAAATGCCCTGAATTGGCGAGATACAGTCAAAGAAACATATCTCCTAGAATGAGGAGGCTGTTACAAATTGAGAAACAAAGTGCTGGCGATGTTGACGACGCTTTCAAAGGAGCTTCCTCTTTCGCCATGACTCGTATGACTTTCGACGTTCTTCTCGTCTTGCTTTCTGAAGGAGGCTGATTCTGATTGAAGCTTGATCCATTCGAGGTTTGCTAAGTTGTAGGTGATACAGACGAATTCAGAATGCAGTTGTTCGCTTATTCCCTTATTTTGCATGGATCGCCCTTTCGGGTTTTCAATCCATCGGGATACCCATTTTTGCCTGAGCTGTCCAATGCGGCTTTTCAACTCAGCGGGTGTACATTTTTGTTTATTTTCCCTTATTTTTGCCCGAGTCTTTTATTCTGTTTTTGACTCGCCGGGATGCCCTATTTTTGCCTGGACTTACATTCTGTTTTTGTGTCCAGCGGGTCATTTTTTATGCGAAGTATTTTTTAACTGCATCTGAATTCACAGGGGACGGGAAGTCTTCACCATCCATGGTGCTGAGCATCAGTGCTCCACCAGAGAAAACTTTCTTTACCACGAATGGTCCTTCATAATTTGGAGTCCATTTGCCCCTGTGGTCTGTATGAGGAGGGAGGATTCTCTTCAGCACAAGATCTCCTACTTGGTACTCTCGGTACCTGACTTTCTGATCGAAGGCTTTCTTCATTCTCTTCTGATATAACTGCCCATGACAGATTGCAGCCAATCTTTTCTCTTCAATCAGACTCAGTTGTTCGTATCGGGCCCGAACCCATTCTGCTTCACTCAGTTTAACATCCATTAGTACTCGTAGAGAGGGTAATTCAACTTCAACAGGCAGGACTGCCTCCATACCATACACAAGTTGATACGGTGTTGCCCCAGTGGATGTTCTGATTGACGTGCGGTACCCATGCAAGGCAAACGGTAGCATTTCATGCCAGTCTTTGTAAGTGACTACCATCTTCTGCACAATCTTCTTGATATTTTTATTTGCTGCCTCAACAGCGCCGTTCATCTTTGGTCTGTAAGGAGAAGAATTGTGATGTTGGATCTTGAAGTCCCGGCACAGCTCTGCCATCATTTTGTTGTTCAGATTGGAACCATTATCAGTAATGATTCGCTCGGGCACTCCATATCGACAGATGATATTTCTCTTCAGAAATCTGGCTACCACTTGTCTTGTAACATTGGCATAGGAAGCTGCTTCGACCCACTTGGTGAAATAATCAATGGCAACCAGGATGAATCTGTGGCCGTTCGAAGCAGTTGGCTCAATCTTGCCAATCATATCAATGCCCCACATGGCAAAGGGCCATGGTGAAGACATGATGTTCAAAGGATTGGGAGGCACATGCACCTTATCTGCGTAAATCTGGCATTTATGGCATTTCCTAGCATAGGCACAACAGTCTGCATCCATTGTGATCCAGTAATAACCTGATCTTAGCAATTTCTTAGCCATGGCATGCCCTCCTGCATGGGTACCAAAGGATCCCTCGTGCACATCGTGCATCAACAAGTCCGCTTCTGTCTTATCAACACATCTGAGGAGTACCATATCAAAGTTCCTTTTGTATAAAGACCCATCAGTGTTTAGGAAGAAACTACCAGCAAGCCTTCTCAAAGTCTTCTTATCATTGGAAGACGCCCCAGGTGGGTATGCTCGATCCTCCAAGAAGCATTTAATGTCATGGAACCAAGGCTTATCATCTTTGACAACTTCTGCTGCGAACACATATGCTGGTCTATCAAGCCTGGACACTGAAATCTGAGGTACAAAGTTAGCAGCTTGAACTTTGATCATGGATGAAATGGTAGCCATAGCATCTGCAAACTGATTCTCATCTTGAGGGATATACTCAAGCTTGACCTTTGTGAAGAAAGTCAATAACCTCCTTGTATAATCCCTGTAAGGTATCAGATGATCCTGGTGGGTGTACCATTTTCCGTTGGTTTGATTAACTACCAGAGCTGAATCTCCGAACACGGTTAATGTCTTGATCCTGAGGTCAATGGCTTCCTCAAGACCCATAATGCAAGCTTCGTATTCAGCTTCGTTGTTAGTGCAGTTGAAAGTGAGCTTTGCCGAGAAAGGCATGTGAACTCCTTTGGGTGTAATGAGTACTGCACCAACACCACGACCATTCATATTAACAGCTCCATCAAACATCATAGTCCATTCTTCTTCCGGGTCAGGCCCTTCAGTGTGAATAGGCTCTTCATGATCTTTTGCTTTAATGAACATGATGTCTTCATCAGGGAAGTCAAATCTCATAGGCTGGTAGTCGTTAATGGGTTGCTCAGCAAGATATTCAGATAGTACACTGCCCTTGATGGCTTTCTGAGAGGTGTACTGAATGTCATATTCTGTGAGAATCATTTGCCATCTTGCAACCCGTCCGGTAAGAGCTGGCTTCTCGAAAATGTACTTAACTGGGTCCATTTTTGAGATCAATAAAGTAGTGTGGGTCAGCATATACTGTCTCAGTCGGCGAGCAGCCCACGCTAAAGCACAGCAAGTTTTCTCGAGCAGTGAATAACGTTGTTCACAGTCGGTAAACTTTTTGCTCAGGTAGTATATTGCATACTCTTTTCGACCAGACTCGTCATGCTGGCCCAGCACACACCCCATTGACTCTTCTAATACTGTTAAGTACATTATCAGAGGTCTTCCTTCAACTGGAGGCATAAGGATTGGAGGTTCTTGCAGGTACTCTTTGATCTTGTCAAAAGCCTTCTGGCAGTCTTCGTTCCACCTGACCGTCTGTTCTTTTCTTAACAGCTTAAACAAGGGTTCACAGGTTGTTGTAAGGTGAGATATGAACCGTGAGATGTAGTTCAATCGACCTAAGAACCCTCGAACTTCCTTCTCAGTTTTCGGTGCAGGCATCTCTTGGATGGCCTTGACTTTATCAGGGTCAACTTCAATCCCCTTCTCGCTTACAATAAAGCCCAGCAGCTTACCGGATCGTACCCCGAATGTGCATTTGTTGGGGTTCAGCTTCAATTGGTACTTCCTCAGACGCTTGAATAGCTTCAGCAGATTCACCAGGTGATCTTCTTCAGTAAGGGACTTGGCAATCATGTCATCCACGTAACATTCTATTTCTTTATGGATCATATCGTGGAATAACGTCACCATAGCCCGTTGATATGTGGCACCAGCATTCTTCAGTCCGAATGGCATCACTTTGTAACAGAACGTGCCCCAAGGTGTAATGAAGGTTGTCTTCTCCATGTCTTCAGGTGACATTTTGATCTGATTGTATCCTGAAAATCCATCCATGAAGGAGAATACCGAGAACTGAGCCGTATTATCTACCAATACGTCAATGTGAGGTAATGGGAAATCATCTTTCGGGCTGGCTCTGTCCAGATCCCGGTAGTCAACACACATCCTTACTTTGCCGTCTTTCTTAGGCACAGGTACTATATTAGCAACCCATGGCGGATAGCTAGTCACAGCAAGGAACCCGGCGTCCCACTGCTTTTGTACCTCTTCCTTGATCTTCATTGCCATGTCCGGGCGAGTACGGCGCAGTTTCTGTTTAACCGGAGGGCATTCTTCTCTCAAAGGCAGCTTGTGCACGACAATGTCGGTGTCCAACCCGGGCATATCTTGATACGACCACGCAAAAACATCCACATACTCTTGAAGCAGATCAATCAGTTGTCTCTTCACTGAGTTCTGTAAGCAGGCCCCGATTTTAACCTCTTTCACGTCTTCATCCGTACCAAGATTAATCACTTCAACCTCCTCCTGATGAGGAGTGATAACTTTCTCCTCTTGTCTTAACAACCTGGCTAGCTCTTCAGGAAGCTCATATTCTTCTTCAACCCCTTCATCAGCTTGATTGATCGGATTGTCAAAGTCATACGAAGTCATAGCCGTGCTGTTGTCGGTGCTGTCTGGAAGGCATTCTCTACAAGGGTTCAGTTTGTTCATTTTAGTGATTTGATTTTAATCTTGTTTAAAAAAGTGAAATAAAGTTATCATTTTGAAAACATCGCCATTTATTTTTTTGTACAAAAAGAAAAATGGAAAAACAGTGAGCGGAAAGGAAAAAGACTCATTTGCAAAAAGATGTCTGATATTTCATTGATTAATCTTATTTGCACAAAAAGTACAGATGGCCCGATTACAAAATGAGTCTTGTCATCTTGGGCAAGATGCAAGACTTTGATGCATGCTATAAAAAATACAGGAAATAATAATTACTCTGCATGAGTAACTCTTATAATTTCCTGGGAAGACCAGTTTGAGATACTGCTCCCCGGGATCTTTGGACGAATGCAATTCTCCAGATTGCGTTCTTCTTCCAGCTTGTCTTCCAAATTGTTGATAGCATCAGGGGTGAGCATCCCCCACTGATAAAACCAGGCTTCTCAGCAGCCTCTGCTTGATTTTGTTGAGTTGGTCTGTAACCCAACCCAAATTTGTCTTTCTTCTCCTCCACAGATAAAACCTTGCCCCAGCCTTGGGCAGTTCCTTCTTCAACAACCTTTCGGGCTTGTTGATAAGATGACATGGAGACTCCAGATACAGCAGATGCTTCATTAACATTCAGGGCCTCAAACTCTTGGCTCATTGTTTCATGGATCTCCCCATCCATCTCAATATACTTATAAGTAGCCAGATGGCTAACAAATATATCCTCCTCCCCACAGATAGTAACAACTTGGCCTTCCCACTCAAATTTTAACTTCTGGTGAAGGGTAGACGTTACTGCGCCAGCGGCATGAATCCATGGTCTACCCAACAAACAGCTGTAGGCAGGCTGAATGTCCATCACGTAGAAGATCGTTGTAAAAGTTTGTGGGCCAATCGTTATAGGCAGCTCAATCTCTCCCAGAACCGATCTCTTAGAACCATCAAAGGCTCTTACTACCAGGTTACTAGGACGCAATGCTAATCCTTCATACTCTAGCTTCACCAGGGCCTTTTTCGGTAAGACATTAAGGGATGATCCTGTGTCTACCAGCACATGGGAAAGGACTGCACCTTTACATTCCATGGTGATGTGCAAGGCCTTGTTATGGTTGCGGCCCTCCGTTGTCAAGTCAGTATTGGTGAACCCTAGCCCATTTCTAGCAGTAACATTTCCAACCACGGTTTCCAACTGATTGACAGTGATCTCTTCAGGCACGTAAGCTGCGTGCAAGACTTTGAGTAATGCATTCCGATGGGCTTCGGAGCACATAAGCAATGATAGGATAGAGATCTTGGATGGCGTCTGGTGAAGCTGATCCACTATTTTGTAATCACTCTTTTTGATGATTCTCATGAACTCATCAACTTCTTGATCGAATGGTATTTTCAAAGCTTCCTTAACAGCTTGATCTTCCTGCACCGGGCTCTTTCCTTTTGCCTTGGCAACAGCTTCTGCTTCGGCAGTGGGTCTTTGAGTTTGTGGAGCAAAGAGACGTCCGCTTCGAGTGAAGCCTCCGCCTCCTCCCACATTGTCTATTTGTGGTGCAGGTGTTGATGTATCAAGAGTGATTCTTTGTCCCTCGCAGTATACGTCAGAGCCGTAGTGCCAAGGGATGGCCCTATTGCTTTCATAAGGTATTGGTCCAGGCACTGTGACAGTGACTGAACTGATGACAGCTGCAGAAGGGATTGTGATAGTTCGTGGATCATAATAAATCGTGACTGGTGCTCTGATGGGAGCAGCACTTTCTGAGTTGTAGGCAGAGTTGTTTTCAGGATCATAAAATATTGTGACAGTTGAGACGTCTTCAGAGTTTGTTGCTGGTGTTGTAGGAGACATTGTTGGAAAGATGGACGTTGTCGTTGTAGGAGATTCAAAATGGAGTGATGCTGAAGTTGTAGAAGGAAAATTTGTTGATAGCTGATCAGTTGAGATGATAGATGAAGAACTTGTTGATGAAGCCGAAGAATTGTCGGGAACAATGGTTGTTGCAGTTGTAGGAGATACCGGAATTGCTGCTGATGAGATTGCTGGATTTGTTGGAAATGATGTAGTGATCTGAAGCTGGCCACTCTGAATGAGACCATCTATGCCATACCTCAGGTTATCGCACCCATTTATTGAAATATTGCAGTAAGCACACCCTAACTCACACCCCGGGAACATTTGACATTCGAGGTGCTGGGCCTTAACTTCTACCAACGGTGTCCGAATCTGACCCACACTGGTTATTAAATAAGACGGCTTGTCTTCTTCAATAGCGTTGATTCTGGGACCCCCGTGGTTTGGCATAGGGTTCTTATTGACATTGGGTGGTGGTGCTAAATTCAGGGCCTTAGAGTCTACCAGGTCTTGTACCTTCATGTGCAAGGCTCTGCACTTTTCTGTACTATGGCCAGGTGCATTTGAATGGAAGGCACATCTGGCATTGGAGTCATAATTCCTGGGTAAACTGTTGGGATCTGGAGGTGCCAACGTCCTTAGCTCAACTAGGTTGAGTTTCAGGAGTTGTGGCAGCAATGTAGCATATGGCATAGGGATCGGATCGATCACCCTGTTGGCTTGAGATGGCCTCTGCTGGAATGGCCTTTGCTGGTTATTATTGTTGGTGTTGCTGTTGTTGTAATTTCTCGGAGGGTACTGATTTTGTTGCTGGTACTGAGGTTGTTGCTGATAATTTTGTTGCGGTGGTTGATAAGCTGGTTGTGGATGAGCTGGAGCGGGAATGGTGATTGCTGCCACAGACCTATGAACATATTGGGGCCTGCCCCTGTTGGTGTGGATAGCATTGGTTTCACCAGTTCTTCTTGGGCCTGCAAAAGGCTTCCTTGGGTTGCTGGATGAGCTTGCACCGTTGTCTGAGATCTTACCCATCTTCAATAGGCTTTCAATTCTCTCCCCGACTATGACTACATCTGCAAAGCTGGTAGATGAGAAAGCAGCTAGCCTATCAATGTAAGTCCCCTGGAGGGTGTTCATAAACATATCAGCCATCTCCCTCTCTGACATAGGTGGTTGGACAGCAGCAGCAAGCTGTCTCCACCTTTGAGCGTATTCACGGAAGCTTTCCCTGGATGACTGAGACATCCCCATCAGGAGGGTCCTGTTGGGAGCCATATCTAGGTTGTACTGATACTATCTGATAAAGGCCTCTGCCAGGTCCTTCCAGCATCTAATAGTTGCTCTTGTCAGATGGGAATACCATTCCCTCGAAGCTCCAGTCAAGCTATCCTCAAAATAGAACATCCACAGCTTCTCGTCCATGGTATAGGCCTTTAGCCTCCCGAGAAAAGATTGCAGATGGGTCCGGGGACAGGAAGTCCCATTATACTTCTCAAAGCATGGTGGCTTAAACTTGTGGGGAATCCTGACCCCATCTACCAAGCCCATATCCATAACATCAAAACCCAAAGAGTTTTTAGACTCCAAGGATCTTAACTTCTCAGCTATCTCATCCAACCTTCTATCATAAGCTTCTTCCCCGGCTCCCATCACTGTAAACTGGTCTTCTTGGGGGTCTTCTTGCAGTACCCTCCCTGCTGTGACAGTCCCTTGTATATTGACAGGGATGTTGGCCTCTGGATGGAGGTGAGGTCCAAAGACTGGGGGATTGACAGGAGGTTGGACTCTTTCATTGTTGCTAGTCCCAGCAGTCCCTGGCTGATGATCTTCCTGATTTCTCCCTTCCACCAGTGCTCTGAGCCTCTCCTGGCTTTGAGCCATGTTGTTCATTACCTCCATAAACTGTGTCATTTGGTTCCTCATTTCCAACCTCTTGTTGGTCATTTGGTTCCTGACCTCTGTAAGGTCCTGCTGCATCTGATCCATCTGTATGCCCGGAAGATTGTTACGGGTTGGATATCTGTGTGGACGGTTGAGTGGAAACCCTCGACGTCGAGCAATAGTTCCTGAAGTCACAACAGAGTTAGTAACAATAAAACAAAACCTACAAAACAAAACAAAAGGTTAGTATGCAATGCAGTGTGTCTATTTGTTTCCAAGGTATCCGGCTTGGTACTTGGTTTTGACCTTTCCAGACCCCTGAAGAAGATGCTTGTGATGTTGCTTGAAGAATTCAGATGAAACAAACCAACACATATATTACAAAAAGGCAAATGATACATAGTTTGTTTCTTTTACAATACAAGCCCTCTGAGGGGTCAAAAATACAACATGAAGAAAAGTACATAAAATGAAAGCAACAACAAGCAAAAAGTCAAACACCAAGGCCAAATTCATCCTCCTGAACTTCCTTGAGAAGTGCTTCAGTCACAGGATCGGCTGGACGCTCTGTAAGATTCCTGATAAGGAGATTCCTTGTGGCAACAGCTGCAGTTAGCTTCTTGTACTGACTCTGGTCCTTTGACCTCTTCACTCCAGCTCTGATCCTCAGCTCTGAGATCTCCCTCTGGGCTGTTGCCAAGGCTTCCTGTTGCTCTTTTGCACTAGCTTCCATCTGTTCAATCTTGTCCTGAGTCCTTTTATCCTCCTGAGTGCGAGCTTCGATGATCCTAACCCACCTAGCCTGACTCTCCTTTAGATACAAATCAGTCCTAGCCTTCTGGAACTGAGCTTCCTTGCAGGCATTCTTCAAGATCTGTTCTCCAGCCCTAGACTTCTTAATGTAATCCTCAGACTTCTCAATTTTGGCCAGATGCTCCACCCTTAGCTTTTCTAACCTCTCAATATCCAACCTACCATCACTCCTCTCCCAGAGGGTCTTCTGTAGAGCTTGAGTCAACTTTTCATTTCTCTCTTTCAATTTCTCAAACTCCTCTAAGCTGACAGTTGCTGGAGGTGGTGCTGTGGAAGGTCCAGGCATATCTTCAATAGTGAAGGGCATTCCAGAAATTTGAGCCCTGGCATGAGACCACTCATAGTACTGGGCTGAGGCTACATTATTGCATCTTCCAAGAATGGATACTCCTTTAGTCTGCACATTGTCCCAGGCCCAGGATGCCTGCCTGACAGTAGCCAGATTAAGCTTGTTCTCACAATAAAGGGTCTCAGTCAGATCCTGTGCTCTAGGAGGGTGGACTAATGCATAGCCCAATTGTCTTTTGAAAAGCAAAGGGTTGTAGTTGATGCAACCCTTTACTCCAATCAGAGGCACATTGGGAAATTGCCCACAACTTGTAATGATGTCTCTGCCCTTGGTACTCTGAGTACACCATCTGATATCATCCAAGGTTAGAGCAACAAGCCTCCTAGCCCAGTTCTTCTGCTGGTGAGAGTTTAAGAATGCATCAGTTTTTGGCAAATGCTTGAGCAGCCAAGTGTGGAACAAAGGTGCACAGCATCTCACTAATCTCCCCCTTTGCTTTTCATTCCTTTGATGAACTGAGTAGTAAAGATCTCCCAGTAAGGTGGGCACTGGGTTTCTCAGGATGAAAAGATGGACTGCATTCTTGCTGAAAAATCTAGGCTCATCTGCAAAAAGTATGACCCCATATATGCTAAGGGCCAACAGAGCATAGACTGCCTTCCACTCCCCTAGGGAGGCCTTCAGACTAGCCTGAGAAGTCAAGAAATCCAGATGAAAACCAGAGATTCCAGCTTTAGATGTCAGGTTCTTCCCAATCAGAACTGGTTCCAGATGCAATGCCTTTGCTACCTCTTCATTACCAGGAAAGACCATCTCAGGGTTGAAAGGGACTCCACCCCTGATAGGTATACCAACTAATGATGAGTATTCTTCCAATAAGGGGCCCAGCTGAAAGTCCTGAAAAGTGAAACATCTCAGTGGGGGATCATAAAACTGAAGGCAAGTGTGGATCAGGCTTCTCTGTGAGGGGTCCAGATCCATAACCATATCAAGTATATCTCCATGGTGTTCCCTGAACAGTGGTATATGGTCTGGAGTGATCAGGGTCTGAAACCTCCTGATGTCAGCTAACTCTGGTTGGAAGAAGTGGTAGGTGATGTTGCTTTTCTTAGGTGCCATGATGTTGAGACTGAGTGGAGACAAGTGCTGATGATGATACTGAAGAATGGGCCACTGATTGGCTGGTGCAAGTGACTGAAGTGGTCAGCTGATAGCTGAAGCAGGTGCTGATGAAGATAGGTCAATGCTGAAGATGGGGTCAAAACCAAAACCAAATGAAGATGGATACCCTGAAACACAAATAAGCAAATGTCAATATGATGCAATGATTATGTATGCAAATGATATGCAAGGGTTTGTGACTGAGCTGGATCTGATCAAGTGCTCTGATATAAGTCCATGTGTGTAAGAAATCCAGATGGAGGTCTATAAGTCCAGTAACCAAGGTGGGGGGACTCAAATAAAGAGCCACATGTACAAGGTTTTAGAATCACAAGAACTGTCCCAACATGGAGTATTCTTAATCAAACAAAGTAGCAGGGTATTCTGAGGTCAAGGTACCTGCAAACCTGTAAACAGCCCATCCCCCTCACAGGTGATGTTCTAGAACAAGGATCCTCAGACTTGGATCAGTTATGAGAAGTGTAAACACTTCTAACCCGGAGGTACAGTGTTTACAATAACCATAAAAGTTCCTCCTCTAATTCACCTCAGTTTCTGAAGGTCAATACTAAAAGGTCATCCAGACTTAGCAGGCTTCCCAGATAGCCCTAGCATTGCAGGAAATCTGCAACACAGAGTTCTCAAGAAGAAACCCATGTCTGAACCGTGTTTCATATTCCCGCACCAGACCGAGATGGAATGGGAAAGAATATGATTCACTCTAGCCTAGGTGTCACTCAGGTCCCAGGTATAGGACCTTAACTCTCAATGAATCACCCACCCACCAAAGCAAACAACAGATCCAGCCAGCAGCACAGTATGACAATATGATATAATGCAAAGCTATAAAGAAAGCAGTAATCAACTGTACATGAAGCAATAAACAAAAATAAATATACAAGCACAAATAAGCACATAACACCCCAGTAAACACAAATCAAACAAGCGCTAGGAGGAACCCACAAAAAGAACCAGAAGCCCTGGTTACAGTATAAGGGTCCCCAGCAGAGTCGCCAAGCTGTTGCTCCCGATAAATGGGAATAGGCCCAAATAAAGGTATAGACGCGAACGGTCGGCGAGAGGGACAATGAGAACACACAGCAGTGAACTCACTGGAGATGAATAGAGTCGCCAGCTAGGCATTTTTATCCCGGAGGAAAGGTAATGCTGCATAAACCTAGAAAAAAGATGGATAAGACGGTCGCGAACCAGAGAGACTGAGAAAGGGGGTTGGTTACAACCTGGGAAGGTATTAGTACCCAGATTGTCCGTCGTACTCGACGGGATCCACGCTTAAAAGATTTGTGTTTTAAAGGGGTAGTGTCGGTGCAATTTGTGTATAAAATAGCTGGAAAAGAATGTACAGGTGTCAGTGTAAAAGAAGTGTAAAGTGTAATATATACAGTGTCAGTGAGAGAACAAGAATGAAATGCTCAAGATCATGAGGCTAAAAGAATAAAGCTGGAAAGAGGGGGAATATACAGAGACTTTTGTTCGATAACTGTTAAGTTATGCCTACGTATCCTCTTGTGCAATGAGGAGGTCAGAACACCGTAGTTCGACCCAAAGAGACTGATAGATGAATTGACTTGTGAACTGCTTACTTGCCTATGCTCAAGTGTATGATCTGTCTGGCACAGATGCTAACTGTCTTGCATTAGACGGAAGAAGCAAGTTCTCGCTTAAGAATGAGGATGATGAGAAAAGAATCCCGGAGGAATCGATTATTGTTTGTTTTTGAGTTTTCAGTCTTTTATTGCTTTTGAGAGTTTGTCATAAGTTAATGAGATTAAGCCTAAACCAATGGATTAGTAAACTCATCACATCTTCCCTCTGATTAGGGGTAATGAGAGTACCTTAAGTGCGAAGTCAGATTCTCACACTTAATCACCTTTGATGTAGGATTAAGATCATTAACCTACTTGTGATTATTTAGATGTTTTTGTTTAGTGTTAAGTAATGAGGTTAAGCCATAATCAAGGATTAAACAGACTCATTACACCATCCTAATAGAAGGATAATAGATGAGAATGTTTAAGCTGAGGAAAGCTCCTCAACTTAATCCATGATTAGGGATTAAGCTCATGACAAAACAAAGCCTTTATTAAGTGGATTTTAGTTAATGATATGATGAAGAAGTGATTTTTAGGGTTTGTAAGACAACTTGAGGGGGACTTGTCCATTAACACTAGGGTTAGTCCTTCTTAACCAATTAAGGAAGAATTAGAACCCTAATGCAAGGCCCAAGTTACAAGTGTAATGTCTTGATGATTATTAAGTGAATTGATTAAGAGAGTTAAACACATTAAGGGTTTAACACTTAGGATTAAAGTTATACACTCCATCCTAATAGAAGGATGCAGGCATAAGCTTAATCACAAAGCCTTAAAACCTTTAGGGTTTAGTCCCTGATTATGAGATGAGAAGAGAAGACTCAAAGAGACACAAAGGTAAAACTAAGTGGGGAGACTAATCAAAACCCTAATCATTGTCATGCTTGGTTGTTCCTAAGGTTTGTGAGGTTTGCAAGAAGGATCTTCAAAGGAATCACCAGGAAGCAGATGAAAGGATCAAGAGAAGCAAAGCAACTTGCTTCATTCAAGAAGTCAAGTCACTTGAAGAAAGAAAGTGGGAAGAAGAAGAATGAGCAAGCTCAAACTTAAACACATATAAAAATTCAGCATGGATGCAAGAGAGATGAAAAGAAAAGTTATGAGAAGTGAAGGCAAATTCACTTCTCAACATCACTTACCACCTGAAATGTTAGAAAAGAAATGCAATGCAATGCAAAATGGGATGAGATGACATGATGAGAAACAAAACCAGAAGCATTTACATGATTCTAATGATGCTATGAGATGCTATAAACATGAGGCAGCACATGGATATGATCATACAAGTTCATGAATGCAAATGAAGCAAGTTAGGAAGCATGGACATACATGAAAAGTTATGAAGTGCACATGGCATACAACAAGGCAAATACATGATGCAATGATCAAACATGCTTTCAATATGTCTTATGATGTCAAATGAATCAAATGGATGTTTGAAATGTCATGGCAAGTCATGTTATGCAAGAGAATGCAAGATGGATGCATATGGAAGCCCAAATTAGGGTTTATGAACCATACATCAAACAAAAACCAAAATCAGAAGCAAACCCTAAGATAAAAAATTGAGAATGCCACCCAAAGGACCCCTAATCCTATACTAAACCACTTCCCAAAGGAGAAGTCTCAACTCTTAACCAAGCTCAAGTTATGATTTTTCTAAGATTTCTAGGGTTTTAGGGTTTCTAAACAAAAGAAATGCCAAACAAATTGAAAATGAAAGATCAAATCATGGCCATTTAATCTCAAAAACTACATGCTAAACACAATGCAATGCAAGAAGAATCAATGTCCAACTCTTCATGGATAGGCAGAAATGATTTTTGGAACTTTGGATCAAAATAATGCACAAAAATGATTTTAATTCAATGAGAAATTCTTAAAATGCATCAAGATTAAAAAATAAATTTGGTTTGAAGGTTGGACAATGTTTCTAAATGTCTTAGAACATTTCATGAATTTTTGGGTGATTTTTAAATACTCAAAAGTATTTTTAATAAATTAATTCTCATTAATCAATTAAAAATAAACTTTTAAATATTTTAAAATACTTTTTAAATTCTAAAAATGAAAATAAAAATATTTTTGTGTCTTAAAAATTAATGAAACTCTTGACAAAAAGTTTCATAATTTTTAAACAATTTTAACTATTTTAAATAAATTGGGGAAAACAAATGAAATAAATATGAAAATAAATGGATTTTAAACTGAAAAAGAAAAAGTCAGCCAATCCTAGGGACCAGATTCAAACTAAAACGCGCGCGTGTTGACTTGGCGCCAGATCCCACGGCCAGCATTCAAACTCAGCTAATCAATGCTTATGCCCTAATCCCACCGTTAATTACTTTCAGGTGACCGGAACAGTGTTCCGGTCATCTTCTCCGTTCACCCCAAGATGCTAACTCTCTACACACGTATCTAAAATGAAATCTAAGAACACAGGAATGATCCCCACTCACTCACGAATCAAAACCCCAACTCAAAACAAATTTATCATTCCTACAATGGCTGAATCGAATCAATCTATTTCTAGGGCAAAAGGTTTCAGAAGCATGGTAAACTCTCATCTCTCCACCATTTTCAAAACCAAAGACATATTCATGATCAGGAAGGCATATAGAACAACTTAAGAACTTTAAAAATGACTTCTGGAAAAAAAGTTCTTGAGCTACCTGAGTTTCGAAGCTTTCACTCTTGCAACTTTCTGTCCCCTTCCTTTGATGAAAACCACTCCTTGTGACCCCCTGATGATGTTTGAATGCTTAGAAGAAGTTTATGCTGGCTGGTTTGAAGGTTTGAGCAGGTTCTGTTCAGGATGGTGTAAGAATCGTGTTTCTGATTCTGGGGGTTTTAGGCTATGGTGATGGATGTTTTGTGATCAGAGGAACATATTGAGTTGATCTATGAAGTGGGTTTGTGTGTTTGTGGCTTATTTTCTGAATTTCGAAGGTTTTGGCTTTGAGAGTGAAAAATGTGAAGCTGAGTTCTTGCTGGTTCCAGGCTTATGTCTTGTTGGTTTGGGATCAATGAAGCATGGTGAGATGAGTAGTGGAATTTGTTTGAGTGTTTATGGCTTGTGGAGACAGATTCGAAGGCTTTTGCTCTATGGAGTGGAAATGGAGAAGTGATGTTAGGGCTTGCTTCAGGCTGGCTTCTTGTTATGTTTTGCTTGCAAATGGATAGTATAAACAATTCCAAATGGTCAGAGGATGTGACTTGGCCTGCTGTGATAGGTATGCTACCTTTTGCAAAAAGTCCAATCTTGTGTAAGAGAAGCATGGGTGGTGTTCTAGGCTAGTACAAGTGTGTGGGCTGGCGCAGCATGGTGAGGGGAAAGGCTAGGGCTGGTTCAATGGCCAATGCAGCAAGTGGGTGAAGTGTGATCATGAGTTTTGCAACTTGCTTGCCTTTGCCTTTTCATGAAAATGTCTTGCTCCAAAGGCATGAAAAAATGAGGAACTCTTGGTCCAATCTGAACTTTAGGACTTACATGATGCTTGCACATTGGTTTGATGTCAATTAGAAGTTACAAGAATGCTTGGTTCATGAAATCGCAAGTTTTCTTTTTAGTGCATAACTTGAAAATTAGTGATTTTTGCCAACTTTGGAGAACCATAACTTTTGATCCAAAATGAATTAGATCATGTTCTTGTACTTTTTGAAAAGGGAAAGATCTAATCTACAACTTCCATGACCAAAGTTTTTCCATTTGAAGCATTTTTGGATCAAAAAGTAAGGCTTGAAAAATGGCATAAAATGACACATTCTTTAAAAGTCAACCATGCCCTAAAAAAGTCAACTTTGCAAAAACTTGTAATTCTTGAATTTTGTGAACTTCAACCTTCTTCCATGATCAAATAAAGATCATATACACTCAAAATGATGAAGATCACCCCTTGGTTGGGTCATTGGGGGCCTCAGATGCCCTGATTTTGCACCGACTTGTCTGAAAAGTCAACTCTTGATCAGATGACTTCCCCATGGAATTTCTTCATGAAAATTGATATGCATACTCCCTATACCATATAAAGACCAATGGAAACAAGAATGACCAAAAAAAATTGGAGTTATGGCCTCTGAAACCAAAACCCTAATTCTAGGTCATCTGTGCAGTCTAGCCTGGCTCTGCATCCATACCAATCCCAGTTCTTGTGATTCTTTGGCATTATTGACTTTGAGAGGATGTAATATGATATAATAACACATATGGATCCATTTGAAGTGATTGGTGACCTTTGGAGTGGCTCAAGAAGCTCTTGGATTGCTCAGATCACAAACCCTAGGTGCAGATGACTTTGAATCTATGCAGTGAAACAAAAATGTAATATGAGATGGTATGATTGTGTTTATGCATATGAAATGATCACAAGCCATTGTGTGAATGGGTGAGGGCAAATTTGGGGTGTTTACAGGACGGCCATCGGGTTAAAGAATAAATGAAATAAACAGATGATGAGGTACGGTCATCAAAGGTGAAGGACGATCACCTAGCAGGGGACGGCTTCTCTGTTGGGGTTAAGATGAAGGACGATCATCTAAGGTGGAGGACGACCACCTGGCAGGGTACGGCTGCCGAAAGTATCGCGACATAGGACGAATGCCGGATAAAAGAGGTCGACGATGGGGACGGCCATCGGACGAGCATGATGGAGGACGACCATCGAGAGGTGGAGGACGACCACCTAGCAGGGGACGACTGCTCTCAAGGTTTGTCATGACATAGGACGAATGTCAGATAACCAAAATCAACAATGGGGACGGCCATTGGATAAAATGATGAAGGACGATCATCAAAAAGGTGAAGGACGATCACCTAGCAGGGGACGACTGCTAAATATCACGACATAGGACGAATGTCGGATAAAAGGTCAACGATGGGAACGGCCATCAGACGAGCATGATGAAGGACGATCATCAAGAGGTGGAGGACGACCACCTGGCAGGGGACGGCTGCTCTCAAGGTTTATCATGACATAGGACGAATGTCAGATAATTAGAAAATTGTTTTACTGGGGAATAGTATACACGGACGAGTGTTTACATTCGAGAAATAAAAGGTATAAGTGTTTAAACTTGTGTATAGATTAAAGATGCGGACGAGCATCCTTAAGACTATGATACGGACGAGTATCAGGTAGAAACAAATACCGACACGTGTTCAGAGATGATGATACGGACGAGTATCAACTGGTTAACAAGGAACACGGACGAGTGTTGAATCTGAAGGGACTCTTCTGGGGAACAGTAGACACAGACGAGTATCTATATTCAAGAAGACAAAGTGTATGGATTAAAGATGCGGACGAGCATCCTTAAGACTATGATACGGACGAGTATCAGGTAGAAACAAATTCTTGACGCATGTTCTGAGATGATGGTACGGACGAGTACCAACTGGTTAACAAAGAACACGGACGAGTGTCGAATCTGTGGGGATATGAATGGTGTATACAAGATACGGACGAGTATCTGTATAAGTGGGATAAGTATGAGTGATGTACATCTAATTGTTTCACCTGCTGGGGAGAGTGACACGGACGAGTGTCAAAAGGAGAAGAAGTATAGTATAAACATGTATACGGTATACAAAGTGTTTATGTTACTGTGCTGGGAAAATGACATGGACGGATGTCAAGAAAGTGTATATACAAGTATTTGCGAGTGCAAAAGGGACGTCTTTGGCTTTCTGCTGGGGATATGACACGGACGGGTGCCACAAGGAGTATGTATTGGTATTGGTGAATGTGAGGCAACTACTTTGCCGGGGAATCTGGGGAGTATTCTGTATATTGTGGATGAATTGTCAATATTCACAAGTGTTTGATTCAGACCACGACTTATGATTATGCCACATGTTTGATTTTTGCCGTAATGCTCCGTATTAAACGGAATGCTACACTTTGTGGGGTGAATATGATGCGAATGCTATGATTATGCAAAAGATACCGATCCGGGATTCGGATCCCAATGCTGTGAAGATCTCTGGTCGATCTGTTGGAGTAGACATCCCAGCTAGGGATAAGATCATTGGTAGATCTGATGAAATGATTCCGCTTGGGGAAATGGGTCATTGATAGACTTATTCTTGTAAATGAGGGACCCAGCTGGGGTTTGTAGAAGCTTTTGTCACTCTGTTGTGATTCTTTCGTGCGCTGCTCTTCTGGATAGAGGCTGAGGCTCTGTGGGGAGATGATTCCCTGGCTTTTGCACTCGGCTGGGGAAGTAACAAGTGGCAACTCAGCTGGGGAGTAATCACTTGGGTGCTAAGACTGAGTGAGTGTTGACTTGCCAGCTTGCTGGGATGAAGCTTTTATGCCCCATGCTGCGCTTTTGAATACCTGCAATCCTGCAAAGACAGAGAAACGTACAAGTAATCCCGAGGCATCCCTTACGGGGTTCCGTCATAGGAGTGAGATACTTCTGAGAGTAAATATATTCCCTGTAAGCACGTGTTTTATTTTCTTAAAAATGAACATCTGTATTTATGCAATCAGTTTTCCTTTAAGACATCAGACATTTTTGCAAACAAAAATGTACATAACGAAACATGACTGAAAAATCTGATTTTATTAATTCAAATGCCCTGAATTGGCAAGATACAGTCAAAGAAACGAATCTCCTGAAATGAGGAAATTGTTACAAATTGAGAAACAAAATGATGGCAATGTTGATGACGCTTTGAAGGAGCTTCCCTTCTTGCTATGACTCGTATGACATTCGACATTCTTCTCGTCTTGCTTTCTGAAGAAGGCTGATTCTGACAGAAGCTTGATCCTTTCGAGGTTTACCAAGTTACAGGTGATACAGATGAATTCAGAATGCAATTGTTCGCTTATTCCCTTATTTTGCATGGATCGCCCTTTCGGGTTTTCAATCCATCGGGATACCCATTTTTTCCTGAGTTGTCCAATGCGGCTTTTCAACTCAGCGGGTGTACATTTTTTGTTTATTTTCCCTTATTTTTTCCCGAGTCTTTTATTCTGTTTTTGACTCGCCGGGATGCCCTATTTTTGCCCGGACTTACATTCTGTTTTTATGTCAAGTGGGTCATTTTTATGCGAAGTATTTTTTAACTGCATCTGAATTCACAGGGGACGGGAAGTCTTCACCATCCATGGTGCTGAGCATCAGTGCTCCACCAGAGAAAACTTTCTTTACTACAAATGGTCCTTCATAATCTGGAGTCCATTTGCCCTTGTGGTCTGTATGAGGAGGGAGGATCCTTTTCAGCACAAGATCTCCCACTTGGTACTCTCGGTGCCTGACTTTCTGATCGAAGGCTCTCTTCATTCTTTTCTGATACAATTGCCCATGACAGATTGCAGCCAATCTTTTCTCTTCAATCAGACTCAGTTGCTCGAATCGGGACCGGACCCATTCTGCTTCGTTCAGCTTAACATCCATCAGTACTCGCAAGGAGGGTAATTCAACTTCAACAGGTAGGACTGCCTCCATGCCATATACAAGTTGATACGGTGTTGCCCCGGTGGATGTTCTGATTGACGTGCGGTACCCATGCAAGGCAAATGGCAGCATCTCATGCCAGTCTTTGTACGTAACTACCATCTTCTGCACAATCTTCTTGATATTTTATTAGCTGCCTCGACAGCGCCATTCATCTTTGGCCTGTAAGGAGAAGAATTATGGTGTTGGATCTTGAAGTCCCGGCATAGTTCTGCCATCATTTTATTGTTCAAGTTGGAACCATTATCAGTAATGATTCGCTTGGGCACTCCATACCGACAGATGATATCTCTTTTCAGAAATATGGCTACCACCTACCTTGTAACATTGACATATGAGGCTGCTTCAACCCACTATGTGAAATAGTCAATGGCGACCAGGATGAATCTGTGGCCATTTGAAGCAGTTGGCTCAATCTTGCTGATTATATCAATGCCCCACATGGCAAAGGGCCAGGGTGAAGTCATTATATTCAGAGGATTGGGAGGCACATACACTTTATCCACGTAGATCTGGCATTTATGGCATTTTCTGGCATAGGCACAACAGTCTGCATCCATTGTGATCCAGTAATAACCTGATCTTAGCAACTTCTTGGCCATGGCATGCCCTCCAGCATGGGTACCAAAGGATCCTCCGTGCACCTAGTGCATTAACAAGTCTGCTTCCGTTCTATCAACGCATCTGAGGAGTACCATATCAAAGTTTCTCTTGTACAGGGAGCCATCAGCGTTCAGAAAGAAACTACCAGCAAGCCTTCTCAAAGTCTTCTTATCATTGGAGGATGCCCCAGGTGGGTATGTTTGATCCTCCAAGAAGTACTTAATGTCATGGAACCAAGGCTTATCGTCTTTGACAACATCTGCTGCAAATACATATGCTGGTCTATCAAGTCTGGATACTGAGATCTGAGGTACAAAGTTGGCAGCTTAAACTTTGATCATTGATGAAATGGTAGCCAGAGCATCTGCAAACTGATTCTCGTCCCGAGGAATATACTCAAGCTTGACTGTTGTGAAGAAAGTCAATAACCTCCTTGTATAATCCCTGTAAGGTATCAGATGATCTTGGTGTGTGTACCATTTGCCGTTGGTTTGATTAACTACCAGAGCTGAATCTCCGAATACAGTTAAAGTCTTGATCCTGAGGTCAATGGCTTCCTCAAGACCCATAATGCAAGCTTCGTATTCAGCTTCGTTGTTAGTGCAGTTAAAGGTGAGTTTTGCCGAGAAAGGCATGTGAACTCCCTTAGGTGTAATGAGTACTGCACCAACACCACGACCATTCATATTAACAGCCCCATCAAACATCATAGTCCATTCTTCTTCTGAATCAGGCCCTTCAGTGTGAATAGGCTCTTCACGGTCTTTTGCTTTTATGAACATGATGTCTTCATCAGGGATGTCAAATCTCATAGACTGGTAATCGTCAATAGGTTGCTCAGCAAGATATTCAGACAATACACTACCCTTGATGGCTTTCTGAGAGGTGTACTGGATGTCATATTCTGTGAGAATCATTTGCCATCTTGCAACCCGTCCGGTAAGAGCTGGCTTCTCGAAAATGTACTTAACTGGGTCCATTTTTGAGATCAATAAAGTAGTGTGAGTCAACATATACTGTCTCAGTCGGCGAGCAGCCCACGCTAAAGCACAACAAGTTTTCTCGAGCAGTGAATAACGTTGTTCACAGTCGGTAAACTTTTTGCTCAGGTAGTATATTGCATACTCTTTTCAACCAGACTCGTCATGCTGGCCCAACACACACCCCATTGACTCTTCTAATACTGTTAGGTACATTATCAGAGGTCTTCCTTCAACTGGAGGCATAAGGATTGGTGGTTCTTGCAGGTATTCTTTGATCTTGTCAAAAGCCCTCTGGCAGTCTTCATTCCACCTGACCGTCTGCTCTTTTCTTAACAGCTTGAACAAGGGTTCACAGGTTGCTGTAAGGTGAGATATGAACCTCGAAATGTAGTTCAGTCTACCTAGAAACCCTCGAACTTCTTTTTCTGATTTTGGTGCAGGCATTTCTTGAATGGCTTTGACTTTATCAGGGTCCACTTCAATCCCTTTTTCGCTTACGATAAAACCCAGCAGCTTACCAGATCGCACCCCGAATGTGCACTTGTTGGGATTCAGCTTTAGTTGGTACTTCCTCAGACGCTTGAATAGCTTCAGCAGATTCACCAGGTGGTCTTCTTCAGTGAGGGACTTGGCAATCATGTAATCCACATAACATTCGATTTCTTTATGGATCATATCGTGGAACAATGTTACCATAGCCCGTTGGTATGTCGCACCAGCATTCTTCAATCCGAATGGCATCACCTTGTAACAGAACGTGCCCCAAGGTGTGATGAAGGTTGTCTTCTCCATGTCTTCAGGTGACATTTTGATTTGATTGTACCCTGAAAATCCGTCCATGAAGGAGAATACCGAGAACTGAGCCGTATTATCAACCAATACATCAATGTGAGGTAATGGGAAATCATCCTTCGGGCTAGCTCTGTTCAGATCCCGGTAGTCAACACACATCCTTACCTTGCCGTCTTTCTTAGGCACAGGCACGATATTAGCAACCCACGGTGGATATCTAGTTACAGCAAGGAACCCGGCGTCCCACTGCTTCTGCACCTCTTCCTTGATCTTCATTGCCATATCTGGACGAGTACGACGCAATTTTTGTTTGACAGGTGGGCATTCTTCCCTCAAAGGCCAGCTTGTGCATAACAATGTCAGTGTCCAACCCTGGCATGTCCTGGTAAGAACAAGCAAACACATCCACATATTCATGAAGCAGGTCAATCAATTGTTTCTTCACTGAGTCCTGTAAGCAGGCCCCTATTTTAACTTCTTTCACATCTTCATCTGTACCAAGATTAATCGCTTCGACCTCCTCCTGATGAGGAGTGATAACCTTCTCCTCTTGTCTCAACAATCTGGCTAGCTCTTCAGGAAGCTCGTAGTCTTCTTCAACCCCTTCATCGGCTTGATTGATCGGATTGTCAAAGTCATACGAAGTCATAGCCGTGCTGTTGTCGGTGCGGTCTGGAAGGCACTCTCTGCAAGGGTTCAATTGGTTCATTTTAGTGATTGATTTTAATCTTGTTTAGAAAAGTGAAATAAAAGTTGTCATTTTGAAAACATTGCCATTTATTTTTTTGTACAAAAAGAAAAATGGAAAAACAGTGAGCGAAAAAGAAAAAGACTCGTTTGCAAAAGATGTCTGATATTTCATTGATTAATCTTGTTGCACAAAAATTACAGATGGCCCGATTACAAAATGAGTCTTGTCATCTTGGCCAAGATGCAAGACTTGATGCATGCTTAAAATATACAGGAAATAATAATTACTCTGCAGGAGTAACTCTTATAATTTCTTGGGAAGACCAGTTTGAGACACTGCTCCCCGGGATCTTTGGACGAATCCAGCTTTCCAGGTTGCGTTCATCTTCCGACTCATCTTCCAAGTTGTTGACAGCATCGGGGGTGAGCATCCCCCCGCTAACAAAGTTGGGCTTTTTAGCAGCCTCTGCTTGATCTTCTTGAGTTGGTTTGTAACCCAACCCAAATCTATCTTCTTTCTTTTCCACAGGCAACAATTTGCCCCAGCCTTGAGCGTTTCCTTCTTCCACCACCTTCCGGGCCTGCTGGTAAGATGTCATAGAAGTCCCAAGTACAGCAGAGGTTTCATTAATATTCAGGGCCTCAAACCCTTGACTCATTGTCTCGTGGATCTCCCCATCCATCTCAATGTATTTGTATGTAGCCAGATGGCTAACAAAAATATCTTCCTCTCCACAAATAGTAACGACCTGGCCCTCCCACTCGAATTTTAACTTCTGGTGAAGGGTAGACGTTACTGCGCCAGCGGCATGAATCCATGGTCTACCCAACAAACAGCTGTAGGCAGGCTGAATGTCCATCACGTAGAAGGTCGTTTTGAAAGTTTGTGGGCCAATCGTTACAGGCAACTCAATTTCTCCCAGAACTGATCTCTTAGAGCCGTCAAAAGCTCTTACTACTAAGTTACTGGGACGTAATGCCAATCCTTCATATTCCAGCTTCACAGGGGCCTTTTTGGGTAAGACATTGAGGGATGACCCTGTGTCTACCAGCACATGGGAAAGAACTGCACCCTTACACTCCATGGTAATGTGCAAAGCCTTATTGTGATTGCGACCTTCCGAAGTCAAATCAGTGTTGGTGAATCCTAGTCCATTACTAGCATTAACATTTCCAACCACAGCTTCCAACTGATTGACGGTGATCTCTTCTGGCACATAAGCTGCGTGCAAGACTTTGAGTAGTGCATTCCGGTGAGCCTCGGAGCACATAAGCAATGATAGAATGGAGATCTTGGAAGGCGTCTGGTGAAGCTGGTCCACTATCCTGTAATCACTTTTCTTGATGATTCTCATGAACTCATCAACTTCTTGATCAAAAGGTGTTTTTAAAGCTTCTTTAACAACTTGCTCTTCTTGCACCATGCTCTTCCCTTTTGCCTTGGAAGCAGCTTCTGCTTCAGCAGTGGGTCTTTGAATTTGCGGGGCAAAGAGACGTCCGCTTCGAGTGAAGCCTCCGCCTCCCCCCACATTGTCCACTTGTGGTGAAGAAGTTGATGATTCGAAAGTGACTTTCTGTCCTTCGCAGTATAAATCAGAGCCGTAATGCCAAGGAATGGCATTACTGCTTTCATAAGGCACTGGCCCAGGCACTGTGATAGTGACTGGACTGATGGCAGCTGCAGAAGGGACCGTGATAGTCTGTGGATCATAGTATATTGTGACTGGTGCTCTGGTAGGAGTGGCATTTTGTGAGTTGTAGGCGGAATCATTTGCAGGATCATAATATATTGTAACTGTTGAGACACTTGCACTGTTTGTTGCTGATGTTGTAGGAGACATTGTTGGAAGGATGGGTGTTGTTGTTGTAGGAGACTCTGAATGAAGGGGTGCTGAAGTTGTAGAAGGGATGTTTGCTGATATTTGGTCCGTTGAAGTAACAGATGAAGCATTTGTTGATGAAACTGAAAAGTTGTTTGGAACAATGGTTGTTGCAGTTGTAGACGATTCTGGAACTGTGGTTAAGGAGATTGCTGGGTTGGTAGGTATTGATGTTGTGATTTGAAGCAGGCCACTCTGGATAAGGCCATCTATGCCATCCCTCAAGTTATCACAGCCATTCACTGAAATATTGCAATAAGCACACCCTAGCTCGCATCCCGGGAATATTTGACATTCAAGGAGTTGAGCTTTAATTTCCACCAAGGGTGTCCGAATCTGACCCACACTGGTTATCAAGTAAGACGGCTTGTCTTCTTCAATCGCATTGATTCTGGGACCACCATGGTGTGGCATAGGGTTCTTGTTAACATTTGGTGGTGGTGCAAAGTTCAGAGCTTTGGAGTCTACCAAGTCTTGTACCTTCATGTGCAAGGCTCTGCACTTCTCCGTACTATGGCCAGGTGCATTTGAGTGAAAAGCACATCTGGCGCTGGCGTCATAATTTCTGGGTAGACTGGTAGGATTTGGAGGTGCCAACGTCCTTAGCTCAACCAGGTTGAGTTTTAGGAGTTATGGCAATAATGTGGCATAGGGCATAGGGATCAGATCGATCACCCTATTGGCCTGAGAAGGTCTCTGCTGAAATGGTCTTTGCTGATTGTTGTTGTTGGTGTTGCTGTTGTTATAATTTCTCTGAGGAGGATACTGAGTTTGTTGCTGATAATTTTGTTGCTGAGGTTGATAAGCTGGTTGAGGATGAATTGGAGCGGGAATGGTGACTGCTGCCACAGACCTATGAACATATTGGGGTCTGCCCCTGCTGGTATGGATAGCATTGGTTTCACCAGTTCTCCTTGGGCCTACAAAAGGCTTTCTTGAGTTGCTGGATGAGCTCGCACCGTTGTCAGAAATCTTTCCCATCTTTAACAGGCTCTCGATTCTCTCCCCGGCTATGACTACATCAGCAAAGCTAGTGGAAGAAAAGGCAGCCAGCCTGTCAATGTATGTTCCTTGGAGGGTGTTCATAAACATATCAGCCATCTCCCTCTCTGACATGGGTGGCTGGACAGCAGCAGCAAGCTGTCTCCACCTTTGAGCGTACTCACAGAAGCTTTCCCTGGATGATTGTGACATTCCCATCAGGAGGGTCCTGTTGGGAGCCATATCCAAGTTGTACTGATACTGTCTGATAAAGGCCTCAGCCAGGTCCTTCCAGCATCTAATGGTTGCTCTAGTCAGGTGAGAGTACCATTCCCTCGAAGCTCCAGTTAAGCTATCCTCAAAATAAAACATCCATAGCTTTTCGTCCATGGTATATGCCTTCAGCCTCCCCAGAAAGGATTGTAAATGGGTCCGGGGACAGGAAGTTCCGTTATACTTCTCAAAGCATGGTGGTTTAAATTTGTGGGGGATCCTGACCCCGTCCACTAGACCCATGTCCATAACATCAAAGCCCAAAGAATTCTGGGACTCCAAGGATCTTAGTTTCTCAGCAATCTCATCTAGCCTTCTGTCATAGGCTTCCTCCCCAACTCCCATCACTGTGAACTGATCTTCCTGGGGGTCTTCTTGTAGTACTCTACCTGCTGTGGCAGTCCCTTGCACATTAGCAGGGATGTTGATCTCTGGATGCAGGTGGGGTCCAAAGACTGGGGGATTAACATGGGGCTGGACTCTCTCATTGTTGCTTGTCCCAGCAGTCCCTGGATGATGGTCTTTCGGATTCCTCCCCTCTACCAGTGCTCTTAACCTCTCTTGGCTTTGAGCCATATTGTTCATCACCTCCATAAATTGTGTCATCTGATTCCTCATTTCTAGCCTTTCATTGGCCATTTGAGTCCTGACCTCTGTAAGGTCCTGCTGTACTTGGTCCATTTGTATGCCCGGAAGATTGTTGCGGGTGGGATATCTGTGTGGACGGTTGAGTGGAAACCCTCGACGTCGAGCAATAGTTCCTGAAGTCACAACAGAGTTAGTAACAATAAAACAAACACCTACAAAACAAAAACAAAAGGTTAGTATGCAATGCAGTATGCTTATTTGTTTCCAAGGTATCCGGCTTGGCACTTGGTTTTGACCTTTCCAGACCCTTGAGAAAGATGCTTGTGACGTTGCTTTGGAAGAAATCAGATGAACAAAACCCACACATATATTACAAAAAGTAAATGATACATAGTCTGTTTCTTCTTACAATACATGCCCTCTGAGGGGTCAAAAATACAACATAAGAAAATGAAAAGTACAATAAAATGAAAGCAACAACAAGCAAAAGTCAGACACCAAGACCAAACTCGTCCTCCTGAACTTCCTTGAGAAGTGCTTCAGTCACAGGATCAGCTGGACGCTCCGTGAGGTTCCTGATGAGAAGATTCCTGGTAGTAACAGCTGCAGTTAGCCTCTTGTGTTGACTCTGGTCTTTTGACCTCTTTACACCAGCTCTAATTTTCAATTCTGCGATCTCTCTCTGGGCTGCTGCCAGGGCTCCCTGTTGCTCTTTCGCACTAGCTTCCAGCTGCTCAATCTTATCCTGAGTCCTTTTGTCCTCCTGAGTACGGGCTTCAGTGATCCTGACCCACCTTGCCTGACTCTCCTTCAGATACAAATCAGTCCTGGCCTTCTGGAACTGAGCTTCCTTGCAGGCATTCTTCAAGATATGTTCTCCAGCCCTAGACTTCTTAATGTAATCCTCTGACTTCTCAATTTTGGCCAGATGCTCCACCCTTAGATTTTCTAGCCTTTCAATGTCCAAGCGACCATCACTCCTCTCCCAGAGGGTCTTCTGTAAAGCCCGAGTCAACTTCTCATTTCTCTCTTTCAATTTCTCAAACTCCTCTAAACTGACAGTTGCTGGAGGTGGTGCTGTGGAGGGTCCAGGCACATCTTCAATAGTGAAGGGCATTCTAGTAATCTGAGCCCGGGCATGGGACCACTCATAGTACTGAGCTGAGGCCACATTATTGCATCTTCCAAGAATGGTTACCCCTTTAGTCTGCACATTGTCCCAGGCCCAGGATGCTTGCCTGACAATAGCCAGATTAGGCTTGTTCTCACAATAAAGGGTCTCAGTCAGATCTTGTACCTTAGGAGGATGGACTAATGCATAGCCCAGTTGTCTTTTGAATAGCAGAGGGTTGTAATTGATGCAACCCTTCACTCCAATCAGAGGCACATTGGGAAATTGCCCACAACTAGTAATGATATCTCTGCCCTTGGTGCTCTGAGTGCACCACCTGATGTCATCTGAGGTTAGAGCAACAATCCTCCTAGCCCAGTTCTTCTGCTGGTGAGGGTTCAAGAATGCATCAGTCTTTGGCAAATGCTTGAGCAGCCAAGTATGGAATAAAGGAGCACAACATCTTACTAATCTTCCCCTTTGCTTTTCATTCCTTTGATGAACAGAGTAGTAAAGATCTCCCAGTAAGGTGGGCACTGGGTTTCTCAGGATGAAAAGATGGATTGCATTCTTGCTAACGAACCTAGGCTCATCTGCAAAGAGTATGACCCCATATATGCCAAGGGCCAACAGAGCACAGACTGCCTTCCACTCCCCCAAGGAAGCTTTAAGAATAGCCTGAGAAGTCAAGAAATCCAGATGAAAACCAGAGACTCCGACTTTAGCTGTCAAATTCTGCCCAATCAGAACTGGTTCCAGATATAATGCTTTTGCTATCTCCTCATTACTAGGGAATGCCATCTCAGGGTTAAAGGGGACTCCACCCCTGATAGGTACACCAATCAGTGATGAATACTCTTCTAACAAGGGTCCTATCTGAAAATTCTGGAAGGTGAAGCACCTCAGAGGGGGATCATAGAACTGCAAGCAAGTATGAATCAAGCTCCTCTGTGAAGGGTCCAAATCCATAACCACATCAAGGATTCCTCCATAATGTTCTCTGAAAAGTGGTATATGGTCTGGAGTAATCAGGGTCTGAATCTTCCTGATGCTAGCCAACTCAGGCTCAAAGAAATGATAGGAGATGTTGCTCTTCTTAGGTGCCATATTGCTGAAGAAGAGCTGAGTCAGATGCTGAGAATAACACTGAAGACAGGCCTCTGACAGGCTGAGACTGGTGATGCAGGTGACTGAAGCAGGTATCTGATAGCTGAAGTAAGCACTGATGAAAATAGGTCTATGCTGAAGAAGGGGTCAAAACCAAGCCAAAATATAGGATGGATACCCTGAAAAACAAATAAACACATGTTAAAATGATGCAATGATGATGTATGCAAATGATATGCAAGGGTTTGTGACTGAGCTGGATCTGATTAACTGCCTTGATATAGGTCCAAGTATGTTCAAGAAATCCAGATGGAGGTTCATAAGTCCAGTAACCAAGGTGGGGGACTCAAATAAAGAGTCACATGTCCAGGGTTAAAATCACAAGAACTGTTCCAACATGGAGTACTCTTAATCAAAACAAAGTAACAGGGTATGTTGAGGTCAAGGGTACCTGCAAACCTGTAAACAGCCCAACCCCCTCACAGGTAATGTTCTAAAACAAGGATCCTCAGACTTGGATCTGTTATGAGAAGTGTAAACACTTCTAACCCGGAGGTACAATGTTTACAATAACCATAAAAGATCCTCCTCTAATTCACCTCAGTTTCTGAAGGTCAATACTAAAGGTCATCCAAACTTAGCAGGCTTCCCAAATAGCCCTAGCACTACAGGAAATCTGCAGCACAGAGTTCTCAAGAAGAAACCCATATCTGAACTGTGTTTCATATTCCCGCACCAGACCGAAATGGAATGGGAAAGAACATGAACCACTCTAGCCTAGGTGTCACTCAGGTCCCAGGTATAGGACCTCAACTCTCAATAGAACACCCACCCACCAAAGCAACAAAACAGATCCAGCCAGCATAGTATGACAGTATGATATATATGTAAAGCTAAAAAAGAAAGCAGATAAACAACTGTACATAAAGCAGAAAAATAAATACAAATACAAGCACAAACAGCACATAACACCCCAGTAAACACAAATCAAACAAGCGCTAGGAGGAACCCACAAAAAGAACCAGAAGCCCTGGTTACAGTATAAGGGTCCCCAGCAGAGTCGCCAAGCTGTCGCTCCCGATAAATGGGAATGGCCCAAATAAAGGTACAGACGCGAACGGTCGGCGAAAGGAGAATGTGAGGACACACAGGAGTGAACTCATAGGGAATGAATAGAGTCGCCAGCTAGGCATTTTTATCCCGAAGGAAAGGTAATGCTGCATAAACCTAAGAAAAGATATGGATAAGACGACCGCGAACCAGAGAGACTGAGAAAGGGGGTTGGTTACAACCTGGGAAGGTATTAGCACCCAGATTGTCCGTCGTACTCGACGGGATCCACGCTTAAAAGATTTGTGTTTTAAAGGGGTAGTGTCAGTGCAATTTGTGTGTAAAAAGAGCTGGAAAAGGATGTACATGTGTCAGTGTAAAAGAAAGTGATGTGTATAAGTGAAGTGTCAGTGTAAGAGCAAGAATATGGAGCTCAAGACAATGTGGCTAAAAGAATGATGCTGGAAAGAGGGGGAATATACAGAGACTTTTTGTTCGATAACTGTTAAGTTATGCCTACGTATCCTCTCGTGCAATGAGGAAGTCAGAACACCGTAGTTCGACCCAAAGAGACTGAAAGGTGAATTGACTGATGAACTGCTTACTTGTCTATGCTCAAGTGTATGACCTGTCTGGCTCAGGTGCTAACTGTCTTGCATTAGACGGAAGAAGCAAGTTCTCGCTTGTGAGTGAATGAGATGAGAAAAGAATCCCGGAGGAGACGATTATTGTTTGTTTTTGAGTTTTCATTCTTTTATTGCTTTTTGAAGTTTGTCGTAAGTTAATGAGCTTAAGCCTAAACCAATGGATTTAGTAAACTCACCACATCTTCCCTCTGATTAGGGGTAATGAGAGTACCTTAAGTGTGAAGTCAGCTTCTCACACTTAATCACCATGATGTAGGATTAAGATCATTAACCTACTTGTGATTATTTAGATGTTTTTGGTGTTTTTGTTTAGTGTTAAGTAATGAGATTAAGCCATAATCAGGGATTAAACAGACTCATTACACCATCCTAATAGAAGGATAATAGATGAGGGTGTTTAAGCTGAGGAAAGCTCCTCAACTTAATCCATGATTAGGGATTAAACTCATGACAAAACAGGCCTTTGATTAACTGGATTTTATTTAATGATATGATGATGAAGTGATTTTTAGGGTTTGTAAGACAACTTGAGGGGGACTTGTCCATTAACACTAGGGTTAGTCCTTCTTAACCAATTAAGGAAGAATTAGAACCCTAATGCAAGGCCCAAGTTACAAGTGTGATGTCTTGATGATTATTATGTGAATTGATTGAAGGAGTTAAACACATTAAGGGTTTAACACTTAGGATTAAAGTTATACACTCCATCCTAATAGAAGGATGCAGGCATATGCTTAATCACAAAGCCTTAAAGCCTTTAGGGTTTAGTCCCTGATTATGAGGTGAGAAGAGAAGACTCAAAGAGACACAAAGGTAAAAACTAAGAGGGGGACTAATCAAAACCCTAATCATTGTCATGCTTGGTTGTTCCTAAGGTTTGTGAGGTTTACAAGAGAAGTCTTCAATGGAACCACCAGGAAGCAAATGAAAAGATCAGGAGAAGCAAAGTAACTTGCTTCATTCAAGAAGTCAAGTCACTTGAGGAATGAAAGTAAGAAGAAAAAGAATGAGCAAGCTCAATCTCAAACACAAACAAAAATGCATCAAGGATGCATAAAAAGAGATGAAGAGAAATTATGAGAAGTGAAGGCAAATTCACTTCTCAAGATAACTTACCACCTGAAAAGTTAGTGAAAGAAATGCAATGCAATGCAAAATGAAATGACATGAGTCAAACCAAAACCAGAAGCACATTCATGATGATAATGATGCTATGAGATGATGCAAACATGAAACAAGGCATGGTTATGATCATACAAGCTTATGGATGCAGATGAAGCAAGTTTAGAACCATAATCACACATGAAAAGTTATGAAATGCATATGGCATACAACATGGCAAATGCAAGATGCAATGATCAAACATGCTTTCAATATGTCTTAAGATGTCAAATGAATCAAATGGATGCACAAAATGTCATGGCAAGTCATGTTATGCAAGCAAATGCAAGATGGATGCATATGGAAGCCCAAATTAGGGTTTATGATCAATGCATCAAACAAAAAAACCAAAATCAGAAGCAAACATCAAGATAAAAAATTGAAAATGCATTCAAAGGATCCCTAATCCTATACTAACTTACTGCCCAAAGGAGAAGTTCCAACTCTTAACCTAATTCAAGTTATGACTTTCCTAAGTTTTCTAGGGTTTTAGGGTTCCTTAACAAGAAAAATGTCAAACAAATGGAAAATGAAAGATCAAATCAAACCAATTTAATCTTACAAACTACATGATAAACACAATGCAATGCAAAAAGAATCAAAGTCCAACTCTCAATGGTTAGGCAGAAATGATTATTGGAAGTTTGGATCAAAATAATGCTTTGAAAATGAATTAATTCCATGAAAAATTCTCAAAATGCATCAAGATCAAAAAAGAAATTTGGTTTGAGGGTTGGACAATGTTTCTAAATGTTTTTAAAGGTCTCATGAATTTTTTGGTGATTTTTAAATACCTAAAAGCATTTTTAATTAATTAATTCCCATTAATTAATTAAAAATAAACTTTTAAATATTTAAAAATACTTTTTGAATGCAAAAAATAAAAATAAAAATATTTTTGGTTTCTGAAATTAAATAAAAGTTTGTATAAAAAATTTTAGAATTTTTGAATAAGTTTTACTATTTTAAATAAATTGAAGAAAGCAATGTAATTAAATGGAAAATAAAAATGAAATTAAACTGAAAAAAGAAAAGTATGCACATCCAATGATCCAGATTCAAACATACGCGCGCGGGAAGAGACTTGGCGCCACATCCTACGGCTCAAATTCAAATTTCACTAATCACAGATTAAACCCTAATCCATGCCCTAATCACTCTCAGGTGACCGGAACAGTGTTCCGGTCATCTTCTCCGATCACTCAAAATTTCAAACTCTCTCCACATGCATCTAAAACGAAATCTAATTGCCCAGAACTCTTCCCCACTCAATCACGAATCAAAACCCCCATTCAAACAACATTTATCATTCCTAAACAGAGAGAATCGAATCAAAATAGTTTTAGGGCAAAAAGTTTCAGAACAAGATTAAACTCTCATTTCTTCACCATTTTCAAAACCAACAACATCAGAGTGATCAGTGAATCATGAAGAACAACTTAGGAACTTAAAAAATCATTTCTGGAAAAAATGTTCATGAAGCTACCTGAGTTTGAAGCTCTTCAGTTTGCAACTTTCTGACCTCTTTCCTTTGTGCAATCCACTCCTTTTAAGCCCCTGATGACATATTGATGCTTAGAAGGAGTTTGTGTTGGCTGGTTTGGAAGTTTGAACAAGTTCTGTTCATGGTCAGGTGAGAATCGTATTTCTGTTTCTTTGAGTTTCAGGCTGCTTTGAAGGTTGGTTTTGGCTCAATGAAGCATGGTGAGAAGGTTTGTGAAGTTTGTTTGAGTGTTTGAAGCTTGTATGCTGAGTTTCGAAAGCTTTTTCTTTTGAGGGTGAAAATGAGAATGTTGTGTTGTGGCTGGTTCCAGGCTTGTGTAGTGTATGCTTTGTCTTGCTTTTGATTAACATAAACAAATCCTATTGGTCAGATGACATGACATGTGCTTTTGTGATTGGTATGGGTGCTTTTGCAAAATGTCAACTTTTGTGTAAGAGAGGCATGGGTCATGTTCTAGCCAAGTACAAGGTGGGAGTGCTGCGCAGCATGCTGAGGGAAAAGGCTAGGGTTGATCAGCAGGCTAGCCAGCAAGTGGATGGAATGCTATCATGAGTTTTTGCAACTTGGCTTGCCTTTTGATCCTTATGTGAAAGTCTTGCTCCATAGGCCATAAAACATGTGATCTCTTAGCCCATTATGATCTTTTGGACTTGTGTGATGTTTGTGTAGAGGTTAGACACCAATTTGAAGTCACAAATTGCCTTGGTACAAGAATTTGCATGTTTTTCCATTTGGTGCATAACTTGAATTTTAGTGATTTTTGCCAACTTTGATGAGCCATAACTTTTGATCCAAAATGAATTAGGTCATGTTCTTGTACTTTTTGAAAAGGGAAAGATCTATTCTACAACTTTCATGACTAAAGTTTTTCCATTTGAAGCTTTCTTGAATCAAAAAGTAAGGGTTGAAAAAGTTGCATAAAATGACATTTTCATTAAAAGTCAAACTTGCCCAAAAAGTCAACTTTGCAAAAGACTTGAAATTCTTCAATTTTGTAAACATCCAACCTCTTCTATGATAAAATAAAGATCATGTACAATCAAAATGATGAAGAACACCCCTTGGTTGGGTCATTGGGGGCCTCAGATGCCCTGATTTTATACTGACTTGTCCAGCAAGTCAACTCTTGATCAGATGACTTCCCCATGGAATTTCTTCATGAAAATTGATATTCATACTCCCTATACCATATAGAGACCAATAGAAACAAGAATGACCAAAAAAATTGGAGTTATGGCCTCTGAAACCAAAACCCTAATTCTAGGTCATCTGTGCAGTCAAGCCTGGCTCTGCTTCCATACCAATCTCAGTTCTTGTGATTCTTTGGCATTCTTGACTTTGAGAGGATATAATATGGTACTTTAACACACATGGACCCCTTTGAAGTGATTGATGACCATTGGAATGGCTCAAGAAGCTCTTGGATTGCTCAGATCACAAACCCTAGATGCAGATGACTTAGAATCTATGCAGTGAATAAAAAATGTGATATGAGATGATATGATTGAGATTATGTATATGAAATGATCACAAGCCATGGTGTGAATGGGTGAAGGCAAATTTGGGGTGTTTACACATGCCACTATCCTGGCGCAGGCCATGGGATAGTGGAAGTCCTGTAGCCACTAAAAACTTAAATTAATTTTAATTCTTTTATTCTGTTTTTATAACATTGTTAACTTAGTAACTTCTTAATTAACACCTTAAGAATTTTAGGGACATCATTAACTATATTTTCATGATTTTGTGAAATTACATTAATGAAAGAAAAAAAAAGAGAAAACGTGTTAATTAATTTTTTTTACACTGAAGCTTTATCTATTTATCTATTAGTGTAATGAAGAGGGACAAACTAACAGTAACTTAGTTAGAATTTTGACAGAAAAACAGAACTCAGCAGATGTTTCTTTTACAGCAATGTTATTTTTTTTAGTATACTGAATTCTGGTTGACAATATTACTTAAAGGGTTGCATTAAAACCAAGACGTTAAAAACAGTGCTGAATTAGTCGAATCAGGTGGAAAACTTAGTTGCTCGGAATTTAACGAAAACTCTCAGGATAAGTCGGGTAACTTAAGAGTTGGTTTTTATTGCTTTATTTCGTCAAAAATGTATAGTGTAGTCATTCTATAAGTACAGCTGAGTTGTGGTATGTTCCGATTACGGAATAGTTCTGAAGTTGCTATATCAGAGGCTTTTATGCCAAAGTTTATTTCTAAGTTGCTTATGTCGTGTAAGTTGGTATATATTGTTTATGTGTTTATGTTGTATGCGTGTAAAGTCCTATATGTCATGTAAATTCATATGCATTTTGTCGGAGCCGTTGCTCACACCGTGTTGGCCTGGATTGGCAAAAGTTGAAAGTTGAAGGCTTATGCCTTGATGCCTCAGTAAATTGGCAGATTCTAAGTTGGGAGTTTGACTCCGAATGGTACCACATGTATAATTAGTCGAGTCTCATTAAAGTTGCATTCTTGTTGATTTGTTGTGTTGATATTGATTGTCTTATGTGAAGCGGTGTTTGTTTATGATTCTTAATCACTATATTGTTTTTCATATACTGCTTATAATTATCGTAACTCACCCCTTCTGTTGAATGTTGTCTTATGTGACAACGTGCAGGTAATCCTGAGAAGTAGCCGGTTACCGTTGGTCGAGTCGGTGGTTAGTCGTTCTGATACGTAGCACTCGGGGGGGGGGGGGATTGTCGCGTGTCTGCTTTGTTGATCTTTTTTTTCATTGCTGAATTTTATTTAGTCGATGAACTTTAAGTTTGCTTAATCCTTATTTTAAAGTTGTTATTATGTTGTTTAAAGATGCTATTAATCAATTTATGAATCCACTGTGTAATATTTTATGAAGTTGAACTATTGGAGTGAATAACATGGTTTTGTTGAATTTATGAAAAAGTGCTATGTATTCAGTATGATTTCCTTAAATTGGGATTGTTTAAAGTTGAATTTGTGATATCCCGTTTTGTATAAAAAATTTACAAACTCTGATTTTGTTTATATTTCGTGAGTAGAAAATGGGGTGTTACAGTATTCGCTCTTGTATCATAGTCTTTAGTGTTGTACATACAATAAACACAAATTCAAAACACTTCTTCTAAAAGACAATAAACCAAGACACCATGTCTTCTCTTCTCATCTCATACTCTTTGCGGACGAATGTGACTTGCCTCGACAGTTCAAACAGCGATACAGTAAACACCCTCGAGTCAGAGTCGGTAACACCTGAGCTAGAGCTATGGCAACGTCATCCTAAAAATCATAAACAAGTTCCCGCCTTAGTTAGACGAACTACGACGACTCTGATCCTCATTTTCCCGATGAGGTACGTAGGCAGTGGGGTAGGGCCCATTCGAGCACAATCTTTATTTTCCCTACATTTTCCCCTTTCTTTTTCGATCTCATTTCACTTCCATTCCAGATAGCCATTCTTTCGTTCAAGCAACATCGTATTTCTCACCCTTTGAAACAGATTAACAAGCGTGGATCCCGTCGGGTACGGTGGACGGATTGGGGTGCTAATACCTTCTTAATTCGTAACCGACTTCAGGACCCAGATCTTTGGTTCGCAAGGCCTTGTCCTTTCCTTCTTCCTCAGGTTTGTGCAACATTACCTTTCCCATTCCTTCGGGATAAAAAATGTCTGGCTGGCGACTCTACCTTTTCCGTGCCACTTTCGCTTTGTACTAGGATGAAAATCCCGGGAGCGACAATTGGTAATGAAGTCGTTTAACAACTTTTGAAATGGCTTTAGTGATTAAATGATTGCAATAAGAGTTTCGTTGGAGAATTGTATGTGGTTAAGATTTCGCCAAGATACCTTGTGGAACCTTGTCGAGTGTTGAGTGTTTTGAAATCAAGTCGGAGTGTTATGCTTTGCGTTGTGACGCAATGGAAGGAATTAGCATGGTATGTTTTCTCCGAAGGAGGAATGAAACTAAGTGTTTTGGTATGAAGCAACAAATGAATTGCGAAAATAGTGAGTTAGAGGCTAACCCAATGTTGGGGACAAGCGTATGAGAAAATATGCGAAAGTTTGATTTTGTTGTGAAACAAGGATTTTGAGCCGTTAAGTCGGATTAGAGTTTGAATATGTCAGAGTATGTATCAGAAGTAAGGTTAAATATGCATCTAAAATAGTATTGTGAACCGTTGTTATGGATGAGTAGAGGAAATTCGAGGACGAATTTCAATTTAAGGAGAGGAGGATGTAATACCTCGTATTTTAATAAAATGCTCTGAATAATATTAATTAAATTTAATAGGGCTCTAGTGTGCTCTGAAAATTTTCTTTGAAAATAATTAGAGCAACTGACGAATTTAAATTAATTGATTAAGTATTATCTGACTCAAAAGGTTTTACTAAATAATTGACTCAGACATTTTTTTGTTACTCTCAATTTGGAACCGTTAAGCTACTAACTAATTGTTATATCAGTATAAAAATTGTTTGGTTATAAAAAGGAAAACAAGTTATATGTTAGAAGTTAGTAAGATGAAAGAAGAGAAAGAAAGGAAAAGAAAAGGAAGAGAAGAGGAAAATGGAAAAGAGAAACTCATGGAAGCTCAAGAGCTAGAATCATCACTCTTATTCATCATCTTCGTCAAACTCCTCATCGTTGTAGAGGTGGGTTCATAGCTAGAAACTTTTACTTTTGATTTGATAGAGTTTTTAGAGTTTATGAGTTTTAGGTCAACTTTGTGAAAAATCCTAAAATCGGTAGATTAATCGGTTAGAAATCGATAAAAATTGCTTGTGTTTGTTGCCTCTAGGTATAGGAACTTGTTGCTATGTTTTTTTAATGATTAATGATGGTTTGAAATGAATTTGGGACTTACTGTCATGAAATTAGCGTATTTGCTGCATTATGTGTTTGGTTAATCGGTTAACCAAATCCGTTAACCGGTTAACGTGTCTTGAATTTGCGCAGCTGCCTTTGTTTTGGTTTGGTTAACCGGTTAACCAAATCCATTAACCGATTAACACTGTAAGTATGAGAGAAAAATGTTTTATTTCCAAACTTTGAAAATCCATAATATTTTACTCGGTTATCCGAATTAAGTGTTCTTTATACCGTTTGAAAGCTAAAATTATGTACTTTCACATGATGGCGAAAAATATTATTTTTACCCGACTTTTACCCGACTTTTCTAATTAATCGCAATTATGTTAGTTAGGGAATTGTGGATGGTATGTTTAATCATGAGGATTGACCGAGAGTAGAGACAATGAGTTAATGGTGGTAACTGAACTAAAATGTTAGACTTATGTAATTGAAAACTATATAATTTAAAGGTAGTAAGAATAACGAAAGAGTGAGGAAACTTATCTTAAGCAATCGAATGGCCTAGTAGTGTGATTAAGAATTGAGAGATGGTATAACTTGTGAGGTAAGTAGGATTACCCTAGGTTGATACAACTGTGCTAGAGACGTGACAATGCTTAGGCGTCGATACTCGAATTGTATCTTCGGGCTAAGTAATTGTGATAAGCTGGAAGTTTGCTTCCTTCGCGTTTTAATCCTAATTTAATTATGCTTTGCTCGTGTCGAAATCTCACGGGGTGGTACGGCCGGGAAACATAATTAATCTGTGGATTCGAACCCCTTAATGGATAATCGTGACCCATACTTGCTTGCCATCGGGAAGTATTGTTGGGCGGGGAAAGTTATCCATTAGGAAAGTAACCGTGACCCGTGCTTGCTTGTTATCTGGAGTATGACTGTGCGGGGAAAGTTAATTTGGGGTGAGTAATCAAAACCCATGCTTTCTTGTCATCTGAGAGTATGACTGGGCGGGGAAAGTTAGTCATTTGTAAGGTACCGTGACCCGTGCTTACTTGTCATCTGGGAGTATGACTGGGCGAGGAAAGTACCTTCGATATATATATAATATCATCAAATACATCATCTAACATCATTATATTCCTCAAATCATCATAAAATCCTCATCAAAACACAAAATCATCAATTAAAACCCTATACCCTAAAACTACATCACAAAACCCCCAATTTATTTCCCACATTATTATACTGAAAGGAAAATACTCCTCATACCTTAATTTTTGTAAGCTTTTCAACAATCTCTTCGAAAATCCTTCCAACTTTCAAGTCCTAGTCTCTCCTCTTCTTCAGGGCTTTTCTCCTTCTCTCCAAAAATGTGATTGTTTTCAAGTGATCGTTCACAAAACCCCTTTTTCTCTTTATGTCACTCTTGGCCCTTGGACCTCTTTAGTCTTTCCCCATAAGACCCTCACTAATTCCCATCAAATGGTCATCTTACCCTTATCCTCTAATTCCCTTTATTTTATTTTATTAGATCTCAAGTAATAACTAAACCCACTAAACTTAATATTTCTAATATTCATAATATATTAAGTCATCCCCAGACTTCACAAAACATCAAATAACATCGTAAACATCATAATTCACAAGAAAACACAACAATTAAATTAAAATCGACTTTGGGGTGTTACTCTAAGCACATTTTAATTCACCATCATTTTGTTAGAGATCATGCAGATAAAGGAGACATGGTATTTTAGTATGTTAAAAGTTCAAATCAACTTGCAGATATTTTTACAAAACCACTTGCCACGGAACCTTTCTTTCACATCTGTAGGGAACTTGGTGTTCTTGATATTTCGGATCGTTCTTAATGCTTGGCATTTGTTTATCATATATTATCACTTGAATTATCGTATTGTGTCACTAACAACGAGTCTTTTTGAAGCATATCAAATTGGTTTTACTCATTACTGTTTATAAGCAAGAGTAATATCATTCTCTTTCCATATTACTCACAAATAAGATTCATCTATGGTAATTTTATTTGTCATCTTTGATATAAAGAAGTGGTTGTGATTGTGATAATGTATTTGATTGTTATTTATCCCTTTTTTTATTGGTCAATATGTTAAAATATTAAGATATATGTCCTTAGAATGCATTATAGTATGATTTTAAGATGTTTTTGAATGAATTCTTTGAAAATTTTAGTGTAAAATTTACTGAATTCCTCGCGTCCCAACAGGTCGACCCATTGCATCGACTCAGGGACTATTGCGTCGACTCATTGATATATCTGCATCGACTCAATTCAAATTTTAAAATGAGTCGACTCACTCACTGATGTAGGTCGACTCACTACCTTTTACGTTGCTCTATGTGCGTTAGAAAACGCGTTTTCATCCATTGCTTCTTCCTAGGTCGGCTCACAGGCTTTATTAAAAGCATATTATGATTGTCTTAATTACTTTTACTTGTTTTAATCATATTTTATGAAATACAATCATCACATTTTATTTCATCTTTCATTTTCATCTCAAAGAAAACTCTTGCCTCTACAACAACCCTAAAAACTCATCCTTCTCAATTTCTCTCCAAATCTTTATCAATGGCTTCAAGAGCTACTGGAAAAAGAACATTAAGGGGCTTCTCATCTCCATCGACACTCCCGATAACTACTTTATCACTTCTTCCTTCTGACTGTTCGCTAGTGTTTTTGGCGAACAACCCCTGGTTTACCAATTCCTTGGAAATGGGTTACTTGCAGGACCAACCACACAAGTCCTAGGACACATGTGCTAGATTCTTAGGGTTAGTTTCTCAATGTATGAGTCTTATTAGTTGCCTTATATGTTCTGTCGAAAGGTTCTCAACGAAGTTGTTCTTTGTTTGTATTGGAATATAGATTTGTGTGTATAATAAACTAAAAGAAAAACTTAATGTTTGCATTTAAAGGATTTCTGGAACATAAACTTTCTTGAAAGTAAATTGCTTTGAGAGTAAATTGCTTGAAAGTAAATAAAAGCATAAGCTTAAACAAGGAATGAAGGATAAAATCTAAATTTTATAACTGAAAGATAAATGGTGTTTACACGTACATTTTCCAGACAATTCTCCTTTCTCTTACACACGAGTATTAGAGTAAGTTTCACAAAAATGTTGTACAAAATTTCACACACTTTACCCAAAGAAAACTATCCTATTTATATACAAATAAAATAACCGTCGAATAATGGTCAATTCCTAAGAAATCTCCACTTGTAGCTCTGCATGTCAATATTCTCTAAAACGCCTCCACGTATCTTCTACCAAACAAGGCTATTAACAACTATCTGTTAACTGGCGAAACGACGTATCTTCTTGTCATGTCGAGTTCATTTAAAATTCAAATAGTTCCAACATCTCCTTCGTCGAATCCTTGCCTTCATATCTCTTGTCGAAAACACGATAGGCTTTCCTGGTAGTGATGTGAAGAATTCCTAATTGGTAACTCGCCCACTCTTTCGACAGACAATTGTTCGTCATATTATGAACCAAATCATCACAAACCTTCTCAATATTCTAGACATGTTTGGAAGAAAGAGTGATCCTATCCCGTCAAATATCTTCACAGCCACATATATCATTTACTCAAAGTATAATGAGATGAGGAGTGCGGAGAAATTGCCATGTCAAATAATGGTGACGTGTAGGGAACATAATTGACAAATCCATCAGCTGTTAAGGCTTTCCTTTATCAAACCCATGGTGTCGAAATAATGTATATACAAATTTCCCCCTAGCAAAGGTATTTCGACTGACTTCTAGAGAAAGCATCTTTGCTGCCGAAACCTTTATTTAGACTCCATGTCTTGCATTAAATGCACTGATCTTTGGGATCTTGCTTTTATCTTGCATTAAATGCGTTGATTCCCAAAATCTCACTTTTTGTCAAATTATAAAAAGTAATCATCAGATTCCCCAACCTTTCACATTTGGCCCACGTTCTTGGACATGATCCCCATGACTCTACGAAAACTAGGTCTGCCATATTCTTTTCAACTTCCACTACCTTTCCATATCCACTAACGTGTCGACACGTGCCATATCCGTTTGAAAAACTCAAACATTTTTCTCCCCAATTTAAAATAAAAATACTCCTCTTCTTCCTTCTAAAAAACTTTCGCTCCCCAGAACCTACACTTCAACTCTCTTTCTTCTCAAACACTCAGACTTTACTCTTCTTGTTCAAATTTCTTCATCATCAACAATGGAAACTTCAAGCAAACAAAAGGACAAGAACACATCAGCTCTCCCCTGTGCACACAAGATTCTTGGACCAAATATTGTGGGAAACCAACAATACGTCCCAGAACCCTCAAATGAGAGCCAACTACTATTCCCAAGTACTCATTCCTCTTTTAATATATAACAAGTGCCATGCTATGTTAGGCCCCCTTCCTAACCCTAATGTTGACCAAACTCGTCTTAAAGAGTTTTTCCCTACATACTCTCGTACAAAGTGTAACACCCCCTTTCTATACCCCCAATTAAACAATTAAATCATTTAGGCACATAATAAAAATTTCATCAGAGTATATTTGAAACATGGTATAAAAGGGACATGCCACATTATACTTGAAATTAACACATACAACACATGCTCATTAGTGATATGCAACAAACGGGGTAACTTGCAAACACTAAGGATTTCATCCTTACACCCGTATTCATTAATTCAATAAACAACGGAAACAAACATAACAATTTCAAACTTATATACTTATCATAAATATATCTACAAGCTTGAATCAACAAAATATTTCATGTTTACATAAAACATTCATCACCAAAATACATGTACAAATGTATTAACAAAAAGGCATCAATGCCGACCCTAGCTACCTAGTGCTACATATCAGAGCCGGCCGACCAAAAAGATGAAGACGAGCTTCACAAAAAGACCTCCAACAACCTACTCTGCAATGCCTCATAGAGGATCATAAAACAACAGAAGGGTGAGAAACATTATCATAATAACATTGCATATAATTATATATTTCAACATATAAAATGCACATAAAACATTCTCACCACAAATCACTTCTCATCACCTATATACATCACAATGTATACATACACAAATCAAGCATATTCATACTAGCACATTCATTATGCACAATTCACACATATACACCACAGTGTATATATACATACATATATATATATATATATATATATATATATATATATATATATATATATATATATATATATATATATATATATATATATATATATATTCACACATCCATATATATATATATATATATATATATATAAACAAGCATGTTTTCATCAATACATACTTTTATCTCCATATAAACATATATATACTCATGTTTATCTCATCATTATCAATCACTCTAATAAACATATATTATTCATGTTTATTCACCAACATCAATTATAGATGATAAATACAAATCATAGAGACCGACTCACGACTCTATGCGAATGCAATGTGGTACCGACTCAATCATCAGCAAGTTCACTCAGGAACTAATGGAACCATCGCTTGTCACCTAAAGTAACTCCCCGTCGGACATACGATGTTCACCCATTGCTCACACCCCACATGGGCACACAATGTTTATGGATTTCTTACACCCCACACGGGCACACAATCTGATTGCTCACACCCCACACAGGCACACAATCAATGTGAATAAATCACCCATCGCTCACACCCCATACAAGCACACGATGTTTCTGGATTGCTCACACCCCTCACGGGCACACAATCCGATCGCTCACACCTCACATGGGCACACAATCGTGTTGTAGTCATCGCTCACACTCCACATGAGCACACGATGCTACAACAGATTCACAAAGAATCCCACAACACAAGAATGCATACATTATGCTTCACATGCAAAATGACACACAACATTCTTGAAAATGCATACATTATTCCCAACATAATTATGCATTCAACTCATTAAATTAGCATACATTGACATTCAATTCAAAAAATGTATTCATTTGCCAAACGGCCACATCATCACATTAAACCCACATTTCCATAATTAACTCATTTACGTTTTATCGGAAAAGTCGGGTGAAAGTCGGCTAAAAATTACATTTCTTAGTATCATTAGTTTCTACACGTTTCTAACTTCGAATCGATATAAAGAAAATATAAAACGGATAACTGAAACTAAAGCTACAGATCAAAAACACAATTTCCTCAAAAACCTACAGGCTCGCTGAGTGCCCTCTCGCTCGCTGAGCGAGGAAATCCCTGGAATTCTCGCTGAGCGAGGGATAGTTGGCTGAGCGACAACTGCGAATTCCATAATTTCTCAGTTGTGTAAAGTCAACTCATTCCACTCAAAACTCAATCAAAACTTCATTAAACATGATCTAAAGCATATATCTAACATCATACTTCGATTATAACGATTTCTAATCGATTAATCCACCAATTTCTCACATACACACTAAAACCCTAATTATTCATCTTCTTTAAACTTCATCAAAACCAAAACCCAATCATTCACACACTTAAACTTCATCAAAACCAAAACCCAATCGATTCCTAGGAGCAATCTTGAAGAATCCAAGCTTTTCCTATTTTTCTCCTCTTTTCTCTTCTCTTCTCTTTCTTTCTCTTCTATTTCCTTTCTATCTCTTTTCTTTCTCTTTCTCACACTTATACTCTTTTCTCTCTATTTCTCTTACTAATTATTCTTTCCACCAAATATCATTTTCTCACAAAAATATAATTCCATCTAATTCCAACTTATCACTAATTAGTAAAAGTCCAAAATACCCTCTTATCAAATTTTACCCGAAAATTCACAAATCGGTAAAATCACAAATCATATCAACATACCACATTAACACATCAACATATCATATTATCATGTCAATTTTACAAATAATATAATTATCACAGAAATAAAATAAAAGACTCAACAAAAATGGGAATTATCGAATCAGGGCGTTACAACTCTCCCCCACTTTAGAAATTTTTGTCCTCGAAAATATTACCTGATTTAGACAACTCCGGATACGACTCGCGCATCCCACTCTCTAATTCCCAAGTCATATTGCCTTCTGCAGCGCCTCCCCACGCCACTTTCACAAGCGCAATATCCTTGCCTCTCAGCTTCTTGATTTCACGATCCAAAATCCTAACCGGCAAAGCTTCATCCATAAGGTTATCTCTTACTTCAACCTCGTCCATAGGAATATGATGTGACAGATCCGGGACATAATTCCGAAGTTGCGAAACATGGAACACATCATGCAAATTCGAAAGATTCGGAGGCAACCCCACACGATAAGCCACAACACCAACTCTTGCAGTAATCTGATTTCGGCCCAATAAAACGAGAAGTCAACTTCTTCGACTTCAAAGCATGTCCCACACCCGTAACCGGTGCAAATCTCAAAAACACATGGTCACCTTCTTGAAACTCAATATCTTTCCTTCTCTTGTCATGATAACTCTTTTGTCTACTTTGAGAAGCTCCCATCTTCTCCCGAATAAACTTCACTTTTTCCGTCGTTTGTTGTACCATTTCCGGTCCAACTACCGTTCTCTCTCCAGTTTCATGCCAACACAAAGGTGTTCGACATCTCTGACCATATAAATCCTCAAATGGTGCCATACCAATACTCGAATGAAAAATGTTATTATAGGTGAACTCAATCAACACTAAATAACTATCCCAAACACCACCTTGTTCTAGCACACAAGCACGCAACAAATCTTCCAATGATTGAATTGTCCTTTCGGTTTGACCGTCCGTTTGCGGATGGTAAGTCGAACTCAATCTTAGCTTAGAACGCAAAGCCTTTTGCAAACTTTCCCAAAACCTCGATGTAAATCTAGGATCTCTATCCGATACAATACTCTTAGGAACTCCATGTAACTTCACAATCACAGAAACATAAATCTCGGCTAGCTTCTCCAATGGATAACTAATATCAATTGGAATAAAGTGAGCAGATTTAGTAAGCATATCCACAATCACCCAAATAACATTATGACCTCTTTGCGTATTCGGCAAACCCGTAACAAAATCTATTGATATACTATCCCTTTTCCATTCCGGAATATCTAACGGTTGCATCAAACCACTAGGCCTCTGATGTCCCACCATAGACTTCTGACAAGTCAAACACGCATACACAAAATGAGCTACATCTCTCTTTAATCCGGACCACCAAAGATCTTCTTCAAATCTTGATACATCTTATTCCTCCCGAATGAATACTTAAATTACTTTGGTGTCCCTCTTCCAATATCATCTTTTTCAACTCCACATCCTCGGGAATACAAATACGACCACAAAATCTCAAAACCCCAAAATTATCAACCTTGAAATCCTCATTCTCATTCATCATCAAATCGACAAATTTCAAATCCAACTTTTGCTTTTCACAAACAGTTGCAAGAAAATCATTCGTAACATGTAGCATAACAAGTCCCACACTTCTCGACGTCATCTCGCAAACCAAACTCAAGTCTCTAAAATCCTCCAAAAGCTCCCATTCTCTTATCATCAATGCGGACATATGTAACAACTTACGACTCAAGGCATCGGCCACCACATTCGCCTTACCCAGATGGTAATTCAAACCAAAATCGTAATCCTTCAAAAGTTCTAACCACCTCCTTTGTCTCATGTTGAATTCCTTTTGATCAAATAAATACTTCAAACTCTTGTGATCACTATATTTCAAATCTTGCACCACAGAGATAATGCCTCCAAATTTTTAGAGCAAACACCACAACCGCTAATTCCAAATCATGCGTAGGATAATTCTTTTCATGCACTCTCAATTGTCTTGAAGCATAAGCTACAACTTTTCTATCTTGCATCAAAACACCGCCTAACCCAAACAATGAAGCATCACAAAAAACCATAAATGGTTCCGTCGGATTCGGCAAAATCAAGATCGGAGCCGTTGTTAACCTTCTCTTAAGTTCCATGAAACTTTCTTCACAATGAATATCCCAAATGAAAGCCTTTCCCTTACAAGTCAATTGCGTTAACGGAAGTGCCAACTTTGAAAATCCTTCAATAAACCTCCGATAATAACCCGCCAAGCCTAAAAAGCTTCGAATCTCCGTAACTGATCTAGGAACTTCCCATTGCATTACCACATCAATCTTGGATGGATCCACACTAATACCACCATTGGAAATAACATGCCCAAGAGAACTTACCTTTGACAACCAAAACTCACACTTTGACAACTTAACATACAATCGTTTCTCCTTCAAAATCTGTAACACAACCTTAAATGCTCTTCATGCTCCTCTTGAGACTTAGAATAAATCAAAATGTCGTCGATGAACACAACCACAAAACGATCCAACTGTTCATGAAAAATACGATTCATGTACTCCATAAACACACCGACATATTAGAAACTCCGAATGGCATCACAGAATACTCGTAATGACCATACCGTGTCCTAAAAGCCGTCTTTTGAATATCCTCTTCTTTCACACGAATCTGGTGATATCTCGATCTCAAATCAATCTTACTAAAAACACGCACACTAACCAATTGGTCCATCAAATCATCGATTCTCGTAAGTGGATACTTGTTCTTAATTTTCACCTTGTTCAACTGTCGATAATCAGTACACAATCGCATACTTCCATCATTCTTCTGTACCAACAATACCAGCATACTCCAAGGAGAAACACTCTGCCTAACAAATCTCTTATCCAACAAGTCATTCAATTGCTATTTCAACTCTACCAACTCTGAAGCTGACATATGATACGGTGCCATCGAAATCGGTCTAGTACTCGGAACTAGATCAATAGAAAACTCAACTTCTCTTTCCGGCGGTACATCCTTAATATCGTCCGAAAACACTTCTGGAAAATCACACACCACTGGAAACCTACTGAGCTCCACTTCGCTCTCCACTGACAATGATACAAACAAGCCAAAGAATTGAGCTTCGTCCACTAAAAGTTTCTTCAACTCTTTCGTGGATAGGAAACTCTCATCTTCACCATCATCTAAAGAAGGAAACCTTACTAACTTATGATAACAATCTATATGAACCCGATTAAACTGCAACCAGTTCATTCCCAAGATCACGTCCAAACCCTCCAACATCAAACAAACTAAATCCATAACAAAATATTTACCATACATGGTCAAAGAACAACTTACACACACCAAAGAAGTAGTTACCGACCCTGAAGCAGGAGTCTCAATAACCATCTCACCACCCCAAGAAGACATAAACATTCAAACGCTTAGTGCACTCAAGAGAAATGAACGAATGAGTCGCTCTTGTATCAATAATAGTAACTAAAGGCGTACTATTAATAAAGCATGTACCTTTAATCAAACGGTATGCACTAGTAGTATCCTTCCCTGCTAATGCAAACACCTTTCCGCCCGCCTGAGCTTGCTTCGGCTTAGTACACTTAGTACTAATATTACCAACTTCTCCATAATTTAAGCACTTCACAACATTCCTTCTACACTCGGTAGTAGCATGTCCAAGGCCTCCACAGTTTGAACATTTCAAGATATTCTTCCCACACTCGAAAGACTTATGGCCCAAATCGCCACACTTGTAACACTTAATGGGACCAAAACTCCCTCCACCAGATCTCCTATCAAAGTTTCCCCTATGCTTGCCCTTATCAGTAGGTGTCATATAAGGTCCACTTCTAGCCTGTTGCTTTCCTTTCCTCTCATTCACACTCTTGTAATGTGTAGAACGAGCTTTGCTATCTTCCTAAAAAATTCTACAACTTTCCGTCAAATCCGAAAAACTTCTAATTCTTTGATATCCCACAGCTTGTTTAATCTCAGGACGCAAACCATTCTCATACTTAATACACTTTGAAAACTCAGCAGTAGCAGCAACATAATGAGGATGAAACTGAACCAACTCCACAAACTTAGCAGTATGGTCAACCACTGACATACTACCTTGCTTTAGCTTAAGGAATTCCATCTCCTTCTTTCCCTTCACGCTCTCAGGGTAATACTTCCCTAAGAACTCAACACGAAAAACTTCCCAAGTTATCTCTTCATCATCCTCCTGAAGAGCTTAACTTCTACCGACCCACCAATCATCGGCTTCTTCCTTCAGCATGTGAGAACCAAGCCTCACCTTACTCTCTTCAGCACAATCCATGACTCTGAATATTCTTTCAATCTCCTTCAACCAATTCTGAGCACCATCAGGATCAAATCTTTCTTTGAAGACCGACAGTTGATTCTTCATGAAATCATCATTTACACTCACATTCGGCTCTCCCTGCACCGCCCTAGCCATTGCTTCCAAAGCAGCAACCATCACATTGTCATTTCTACCAGCCATATTCTGATCATTCCCAAAGACAACAACAAGATTAAACAAAAGTTCAATCATTACAACAACAAGATAGACACAATTGACTCGAACACTGGCTTTGATACCACTTAATGTAACACCCCATTTCTATACCCCCAATTAAACAATTAAATCATTTAGGCACACAATAAAAATTTCATTAGAGTATATTTGAAACATGGTATAAAAGGGACATGCCAAATTATACTTGAAATTAACACATACAACACATGCTTATTAAAGATATGCAACAAACGGGATAACTTGCAAACACTAAGGATTTCATCCTTACACCCATATTCATTAATTCAATAAACAGTAGAAACAAACATAACAATTCCAAACTTATATACTTATCATAAATATATCTGCAAGCTTGAATCACCAAAATATTTCATGTTTACATAAAACATTAATCACCAAAATACATGTACAAATGTATTCACAAAAAGGCATCAATGCCGACCCTAGCTACCCGGTGCTACATATCAGAGCCGGCCGACCAAAAAGATGAAGACGAGCTTCATAAAAAGACCTCCAACAACCTACTCTGCAATGCCTCATAGAGCATCATAAAACAGTAGAAGGGTGAGAAATATTATCATAATAACATTGCATATAATTATATATTTCAACATATAAAATGCACATAAAACGTTCTCACCACAAATCACTTCTCATCACCTATATACATCACAATGTATACATACATAAATCAAGCATATTCATACTAGCACATTCATTATGCACAATTCACACATATACACCACAATATATATATATATATATATATATATATATATATATATATATATATATATATATATATATATATATTATATATATATATATATATATATATATATATTCACACATCCATATATATATATATATATATATATATATATATATATATATATATATAAACAAGCATGTTGTCATCAATACATACTTTCATCTCCATATAAACATATATATTCTTATGTTTATATCATCTTTATCAATCACTCTAATAAACATACATTATTCATGTTTATTCACCAACATCAATTATAGATTATAAATGCAAATCATAGAGACCGACTCATGACTCTATGCAAATGCAATGCGGTACCGATGGAACCATCGCTTGTCACCTAAAGTAACTCTTCGTCGAGCATACGATGTTCACCCATTTCTCACACCCCATATGGGCACACAATGTTTATGGATTGCTCACACCCCACACGAGCACACAATCTGATTGCTCACACCCCACACGGGAACACAATCAATGTGAATAAATCACCCATTGCTCACACCCACACGGGCACACGATATTTCTGGATTGCTCACACCCCACACGGGTACACAATCCGATCGCTCACACCCCCCATGGGCACACGATCGTGTTGTAGTCATCGCTCACACTCCACATGAGCACACAATGCTACAAAGGATTCACAAAGAATCCCACAGCACAAGAATGTATACATTATGCTTCACATGCAAAATGACACACAACATTCTTGAAAATGCATACATTATTCACAACATAATTATGCATTCAACTCATTCAATTAGCATACATTGACATTCAATTCAAGCAATATATTCATTTGCCAAATGGCCACATCATCACATCAAACCCACATTTCCATAATTAACTCATTTACGTTTTATCGAAAAAGTCGGGTGAAAGTCGACTAAAAATTACATTTCTTAGCATCATTAGTTTCTACACATTTCTAGCTTCGAATCGATATAAAGAAAACCTAAAACGGATAACCGAAACTAAAGCTACGGATCAAAAACAAAATTTTCTCAAAAACCTACAGGCTAGTTGAGCGCCCTCTCGCTCGCTGAGCGAGGAAATCCCTGGAATTCTCGCTGAGCGAGGGATAGCTCGCTTAGCGACAACTGCGAATTCCAGAATTTCTCAGCTGCGTACAGTCAACTCATTCCACTCAAAACTCAATCAAAACTTCATTAAACATGATCTAAAGCATATATCTAACATCATACTTCGATTATAACGATTTCTAATCGATTAATCCACCAATTTCTCACATTCACACTAAAACCCTAACTATTCATCTTCTCTAAACTTCATCAAAACCAAAACCCAATCCTTCACACACATACATAGTCATACACAAGATTAAGATAGCAATGTTTATCACCCTTACCCGATTATTTCGATTCCTAGGAGCAATCATGAAGAATCCAAGCTTTTCCTCTTTTTCTTCTCTTTTCTCTTCTCTTCCTTTCTTTCTCTTCTATTTCCTTTCTATCTCTTTTTTTTCTCTTTCTCACACTTATATTATTTTCTCTCTATTTCTCTTACTAACTATTCTTTCCATCAAATATCATTTTCTCTCAAAAATATAATTCCATCTAATTCTAACTTATCACTAATTAGTAAACGTCTAAAATACCCTTTTATCCAATTTTACCCGAAAATTCACAAAACAGTAAAATCACAAATCATATCAACATATCACATTAACATATCAACATATCATATTATCATGTCAATTTTACAAATAAAATAATTATCACACAAATAAAATAAAAGACTCAACAAAAATGGGAATTATCGAATCGGGGCGTTACACAATGCCCATAGGCGCAGGAAAAACACCCAAGTCTAGTGATAAATCACCAGAACCTGCTGAACAAAACCCTGAATTGGCTGCCTTAAATTTAACATACTTGAATCAGCCTAGGATTTTTAGAAGTTGTCCCTGGTCGAAAGACCCCTCTGAATATGTAGAATGGGTAGAGTAAATCGAAAAGGTTAAGGGCAAGAACTGGAAGAAAATTGGTATTTATGACTTAATCCAGTTGTCGAAAGAAGGACATGGCTATTGTACCAACATGATACTTACTTCCCTATATTTTTGGGACAACACCTACAACACCTTTCACCTTCCCTACAGAATGGTAACCCCTACTCTCTTCGACCTAGGTGCCATAGTTGGCCTTAGTCCATTAGGGGCAACTTTCGACCCAACCGTGCTGGACGAAAACACCATAGCTTTCAAAACCAGTTTTGCTTCATACTCCCCCTTTATTGCCTGTTATCATAAGAAGGATACTACTGATGTGTCGGATGTAGAACACATAGATTTTCTCACCCTCTGGCTGTCAAAGGTTGTGTTCTGCACAAGGTCTCTTCAAGTGGTCAAGAAATACATCACCCTAGCCAATCAGCTCCATGCTGGTATGAACCTGCGCCTCAGTGAATTGATTCTGGAAAATCTCTATGAGTCCATCAGTGAAAGCTTCGAATCTATCAAGAAGATCGAAGACAAGGGCAACCTCAGTCTAGCAGGCCCATTCTGGCTTCTTCAATTATGTCTCAATGCCACTTTCGAATCTGGTCTTCCTGACAAAGGTCTAGTGGATGACGAATATGTCAAAGACAGACATGTCAAATGGGCAAGATTGGTGCAACTGACTCCTTCTCAAGAGGGATTGGGTCTTCGACGATCCTTCACGAACTACGTGAACATGTTTGCCAAGAGCTACAACTTCAAGGAAAGCATGGCACCATTCGCCAATAGGACTGTCGGACCAAAGTGGTTCACTAGACAACTCCCTGTGGAACACAAAAAGGAATAAGACAACTTTCTAGCCGTATGGAAATTGTTTCTTACACCCAGGCTCCTTCCCTCTTACCCCACTATGTCCAATTCCAAGGTGGCCCTAATAGTTTATCAGCCAAATTTAGTGGCCAAGATCCATCTACCCCAAGAAAGGATCCATTCTCTCTACAATTCGTTCTCCACCAAGTTGAAGAGTATAGAGCTTTCAGAAAAACTAAATGATGCTGCTTTGGAAATTCAACCAGTGGTCTTTCGACCAATCTTCCTCTGCACTCAGGAGTTTGACGTTTGGTGGAAAGAGTATTATCTCACCAGGTTTTATGATGCATCTACTTCAACACTCTTCTGACCAATGACTTTGCTTTCGTGCAGGATCAAACCAAGAAAGGTACCCAACAACATGTTAAAGAGATTTAAAAATTCCAAAAATATTTTGAAACAATTTATAGGCCAGATGATCTTAGGCGAACTATAGGCGAAGCAACTGTAACTCTGAAGCATAAATTTACAGAAAATTGGAGAAGTTGGCATTGCCCTCATACATTCCTCTAGAGGCGCGTTATAACTTTGCGTATACTAGCTATCCACCAAAGTTTCCACCTCTACCATCTGCTAATTTTGGTGTGGCTCTGAGCCCACCTTTTCCAGATTAGTTCATATGTGGCTCCGACTTAAAATTGCTTCAAGAGTCACGAAAAAAGCTTTCTGAACGTGTGGTTCCAACCAAATATCATCTGGATAATTACCCAGGGCACCTTCATATTGGAATAGAACATGTTCGTGTGGAAATCTACCATTCTTGAAGGTGTAACCATGATTTCGACTTCATCTTTGTATTCAATATCTATGTTTTAGTTTCTTTTTTTCCTAACCTCTCTCTCTTTTCAGCTGCTAAGATTACTGGTAAAAGAAGAGCGCTGTCGAAGACAAACCTGTCAAGTCCACCAAGAAATCCACCTCCACTTCAAAACAGGTTCTTTTCTATCCTTTTGCAAAGAGGCTATTTCAGTTATGCAATTATTTTAGTCTTAGGCTTATTGAACTTTCTTTGATATTTTAGATGAGTCCAAAGCCACCTACTCCTAAAAAAAGAAAGGTAGAGGAAGTGAAGGTGCCTTCTGAAGATTCTGGTGACGAATATCCAGACCTACAACCCTTGAAAAGGAAGAAGCCTACCAAAATAAATATGGTCGCCTCTCAAAGATCACTGGTGACGTCGAAGAAAACCCCTCCTGCAAGCCCAATAAAAAAGCTTGCACAAGACGCAGAGAGTGGGAATTCTAGTTTCCACACCATAATCCCTCAAGTAATTTACTTTCGACAAAAATTTGAATTTGACCTTTGTATATTCTTCGTCTTTTTGAACTTTTATTTTGTTTCAGGTTCAAATCCATACTGAGGAGCATCCCATCAATCTGCAAGACTCCCCTCTTGGCGGAACCGAAAAGGCCCAAGAAAAGAATACATCTAAGAGTGGTATGCTGGAACCCCAAACCGTGGCTGAATTCGACATCACCATGGAGGAAGGTTCTGCAGACAACTCTCCTGATCAGCCAAAGTCTACTGCCAATAAAGAAAGTCCCCCCAAAGACGACAAAGGAAAAAATGCTGATGTTGGGTCCAACGTCCAAGAAGAGGAAGAACAACATAAATCCCAAGACGCTGGCGAAGAAAACCTTAATGACAAGAGTACAACAGGAAAAGGTCAATCAAAAGAGGAGGCTGGGCCTAGCGCTCACATCACTCTTGATCCAATACAAAGCAACCCTCCATCTTCTGGTTTGACCATCTTCTCTCGTGTGGTGCTCGAAAACCTGAAGACAAGGAAACCCTTGGAATATTTGAGGGCTATGCTCAACAATCGCTACAACTTTCAAGATTCTTCCAGCAGTTCGACTACCTCTGGGGCCACCTATGAGGTCAAGACTCTCAGTTCCATCATGGATGAAGTTAAGGCCCAAGTGCTTGGTGTCGATTTATTCAAACTTTTGGAGGAGGATCCTACTCAGCAAACTGAACTCAAAAAACGCCTCAAACAGGTGAATGTCTTGGAGGCCAGTGCTAACGAAACTTGTCTGGTAATGGACCTTGCTCAGATAATTGATATGGCAAGTGAAGATCTCAGCCGTCGAAAGGATTACATCCAGATGATCTCCAAAAAGAAAGAGACCAAGGCTGCTGAGTGGGATGTTATGGAGGCTTCGACTGAAAAGGTTTCAGAGTTGTCAAAACTCTTTGAGGCTTATTCCCAAGAGGTGGCTGAATGTGATTAAAACATTCAAAACTTCAAGCAGAAAATAGCCCAGCTTGAAGCCAAAATTGCTCAAGTTCAGAGGCGTAAGGAGGATCTTCAACAACCTAAGAAGGACGGATTCGAATAGGAGATCAAAGTAGGGTTTCATCATGCAGACAGGGCTCAACAATTGGGCAAAGAGATTGATGAAATGTCTTATAACAAAAGTCTGTTTGATTGTAGAATCTTAGTCCAGAAAAGGAAATTCATAGAGCTTAAGGAGTCTTTCCTTTAGAGCCAAAACATTGTAATAGAAAATAGGCTATGTATTTTCTTTTCGTTTAGCAGTCCTAGAAGGCCCCTTTTGTAATGACTTCAGTGCTTATTTGGCAAAACAATTAATACAATTATTCTAATTTTTTTTTTGCTTCTTGCAGAATTGGTTTTATTTTTTCAAGTATTTGCCATTTATTTTTAATATTCTTTCATCTTTGCCTATTTCTTCGACTTCATAAGTACCATTCGAAAAAACACTTAAAATTTTGAAAGACCCTTCCCACTTGGGGGACCATTTTCCCATTAATCTTTCTTTCCGATCCATTGGAAGTATTACCTTCCAAACTAAATCACCCACACAAAGGACTTTTGACTTTACTCTTTTATTGTAAGATTTTTCAAATCTTTCTTTTTGTCTCCTTATCAAGTCAAACGCGCGTAACCTTTCTTCGTCTAAATCCACTCATTCGTCCATCATCATGCTCCAATATATTTATGAAGGAATCTCATGATGTCTTTGAATACATATGAATTGTAAATAGATTTCGACTGGAAGCAATACATCATGTCCATATGTCAATTTAAATGGAGTAGAGTTAGTGGCTTCTTTGGGTGACGTTCGACAAGCCCATAAAATCCGATCTAAGGTTTTATGCCAATTTCTAGGCTTTTTACCTACATGGTTTTTGATCAAATTTATTATCACCTTGTTTTCTGCTTCGACTTGTCCATTTTCCTGGGCATAATAGGGTGTAGAGGTTAATAATTCTTTTGCAAAAGCTTGCATGATTCTACTGGTAAACACAGACCCTTGGTCAGTGGTTATTGTGTCTGGTATTCCAAATCTATAAATTATATATTTTTGGATAAATTCTATGACTGCCTTCTGATCCACATTTACCAATGGTATGGCTTCAATCCATTTAGTAAAATAATCAACTCCTACTAAGATGTATTTTTGTCCTTTCGACGAAGCTGGTCGAATTTCTCCAATTAAATCCAAGGCCCAATCTCTGAATGGCCAAAGTTTTATGATCAAATGCAATTCGCTCGTAGGGACATGTGGTATGCCTGCATGGACTTGAAATTCTTGGAAACCCTTTGCGAATTCGACACAATCTTTTAGCATGGTTGGCCAATATAAACCTTGTCTGAATAACAACCATTTCATCTTATGCCCTGCTTGGTGTGCACCACATGTACCACTATGTACATTCAACAAAGCTATGTAGGCTTCTTCTTCGCCCAAACATCTTAGCAAAACTCCCTCTGCAGTATTTTTGAATAATTCGTTTCCAAAGAGTACATAGCTTAGAGCTCTGTATCTTACTTTTCTTTCCATCTTTTGGTTTGGGTCTCGGAGATACTCTTTGATGGGTTTTCTCCAATCTTCTTTCTCTGAATTATCCATGTTAAAGATTTCAAAGCTTTCATCATCCCCATTGTCGCTCCCACCAAATGACACCTGGTCAAGAGGGGTACAGACGCGAACGGTCGGCGAAAGAGGAAGAGAACACACAGGGGTGAACTCAGAAGACAAGAGTCGCCAGCTAGGCATTTTTATCCCGGAGGAAAGGTAATGCTGCATATACCTAGAAAGATATGGATAAGACGGTTGCGAACCAGAGAGACTGAGAAAGGGGGTTGGTTACAACCTGGGAAGGTATTAGCACCCAGATTGTCCTCCGTACTCGACGGGATCCACGCTTAAAAGATTTTTGTTTTAAAGGGGTAGTGTCAGTGCAATCTGTGTATCAAAGCTGGAAAGAATGCAAGTATCAGTGTAAAAGAAATGTGAGGTGTATATGTGGAGTGTCAGTGTAAGAACATGAGTGAAATGCTCAAGACTATGAGGCTTAAAGAATAATTCTGGAAAGAGGGGGAATAAACAGAGACTTTTGTTCGATAACTGTTAAGTTATGCCTACGTATCCTCTCGTGCAATGAGGAAGTCAGAACACCGTAGTTCGACCCAAAGAGACTGAAAGGGGTAAATTGACTTGTGAACTGCTTGCTTGTCTATGCTCAAGTGTATGACCTGTCTGGCTCAGGTGCAAACTGTCTTGCATTAGACGGAAGAAGCAAGTTCTCGCTTGTGAGTGAATGAGGTGAGAAAAGAATCCCGAAGGAGACGATTATTGTTTGTTTTTTGTGTTTTCAGTCTTTTATTGCTTTTGGAAATTTGTCATAAGAAAATGAGCTTAAGCCTAAACCAATGGATTAGTAAACTAATCAAATCTTCCCTCTGATTAGGGGTAATGAGAATACCTTAAGTGGGAAGTCAGCATCTCACACTTAATCACCATGATGTAGGATTAAGATCATTAACCTACTTGTGGTTATTTAGATGTTTTTGTTTTTGTTTAGTGTTAAGTAATGAGTTTAATCCATAATCAGGGATTTAATGGACTCATTACACCATCCTAATAGAAGGATAATAAATGAGAACATTTAAGCTGAGAAAGACTCCTCAACTTAATCCATGATTAGGGATTAACCTCATGACAAAACAAAGCCTTTATTTGATGAATTTTAATTAATGATAAGATGGAGAAGTGATTTTTATGGTTTGTAAGACAACTTGAGGGGGACTTGTCCATTAACACTAGGGTTAGTCCTTCTTAACCAATTAAGGAAGAATTAGAACCCTAATGCAAGGCCCAAGTTACAAGCTTGATGTCTTGATGATTATTAGGTGAATTGATTAAAGGATTTAAACACATTAAGGGTTTAACACTTAGGATTAAAGTTATACATTCCATCCTAATAGAAGGATGCAGGCATAAGCTTAATCACAAAGCCTTAAAGCCTTTAGGGTTTAGTCCCTGATTATGAGATGAGAAGAGAAGACTCAATGATGACACAAAGGTAAAAAGGTTAAATGGGGGACTAAATAAACCCTAATTATTATCATGCTTGGGGATCCTAGGGTCAATGAGGCCTAAGGAAGAAAGATCTTTAGAGAAACCACCAAGACGCAGATGAAAGGAGCAATGGGCAAAGAGAAGCAAAACAACTTGCTTCACTTAAGAAGACAAGTTGCTTGAAGAAAGAAAGTAAGGGATGAACATGAATGAGCAAGCTCACTCTAATACACATACAAAATGCAGCAAAGAAAGTATGAAAGAGATGAAAAGAAGATTGTGAGAAGTGAAGGCAAATTCACTTCTCAAACAACTTACCACCTGAAAAGTTAGCAAAAGAAATGAAGTGCAATGCAAAGGAGATGAAATGCCATGATGCAAACCAAAGTCAGAGGCATAAACATGATGTAAATAATGTCAAGATATGATGCAAACACATGACAAGAGATGAGAAAGATCATACAAGCATGAGGATGCAAATGAGGCATGTTTTGAACCATGAAAGTTCATGAAATGTTTATGAAATGCAATGGACATACAACATGGCAAATGAAAGATGCAATGATCAAACATGATTCTAATATGTCCTAAGATGTATTATGAATCATGTGAATGCACAAAATGTCATGGCAAGTCATTGGATGCAAGCAAATGAAAAATGGATGCAAAGGAAGGCACAAATTAGGGTTACATGCATCATGCAAAACAAAAATCCAAAACCAGAAGCAAATGACATGATAAAAATTTGAAAATACAATCAAAGATACCCTAAACCTATACAAACTCACTGCCCAAAGGAGAGGATTAAACTCTTAACCTATTGAAAGTTATGAATTTCCTAAGATTGCTAGGGTTTTGGGGTACTTCACCAAGAAAAATGCTAAACAAATTGAAAATGCAAGATCAATTCAAACTAAATTTATCCTATAAACTACATGCTATTAAGAGTGCAATGCAAGAAGAATCATCATCCAACTTTCAATGGTTAGGCAAAAAAGAATTTTTGAAGTTTGAAACAAAATATTGCCTAAAAATGAAATTAAATCCAATGCAAATGATCAAAAGGCATCAAGAACAAAAAATAAATTTGGTTTGAGAGTTGGACAATGTTTCTAAATGTTTCTAAATGCAATAAGAATTTTTTTGTGATTTTTAAATACCTAAATGTATTTTTAATTAATTAATTTTCATTAAATAATTAAAAATAAACATTTAAATGATTTAAAAATAATTTTCAGTGCAAAAAATAAAAATAAAAATATTTTTGGGTTTTAAAAATTAATGAAATCTTTGACAAAAAATTTCATAATTTTTAAAGGTGTTTTACTTTTTTAAATAAAATGTGAAAGATAAATCAAATTAAATGAAATAAAAAATAAAATAAATGGAAGTATGCAAAGGGAAGGGCCAGGATTGATTCTGGGGAAAGGGGGATTGACTGCGCGCCAGATCCTGTGGCTGGAATTCAAACTGAGCCAATTAAATTAAACTGGATTAATTAAATTAATTAAGTGAGGTTAGGGTTTTAATGAGAGATCCAGGCCATTCGTTCACGCGGGAGTCAACCTAAGTCAAACGCATCTACGGTCCACATTTAAACTCTCATTAATGACGTAATTAGGGCTAAACACATTCAGACGACCGGAATAGTGCTCCGGTCGTCTTCTCCGGCGAAACCAAATACCTAGCTTCCACTACAGGCCACCCCAACCCAAATTAATTGCCCAGAAACCATCTCCTATCAAAACTAAACTCAAATCCATCATCAAACATCATTTATCAAGCATGAGCAAGGAGAATCGAAGCAAAACATTTTCACGGGCAAACTTTCAGATAGTCAATACATGCTTGTTTCTGGCTCATTTTCAAAAATAAATAGATCCCCATGATCAGGGCAACATATAGAACAACATTCTAACAAGAAATCAAGGTTCTGGAAAATTTGTTCATCATGTTACCTGAGATTGAGCTTTCAGTCCAAGAGCTTTCTGCTTGCCTCTTTGCTTCAAAATGGTCCCAATGATCCTCTTGAGGAAGTTATGAAGCTTGGTTGGAGTTTAGAATGGCTGATTTGTGAGATTGATCAAGTTCTGTTCAGAGAGGGGAGGAAATCGTGTTTTGATTTTAGGGAGTTTCAGGGCAAGGTGAAGGGTCAGGGATGATCAGTGAGACATGATGAGATGTTCTATGGAGTTTATTTTTATGTTTGATGCCTGTGTGATGTGTTTCGAATGAAAATGCATAAGAGGGCAAAGCTTGGAGCTATGGCTTGGAGAGTGTTTCAGGCTTGTGTGTCTGTTGTGTTGTGTTGCATTTGGTCCACTTATCACTCTTGGATAGGTCAGAGGAGTTGGTCTGGCCTAGCTTGATTGGTATGGGTCTTTATGCAAAAAGTCAATGTTAGGTGTACTTGAGGTATGGGCAAGTGTAAGGTTGTGATAAGGGCATGGTTGGGCTCAGCTGAGTTTAGGGAGAACCATGGAAATGGATTAGAGGCAAGGCAGCAAGTGGATTAGGGTTTGTCATAGGTTTTGCAACTTTGTGACTTTTGGCCCCCTTTGTGATTTCTTGATCCACAAGTCATGAAAATGGGCAAACTCTTGGTGCATTCTGAATTTTAGGCAATGGTTTATGTTTGTTCAAGGATTAGAAGTCACTTTGAGGTCTCATTTTACCTTGGCAAGGGATTTTGCAACTTTGCCTCTTTGGTACATAACTTGAAATTATGTGATTTTTCCCAACTTTGACAAGCCATAACTTTTGATCCAAAATGAATTAGAATGAGTTCTTGTACTTTTTGAAAAGTGAATGATCCATTCTACAACTTTCATGACCAAAGTTTTCCCATTTGAAGCATTTTTTAATCAAAAAGAAAGGGTTGAAAAAGTTTCCCAAAATGGCAAGTTTTCATTACAAGTCATTTTCCCAAAAAGGCAACTTTGCAAATGGCTTGAAATTCTTCAATTTTGTGAACTTCTAACATCTTCTATGATCAAATAAAGATCATACACATTCAAAATGATGAAGAATACCCTTTGGTTGGGTCATTGGGGGCCTCAGATGCCCTGATTTTGCACTGACTTGCTCAAGAAGTCAACTCTTGATTAGATGCCTTCCCCATGGAATTTCTTCATGAAAATTGATATGCATGATCCTTATACCATATAGAGACCAATAGAAACAAGAATGAACAAAAAATTTGGAGTTATGGCCTTTGAAACCAAAACCCTAATTCTAGGTCATCTGTGTAGTTAAACCTGGCTCTGCTTCCATGCCATTCTCAGTTCTTGTGATTCTTTGACTTTCTTGACTTTGTGGGAATATAATATGATGCTTGAACACACATGGACCCCCTTGAAATGATTGAAGACCTTTGAAGTGGCTCAAATAGCTCAGGGATGGCTCAGATCACAAACCCTAGATGCAGATGACTTAGAATCAATGCAGTGAAGCAAAAATGCAATATGGGATGTCATGATTGAACTTATGCATATGAAGATATCACAAGCCATGGTGTGAATGGGTTAGGGCAAATTTGGGGTGTTTACACCCATAACCAAGTTTTATCGTTTCCAAATCTGATGGGGATAATTTGGTCGATACAACCTTTCCCCTTACTTCAATAGCACTCTCCAACTTTTCTTTTGACACTTTGTAACCTGATGCAATTTGAGCAAAGTCATTGGCCTCTTGATTTTTTATTCTAGGAATATGTTTAAAAACCACGTGTCGAATGTTTTGAGGAGTCTATTGGCTATAATGAAGTACATAATCAGATTTTCTTTGACACATCTGTATTCTTTGGTCAATTGTTTTATTACTAGTTCTGAGTCGCCCATTATTTCGACTCTTATTGCCCCCAATTCCAACAATACCTCAAGTCCAGCAATTAAAGCTTCATATTCGACTTCATTGTTTGAACATAGGTTTTCGACCCTATACTCGAGTTTTGTTGTAATTTTATTAGGAGAAATAATTAATATTCCAATACCTACACCATTTTTGTGGCTGGAACCATCAAAATATAGTCTCCATGGTTGTATTTTGACGTATTTTATTTCATTTTCGTCTATGGAGTGGTCAGCTATAAAGTCAGCCACCACTTGTCCTTTTACAGCCTTCAAAGGCAGGTATTTCAAGGAGTACTAAGTTAATGCTAGAGCCCACTTCCCAATTCGAATATGTAAAATGGATTTAGACAACATATATTTTATTACGTCAAAATGAGATGATAGAAATATATCAACTAGTTTTATATAATGATTCAATTTAGTACAAGAAAAATATACACATAAACATAATTTTTCTATTACACTATATTTAGTTTCAACATCGTTTAAGACTCTACTGAGATAGTAAATGGCTCTTTCGACGCCATTTTCATCCTCTTGACACAACATGCTTCCTAAGGTCTTGCCGGATGCTGATATGTACAACCTCATGCTTCTTTTTCTATTGGGAGACATCAAGACTGGGGGACTGGCTAGATATCCCTTGATCTTGTCGAAAGCGTCTTGTTGCTCTTCCCCCATACAAAGTCTTCTTTTTTGAGTCGAAGCAGGGGAGAAAAATCTTACGTTTTCCCACTGAGGTTTGAAATGAATCTTCTTAAAAAATTAATTTTTCCCAGCAGTGATTGCAATCCTTTCTTTGTCGATGGATCTTTCACCTCCATTATTGCTTTAGCTTTGTTGGCGTTTATTTCGATTACCTTTTTGTGGACCACACAACCTAGGAAATCTCCAGCCTTCACACTAAATGCACATTTGAGGGGATTCATTTTTAAACCAAATTTTCTCATCCTTTCAAAGGATTGTCGAAGATGGTCTAAATGATGTTTTCCTGAAACAGACTTTATCACAATGTCATTAATATATACTTGCATGAATGTTTCAATGAAATTATGAAAAATAGAATTCATGGACCTTTGGTATGTAGCTCCAGCATTTTTCAAACCAAAATGCATAACTACCCATTCGTAAGTCCCTATTGCTTCAGGACAACGAAAGGTTGTTTTGGCAAGATCTTCCTCTGCAATGAAGATTTGATTGTAGCCAGAGTATCCATCTAGCATGCTCAGGTACTCATGGTCTGCTGTAGAGTCTACTAGCATTTATGCTACTTGCATATGATATTCATCCTTAGGGGTGGCTGAATTTAAGTCTCGAAAATCAATTCACATCCTCAATGTGCCATTTTTCTTTATCACAGGTACAATATTTGCAATCCATTCGACATACCTGGTTGGGCGAATGAATTTGCATATGAGAAGTCTTTCGACCCCTTCTTTTATTTTCGACAAGACCTCTGGTGAAAATCGCATTGGTGTCTACTTTACGGGCTTTTTTCCTTCTATGATAGGAAGCTTTAGTTCGACCAAGCTTCTATCGAGGCCAGGCATTTCATCATAGTCCCATGTGAAGCAGTCTTTAAACTCTTTCAGCAACTGGACTAATTCGACTATGAACTGGGGGTCCATGTTAGCACTTATATAGGTTGGACTTTTTCTGCTCCCAGTCCTAGATTGATTTCTTACAAAGGGTCATGTGCCACCATCTTCAAGCTAGTTGATATTGGGTCTTTTTTGAACCCCAAAGGTTCGTCGTCGTAGATGGCATCATGCTTTTGATCCTGCCATTTGTCTATTATTTTGTCTTTATCTTCTCCATCAGTGCCCTGGGAGGGCATGGTGGGTCTGGATTCTCTTCATTGGCTTCGACAACCATATATTTTATTTCGGCTTCTAGAGCCGTTTTTAATTTTTTTCCGGCCATGTAGGTCGTCAGTCTATTCAATGCTGATGCTTCACTCATCATCATCGTCGATCTCACTACCCCAGCCAGCTGGCTCTATATTAGAGGTTCCCCATACATGGCTTGTTTCACCAATCACCTCCTTGTCCCATTGAAACCTATGTGTTGGGTGTAGGTACATGGAACAATAGACGTTGTCTGATGCTTTCAGATCAAACTCAATTGGATTGCAAGGAGCTATGTGAGCCAGATTTCTGTCGAAGCTTCGACTGTTCACATTGTTCACTTTAGTCATGAAGTAGCTTTGGGCTGCTTCGATGTTTTCGACGATGCCATCAAGGCGCCAGATGACTATGCGCTGATGCATGGACAAAGGGACAACTCTTACTCCATGGATCCATTCTCTTCCCAACAACAAATTGTAGTTAGCTCTGGAAGCTATAACTATAAACATTGGTTGCCTGGTGATAGTTCCAACTGTCAAATCCACTTGAATAACCCCCATAGTTAAGCCCACTTTCCCTTCATAGTTCGACATAACCATGTTGTGTGGTTTTGCATTAGAGTCATATTTTCCAATCTTTCTTAGCATGTAATGGGGCATTAGGTTAATTGCAGCTCCACCATCCACTAATATTTTGTTAACTCCTACATTTTCGACCTTTCCTTTTATGAGTAAAGGTTTCAAATGCCCCTTCATTAATTCGTCTGGCTTCACAAAGAAGGCATTTTGTTCTTCAACACATTCACTGTTCATGATGTAATAACACACAGGCCATAGTACTATCTATCATGTTTTCTTCTTCATCTTCAATTTCCATCACCCTGTCATAGTCTCTAGGGAGGATTGAAACCACATTGCATATTACGTCGAATGACCCTTCTTCGTTAGACTCAAAGTTGTCAGTTGCTTCGTCACCTTTCTGATATTATGTTGGTGAGTTTTGACAGCTGCAACATGTTGTTGCTGTTATTCCTTTTGGGAGGTTTGTCCTTCTCTGCCTGAGTGTTTCTGCTGGACTCTGCTTTATCTTCGTCAGCATTGTTCTTCTTGATGTTGAGTCCCTCTGCAACATCTCTCTCCTCCCTTTTCTGCCTCTGGAATCTCCTCCATTGAGACTTTGACATGGGGATTTTTCCTTTATAGTTCTATGAGGGGTATGGTCTTGGTTTCTGTTTCCCAGTTTCTTTCTTTACTTCGGCTGAAGATCCTCTCTGGACTTCGAAATTCTTCCATCTTCTTGGTCCTTGGGAAACTCTAATGGGTTGCACCCATCTATCATCCAGTACCTTACCAGATGGTTTGTAAATGTTGTGGTATCTTCCCACAGTGTTCTGAAAGTGATACTGGCCTTTTCTTGGATCATATCAACATGTTTCGACCGCTGACCTTGGCCCCCAATTTCCTCTTATTTTAGTCTTCTCCACAACCTCCAAGTTTGCTTCCGCTCTTCTGTCGAAGACGGCGCTGCATCTTGGGCATAACATTACTTCAGTCTTTTTCTATTGACACCTTTGGATGAATTCTGCCAAGTTCTCATCTTCTTTTGGGTAGATTGTCCTTTGGTATTCCTCTTGACGACGTTCCTTTTCACCCTTCTCTTTACTCTTCTGAGAGGCTTCTACCATATTGATATCTATTTTCTTTCCTCCAACAATGCTCAACTTATCCATCTTTTCGATGAGGGCTTCTTCGATAGTTCCCATCTTGACTTCTGCAGTGCTCTTGCTTGTAGTTTCGACAACCTTGGTGAGGTCCTTGGCGTCCTCTTCTTTTGCTTGTTTAGGAGCAACATCTTCAGCAATTTTATCTTCGTTGTTGAGGCCTTCAGGAGCCTTCTTCTCAACACTGAGGGAAACATCAGATTTTTCCTCAGTGTTCTCAAAAATTTCTTCCCAACATGTTGGCTGGATTTTGTTGATGTCAACATGGGCATTGGAAGGAGCGGTGTATTTCACCAGATAGTTAAACTTTCTGCTAGGCTCTCCCAAGGTGTCCCATATTATTCCTTCTTCAGCCAAGTTGTTGTTTCTCTTGTCGAAGCCTTCAGTAGCTTCTTTCTTCATACCCTCAGAGCTTTCAGTAACCCTGGTTTTGTCTTGATGGTCGCAACCCTCAGTGGCCTCAACCTTATCCTGGTTGTTGAAATCTTCAGTAATTTCAACATTGGTGGCATTTGTGAGACCTTCAGCAGCCTCAACCTGTTTTGGAACGTCGAAACCCTCAGTGGTCTTGACATCATTGTTTACCTCAAGGCCATCAGTAACCTTGATCAGTACAGGCATGGTTAATTCGTCTTCGGATACTTCTTCCATGTTGGGCTGGACAGGGAGATCTTCATTAATCCCCACCATGTTAACGTAGGTGTTGAAGCCTTCAGTGGCTTCAATCATCTCGAAGCTATCATCAGACATCTTCTCTATTTCGACCATATTCATGTCGAATGGTTCTGCATAATTGGCTTCCAGGATCTGCATAGGATTGGTGTCAATCCTCATTTTTTGTTTTGGCTTGTCTCCAAACCTCAGCCCTCCATCCTGGATTGCATTTTGCACTAGATCCCTGAAAATAAAACATTGAGAAGTTTTATGGCCCAAGAAATTATGGTACTTACAAAAACCTATCTTTTTCTATTGGTCAATAGGGGGTTCTTTAACACCTGGTGGTTTTATTAGTTGACCATCCTTTACCAATAAATCAAAGATTTTGTCACACTTGGTGACGTCGAACGTATATGTTCTTTTAGGGAATTTAATGTTCTTCTCCGGTTCGACATGATTCTTTCCATTCGACGGAGTTAACATTTTGCAAGAATACGGTGGACCTTGCTTTAATTCTGCCAGTTTAATTTCTTAATCGTCGAAAACGACTGTTTCGTCTTCGTCACAGTCATCTTCTTGGCACATTCCTACATAAGCCACTCTTTCTTTTTTACCTTTGTTGCCCCTAAACTTCTCAGCTTTTAGCCTTTCGATCTGCCTCACCCTATCTGCTAATTGTGCCATATCTTTTAAGTATTGAGTATCTAGTTTCTTCCTTATGGAATAGTCTAGACCTCCTGCAGCCATTTCGACCAGTTCTTGTTCCGAAATTTGCGTGAAACATCTTTCTTTTAGCAGTCTGAATCTATTAAGGTAGTAGTCTATAGGCTCTGAGAAATTTCTTTTAACGCTTGCCAACTCTTTCAGGCTTATTTTAGTTTGTTCCATGTAGAATTGTTCATGGAACAATCTCTCCAACTGAGTCCATGTATGTATGGAACCTGCTGGTAGGGACGTAAACTAAGTAAATGTGTTTTTTGTTAAAGATCTTGGGAAATATTTCATCTTTAGATTTTCATTACGTGCTATTTCGCCCGCTTTGATCAAGTAACACGCTATGTGCTTAATGGTAGATTCACTAGTATCCCCTGAAAATTGTGTGAATTTGGGGATTTTCCACCTTGGGGGTAGTTCTTGTTGTAGAACATATTCAGAGAGTGGGGAAGCGTAACTGGGCCTATGAAATCCCACGTTTTCCCCATTTTGCATCATTATTCTCTCGACCATAACTGCCAAATTGTTTTCGACAGGTGGATTACTGTAACACATTCTCTGTTGTAAAATGTCATCAGCGTCTTGACCTCTTTGCACTATCAACCTCCTAGGCTCTTGTTGGATAGGGACTTCGACATAAGGATGTTTGACAACCTCTTCTTGGAGTCTTAGATTTTCCTGAGGGTTGATTAAAGGTCTTTGATTTATTGTTGGTTCTTCTTCGACATTGACTACTGGATTTTGAATCACAGGTTCTCTCTGTCGAATTTAGGGAACTCCAAAGAACTCAGAAATACGCACCATTTGTGCTGCCAATATCTGATTTGTTTGAGTAGTGCTTTGTATTAAAAGGTTAAACACTTCCCCCATCTGTTGAGTCCACCTATGGACCATTTCATGATTACTTTCGTCCATTTGTTGACGTATTGTCTGCACAAAATTAGTTGTAATTACTGGCATTTGGAATCCTGGTGGGGGTTGGTTTGGTCTACTAACGTTCCCACCATAACCTGAGCCTTATAATGGTGAAGACATGTGGACCACGACATCAGAATACAAGGGTGTCGCGTTATGCAAACTAGCCATCACTGAAGTTGGCATTCCATAAGGTTGTTCTCTTCCAAACATAGGTGTGGAAAAAAAATTGATAGGGCCTAAAGTTATTTCCTCCTGGGGGAGGGGTTCCCATAGGTATTGAATGCCCTATGTTGGAGGAACTGGGTCCATTTTGAGAAAACGACACCCCTGGTATCGATCCAGATGATGAGGGATTTCCTCCTTCTGAAACGTGAAGTGTTTCCATATTCCCCCCTGTCGAAGGGATATCATTGGAAACTGGAATTTCGTTAGTATTTACTGGTGGGATAGCCATTTTTATTACTCTAGTTCGCCTAGGTCTTTCTGCGTCAGTCATAACTACTTTACCACTTCGTAAAATCATACAACGTAATAAAACTCTTTTGGATTAAGAATCCTTTTTAGTATTTTAGCACTGTCCCACTGGGAGTGCCAATTTGTTCGCTGGTGTTTTTGGCGAACAACCTATGGTTTACCAATTCCTTGAAAATAGGTTACTTGCAGGACCAACCACACAAGTCCTAGGACACATGTTCTAGATTCTTAGGTTTAGTTTCTCAATGTATGAATCTTATTAGTTGCCTTATATGTTCTGTCGAAAGGCTCTCAACGAAGTTGTTCTTTGTTTGTATTAGAATATAGATTTGTGTGTATAATAAACTAAAAGAAAAAATTAAAGTTTGCATTTAAAGGATTTATTGAACATAAACTTGCTTGAAAGTAAATTGCTTTGAGAGTAAATTGCTTGAAAGTAAATAAAAGCATAAACTTAAACAAGGAATGAAGGATAAAATCTAAATTTTATAACTGAAAGATAAACGATGTTTACACGTACATTTTCCAGACAATTCTCCTTTCTCTTACACACGAGTATTAGAGTAATTTTCATAGAAATGTTGTATAGAATTTCACACACTTTACACAAAGCAAACTATCCTATTTATATATAAATAAAATAATCATCGAATAACGGTCAATTCCTAAGAAATCGCCACTTGGCGCTCTGCATGTCCATAATCTCTAAAACTCCTCCACGTATATTCTACCAAACAAGGCTATTAACAACTGCCTGTTAACTGGCGAAACAATGTATCTTCTTGTCATGTCGAGTTCATTTAAAATTCAAATAGTTCCATCGTCTCCTTCATCGAATCCTTGCCTTCATATCTCTTGTCGAAAACACGAGAGGATTTCCTAGTAGTGATGTGAAGAACTTTCTAAATGGTAACTCGTCCACTCTTTCGACAGACAATTGTTCGTCATATTATGAACCAAATCATCACAAACCTTCTCAAGATTCTGGACATGTTTGGAAGAAAGAGTGATCCTATCCTGTCGAATATCTTTACAGCCACATATATCATTTACTCAAAGTATAATGAGATGATGAGTGCTGAGAAACTGCCATGTCAAATAATGGTGACGTGTAGGGAACATAATTGACAAATCCATCAGTTGTTAAGGCTTTCCTTTATCAAACCCACGGTGTCGAAATAATGTGTATACACTGACCTTGCTGAAATTTATGATAGAAAATTCAGAAATAGAAAAGACATTCCTCATTATGTTTACTCAAAGAGAACTGCTAGTCAAATGGAAATTCCTCATATTGTTGAATAGATTGATTTTCAAGAAATTAATTCGTTCATATCATGCCATTTTGAGTATAATGAAGATATGATCCGTATGTTTTATGTTGGCTTGGTAAGTAAATTTAAGGGATTTGAGTTCAACTTCAGAATGGGTGACAAAATGTTTGCTGTGGATGCACAAATTTGGAAAGATTTATCAAAATTGATCCTACAGGTCCTAGTATTTTGATGACGGATTCAGATCATGTTGATAACTATGAATTTCGTCGGGAATTGAATGGCATGCTCAAAGATTCGTTCATTGAGTCAATTATCAATACCGAATTATTTCTGAAATCCACCACCACCGGCAAAGTCAATCCCACCGACAAAATTCTTCACTGGATTGTCTCCCATAACCTTCGTCCCAAGAAAGGCGGCTTTTCTTGCATTGATATTTATGAAGTTCATCTCATCTATATTCTTTGGAACAAAGTGAAAGTGAATTAACCACATTACTTTGCAAGTCGTGTCTTTTCCCTTAAGGAGAAGAAAGGCGTCGCTCTTGCTTATCCATAAATTATTCAATCTATCATCAACAAAGCCAAAATTGTGGTTGAGGGTATTCCTTTTGTTTCTATTTAGGAAAATAATCTATTTCAACAAAAGACTCTGAGATTGATGGGTCACATGTGGGATCCTAAAGAGAAGCGCTATCAGTATATAGTTCGGGTTGGTTATGGTAATGATCATGAGGATGAAGGTGATGCTGAAGGTGATCAAAATCCAAATGAGGATCAAAATCTAGAAATTGATTCAAACGTTTCTCCCATGAACATTGATGAAGTACAAGTGGATAACGAAGATTGGTATTGCGCTCCTTCCGACAATTCTTCTCAATATGAGAACCAAGGTTGGGGTGAATGGAAATACACTGGGTGGACTTATAATGCAACATCTTTTGCTCCTCCCTCTTCACCACATACAACACCACCACAAGAAAACAATACCGGTATCATGAATATGCTTCAGAATATGCACTTGGAACAACAAAGTTTTATGCAGCTCAATCCGAGCGTTATGCTGACTTGGAGCAGTGAATAGGTAAGCAAGACACGATTCTTGCCTCTTATATGACAGTTCAAGATGAACGATATACCGCCTTGCAAGCTCACCTACAAACTCAAAGTGAAAACTTTGATTCTTATGCATCCAATTCTTTGGCTCAAATTAATGAGATTCATGGTTCTCATTTAGCACTTGCAAACTCATTCAACACATTCAACACCAATTTCATCCACTTCACATCTCAATATGAGCCAGATCGTCAACCGGATGTGTACCATCGTTGCCATCCTTCACAAAGGGGTCCAAGACCATGAGAGCATGTTGCATTTCATATCATTCTCATATGAATTTAATTGATTTTTGTATTTTCTAAATGGCATTGGATAATGTTTAATCATATTGGTTGGCTTGTTTATTCGCTCTTGTTTATTTGTCGATTATCGTTATTTCATCATTTATTATGTGTTTGTTGATGATTGAATCTTATTTCAATGTGAATCATAATAATATTTCTGGCTATATGGTTCTTGTCTAATCTATTCTCTCTTTTTGATGTTGTCAAAGGGGGAGATGTGATTGAGTAAACTTTATCTTGTCTCTTTTTGGCGGCACATATTCAGGGGGAGCAATGGTGTTGTATAAAATTCCCTTTCAATTCTTACACGTTTTTCCATTATAAAAAAGGGGGAGTTTATAAGACATAAAAAGTATTTTGAATGATGTCAAAACTAGTGTGCTTTAGGAAGGCTTATGGGACCACAAGAAGCGGGAAGAATTCATCAGAAAAGGTTCTTGTAGTGTTTTCAAAGGGATGAGTCGAATCAATCACCTAATAAGGTCGACTCATTTAGTTAGAGAAATTTAAGTCGACTCAATGAAAGTGTTAGGTCGACTCAAATGGTGGTTTTTATCACTTGGAACTCACGGGTCCCAACAAGCTGATTGAGGGACATTTTTAGGTCGACTTAAAGTCACAAACAGGTCGACTCGCATCTTTCTATAGGTCGACTCATTCCTGTATATCTAAATAGGTCGACTCAAACAAATAAGCAAGTCGACTCATTATTGTTTGTGAGCACCTCCTTTAATCTCTCTCTCTATCTATCTCTCTCTCTATCTCTCTCTCCTCTTTTTGTTTTCATTTTATCATTCTTTTACTAACCAATATAAATAGTTGTCATATTATTTTATTCTAACTAACAAGAAAAGTGAAATAGATACACAAGTGCTCTCTTCATCTTCTCTTTCTCTAGCATTCATCAACAATTACACATAACATTTTTTGTTGATCAAAGTGCAAGATAAAGGTGATAAAGTTCAAACGGTGAAATTGTGATTTCAGTTTGGGTTGAGAGATTTGTGGTTTTTTCTTAAATAAACCTTGAGGGTTTATCCTCCATGATCATTGTGATTTTGGGGTTTTGCATGTAACATTCGTTCGTAGATTCAGCCGAATGAAGAGTTTTGAAGATCAAGGTGATCGTTCATTCATATCACGGTAACCAGAGGATTGCGAAGAATGGTGTGTATTCACAAGCATCAAATCAAAGAGCTTGTGCTCAAAGTTTGGAGAATTGTGAATTCTTGCAAGAGGGAAGAATTTAATCGGAGGTTTGTTCGACGTGCGTAAAGGACTTGGTTCATCTTGAATCAAGGGGCAAGAATAGTTATTGCAAAAATCACAATTAGGATTGGTTTATTGTTCATATTTTATTCTTGTATTAACATTGAAATTTCAATAATAGATCCCAATTTGGTTTGTGAATGGGGGGAAGAGTACCCTTAGAGAGGACAGTGAAGGAACTGCCTAAACAAATCTCGTGTGTTCTTCGTATTTTTCATTTGTCAATTTTTCTGCACAAAGTGAAGTTGTGTTGCTTGAAAATTATGTTTTGCATTGGTGTGGGCCTACCAAATGTTTGTCAAATTTTTGCTATCACATTTGGATATCAATTTAAGAAAATTTCTGCACCACACTAATTGTCAAAACACACTTTGTGTGTGTGCACACCAAGTGTTTGATAAAAACTCAAAACACAAATTCTTAATTTTTGTGCTTATTTCTTATCTATATTCATTGTTGGTAGTGGCTTATTTAATTGTGCTGAATTTAGGTGATTATTTGATAGTGTGTTGATTCATCTTTTCATCTCTTATATCCCATTTGGTTTTGAACGTATATCCGATCACCAGTGACTTGATTTTATTTAGACGTGATTTTTTCGGGGAACTTCCGCAAGTTATTTTTCCATTAATTATTTTGAAAAGTTTAATTTTAAAAAGGGATCTATTCAACCCCCTTCTAGATCCGCGCCATCGTCTAACAATTTCTCTTTTGGAGTGAAAGGTCGTGATGCGACGTCATTGTCATGGGGAATTCACGTCTTAAATATGCCTTGTGCTTTAGATGTTTTTTAACCTACTATATCATGACGACCTTTTGAAACTAGAGTACTTGAGTGTCTTTCTAAGGAAATTTAGATCATTAATAGTGCTTATTCCCTTTCTTTAAGTGAGACATCGCACGATCTTTTTGAATAGTTATATGGTTTCTTTGTTCATTGCCCTTGTTCTTTTGTCAAATGCATTCTTGCAACATACCATTCTTCTTAACTAATGGAAGTGGTGTAACACCCCAAAAATATAGACTAATTATTTAATTAATTATTTAATTGATTTAGTATGATTTTATGAGGTAGTGTGATTATCGTGAATATGTGTGATGTTGGAATGATTATGATGCATGATAATATTATGATGTGTTATGGGGTAATGTTGGATTAAAAATAAATAATGAGAATTAGTTATAATTTAAATAATTTAATTGAGATTATTTAGATTTAATAAGGATTATTGGGGGTTAATCTAAATAATTAGATAAATAATAATATGTAGAGATTTTAAGGGTAAGTTGGTAATATTATGTGGAGTAAGTGAGGACAAAAGTGGAATAACATAATAAGGGTCCAAGGGGTAAGAGTGACAAAAACTGAAATTGGAGTTGGGAAGAATCACTTTTTGATCGTTCGTGTTTTGAGAGAACGACTATGAGGAACAAAAGTAGAAAGGCTAGCGCTCAGAGGATTCTTGAAGAGCTCAAAGAGGAGGAATCAGTATTAAACATCCAAGATATGATGAGTATAACTTTCATTATAATTGATATAGAGTTTGGATGTATGTGGATAGTTTGGGTTTTGGGGTTTATGATGGGATATGATGAAACAGGAAGAAATTGGTGATTTAGGATGTGTGAATTAATAAAGAATGATGTATAGGTTGTCAAATATGATATATTTTGGTTGTGCTATGATTTCATGGCGATTTATATGTGTTTTGGGTCTGTATGTTGATGAATTCGTGAGAAAATTTGAGTCCAAATGGAGTAGAACTCGAAAACAGCAGAAAAACACAATTTTAGGCTGAGGTAATCGGTTGCTTCATTTGAATAACCGGATACTTGAATGAAAATTTTCAAAACACACTACTGGAATGAGGTAATCGGTTACCTCATTTGAGTCATCGGTTACCACTGGCAATTTCAGTATTTTTCAAAAACTTCAAAAATTCGTATCTTTTGATCCGTAAGTCCGATTTAGGTCTTGTTCGAAGCGTCAGAAAGCTGACGTGATGGACTACATTGTGGTAAAATAAAATGAGCACTATGAAGTATTTTTCCAGTGTCGAATTTTACGAAATGCTCGATTAAATTGTTGTGATGAGAGGTTTTGAATTATGAAGTATTGGCGATTGACGCTGTGATGAATGTGATGGTACTGTTATGATGTATATGTTGTTGTAAGATGTTTATAGAGTTTTTATGATGTGTATATTTGATGTGTATGTGCTATGTGTAACAACCTTTTACCCCAAAACAATTATACAGAAAAATTAATCAATTAAATTAGAGTAAAACCACAAAGAGCGTCACATTTACTTCAAACAACATCAAATACAACTGTGTCATGTCCCGTAACACGGTTTACATCATGTATATTCATTAACTCATTAACTACGCAGTGGAAAAATCAAAACTTCAAATCATGGTCATTAAAACCCCAATTAGTTCAACATGCTTCAAATATTAGTAGCCTCAACATAATTCTAGTTCAACTCAATTTTTACTCATAAAACAAAATAAAACAAAACAAAGAACATTAAGGTTCACCATCGTTCTCGACCCGATGTTACATGACACATAGTAGGACACTATTCTCTACATCTAAACAGAAACAAATAAATGAGAAGGACTTCAACTCGACTCCACGCACCAAAGCTATCCTTCTTGAATATCTGTGGGTTACCCACGTAGAGGCAACATTACAACAAGTAGGGTGAGTAATCGCAAATCAATATAAACAATGCAAGTAAAGATAAGCAAGTAGTCATTCATCATATAACAACACATCATAATCTCACCCAACCTCTTACATGGCTCATTAAAACATCAAGTCAAAATATGCTTCATGCTATGCCACCAAGAATGAAATGCCAATTTCGAAGATGCATGTGGTATCGATTCCGACATGTGATGGACACTGGGCCATCTATCCTCCATAAAGGAGCGCAACATAAACAACATTACCCCGAATCCACACAATGGGATTCAAAGCCTCAAATCAACATAGGTATGCCATGAATGCAAGACGCAACAACATCATCATATCAACATGTTAAACCAACAATTGCATCAACACTCATGAATAATTCTTCATAAACATTCAACACACTCCTCAACATGTCATCTATACATCATTAAACATAACAAACACTTTTCACATAGTATTCCTCATCAAACATCATCAACTATCTTCTAAAAGATCAAGACAACAATCTTCAACAAGTATAATACATCATAGAATCATTACATCATGCCTACATATTATTCCCTAATTTCTGCAATTAAAACAACATTTCCTACTTCCAGGTCGTGCTAAGCGCCCTAGAATCGCGCTAAGCACGCTACTTTCATCTTCGAAGAAGAGAAAATTTTCCAGAGCATGCTAAGAGAGCTCTGCGATTCTGGCAGAAAACCCTGCGATAACAGCATCATACCTGCCACGAAATCTACACCATAACTCATCCAATTTGCACATTTAACCACATAATTCATCATCAAATCATATATCTAATACACATAAAACATTATCAACAAACATCAACCATTAATTCACCAAAAATCATAAAAATCATAGGTTTCTACCCAAAAACTCCAAAACTCCAAATATCTCAACCATACCTCAAAAACATTGAAAAACAATACTCCTCATACCTTAGATTATAGATTCCTAATCGTCTTTCCTCGTAATCACCAAATATTATCTAGCCCTAGCCTTTTCTCCTTGTTCATCTGACCTTTTCTCCTTTTCTCCAAAAATGTTACGATACCTCAAACTCTTCTCACTACTCAGTATAACACATACCCCTAATATTCATTCCTCATAATACCCTCAACTTAACTTCCACAATTACCAACATGCCCTCAAGACCTCTAATTCTTTTATTTAATTAAATAATAATTTGGAATAATCTAACATAATTACCCTTACTATTAATATTTATTTAATAATTTCTATTAATCTCATCAACCAACATAACAACATCAACAAGCATCAACTAATCGACAACAACACGTTACAACAACAAAATGTACATGAAGTAAACAGATTCGGATATGACTTCTTCGTTTGATCTTCACATTCCCAAGTCCAACTTTCACCTGTTGATCAAACCTACAATACCTTTAATATGGAAATCTCCTTCCCTCGTAACTGCTTCATTTCTCAACCATCAATCCTCACAGGTAAAGCCTCAACACTCAGATTATCTCTTACATGTACATCATCCATCTGAATCACATGCGACAGATCACACACATACTTCCTCAATTGCGATACATGAATTATATCATGCAAATTCGCAAGCGACGGTGGTGACACAATCCTATAGGCTACCTCTCCGATCCTATGTGAAACCTGATACAGACAAAAAAAACATGGAGTGAGCTTTTTAGACTTCAGAGCTCGCCCGACACCATTCATTGGATTAACTTTTAAGAATATATGATCTCCCTCTTGGAACTCAAGTGATTTCCTTATCTTATCATGGTAACCCTTTTGGCGACTCTGCGACGCCTTCATTCTCCCTTGGATCATCTTAATCTTTTCAGTCGTCTGCTGCATAATTTCAGGTCCTAGTACAACACTCTCGCCCGATTCATACCAACATAAAGGAGTTCAATAACACCTACTATACAATGCCTCATACGGTGCCATTCCAATACTTGCATGAAAACTATTGTTGTAGGTAAACTCGATCAATGGAAAATGACTGTCCCAAGCTCCTCCATGGTCCAACACACATGCCCTCAACTAATCCTCTAAGGATTGGATAGTCCTCTCTATTTGACCATTCGTCTGCGGATGATACGTGGAACTCATCCTCAACTTAGTACCCAAAGCTTCTTGTAAAATCTTCCAAAACCTCGACATAAACTGCAGATCTTTATCAAATACAATACTCGATGGTATTCCATGCAACTTCACAATCTCCTCAATATACATCTCAGCTAGTTTCTACATAGTGATTAATCTTCATTGTCAAGAAATGAGCCGACTTATTCATTCTATCCATAATCACCCAAATAGAATCATTTCCATTCTCAATCTTCGGCAAACCCGACACAAAATCCATGGAAATACTATCCCATTTCCATTTTGGAATATTCAACGATTGCATCATTCCATACAGTTTCTGATGTTCTACCTTTGACTTCTGACACACCAAACACGAATACACAAATTTCACAATATCTCTTTTCATACCCGACCACCAAAACAATTTCTGCAAATCTTGATACATCTTTGTAGCACCAGGATGAATACTCAGCCTACTACGATGTCCTTCCTCTAAAATACTCTGCTTAATCTCCTGAACATCTAGAACACACACTCGACCTCAGAACCTCATTACTCCATTCTCATCAATTCGGAATTCAACCCTGTTACCTTGGTTAATCTAAGTCAACTAATCAACCAACTTCAAATCAGATTGTTGTCCTACTTGGGTTCTCTCCATAATATCACTAGTCAAATTCAACATTCCAAACTTCACACTATTGGAAGTAGACTCACACAACAAACTCATATCTCTGAACTGTTCAATCATCTCGAGTTTTTTCACCATAAGCATCATAATATGTAATGTCTTCCTACTCAGAGCATCTGCAACCACATTCGCATTACCAAGTTGGTAACTCAAATCAAAATAAAAATCTAAATCAACAATTCTAACCACCTTCTCTGCCTCATATTCAGTTCCTTCTAATCAAACAGATATTTCAAACTCTTATGATCACTGAACACCTCAAATTTCAAACTAAAGAGATAATGTCTTCAAATCTTCAACACAAATACCACTGCTGCCAACTCTAAATCATGCATAGGGTAATTCCTTTCATGAACTCTTAGTTGTCTAGAAACATAAGCAACTACTTGATATTTTTCATCAACACTCCTCCAAGTTCCATCTTCGGCGCATCACAATACACCACAAAGGACTCATTCAGATTAGGCAAAATCAACAGTAGAGCATTCGTCAATTTCTTCTTTAATTCCACAAAACTCTTTTCCCATGCAATATCCCATATATAAGCTTGACTCTTTTGAGTTAACTGAGTCAAAGGCAATGCCAACTTAAAAAAACCTTCAATAAACTTCCGGTAATAACCTGCCAATCCTAGAAAACTTCGAATTTTCTGTAGCAGACTTCAGAGTCTCCCAGTTTAACACAACATCAATCTTCGATGGATTCACTGTTATTCCACCATTTGAAATTAGATTACCAAGGAAGCTTACTTCCTTCAACCAAAATTCACGCTTCGACAATTTCGCATACAACTTCTTCTCCCTCAAAATCTGCAAAAGAATTCCTAAGATGTTCGGCATGTTCTTCTCCTAACTTACAGTATATCAATACATCATCAATGAAAACCACGACAAAATCATCCAGGTATTCATGAAAAATATGATTCATGTACTCCATAAACACACAAGGTGCATTGGATACACCAAACGACATCACAGTATATTAATAGTGATCATATCTCGTCCAGAAAGTTGTCTTCAAAATATCATTAGGCTTAATTCGAATCTGATGATAACTAGGCCTCAAGTCAATCTTGCTAAATGCATAAGCTCCTACCAATTGATCCATCAAATTATCGATCCTTGGAAGTGGATACTTATTCTTAATAGTCACCTTATTCAACTGTCGGTAATCGACACACAATCTCATAATGTCATCTTTCTTATTCACTAACAACACCGGAGCATCCCACGGGGAAACACTTGGTCGAACAAACTTCTTCTCAAGTAACTCCTCTAGTTGTTTCTTCAACTCATACAATTCGGATGCTGACATCCGATAAGGATTCATCGACACAGGACTAGTAAATGGTACCAAATCCACTACAAAATCTACTACACGTTTTGGAGGCAAATCACTTATGTCGTCTGGAAACACATCTAGAAATTCACTGTCAACTGGTAATTCAACACCCCTAGCTTCCTGATTAACATGCAACGACGCAAACATCACAAACATCTGAGCTTCGTCTTTTAGAAGTTCATCCACCTGTGTAGCCGACAAGAACATCAACTCACCATGGTTACCGACTTCCAAAAACTCTACAGTCTTAGCATAACAATTGATATGCACAAAATTGAACTCTAACTAGTTTGTAATACCCCGTAATTTATTTAACGCTCTGAATAATATTATCTGAATAATATAATAATATTACTCTAGTTATCTAACTAGCAGAAATAACTAGAGTAATCTGTGGGATTTTATTTTATTAACTAATATTAGTTGAATCAGAGATTTTATAAAATTATGGATTAAGAGACATTTTTGGATACTCTCTAATTGGACCCGTCGGTAGGAAATATGTTTTCCCTCTTTAAGACTTTAGTTTTCTTTTTATGTTTTATAGAAAGAAAAACATAGAAAAAGGAAAAAGAAGAAGTTAGTAAGGAAGAGGAAAAGAAGAAAAGAGGAGAAGAAGAGGAAGTGAACCCTAGAGCTCCAATCCACCATTCTTCATCATCCGTCCGTAGAATCGACTTATTTTCTTCGCCAATCTTCATCTCTCGAGGTGAGTTCTTAGTTAGAAGCTTTTTTTTTTTTTTAGATTTTGGTTGAGTTTTAGAGTTTATGAGTTTTTAGGTTTTTGTTGAAAAATCTTAGAAATTGAAAGTTTAACGGTTAAAACTCGATGAAATCAATATATGTTTGTTAATATGTGATAATAATCATGTTTGATAGTTGGTTTCTTTGTTTTGGTGATGTTTGGATGAATTTGTGGCCATTTGGAGAAGTTTCCCGTAAACAATTTTTCTCAAAATTCGCAGACCTCGCTTAGCGAGCAGGTTGTTTATGCAGAAGGGTTTCTATTCTGGTGTAGCTCGCTTAACGAGCAAAGACGTGCTTAGCGAGCCTGAAGGTTGTGGTTTTGCGTTTTATTTCATAACTTTTGTTCCGGGTGTCCGTTTTTAGTGTTCTGCATATTGTTTCGAAGCTAAAATTATATACTATCTTTTGATGCAGAGAAATATTATTTTCACTCGACTTTTACCCGACTTTTCCGATAAATTGTAATTATGTTAAGTTAGGGAATTTGTGAACTAAAAGAAATAAAAGGTATAACTTGTGAGGTAGCTAGGTTTACCCTAGATTGGTACGAAACCATTTTAGAGACATGACAATGCTTAGACATCGATACCCGATTTAGTATCCCCATGTTAAGTAGTTGGAACAAATGGAGGTTTTGTTCTCATCATGTTATAATCCTAATTTAATTATGCTTTGCTCGTGTCGAGATCTCACGAGGTGGGACGGTCGGGGAAACATAATTAATTCGTGGATTCGAATCCCTTAATGGAGTAACTGTGACCCGTGCTTGCTTGCCATCAGGGAGTATGGTTGGGTGGGGAAATTTATCCATTAGGAAAAGTAATCGTGACCCGTGCTTACTTGCCATATGGGAGTATGGCTGGGCCGGGAAAGTTACTTTGTGGTAAGGTACCGTGACCCGTACTAGCTTGCCATCGGGGAGTATGACTGGGAGGGGAAAGTACCTTTGATAGATGATGAATGACCCGTGCTTGCTTGCCACCTGGAGTGTGGCTGGGCGGGGAAAGTTATCTATATGTTGAGGATCGAGTGACCCGTACTTGTTTTCCATGGTATGGCTGGGCGGGGAAAGATGCCTCAAAGCACCTTGTGCTCCGTTGTTTCTTGGTTTGTCTCTAGTTGTTATGTGAACTCGAAGTCTAGGTTTTGCCCTGACTTTAGTAGTGTTTATATTCGAACCTTTTAGAGCCGAGAGAACTCTAAGATAGGGAACTCACTGAGATGTTTTATCTCACCCCATGTTGATGTTGTTATTTAAGGTACTTCAGGTTCCACAAAGGGTAAAAATACGGCGACTTGATTATCTTTGCTTGTTTAATGGCTTTTCTTCCGCTGTGGACTTTTGAGATCTTCGAATCTAGTTCTTAGACTTTTTATTTGGTGAACATGTTGTACCATTTATAACCTTTTATATTAGTACCTTATGTTGTAATGGCTATATTTATGCAATGTGTTGCTAAGAACTTATTGTATTTCAATACCAAACTTGAATTTATATATGAGAAATATGCTTTGATGTATGTCTTTTATATATGGGTATTACAGTTGGTATCAGAGCAGGTCGTATCCTCGACCTAGACTTGGAATATTTTAAGTATTCTTTCCATTCATATACGTAATCCCGCTGTAGAATTGAATGCTATGTTTATGGTATTGAGCATGATCAACTTAATCCTGTTTTGATGACATTTAGGAATATGGCTGGTAGGCGTGGAACTCGTGGTTGACCTAGTGTCACTCATCCTGTTAATGATCAGCTGGGTAGTGAAGGGAATGCGCCTATGTTCCAGTTCATGCAGCGGATGCAACAACAACAAATCAGTTTATGCAGACGATGATGCACCAGATGAATGGGGGCTTTCATCCGCAGATGGTTGTTCTTGAAACTGAAGGTGGGACTTTTCGTGATTTCTTCCGCATGAATCCTCAAGAATTTCATGGTGGTTTGGATCCAGTTAAGGCTCACGAACGGATAACTGGAATGGAGAGAATCTTTCAGATCGTGCTGTGTAGTAATGAGAATAAGGTGACTTTTACGTCACATTTGTTGAAAGGTCTTGCAGCAAGATGGTGGGAGAGTGCTTCTAATCTTATGACCGTGCAAGGAATTCTGAAAGTGTCAGATCAATTCAAGACAACTTTCATGGAGAAGTATTTTCACGGTTCTTTGAGGACCTAAAAGGAATTTGAGTTTCAGCAACTTAGACAAGGAAGCATGACTGTGGCCAGTTATGTCGAGAAGTTTGATGACATGGCAGGTTATTCTAGGCAAGCTATGTATGCTCCAGATGAAAGGTGGAAGATTGATCGGTTTTTGTTTGGACTAAGGGCCAAGATTTCACATAGTGTCTCTCAGAGGGAGTTCACTACTTATTCTGAAATGTTGAGACAATTCTATGTAGCTGAGCATAGTTTGATGAAGGTGCAAGCTGAAGCAAGTGGTGGAAGAGTTGTTTAAGGTGATCGTGGAAGGATTAATCAACCTTTTCGACCAAGGCCTCAACCCTTCAAAGGGAAGGAAGTTCAAAGTGCTAGGCGTAACACTCCACCCTTGTGTAAGATATGTAACAAGCATCATTTTGGTAAGTGCCAAAGGGATGGAGGATTAAGGTGTTACAATTGTAATGAAGTGGGTCATTTGTCAAGGGATTGTACCAAGTCAAAGAATTAAGTTCAAGCAAGGGTCTACACTATGGATGATAGAAGGAATAAAGCCGACAACTCTCTTATTGGGGGTACATGTCTTGTTAATGAATATCCTTGTCTTGTTTTATTTGATTGTGGAGTGACACATTTTTTCGTGTCTACTAGTTGTGTGCAGCGACTTGGGTTGCAAGTTTTTCCCTTGTCTCCTCCTATGGTGGTTACTACCGCTATAGATGAAACCGTTGAGACACCTCTCATATGTGAGAATTGTACTTTGTCCGTGGATGGTAGAGTTTTTCAGATTGATCTTATTTGTCTGTGATAACTCGAATTTGTATCGTATTTTCGGATTCATTACGTGACTTTTTAGTATCGTTTAATCGGGTCTTTCATATTATTTGCTTTGATTTACTTATGTTTCACTTTGTTTTCCCTTGACAGGTGCTACACAAGCAATATGGAAGAAAAGAAGCAAAAGTGAGCTAAAGGTTGAAAAAAAGCAGCTTTAATTGAAGATTTTGGCCTCTCTACACCAATGCATTCACCATTTATTTTGCCTTGGGGAATGGCGTTCTCCATTACCCCAAAAGTAGGGAAATCACATTTTAAACAAATGTCGTTCGCCATTTGCATACGGTGATCGCCAATATTCGCGGGAGCAGTTTTTCAGCAACAGTTTGGCAGTTTTGCTCCATTTGAATTCAAATCTTCCCAAAACTTCTTGGAGCCAAAATTTTCCTATAAATAGATCCTCAAAGGTCTGCATTTGCATCCAATTTTGTGCATGAAAGTGCTTCCGAATTTGTTTCATAGATTTAAGTATTATAATACTTGTAAAAGTGACAATCACTCACATCGAGGGGTTGTCACAACCGTTTACTTTCTGTCTTTTTCTCTATACTCTTGGATCAACCTTGTCATCATATTAATAGAAGATTATTTCAGTTACATTTTTCTCTATTTCAATTCCCGCATTTATCTCAAGTCATTTACAGGTTCTTTATTTATAAATTTATTATTATAGTTATCGTATTCTATATTGTTATCGTATTCTATATTGTTACCGTATTCTATATTGTTATCGTATTCTATAATTGTTCAAGCATGTTGTCCTTAATTATGTTTATCATGTTTAGTTTTTTTATGTTTAATTATATGTCTGGCTAAATTTGCATGAGCCCGTAGTTTGAGGTTTTTCGTCTCGACATGACTCTTTAGGATAACTGACACTACTTGTATGTTTGAATTTCTGGTTTGGTGTTATAAGATTAATTTAGGTAGTCTTGTCGTGAGAGCGAGAGGTTGCTTACTAGCGTTTTCTCACGAGAGTGAGAAATGCACTAAGACAAGTCAAATAGAGCGAGAGTTTGAGGTACGCGTCAGATAGTAGGCACAGGACACTGGAACCTAAACACAGCGAAAGCGTTCTAGGTATTTCATTTTGATCTTATCCATCTTCAAAAAGACATCCTTTAATTACCGAGCGAGCGAGAGAAAAATCTTGTGGTTTTCGGTCGTGGCTCGGTCAATTCGTGAGAGTGTGAGATCGAGCCTTTAGGTTGGTATTTTCGTCAGAAAAACTTCAACATTCATTTCAGCCCCGGAACCTATAGAGTCCCTAAGAACCCCAAAAATCACTCTACGACCTCAGTTCCCTTATTTGTTTTATACCCTTTTATTTTAGTTATTTTTTTTATCGTTTTTATCCGTGACAATCTCTACCCTTATCTTTGCATTGCAATGATAGATTACAATAGTTTGACATTGGTCTTTGTGGTTCGACAATCTTTTATATTACTTCGATAGATCCGTGCACTTGCGAAGCGATCAAATTTTTGGCGCCGTTGCGGGGGACCAACAGTCAATATTGTTATTCCGTTGTTGCATCGTATAGACTAAGGCACTCTTGTTTCATACAAATAAAAATAAATAAAAATATAATATTATGTATCTGTAACACGGTGGGAGAACCGACTTTCTATAAATGTTGCGGATAGCAAGAGTCGCCACCGACTTTTATTTTATCCATGTGGAAAGGACATAAAAGAACAGGAAAGACCTATTTTTTAAAAGGCTTGAGTTCGGGGGGTAGGTTATATAAAGGGAAGGTGTTAATACCCTTTATATCCATGGTTATCCATGGACTCTTAGTTACTTAGCTTACTTAATTGTTTTGAAAATGTGAAGTGTGTGTAATTAGAAATTTTTCTAAGTACTTTGTAATGATCCTCGTATGGATGTATACAAATCCTTTGTTTTGAAAATGTTTGAAAATTGTGAGGTTTGAAAAGTATTTTAAAGGGTGTGAGCTAGTAACTTAGAGTTCCTACCATAGACTAAGTCATTCATGTTCTTTTGTATTCTTTCAAGGGTAAGATTGTCCCTATTATTAAGGAATAGGTAGTCATTACCTTGGATTTGTTTAAGGGACGGGCGTATGGTCATTGTATGGTCAACGAAGGTAACTTGAGGGGTATCTTTAGCGATTGGGAGGGACAATCATCTTTTAAACTGAAGGGACAAGATCATTATCGAAGGAAACATCGTAGGCAACATCGTAGGTACTTGATCTTTTAAACCGGGGAGGGACTAGATGATTTATACTTGTATGAATTTTTGCTTAAGACACCCCATTTTCGAGGGACTTGACCATATTAAGGCAACTTTGAGAAGGGAAACCCTAGGAGGTGCAGACAGCGATCATAGATCGACTTACGCATGTGATTAATTATATTCAAGTATTTAATCTTTTTAATTAAATTGTCTAAAATTTATATTAACTTCAATTAGGTTTTGCCACTCCCTATTTACTAACCACACAGATGATAAGAATAAATGGCCGAAAATTAAAGGTAAAAAATAAAATAAAATAAGAACTTCCTAAACTATTACAATGCTTCGGGGCAGTTACGTAATAATGAGGTGAAAAATAAAAATATAAAATTTTTACTGATGAGAAACATTTACATAATTATGATGGTGAAGGAAAAACTTCAGAGCAACAATAACAAGGCAAGTTATGAATAACATAAAAAAGAGGAAAATGTTTAAGGTTTAAAAAAAATATTTTAGGGTTTAAGGAATATATTAGGGTTTAGGAAAAAATTCTAAGGGTTTAGGAAAAATTAGGGTTTATTAGAGAAAATTTTAATTTATTAAAACACTTAATAAATAGTTATTATTAATTAATTAAAATAGATTATATACAAACTAATTTTATTATATAAAAAATTAATATAAAAAAAGTTATTAATATATTTTCTTTTAAAACTGATGTAATTAAACTATTTAATTAATTAATAAAATTACATTTAAAATAATAAATTAAAGGAAAAGAACTAAAAGAAAAAAAAGAAAAGGTTAGAAAAATAAATGGGGGAGGCCTGGTTTTGAACCCAGGACCTCCCCATTACCAGACTCATATGCTAACCAACAGGGCTACACGCGCGCCTTGCATATAACATGGGCAAAACAAATTAAATATTAGGACTGAAAATAAAAACAAGACATTAAAAAAATTGAGAAAACCTAGGATCGAACCCAGTCCCTCTTATTTACCTACACACGCATTTACCACCAGACTATTCAGCCTTTGGTGAGATAATATGAAAATAATAAAATAAAAGGGAAATTTAAATTTAAATTCTGAGTTTGGTGCCACCAGGTCATCTTCTTCTCCAAATTTCCTGCGATTTTTTATGCGTTTCTTGCTGCGAATTTTCCTGCGTTTTAACCTTGCCTAGAAAATCCTATGTTATTCCATATGCTATGAAACCTGTAAGATTTTGTTAAATTTAACACACCAATATAATCACCACATCATTTACAATTGAATTATGCCATTAGATTTTGTTTATAATTGCTAAATCGCAAAGCCCTAATTTGAGAGCTCAAAACCTAACAATGGCGTTTTACTATTAAGGCTATGAACCATTGATTTAATGATCCAAAAAGCATCCTAGGGTCATAACAAACACAAACCAGGCGTCAAATTCAATCAATAATGACTAAATATATGAAAACGAACAAATGCATAAGAGAGGAAGAACACAATTCGGTTTGTGCTTATGGTAATGGTTTTGATGATGTGGATGATGTAAATGCATTCAGTGAACACCCAAGAAGGTATTGCAACCTTTGTTTCACCTTGAAATTGCCTCTAGGTTAAAATCCGAATCTTACTTTTTGAAGGTCTTTTTTTTTGTGAATTTGGAACAGGGGTTTTTGCCTCTGAAAATCGTCCCTTTTGCTTTGGTCTTGTTATGTTTATATCATAGAATCAATCTAGGTCAATTTTTGGGCCTTTTGTTCATGGATTAAGGTTACTTGAGTGTGAAGAAACCATCATACATAATGGCTCAAAAAATCACATATATCCTTACCAAATCAGTATAGCACGAATTTGGAGAGTATCCAATCAGTTTAAATGTTGTGTGAATGTTTCTAGAACAATGATTTGATCCAAATATTGACTTTTTATATTTTATTTTTATTTAAATTGAATTTTAACAAATAAAATCCAAAATAATAGAAAATAAATTATAAAAATCAGAATAAATAGTCATTTGTTCGTGCATGACTTTATCTTTGAGATTGTGTTGCAATTTTATGGGCCCATTTGGAAAATTTTGAAGTTAAGACCTTTTTTGCTTCATACACCCCCTGAAAATTTCCCAATTTTGACAAGGCACAACTCCCTCAATTTTAAGGCTATGATAGTGATATTGGACTTTTTAGAAAGCTTAGAGAGTACTCTAACCAAAATTTTTGGTCCCATGTCTATATCTTTTACCATTTTCAAATTATGAGCTTTGGAAAAAGTTGACTTTTTGTTCACTTTTAAAAGGACCTATAATGTTTTAGCTCATACCTTCTAAATGAAGCATTTTTAGGCTTGACTTGTGAGACACAAAGTTGTAGAGAATTAAATTTCATTCAAAATGAGCTTTGGATGGGAAATTTTTTATGAAGTATGTGAAAGTTATGGCTGGTCAAAGTTCAGTTGACTTTTACTATGAAACCCTAATTTAGAAACTTCTTGATTCTTGATGATCTGAGATTTTCTTGATGAATCGTGATCAACCCTTGATCAAATGATGAATTTTACCTCATAATCTTGATGTTGAAAAAAAATCTTGAAGTTTGACTTTGAGTTGACCACAGTTGACCTCAGTTTGACTTATTTACAAAGTTGACTGATTTTTGAATATTTGAACATCTGGCTAGTCAAACTTATTAGGAAAGCCATGAAACTTGACATGGGGATTCTTAAAGACATGTGGGATGTTATGAAGCTAACTTAAGGCCTTGGAAGTCCATTTAGCTTGGAGAAATTCATAACCCTAGTTCTGGCTTCATTGTTCAGGAGGAGGCTTTGTCTGATGAAACCTTTAATCCATTTGACCAATTGTGAACCTTATGAACCTTGAGAGAACTCTTGGGACACATTGATTTTATTGTGATAGGGAAAATTTTGGGGTACAATAGCTTCCCCTATTCAATTTTATGAAACCTTAGGAGTTAAATTGGTATACACGCCATTCGTGATTTGAAGGTTGAAGGGGATTAAACATAAGAGCCCAAACATTTGCACTCGCCGGTGCATAGAGTAATAATGTTGGTTGGTTGTATTGCTTGAATGGGCTTAAAGATTCCATTCGGAGAAAAGTTCTTCAGATATACTTCTTGGAGGATAAATTTGTCCAAAGAGTAGATTGATGTAGTCTTGGGGGATATAGCAGTCCAAGAGGTTGTTTGATGTGATCCTAGAGGGTAGAGCATTCCTGGGTATGGTGATATAGCTTTTGGGAGGATAAAGAAGCCCAAGGTATTGTGATATATCTTTTGGGAGGATAAAGCAGCCCAAGGTATTGTGATATAACTTTTGGAAGGATAATGTAGCCCAAGGTGCTGTGATATAGCTTTTGGGAGGATAAAGCAGCCCAAGGTATTGTGATATAGCTATCGGGAGGATAAAGCAGCCCGAGGTATTGTGATATAGCTTTTGGGAGGATAAAGCAACCCAATGTATTGTGATATAGCTTTTGGGAGGATAAAGCAGCCCAAGGTATTGTGATATAGCTTTTGGGAGGATAAAGCAGCCCAAGGTATTGTGATATAGATTTTGGGAGGATAAAGCAGCCCAAGGTATAAGTTGTTGATGACGTTTGTCTGCTGGAGAATTAACCTGAAAAAAAAGATTAGTTCTATGTAAATAGGGAATTAACCTGAAAAACAAGGTTAGTTCTATGCAGATATCATGATGTATATAACATTTTGCAACATGATATTTCATGAGAATGTTGTATGCGTATGATATGATATGTATGTATGAATGAATTATGTAGTTGAAGCACATGAGTAGCTTTGTAGAACAACTGCTGGTTGGGGAAAATAAATCCCGATTCGTTGTTGAGGGATATGAAGACTTCGTTCCCATCTTGGTTTGGAATATCGTACTTAGAACCTCCCGCTTTCGTTCGTCGTACTTATTATTGAAGGATTAAGTACCTGATTATCCTGACTGAGGATAAATAAAATGGACATTCCTCCAAGAGACTTATCCTGTCAAATATTAATTCTTTGGAGGATATATTGTATTTGAAATGAAACTATTTGAAGAATTTGGAAGTACAAGATATAACTTGAAGTATTCTGTAAGAATATCCGTAAAGATTACTTTATGGGGATGAGCCGGCGAAGATTCGTTGAATTCCTATCTCCGATCGTCCTTGGTAAATACTATTATTGTATTTTATGGATTTATGGTAAACATCAATCATATTCAAAAGCATATATACATTCAAACATAATCAACAGACGTTTCTCGCTCTAGTAAAAGGGGAAAAGTAAACCTGAATAAAGAGGAAAAAGTAAACCTGAATAAAGAGGGAAAAGTAAACCTGAATAAAGAGGGAAAAATAAACCTGAATTCGAAAATAGGTTTATAATTATTTAGAAAGTGGCCTATAAACATGCGAGTTTAACACGGAGACGGAAATCCTAGTAAGAGGAATTCGTCGAAGAAATTTTAAGAGAGTACAAAAACAAGGTAAAATAGCTATGTGTAAATGATCCTATTGAGTTTCAACTACACTATTGCCATTATCATCAAGTATCTCATCTTCAGTTGTCGGAAAAGAAACGATTGGACTGATCTGTATCTGTTAAATTTGACATAGATAACACAACTAGTAGAGGTTACATGGGTGATCCAATGAGACATAGTCATACGCTTAAATCCCTAACTTTTGCCTGGATCGCCTTTTCAGGTTTTCAATCCACCGGGATACCCTTTTTTTCCCAAGCTGCCTTTTCAGGTTTTTGACTTACTGGGTGTAAATTATATATATATATATATATATATATATATATATATATATATATATATATCCCTAATTTTTGCCCGAAACTTTTTGGTTCGTCGGGATGCCCTTATTTTTTCCTAGGCCAGTCAACCTAGCGGGTCTCTTTTTATGCATAGTATTTTTTAACTATGTTTGCATTCACAGGCTGTGGGAAATCTTCACCATCCATAGTGGTAAGCATCATGGCACCTCCAGAAAATATCCTCTTAACAACAAATGGCCATTCATAAGTGGGGGTCCATTTGCCTCTGGGATCACCCTGTGGTAATATGATACGCTTGATCACCAAATCACCATCCTGGTATACTTGCTGTTTAACTTTCTTATTGAAGGCTTTGATCATACATTTCTGATACATCTGACCATGACAAGCAGCTGCCAACTTTTTCTCATCAATCAAGTTTATCTGGTCAAGTCGAGTCTGAATCCATTCATCTTCATCTAAGCCTGCATCCTTCATAATTCTCAAGGAGGGAATCTGAACATCCATGGGTAGAACTGCTTCCATACCATAGACAAGGGAGAATGGGGTTGTCCCTGTTGAAGTACGTATTGTGGTACGATAACCATGAAGAGAAAATGGTAACATCTCATGCCAATCTTTGTATGTTACTGTCATCTTTTGCAAGATCTTCTTAATATTCTTGTTGGCGGCTTCCACTGTGCCATTCATCTTTGGACGATATGGAGAAGAATTATGATACTTAATCTTGAATTGTGTGCAAAGGTCAGTGATCATAGTATTGGTCAATTTAGTACCATTATCTATGATAATCCTTTCAGGGATGCCATACCTACATATAAGATTATACTTGATGAATCGAGCCACAACATTCCTCGTAACAAAAGCAAATGAAGTTGCCTCTACCCACTTTGTGAAGTAATCAATAGCAACAAGGATAAAACGGTGTCCATTGGAAGGAGTAGTTTTGATCTCACTAATCATATCAATGCCCCACATGGCAAAAGGCCAAAGAGCAATCAGAACATTCAACGGAACTGGAGGCACATGAACCTTATCAACATAAATCTGGCATTTGTGACAAGTTTTGGAGTGTTGATAGAAATCAGCTTCCATGGTAGACCAATAGTAACCTGCTCTCAATATCTTCTTAGCCATGGTATGCCTACTAGAATGAGTACCAAAGATCCCATCATGCATGTCCTCTATAATCTTTGTTTCTTCCTTCTTATCCACACAATGAAGCAAAGCTGAATCATGATTGCACTTGTAAACAATTCCATTACTCAGGAAAACCTTAGCAGAAAATCTCCTCAGAAACTTCTTATCATTGACAGATGCCCCTTCAGGGAACTCTTGAGCTTCAAGATACCTTTTCACTTCATAGAACCAAGGCTTTTCTTTTACTCCTTCAGTATCAACCTCATTACAATATACATGTTCATCAAATTGATCAATAGTAATTCTGGGAGCTTCATCATCCCAACTGATTTCAAACATAGATGCCATTGTGGCTAATGCATCTGCCAACTGATTCTCTTCTTGTGGAATATGCCCAAAACTAATCTCTTCAAAGTATGGGATTAAAGACAACACATGCTCTCTGTAAGGAATGAGATTTGGATGCTTGGTGTCCCAATCTCCTTTAACTTGACTAACTACAAGGGCTGAATCTCCATACACATTCAAAAACTGAATCTTCATCTTAATGGCAACCTTGATACCCATGAGGCACGTTTCATATTCAGCCATATTATTAGTACAATCAAAACAAAGTCTTGCAATAATTGGTGTATAAAAACCTTTAGGAGAGATAATTACAACACCGAAACTATTACCAAGCGCATTAGAAGCTCCATCAAAAACCATAGTCCATCGGGATCCTTGTTCAGGTCCTTCATATTGTCTAGGTTCTTTAGTAACAATCATAATATCTTCATCCGAAAACTCAAAATTCATAGACTGATAATCATCCACTGCCTGATGAGCCAAATGATCAGCTACTACACTTCCTTTAATTGCTTTCTGAGTAGTGTACTGTATGTCATATTCTGTCAAGACCATTTTCCATCTCGCTATTCGTCCGGAGAGAATAGGTTTCTCAAATACATACTTGATTGGATCCATTTTTGAAATCAATAAAGTGGTATGAGTCAACATATACTGTCTTAGTCGGCGAGCAGCCCATGCCAAAGCGCAACAAGTTTTCTCGAGTAGTGAGTATCTTGTTTCACAGTCGGTAAACTTTTTGCTAAGGTAGTATATTGCCTTCTCTTTTCGACCAGACTCGTCATGTTGCCCCAACACACACACCATTGAGTTATCCAATACTGTCAGGTACATAATCAAGGGCCTTCCTTCAACTGGTGGCATCAGTATAGGAGGTTCTTGGAGGTATTTTTTTATCTCATCAAAAGCTACCTGGCATTCGTCATTCCATTCCATTACTTGATCTTTCTTCAATAACTTGAAGATTGGCTCATAAGTAGAAGTTAATTGGAAAATAAATCTTGCAATGTAATTCAGTCATCCCAAGAAACCTCTAACTTCCTTCTCAATATGGGGAGTAGGCATCTCTTGTATAGCTTTTACCTTTGTAGGATCAACTTCAATACCTTTACCACTGACAATAAAACCCAAAAGTTTACCAGATCTAACTCTGAAGGTACACTTGTTTGGATTTAATCTCAATTTGTATTTCTTTAACCTCTCAAACAACTTGGGCAGATGATCAAGATGTTCTTCTTTAGTCTGAGATTTGGCTATCATATCATCCACATATACCTTTATCTCATGGTGAATCATATCATGGACAAAGCTACCATAGCACGCTGATATGTTGCCCCAGTGTTCTTCAAACCAAATGGCATTACCTTATAGCAGAAGGTGCCCCATTGTGCAACAAATGTAGTCTTCTCCATATCTCCAGGTGATTGTAACCAGAGAAACAATCCATAAAAGAGAATATCTTATGTTGAGCAGTTTTGTCTACCAGAACATCAATATGTGGAAATGGAAAGTCATATTTGGGTCTGGCTTTGTTCAAATCCCTATAATATACACACATGCGTACTTTACCATCTTTCTTAGGTACCGGTACCACATTTGCAACCCACTGAGACTAAGAAGTAACAGCTAGGAACCTTGCATTGAATTGTTTCATCACTTTTGCCTTAATCTTTTCTGACATTTCAGGACGCATACGACGAACTTTCTGTTTTATTAGGCGACAATCCTCTTTCACTGGTAGACGGTGAACCACAATATCAGTATCCAGCCCTGTCATATCTTCATAAGACCAATCAAAAATTTCCACATAGTCATGTAACATCTGGATCAACCTATTCTTAACACCGTCTTCCAATTCAGCACCTATCTTGACCTCTTTCCTGTTTTCCCCAGTTCCCAGATTCACCACTTCAATTGGATCCTCATGTGGCTGTATAACTTTCTCTTCTTGCTGTATCAATCTAGCCAGCTCTACAGGTACTTCACAATCTTCCTCCTTTCCATCCTCGACTTGATAGATCAGATTCTTGAAGTTATAATTGGCAATAGCAGAACTGTTATCAACAGGATCCAGAGTGGATGAGGATCTGCATTTTAGTGACATGGGTGTGTGTAAGAACACATAGCTTTTGATAAAGGAAAAAGTAAAAGAAAGACAAAGAGCGCAATATTTACAAAATCAAGAAACGTCCATTGATTTTATTGAATGAAAATATGCAAATGAAATGACATCCCTAACAAACACACCATTGTGCCTCGGGCAAGGCACAAGGCTCAAAAGTATTTAATTGTTCAAAATTAAAAAATTAAAATTTAGAAAAACAAAATAGTATTTGCTCCTGACTAAAGGAGATAGAAATAACGTCTTTAGCCTTCCAATTGTTGAGTCCATCTCCAATGGTAGGAAAGATCCAATTATCCAGGTTGTAATCTTCCTCATAATCTCCCACAACATTGAGTTGGTCCTTTACGATTCCTTGATTAATGACACGAACAACATGAGCACGACGAACAACTTTCTGAGATTCTGTAGTAAAACCCAAACCAAACTTGTCAGACTTGTAAGGAATGTCAGGAAGTTGACCCCAAATAGTACAACCACCATCTTCAACCACAACTTTAGCATCCTTGAGTGAGGCCATTGTAGGAGGTACTCTAGTAATCGCAGGAACTTTTTTAATAGCAGGAACAGGCTGAGGAGCAGGAACCACTTAAAATGTCTGGCAAGGAGTTTCAACAAATTCACCTTCCATCTCAACATATTTAAAAGTATTCACATGACTGACCATGTATTCTTATTCACCATAAATAGTGACGATCTTGCCTTTCACTGGATACTTCAGCTTCTGATGTAAAGTGGAGGTTACATCACCTGCCCCATGGATCCAGGGACACCCAAGCAAACAAGAGTACGCAGGACGAATATCCATCACTTAGAAAGTAGAATCAAAAACTTGAGAGCCTACTTTGATTGAGAGATCCACTTCTCCATGCACCATTCTTCTTGAACCATCAAAGTCCCTCACTACCATATTACTAGGTCTTACCACAACATCTTCAAGGTTGAGTTTGTCCAGAACCTCCTTGGGTAACACATTCAATGAAGAACCATTATCCACCAACAAATGAGACAAAGTAGTGCCCCTACACTCAATGGATATGTGTAGAGCTCTATTATGGTTTCTTTTGGTAGGAGTCAAATCAGCATCAGAAAAACCCAAACCATTATCACTAGTCAGATGCGCAACACATTCTCAAACTGGTCCATAGAGATTTCATGTGGCACATGAGCAGTCTTCAGGAACTTGATTAAAGCCTTGGCATGGGCTTCAGAATATAATAGCAGAGACAACATAAAGATTTTAGAGGGAGTATGTCCTAATTGGTCAACAATATTATAATCACTTTTGCGGATGGTCTTAAGTACTTCTTCCATCTGTTTAGAGAGATCTTCAGTAGCTGGTGCCTCAGCTTGAGCAGGTTCAATCACTGGTCCTTTTCCCCGAGCCTTAGTACTTGGCCCAGAGTTAGAGATATGAACTAGAGTAGCAGCAGTCTTTGAGGTGTCTTCTGGAGATAAAATTCTCCCACTCCTGGTAACCTTACTAGACCCAGCAATATTGTCAACATTAAGATTAACATCAATAGCATGTGTATCAGTCAAAGGCTCTTGCTTGACACCACATATATAAACATCAGAACCATAATTCTAGGGTATAACCTTATCAGAAGTATATGGTATAGGACCAGGAGTAGTAATAATCATTGGAGCCACCTTTGGCTCAGTAGTAATCTTCACAGAACCTTTAGAAATGATCCTCACAAGACCTTTGGAAGTAATCTTCACAGGAGTCTTATCAACCATATCCACATCTTCAAGCTTCAGATCTTAGGCTAGACCTTCACATAAACTCTCTATAGAAGGGGTCTTCTCAAATAATATAGTACAGTTGTCCATCAGACGTTGAATATATTCCTTTAGCTTCCAACAACTATTAGGTTGATAGGCACAGAAAAAATAATCCTCATTGCAACCCGGAAATAAACTAACTTGCATCAGCTTCTTCTTGATAATGGATAGAGGAGTAGTTAACTCATCCACAATATAAACATAAGAAACTTCATCAACAGCATTAACAGTCTTCTCATGTTTAGGCATAGGATCAGTAATCACATTAGGAGTTGCAGGAGGATCAAACTCAATTTCCCCATTTTCAATCATATCCTAAATTTTGTTCTTCAATGCCTAGCAACTATTAGTATCATGTCTGGGACTGTTGGAATGATATGCACACCTTGCATTGGGATTGTAACGAGGAAAGGAAGTGTTGGGATTTTGAGGAGGATCCTTCAAAGTAATCAACTCTCCGTTCAACATATGTTGCAAAGCCCGAGCCAATGACATATTGATCTTCGTGAATTGCCTCCTAGGCTTGGGCTGACTATTCTACTGCTGCTCGTGTGGTATTGGTGCAAGATTAGAAATCATAACAGCTCTCACAGATTGGTTACAATTCTTACGACCCTATTGGCCATACACATCATTGGATTCCTTCTTCCTATTGGAAGGCTTCTTGGTGGTACTTGAAGAGGCAACCATCTGAATCTTTACACTTCGTATTCCATTCTCCACATGTTCTCCAGTCATTATCAGCTCAGTGAAACCAAAGGACGAGCTTCCAATGAGATGACTATAGAAAGGACCAGTCAACGTACTCATAAACATATCAACCAATTCCTTGTCAGTCAAAGGGGGTTGAACTCTACTAGCAAGATCTCTCCACTTCTGAGCATACTCCTTGAAACTTTCTTTAGAACCCATGGACATGCTTTGGAGCTGCATGTGAGTTGGTGCTAAATCAGAGTTATATTGATACTGCTTATATAAATCCTCAACAAGATCATTCCAATTACGAATGTTGGTACTCTCCAGTTGATAGTACCATTCCAGTTGAGCTCCAGACAAATTCTCTTGAAAGAATTGAATCCACGACTTCCTATCAGGAGTATATGGTTGAATCCCCTTGACATAAGATCTCAGATGCAACTTTGGACATGACACACCATCATACACCACAAACGTAGGAACTTTAAAACCAATAGGGATGGAGACCCCAAAAATCAAGGTCAAATCTTCAAAGTCAAATCCAGAAGTCTTCTATAGTTCTATAGCATTCACCCGGTTCTCCAGTATCTTATATTTCTCCTCACCAGTCGAATCATGGTAATAATTCTCCTCATAATCAGAATATTCAGTAGTACCAAGGAGACTGCCTTCTTCTCTCTCAGAATTTTTATCCCCAGGATTTTCAACTTCCTCATCTCTCTTGACTGTACCTCTGAACCTTCTGCCCATGTTGATGAAGCTAACTGGTTTTCTGGTCTTCTTCTTTTTCTTGGTCAGAAGTGCCTTCAGCTCATCTTGTCCCCTGGACAAATTCAGAATCATCTCTTGAAATTGGGCATTCTGAGTCTGAAGTTCCTTGATAGTTTGTTCGAGAGCCATTTCTGCTGAAATAAACAACGATAAGATAAGATACCTGTTGTAAGAAATTTGTGATGCAATGATATGGTATGTAGATGCATATGCAATGTTTTCAAGGACCATATATGATTTAAATTTATTTAAAGAAAAACAAAAAAACAAAACTTTTATTAGTAAATGTTTAATATAAATTGCCCCTTGGGCTTACAATGAAAGGAAATAAGAATAAAGTACAAAGAAATAAATATATGGGACTTAGGTTTCCCATGGATGCTTCCTCTTTGTGTTGAGGTTTGGGTTGATATTCCGCTCCTCGTGAAGTTGCTTTGTCAGGTCCAGAACTCTTTTTTGACTAACTCTGAGCTGAGTTTCAAAACTATCCCTTTGCTCCTTTAGATGGACCCAGGACTTCTGCAGCTCTTACAAATCAGTGGGCATATCTGGATGAAGGATAGTATAAGGAACATCTCCTTCAGCAACAGGTTCCACAATAATTGGTAGGACAACAGGATATGGCATCATAAGAGTCTGAGCACGAGATCACACCCATCTGAGGTAAGGTTCCATATGAATGGAGTACTTTAGTTCCAGAGTCTTGCTATCAATCTTATTCACTTTACTCCAAGCTCGTATAAACCTTTGACGGTAACCTTGAAGATCGTTGTCATAGTCAAACACAATACCCTGAATAAGCATGTCATGAGGGCCATTACTCTGAACATAACTAAACTGACGTAGAGCTAAAGAAAGGTTGTAAGTAATGCCCCCTCTTATGCCAAAGAGTGGCACATTAGGGAACTCCCCACAACGGTGAATGATGGTAACATTCTCCATAGATCGAGAACACCAATGAATGTCTGAATGATCAAGTGACATGATCCTCTTAGACCACCTTAACCCTTGTTAATTCTTCATCACTGATCGAGGAAAATGAGAAATAAACCACCTAGATAGAAGAGGTATGCAACACATTACAGTTCCTCTCGCTTTCATAGTACAAGTGTGAAGAGAGTGTAAGATATATCCAAGTAATTTAGGCACTGGATTGTGAGTCCGAAATATGTTGATGGCGTGTACGTCTATGAACTAGTATGGATTAGGGAACAACACCAAACCATAGATTAATAAGGCTAAGATCTCCTCAAAAGAATCATAGCTCATATCATCCAAGAAAACCTGAGCTTTCTCCATCAATACCTTAGCAAAAATACCCTTAACTTCACTTCATGTTTTTAGGACAATTTCTGATTTCTTCAAATGTAGGGCTGTAGCAATGACTTCAGGTTTAAGCTCTCTCTCTAAGCCTGTGAAGGGTCTTTGATCAAGGATAGGCACACCCAAGAGTTTGGAGAATTCCTCCATTGTAGGTACCAGCTGATAGTCGGGGAATGTGAAGTAATGATGTTTAGGATCAAAGAACTGGAATAGGACACCCATCATGTCTTCATTGAATCCTGAAGTAACTAGATCTAGCAGGTAATCATGTTTCTTGATGAATTGGGAGCTTTCATAAACTTTAGATACCAATTCCTTAAGCTTAAAAGGTATCCCTACAAAGTTGATCCGGATAGTGTTCCTACGAGTGGAAGCCATAACCTACAACAAAGAACAAAGATAAATCCTTTGGTCCTTGAAATGGTTAGTGAAAATGCTATGCTTATGATGTCATGATGTCATGATGTTATGCTTAATCACAAACATGTGACACACTCAAACAAGTCACACAACAACCCTAGGTTTAGAGGCTTGCATGAGGTTTAAAGGTAAGTACCCTTCCCCTGAAGTTTAGTTGGTTCATCCTGTCCTACAAAAGTGACCAGGTTCTAAGGGATATCGATATTACTGATCCTTCTATAGGGTTGTTGTTCAGTAGGCAACGTACTTGCCAACCAAAATGCCCCAAGTTTAGGATCTCAATGAGCGTAGCATCGAGTATCAACCAACTTTAGACTTCTCCAAATCCGGCTATCTCACTACTTTCTAAAGGCCAAAATGGGTTAACTAGGGTTCTACAAAGTCAATTAGTGTAATGACAACATATAGCAGCCTCAGGTTATCCTCAACTAACTTCAGGAACATAAGAACCAACCAAGAAGTCACACTAACGTAGCCACCAGATCAACCATATCGGTATACGTCGTATAGTTTCCTTGGTCTATTGCTACTTACCTAGGGTACACTAGATCCGGATTAGGATCTTTCACACAAAATCCCAACAGATAATATAAAGCAAACAAAGCAAACAATGAAGTGATCTAATTCCTAAGGGTACCCCTCTTTTACTTAGTACTCCCAGCAGAGTCACCAGTTTTGTAACACGGTGGGAGAACTAACTTTCTATAAATGTTGCGGATAGCAAGAGTCGCCACTGACTTTTATTTTATCCATGTGGAAAGGACATAAAAAAACAGGAAAGATCTATTTTTTAAAAGACTTGAGTTCGGGGGGTAGGTTATATAAAGGGAAGGTGTTAACACCCTTTATATCCATGGTTATCCATGAGCTCTTAGTTACTTAGCTCACTTAATTGTTTTGAAAATGTGAAGTTTGTGTATTTAGAAATTTTTCTAAGTACTTTGTAATGATCCTCGTATCGATGTATACAAAGCCTTTGTTTTGAAAATGTTTGAAAATTGTGAGGTGTGAAAAATATTTTAAAGGGTGTGAGCTAGTAACTTAGAGTTCCTACCCTAGACTAAGTCATTCATGTTCTTTTATATTCTTTCAAGGGTAAGACTGTCCCTATTATTAAGGAATAGGTATTCATTACCTTGGATTTGTTTAAGGGACGGGCGTATTGTCATTGTATGGTCAACGAAGGCAACTTGAGGGGTATCTTTAGTGATTGGGAGGGACAATCATCTTTTAAACCGAAGGGACAAGATCATTATCAAAGGCAACATCGTAGGCAATATTGTAGGGACTTGATCTTTTAAACCGGGGAGAGACTAGATGATTTATGCTTGTATGGATTTTAGCTTAAGACACCCCAATTTCAAGGGACTTGACCATATTAAGGCAACTTTGAGAAGGGAAACCCTATGAGGTGCAGACAACGATCATAGATCGACTTACGTGTATGAGTGATTATATTCAAGTATTTAATCTTTTTAATTAAATTGTCTAAAATTTATATTAAATTCAATTAGGTTTTGCCACTCCCTATTTACTAACCACACATATAATAAGAATAAATTGCATAAAATTAAAGGCAATAAAAATAAAAATAAGAATTTCCTAAACTATTACAACGCTTCAGGGCAGTTACATAATTATGAGGCGAAAAATAAAAATATAAAATTTTTACAGATGAGAAACATTTACATAATTATGATGGCGAAGGAAAAACTTCAGAGCAACAATAACAAGGCAGGTTATGAATAACATAAAAAAGAGGAAAAGGTTTAAGGTTTAAGGTTTTAAAAAAATATTTTAAGGTTTAAGGAAAATATTAGGGTTTAGGACAAAATTCTAAGTGTTTAGGAAAAATTAGGGTTTATTAGAGAAAATTTTAATTTATTAAAACACTTAATAACAAGTTATTATTAATTAATTAAAATAGATTATATACAAACTAATTTTATTTATAAATAAGTAATATAAAAAAAGTAATATAAAAAAAGTTATTAATAGATTTTCTTTAAAAAGTGATGTAATTAAACTATTTAATTAATTAATAAAATAACATTTAAAATAATAAATTAAAGGAAAAGAACTAAAAGAAAAAAAAAAGGTTAGAAAAATGAATGGGGGAGGCCTGGTTTTGAACCCAGGACCTCCCCATTACCAGACTCATATGATAACCAATAGGGCCGCGCGCGCGCCTTGTATATAACCTGGGCAAAACAAATTAAATATTAGGACTGAAAATAAAAACAAGGCATTAAAAAAATTGAGGAAACCTGGGATCGAACCCAGTCCCTTTTGTTTACTAATGTGCACGTTTACCACCAGGCTATTCAGCCTTTGGTGAAATAATATGAAAATAATAAAATAAAAGGGAAATTTAAATTTGAATTCTGAGTTTGGCGCCACCAGGTCATCTTTTTATGCGTTTCTTGCTGCAAATTTTCCTGAGTTTTAACCTTGCCCAGGAAATCCTATGTTATTCCATATGCTATGAAACCTGTAAGATTTTTTAAAATTGAACACACCAATATATTCACCACATCATTTAAAATTGAATTTTGCCATTATAATTTGTTTATAATTGCTAAACCGCAAAGCCCTAATTTGAGAGCTCAAAACCTAACAATGGCGTTTTACTATTAAGGCTATGAACCTTTGATTTAATGATCCAGAAAGCATCCTAGGGTCATAACAAACACAAACCAGGCGTCAAATTCAATCAATAATGGCTAAATATATGAAAACGAAAAAATGCATAAGAGAGGAAGAACACGATTCGGTTTGTTCTTATAGTAATGGTTTTGATGATGTAGATGATGTAAATGCATTCAGTGAACACCCAGGAAGGTATTGCAACCTTTGTTTCACCTTGAAATTGCCTCTAGGTTAAAATTTGAATCTTACTTTTTGAAGGTTTTTTTGTGAATTTGGAACAAGGTTTTTTCCTCTGAAAATCGTCCATTTTGTTTTAGTCTTGTTATGTTTATATCATAGAATCATTCTAGGTCAACTTTTGGGCCTTTTGTTCATGGATTAAGGTTACTTAACTGTGAAGAAACCATCATACATAATGACTCAAAAATCAAATATATCCTTACCAAATTGGTCTAACACGAATTTGGAGAGTATCCAATCAGTTTAAATGAGTGAATGTTTCTAGAACAAAGATTTGATCAAAATATTGACTTTTTATATTTTATTTTTATTTAAATTGAATTTTAACAAATAAAATCCTAAATAATAGAAAATAAATTATAAAAATCAGAATAAATGGTCATTATGTCATGCATGACTTTATCTTTGAGATTGGGTTGCAATTTTATGGGCCCATTTGGAAAATTTTGAAGTTAAGACCTTTTTTGCTTCATACACCCCTTGAAAATTTCCCAATTTTGACAAGGCACAAATCCCTCAATTTTACGGCTATGAGAGTGATCTTGGACTTTTTAGAAAGATTAAAGAGTCCTCTAACCAACCTTTTTGGTCCCATGTCCATATCTTTTACCATTTTCAAATTATGAGCTTTGGAAAAAGTTGACTTTTTGTTGACTTTTAAAAGGACCTATAATGTTTTAGCTCGTACCTTCCAAATGAAGCATTTTTAGGCTTGGCTTGTAAGACAAAAACTTGTAGAGAATTCAATTTCCTTCAAAATGAGCTTTGGATGGGAAATATTTGATGAAGTATGTGAAAGTTATGGCTTGTCAAAGTTCAGTTGAATTTTACTATGAAACCCTAATTTAGAAACTTCTTGATTCTTGATGATATGAGATTTTCTTGATGAATCGTGATCAAACCTTGATCAAATGATGAATTTTACCTTATAATATTGACGTTGACAAAAATATTGAAGTTTGACTTTAAGTTGACAACAGTTGACCTCAGTTTGACTTTTTTTACCAAGTTGGCTGATTTTTGAATATTTGAACATCTGGCTAGTCAAACTTATTGGGAAAGCTCTGTAACTTGACATGGGGATTCTTGAAGATATTTGGGATGTTATGAAGCTCAATTGAGGCCTTGGAAGTCCATTTAGCTTGGAGAAATTCAAAACCCTAGTTCTGGATTCATTGTCCAGGAGGAGGCTTTGTCTGATAAAGCCTTCAATCCATTTGACCAATTGTGAACCTTGTGAACCTTGAGAGAACTCTTGGGAAACATTGCTTTGATTGTGGGAGGGAAACTTTTGGGGTACAACAGTATCACCCAAACTTTCTCTATGATTACCACTCATAGTATATCGAGGAACCGCATCCAAATTACCTCAATTATTACCAGTTCCAGAATTTTGAGGAATCGCAAGAATCCCTATCCAACTTTGAAATACCAATGGAGGATTTCAATGAGAAACTAACTCATTCTCATCCAAATCACCATTCCTAATACTTTGAGGAACCACGAGAATCCTATAATTCCAACCTTGAAACATTAGTGGAGGATTTCATAGAAACGACAACTAATTCTAGGCTTGAATCTATGATGGAGCGCTTTGTGGAGACACAAACTATCCAGCATGAAGTGTTTAGAAACCAACATCTACAAAGTTATGAAACCTTTAGACGGATGAACATTGTGGTCGAGTCCCTTGCGACTCACACTAAGGCATTGAAGACTCAAATCTTTCTGATTACATAGAATCCTATAAGACCCTCCCCTGAGAGACATGTGGATGTTGTAACAACCAATACTAAAAGAGAAATTAAAAATCCTAAGGAAAGTGATAATGAGGTTGAGGAGAGTGACAATGAGATTGAGGGGAGTTATGATGAGTAAGGAGTAGAGATTGAGAAAAATCTCCCGACACCACCCAAAGAGGAGGTCATTGAAGAGGTAGAAAAGAAAGTACATATTGTTGTTCCGCATTCATATACCCCATCGATTCCTTTCCTGCATAGATTTGTAGACTTCCTATCCAAAACAAATTTGGATGTATTGGAAAATATTTGCACCAAACCCTTGTTTGAGATCCAACGTAAAAAGAGAAAATTAGAGGAGCATGAAACTAGGGATATCATTATTGTTAAGAGGGTGAGGTTAGACTTTGAGATGGTGGATGAAAAATATAAGCCCAAACTTGAAATGCTAATACATAGGATAGATGCAGAACCACCACAAGTTTAAGAGAATGAACCACCCCACATATGGAAGAAAAGAAAAGGTTAGGGATATGTGAGATGGCTTGATAAGTGGTCGTGGAAACCAAAAATTACTAGTCGTCGAGCTATCGATGTTAAATAAAGCCCTGCGTGGGAGTTACCCCACGAACTTTTAATTAAATATTTTACTTTTATTGTTTGTGTTTTCAGTAAATAAAGAAATGTATTTCTTATCTCATCTCAGCTTCTTCTAGGTACCCACGGACATTCATGTGAATGTCGCTGCTGGTGGTGACATCAATACCAAATTGTATTTTTCTAACACTTTTGCAGGTACTTTCTATGGAAATGGGTAGCATTATGATTTATTTCAAAAGAGATAAAATTCAACAAATGAAGGTATTTTAAAGCGCCCAACGCCAAAGCAAAAGTGGCCAACTAAGACATAGACAATAAGAGAGGATCATAGAGGATTTGGCATGCAGTAGCATTCACCCAGGTTCTATAATTCCTTTATCCACCTTTTATCAAAACATTAAGGACAATGGTTGGTTTAAGTGTGGGGGAGGAACTTTACCGCTTTCATTTTACCACTTTCTAGTTAGTTTTCTTTCAGTTTGTGTCTTTATTGAGTCATATGTGCTAATGAGTCAAAAATTTTACTTTACTTATTTGTTGTTTAAAAAATCCCTGAAACTTGGCCCCATTTAAAAAAATCGTTCTAATTTGTGGCATGACACCAAATAAGTCACTTTATTTTTCTTAGGATATGTTAGGTTGGACTTGGGAATGTTTTGAAAAGACCGGTTCCATTTTTACACCTTAAAGTCTCCGATTATATGATGTTAGTTTAGATAGGAATTATTTTGAGACCATGTTATTAAGTTCAATGTAGCTTCTTGATTAGTTTATCTTAGCAGCTAGCACCATCCTTAGATGCGAACTAAGTAACGAACTGATGCAAATATGTGTTGATCTCAAAGTTGATTTTATGTGCTTTCATAGAAATATGCGAATCAAAGACCTGTTCTTACTAAGTTAGGTGGTCCTCACCCGACCATTTAGCCCAAAGGGGTAGAATCTTGAAATTCTTAAGCAAAAGAAAGAAAAAAAAGCAAAGAGAAAAAGGAAAAAAATGAATTTTGTGAATAAGAGATCAAACACTAACAGGTTCGATTACGATGTAAGCAAAATGATAATAGGCTTAATGTGATTGCGCAAGAATGAAAAAGAAGCGAAATGGAATGGTTGCAGTAGGTCGAAGTATAATGTCATGATTCAGGCTGATGTTGCATAGGAGGATAATCTTTGTCCGCTTTAGGTGGAGTTGTGTCATTACGGTATCCTTAGTTTCACTATTTAGTACCTATCCGCTTAGCATTGGACTAGAATTCGAGTGCCTTACCATTTGGTTTTGTCGTGCCTAAGAGTCGAACGAAGCACTTAATTGGTTACCTAGTGGGGAGTTTGCTTGTGGACAATCAAAAGCCTAAGTGTGAGGGAGTTTGATAACTCAAATTCGTATCGTATTTTCCGATTCATTACGTGCATTTTTAGTATCGTTTAATCGAGTCTTTCATGTTATTTGCTTTGATTTACTTATGTTTCTCTTTGTTTTCCCTTGACATGTGCTACACAATCAATATGGAAGAAAAGAAGCAAAAGTGAGCTAAAGGATGAAGAAAAGCAGCTTAAATTGAAGATTTTGGCCTCTCTAAACCAATGACGTTCGCCATTTATTTTGCCTTGGTGAATGGCATTCGCCATTACCCTAAAAGGAGGGAAATCACATTTTAAACAAATGACGTTCGCCATTTGCATACGGCGATCGCCATTATGCGCGGGAGCAGTGTTTCAACAACAGTTTGGCAGTTTTGCTCCGTTTGAATTCAAATCTTCCCAGAACTTCTTGGAGCCAAACAATTCCTATAAATAGACCCTCAAAGGTATGCATTTTCATCCAAGTATATGCGTGAAAGTGCTGCCGAATTTGTTTAATATATTTAAGCATTCTAATACTTGTAAAAATGACAATCACTCACATCGAGGGGTTGTCACAACCGTTTACTTTCTGTCTTTTTCTATGTACTCTTGGATCAACCATTTCATCATATCAATAGAAGATTATTTCAGTTTCGTTTTTCTCTATTTCAATTCTCGCATTTATCACAATTCATTTATAGGTTCTTTATTTATCACTTTATTCTTATAGTTATCGTATTCTATATTGTTATCGTATTCTATATTGTTACCGTATTCTATATTGTTATCGTATTCTATAATTGTTCAAGCATGTTGTCCTTAATTATGTTTATCATGTTTAGTTTGTTTATGTTTAATTATATGTCTAGCTAAATTTTCATGATCCCATAGTTTGAGGACTGTCGTCTCGACAAGACTCTTTAGGATAACCGACACTACTTGTATTTTTGAAATTCTAGTTTTGTGTTCTAAGATTAATTTAGGTAGTCTTGTCGTGAGAGCGAGAGGCTGCTTACCAACATTTTGTCACAAGAGTGAGAAATGCACTAAGACGAGTCCAATAGAGAGAGAGTTTGAGGTACACGTCAGATAGTAGGCACATGACACTGGAACCTAAACACAGCGAGAGCGCTTTAGGTATTTCATTTCGATCTTATCCATCTTCATAAAGACGTCCTTTCATTACCAAGCGAGCGAGAGAAAAATCTTGGGGTTTTCGGTCGTGGCTCGGTCAATAGCGCAAGAGTGTGAGATCGAACCTTTAGGTTGGTATTTTTGTCATAACAACTTCAACATTCATTTCAGCCCGGAACCTATAGAGTCCCTAAGAACCCCGGAAATCACTCTACGACCTCAGTTCCCTTATTTGTTTTAGACCCTTTTAATTTAGTTATTTCTTTATCATTTTTATCCGTGACAATCTCTAGCCTTAGCTTTGCACCAAATGATAGATTACAATAGTTTAACAATGGTATATGTGATTCGACAATCTTTTATATTACTTCGATAGATTCGTGCACTTGCGGAGCAATCAGTCTGCCCCTTAAGAAAGTTGATGTTATCTTGGAAATGGATTGGTTGTCTGCTAATTCTGTGTTTATTGGGTGTGAAGAGAAATTGATCCTCATTCCATCCGTTGAAGCGCCTCCGAAAGATGTGTTGACAACGATCTTAGAAGGTACAGTTGGAATGGTGAACTTTTTGTTTGAGAATGAGAAATTTGTTTTGCTGGTCCTTACTATAGAAGAGGGTAATGGCCCGCGAGTTTTGAATATTTCGATAGTCTGTGAATTTCCTGATGTGTTTCCCGAGGATGTCACTTCCTTACCTCCGGTGAGGGAAGTTGAATTCTTAATTGACCTGATACCGGGAACGGCACCTATATCCATTTCCCCTTATCGGATGGAACCACTCGAGTTAAGAAAGTTTAAGGATCAATTAGAGGATTTAATAGCGAAGCATTTTGTTAGACCAAGTGTTTCACTACGGGGAGCTCTTGTTTTGTTGGTAAAGAAGAAGGACAATGGTATGCGGTTGTGTATTGATTACCGTAAGTTGAACAAGGTTACTATCAAGAAACAATATCCCTTGCCGAGGATAGACGACCTTTTAGATCAATTAAAAGGAGCATGTGTGTTCTCGAAGATTGATCTTAGGTCGGACTATCATCATATTCATGTGAAGAGTTCCGATGTTCCGAAGACTGCGTTCAGAACCCGTTATGGTCATTATGAATTCCTAGTGATGCCTTTCGGTGTGACGAATGCTCCAGCTGTTTTTATGGACTACATGAATAGTATATTTCGAGATTATTTGGATCAGTTTGTTGTGATCTTTATCGATGACATTCTTATTTATTCTCGTACTCCACAAGAGCACGGAGAACATTTGAGGATTGTTTTGTCGGTACTGCAAGAGAAGCAACTTTTTTCCAAGTTTAGCAAGTGTGAGTTCTTGATGTCAGAAGTAAAGTTTCTTGGACATGTTATATCTCAGGGAGGTGTAGAAGTGGATTCGTCAAAGATCGAAGCCGTGATTAATTGGGAGAGACCGAAGAGTATTTCATAAGTGAGAAGTTTCTTAGGTTTGGCAGGTTACTACAGAAGGTTCATTAAATGTTTTTCTGAGTTGGCGTTACCGTTGACTAAGCTTACTAGAAAGGACTTCGCTTACGAATGGGATTTTGGTTGTGAGCAAAGTTTCGTGTATTTAAAGGAGAAATTGACAACTGCATCAGTTTTGATCATTCTCGGTCCTAACAAATCTTACGAAGTGTTTTGAGATGCTTCTAAGATGGGATTAGGAGGTGTTCTTATGCAAGAAGGTCAAGTTGTAGCTTATGCTTCTAGATAGTTGAGAATTCATGAGAATAATTATCCAACTCACGATTTGGAATTGGTGGTCATGGTGTTTACTTTGAAACTGTGGCGACACTATCTGTATGGCGTGAGTTTTGAGATGTTCAGTGATCATAAAAGTTTGAAGTATCTCTTTGATCAGAAGGAATTGAATATGAGACAAAGACGGTGGATGAAGTATTTGAAAGATTATGATCTTGAATTGAAGTATCATCCGAGAAAAGCGAATAAAGTGGCAGATGCTTTAAGTAGGAAAGTGATTCATAGTGTCGAGTTGATGATGTTGGAATATGCATTGTTGGAGAAGTTTCGAGACCTTAACCTTCAGTTTGTATGGACTCCGAATGGTGTGATTATGGAAAATTTGAATATCAATTCTACCTTGAGGAATGAAATTCAACAAGCACAAATTCTAGATGAGAAGTTGCAAGATATGTTACTCCAACCAAGTTTTGTAAGAGCGTTGGATGGGATTATCCTATTCAACCAAAGAATTTGCATTCCGAATGATGATGTGTTAAAGAGAAAGATTTTAGAGGAAGCCCATAAAGGTACTTTTATGATACATATGGGTTCTTCGAAGATGTATCAGGATTTAAAGAAAGAGTATTGGTGGACCGGTATGAAAAAGGATATTGCGGTGTTTGTGTCAGAGTGTGCGGTATGCCAACAAGTGAAGATTGAACACCAAAGACCACAAGGTTTGTTACAACCTTTGGATATTCCAATTTGGAAGTGGGATAGTATTTCTATGGATTTTGTGGTGGGTTTACCAAGTACTCAAGGTGGTTATGATTTTGTTTGGGTGATTATGGATCGACTAACGAAATCTACGCATTTCTTAGCCGTTAAGAATACGTACAAGGCAAGTCATCTTGCAAGGTTGTTTATTGCTGAGATTGTGAGGTTGCATGGTGTTCCGTCTAGCATTATGTCTGATAGAGATCCAAAGTTTACTTCGAGGTTTTGGAAAGTGTTCCAACAAGCTATGGGTACGAATTTACGTTTGAGCACTTCTAATCATCCTCAAATGGATGGTCAGACGAAACACATAATTCAAACAATGGAAGATATGTTAAGGGCTTGTGTGTTGGAAAGTAAAGGAAATTGGGAGGAACTTTTGCCATTGAAAGAATTCTCTTACAATAACAGTTACCATGCGAGCATCGAAATGGATCCATATGAGGCTTTGTATGGAAGAAAGTGTAGAACACCGTTGTGTTGGTCGGAAGTGGGTGTAGATAGGATTTTGGGAACCGAAGTTATTCAAGAGACTAAGAAAAAGATTCGGATGATTCAAGAAAAGATTAAGCAAGCCCAAGATCGTCAGAAGAGTTATGCGGACAATAGAAAGAGACCTTTGGAATTTGAAGAAGGTGATCATGTGTACTTGAAAGTTACTCCGAGATTGAGGTTGAAGGGACCGTTCAAGTCGCGCAAGTTAACTCCAAGATACGTAGGACCGTATTAGATCTTAGAAAGGATTGGTGAAGTTACTTACAGATTGGCCTTACCACCCTCTCTATCTGAAATGCATAATGTTTTCCATGTATCTCAACTTCGTAGGTTCGTTCCTGATCCTCTTCAGCCTATTCTGTCGGATTCTATCGAGATAGAAGCGAATTTAACTTTTGAACCCCAACCGAGCCGTATTTTTGGAAGAGAAACCAATGTGTTAAGGAACAAAGAGATTCCACTTGTTAAGGTACAATGGGATGTGACGCATCCGAGAGATGCTACGTGGGAGTTGGAATCGGAGATGCGGGAATCATATCCTCACCTGTTCAGGTAATCTTTTAAATTCGAGGACGAATTTATAATTAAGGGGGGGATGTAATACCCCGTAATTTATTTAACACTCTGAATAATATTATTTGATATTAATAAGGTTCTGGATTACTCTAAGAGATTTTAGCAGAAATAATTAGAGCAATCTGCGGGATTTTATTTTATTAACTAATATTAGCTGACTTAAAGATTTTATAAAATTATGGATTAAGAGACATTTTTGGATACTCTCTAATTGGACTCGTCGGTAGGAAATATGTTTTCCCTCTTTAAGACTTTAGTTTTCTTTTTATTTTTTATAGAAAGAAAAACATAGAAAAAGGAAAAAGAAAAAGTTAGCAAGGAAGAGGAAAAGAAGAAAAGAGGAGAAGAAGAGGAAGTGAACCCTAGAGCTCCAATCCACCATTCTTCATCACCCGTCCATCGAATTGACACATTTTCTTCGCCAATCTTCATCTCTCGAGGTGGGTTCTTAGTTAGAAGCTTTTGTTTTAGATTTTGGTTGAGTTTTAGAGTTTATGAGTTTTTAGGCTTTTGTTGAAAAATCTTAAAAATTGAAAGTTTAACGGTTTAAACTCGATGAAATCAATATATATTGGTTATTATGTGATAATAATCATGTTTGATAGTTGGTTTCTCTGTTTTGGTGATGTTTGGATGGATTTGTGGCCATTTGAAGAAGTTTCAAGTAAGTTGTTTTTCTGAAAATTCGCAGAGCTCGCTTAGCGAGCAGGTTGTTTCTGCATAAGGGTTTTTGTTCTGTTGTAGCTCGCTTAGCGATCAAAGTTGTGCTTAGCGAGCCTGAAGGTTTTATGGTTTTGCATTTTATTTCATTTTGTTCCGGGTGTCTGTTTTTAGTGTTCCACATATTGTTTCGAAGCTAAAATTATATTCTATCTTTTGATGCCGAGAAATATTATTTTCACCCGACTTTGCAAACTAAAATAAATAAAAGGTATAACTTGTGAGGTAGTTAGGTTTACCATAGGTTGGTACGAAACCATTTTAGAGACATGACAATGCTTAGACACTGATACCCAATTTAGTATCCATGTGTTAAGTAGTTGTGAGCGGATGGAGTTTTTGTTCCCCTCGTGTTATAATCCTAATTTAATTATGCTTTGCTCGTATCGAGATCTCACGAGGTGGGACGGCTGGAGAAACATAATTAATTTGTGGATTCGAATCCCTTAATGGAGTAACTGTGACACGTGCTTGCTTTCCATCGGGGAGTATGGCTGGGCGGGGAAAGTTATCCATTAGGAAAAGTAATCGTGACCCGTGCTTGCTTGCCATCTGGGAGTATGGTTGGGAGGGGAAAGTTAATTTGTGGTAAGGTACCGTGACCTGTACTTGCTTGCCATCGGGGAGTATGGCTGGGCGGGGAAAGTACCTTTGATAGATGATGAATGAACCATGCTTGCTTGGCACCAAGGAGTGTGGCTGGGCGGGGAAAGTTATCGATATGTTGAGGATCGAGTGACTCGTACTTGTTTGCCATGGTATGGTTGGGAGGCGAAAGATTCCTCAAATCACACTGTGCTCCATTCTTTCTTGGTTTGTCTCTAGTTGTTATGTGAACTCGAAGTCTAGGTTTTCCCCCGACTTGAGTAGTGTTTAGATTCGAACCTTTTAGAGCCGAGAGAAATCTAAGATAGGGAACTCACTGAGATGTTTTATCTCACCCCATGTTGATGTTGTTATTTCAGGTACTTCAGGTTCCGCAAAGGGTAAAGATAAGGAGACTTGATTATCTTTGCTTGTTTGATGGCTTTTCTTCTGTTGTGGACTTTTGAGATCTTTGGATCTAGTTCTCAGACTTTTTATTTGGTGAACATCTTGTATCATTTATAGCCTTTTGTATTAGTACCTTATGTTGTAGTGGCTATATTTATGCAATGTGTTGCTAAGAACTTATTGTATTTCAATACCAAAACTTGAATTTATATATGAGAAATATGCTTTGATGTATGTCTTTTATATATGGGTATTACATAGTTCATCGCCAAAATAACATCGATTTAGTGCAAGGGTAAACACATCAAATCCATCAAGAAACTCTTTCCAAATATAGATAAAGGACAACTTAAACACACATGAGTAGTAGTGACAGAACCATTTGCAGGTGTTTCTATACCATACCACCATTCATATCAGATCATTTCAATCCCAGCCTAGTCGCACACTCAAGCAAAACAAACAAATGAGTAGCACCAATCTCAATAATAACAATCAACTTAACATCATTAATAAAGCATGTACCTCGAATCAAGTTATACTTCTTGGGAACTTCTGAGCCACTCAAAGGAAACACTGCCATTGGTCTGGGCAGCTGTAGCAGTCTTCTTCGGTTTCTGACATTGAGTATTGACGTGTCCCTCTTCACTATAGTTGAAACAAGTTGGTCCTTCATTTGGAAAATCACCAACCCGATGACCTCTCTTGTTGTATCTATATCATCTCACCACTTGATTGTTGCACACATCAGACTTGTGACCTGATTCTCCATATTTGTAGCACTTAAAAGGAACGAAACCTGCTCCCCCACTTGGCTTCTTCCCATCTGAAACCTTCTATTTTCCCTTATCAGCTGAAATCATATAAGGTTTCCCTCGAAATTGGCCTTTCTCTTTCTTTTCACCCAATTGCTTATAGTGAGCAAATCGAGCTCGGCTATCCTCATTATAAATCCTACTCTTATCAACCAACTCAGTATACCTACGAAACTGCTGACATCCGATTCCCTTCTTGATTTCTGGTCTTAGCCCATTATCAAACTTAAGACACTTAGAAAGTTTAGCATCCGCACGGTTGTAGTGAGGAAAAAACTTCAGTAGCTTCTCGAACTTTGCAGTATACTCTGCTACAGTCATACTTCCTTGCTTCAACTTAAGGAATTCTACTTCCTTCTTACCACAAGCATCCTCGGGAAAATACTTTCCCAGAAATTTAGCTTTGAACATAGCCCAAGTCACCACAGTTCCAACATCTTCCAATCGCTCACAGGTATTATCCCATCAGTCCTCAACTTCTTCCTACAACATGTGAGTACTGAACTACACGTTCTGAGCATCAGTGCACACCATTACTCGGAAAATCTTCTTAATTATCTTAAGCCACTTGTGCGTTATCCGAGTCATGAGTACCTTCAAACGTCGGGGCATTATTCCCCTTAAACTTGTCCAAAGCACAAAACTCGCCAAGAACATTATTCTGAGTCGTAGCTTCACCATTTATATACACCACATCCGTAAGAGCATGATTTGCAGCCATTCTACATATCACCAAAAACATCAAAAGGACGAATCATCAACGCTACACTCACAAGCAACAACTGACAAAGGACTGACAACGACTTAACTCGACTGGATATACCGACCTACTCTGATACCACTAATGTAACACCCTTTTTACCCCACAACAATTATACGAAAAAAATTAATCAATTAAATTAGAGTAAAACCACATAGGGCATCACATTTACTTCAACCAACATCAAATACAATTGTGTCATGTCCTGTAACACGGGTTACATCATGTATATTTATTCACTCATTAACTACGTAGCAAAAAATTCATTAGTTCAAATCATGGTCATTAAACCCCCCAATTAGTTCAACATGCTTCAAATATTAGTAGCCTCAACATAATTCTCGTTCAACTCAATTTTTACTCATAAAACAAAATAAAACAAAAATAAAGAACACTAAGGTTAACAATCGTTCCCGACCAGATGTTACATGACACATAGCAGGACACCATTCTTTGCATCTAAACGGAAACAAATAAATGCGAAGGACTTCAACTCGACTCCATGCACCAAAGTTATCCTTATTGAGTATCTGCGAGTTACCCACATAGAGGCAACATTACAACAGACAGTGTGAGTAATCGCAAATTAATATAAACAATGCAAGTAAAGATAAGCAAGTAGTCATTCATCATATAACAACACATCATAATCCCACCCAACCTCTTACACAACTCATCAAAACATCAAGTCAACAAATGCTTCATGCTATGCCACCAAGAATGAAATGCAAAATTTGAAGATGCATGTGGTACTGATTCCAACATGTGATAGATACTAGGCCATCTACCCTCCCTAAAGGAGCACAATATAAACAACATCACCCTGTAGTCACACAATGGGATTCGAAGCCTCAAATCAACATAGGTATGCCATGAATGCAAGACGCAACAACATCATCATATCAACCTGTTAAACCAACAATTGCATCAGTATTCATGAATAATTCTTCATAAACATTCAACATACTCTTCAACATGTCATCTATACAACATTAAACCTAATGAACATTTTTCACACAGTATTCCTCATCAAACATCATCAACTATCTTCTAAAACATCAAGACAACACACTTCAACAAGTATAATACATCATAGCATCATTACATCATGTCTAGATATTATTCCCTAATTTTGTGCAGTTAAAACAAGATTTTCCTACTTCTAGGTCGCGCTAAACCCCCTCGCATCGCGCTGCTCTCGGCCTCGAAGAAGCGAAAATTCTCCAGAGCGTGCTAAGTGGGCTCGATCGCGCTAAGTGGGCTCTGCGATTCTGGCAGAAAACCCAACGATAAGAACATCGTACCTGCCTAGAAATCTACACCATAACTCATCTAATTTTCACATTTCACCACATAATTCATCATCAAATCATATATCTAATACACATAAAATATTATCAACAAACATCAACCATCAATTCACCAAAACTCATCAAAATCCTAGGTTTCTACCCAAAACCCCCAAATACCCAAATATCTCAACCATACCTCGAAAAAGTTGAAAAACGATACTCCCCATACCTTAGATTATCGCTTCCTAATTGTCTTCCCTCGTAATCACTAAAGATTCTGTAGGCCTAACCTCTGCTCCTTGTTCTTCAAACCTTTTCTCCTTTTCTTCAAAAATTTTATGATACCTCAAACTCTTCTCACTACTCAATATAACACATACCCCTAATACTCATTCTCCATAATACCCTTAACTTAACTTCCACAATTACCAACATGCCCTAAAGACCTCTAATTCTTTTATTTAATTAAATAATAATAATAATTTGGAATAATCTAATATAATTAGCCTTACTATTAATATTTATTAAATAATTTCTATTAATCTCATCAACCAACAAAACAACATCAACAAATATCAACTAATTGATAACAACAAGCTATGTGACGAATATGATAAGTAAATTAATGAATGATGATGAAATTTTTACGAATCCTTTAAGGTTGATTATTATGATGTTTTGCATCGTGCATTCATAACATAATTAGGACTTCGGTCCAGTGTTGGCTTCAATCCCATAGTGTGGATTGAGGTAATTATGATGTGCTACATTGTGTAAGGTGATGGCCAAATGTCCATTTGTGTTGATAGATACTGTAACACGGTGGGAGAACTGAATTTTTCATTTTTGTTTACAAAAACTATGTTGCGAATAGCAAAAGTCGCCACTAACTTTTATTTTATCCAACAAAAAAAGGTATAAAAGAACAGGAAAGACCTTTGAAAAAGATTTGAGTTCGGGGGGTAAGTTATACAAAGGGAAGGTGTTAGAACCCTTTGTATCCATGGTTATCCATGGGCTCTTAACTGCTTCGCTCACTTTACTTTGTTTGAAAAATAGTGTAGTGTGTGATTAGAAAATATTTTCATAAAGTCTTTAACTTTGTAATGATTCTCGTACGAATTTATACAAAGTGTTTAATTTGAAAGTATTTGAAAAGGCGAGGTGTAAAAAGTATTTTGAAAATTTGTGAGCAAGCACTTAAGAATTACTTACCCTAAATTGTAAGGTCTTTCCTGTTATTTGGTTTCTTTAGGGATAAAATTGTCCTTACTATTAGCTTGTAAGTAGTTTTATCCTTGAATATGAAGGGACAAGTGTAAGGTCATCGTATGGTCATAAAAGGCAACATGTAAGGGTATCTTAGCAATTCGAAGGGACTATCATTATTTTTTCATAGGGTCATTAAGGGACGAGATCATTTATTCGTAGGCAACTTGAAGGGACAACGAGGGACTATGATCTTTATATTGAAAGGACTTGATGATTTTTATTCATAGGCAACCTTGCTAAGATACCCCTATATTCGAGGGACTTGACCATTTTGTAAGGCACTAAGAGGAGAAACCCTAGTGGTTTATGTGTGACAAGTGTGTTATATTCAATTATATCAGTCTTAGAAATTAGTGGGCTAAGTCCAATTTTATTCGCATACAAGTCTTTTCACACCCTATTATTACTAATCACACACTTAATAATTTACGAAATTAAAAGGCGGAAAGAAAACCCTAGACTATTACATCATGGGAAGGGGATATATGTTTTAAATTAGGGGAGTGCAGAAAGTAAAAGTGCGGAAAATTAAACCCTAATTAAGCTATTACAATCCATGAGCAGATACATAATTAAGAAAAATGCGAGAAAATAAATCTACGCTATTACATTAGTTGTATATCCTATACAATTTTCTAATAAGATTAAATAGCACAATAAAATAAAATAAAGAAAACTAGGAAAATGTTTCTTTAAAGTCTTAGAATCTAAATTAACAATTTTTATGATGATTAATTTAATAAGATATTTAAATAATTAAGAGAAATTAATTAAAATTTTAATAAGAAAACAATTAATTTCTTAAAATCAAGATCATGTCCAAAGATCAAATAAATTAGGATTAGATAATAAATTAAGATTGGTTAAAACCCTAATTACTAGGTTAATAAAATTTATTTATGAAATTAATTAATAAAATAACCAAAAACTAATTTTTTATAAAAAAGAATTTATTAATCAAGAAAGAAAAAAAGTAAATAAGTTAATTAGAAATTTTTTTATGAATTTTTTATATATTAAAAGAATATCTATTTGGTTAGTTAATTAAAAATAAAATAAAACAAAACCAATAAAGAAAAGAAAGAAAATAGGAAAAAAAAAGGCAACAAAAAAAAAGGGTTGAAGACCTGGATCGAACCCATGACCTTCCCTTCAACAATACGCGTCTCTTACCACTGGGCCATTATGCTTGCATTGTAAACAGAATGGAAAACAAAAATTATATAAAAAACAAAAATTCAAAAAAATCAGAACGCACCAACAACCTCCTTCTTCCTCATCCGTCCATAAAGCTTTACCTACGTTTTTTCCCCGTAACTAGAACCTATAGTGACAGTTTGTCCGTCACTATAGCACCTTCTTTTTTCAAAAACATCAAAGCAAGCATAATCAATACGATTTAAAGGTGTAGATAAATTATATGTCCTCCTATGAATCCATTAGAGTCCTTAATTTGGTTTGAAATCGCGTCTAACCAAAACCCCCAAACTTGAAGCCGTAAACCCTATCAATGGTGTATCTTTATTCCTGCACTTAAACTTCAATCAAATGATCCAAAAACATTCTAAGAATAAACACAAACAATAATACATAATCAAATTCGAGTTATAATGCATATATAATTGAAATCGAAAATAAAAAAAAGTAAGTTGAAAACGAATTTGGTTAGGGCGAATTATGATGTTTTGATGATGATGATGATATATACATGTTCTAAAGATCCTCAGGAATGAATTGAGACCTTCAAAACTTCTTGAAAGTGGATGTGAGTATAAAACCAAATTTAATTTTTCTTTGGATTTTTTGAAGTTTGATAAGGGTTCTTTGGCTCAAATTTTTGTCCTTTGTGCCAATGGCCTAGCTTTGTATTTAGAGAGAAGAAAATTAGGTTAAAACCATTGGGCTTTGGTGTTAGATTTGAGGTTGCTTTGGGATGAAGAAAGGGACTTTCTATTTTTGTGAAAATTTGGTGTTATAACCTTATCTTTTGGTTTGCATGAATTTGGGATCCAAATTATGATCATAAACATCAAAATCTAACCCCAAAATGATCCTAAGATCAAATATTTGATTTTTTAATATTTATTTTAATTAAAATTGATTTTAAATAAATTAAATCCAATATAATATAAAATAAATATAAAAAATCAGATATTATGACTTATGGGTCGTGAATTATCTTATGATTAAGTTTGGGTTAGAAATATATGGGCCCATTTGGAAAAAACTTGAGTTTTGGTCATTACTTGCTTTATACACCTCCTTAAATTTACCCAACTTCAACAATGCATAACTTTCTCAATTTTTAACCCATGTATGTGTTCTTGGACTTTTTAGAAAGCTTAGAGTGTCCAATAACTACTACTTTTGGTCCCATGTCCATTTGGCTTGTAAGACACAAAATTGTAGGGAATTTAATTTACTTCAAAATGAGATTTGGATGGGAAATTTTTGATGAAGCATGTGAAAGCTATGGCTGGTCAAAGTACAATTGACTTTTCCTGCTAAAACCCTAATTTAGTAACTTCTGGTTCTTGATGAATTTGAAGTTTCCTTGATGAATCATGATCAACCCTTGATCAAATGATGAATTTCACCTCATAATCTTGATGTTGACCAAAAATCTTGAAGTTTGACTGTATGTTAACTACAATTGACTTTTTGACCAAGTTAACTGATTTTTGATCATCTGAGCATCTGACTGACCAAACTTGTAGGGTAAGCCTTGAAACTTGACATGAGGATACTTTGAAGTATGTGGGATACCATAAAGTCCACTTGAGGATTTGGAAGTCCAATTTGCTTTGAGAAACTCAAAACCCTATTTTAAGATCCATTGCTTAGGAGGAGGCTTTGTCTGATGAAACCTTGAATCCCTTTGTGCAATTGAAAATCTTGTGACTATTAGGAGACCTCTTGAGACATATTGTCTTGAAAATGTGAGAGAAAGTTTTGGGGTACAAAAGTTGCCTCTGTTCAATTTTCTAAAACCTGAGGAGTTAGATTGGCATGCACGCCATTCGTGACCTAAAGGTGGAAGAGGATTGAACACTTAAAGCCCAAAAATTTGCACTCGCCGATGCAGAGTAATACTGTTGGTTGGGATAAAAGATGCCATTCAGAGTAATTGGAGATGGGCTTATAGATGTCATTCAAAGTGTTTTTTGATAGGAGAATCAAAATGTGTTTACGCTTGACTATATCTGAATGTTATTACTGAACTAAGTATAAAACTAGATCTTCGTCTCGATCTTCTCTGAACTGTCTCTGTAACATATCCCGAACTAAGTATCAGAACTAAATCTTCATTTCGATCGTCTCTGTACTGTCTTTGGAGAATGATCTAAACTAAGTATCAGAACTAGATATTCGTTTCGATCGTCTCTATACTGTCTCTGGGTAAATGTCTTGAACTAAGTGTCAGAACTAGATCTTCATTCCGATCATCTCTGAACTGCTTCTAGAAAATATCCTGAACTAAGCATCAGTACTAGATCTTCATTTAGATTGTCTCTATGTTGTCTTTAGGAGTTGATAATGTTTATATGACCGTGAATTATCCTGAAAAGGAAAGGTTAGTTTTTGCGAGGTCATTTGATGTATGCATGCATGGCATGGATTTCTTGGTATAAATGAGAATGTCGTATGCATTATGGATGCATATGCCATGATGTGATGTAAATGATGTATGAATTATGTAGTTGAAGCACACTAGTAGCTTTATGTATCAATTGCTAACTGGGGAAAATAAATCCTGATTTGTTTATGAGGAATATGAAGACATCGTTCCAGTCTCGTCTCGGAATATTGTACTTAGGATCTTCCGTTTTTCGTTCGTTGCACTTCTTATTGAAAGATTAAATTCCTAAATACCCTGACTAGGGATAAAAGAGACAGACATTCCCCTGAGAGACTTATCCGACCAAGTGTCAATTCTTCTGGGGATATCAGGCTTTGAGATAAATCTTCCTGGGACTTTGTAGAGTTGGGAGTACTAGAGGCTACTTGGAATACTTCGCTGAAATAAATCCATAAAGATTACTCTATGGGGATGAAAATGCGAAGATTTGTTGGATATGAACTTTTCTGGGGATTCCAACCTCCAAGAGTCATTAGTAAATGCTATTATTGTAATTTTGGTAAACATCAATCATATTCGAAAGCATATATTCATTCAAAGTAATCAATGAATTCAGAATTTCTGATATTCTCGACTTCCCCGAGTAATTTCTAGGAATTATCATGACTAAATCCGAAGACATGATACTGACAACATCTGATACTATTGACACAGAAAATTAATTTCCCCAATGGCTTTTGCTGAACCCGATATCAAGGAAATGTAATGAGAGGATTGTGCTTTTAGACTATGATGAATCGTGTACGCCCCAAATAATGGTTAAGGAGGTCGCAACTGAATTTGATCTGATTAGATTTGAAAAGAGAGTGTTACCCCTAACTAAGGATGATTTGTCCCAGAATGGAAGTATTTTAAAGGAGCTTCCTCAATAGAAATAAACGAGATGCCCCATAATAACATGCCCCTGGCATCGTGAACTCGGTAATGTTACCTCTGGCGATCCAGATGAGGAGACCTGCCTCTGGCTATTAAGCATCGTTGAATCTTGACCTGACTTCCCCAGATGAATTGGACAATAACATGGCATGCCCCCTTGATTGGAAGATAGTGATCGTGCCCCTTATATACATTGGTTTTGATCCAACTGAGTCAGGCCCAAGAAGCAACTTTGTCTGTCAGGAGGACTTTGGTTTATTGAATGTTCATCATGTAAGCTTTTCTGCTGTCAAACACTTAGTCGTATGCAAACAATGATATTCAAAATACAACGTTTATGTTTGTCTTTAAGTTTTGAAAAAGAGTTATTTTAGCAAAACAATGTTTGTAAAAACTGTGATATTAACTCAAGATTTATAATAAGCCCTAAAGGAGTCAGAATACCTTTTTGTAGCAGTACGCTTTCGAACTAACCATGCTTCAGTTAGGACTTTTAAAATGTTGTAACGTGGTCTAGTTCATAGTTTAAGAAACAAAGGATAAAGGCTCAAATTTTATTTGTATCCTACCCATCCTTCATGATGTTCTTCAGTCCTATGTTCAGTTAACTTATGCATTGAGGTTCCAAAGAAGTTTGGAATTGTAACACTGACACCAGTTTATTTGAAAAGCCAGTCATCTTTTTTTGTTGAGGATTTGTAATGACCTCTTTTTTCTTTTGACTTTGTTATCCCTTCATTTTTCCTGAACTGTTTGTTTCAAGATTACAGTCAGCGTGATGTCTCAATTTTTACTAAGTCTCCTTCATAGGTTTTGACTTAGTGAGCTTTTCTTTTGCTAGATATTGAATTTCGGACTTAACGATTATAGTGAACCTTCATTAGCTGTGTACAAAAGGACAACTGGCATAATTGAGTTAACTGAGGAACTACCCTGCCCCAGGTTATGATTAAGGGTTTTAATTTGCATGAGAATGAAAACTCCTACTTCATAGGCTCAAAAGGGTTGACTAGGGATTAACTTCCTTATATCTCTACTGTTTAGGAATCGAAACAATGCCTACACATCGTCAGCATAGTCTGTTCAAAAGCATACTATATGAAATTATGGTATCATCTTCGTCATCCTCTCTCTAAAGGCTTATAGCTTTAACAAGAGTTAAATATCACAAAAGAGAAGTAAGAAACATAGTTTAAATATAGTGAAACAAATGGATAAATTCAAGACAAACATATGCAATGCATTAACGTGAAAACAAAAGTATGACATAATAGTGTCGCTCCCTGGATTACCATCCTGGTACAAACGCGAAAGTGGTGCGGAAAGAGGTAGAGTCGCCAGCCAGGCATTTTTATCCCGAAGGAACGAGAATGGTAATGCTGCACAAACCAGAAGAAAATAAAAGGAAGGACATGGGTCCTGTGAACCAAAGAGACTGGGTTCGGGAATCGGTTACAAACTGGGAAGGTATTAGCATCCCAGATCGTCTGCCGTACCCGACAGGATCCACACTTGCAAAGAAACTGTTTCAAAGGGTGAAGAACTGAAAGTTGCTGCAAAAGAAAAGGAACTGAATTGGAAATGAAAAGAAATGGGGAAAATGTAGGGAAAATAAAAGAGTGCTCGAACGGGCCCTACCCCGCTGCCTATGTACCTCATCTGGACAATGAGGATCAGAGTCACCGTAGTTCCCTTAACTAGGGGTGGAAAGAATTGCTTGTGAATTAAGGCTTGAACTACCTATGTCAAGGCTCAGGTGTTACATAATCGGATGATAAGTGCATAATCGTCTTGCAAAGTGACAAGTAGTAGCAAGTTCGTACGTAAGGAATGAGTGAGATGAGAAAAGAAGTCCCGAAGGAGACGCTTATTCTTTGTCCAATGTTTATTATGGGTTTTTTATGAGTGTGGCACAAGGAAGTGAACTCAAGCTCTTTTCCATGGAATGTGTACTTGCTACTTGTAGACACCCTAAATTTGCCCTCTGGTTTTCTGGCTTTTCATTTTGCATTCACACGCATTTTTGCATACCATTTGCATAAGCTCAAAAGACATGGGATCAATGTTGTCTGAAGATTAGGGTTTCACACTTTATCCGCAGATCATCAGAAAATTCAACGTTTCAGCTATGCAGTCATCAATGGAATCATGCTTATTGCTTTTATCACTATATTAGGGCTTATTTCCCTGATTAAGTGATATTCGAGAATTTCACGATTCACCTGGCCCGTCATCAGGGTATTTTCTTCTTCTTTAAGTTACAAGGTTGTCAAGCAGTGTTTCCAGTGGGGTTTGTTTCAGAAATCAAGTTCATTAAGGTCCATCAGGTTCAGTTGTGGCCATCTGCGGATTTATTTTCCTAAGGATTGATTCAGATTGTTCAAGATGATTGGGAGTTATGTTGTCAAGAGGAGGATTAATTCAGAAGGTTGTTTATTTCAGTTATGGGGTTTCTGGTGGTATTTGTATTCATTCAATCAGTGGTTTACAAAAAGAGGGTGCAAGTTTGAGTTTGGCCATGTGAACTTCTCAGAATTCAGTTTTCAACTTGATCTCAAATATCTATCTCGTTCCATTTTCTAGCCAAATTCATGTCCGCATTCATTGTATTTACCATTTAAATTTCCATTTTTTTTCTTTCTTTAAAACCATTTCCTTACCCTATTTATTCACATCCATTTGTCCACATAAAACCATTATTTCCAATATTCATTTTTTTGATTTTTGTCCATTCACTATTTTAATTCATTTCATTTTCTAAATCACATCTTATTATTAAAATATCCATTATTATTCTTATTATAACCATTAGTCATATTTATTTATTTTTCCTTAACCATTTTATTTTATATCATCCTTTGTTACCAATAAGCCCGTTTAATTTTATGTTGAGCCCATTATCCAAGGAGAAAGTTTGACCTAGATATAAAAGGAAAAAGTTTTGATCCCAAGACACACAAGAAAAGGCAGCGCCTCCATTCAGCAACAATTTTCCATACACCACCTAAACTATTTCTTCATCACTTCTATCAAAGCACCATCTCATCACCATTTTTTTTCCACAAACAATTTCCACACCAAATTCAATTGGCACCACATATTTTTCAGCATCACATGGTATCCTTGTCCACACGCATTCCGCAAAAACACAGTCCTACTTCAACGCAACAATTTGCATTTTCTCACTGAAAAAATAAATAATCACTCACCGAAACCACCCCTTTGTTTCTGCATCCTCACCCAAAATCCACCCATCTTCAGCCTCTCTTTCGCAGAAACACTAACAGCAACAATAACCTTCATCACCCTCCATTTTTGAACAAAGAAATCAAACAGAACCACCAACTTCAACAACTCAAATCCAAACCAACCTTCACCCTCATTTTTTAGAACCATTTTTCTTCCTTTCTGAACCTGCATAATCAAGAAACCACACAAACACCAACAGACTCCCTCATCATGATCCAGAAACCTTCATAAACTTCTTCCTCAATAATTGCCAAACCCAGCAAAAACACACAGAAGGGAGAGAAAGAAAAAACAAAAAAAACCTGCTGATACACATAAACCGCATCAGGACCGCACCACCATCACCACCAAACTTAACACCGAACCACCCTCACCATGTGAATCACCCAACTCAACCGTCCAATCCGCCGCGACGTGCGAGACAACCACTACAAGCCTACCCTTTTGCTATTCACCATCATCACATCTCAAACCACCCACAATCCGCGCCGACACCACCTTCATCTTCCAAAAGCCCCCACCACCGCCATCTCTCATTTTCGCTCACCAACTCAAACAGAACCGAAAAAGAAAATAATAGAAGAAGATGGTTTCAGATCAAGCCAAGGTTTTCAGATCAGAACATGGAACAAGAAAGAGGATAAAACTGAAACCGAACCGGAACCAAGCACGACAGGATCCGAACCGCAACGTCAGAGATGGAGACACCCACAACGGATTTGTGTAGTTTTGTGTCGGTCCCAACATGGACGAAGTGAAGCCGTGAAGAGTACGTTGAGGACGAGAGCTAATCAAGGGTGTGAGCTGCGTTTTTTATCCATCTTCGTTCCCTTTTACGAGCTGTAGCCGCGAACAAGAAGGGGATCGCATGTTTCCTTGTTGTTGTTGAGGAGGTAACGCAAGTTGAGGCTGAGACGCCATCGCCGTTTGAAGGAGATGAGCGGCGTCAATGTGCTAGCGCCGGCGGAAGTATGCGAAGAGGGGATTCGTTGTTCCGTCTGTTGAGCGGCGTCCTCCGTCTTTTTCGTTTCCTTTTCACCTTTAACCTTTTTTTTTGTCATATTTTTTCTTTCTTTTCTTTATATATTATATATAATTAACTTTTCTTTATTTCTGTTATATTTTTCTTTATGTTAATTTCTATTTTTTTTATTTCAGAGAAATCTTATGGTTGTTAACAGATGGGCTTGGCCCGTTCTTTTTGTTGCTATCGTCACCCAGTTTCAGCGAGCACATCCCCCTTCTGCTCTCTCTTCTCATTATGTTAATTAATACTTCTTACATTTTAGTTAGAACTTTATTTAGAGTTTTAGTATTTTTTAATTACACCTTAATTAATATTAAAATAGTTTAGAATTTTGTTAATTGTGTATTCTATTTTTGAGTTAAGATTTTATTATTTTGTTAGAGTTAATAGTTAATTAGTTAAGTAATCAATAGTAGGTTTAGTTTAGAATTCTATTAGGATTTAACTTTGACTATTTTTTTTTTGTTTTTTGTTTTTTGTTTGTATATCATAATTTAATTGAATTTGGTTTTATTAGAAGTTGGATACCATTATTAATATTAATATAGCTTTAGTATAAGTTTATTCAATTTATTTGAACTTAGGTAAATAGAATTGTATTTAATTTTGGTTCTAGTTTGTGCTTGTTATTTTGTAGGTTTATTGTTCGACTTTGGTGTTAGCCTTGTGTCGAATTGTTCCTTAGACTTGAAGAATCACCTTGATAAATACTCTTGTTGATTATTCTTTGTTGGATGGTTTGGATACTGGAAGCTCCCATTTGGCTTTTGTTTGACGCCACGATAATTGCAATTGCGCTTGACTGTTGAATCTTTCTGGACTCGATATTCTTTCTTGATTTCCTTTTGCACATATTGAAGAGGCAACGGACCTTCTCCGTTAGGTACCACGGAGGCCCGATTCTACTTTTTTGCATACTGCTTGCATCTGGAAGTCCTACTGGTGTAGGCTATGTTTGTACATTACTTCATATCGCACTCTCATCTCTTTATCTTATCTCCATACCGCATTTTCATCTCTTTATCTTATGTCTTCTTCATATTGCATTCTCATCTCCGTATCTTCACTCTTATTCATCTTATCTTATTCCTCATCTTCTGTTATTCTTTCTCGACTGGAGGTGTGCTTAGGCCACCATGGAGGTTCTCCTTTCATCTTTCTCTTCTTCTTTAGGATAGTGAGCCTCACTAACCCTTAGGACATCCGAGCATGTGAATATTAGGATTAGATTAGTTCCCCACTTAGTTTTTTACCTTTGTGTCTCATTGAGTCTTCTCTTCTCACCTCATAATTAGAGACTAAACCCTAAAGGCTTTAAGGCTTTGTGATTAAGCTTATGCCTGCATCCTTCTATTAGGATGGAGTGTATAACTTTAATCCTAAGTGTTAAACCCTTAATGTGTTTAACTCCTTTAATCAATTCACTTAATAATCATCAAGACATCACACTTGTAACTTGGGCCTTGCATTAGGGTTCTAATTCTTCCTTAACTGGTTAAGAAGGACTAACCCTAGTGTTAATGGACAAGTCCCCCTCAAGTTGTCTTACAAACCCTAAAAAACACTTCATCATCATAATCATTGAATAAAATCCATTTAATCAAAGGCCTGTTTTGTCATGAGTTTAATCTCTAATCATGGATTAAGTGGAGGAGCTTTCCTCAGCTTAAACATTCTCATCTATTATCCTTCTATTAGGATGGTGTAATTAGTCTGTTTAATCCCTGATTATGGCTTAACCTCATTACTCAACGCTAAACAAAAACACCAAAAACATCTAAATAATCACAAGTAGGTTAATGATCTTAATCCTACACCATAGATGATTAAGTGTGAGAAGCTGACTTCACACTTAAGGTATTCTCATTACCCCTAATCAGAGGAAAGATGTGATGAGTTTACTAAATCCATTGGTTTAGGCTTAAGCTCATTAACTTATGAAAAATCCAAAAAGCAATAAAAGACTGAAAGCACAAAACAAACAATAATCGTCTCCTTCGGGATTCTTTTCTCATCATCTTCACTCACAACCGAGAACTTGCTTCTTCCGTCTAACGCAAGACAGTTTGCACCTGAGCCAGACAGGTCATACACTTGAGCATAGGCAAGCAAGCAGTTCACAAGTCAATTCATCTTTCAGTCTCTTTGGGTCGAACTACGGTGTTCTGACTTCCTCATTGCACGAGAGGATACGTAGGCATAACTTAACAGTTATCGAACAAAAGTCTCTGTACATTCCCCCTCTTTCCAGCTTCATTCTTTAGCCTCATATTCTTGAGCATCTCATCTTTGTTCCTACACTGACACTTTCATATTACACTTCACTTCTCTTACACTGACACCTGTACATCCTTTTCCAGCTCTCTTTGCACACAAATTACCCTGACACTACCCCTTTAAAACACAAATCTTTTAAGCGTGGATCCCGTCGAGTACGACGGACAATCTGGGTGCTAATACCTTCCCAGGTTGTAACCAACCCCCTTTCTCAGTCTCTCTGGTTCGCAACCGTCTTATCCATATCTTTCTAGGTCTATGCAGCATTGCCTTTCCTCCGGGATAAAAATGCCTAGCTGGCGACTCTATTCATCTCCAGTGAGTTCACGGCTGTGTGTTCTCATTGTCCCTCTCGCCGACCATTCGCGTCTGTACCTTTATCTGGGCCGGTCCCATTTTATCGGGAGCGACACTACTACATTCCAATATGGAATAATAGAACAAGCACACCAAGTAAGGATAATTTATCCAAGAATTGTTTCCAAGGGCAAGGGCCTAAGCTCACTAACTTGCTGAAATTATTAAGTATCTTAGTGATTAGGTGAAGAAGTGTTTTTTAGGATTTTCTTGACGAAGATGACCCCATGATCAGACTTGTGCTTCATGCTAGACAAGTGTACTATTCCAAGATGGAATGAATACATATGCCCCATGGAATAAGGCTATACACAATAGGTCACTTACTTCTTTATTAAGGTGTTTTTTTATGGTTTTTGTTTGAAGATGAGAAGAGAAAGAAACCAAAGAGGATCTAAAAGGTAAAAGTATAATGGGGAATGACTAATCCTAATATTAGCATGCTTGGATGATCCTAGGTTAGTGTGGTTTAAACTATCCTAAGAAAGAAGAAGAAGAGTAAAGAAGAAGAGGAGAGGAAGAAAGTTAGAGAACAACTTACTCCTCTAAAGGAGATATGTTGCTTCTAAAGGGGGAAAAGAGAAGTTGAATCACAAGATGGCATAAGGCACATCAACAATCACAAGATAGAAATCAAAGTAAGAGAGGAGATGAAGAATTGAGATGTGGATAACACCCACACTTCACTTACCATGAGCCTCTGAAATGGTTAGTACTAAACACATAAAACAAAACCAAATAAAATCCAGTGAGACATAAACAAACAAGAGACTTATTCCACACACCACAACCAGAAGTAAATCATCTCATTTACATGCTAACATACCTCAATCAAAACAAAAGAGAAAGTAAAGCAAACATGGCATCTCAAAGCAACATGAACTACTTATGAAAGAGGAAAGCATACATGAGATTATACACATCATTAGAGCCTAAAAAGCATCATATAATTCAAGACTAGAATCACATCATCACAAGCATGTGCACAAACAACACAAAAGACCAAAGAAAGGAGCATACAAGTTCAAACATAACCATTACAAGCATGAGAAGTGAAGTGAACATGTGCATAAGTGAGTAATCTTTAAAGACAAGTAACACCAAAACTTCTCAAAGAACAAACACCAATCAAGGACCAGGGGTATATCCTCATACAAAAAGAGCTCTAAACATCCTATAGGAGTTGGCACAAGTGCCCTCCTACCCTAAGAACTATGCATGTAATAAGAAAAGGCAAAAAATAGGGCAAGCACCTATGAAAATTCAAATCAAATCAAAAATTCATTCAAAAATTCTACAATTAAGCACAAATGTTCATTAATCATGTGATGACATCATACCAAAAGAGCAAGATCAGAATCAAAATCAAACTAGGTCAAAGGATCTCATGAACACAAACTAGGGTTTTGAAGCTTCATACTCAAGTAACATATCAAACATATTCATGCAAGCTTCTAAAAATCAGAAGAAAAATCATCAATAAAATACATCTCAATATGAACCAAATGCAAAAAGAACCAACCTAAAATTCAAATTAATGATCAACATATAAATTCTACAAGACAACATGCATTTAAAGTGAATTAAAAACAAATAATGAAAGTAAAAAATAATTTCTACTTGGAAAATAAAAATAAATGAAAACTAAAAGTGCCAAAATTAAAGAAAATCAAAAGGATCAGTCATGAATTTTTTTTGGAATTTTTGTGAACTTTTAGTTATTTTTATGAATTAAGTAAAACAAAACAAATAAAAGAAAAATAAAAGAAAAGAAAATAAGAAAGTAATCAGATCTAATGGATGAGATAGGAAGGAAACAAAATCAAAAGCCACGCATGCTAGTCAACTTGTCTCAAGGTATTCAGATCCAAAGGCCATAGTTTAAACTTATTAAATGAGCCAGATCCAATGGTCACGTTTTAAACTGGACTAAAACCTATTTAATTAAACTAATAAAACAAAATTATATTAATTAAACACGATCCAAAGGCCAGGATTCAATCTGGAAACGCCTAACCCTAATTAAGCCCTAACATAAACCCTACCGGCCGGAGAAGCGCCGGTCACCTTCTCCGGCCAACCAAAAGTTGCAGAACCCTAAACCTCAACCAAAACACACAACTCACACATCAAAATGATCCTTATGCTACATACAACTCAACTGGCCTGGATCTAGCAATTTGCAAGCAACTGATCTGAAAATGAACTGGTACAAGATCTTACCTATAACTCAAAACAATGGTTGATCTATGACCTATGAAGATCAAGGATGAAGAATCTATGATTTGTTTTGGAAATGAGTGAGAGGAAAGCTTGATTCAAAGAGAAATGCAATGAGAGCAAGAAACGTGATGTGAGCAAATGGTGATCATCTAAGGTGAAATGAAACCCTAGCAATCTTATATAGTGTGCCAATTATCAATGCTGAAGATTTGAAATGAAATGTGTAACACCCAAATTATTATTTATTATTTTATTATTTAAGTATTTCTTGTGGTTAGTCGGTATGTTTAATGTTGTGGTTGATTTAATTGATAAGTCGGAAATTTAGTCGAAAGTCGTAGAAAATATTATAAGAAATAATAAAATAGTTGTTGTGTATTTGAGTAAGTGGGCTTATTATCGTGTGTGAATTAGTAAAATAGGGGGTGTTATGTTTAGGCCCATTAGAAATTATAATATTTAGTTAATTCAATAAAACGAAATAAATATAAGTGATAGAAAAAAAAAAGAAAAAAAAAACAGAAGTTGGAAAATAAGGCAGTAGAAGAGGAATAGGGAACTGCTGTGCGAGCGTGAGAGAAAGTGAAGCGATTTCCGGAATTCGATCATAAGAGCAACCTTCAATCCAATCTAAGGTAAGGGTGGGTTCGATTATTATAATCGGGTATGAATTCTGATACTGTGATTTGGGTAGTTAGGTCGTAGTATTTAATTGTTATTCTTGATGCTGTGTAGAAATCTTATATATTACGATTGAAAATGTTGATTGTGAAAATTAGTTGTTTGATTGCCGATTTTGGTTGATTTATAAAGTTGTTGCTGTTACTGGGTTGTTTTATTTCTGGAAATTTTGGATTTGGGGGACGATGAATAGAGAACCAGTAGAAAAAGAAAATATTTAAATAGTCGGTGAAGAACTCATGGCGCAGGCCATGAGGTATTATAAATAATACAACATGTATTATATATAATACATGGCGCAGGCCATGAATATTATATATAATACATGAAGTATTATTTATAATACAACATGTATTATATATAATACATGGCGCAGGCCATGAGTATTATATATAATACATGAAGTATTATATTTAATACAACGCAAGGGGCATGTCACGGCCCAGACCGTGAATGTGAGTGGGATTTCATGGCCCAGGCCATGAATGTGAGTGGGAAAGGGTGGCGCAGGCCACCCTGTTGTGAGTGGAGGAACAAATTTGAATAAATCTCTAATTTTATAATTAATTCAATTAATCTTTTAAGGAATTAAATAAATGTTATGGTTTTATAAAATTATAGATTAATAGATTTTTAAGAGAAAGAAAATGGATAATGAAGATTAGCATTGTAAATACAGGTAGAATAATCAGTAAATAAACCTGTTCTAAAAATAATAATACTGTGTTATGCAGTTATCAGAGATGTTGCATGTTTAGCCAATTTGACAGAAACAGTAGTGGCAGTCTATTTCCTAAGACAGATGAGTTTTAACGAAATTTAGAAAATTCCAGTTTTGTAATAAAGTTGTATTAATCGCAGAAAGTAGAAAACAATACTAGTTAGTCGGTTTAGCCGAATTAGGTGAAAAATGGAGTTTCTCGGAATTTAATGAAATTCGTCGGGGTAAGTTGGGTAATATGATAGTTGATTTTAATGAGTTGTTTTGCTGGAAATTATGTTGCCAAATGTTGCTACAAGTACAGCTGAGTTGATGTGTTGTTCCTGTTACTGAATTGTCTTAAGTTGATACGTTGTAGGCTTGTTAAGCCAAAGTTGAATATAAGTTGATTATGTTGAGAATATTGTCGTGTTGATCTTGTTGTCATGTTGTATGAGTTATAGAGTTGTGTATGCATTTAAGTCATTTGCATTTGTCGGAGCCGTTGCTCACACCATGTTGGCCTGTATTGGCAATTTAAGTTGAAAGTTGAAGGATTATGCCTTGATGCCTCGATAACTTGGAAATGATTTAAGTTGGGAGTTTTACTCCGATGGTACCATATGCATAATTAGTCGAGTCGCATTAAAGTTGCATTTTCCTTGAATTGTTTATGTGTTGCTTGATATAAGTTGTGAAGTGGTGTTTTGTTTACGATCCTTATTCACTGTATTGTTTTCATATACTGCTTATAATTATCGTAACTCACCCCTTCTGTTGAATGTTGTCCTTATGTGACAACGTGCAGGTAATCCTGAGAAGTAGCCGGTTACCGTTGATCGAGTCGGTGGTAAGTCGCTCTGATACGTAGCACTCGGGGGGATTGTCGCGTGTCTGCTTTGTTGATCTTTATTATTGTTGAATTTTAATTAGTCGAAGAACTTAGATTTTCTTAATTCTTATTTTAAAGTTGTTATTATGTTGTTTAAAGATGCTATGAATCAATTTATGAGTCTGATGCATAATATTTTATGAAGTTGAACTATTGGAGTGAATGACGTTGTTTATGTTGAATTTACGAAAAAGTCTATGTATTTAGTATGATTTCCTTAAATTGGAAACTGTTTAAAGTTGAATATGTGAGATCCCGTTTTGTAGAAAAATGTTACGAACTCTGATTTTGTTTATATTTCGTGGGTAGAAAATGGGGTGTTACAAAATGCGTGTGAGGTGAGTGTGATTGGGATGATTTTTCAAAAAATGCAAAAGTTGTGTGATAATATGCTTGGCTCGTGCACTCCCTTGCTTTGCTTGCACACGCTGATCCTTTTAATTCACAAATTCAAAAGTGGTTTAATCCTGGCCCTTAGATGCTTGATCATGCAATTCTCATGCCTTTTGCATTTTTTCCTTTTATGAAATAACATGCATACCATGCACGACTTCTTGAATTTTCTTTGATCCAAACTCTATTCATGCCATGTATTATGATAGAATGACCTCACTTTGCCCATAGGATAGCTTAGAATTGAAGTAGAGAGCTTTTTGCAACTTGGGGAGAAATGGATTTCATGTAAAACCCTAAAAATAAGTGAACCTCAATTGGCCATAACTTTCAAACCATGAGGGCTATGATAATGTTCTTGTACTTTTTAGAAATAGGAGACAATTTCCTACAACTTTTATGTTCAAAGAAATTCCATTTGAGGTCATTTTGGTCATGAAATAATGCTTTGAATATTAGGGCAAATGTTACTAAATTTGGAAAGTTAGTTACATGCCATATTTCCAAAAATAGAAAGCCTTGCAAAAACCCTAGATTCTTGACTTTTGACTTTTCCAAACCTCTTTTATGACCTTAATAACATCCCTTGGCTTGAAAAATAGGATTGGACCCCTTGCATTGTTACAGTTGACTTTTCAAATAATCAGTTTGACCAAATTCTTCTTATGCAAGTAACTGATGAATTGACCGCCTTCCTCAATGAGTTTTCTCACCAAATTTCATCCATAATATTCACATATCACATGAATGACTTTGCCTACAAGAAATGGCCAAAGTCACAAATAATCCTTACTTGAAAATGAAACCTTAATTTGAATGCTATTTGTGTCGGAGCTTGCCCTTTTTTGATCTTCTGATGATCTTCAAACCTTTTGGGCTCTTGAAAAGGATCTTGAGTTTGTATATGCCATGTAGACACTTCATAGGACCTGGAGAACGTCACGTATCTTATTGCTTTGACTTGTAAGGCTTAAAATGCACCAATGATTGATCATATGCCCAAGGCTAGTACATGAGAATGATATGCTTCATCTTTCTATGCAAAAATGCTAAGGATATGACATGCTTATGATGATTATGATATGATGATGATGCTAGAAAGGAGAGGGAAAATTTGGGGTGTTACATCTGCCCCTATTCAAGCAACTGTTAATCTGAAAAGGACGATAGCACGGGCTATCGGCCGTTTAAGATAAACTGTGGTTGTACCAAGAAAACCTTAAATTTGCACTCTGCTGGAGAATGCAAAAAATGGGAAATAAACCCAACCAAATAACACTCTGGGTAAATGAAGTGAAGACAAAGCAGATGAGCTCCTTCCATATTGAATTGTTACGCTGGATAAGGAAATCTTAGACAGACGAGTATTCTTCAAGCAAACCTGTTACGCCAGGAACTGGACATACGAGCTCTCTTCAAGTAAACCTGTTACGCCAAGAATGGATAGACGAGCCCTCTTCATACACTTTACAAAAATATATGACTTGAGACAGACGAAACTCCTTCGGATAACCCGTTACGCCAGGACCGGATGCACTTAAGTCTGTGGGATAGACATGCATAATCAGGATAGACAAACCCTCTTCGTATATCCTCCGTAGATATATGGTCTAAGACAAACGAGTCTTCTTTGAGAAAACCTGTTACGCCAGGTACAACATTAGGATTGGACGAACCCTCTTCACAAATATTCTGTAGATAAGTGGTGTCTGAGGCAGACGAACCTCCTTCGGATAACCTGTTACGCCAGGACCGGTAAACATTTTGACGTTTAATCCCACCGTCAGGACTTCAAACCTCTTCAATACATACGAGTATTGGATGATCATCAAGAATACACAAATGAGTGCCATAAGTCAATGATACAAATGAATATCAGACGATGATCTAAGAAACACATACGAGCGCTTCAGGCGATGATACAGACGAATATCAGCCACTGATATATACGAATACTAGAAATCCAACATAGACATGCATTTGGAGTAGCAATACAGACGAGTACCAGAGATCTAACACAGACGAGCATTTGGAGTAACAATATAGACGAGTACCAGAGATCCAACACAGACGAGCATTTGGAGTAGCAATACAGAAAAGTACCAGAGTGATTATCAAACCAACACATATTGATATAAGCTAACACAGACGAGTGTGAGGGATGATACAGCCAAGTATCCAAACTATGCAAACGAGCTTCAAACATATAACAAACACAGACGAGTGCTGGGGAATGCAGACGAGCAACAAGCAAATATCAAACACAAATGAGTGTTGGGAAATACAGATGAGCATCAAACAGTTATCAAACACAGAAGAGTACTGGGGAATGCATACGAGCAAAAGCAAAGTGCCCTGATTGGCAGTAAGAATCACAACTCTGCAGGGGAGAACAAGGTCAAGATACTTTGACACTTAACTCTGGTTAGGGGGGTGAACAACTGTCTGTGTCCTCACATTAGCCAAAAATAAATTGGCGACTTCTCTAGGGAATATTTCAATGACGGGAGTAAATCCCAAACATGAATTTTGTGGGGAAATCAGGCGTTCAGCTGCCTGTTGGGAATACTTCACTTGTGGAAATATAATTCGCTTGGGGATAAGAGTTGTTCCATTACCCTTGGAGTTATGTTGGGGATGACACATGCTCTAACTCAGCTGGGGAACATTCTCTTCTTGGGGAGATATTTCACCATCCTGCAAAACCTACAACAACAGTATACACACATGTGCCCTGGGGACTTGCATGGTATGATTTGATCATCCATTGTCACCCGACACTCAAAGATAATTTTAAATGTTTCCCTGCATGTCCTTTTTTTTATAGAAAATCACCGTGTTTATAATGCAATATTCTTTTTGCCAAAAATTCAGGACATTTTTGCAAACAAAGTAAACACAACACAGCTTTTAATTGAATATTCATTTATTGAGGGGACTCTGAATAGGCAAAGTTTTACATCAGGAAGCAGCTACCTAGAAAGAGGTAGCTACCATAAAAATTGAGAAAAGAAACTATCCTAATGGCAATGTACACGACATTCCAATGAGTTTCCTTCCTGCTATGACCAACATGTCTTCAAGACTTTCCATTCTTGACTTTGCCTTCTGAAGAAGAAGAGGAGACTGATTCCTACGCTTCTGATATTTCCAGGCTATTTGAAACGGTGATTTGGTTCAGATTACCCGGATCACAGTTGTTTGCTTATTCCCTTGTTTTGCGTGGATTGCATTTTCGGGTTTTCAATCCACCGGGATACCCTTTTTTTCCTGAGCTGTCCGATGTGGCTTTTCAGCTCAGCGGGTGTACATTTTATTTATTTATTTTCCCTAACTTTTGCCCGAGCTTTTTATTCTGTTTTTAGCTCGTCGGGATGCCCTTTTCTTGCTTGGACTTTAATTCTGTTTTTGTGTCCAGCGGGTCTTTTATGCGAGTATTTTTTTAACTGTGTCCGAGTTAATATGGGATTCAAAGTCTTCTCCATCCATAGTAGTGAGCATCAGTGCCCCACTATAGAAATCTTTCTTTACTATGAATGGGCCTTCGTAGTTAGGGGTCCACTTGCCCTTGTGATCTGAACCTGGAGGAAGAATCCATTTGAGTACAAGCTCGCCTACTTGATACTCTCGAGTACGTACTCATTGGTCGAAAGCTCGCTTCATTCTCTCTGATAAAGTTGACCATGACAGATGGCTGCTAATCTCTTTTCCTCAATTAGGCACAATTGATCATATCGAGCACGTACCTACTCAGCCTCATCAAGCTTCACATCCATCATTACATGTAAAGAAGGAATTTCTATCTCAACAGGCAAGACTGTCTCCATGCCATATACCCGGGAGAAGGGAGTTTCCCCGGTTGATGTCCTGACTGCCGTTCGGTACCCATGCAGCGCGAATGGTAACATCTCATGCCAGTCTTTGTAAGTGACAACCATCTTCTACACAATCTTCTTAATATTCTTATTAGTTGCCTCTACCGCGCCATTCAACTTTGGCCGGTAAGGAGAAGAATTGTGATGCATAATTTTGAAGTCCCGACACAGTTCTTCCATCATCTTGTTGTTCAAATTGGAACCATTATCAGTAATGATTCTCTCGGGCACTCCGTATCTGAAAATGATGTCTCTCTTCAGAAATATTGCTACCAATTGGCAAGTGACATTGGCATAAGATGCGACTTCAACCCACTTGGTGAAATAATCAATCGCGACCAAGATGAAATAATGGCCGTTTGAAGCAGTAGGATCTATCTTCCTGATCATGTCAATGCCCAACATAGAAAAGGGCCAAGAAGATGACATGACATTGAGCGGGCTAGGAGGAACATGCACCTTGTCTGCGTATATCTGGCATTTGTGGCACTTACGGGCATATGAACAACAGTCTTCATCCATTGTTAGCCAATAATACCCCGACCTCAATAATTTCTTAGCCATTGCATGTCCTCCTGCATGAGTACCAAAGGATCTCTTATGGACTTCCTGCATTAACAGGCCTACTTCGTGTCTATCCACGCATCTGAGCAAGACCATGTCAAAGTTCCTCTTGTACAGAACTCCACTGTCGCTCCCACCAAATGACACCCGGTCATAAGGGGTACAGACGCGAATGGTCGGCGAAGGAAAAGAAAAGAAAAGAGTCGCCAGCTAGGCATTTTTATCCCGAAGGAAAGGTAATGCTGCATAAACCTAAGAAAAGAGATGGATAAGACGGTCGCGTACCAAAGAAACTGAGAAAGGGGGTTGGTTAAAATTTGGGAAGGTATTAGCACCCAGATTGTCCGTCGTACTCGACGGGATCCACGCTTGAAAGATCTGTGTTTAAAGGGGTGGTGTCAGTGCTATTCTGTATGCAAAAGCTTGTAAAGAATGCAAGTGTAAGTGCTGGAAAGAAGTGTGAAGTGAATGAAAAGAGTGTCAGTGTAAGAAAGGAGTGCAAAGCTCAAGACTATGAGGCCTAAAAGAATAACTGGGAGAGGGGGAATACACAAAGACTTTTGTTCGATAACTGTTAAGTTATGCCTACGTATCCTCTCATGCAATGAGGAAGTCAGAACACCGTAGTTCGACTCAAAGAGACTTAAAGATAAATTGACTGTGAGCTGCTTGCTTGTCTATGCTCAAGTGTATGACCTGTCTGGCTCAGGTGCTATCTGTCTTGCATTAGACGGAAGAAGCGAGTTCTCGTTTGTGAGTGAAAGATATGAGAAAAGAATCCCGGGGGAGACGATTATTGTTTGTTTTTGGTGTTTTCAATCTTTTATTGCTTTTTGTGTTTTTCATAAGAAAATGAGCTTAAGCCTAAACCAAGGGTTAGTGAACTCATCATATCCTCCCTCTGATTAGGGGTAATGAGAATACCCTAAGTATGAGATAAACACCTCACACTTAACCACCTTGATGTAGGATTAAGATCATTAACCTACTTGCAATTATTTAGATGTTTTTGTTGTTTTTGTTTAGTGTTAAGTAATGAGTTTAAGCCATAATCAAGGATTTAATGGACCCATTACACCATCCTAATAGAAGGATAATAGATGAGAAAATTTAAGCTGAGAAAGGCTCCTCAACTTAATCCATGATTAGGGATTAACGTCATGACAAAACAAAACCTTTATTAAATGGATTTTAGTTAATGGTAAGATTAAGAAGTGGATTTTAGGGTTTGTAAGACAACTTGAGGGGGACTTGTCCATTAACACTAGGGTTAGTCCTTCTTAACCAATTAAGGAAGAATTAGAACCCTAATGCAAGGCCCAAGTTACAAGCTTGATGTCTTAGTGATTATTGAGTGGATTGATTAAATGATTTAAACACATTAAGGGTTCAACACTTAGGATTAAAGTTATACACTCCATCCTGATAGAAGGATGCAGGCATAAGCTTAATCACAAAGCCTTAAAACCTTTAAGGTTTAGTCCTTGATTAAGAGATGAGAAGAGGAGAATCAAAGATTACACAAAGGTCACTACAACAAACAAGATCTTAGACAGCGCTTTTTTTAGCCTTAGACAGCGCTTTAAAGCGCTGTCTAAACCTCCGCTGCTAAAGGTTTAGACAGCGCTTTTTAAAATGTGAAAAGCGCTGTCTAATCCCCCACCCTTAGACAGCGCTTTGGCCAAAAGCGCTTTAAAAGACCCTCTTAATTTAAATTTTTTAGGTACACATTAGACAGCGCTTTTCAAAAGCGCTGTCTAAGCCCCTACCTTAGACAGCGCTTTGGCCAAAAGCGCTGTCTAAGCCCCTCCTATTTTAATTTTTTTAGGTATACCTTAGACAGCGCTTTGGCCAAAAGCGCTGTCTAAGCCCCCACCTTAGACAGCGCTTTTGCCTAAAGCGCTTTCTAATCCCCCCCTTAGACAGCGCTTTTGCCAAAAGCGCTGTCTAAAGTAAACGAAATTTTTTGTAGGATTTGTTTGTAACCACATTTTTTCCAGGTTTATAAACCAGAATTGGTACCTGTTTTCAACCAGATTTTTGCAGTCAATTATCACATTTTATATATGCCATTTTGGCCTTTTTTTACCAAAATTTGGCTAACCAATTCAAACCAATTCAAACCAAATTTGCCATAAATGTATCAAAATATATACAAATTTATGTTTACATTTATAAGTCATTACATATACTACTACAAATGTACACATTAATTACACACTTTGAGCTCTATCATGTATTGACACCACTCCTCTTTGATTTCGTCCACTTGATCCTTTGTATAAGATGCACACTTGAATTCATCAAAGTACTACATAATAATATAACATATTTTGAATTAATTCCAACTATTTAATTATATGAGATATGTGTAAATATAAAAATAACTCATAAGTTAGAAATACATACATCGGTGGGAATCTCTAATCGGCCCAACATGAGAGTATCTCGCATAAACCTCAACATGAAATACCCGCAATCTATTTCATTACGTTGAAGAGGACACTACATATGAAAAAAAAATATGAATTATAAATCCTAAGTTTTATCAAGTGTAGTCATCACTAATATAATAAAAAACGCGGTAATTAAAAATATACCGCCACTTTAATCCATGAAATGGAGTTGGCGCCCCTCCTTGAGGTCTGGATAACTCGTTGGGCACGAAAAGCTTGTAGGACGCTAATAAAATAAAAATGAAGCAATTAGAACAATTCACATAAACTAAGAAAAATTTTGAACATTCTCACTTACGTGTCAATTAGGTCCTTCATAACCGGGTATGTTGTCCAATCATTTCCTAACGAGTCAAGATAATACACAATTTCTCGGATAGGATTGATTGCGAGCAACAACCAATGTCCACTGTAATGATTAGGCAAATGTTAGATGGTAACTTGGAAAATAATTATTATAGATGAATTTAGAATGAAATGCTAACCCGGTATTAAACGGTAAAAAAAACAACTTCTCCGCATTTTTATTCTCCACGAGGATCCGAAGAACGTACTCCGTCACGGTATCCGGTCTACTTATCATTAAAGTATAGTTGACGGTCGCGGGTGCTAAGAATCCGAATGACACGTCCAAACCATTGGGGCGCATCAATTTGTCATACAAAAACCTAATATAAAAACATCATTAACATAAAGTAAACATCATTAAAATAAGTTGTTTAATTAATAAAACAAAGTATGCCGAATTTACCTAACATATGTATTGACAACGTTGACGCCGATTTCTTCACGACCAAAAACTTGCATGAAGTCCTCATTACCAATCATTTGTTCGTAATCAAAGCCGAAAATCCCTACCTCCATAGGTATAGTCCGAACACCTCCGGTCGGTATATCGGTCATCTCTAGAAATGTCCTGAGGCACGACCTATACTTGGTGGTAGGTTTTTTCCTAGCTACGGACTTCTTAGCACCAGAACTTTGTACCCGTGCGGAGGCGTTGCTAACCTCCTTTTTTTGTTGTGCGGAGGCATTGCTAGCCTCATTTTCTTGAACCTACATGTCATATAAATAGTTAGATCAAATTAAGAATGTAACAACTTCCATGAATATATGTCATATAATTGTATATTACCTCTTTTCTTGAAACCGTGGACTCGGTATGCCGTGGAATCGCAGCTTCTTTTGATTTGGATTGTGTGGGAGTCTATTTAACATAGGAAAATATGTAAGTAAAATTTTAAGCATAAATTTTAAACTTTGAATATACCAAGGAAAGTTAACATAAGTTTTAATCATACCTCATATCCTACGCATATGAGGTTTGTCGGCCATGCAACAAACGAACCTACTGCTTCGTGCACCGTTGTTGCATCCGAATCATCGCTAGGATATGGTAATGCTGCATTCGGCTCAACTGCAATATCAACTGATACCTTCAAACATCCAGCAGGGAGCTCTCTAGTGTGGAGTAATACTCCGCTAACGTTATGCACTTTTCCCTTGCCAACCATCCGATAGTATGGTGACGACAAATACAGCTGACAATGGGAAATGCCCTAAAACCAATAATAACAAGAAATCGTTAATGTGTATATATGTCAAATACATAATTTAAGAAAATAGTTCAATTTAAGACAATTATATGTAATTACCTCTGGAATGTTCGGCTGAAAGGTACAGTTGATACTGTCTTTGTCCGAAGCATCTCTGTATACTGTTGAGGCGCTAGCCTCTCTTTCTCTCCTCAATGCATCAAGCTCAGCTTGCATGGCTTCCATTCTTGCATGAAGCTCCCGATTACTAGGAGCCTTTCCTTTTTTAATACTCATGGAGGTCGGAGTGACTCCAAATCCCTTACCCCTCACCCGACCAGAGTACTCAGGGACATCTAATGCCCGACCAAGTATGCTCCTAGTATCATCGGGAGATAAAGACTGAGATAGCTCCTCCTGAAAAATCAGATGAATATCGTACACTTGTCAAATATTTGTGTATAAAAATGTTATTCAATTAATGAAAAAATGTTATACTTACACATTTCTGGTATACTTGTAAAACTTCTTCTTGAGCAACTCCAGATTTGCCCACACGGGCTTCCTTCCACAAAACATGTGCAGGAAGAGATGATTCTGAACTTTCCTCCTTCTGCAGCTACACATTAAGTCATACAATTTTATCAGATAAAACTAATATATGATGAACAAATTTGTTATCGCAATTTAAAAATACTTACCATGGATTGTTCTAAACGTCCATATCCGACACGTCCTTTTCGGTACGGATATGCGGGACTTGATGCTCTTTCCCGATTTGTAGCACTTATTCTTTGAAAAACCGGGTCTTGTCTTTTGGATTTGAACGCTTCCCATTCTTCAGCCGATATCAAACTTTCATATTTTTTGGGAAGCTCCGCATCCACAAAATTACCATCCGCATCCTTAAGGAACTTGGATGATAAAAATGTCCGAAACCCTCTTAGAAGCTTTCCGGCCAATTTCATACAAAAGCCTCTTCTTTCGTCTTCGATGTTAAAACATCGCTAAGAAAAACATACAGATTGATAGTTAGTATCGGTAATTGAAAAAACATAATTGAAAAAACATGATTGTACCTTTATCTCACTCCAAATTTTATCTTTGGACTCTTTCAGCTCTTTGTTTCTCCAATCATCACATGTAATGGGAATTTCATTCCTTACTAGTGCACCGATAAAACTAGTTAAGGTATGCCCATTAGGTTCTATAAGCTGTCCCTGGGTGCTCCAATAGACATCTAGTATGATGCCTCGAGATCTTCCTTGGACCACCCTTCTCATTACTGTGATGCCTCTTCGAATTTCTTCTTCCGCGGATACTTTTTTAGGAACTTCCTCAGGTTGGTCATCAGCCATGTCTAACCTGTAATAAACCAAGGAAACCATCAAATATCAAATATAACTTATAATCAAAGCAATTGAAAACAAAAAAATAAAGAAATCATGCATTATCATATATAACTTATAATCAAAGTAATTGAAAACAAAAAAATAAGGAAATCATGCATTATCACATATAACTTATAATCAAAACAATCGAAAAAATAAAATAAAGAAACCATGGATAATTTACCTAAGTCACTAACATCTCTTTCTTTTCTTTGTTGGAATATTAATCACTTGTTTCTTAGCAATGCGTACGGATGAATTGATCCAAATTCCCTCATTATGATCGTTTCTTATATATGACTCATCCGGTATAAGATCCTCAACTTCATCATTTCTATTCAACTCATTCCGTCTAATGCATGACTCATTCTCAACATCAATATCACATTGATCGACACCGCTATCATCAGTCACTTTGTTAGAGAAAAGCACTATAGACCATTTTGTACTCTTCGGGTCATTCACATAGAACACTTGTTTAGCCTGAGATGCTAGAATAAAAGGTTCATCTTTGTACCCCACCCTAGTAAGATCAACTTGCAAAAATCCAGACTTATCCATTCGTATGCCACTACTATTCACCCACTTGCAACCAAAGATGGGAATCTGAAACTTCTCGTAATCAAACACCCAAATGTGCTCAATAACTCCAAAATACGACAGATTTGCATATTTGGGGTTTAAGTCCTTCATGCTTGATATATGCATTGCTTCAGCTAGCACGGTGACACCACTATTTTGCATAGTACTCTTATCATCTTGTTCTTTGGTATAAAATGTGTATCCATTAATTGAATATGCGCTATGAGAAAACACATGCAAACTTGGACCATATGCCAAACATCTCAACCTTTCTGTTACCGAAGAAGGATCTGAAGAGCGCTTCAAGTAAATATGATCCTTCAACCATTGTATGAAACTTTGATTGTGCTCTATAACTATCCAATTTTCATTTCTGTTCGGATTTAACCTTCGGAGTACATCCTTGTGCATTTCAACATATGGCTCAACCTCATTATTATTGTGCAGAACATACAAATGAACTTGATCCCGTTCATCCCTTGATATTGTCACAATTTTATTCCCAATTAATTTTTTACCTTCCATTTTGTCGAAAATCTGAGCTCTGGGGAGTCCAATCGATTGAACGTTAGACAAATATTCAGTACAAAACTCAACAGCTTCTTCAACAATGTATCGTTCAACAATACAACCCTCTGGTCGACTTCGGGATTTCACGTACCCTTTTAATATTTTCATATACCGTTCAGCAGGGTACATCCATCTCATATAAGCTGGTCCACACAACTGTGTCTCTTTCACAAGATGAACAACTAAATGAACCATTATGTCAAAAAAAGAGGGAGGAAAATACATTTCAAGCTCACACAAGGTAATTACAATCTCTTTTTGTAGTGTTGGTAACATCTCGGGATCGATCACCTTACCACAAATTGACCTAAAGAAAAAACACAATTTAGTTATGGAACTTCTTACTTTTTCTGGCAAAATAGAACGTATACCGATCGGTAGAAAATGTTCCATTATAACGTGACAATCATGTGTCTTCAAATTCTTCAACTTGAGGTCTTTCATAGAAACAAGTCTTCTGATATCAGATGAGTATCCTTCTGGAACCTTAACTTCACTCAGAGACTTACACAAAATTTTTTTCTCCTTTCTAGATAAAGTAAAAGCAGCAGGTGGTAGATATGTTCGTCTTCCTTTCTTCACGGGTGCTAATTCAGTTCTCATTCCCATTTTTAACATGTCCTCCCTTGCTTTAAGGCCATCCTTAGACTTGCCTTTTATATTGAGTAATGTACCGATAACACTTTCAAATACGTTTTTTTCAATATGCATAACATCGAGAAAATGTCTCACGTACAAAGACTTCCAATATGGCAATTCAAAAAATATCGACCTTTTCTTCCACCCACCTTTCACAATCTTATGTGCAAAAGGCTTGCCAAACTCAGTACGCACATCTTTCACCTTTTCAAAAACTTGTTCACCTGACAATGCGGGTGGAGCTCTACGATGTTCGGTGTCTCCATTGAATGCTTTTCTCCACCCACGGTAATGATGTTTAGAATGTAAGAATCTACGATGACCGAGAAACACATTCTTCTGGCAAAGTTCCAATCGGATCGTATCGGTTCCGTCTTCACAAACAGGACACGCACGTTGACCCTTGATGCTATACCCAGATAGATTCCCGTATGCTGGAAAATCATTAATTGTGCCAAACAACATCGCCCTCAGATTGAAACTTTCTTTCCTATATCCATCATAAACCTCCACACCGTTCTCCCACAAAATCTTTAAATCTTCGATCAGAGGTGTCAAGTATACGTCTATGTCATTACCTGGTTGTTTAGGCCCAGAGATTAACATAGATAACATCATGTACTTACGCTTCATACATAGCCACAGAGGTAGGTTATAAATCATAAGAATCACAGGCCATGTGGTATGTGAAATACTTTGAAGACCATGTGGGTTCATTCCATCAGTAGATAATGCCAATCGAAGGTTTCTTGCTTCTGATCCAAACTCAGGATAATCATTATCAATCTTCGACCACTGTGGTGAATCAGCCGGATGCCGATACTTTCCATCGGTGATTCTTTCATCTGCATGCCAAGTAAGATGTCTTGCATCGGTTTCACTACGAAACATGCGCCTAAATCTCGGAATTATCGGAAAATACCATAAGACTTTTGCGGGAGATAATCTTTTCTTATATCGAGACAAACCGCATTTGGGGCACTCAGTTAACGTTGCATATTCGTTACGAAACAAAATGCAATCGTTAGGACAAGCATGTATCTTATCATAGCTCATGCCAATAGAGCACAACATTTTTTTTGCCTCATAGGTTCGATTAGGAAGAACATTATCATCCGGTAGCATTTCTCTCATAAGGGCCAACAACTCTGTGAAACTTTTATCCGACCATCCATTGCCCGCCTTTAAGTTGTACAACTTTAATACCGCAGAAAGTCTTGAGAATTTAGTGCAACCTTTGTACAACGGTTTCTCTGCATCGCTTACCATCCTCTCAAACATTTCAGGACAATCATGAAGATCTTCTTCCAGTGCTTCTACAATCTCTTCAACTCGATCACAATCATATGTTTCCGTGTCTTTGTCGTATGAAGCATAGGTCGTATTACTTTTTCCACTCGATTCAACATTCCCGTTAATTTTCTCACCATGAAATATCCAACACCGATAACTTTGATCAATTCCATGCCTCAGCAAATGCGATTTCAATCCATGTGCGTCAACCTTACCAATATAACAACAACGCAAGCAAGGACAATGCATTCGTCTGGGGTTTTCAGCGTGTTGAACAGCATACTTAACGAATTCCGCAACCCCACTCTCGTACTCTTTGGTCATTCGATCGGCACAGATCCATGTTTTATCCATGGTTTTCCTACTTATTTAAAAGAACACTCAATTAATGATAAATAAAATTTAAATATATTAGTTAAAATATTCAAATAATAGAAAAATTAATGGCATTTTTTAACTTGTTACCAATAAGTCTTTTTTATTTGTCCAATATCTCTATCACTCTTCACGATAAGTAAATTGTTCTTGTGGTCAACCTCCACGGTATAAAACCAAATTAAGATTCTGTAGCGTATCTTGTCATAATCTCTACTAATTACCCTTTTACACAACTTCATAATACAGAACATGAGATAAATTCATTATAATTTGCTTAGTTTGGAAGTCAACTTCATAAGATATGGATAAAAGTATTTCTACCTCGCTCGTCATAAATCATCTTAGACATCAATTTCACTAAACAACAATTAGATGTGAGTAATCTTATACAGTAAAATCCTATGGCCTCCAACTACCAAGCTGTGAAAGTAACTCTTCACCCTTTCTTTGAAATCTTGTTTTGTGACCAAGATTTTTCCCTCTTTAAAAGTTCGAAGTTGTATCGATATTAACATTTCATTTAAAGGGAAGTTCCACATATACATATAACCATTTATCCCCCATATGGGTTCCTCACAAAATTTGCAACACTAACAGAACATAAATGATATGTACAACTAAATGTATGTATAGACAAAAATCTATCACAATAAAATAAAAAGCATATAAAAAGATTGATCAAAGTTAAGAGGTGAAAGGCATTATAAAGACCAGTACTAAGAAGAATACCTTTTAAAAATGCTACAGCAAAAACCTCAAACAGCAGAGAAGCTAATACAGAGAACACAATAAACACCTGCATAACGGGTGCATACAAGTTACATTCAAAATAGTAACTAGAAACATAAAAAAACATTACATCAGCCTGAACTTTGTTCTGAAAACATATATAGCGATGGCAATTATGAAACATTTTATGTCCTTGTTGAGAGATGGTCTAAAATCGTTGGATATTAAACAAAAAATCAACAATCTTTTGGTGTGTACTATTGCTTTAGTACATTATCATTGTGTTAGTACGAGTTTAATCTATGATGCATAAAAGTAGTGGATCCTAAAACATTTTCTCTAGATTTAGGTTTGATTAATTATGAAACATTTTCTTCTAACCTCTCTAGTAGCTACTTTAAGGTTAAACCTCTAAGAAGCCTCAATTGCAAATGCATATTCCTAAACTAGAAATACTTTAAAATCTCTTAACAACTCCAAGTCATCTAGGCATGCAAGGAGCTAACAAATTGGTCACTAACATTTATAGTTCGGTACAACAACATAATGCATATCTCTTAGTCAGAAGTTTTTGGTTCGAACTCAAAGGTGTCGAAGCCACTAAGACAGAAAGATCAGTTCACATAACACAAAGCTTCCTTCATATGAGGGAAGAACCAAAAATAAGTATTATCTATTCAGTGTTACAACTACTACATAAGATTTAGAGAAAGTTATCAAAGTAACTATAGACCCTAAAAGCTGTTTCTAAACTCTAATATGAATTCCTGTAATTAAGAACCTAATTTTCTCACATTCACCAATATAGATAAAGAAAAAAGAAGTAGTCAGAAAGCAATTATATCAAGAACGATTCGTCAAACAAATGATATGAAACGCAGAACTGAAGAACTCAAACCTGTAACGAAGAACTGAAGCAATGAACCCGATTCTTTCAACGGCGGTGAATGAATGAAGAAGCAATGAAACCGATTCTTCAAACGCAGTGAAAAAGTGAAAAAATGAAGCACAATCAATGGCTGAAACACTTTCAAGAACGAACGATTTCGCTGTTAGGGTTCGCTTTCGCTGTTAGGAGGGAAAACAGAAAGAACAGAGAACGAAAATAGAAGTCTGAATTTTAATTTTAATAAGACCTTAGACAGCGCTTTTGGGAAAAGCGCTTTCTAAGGTATGCCTTAGACAGCGCTTTTCAAAAGCGCTTTCTAAACCCCCCCTTAGACAGCGCTTATGGTTTTATTTTTTTTTTAAATTTAAAAGCTTTAGACAGCGCTTTATCAAAAGCGCTGACTAAGGTGAATATTTAAAAGCGCTTTCTATAAGCGCTGTCTAAGGGGGGGTCTTAGACAGCGCTTTCTAAAAGCGCTGTCTAAGACCCCCCCTTAGACAGCGCTTTCATTATTTTTTTGGAACATTTTCCGTGTTTTTTTTAAATTTTAAACTTGGACAGCGCTTTCTCTTAAAAGCGTTGTCTAAGATGCGCTGTTAAAAAGCAGTTTTGGCGTAGTGGGTAAAACTAATGGGGGACTAATCAAACCCTAATTGTGATCATGCTTGGGTGTTCCTAGGGTTTATGAAGCTTGCAAGAAGATCTTCAGGAAGAGCCACCAAGGAAGAAGCAGAATGAAGGAAGAGAAGCAAGAAGAAGCAAGACAACTTGCTTCACTTAAGAAGACAAGTTGTTTGAAGAAAGAAAGTGAGGAGGGAAAATGAGTGAGAAAGCTCAATCTAATTCACAAGTAAAATGCAGCAATGATGCATAAAAGGAATGAGAAGAGATTATGAGAAGTGAAGGCAAATTCACTTCTCAAACACTTACCACCTGAAAAGTTAGCAACAAGAAATGAAAATGAGATGAAATGCAAAGATGAAAACCAAAGTCAGAAGCATAATCATGATGCAAGTGATGCTATAAAATGGTATGAAAGCATGTCAAGAGATGTGGATGATCATACAAGCAATGAAGATGCAAATGAGACATGAAAGGAAACATGAAAGTTCATGAAAACTTATGAAATGCAATGGATGCATAACATGGCAAATGGATGATGCAATGATCAAACATGATTTCAATATGTCCTAAGATATCTTATATGTCATGTGGATGCACAAAATGTCATGGCAAGTTCATGTATGCAAACATATGAAGAATGAATGCAAATGAAGGCAAAGATTAGGGTTTATGTATAAGATGCAATGCAAAATTCAAAATCAGAAGCAAATCATAAGATAAAAAATTGAAAATGCAATCAAAGGAACCTTAAACCCATATGATACTACACCCCAAAGGAGGAGACCTAACTCTTAACCCTAAGGAAGTTATGATTTTTCTAAGTTTGCTAGGGTTTTAAGGTACCTCACAAAGAAAAATGCAAAACAAAACAAAAATATTTTCAGAATGAGAAAAATGCAAAAAATAGAATACAAATTATTTTCAGAATGAGAAAAATATTTAGAACCACGATGCAAAAAATAAAATGCTTTAGATGAGTTTTTCTATTTTTAATAAAATGATAAAGAAAATACAAGAAAAATAAAAGAAAATCAATTTAAATGAAAAAGTCAGCGCATCCAAAGGCACTCATTTAAACTCAGGGTGGAGGGAAAGACTGGCGCAGATTTGGAGGTCTAGGATCAATCCTGGAGATTTGAATTTCATTAATTATGTTTAGCCTAATTAATCAGAGATTAGGGTTTAATCACAAAATCTGGACCCTTGAACGCACGCAGGAAAACGAATCTGAGGGCTCACATTTAAACTCAGCTTAACCACGTAATTAACCCTAATTGTGCCCTAATCAAACTCAGGTGACCGGAACAGTGTTCCGGTCATCTTCTCCGATCACCTAAATTCATAACTTCCTCTCTAGGCAATTTCAAATGCTCTAACTTTCCAGATTTCATCCTCTACCCACCCCAAACATGAATCAATCACAAAAACACATTTATATTTCAGCATGAACAAGAATCGAATCAAACAAGTTTTCAGGTCAAACTTTCAGAGACACGGTTCAGGCTCAAAACTCAATCATTTTCAAAACCAAAAAGCACAGCATGATCACTTAATCATAAGCAACATTTCTATGGCATAAAAAATGATTTTTGGAAAAAAAGTTCTTGGTGATACCTGAACTGGAGCTTTCCCCTTTAGAACTTTCTGACCAGTTCTTTGCTTCAAATCACCTCCAATGATCCTTCTGAAGAGTTTGCAATGCTTGGTTGGAGTTTATATGGCCTCTATGTGAAGTTGGCTGAAACTCAGTTCAAGAAATGTGAAAATCGTGTTTTTGATATGGGGTGTTTCAAGGCAAAATGAAGGGTGGGAAATGATCAGTGATGAATGTGGAGTTGAATGGTGGGAAAAGTTTGGAGTTTTGATGGCTGAGTTGTGTGTTTCGAAGAGAAATGCATAAAAGGGGATTTTGGTGAATGCTGAGCAATCGGAAGTGTTAGGCTGAAATCTTGTGTGTTATGGCTTGGGTTTGATCCACATAACAAATAGTGATAGGCTAGAGAGTGGGTGGTGGTTGCAGCTGATTGGTATGGGCTTCTTGCCAAAAAGTCAAAAGTTTTTGTCCTTGAGGTATGGGCTGGTTCAGAGGTTGTACAATGGGGTGTCTGGTTCAGCAAGGAATAAGGATGTACCTGGAATTGGTTTTGAGGCAATTCAACAAGTGTATGAAAGGTTGTGTACCATTTTGCAATTTCATGAAGTTTTGGCCCCTTTGTAAATTCTTGATGATCAAGGCATGAAACTTGGGATTTCTTTGGGCAATTCTGAATTATAGGTCATGTATAATGTTTGTGTAATGGTTAGAAGTCAATTAGAGGTCACAAATTGGTTTGACATGAGTTTTTGCAAGTTTCCCTCTTTGGTACATAAGTGAAATTTTGTGATTTTTCCCAACTTTGCAAGGCCATAACTTGAGTTCTATGATTAATTAGATCAAGTTCTTATACTTTTTGAAAAGGGAAATATCCAATCTACAACTTTCATGACCAAGAAATTTTCATTTGAAGCATTTTTGAATCAAAAAGAGGAGGTTGAAAAACTTTCCCAAAATGGCAAGTTTGTATTACAAGTCACTTTCCCAAAATGGCAACTTTGCAAATGGCTTGAAATTCTTCAATTTTGTGAACTTCTAACTTCTTCTAAGATCAAATAAAGATTATATACACCCAAAATGATGGAGAAGACCCTTTGGTTGGATGATTGGGGGCCTCAGATGCCCTGATTTTGCACTGACTTGCTCAAGAAGTCATCTATTGATCAGATGCCTTCCCCATTGAAATTCTTCATGAAAATTGGTATGTATGATCCTTATAACATATAGATACCAATAGAAACAAGAATGGACAAAAAATTTGGAGTTATGGCCTTTGAAACCAAAACCCTAATTTTTAGGTCATCTGTGTAGTTAAGCTTGGCTCTGCTTCCATGCCTTTCTCAGTTCTTGTGATTTTCTGACTTCCTTGATCTTGGGAGGATATAATATGATGATTGAACATACATGGACCCTCTTGAGATGATTTAAGACCTTTGGAGTGGCTCAGATGGCTCAGGGATTGCTCAGATCACAAACCCTAGATGCAGATGACTTTGAACCAATGCATTGAAGAAAAATGCAATATGAGATGATATGATTGAACTTATGCAAATGAAAAGAATCACAAGCCATGGTGAAATGAGTGAGGGCAAATTTGGGGTGTGTACAGCTGCCCCTATTCTAACATGAGTTAGCTGTGCAGGATGTAAGCGACGGCTTATTAGGCAAACAAGATAACTTGTGGTTAAATACCAAAGACAGTCCAAAATTTGCACTCACTGGTTGTGAAGAAGAAAAGGGATATAGATTGTAAAAGAAAAATAAAGTATGATTATAAAGTGCGGGCGACGGAGGACGACCGTCGAGCAGAGGACGACTGTTGGGGATACAGCAATGACGGGGACGGGCGACATGCTGGGGAAATGGAAGTATCATGATGGGGACGGCCATCAAGTAAAGAAACAAGACTCTCTGGGGATTTAAAGGTTAAGTCAATGATGGGGACGACCATCAGGTTTGAAAAGTAAAGTAAACAACGACGGGGACGACCATCAGTTAAAATAAATGATGAGGGATGGTCAACCAAGGTGAAGGACGATCACCTAACAGGGGACGGCTGCTCTGTTGGGGATATAGATGAGGGACGGTCATCTAAGGCGAGGGACGATCACATGGCAGGGTACGGCTGCCGAAAGTATCATGACATAGGACGAATGCCGGATAGAAAGGTCGACGATGGGGACGGCCATTTGATAAGCATGATGAAGGACGATCATCAAGAGGTGAAGGACGATCACCTAGCAGGGTACGACTGCTCTCGGGGTTTATCATGACATAGGACGAATGTCAGATAACAGAATCGACAATGGGGACGACCATCGGATAAAGTGATGAAGGACGATCATCAAGAGGTGAAGGATGATCACCTAGCAGGGGACGACTGCTAAAATATCACGACATAGGACGAATGTCGGATAGTAAAGGGTTCCAATAATGGAATCTCCGCTGGGGGGATGATGAAGGACGATCATCAAGATGTGAAGGACGATCACCTAGCCGGGTACGGCTACCAAAAAGTATCATGACATAGGATGAATGTCAGATAGAAAGGAAATAATTTATTGGGATTTGCTGGGGACTCTTCTGGGGAATGGTAGACACAGACGAGTGTCTAAATTCAAGAAAAAGGTATAAGTGTTTGACACGGTGTATAGATTAAAGATGCGAACGAGCATCCTTAAGACTATGATACGGACGAGTATCGGTAGAAACAAACGCTGACGCATGTTCAGAGATGATGAGACGGACGAGTACCAACTGGTTAACAAAGAACACGAACGAGTGTCGACTCTGAGGGGAATTAAGTGGTGTATACAAGATACGAACGAGTATCTGTATGAGTAAGATAAACATCAGTGAGACACAGACGAGTGTTAAACTTACTGGGGAGAGTATGATACAGACGAGTATCATAAAGGGAAGTGTATAAGTTATAAGAGATATTCTGAAGATCTGTGGGGATAAGATGACACGGACGGGTGTCGGAAGAAGTGTATATTAATATGTATCAGTGAGTGCAAATGGGACGCTCTGGCTTTCGGCTGGGGATATGACACCGACGAGTGTCAAGAAGCATCTGTAATGTATAAGTATCTGTTTGTAGGGGATGTTCTGGCGACTTTCTGGGAAAGATGACACAGACGGGTGTCAAAAGGAGCATGTATTTGTATCTTGGGAATTGCAAAGAAAATGCTTTAGCATTCTGCCGGGGAATTTGAGAGGTATTCTGATAGGGTGTTGATATTTACAGGCGTTTGATTCAAAACATGGCCTATGATTATGCAATATGTTTGACTTTTTCCGTAATGCTCCGTATTAGACGGAATGCTACGCTCTGGGGGGGTAAATATGATGCAAATTCTATGATTATGCAAAAGATACCGATCCGGGATTCGGATCCCGTTGCTGTGAAGATCCCTGGCTGATCTGCTTTGAAAGAAAATCCCAGCTGGGGAAAAGATCATTGGTAGATCTGATATATGATTCTTCTTTAGGGAAATAAATCACTGATAAACCTATCCTTGGTGATGAGGAGCCCAGCTGGGGTTTGTGGAAGCTTCTGTCACTTTGTTGTGAGATCTTCAAACATTGCTCTTCTGGATAGAGGCTGGAGTTCTGCAGGGAGATGGTTCCCTGTCTTTACACTAGGCTGAGGAGGAATGATCACTGAATGATCTTCCGAGAGATTTATGTGGGGAACCTGCTGATAATGATGAACTTAGCTGGGGAATGAGCCCCTTCTGATGCTACTTTAGAGAAAGTGCTGGAGAAGTGATGCCCAATAGCTCTGATGGGAAGAAGACACTTCTGATGTTGTTTGGAAGACGTGCTGAGGAATATAATGATTTGGCAGCTTGCTGGGGGAGAAGCTTTCATGCCCCATGTTGTGCTTTGAGCACCTGCAATCATGTTATGACAAAGAAACGCACAAGCACCTCGAGGTATCCCTTACTGGATTCCATCATAGGATTTTAGACACTCCCGGGAGCAAATATATTTCCTGTAAGCATGTAATTAGAAAAAGACGCATCTGTATTTATGCAACCATTATATTAAGGACATCAGACATTTTTGCAAATAAAAATAAAATGTACGAGGCAAAATGTGATTGAAGATCTGATTTTATTAATTTGTGTTCCCTGAATTGGCAAGTACAGTCAAAGAAACAGATCCCCTGAAATGAGGAGATTGTTACAAAATTGAGAAACACAAAGGTGTTGGCAATGTTGATGATGCTTCAGTGCTTCCCTTGCTATGACTCGTATGACTTTGACGTTCTTCTTATCTTATTTTTGAAGAAGGTTTATTCTGACCAATGCTTTAACCTTTCGAAGCTTGCCATGTTGTAAGTGATATAGACGAATTCAGAATGCAGTTGTTCTCTTATTCCCTTATTTTGCGTGGGTCGCCCTTTCGGGTTTTCAATCCACCGGGATACCCATTTTTTCCTGAGTTGTCCAATGTGGATTTTCAACTCAGCGGGTGTACATTTTATTTATTTATTTTCACTTATTTTTGCCTGAGTCTTTTTATTCTGTTTTTGACTCGCCGGGATGCCTTATTTTTGCCTGGACTTACATTCTGTTTTTATGTCTAGTGGGTCATTTCATGAAAAAGTATTTTTTAACTGCATCTGAATTCACAGGGGACAGGAAGTCTTCACCATCCATAGTACTGAGCATCAGTGCTCCACCAGAGAATACTTTCTTCACTATGAATGGACCATCATAATTCGGAGTCCACTTGCCCCTGTGGTCTGTATGAGGAGGGAGGAGTCTTTTCAGCACAAGATCTCCTACTTGGTATTCCCGAAGCCTGACTTTCTGATTAAAGGCTTTCTTCATTCTTTTCTGATATAACTGCCCATGACAGATTGCAGCTAACCTATTCTCTTCGATCAGAATCAGTTGTTCGTATCGGGATCAGACCCATTATGCTTCATTCAGTTTGACATCCATTAGTACCCGCAAGGAGGGTAATTCAACTTCAATAGGTAGGACCGCCTCCATACCATAAACAAGTTGATACGGTGTTGCCCCAGTGGATGTTCTGATTGATGTACGGTACCCATGTAGGGAAAATGGTAGCATTTCATGCCTGTCTTTGTAGGTGACCACCATCTTTTGCACAATCTTCTTGATATTCTTGTTAGCTGCCTCAACATCGCCATTCATCTTTGCCCTGTAAGGAAAAGAATTGTGGTGTTGGATCTTGAAGTCCCGACACAATTCTGCCATCATTTTACTGTTTAAGTTGGAACCATTATCAGTAATGATTCGCTCGGGTACTCCATACCGACAAATGATGTCTCTCTTCAGGAATCGGGCTACCACTTTCCTGGTGACATTTGCATATGAAGCTGCTTCAACCCACTTGGTAAAATAGTCAATAGCTACCAGGAGGAATCTGTGGCCGTTTGAAGCAGTCGGTTCAATCTTTCCAATCATATCAATGCCCCACATGGCGAAGGGCCAAGGTGAAGACATCATATTCAGAGGATTCGGAGGCACATGCACTTTATCTGCATAAATCTAGCATTTATGACATTTCCTGGCATAAGCACAACAGTCTGCATCCATTGTGATCCAGTAGTAGCCTGATCTTAGCAACTTTTTAGCCATAGCATGTCCTCCAACATGGGTACCAAAAGATCATTCGTGCACCTCGTGCATCAACAAGTCTGCTTCTGTCTTATCAACACATCTGAGAAGTACCATATCAAAGTTTCTCTTGTAAAAGGAACCATCAGCATTCAGGAAGAAACTACCAGCTAGCCTCCTTAATGTCTTCTTGTCATTGGATGATGCCCCAGGTGGGTATGTTTGATCCTCCAAGAAGCATTTGATGTCATAAAACCAAGGCTTATCATCTTTAGCAAGGTCTGCTGAGAATACATATGCTGGTCTATCAAGTCTGGATACTGAAATCCGAGGCACAAAGTTGGCAGCTTGAACTTTGATCATGGATGAAATGGTAGCCAGAGCATCTGCAAACTGATTTTCATCTCGAGGGATATACTCAAGCTTGACTGTTGTGAAGAATGTGAGTAATCTCCTCGTATAATCCCGGTAAGGTATCAGATGCTCCTGGTGAGTGTACCATTTGTCGTTGGTTTGATTGATTACCAAAGCTGAATCTCCGAATACAGTCAAAGTCTTGATCCTGAGGTCAATGGCTTCCTCAAGACCCATGATACAGGCTTCGTATTCAGCTTCGTTGTTAGTGCAGTTAAAGGTGAGTTTTGCCGAGAAAGGCATGTGAACTCCCTTAGGTGTAATGAGTACTGCACCAACACCACGACCATTCATATTAACAGCCCCATCAAACATCATAGTCCATTCTTCTTCTAGGTCAGGCCCTTCAGTGTGAATAGGCTCTTCATGATCTTTTTGCTTTTATGAACATGATGTCTTCATCAGGGAAGTCAAATCTCATAGGCTGGTAATCATCAATGGGTTGCTCTGCAAGATAGTCAGACAATACACTGCCTTTGATGGCTTTCTGAGATGTGTACTGAATGTCATATTCTTAGAGAATCATTTTCCATCTTGCAACCCGTCCGGTAAGTGCTGGCTTCTCAAAAATGTAATTGACTGGGTCCATCTTTGAGATCAATAAAGTAGTGTGGGTCAACATATACTGTCTCAGTCGGCGAGCAGCCCACGCTAAAGTACAACAAGTTTTCTCGAGCAGTGAATAACGTTGTTCACAGTAGGTAAACTTTTTGCATAGGTAGTATATTGCATACTCTTTTCGACCAGACTTGTCATGTTTGCCCAACATGTAACACCCCATTTTCTACCCACGAATTATTACAACAAAATCAGAGTCTTAAAATTTTCTACAAATGGAGTATTACATATTCAACTTTAAACAATTCCCACTTTAAGGAAATCATAACAAATACGTAACACTTTTTCTTAATTCGACAAAATAATGTCATTCACTCCAATAATTCAAATTCATAAAATCTTACGCAGCAGATTCATAAAATAATTCTTAGCATCTTTAAGTAACGTAATAACGACTTAACATAGGAGTAAAAAACTATAATCCTTCAAACAATTTAAAATTCAGTAATAATTAAAAGATCAACAAAACAAACACACGACAATCCCCCCGAGTGCTACGTATCAGAGCGACTGACCACCGACTCGACCAACAGTAACCGGCTACTTCTCAGGATTACCTGCACGTTGTCACATAAGGACAACATTCAACAGAAGGGGTGAGTTACGAAAATTATAATCAGTATATGAAAAACAAGACGGTAATTAAGGATCGTAAGCAAACACCGCTTCTCGAATTAAATTAAATATCCATACAACAAACCAACAAAAATGCAACTTTAATGAGACTCGACTAGTCATGCATGTGGTACCATTCGGAGTAAAACTCCCAACTTAAAATTTTCCAATTTAACGAGGCATCAAGGCATAAGCCTTCAACTTTCAACTTTTGCCAATCCAGGCCAACGTGGTGTGAGCAATGGCTCCGACGTAATGCATATGAATTTACATGACATACACGACCTTAATACTCCGACAACATAATAATAATAGCAACACAACAATGTTTTTCAACATAATCAACTTATATTCGACTTTGGCTCATCAAGTTTACAACTTAGTAACTTTAACAATTTTCCGTACACGGAATAACTTAACAACTCAGTCATGCCTGTATCAACATCTCATAGCATAATTCCAACATAATAACTCATCAAAATCAACTATAATATTACCCGACTTACCCCAACAAATTTCATTAAATTCCGGGCAACTTCGTTTTCCGCCTAATTCGGCCGATCCGACTAATTCGAAACTATTTTTCTACTTTCTGCGATTAATGCTATTTTACCACTAAACTTAAATTCCATATGTTCTATTAAAATCGTCCGTCTTGGAAATCGTATCGCCACCATTAATTCTGTTAACGTATTACACCTGCATTTTCTACTAAACTATGCACTACATTATTATTCTAAAACTTGGATTCTACTGTTCGAATTATATATATATATATATATATATATATATATATATATATATATCAGAATACTAATCCTCATTACTAAGTGTAATTTATTTTACGTCTGTTAATATTTAACTTAATTGAAATAATATTCCCTAAATAATTACTTTAATATTTGATAATTTAGATCATTACATTTTAATGGAGAAATATTAATTAAGAATGAAATGAGATGACTTCCACAAAAGACAGGGTGGCCTGCGCCACCCCTTGTCTCTCCCCAAGGCTCAACGCACGCGTGAATCATGTGGGAGGCTTAAGGCCTGCGCCACACATGGCTATGAAAATAAGAAAAAGGCCTTCTGGCCTGTGCCATAACATGGCGTGTGGAACAAGGACAAGGCCTTCTGGCCTGCGCCGTACATGGCGCGTGGAAACAAGGAAAAGGCCTTCTGGCCTGCGCCGACACATGGAACAAATCACTAAAACCACTTAATTTTTTTTAATAACATGGCACTGTATTATTATGATCTAACTAATTAATTAATGGCACTTGTTTTAATTCAGTAATGGCCTTTCCTTCAATTAACTTAATAAATCACTAAAACCAACAATCAATTAACCAATTTTCACAACCCACATTTCCAATCATAACATATAAAATTTCTACACAGCATCAAGAACAACAATTTAATTACTATGATCTAACCACCCAAATCAAAATATTGGATTTCATACCCGATTATAATAATTGAACCCACCCTTACCTTATTGAATTGAAGATTGCTATTACAGTCGGATTCCGAAATTGTTTCTCGTTCCCTCACTTTGCAGCAGTTCCACTTCCTCTTATTCTTCCTTAATTTTCTAACTTCCCCCTTTTCTGTCTCTTTTTGTTTCTTATAACTTATTTTATTTTTATTTTTAATAAACTAATTAAACTATTATAATTACTAATGGGCCTAACATAGCATCCCCTTATTTTACTAATTCAAACACGGCTTGAAGCCCACTACTTAAAATAACACAACAACTATTATAATTAATTCTAATAATATTTTCTACAATTTTCGACTAAATTTCCGACTTATCGATTAATTTAACTACAACATTAAATATTCCTACAAACCACAATAATTACTTAAATATTAAAATAAGAAATAATTATTTGGGCGTTACCACTCTCCCCCACTTAAAATATTTTCGTCCTCGAAAATTTACCTGCTTCAAACAGCTCAGGATAGGAGTCTCGCATCTTGCTCTCCAATTCCCATGTCATGCTTTCACCCGTAGCTCCCAACCAAACGACTTTGACCAATATGATTTCTTTTCCTCGAAGAGTCTTTGTTTCGCGACCTTCAACTCGTACAGGCTTTGTCTCCACTGTGAGATTATCCCGCACTTGCACATCGTCCATACTAACCACATGAGACGGGTCTGAGATATACTTCCGAAGTTGTGACACATGGAATACATCATGCAAATTCGAAAGATTTGGTGGTAATGCCATCCGATAAGCAACTTTTCCAACTCGTTCCAAGATTTGATACGGACCAATGAAGCGAGGAGTGAGCTTTTTAGACTTCAAAGCCCTCCCAACACCGGCCACAGGCGTGACTCTCAAAAACACATGGTCACCAGCTTGAAATTCTAAATCCTTCTTCCGCTTGTCATGGTAACTCTTCTGCCTACTCTGAGAAGCTTTCATCTTCTCTCGGATAAACTTCACTTTCTCGGTAGTTTCTCGAACTAACTCTGGTCCAAGTACCACACCCTCACCAGATTCATACCAACACAACGGAGTTCTACACCTACGACCATACAATGCTTCAAAAGGCGCCATTCCGATACTAGAATGGTAACTATTATTATATGTGAACTCAATCAATGGAAGATAAGTGTCACACGAACCTCCTTGCTCAAGAACACAAGCTCTCAGCAAATCCTCCAATGACTGAATAGTTCTCTCAGTTTGGCCATCAGTCTGAGGATGATATGCCGAACTCAACCTCAACTTAGAACTCAACGAATCTTGCAGACTTTTCCAAAATTCCGATGTAAACCGCATATCTCTATCCGACACAATACACATAGGAACACCATGCAACTTTACAATTACTCGAATGTAAATCTCTGCCAACTTCGCAATTGGGTAAGTGATGTTCATAGGTATAAAGTGAGCCGACTTCGTGAGCCTATCAACGATCACCCAAATCGAATCATGCCCTCTTAAAGTAACAGGCAGCCCCGTTACGAAGTCCATAGAAATGATATCCCACTTCCATTCTGGAACTTCCAACGGTTGCATCAACCCAGCAGGCTTCTGATGCTCAATCTTCGACTTCTGACAAGTTAGGTACGCATACACAAAACGAGCCACGTCTTCTTTCATTCCCGGCCACCAAAATATCTTCTTTAAATCTTGATACATTTTAGTAGCTCCTGGGTGAATACTCAAACTGCTTCTATGACCCTCTTCTAGAATACTTCTCTTCATAACTGCGTCATCAGGAATACAAATTCTTTCACCTAATTTCAACACATCTCTCGCATCAATCTTAAAGTCACTCTTTTCTGATTGACCACAACGATTAAGGATATCTACTAATTTCACATCCAATTTATGTGCCTCTCGGATACTATCCATAAAATCATTATTAATCTTTAGCATTCCTAACATTACACTCTGCGGGGTTACTTCGCAAACTAAACTCATATCACGAAATTGCTCAATTAATTCCAACTCATTATTATCATTGCTGACACATGCAAAGTCTTTCTACTTAAAGCATCGGCCACGACATTTGCTTTACCTGGATGATAATTCAAACCGAAATCATAATCTTTAAGCAATTCTAACCACCTACGTTGCCTCATATTCAGCTCTTTCTGATCAAACAAATACTTTAAACTTTTATGATCATTGAAAACTTCGAATCTGGAACCATAAAGGTAATGCCTCCATATTTTTAGCACAAACACCACCGCAGCAAGTTCAAGATCATGCGTCGGATAGTTCTTTTCATGAATTCTCAACTGTCGTGACGCATAAGCAATTACTTTATTATTTTGCATAAGCACACCTCCTAAACCCATCAATGAAACATCACAGTAAATTACAAACGGTTCCTCCGGATTTGGCAAAGTCAAAACCGACGCCGACGTCAATCTCCTTTTTAATTCATTAAAACTCTCTTCGCACTGAACATCCCACACGAAAGCTTTACCTTTACAAGTTAATTTAGTTAACGGAAGTGCTAACTTCTGTCGCTCCCACTAAATGGGACTAGGCCCAGATAAAGGTACAGACGCGAACGGTCGGCGAAAAGAACAATGAGAACACACAGTAGTGAACTCACTGGAGATGAATAGAGTCGCCAGCTAGGCATTTTTATCCCGGAGGAAAGGCAATGCTGCATAGACCTAGAAAAAGATGGATAAGACGGTTGCGAACCAGAGAGACTGAGAAAGGGGGTTGGTTACAACTTGGGAAGGTATTAGCACCCAGATTGTCCGTCGTACTCGACGGGATCCACGCTTAGAAGATTTGTGTTTTAAAGGGGTAGTGTCAGTGCCATCTGTGTATAAAATAGCTGGAAAAGAATGTACAGGTGTCAGTGTAAAAGAAAAGTGAAGTGTGTAAGTGAAGTGTCAGTGTGAGATCAAGAATGAAATGCTCATGACCATGAGGCTTAAAGAATAAAGCTAGAAAGAAGGGGAATGTACAGAGACTTTTGTTCGATAACTGTTAAGTTATGCCTACGTATCCTCTCGTGCAATGAGGAAGTCAGAACACCGTAGTTCGACCCAAAGAGACTGAAAGATGAATTGACCTGTGAACTGCTTGCTTGTCAATGCTCAAGTGTATGACCTGTCTGGCTCAGGTGCAAACTGTCTTGCATTAGACGGAAGAAGCAAGTTCTCGATTATGAGTGAAAATGATGAGAAGAGAATCCCGAAGGAGACGATTATTGTTTGTTTTTTGTGTTTTCAGTCTTTTATTGCTTTTGAGAATTTGTCATAAGTTAATGAGCTTAAGCCTAAACCAATGGATTTAGTAAACTCATCACATCCTCCCTCTGATTAGGGGTAATGAGAATACCTTAAGTGTGAAGTCAGATTCTCACACTTAATCACCTTTGGTATAGGATTAAGATCATTAACCTACTTGTGGTTATTTAGATGTTTTTGGTGCTTTTGTTTAGTGTTGAGTAATGAGGTTAAGCCATAATCAGGGATTAAACAGACTCATTACACCATCCTAATAGAAGGATAATAGATGAGAATGTTTAAGCTGAGGAAAACTCCTCAACTTAATCCATGGTTAGGGATTAAACTCATGACAAAACAAGCCTTTGATTAAGTGGATTTTATTTAATGATATGATGATGAAGTGAATTTTATGGTTTGTAAGACAACTTGAGGGGGACTTGTCCATTAACACTAGGGTTAGTCCTTCTTAACCAATTAAGGAAGAATTAGAACCCTAATGCAAGGCCCAAGTTACAAGTGTGATGTCTTGATGATTATTAAGTGAATTGATTAAGAGATTTAAACACATTAAGGGTTTAACACTTAGGATTAAAGTTATACACTCCATCCTAATAGAAGGATGCAGGCATAAGCTTAATCACAAAGCCTTAAAGCCTTTAGGGTTTAGTCCCTGATTATGAGGTGAGAAGGGAGGATTCAAAAGAGACACAAAGGTAAAACTAAATGGGGAGACTAATCAAAACCCTAATTCATTGTCATGCTTGGTTGTTCCTAAGGTTTGTGAGGTTTAACAAGGGAAGTCTTCAATGGAACCACCAGGAAGCAGATGAAAGGATCAAGAGAAGCAAAGTGACTTGCTTCATTCAAGAAGTCAAGTCACTTGAAGAAAGAAGGTGGGAGGAAGAAGAATGAGCAAGCTCAAACTCAAACACATATAAAAATGCAGCAACGGATGCAAGAGAGATGAAAAGAAAAGTTATGAGAAGTGAAGGCAAATTCACTTCTCAAATCCACTTACCACCTGGAAAGTTAGAATAGAAATGCAATGCAATGCAAAATGGGATGGAATGGCATGATGAGAAACAAAACCAGAAGCAATTACATGATGCTAAGGATGCTATGAGATGCTACAAACATGAAACAAGGCATGGAGATGATCATACAAGTTTATGAATGCAAATGAAGCAAGTTAGGAAACATGAACATACATGAAAAGTTATGAAATGCACAAGGCAAATAACATGGAAAATGCAAGATGAAATGATCAAACATGCTTTCAATATGTCTTATGATGTCAAATGAATCAAATGGATGCTTGAAATGTCATGGCAAGTCATGTTATGTAAGAGAATGCAAGATGGATGCATATGAAAGCCCAAATTAGGGTTTATGAATCATACATCAAACAAAAACCAAAAACAGAAGCAAACCCTAAGATAAAAAATGGAAAATGCCACTCAAAGGACCCCTAATCCTATACTAAACCACTGCCCAAAGGAGAAGTCTCAACTCCTAACCAAGCTCAAGATATGAATTTTCTAAGATTATAGGGTTTTTAGGGTTCCTAAACAAGAAAATTGACAAACAAATTGAAAATGGAGAATCAAATCATGGCCATTTAATCTCAAAAACTACATGCTAAACACAATGCAATGCAAGAAGAATCAATGTCCAACTCTTCATGGATAGGCAGAAATGATTTTTTTGAACTATGGATCAAAAAAATGCACAAAAATGATTTTAATTCAAAGAAAATTTCTCAAAATGCATCAAGATCAAAAAAGAAATTTGGTTTGAAGGTTGGACAATGTTTCTAAATGTCTTAGAACATTTCATGAATTTTTTGGTGATTTTTAAATACCTAAAAGTATTTTTAATAAATTAATTTTCATTAATCAATTAAAAATAATCTTTTAAATATTTAAAAATACTTTTTTAATGATAAAAATGAAAATAAAAATATTTTTGGGTCTTAAAAATTAATAAAACTCTTGAGAAAAAGTTTCATAATTTTTAGACCATTTTTACTATTTTAAATAAAATATGCAAGTTAAATGAAAAGAAATAAAATAAAAATGGAAATAAACTGAAGTATGCACAATGGAGGGTTGAGATTGAGTCTGGCAAAGAATGGGTTGACTGCGCGCGCAGATCAAAGGCCCATATTCAAACTTGGTTAATCTGATTTATGAATTAATTAAATGCAATTAGGGTTTCTAATGATCAATCTGGTCCACTCACACGCGCGGCAAGTCAAACGGTCAAAGCAATCGCACGCTCCAGATTCAAACTCAATTAATTACAGGGATTAAACCCTAATGATTTTCAGGTGGCCGGAGAAGACCTCCGGTCATCTTCTCCGGTGGGAACCCCACCTGAAAACCCCTAAAAACCTCAAAACGCAACAAAAATGAAAACCAAGCATACAGAAATGATTCCCATGATCCACTGAATCAAAACCCCATCACAAACAACATTTATTTTTCCCCAGAATCAAGAATCGAACGAAACATTTTCTAGGTCAACAGAGTTTCAGAAAGCAATTAAATTCTCATTTCATCATCATTTTCAAAACTAAAAGCATCAGGACAATCAGTGAAGCATGGAGAACAAGTTTAGAACTTAAAAATCCATTTCTGGAAAAAAGGTTCTTGAGCTACCTGAGATTCGAAGCTTTCACTCCAGCAACTTTCAGACCTCCCCTCCTTGTGAAATCCACTCCTTATGACCTCTTGATGATGCTTGAATGCTTAGGAAGAGTTTAAGTTGGCTGGTTGAGGAGTTTGAGCAGCTTCTGCTCAAGCTCAGTTGAAGATGGTGATGGTGATTCTGTCTGTTTCTGGCAATGGTGAAGGGTTGTTTGTGGTCCAGGTGATGAGTGGAGAAGGTTTGTGGAGTTTGTTTGGATGTTTGTGAGCTGTGGAAGGTGTTTCGAAGGAAACTGCAGTTTGGGGTGAAAATGGTGAAGTGATGCTATGGCTTGTTTCAGGCCTGGTTCTTTGTTGGTTTGGGCTTAATGTGGCAAGGTGAGATGATTAGTGAGATTTGCTTGAGTGTTTGTGAACTGGGCAGAGAGATTCGAAGAGAAATGCAAATAGGGTGAGTTTTGTGTATGGTGTGTTGTGGTGTGTTTCAGCTTGGCTTCAGGTTATGTTTGGCTAGCAAATGGAAAGTATAAACAATCCCAATTGGCCAGATGATGTGACCTGGCCTGCTGTGATTGGGATGTTTGCTTTTGCCAAAAGTCAACTTTTTTGTAAGTGAGGTATGGCTTGAGTTCTAGCCTAGTAGAAGCATGGGGCTTGGCGCAGCAAAGGTGAGGGGAAGGGCTAGCAAGGTTTAGACCCCAATGCATCAAGTTGGTGAAGTGTGATCATGAGTTTTGCAAGTTGGCTCCTTTTTGAAACTTCATGAAAATGCCTTGTTACACAAACCATGCACATGTGATCTTTTGGTCAAATTATGATTTTTAGGGCCTATGTGATGTTTGTACATTGGTTTGATGTCAACTAGAAGTTACAAACAGCCTTGGTTCATGATTTTGCAAATTTCTCATTTGGTGCACATCTTGAAAATCAATGATTTTTGCCAACTTTGTCACACCATAACTTTTGATCCAAGAAGAATTAGATCATGTTCTTGTACGTTTTGAAAAGGGAAAGATGTATTCTACAAATTTCATGACCAAAGTTTTTCCATTTGAAGCATTTTTGGATCAAAAATCAAGGCTTGAAAAATGACCTAAAATGACACATTCTTGAAAAGTCAACTATGCCCAAAAAGTCAACCTTTGCAAAAACTTCAAATTCTTGATTTTTGTGAACTTAAACCTTCTTCCATGATCAAATAAAGATCATATACACTCAAAATGATGGAGATCACCCCTTGGTTGGGTCATTGGGTGCCTCAGATGCCCTGATTTTACCCTGACTTGTCTGAAAAGTCAACTCTTGATCAGATGACTTCCCCATGGAATTTCTTTATGAAAATTGATATGCATACTCCCTATACCATATAGAGACCAATGGAAACAAGAATGACCAAAAAAATTGTGGTTATGGCCTCTGAAACCAAAACCCTAATTTTAGGTCAACTATGTAGTCATGCCTGGCTCTGCTTCCATACAAACCTCAGTTCTTGTGATTCTTTGGCATTTTTGACTTTGAGAGGGTATAATATGATGATTGAACACACATAGATCCCTTTGAAGTTATTGGTGGCCTTTGGAGTGGCTCAAGAGGCTCTGGGATTGCTCAGATCACAAACCCTAGGTGCAGATGACTTAGAAACTATGCAGTGAATCAAAAATGAGACATGAGGTGATATGATTGTGTTTATGCATATGAGATGATCACAAGCCATGGTGTGAATGGGTGGGGGAAAATTTGGGGTGTTTACAGCTGCCCCTATTCAAACATGAGTTAGCTGTGCAGGATGTAAGCAACGGCTTAACAGGCAAACAAGATAACTTGTGGTTGAATACCAAAGACAGTCCAAAATTTGCACTCACATAATGAAGAAGAAAAGGGATATAGATTGTAAAAGAAAAGTAAAGTATATTGTAAAGTATGGGCGACGGAGGACGACTGCTGGGTAAAGAGCCATGACGGGGACGACCGACATGCTGGGAAAAGTGTGAAGTAAAGCAATGATGGGGATGGCCGACATGCTGGGGATAAAAGGTGAAGCCAAGACGGGGACGGCCGACTAGCTGGAAAGAAAAAGATATCATGATGGGGACGGCCATCAAGATAAAGTTGCAAGATTCTCTGGGTATTGGTAAAACATGACGGGGACGGCCATCAAGTTCATAAAGTAAAGTAACCAACGATGGGGACGGCCATCGGGCTAAAGGAAAGGTAAAAGGGACCACGACGGGGACGGCCATCAGGTTAAAGAATAGATGAAATAAACAGATGATGAGGTACGGTCATCAAAGGTGAAGGACGATCACCTAGCAGGGGACGGCTGCTCTGTTGGGGTTAAGATGAGGGACGGTCACCTAAGGTGGAGGACGACCACCTGGCAGGGTACGGCTGCCGAAAATATCGCGACATAGGACGAATGCCGGACAAAAGGTCAACGATGGGTACGGCCATCGGACGAGCATGATGGAGGACGACCATCAAGAGGTGGAGGACGACCACCTAGCAGGGGACGGCTGCTCTCAAGGTTTGTCATGACATAGGACGAATGCCAGATAACCAAAATCTACAATGGGGACGTCCATTGGATAAAATGATGAAGGACGATCATCAAGAGGTGGAGGACGACCACCTAGCAGGGGACGGCTGCTAAAAATCAACGATGGGGACGGCCATCGGATGAGCATGACGGAGGACGACCATCAAGAGGTGGAGGACGACCACCTAGCAGGGTACGGCTGCTCTCAACGTTATCATAACACAGGACGAGTGTTAGATAAAAAGGAACTTGCTTTGTTGGCGATCTACTGGGGAGTAGTAAACACGGACGAGTGTCTACATCCAAGAAGAGAAAGGTATAAGTGTTTAGATGTTGTGTATAGATTAAAGATGCGGACGAGCATCCTTAAGACTATGATACGGACGAGTATCATGTAGAAACAAAAACTGACACGTGTTCCGAGATGATGATACAGACGAGTATCAACGGGTTAACAAAGAACACGGACGAGTGTTGAATCTGAAGGGACTCTTCTGGGGGATAGTAGACACAGACGAGTGGCTATATTCAAAAAGACATAAGTATTGACACGGTGTATGGATTAAAGATGCGGACGAGCATCCTTATGACTAAGATACGGACGAGTATCTTGTAGAAACAAACACTAGACGCAATGTTCTGAGATGATGGTACGGATGAGTACCAACTGGTTAACAAAGAACAAGGACTACTGTTGAATCTGTGGGGATATACAAGATACGGACGAGTATCTGTATAAGTGTATCATGAGTAGTGAGTATTGTATAGATGAACGTTTATCTGCTGGGGAGAGTGACACGGACGAGTGTTAAGAGAAAAGTATAATATTAACAAGTATATGGGTGATAAAAGTGTAAGCGACTGCGCTGGGGATATGACACGGACTGGTGTCAAGAAAGTGTATATATAGGTATAGGTGAGTGCAAAGAGGATGTCTTTGGCTTTTTGCTGGTGATTTGACACGGACGGGTGTCAGGAAGTATCTGTAATACGGGTGATCTTGTTTGTAAAGGGTGTCCAGGCGATTTTACTGGGGAGTGATGACACGGACGGGTGTCAAAAGGAGTATATACTGGTGTTTGTGATATTGTGAGGCAACTGCTTTTGCTGGGGGCTCCGGTGGGGATTTTGCGTATTGTATTCAGTATATTGACGGATTGTCATTATTCACAAGTGTTCGATTCACAACATGACTTATGATTATGCTATGTATTTGATTTTTGCCGTAATGCTCCGCATTAGACGGAATGCTACGCTTTGTGGGTGAATATGGCGCAAATGCCATGATTATGCAAAGAGGTACAGATCCGGGATTCGGATCCCGTTGCTGTGAAAATCTCTGATCGATCTGTGGAGGTGAGACATCCCAGCTGGGGATGAGATCATTGATAGATCTGATGAGATGTATCTGCTTGGGGAATAAGCCACTGATTGGCATATCTTTGTAGCATGAGACCCAGCTGGGGTTTGTAGAAGCCTTTTGTACTCTGTTGTGACTCCTTCATGCATTGCTCTTCTGGATAGAGGCCGAAATTTCTGTGGGGAGATGATTCTCTGACTTTCGTATTCTGCTGAGGAAGAACGATTGGCACTACGGCTGGGGAAAGTTGTTGGCAACTCAACTGGGGAAGAAACAACTCAGCTGGGGAGAAACAACTCTGGTGCCAGGAGTGAGTGTTGATTTGCCAGCTTGCTGGGGTGTAACTTGCATGCCCCAAGTTGTGTTCTAGATACCTGCAATCCTGCAAAGATAAGGAAACGCACAAATGGTCCCGAGGTATCCTTTACTGGATTCCTTCATAGGAGTTAAGCACTTTCGAGGGTAAGTATATTCCCTGTAAGCATGTGTTTTCATTATTTAGAGAAACGCATCTGTACTCATGCAATCAGTTTTTTAGAGACATCAGACATTCTTTGCAAATAAAAAATATGTACAAAACGAAACATGACTGAAAAATCTGATTTTATTAATTCATGTGCCATGAATTGGCAAGATACAGTCAAGGAAACAAATCTCCTAAAATGAAGAGACTGTTACAAATTTGAGAAACAGAGTGCTGGCGATGTTGATGACGCTTTCAAAGGAGCTTCCTCTTTCGCCATGACTCGTATGACTTTCGACGTTCTTCTCGTCTTGCTTTCTGAAGGAGGTTGATTCCGATTAAAGCTTGACCCTTTCGAGGCTTTACCAAGTTGTAGGTGATACAGACGAATTCAGAATGCAGTTGTTCGCTTATTCCCTTATTTTGCATGGATCGCCCTTTCGGGTTTTCAATCCATCGGGATACCCATTTTTGCCTGAGTTGTCCAATGCGGCTTTTCAACTCAGCCGGTGTACATTTTTTATATTTATTTTCCCTTATTTTTGCCCGAGTCTTTTATTCTGTTTTTGACTCGCCAGGATGCCCTATTTTTGCCTGGACTTACATTCTGTTTTTGTGTCCAGCGGGTCATTTTTATGCGAAGTATTTTTTAACTGCATCTGAATTCACAGGGGACGGGAAATCTTCACCATCCATGGTACTGAGCATCAGTGCTCCACCAGAGAAAACTTTCTTTACCACGAATGGTCCTTCATAATTCGGAGTCCATTTGCCCCTGTGGTCTGTATAAGGAGGGAGGATTCTCTTCAGCACAAGATCTCCTACTTGGTACCCTCGGTGCCTGACCTTTTGATCGAAGGCTTTCTTCATTCTCTTCTGATATAACTGCCCATGACAGATTGCAGCCAATCTTTTCTCTTCGATCAGACTCAGTTGTTCGTATCGGGCCCAAACCCATTCTGCTTCACTCAGTTTAACATCCATTAGTACCCGCAGAGAGGGTAATTCAACTTCAACAGGTAGGACTGCTTCCATACCATACACAAGCTGATACGGTGTTGCCCCGGTGGATGTTCTGATTGACGTGCGGTACCCATGCAAGGCAAACGGTAGCATTTCATGCCAGTCTTTGTAAGTTACTACCATCTTCTGCACAATCTTCTTGATATTTTTTATTTGCTGCCTCAACAGCGCCGTTCATCTTTGGCCTGTAAGGAGAAGAATTGTGGTGTTGGATCTTGAAGTCCCGGCACAGCTCTGCCATCATTTTGTTGTTTAGATTGGAACCATTATCAGTAATGATTCGCTCGGGCACTCCATATCGACAGATGATATCTCTCTTCAGAAATCTGGCCACCACTTGTCTTGTAACATTTGCATACGAGGCTGCTTCAACCCACTTGGTAAAATAGTCAATGGCGACCAGGATGAATCTGTGGCCGTTCGAAGCAGTTGGCTCAATTTTGCCAATCATATCAATGCCCCACATGGCAAAGGGCCATGGTGAAGACATGATGTTCAAAGGATTGGGAGGCACATGCACCTTATCTGCGTAGATCTGGCATTTGTGACATTTTCTGGCGTAAGCACAACAGTCTGCATCCATTGTGATCCAGTAATAACCTGATCTTAACAACTTCTTAGCCATGGCATGCCCTCCTGCATGGGTACCAAAGGATCCTTCGTGCACTTCATGCATCAACAAATCTGCTTCCGTCTTGTCAACACATCGGAGGAGTACCATATCAAAGTTCCTTTTGTATAAAGACCCATCAGTGTTCAGAAAGAAACTACCAGCAAGCCTTCTCAAAGTCTTCTTATCATTGGAAGATGCCCCAGGTGGGTATGTTTGATCCTCCAAGAAGCACTTGATGTCATGAAACCAAGGCTTACCATCTTTGGCAACATCTGCTGCAAATACATATGCCGGTCTGTCAAGTCTGGACACTGAAATCTGAGGTACAAAGTTAGCAGCTTGAACTTTGATCATGGATGAAATGGTAGCAAGAGCGTCTGCAAACTGATTCTCATCCCGAGGGATATACTCAAGCTTGACTGTTGTGAAGAAAGTCAATAACCTCCTTGTATAATCCCTGTAAGGTATCAGATGATCCTGGTGGGTGTACCATTTTCCGTTGGTTTGATTAACTACCAGAGCTGAATCTCCGAATACAGTCAATGTTTTGATCCTGAGGTCAATGGCTTCCTAGAGACCCATAATGCAAGCTTCGTATTCAGCTTCGTTGTTAGTGCAGTTGAAAGCGAGTTTTGCCGAGAAAGGCATGTGAACTCCTTTGGGTGTAATGAGTACTGCACCAACACCACGACCATTCATGTTAACAGCCCCATCAAACATCATAGTCCATTCTTCTTCTGAGTCGGGCCCTTCAGTGTGAACAGGCTCTTCATGATCTTTCGTTTTAATGAACATGATCTCTTCATCAGGGAAGTCAAATCTCATAGGCTGGTAGTCATCAATAGGTTGCTCAGCAAGATATTCAGATAGTACACTGCCCTTGATGGCTTTCTGAGATGTGTACTGTATGTCATATTCTGTGAGAATCATTTGCCATCTTGCAACCCGTCCGGTAAGAGCTGGCTTCTCGAAAATGTACTTAACTGGGTCCATTTTTGAGATCAATAAAGTAGTGTGGATCAACATATACTGTCTCAGCCGGCGAGCAGCCCACGCTAAAGCACAGCAAGTTTTCTCGAGCAGTGAATAACGTTGTTCACAGTCGGTAAACTTTTTGCTTAGGTAGTATATTGCATACTCTTTTCGACCAGACTCGTCATGCTGGCCCAACACACACCCCATTGACTCTTCTAATACTGTCAAGTACATTATCAGAGGTCTTCCTTCAACTGGAGGCATAAGGATTGGAGGTTCTTGCAAATACTCTTTGATCTTGTCAAAAGCCCTCTGGCAGTCTTCATTCCACCTGACCGTCTGTTCTTTTCTCAACAGCTTGAACAAGGGTTCGCAAGTTGCTGTGAGGTGAGATATGAACCGCGAAATGTAGTTCAATCGACCTAAGAACCCTCGAACTTCCTTCTCAGTTTTCGGTGCAGGCATCTCTTGAATAGCTTTGACTTTATCAGGGTCAACCTCAATCCCTTTCTCGCTTACAATAAATCCCAGCAGCTTACCGGATCGCACCCCGAATGTGCATTTGTTGGGGTTCAGCTTCATTTGGTACTTCCTCAGACGCTTGAATAACTTGAGCAGATTTACCAGGTGGTCTTCCTCTGTAAGGGACTTGGCGATCATGTCATCCACATAACATTCTATTTCCTTATGGATCATATCGTGGAATAATGTCACCATAGCCCGTTGATTTGTCGCACCAGCATTCTTCAGTCCGAATGGCATCACTTTGTAACAGAACGTGCCCCAAGGTGTGATGAATGTTGTCTTCTCCATGTCTTCAGGTGACATCTTGATCTGATTATATCCTGAAAATCCGTCCATGAAGGAGAATACCGAGAACTGAGCCGTGTTATCCACCAATACATCAATGTGAGGTAATGGGAAATCATCTTTCGGGCTGGCTCTGTTCAGATCCCGGTAGTCAACACACATCCTTACTTTACCGTCTTTCTTAGGCACAGGTACTATATTAGCAACCCACGGCGGATAGCTAGTTACGGCAAGGAACCCGGCGTCCCATTGCTTTTGTACCTCTTCCTTGATTTTCATTGCCATGTCCGGGCGAGTACGGCGCAACTTCTGTTTGACCGGTGGGCATTCTTCCCTCAAAGGCAGCTTGTGCACAACTATATCGGTGTCCAACCCTGGCATATCTTGATACGACCAAGCAAACACATCAGCATATTCTTGAAGTAGATCAATCAGTTGTCTCTTCACTGAGTCTTGCAGGCAGGCCCCGATTTTAACCTCTTTCACGTCTTCATCGGTACCAAGATTAATCACTTCAACCTCCTCCTGGTGAGGAGTGATAACCTTTTCCTCTTGTCTCAACAACCTGGCTAGCTCTTCAGGAAGCTCATATTCTTCATCAACCCCTTCATCAGCTTGATTGATCGGATTGTCAAAGTCATACGAAGTCATAGCCGTGCTGTAGTCGGTGCTGTCTGGAAGGCACTCTCTGCAATGGTTCAGTTTGTTCATTTTAGTGATTGATTTTAATCTTGCTTAGAAAAGTGAAATAAAGTTATCATTTTGAAAACATCACCATTTATTTTTTGTACAAAAAGAAAAATGGAAAAACAGTGAGCAGAAAAGAAAAAGACTCGTTTGCAAAAAGATGTCTGATATTTCATTGATTAATCTTGTTTGCACAAAAAGTACAGATGTCCCGATTACAAAATGAGTCTTTTCATCTTGGGCAAGATGCAAGACTTTGATGCATGCTATAAAAATACAGGAAATAATAATTACTCTGCATGAGTAACTCTTATAATTTCCTGGGAAGACCAGTTTGAGATATTGCTCCCCGGGATCTTTGGACGAATCCAATTCTCCAGATTGCGCTCCTCTTCCAGCTCGTCTTCCAAATTGTTGATAGCATCAGGGGTGAGCATTCCCCCACTGACAAAACCAGGCTCCTCAGCAGCCTTTGCTTGATGTTGTTGAGTTGGTCTGTAACCCAACCCAAATTTGTCCTTCTTCTCCTCCACAGATAAAACCTTGCCCCAGCCTTGGGCAGTTCCTTCTTCAACAACCTTCCGGGCTTGTTGATAAGATGACATGGAGATCCCAGATACAGCAGATGCTTCATTAACATTCAGGGCCTCAAACCCTTGGCTCATTGTTTCATGGATCTCCCCATCCATCTCAATATACTTATAAGTAGCCAGGTGGCTAAAAAATATATCCTCCTCTCCACAGATTGTAACAACTTGGCCTTCCCACTCAAATTTTAACTTCTGGTGAAGGGTAGACGTTACTGCGCCAGCGGCGTGAATCCAAGGTCTACCCAACAAACAGCTGTAGGCAGGCTGAATGTCCATCACATAGAAGATAGTTGTAAAAGTTTGTGGGCCAATTGTCACAGGTAGATCAATTTCCCCCAGAACCGACCTCTTAGAGCCATCAAAGGCTCTTACTACCAGGTTGTTGGGACGCAATGCTAATCCTTCATACTCTAGCTTCACCAGGGCCTTCTTTGGTAAGACATTCAGGGATGACCCTGTGTCTACCAGCACATGGGAAAGGACTGCTCCTTTACATTCCATGGTGATGTGCAAGGCTTTGTTATGGTTGCGGCCCTCCGTTGTCAAGTCAGTATTGGTGAACCCTAGCCCATTGCTAGCAGTAACATTTCCAACCACGGTTTCCAATTGATTGACAGTGATCTCTTTAGGCACGTAAGCTGCGTGCAAGACTTTGAGTAGTGCATTCCGATGAGCTTCGGAGCACATAAGCAATGATAAGATAGAGATCTTGGATGGCGTCTGGTGAAGCTGATCCACAATTTTGTAATCACTCTTTTTGATGATCCTCATAAACTCATCAACTTCTTGATCGAATGGTGTTTTCAAAGCTTCCTTAACAGCTTGATCTTCCTGCACCGGGCTCTTTCCTTTTGCCTTGGCAGCAGCTTCTGCTTCGGCAGTGGGTCTTTGAATTGGTGGAGCAAAGAGACGTCCGCTTCGAGTGAAGCCTCCGCCTCCTCCCACATTATCTATTTGTGGCACAGGTGTTGATGTATCAAGAGTGATTCTTTGTCCCTCGCAGTACACGTTAGAGCCGTAGTGCCAAGGGATGGCCCTACTGCTTTCATAAGGTACTGGTCCAGGCACTGTGACAGTGACTGGACTGATGGCTGCTGCTGAAGGGACTGTGATTGTTTGTGGATCGTAATAAATCGTGACTGGTGCTCTAATGGGAGCAGCACCTTCTGAGTTGTAGGCAGAGTTGTTTTCAGGATCATAAAATATGGTGACAGTTGAGACATTTTCATGATTGGTTGCTGGAGTTGTAGGAGACATTGTTGGAAGAATGGATGTTGTTGTTGTAGGAGTTTCAAAATGGAATGGTGCTGAGGTTGTAGCAGGAGAAATTGTTGAAGACTGATCAGTTGAGAAGACAGATGAAGTACTTGTTGATGAAGCCGAAGAATTGTCAGGAACAATGGTTGCTGCAGTTGTAGGAGATACATGAACTGCTGCTGTTGATGATATTGCTGGATTTGTTGGAAATGATGTGGTGATTTGAAGCTGGCCACTTTGAATAAGGCCATCTATGCCATCCCTCAGATTATCGCACCCATTTACTGATATATTGCAGTAAGCACACCCTAACCCGCATCCTGGGAACATGTTACATTCGAGGAGCTGAGCCTTAATTTCTACCAACGGTGTCCGGATCTGACCCACACTGGTTATTAAATAAGACGGCTTGTCTTCTTCAATAGCGTTAATTCTGGGACCACCGTGATTTGGCATAGGGTTCTTATTCACATTGGGTGGTGGTGCGAAATTCAGAGCTTTCGAGTCTACCAGGTCTTGTACCTTCATGTGCAAGGCTCTGCACTTTTCCGTACTATGGCCAGGTGCATTAGAATGGAAGGCACATCTGGCGTTGGAGTCGTAGTTCCTGGGTAGACTGTTGGGATCTGGGGGTGCCAACGTCCTTAGCTCAACTAGGTTGAGTTTCAGGAGTTGTGGCAGCAATGTAGCATATGGCATGGGGATCGGATCGATCACTCTGTTGGCTTGAGATGGCCTTTGCTGGAATGGCCTTTGCTGGTTATTGTTGTTGGTGTTGCTGTTGTTGTAATTTCTTGGAGGGTACTGATTTTGCTGATGGTACTGGGGTTGTTGCTGATAGTTTTGCTGAGGAGGTTGATAAACTGGTTGTGGATGAGCTGGGGCAGGGATGGTGACTGCAGCCACAGATCTGTGAACAGATTGGGGCCTACCCCTGTTGGTGTGGATGGCATTAGTCTCACCAGTCCTTCTCGGGCCTACAAAAGGCTTTCTTGCATTACTGGATGAGCTTGCACCATTGTCTGAGATCTTTCCCATTTTCAATAGGCTTTCAATTCTCTCCCCTGCTATGACAACATCTGCAAAGCTGGTAGATGAGAAAGCAGCTAGCCTATCAATATAGGTTCCCTGAAGGGTATTCATGAACATATCAGCCATTTCCCTTTCGGACATAGGTGGCTGGACAGCAGCAGCAAGCTGTCTCCATCTTTGAGCATATTCTCGGAAGCTCTCTCTAGATGACTGTGACATTCCCATTAGGAGGGTCCTATTGGGTGCCATATCCAGATTATACTGATACTGTCTGATGAAGGCCTCTGCCAGGTCCTTCCAGCATCTAATAGTTGCTCTTGTCAGATGGGAATACCATTCCCTCGAAGCTCCAGTCAAACTATCCTCGAAGTAGAACATCCACAGTTTCTCGTCCATGGTATAGGCCTTTAGCCTCCCGAGAAAAGATTGTAGATGAGTTCGGGGACAGGAAGTCCCATTATACTTTTCAAAGCATGGTGGCTTAAACTTGTGGGGAATCCTGACCCCGTCTACCAAGCCCATATCCATGACATCAAATCCCAAAGAGTTTTGAGACTCTAAGGATCTTAACTTTTCAGCTATTTCATCCAACCTTCTATCATAAGCTTCTTCCCCGGCTCCCATTACTGTGAACTGGTCTTCTTGAGGATCCTCTTGCAGTACCCTCCCGGCTGTGGCAGTTCCTTGTATATTGACTGGGATGTTGGCCTCTGGATGGAGGTGAGGACCAAAGACTGGGGGATTGACATGTGGTTGGACCCTTTCATTGTTGCTAGTCCCAGCAGTCCCTGGCTGATGATCTTCCTGATTTCTCCCTTCTACCAGTGCTCTGAGCCTCTCCTGGCTTTGAGCCATGTTGTTCATTACTTCCATAAACTGTGTCATTTGGTTCCTCATTTCCAACCTCTCGTTGGTCATTTGGTTCCTGACCTCAGTAAGGTCCTGCTGCATCTGATCCATCTGTATTCTCGGAAGGTTGCTTCGGGTGGGGTATCTGTGTGGCCTGTTGAGTGGGAACCCTCGTCGTCGAGCAATAATTCCTGAACATCACAACAGAGTTAGCAACAACACAATAAAAACCTACAAAACAAACAAAAGGTTAGCATGCAATGCAGTATGCTCATTTGTTCTCAAGGTATCCAGCTTGGCATTCAGTTTTGACCCTTCCAGACCCTTGAAGATGCTGTTGATGTTGCTTTCAAAGTAAACCCGGGTGAAACAAACTAATACATATATTACAAAAAGCCAAATGGTACATAGTTTGTTTTACAAATGCAAGCCCTCAGAGGGGTCAAAATACATTACAAGAAAATAAAAGTACATGAAAAGAAAACGACAACAAACAAATGGTCAAACATCAAGACCAAACTCATCCTCCCGAACTTCCTTGAGAAGTGCTTCGGTCACAGGACCAGCCGGACGCTCCGTAAGGTTCCTGATGAGGAGATTCCTTGTAGCAATAGCTGCTGTCAGCTTCTTGTGTTGTCCTTGGTCTTTTGACCTCTTCACTCCAGCTCTGATCTTCAGCTCTAATATCTCCCTCTGGGCTGCTGCCAGGGCTTCTTGCTGCTCTTTTGCAGAAGCTTCCATCTGCTCCATCTTGTCTTGGACCCTCTTGTCCTCTAGAGTACGAGCCTCGGTGATCCTGACCCACCTAGCCTGACTCTCTTTCAGATACAAATCTGTCCTAGCTTTCTGGAACTGGGCTTCCTTGAAAGCATTCTTCAAGATTTGTTCTCCAGCCCTAGACTTCTTAATGTAATCTTCAGACTTCTCAATCTTAGCCAGATGCTCTTTCTTCAACTTTTCTAACCTTTCAATATCCAATCTTCCATCACTCCTCTCATAGAGGGTCTTCTGCAAAGCTTGAGTCAACTTCTCATTTCTTTCTTTCAACTTCTCAAACTCCTCTAAACTGACAGTTGCTGGAGGTGGTGCTGTGGAAGGCCCAGGCACATCTTCAATAGTAAAGGGCATTCCAGAGAATTGAGCTCTGGAATGGGACCAATCATAGTATTGTGCTGATGCCACATTGTTACACTTCCCCATAATGGTTATCCCCTTAGTCTGCACATTGTCCCAGGCCCAGGCTGCCTGCCTAACAATAGCCAGATTAATCTTGTTCTCACAGTAAAGAGTCTCAACCAAATCCTGTGCCTTAGGAGTGTGGACCAGTGCATAGCCTAGTTGTCTTTTGAACAGCAGAGGGTTGTAATTGATACTACCCTTAACTCCCACTAGGGGCACATTGGGAAAATGCCCACAGCTGGTGATGATATCCCTACCTTTTGTGCTTTGAGTGCACCATCTGATATCAGTTGAAGTTAGAGTAGTAAGCCTTCCCGCCCAGTTTCTCTGCTGATGAGGATTCAAAAATGCATCTGTCCTGGGTAAATGCCTGAGAAGCCAAGCATGGAACAAAGGAGCACAGCACCTCACTAGTCTTCCCCTCTGCTTTTCATTCCTCTGATGCACTGAATAGTAGAGATCACCCAATAAAGTTGGCACAGGGTTCCTTAGAATGAACAGATGGATTGCATTCTTACTAATGAATCGAGGCTCATCTGCAAATAATATGATCCCATATATGCTCAGGGCCAATAAAGCACAGACTGCTTTCCACTCTCCTAAAGAAGCTTTCAAGGTGGCTTGAGAGATCAAGAAATCTAGATGCAGGCCAGGGATTCCAGCCTTAGAAGTCATATGCTGCCCAATCAGGACTGGTTCCAGATGCAATGCCTTTGCTACCTCTTCATTACCAGGAAAGACCATCTCAGGGTTGAAAGGGACTCCACCCCTGATAGGTATACCAACTAATGATGAGTATTCTTCCAATAAGGGGCCCAACTGAAAGTCCTGAAAAGTGAAACATCTCAGTGGTGGATCATAAAACTGAAGGCAAGTGTGGATCAGGCTTCTCTGTGAAGGGTCCAGATCCATAACCAAATCAAGTATGTCTCCATAGTGTTCCCTGAACAGTGGTATATGGTCTGGAGTGATCAGGGTCTGAATCCTCCTGATGTCTACTAACTCTGGCTGGAAGAAGTGGTAGGTGATGTTACTCTTCTTAGGTGCCATGATGCTGAGACTGAGTAGAGACAAGTGCTGACGGTGATACTGAAAAATGGGCCACTGACTGGCTGGTGCAGGTGACTGGAGTAAACAGCTGATAGCTGGAGCAGGTGCTGATGAAGATAGGTCAATACTGAAGATGGGGTCAAAACCAAAACCAAATGAAGATGGATACCCTGAAACACAAATAAGCAAATGTCAATATGATGCAATGATTATGTATGCAAATGGTATGCAAGGGTTTGTGACTGAGCTGGATCTGATCAAGTGCTCTGATATAAGTCCAACTATATTCAAGAAATCCAGATGGAGGTCTATAAGTCCAGTAACCAAGGTGGGGGGACTCAAATAAAGAGCCACATGTCCAGGGTTTTAGAATCACAAGAACTGTCCCAACATGGAGTATTCTTAATCAAATCAGAGTAACAGGGTATTCTGAGGTCAAGGTACCTGCAAACCTGTAAACAGCCCAACCCCCTCACAGGTGATGTTCTAAAACAAGGATCATCAGACTTGGATCAGTTATGAGAAGTGTAAACACTTCTAACCCGGAGGTACAGTGTTTACAATAACCATAAAAGTTCCTCCTCTAATTCACCTCAGTTTCTGAAGGTCAATACTAAAAGGTCATCCAGACTTCGCAGGCTTCCCAGATAGCCCTAGCATTGCAGGAAATCTGCAACACAGAGTTTTCAAGAAGAAACCCACATCTGAACCGTATTTCATATTCCCGCACCAGACCGAGATGGAATGGGAAAGAATATGATTCACTCTAGCCTAGGTGTCACTCAGGTCCCAGGTATAGGACCTTAACTCTCAATGGAACACCCACCCACCAAAACAAAACCAGATCCAGCCAGCAGCATGACAGTATGATGTATACAAAAGCAATAAAGAAAGCAGTAAAGCAACTGTACATAAGCAAAAATAAAGCAAATACACCAACACAAATAGCACATAACACCCCAGTAAACACAAATCAATCAAGCGCTAGGAGGAACCCACAAAAAGAACCAGAAGCCCTGGTTGCAGTATGAGGGTCCCCAGCAGAGTCGCCAAGCTGTCGCTCCCACTAAATGGGACTAGGCCCAGATAAAGGTACAGACGCGAACGGTCGGTGAAAAGAACAATGAGAACACACAGTAGTGAACTCACTGGAGATGAATAGAGTCGCCAGCTAGGCATTTTTATCCCGGAGGAAAGGCAATGCTGCATAGACCTAGAAAAAGATGGATAAGACGGTTGCGAACCAGAGAGACTGAGAAAGGGGGTTGGTTACAACTTGGGAAGGTATTAGCACCCAGATTGTCCGTCGTACTCGACGGGATCCACGCTTAGAAGATTTTTGTTTTAAAGGGGTAGTGTCAGTGCCATCTGTGTATAAAATAGCTGGAAAAGAATGTACAGGTGTCAGTGTAAAAGAAAAGTGAAGTGTGTAAGTGAAGTGTCAGTGTGAGATCAAGAATGAAATGCTCATGATCATGAGGCTTAAAGAATAAAGCTAGAAAGAAGGGGAATGTACAGAGACTTTTGTTCGATAACTGTTAAGTTATGCCTACGTATCCTCTCGTGCAATGAGGAAGTCAGAACACCGTAGTTCGACCCAAAGAGACTGAAAGATGAATTGACCTGTGAACTGCTTGCTTGTCAATGCTCAAGTGTATGACCTGTCTGGCTCAGGTGCAAACTGTCTTGCATTAGACGGAAGAAGCAAGTTCTCGATTATGAGTGAAAATGATGAGAAGAGAATCCCGAAGGAGACAATTATTGTTTGTTTTTTGTGTTTTCAGTCTTTTATTGCTTTTGAGAATTTGTCATAAGTTAATGAGCTTAAGCCTAAACCAATGGATTTAGTAAACTCATCACATCCTCCCTCTGATTAGGGGTAATGAGAATACCTTAAGTGTGAAGTCAGATTCTCACACTTAATCACCTTTGGTATAGGATTAAGATCATTAACCTACTTGTGTTTATTTAGATGTTTTTGGTGCTTTTGTTTAGTGTTGAGTAATGAGGTTAAGCCATAATCAGGGATTAAACAGACTCATTACACCATCCTAATAGAAGGATAATAGATGAGAATGTTTAAGCTGAGGAAAACTCCTCAACTTAATCCATGGTTAGGGATTAAACTCATGACAAAACAAGCCTTTGATTAAGTGGATTTTATTTAATGATATGATGATGAAGTGAATTTTATGGTTTGTAAGACAACTTGAGGGGGACTTGTCCATTAACACTAGGGTTAGTCCTTCTTAACCAATTAAGGAAGAATTAGAACCCTAATGCAAGGCCCAAGTTACAAGTGTGATGTCTTGATGATTATTAAGTGAATTGATTAAGAGATTTAAACACATTAAGGGTTTAACACTTAGGATTAAAGTTATACACTCCATCCTAATAGAGGGATGCAGGCATAAGCTTAATCACAAAGCCTTAAAGCCTTTAGGGTTTAGTCCCTGATTATGAGGTGAGAAGGGAGGATTCAAAAGAGACACAAAGGTAAAACTAAATGGGGAGACTAATCAAAACCCTAATTCATTGTCATGCTTGGTTGTTCCTAAGGTTTGTGAGGTTTAACAAGGGAAGTCTTCAATGGAACCACCAGGAAGCAGATGAAAGGATCAAGAGAAGCAAAGTGACTTGCTTCATTCAAGAAGTCAAGTCACTTGAAGAAAGAAGGTGGGAGGAAGAAGAATGAGCAAGCTCAAACTCAAACACATATAAAAATGCAGCAATGGATGCAAGAGAGATGAAAAGAAAAGTTATGAGAAGTGAAGGCAAATTCACTTCTCAAATCCACTTACCACCTGGAAAGTTAGAAGAGAAATGCAATGCAATGCAAAATGGGATGGAATGGCATGATGAGAAACAAAACCAGAAGCAATTACATGATGCTAAGGATGCTATGAGATGCTACAAACATGAAACAAGGCATGGAGATGATCATACAAGTTTATGAATGCAAATGAAGCAAGTTAGGAAACATGAACATACATGAAAAGTTATGAAATGCACAAGGCAAATAACATGGCAAATGCAAGATGCAATGATCAAACATGCTTTCAATATGTCTTATGATGTCAAATGAATCAAATGGATGCTTGAAATGTCATGGCAAGTCATGTTATGCAAGAGAATGCAAGATGGATGCATATGAAAGCCCAAATTAGGGTTTATGAATCATACATCAAACAAAAACCAAAAACAGAAGCAAACCCTAAGATAAAAAATGGAAAATGCCACTCAAAGGACCCCTAATCCTATACTAAACCACTGCCCAAAGGAGAAGTCTCAACTCCTAACCAAGCTCAAGATATGAATTTTCTAAGATTATAGGGTTTTTAGGGTTCCTAAACAGGAAAATTGACAAACAAATTGAAAATGGAGAATCAAATCATGGCCATTTAATCTCAAAAACTACATTCTAAACACAATGCAATGCAAGAAGAATCAATGTCCAACTCTTCATGGATAGGCAGAAATGATTTTTTTGAACTATGGATCAAAAAAATGCACAAAAATGATTTTAATTCAAAGAAAATTTCTCAAAATGCATCAAGATCAAAAAAGAAATTTGGTTTGAAGGTTGGACAATGTTTCTAAATGTCTTAGAACATTTCATGAATTTTTTGGTGATTTTTAAATACCTAAAAGTATTTTTAATAAATTAATTTTCATTAATCAATTAAAAATAATCTTTTAAATATTTAAAAATACTTTTTTAATGATAAAAATGAAAATAAAAATATTTTTGGGTCTTAAAAATTAATAAAACTCTTGAGAAAAAGTTTCATAATTTTTAGACCATTTTTACTATTTTAAATAAAATATGCAAGTTAAATGAAAAGAAATAAAATAAAAATGGAAATAAACTGAAGTATGCACAATGGAGGGTTGAGATTGAGTCTGGCAAAGAATGGGTTGACTGCGCGCGCAGATCAAAGGCCCATATTCAAACTTGGTTAATCTGATTTATGAATTAATTAAATGCAATTAGGGTTTCTAATGATCAATCTGGTCCACTCACACGCGCGGCAAGTCAAACGGTCAAAGCAATCGCACGCTCCAGATTCAAACTCAATTAATTACAGGGATTAAACCCTAATGATTTTCAGGTGGCCGGAGAAGACCTCCGGTCATCTTCTCCGGTGGGAACCCCACCTGAAAACCCCTAAAAACCTCAAAACGCAACAAAAATGAAAACCAAGCATACAGAAATGATTCCCATGATCCACTGAATCAAAACCCCATCACAAACAACATTTATTTTTCCCCAGAATCAAGAATCGAACGAAACATTTTCTAGGTCAACAGAGTTTCAGAAAGCAATTAAATTCTCATTTCATCATCATTTTCAAAACTAAAAGCATCAGGACAATCAGTGAAGCATGGAGAACAAGTTTAGAACTTAAAAATCCATTTCTGGAAAAAAGGTTCTTGAGCTACCTGAGATTCGAAGCTTTCACTCCAGCAACTTTCATACCTCCCCTCCTTGTGAAATCCACTCATTATGACCTCTTGATGATGCTTGAATGCTTAGGAAGAGTTTAAGTTGGCTGGTTGAGGAGTTTGAGCAGCTTCTGCTCAAGCTCAGTTGAAGATGGTGATGGTGATTCTGGCTGTTTCTGGCAATGGTGAAGGGTTGTTTGTGGTCCAGATGATGAGTGGAGAAGGTTTGTGGAGTTTGTTTGGATGTTTGTGAGTTGTGGAAGGTGTTTCGAAGGAAACTGCAGTTTGGGGTGAAAATGGTGAAGTGATGCTATGGCTTGTTTCAGGCCTGGTTCTTTGTTGGTTTGGGCTTAATGTGGCAAGGTGAGATGATTAGTGAGATTTGCTTGAGTGTTTGTGAACTGGGCAGAGAGATTCGAAGAGAAATGCAAATAGGGTGAGTTTTGTGTATGGTGTGTTGTGGTGTGTTTCAGCTTGGCTTCAGGTTATGTTTGGCTAGCAAATGGAAAGTATAAACAATCCCAATTGGCCAGATGATGTGACCTGGCCTGCTGTGATTGGGATGTTTGCTTTTGCCAAAAGTCAACTTTTTTGTAAGAGAGGTATGACTTGAGTTCTAGCCTAGTACAAGCATGGGGCTTGGCGCAGCAAAGGTGAGGGGAAGGGCTAGCAAGGTTCAGCATCCAATGCATCAAGTTGGTGAAGTGTGAACATGAGTTTTGCAAGTTGGCTCCTTTTTGAAACTTCATGAAAATGCCTTGTTACACAAACCATGCACATGTGATCTTTTGGTCAAATTCTGATTTTTAGGGCCTATGTGATGTTTGTACATTGGTTTGATGTCAACTAGAAGTTACAAACAGCCTTGGTTCATGATTTTGCAAATTTCTCATTTGGTGCACATCTTGAAAATCAATGATTTTTGCCAACTTTGTCACACCATAACTTTTGATCCAAGAAGAATTAGATCATGTTCTTATACTTTTTGAAAAGGGAAAGATGTATTCTACAACTTTCATGACCAAAGTTTTTCCATTTGAAGCATTTTTGGATCAAGAATCAAGGCTTGAAAAATGACCTAAAATGACACATTCTTGAAAAGTCAACTATGCCCAAAAAGTCAACCTTTGCAAAAACTTCAAATTCTTGATTTTTGTGAACTTCAACCTTCTTCCATGATCAAATAAAGATCATATACACTCAAAATGATGGAGATCACCCCTTGGTTGGGTCATTGGGTGCCTCAGATGCCCTGATTTTACCCTGACTTGTCTGAAAAGTCAACTCTTGATCAGATGACTTCCCCATGGAATTTCTTTATGAAAATTGATATGCATACTCCCTATACCATATAGAGACCAATGGAAACAAGAATGACCAAAAAATTTGGGGTTATGGCCTCTGAAACCAAAACCCTAATTTTAGGTCAACTGTGCAGTCATGCCTGGCTCTGCTTCCATACAAAACCTCAGTTCTTGTGATTCTTTGGCATTTTTGACTTTGAGAGGGTATAATATGATGATTGAACACACATAGATCCCTTTGAAGTGATTGGTGGCCTTTGGAGTGGCTCAAGAGGCTCTGGGATTGCTCAGATCACAAACCCTAGGTGCAGATGACTTAGAAACTATGCAGTGAATCAAAAATGAGACATGAGGTGATATGATTGTGTTTATGCATATGAGATGATCACAAGCCATGGTGTGAATGGGTGGGGGCAAATTTGGGGTGTTTACAACTTCGAAAATCCTTCAATAAACCTTCTATAATATCCAGCTAATCCAAGAAAGCTTCTAATCTCGGTAGCCGACTTATGAGTCTCCCATTGCAATTCAACTTCTACCTTTGAAGGATCCACAACAATACCTTTTCCTGAAATTACATGGCCGAGAAAACTGACTTCTCTTAACCAAAACTCACACTTGGACAGCTTCGCATACAATTTCTTATCTTTCAAAACATCCAACACTAATCTCAAATGTTCCTTATGCTCTCCTTCTGACTTAGAGTAAATTAAAATATCATCAATAAATACTACCACAAAATGGTCCAGATAAGTATGAAAAATACGATTCATGTATTCCATAAATACTCTCGGCGCATTAGTCACACCGAAAGGCATCACAGAATAATCATAATGTCCATACCGAGTTCTGAACGCTGTCTTCTAAATATCTTCATCTTTCACTTTGATCTGATGATAGCCTGATCTCAAATCAATTTTACTGAACACACAAGCACTCACTAACTGATCCATCAAATCATCTATTCTCGGTAGTGGATACTTATTCTTAATCGTCACTTTATTCAGATGTCTGTAATCAATACAAAGTCTCATACTACCATCCTTCTTCTTTACTAGCAACACTAGAGCCCCCACGGCGATACACTTGGTCTTATAAACTTTTTCTCAAGTAAGTCTTCCAGTTCTTTCTTTAATTCATACAATCAGATGCCGACATTCTATACGGCGCCATCGAAACAGGCCTAGTACCAGGTACTAGATCAATAGTAAATTCAACTTCCCTCTCTAGCGGCACACTAGGGATCTCATCAGAAAAAACTTCAGGGAATTCTTTCACTACTAACAATTCATCAATCTTAGCTTTACTCTCAACCGACAACGTCGCCATCAAGGAAAACATCTGAGCTTCCTCTTTCATCAATTTTCGTAATTCTCTGAAAGATAATAAGCCATCTCCTTCCTCTTCAGGAGTGGAAAACCTCACCGACTTATGATAACAATTTATATGAACATAATTATACTCTAACCAGTTCATACCAAGAATTACATCCATCCCAGCCAACGGCAAACATACTAAATCAACATAGAAATCTTTATCGAAGATCGACAAAGGACACTTTAGACATACCAAAGAAGTAGCTATTGATCCCTTAGCTGGGATCTCAACAATCAATTCACCATCCAAAGCGGATAATTTTAAACCCAGGCTTCGAGCACAGTTAGCAGAAATAAAACAGTGTGTAGCACCGATATCAATAATAGTAATTAAAGGAGTACCATTTATGAAAACATGTACCTCTGATAAGTCTGTCCTCATTAGAGGTTTGAGTTCCGGTCAATGCGAACACCTTTCCAATTTGTGATTTCTTTGGCTTCTGACACTGACTTCCAATATGCCTTTCTTCGCCATAATTAAAACAGAGCATTTCCTTGTGCCTACAATCAGCTATTGCATGCCCAGTCTTACCACAGCGAAAACACCTCTTTACTTCAGCAGTGCATACATTACTCTTATGACCAGCCTGACCACATTTGAAGCAAACTATACCAGCAGGAGCACCTCCCCCACTAGCTCTCTGAGCCGGAGCAGCTCTTTGTTTCTCTTTTCCAACTGGAGCATCATACGGCTTGCCACGGTTTTGATGTTGCTTGCCTCTGCGATCACTGACAATCTTGTAATGAGCATTATTGTCCTCTTCAAATATCCTGCAGCTATCAACCAATTCAGTAAAAATGTGTATCTTCTGATACCCAACAGCCTTCTTAATTTCAGAGCGCAACCCGTTTTCAAACTTGATGCACTTTGAAAATTCAGCACCAGCACCAGTGTAATGAGGATAAAATTTGGACAACTCCACCAATTTTGCAGCATAATCCGTGACAGACATGTTTCCTTGCTTCAGCTCAAGGAACTCAATTTCTTTCTTACCACGGACATCTTTCGGATAATACTTTCTCATGAATTCCCTACGGAATACATCCCAAGTAATGACTTCACCTGCCACGGTCAACCTCTCATGAGTTTCTAGCCACCAGTCATCAGCTTCGACTGCTAGCATGTGAGTATCATACCGAACCTTCTGGGCTGGAGTACAATCCATAACACGGAAGATTCTCTCGATTTCTTTCAACCATCCCAAAGCTGCATCTGGATCATGCTTCCCTTTAAACACCGGCAGATTCTCTCTTTGGAAAGTCGCCAAGCTACGTGATCCAGCATCTCCACCAGCATTTGGCAAGTTCTGCACAGCTTGTGCCATCGCTTGCATTGCGGCAGCCATCGCAGCATCATTTCTTCCAGCCATTTCAACTTATCACTACAATACAACTAAAGTTAGATTAGTAACAATACACAATTGTTAGACAGTAAAGACACGACAACTGGCCGGACAGACCGACCTGCTCTGATACCACTAATGTAACACCCCATTTTCTACCCACGAATTATAACAACAAAATCAGAGTCTTAAAATTTTCTACAAATGGAGTATTAAATATTCAACTTTAAACAATTCCCACTTTAAGGAAATCATAACAAATACATAACACTTTTTCTTAATTCGACAAAATAATGTCATTCACTCCAATAATTCAAATTCATAAAATCATACGCAACGGATTCATAAAATAATTCTTAGCATCTTTAAGTAACGTAATAATGTCTTAACATAAGGAGTAAACAACTATAATCCTTCAAACAATTTAAAATTCAGTAATAATTAAAAGATCAACAAAGCAGACACGCGACAATCCCCCTGAGTGCTACGTATCAGAGCGACTGACCACCGACTTGACCAACAGTAACCGGCTACTTCTCAGGATTACCTGTACGTTGTCACATAAGGACAACATTCAACAGAAGGGGTGAGTTACGAAAATTATAATCAGTATATGAAAAACAAGACGGTAATTAAGGATCGTAAGCAAACACCGCTTCTCGAATTAAATTAAATATCCATACAACAAACCAACAAAAATGCAACTTTAATGAGACTCGACTAGTCATGCATGTGGTACCATTCGGAGTAAAACTCCCAACTTAAAATTTTCCAATTTAACGAGGCATCAAGGCATAAGCCTTCAACTTTCAACTTTTGCCAATCCAGGCCAACGTGGTGTGAGCAATGGCTCCGACGTAATGCATATGAATTTACATGACATACACGACCTTAATACTCCGACAACATAATAATAATAGCAACACAACAATGTTTTTCAACATAATCAACTTATATTCGACTTTGGCTCATCAAGTTTACAACTTAGTAACTTTAACAATTTTCCGTACACGGAATAACTTAACAACTCAGTCATGCCTGTATCAACATCTCATAGCATAATTCCAACAAAATAACTCATCAAAATCAACTATAATATTACCCGACTTACCCCAACAAATTTCATTAAATTCCGGTCAACTTCGTTTTCCGCCTAATTCGGCCGATCCGACTAATTCGAAACTATTTTTCTACTTTCTGCGATTAATGCGATTTTTCCACTAAACTTAAATTCCATATGTTCTATTAAAATCGTCCGTCTTGGAAATCGTATCGCCACCATTAATTATGTTAACGTATTACATTTGCATTTTCTACTAAACTATGCACTACATTATTATTCTAAAACTTGGATTCTACTGTTCGAATTATATATATATATATATATATATATATATATATATATATATATATATATATATCAGAATACTAATCCTCATTACTAAGTGTAATTTATTTTACGTCTGTTAATATTTAACTTAATTGAAATAATATTCCCTAAATAATTACTTTAATATTTGATAATTTAGATCATTACATTTTAATGGAGAAATATTAATTAAGAATGAAATGAGATGACTTCCACAAAAGACAGGGTGGCCTGCGCCACCCCTTGTCTCTCCCCAAGGCTCAACGCACGCGTGAATCATGTGGGAGGCTTAAGGCCTGCGCCACACATGGCTATGAAATTAAGAAAAAGGCCTTCTGGCCTGCGCCATAACATGGCGTGTGGAACAAGGACAAGGCCTTCTGGCCTGCGCCGTACATGGCGCGTCGAAACAAGGAAAAGGCCTTCTGGCCTGCGCCGGCACATGGAACAAATCACTAAAACCACTTAAATTTTTTTTTAATAACATGGCACTGTATTATTATGATCTAACTAATTAATTAATGGCACTTGTTTTAATTCAGTAATGGCCTTTCCTTCAATTAACTTAATAAATCACTAAAACCAACAATCAATTAACCAATTTTCACAACCCACATTTCCAATCATAACATATAAAATTTATACACAACATCAAGAACAACAATTTAATTACTTTGATCTAACCACCCAAATCAAAATATTGGATTTCATACCCGATTATAATAATTGAACCCACCCTTACCTTAGGTTGAATTGAAGATTGCTATTACAGTCGGATTCCGAAATTGTTTCTCGTTCCCTCACTTTGCAGCAGTTCCACTTCCTCTTATTCTTCCTTAATTTTCTAACTTCCCCCTTTTTTGTCTCTTTTTGTTTCTTATAACTTATTTTATTTTTATTTTTAATAAACTAATTAAACTATTATAATTACTAATGGGCCTAACATAGCACCCCCTTATTTTACTAATTCAAACACGGCTTCAAGCCCACTACTTAAAATAACACAACAACTATTATAATTAATTCTAATAATATTTTCTACAATTTTCGACTAAATTTCCGACTTATCGATTAATTTAACTACAACATTAAATATTCCTACAAACCACAATAATTACTTAAATATTAAAATAAGAAATAATTATTTGGGCGTTACACTACACACACCCCATTGACTCTTCTAATACTGTCAAGTACATTATTAGAGGTCTTCCTTCAACTGGAGGCATAAGGAGTGGAGGCTCTTGTAAGTATTCCTTGACTTTGTCAAAAGCCCTTTGGCAGTCTTCATTCCACCTGACCGTTTGCTCTTTACTTAACAGCTTGAACAAAGGTTCACAGGTTGTAGTTAGGTGAGATATGAACCGTGAAATGTAGTTCAATCTACCCAAGAACCCCCGAACTTCTTTTTCAGTCTTTGGTGTGGGCATTTCTTGAATGGCTTTGACTTTGTCAGGGTCAACTTTAATCCCTTTCTCACTTACAATAAATCCCAGCAGCTTACCGGATCGCACCCCGAATGTGCACTTGTTGGGGTTCAACTTCAATTGGTACTTCCTCAGACGCTTGAATAGCTTTAACAGATTCACCAGGTGGTCTTCTTCTGTGAGGGACTTGGCAATCATGTCATCCACATAACATTCAATTTCTTTGTGGATCATGTCATGGAATAATGTTACCATAGCCCGCTGATAAGTGGCACCAACATTCTTCAGTCCGAACGACATTACCTTATAACAGAATATGCCCCAGGGTGTGATGAAAGTTGTCTTCTCCATGTCTTCAGGTGACATTTTGATCTGATTATATCCTGAAAATCCATCCATGAAGGAGAACACCGAGAACTGAGCCGTATTGTCGACCAATACATCAATGTGAGGTAATGGGAAGTCATCTTTCGGGCTGGCTCTGTTCCGATCCCGGTAATCCACACACATCCTCACCTTGCCATCCTTCTTAGGCACAGGTACAATGTTAGCAACCCACGGCGGATAGCTAGTTACAGCAAGGAAACCGGTGTCCCACTGTTTTTGTACCTCTTCTTTTATCTTCATGGCCATATCCGGGCGAGTACGGCGCAACTTCTGTTTTACTGGCGGACAGTCTTCCTTTAGAGGCAGCTTGTGCATAAAAATATCGGTATCCAACCCTGGCATGTCCTGATAAGACCAAGCAAAAACATCCACATACTCCCGAAGCATGTCAATAAGTTGCTCTTTTACTGAATCTTGCAAACGGGCCCTGATCTTAACTTCTTTCAGGTCTTCTTCTGTACCAAGATTAACCGTTTCAACCTCCTCCTGATGAGGAGTGATAACCTTCTCCTCTTGTCTTAACAACCTGGCTAGTTCTTCAGGTAGCTCATAATCTTCTTCAATCCCTTCATCAGCTTGATTAATCGGATTGTCAAAGTCATACGAAGTCATGGCAGTGTTGTTGTCGGTGCAGTTTGGAGGGCACTCTCTGCAAGGGTTTAGATTTGTTCATTTTAGTGATCAGTTTTATCTTGTTTAGAAAAAGTGAAAATGAAGTTATTATTTTGAAAAACATTGCCATTTTATTGTTGTACAAAAAATGAAAAATGAAAAACAGTGAGCGGAAAAGAAAAGACTCATTTGCAAAAGATGTCCTGATATTCATTAATTGATCGTTTGCACAAAATACAAGATGACCCGATTACAAAATGAGCCCTGACATCTTGGGCAAGATGCAGGACTTGATGCATGCTTAAAGACAGGAAATAATAATTTCTTTGCAGGAGTAACTCTTATAATTTCCTGGGAAGACCAGTTTGAGACATGGCTCCCCGGGATCCTTGGACGTATCCAGCTTTCCAGGTTGCGCTCGTCTTCTGACTCATCTTCCAAACTGTTCACAGCATTTGGGGTGAGCATTCGCCCACTGACAAACTTGGGATCTTTTGCAGCCTCTAGTTGATCTTGTCGAGTTGGTCTGTGACCCAACCCAAATCGATCTTCTTTCTTCTCAACTGGCAGCAGCTTGCCCCAGCCTTGAGCAGTACCTTCCTCAACAACCTTCCGGGCTTGTTGATATGATGTGATGGAAGTCTCGGACACAGCAGATGCTTCATTAATATTAAGGGCCTAAAACCCTTGACTCATGGTCTCATGGATCTCCCCATCCATTTCAATGTATTTGAAAGTAGCCAGCTGGCTAACGAAGATATCCTCCTCCCCACAAATGGTAATGACTTGGCCTTCCCACTCAAATTTTAACTTCTAGTGAAGGGTTGACGTCACGGCGCCAGCGGCGTGTATCCATGGTCTACCCAATAGACAGCTGTAGGTAGGCTGTATATCCATCACAAAGAAGGTCGTTTTGAAAACCTATGGGCCAATCATTATTGGCAACTCTATCTCTCCCAGAACTGATCTTTTAGAACCGTCAAAGGCTCTCACTACCAAGTTGCTTGGGCGTAGTGCCAATCCATCATGTTCCAGCTTCACAAGGGCTTTCTTGGGTAGGACATTGAGTGATGACCCTGTGTCCACCAATACGTGAGAAAGAACTACACCCTTACACTCCAAGGTAATGTGCAAAGCCTTGTTGTGATTGTGACCTTCCGTTGTCAGATCAATGTTGGTAAATCCTAGTCCATGACTAGCGTTGACATTCCCACCCACATCCTCTAACTGATTGACAGTAATCTCCTCTGGCATATAAGCTGCATGCAGGACCTTTAATAGTGCATTCTGATGAGCCTCGGAGCACATCAACAATGATAGTATGGAGATTTTGGAAGGTGTCTGGTGACGCTGGTCCACCACCTTATAACCGCTTTTCTTGATTATCCGCATGAATTCATCAACCTCTTGATCAAAATGAGTCTTCAAAGTTTCTTTAGCAACTGGCTCTTCTTGCACCATGTTCTTCCCTTTTGCCTTAGCAACAACTTCTGCTTCAGCAATGGGTCTTGGTATTTGCGAGGCAAAGAGACTTCCGCTTCTAGTGAAGCCTCCGCCTCCCCCCACATTGTCTATCTGAGTTGAAGAAGTTGATGACTCTAAAGTGATTTTCTGCCCCTCGTAGTATAGATCTGAGCTATAATGCCAAGGGATGGCATTATTGCTTTCATAAGGAACTGGCCCAGGCACTGTGATAGTGACCGGACTGATAGCAGCTGCAGAGGGGACCACAATGGTGTATGGATCATAGTATATGGTAACCGGAGCTCTGACAGGAGTAGCATTTTGTTGTGAGTTGCTGGAAGGAACATTTGCGGGATCATAGTATATCGTAACCGTTGAGACGCTTTCATTAATTGTTGCTGATGTTGTAGACGGTACTGTTGACTGGACGGGTGTTGAAGTTGTAGCAGGAACTGATGGAGTAATGGGTGTTGTCGTTGTAGAAGGAATTGTGACTAAACTTGTATCCGTTGAAGTGATTGATTAAGTAATTATTGGAGTTGTAGAAGAATCTGTTGGAACAATGGTTGCTGGCGTTGTAGAAGTATCTGTGATTGTTGATGAAGGAATTGTTTGAGTTGTAGTCATTGTTGTCGTAATCTGAAGAATTCCATCTCTAATGAGGCCATCTATGCCGTTTCTCAGTCTCTCACATCCATTAACAGCAATGTTGCAATATCCACAGCCGACCTCACACCCAGGGAACACTTGGCATTCTAACACCTGAGCTTTGATTCCAACCAAGGGTGTTCGGATTTGTGCAACACTGTTAATTAATGCGGATGGTTTGCCCTCCTCAATAGCATTAATCCTAGGCCCGTTGTGACTAGGCATTGGATTTCTTGTGACGTTCGGAGGAGGCGCAAAATAGAGAGCTTTTGAGTCCACCAAGTCCTGGACTTTCATCTGTAGGGCCCTGCACTTTTCAGTAGTATGCCCTGGTGCGTTTGAGTGGAATGCACACCTGGCATTTGCATCATAGTTCTTTGGCAAATTAAGAGGATCTGGAGGTGCCAATGTCCTTAACTCAACTAGGTTGAGCTTTAGGAGTTGTGGCAGGAGTGCTGCATACGGCATTGGGATTGGGTCAATTACCCTGTTTGCTTGTGATGGTCTCTGTTGGAAAGGACACTGTTGTTGATTACCGTTGTTGTTGTTATACGACCTTTGTTGTGGATAATGAGCTTGTTGTTGATACTGTAATTATTGTTGTTAAGGATACAATGGTTGTTGTGATACTGGAGCTGGGATGGTAACAGCTGTTACTGACCTATGAGAATACTGGGGCCTCCCCCGGCTTGCATGAATGGAATTAGTTTCACCTGCCCTTCGGGGTCCTGCAAATGGTTTTCTTGGATTGCTGGAGGAACTCGCACCACTGTAGGAGATTTTGCCCATCTTCAAGAGACTTTCAATCCTCTCACCAGCTATGACCTCATCAGCAAAACTGGTAGAGGAGAAAGCAGCCAGTCTATCAATATAAGTCCCTTGCAATGTGTTCATGAACATGTCAGCCATTTCTCTTTCTGACATGGGTAGTTGGACAGCAGCAGCAAGCTGTCTCCATCTTTGAGCATAATCCCGGAAGCTCTCCCTAGAAGACTGAGACATGCCCATTAGAAGAGTTCTATTGGGAGCCATGTCCAGGTTGTACTGATATTGCTGGATGAAGGCCTCGGCTAAATCCTTCCAACATCTTATGGTGGCTCTAGTTAGGTGTGAATACCATTCTCTTGAAGCTCCAGTCAGACTGTCCTCAAAGTAGAACATCCATAATTTTTCATCCATGGTATAGGCCTTGAGCCTACACAAGAAAGACTGCAGATGAGTGCGAGGACAGGAGGTACCATTATACTTTTCAAAGCATGGGGGCTTGAATTTGTGGGGAATTCTCACCCCATCTACTAGGGCCATATCCCTCACATCGAAGCCCAAAGAATTTTGAGACTCCAAAGATCTTAACTTTTCAGCAATCCCATCCAATCTCCTGTCATATACTTCATCTCCAGCCCCTATGACAGTGAACTATTCTTCTTGAGGATCCTCCTGCAGGATTCTACCCCTAGAAGTATTCCTTGGGATGTTAACTTCTGGATTCAGATGAGGTCCATATTCTGGTGGGTCAATACGAGGCTGCCCCCGTTCATTGTTGCTAGTTCCCCCTGTTCCTAGATGAGGCTCTTCAGGAGTTTGTCTTTCTACCAGCTCCCTTAACCTTTCTTTACTTTGGGCTAGGCCAGTCATTACTGCCATAAATTGTGACATCTGATTCCTCATTTCCACTCTCTCATTGGCCATCTAATTTCTGACCTCAGTCAGGTCCTGCTGTACTTGTTCCATTTGAATACTGAGAAGGTTGTTACGAGTCGGGTACCGGTGTATGCGGTTGACAGGGAACACTCGGCGACGAGCAATGTTTCCTGAGATTACAACAAAGTTAGAAACAAGAATAACAACAAAAACCTACAAAAAAAAACAAAGTTAGTATGCAATGCAGTATGTTTATTTGTTTTCCAAGGTATCCGGTTTGGTTCTTGGTTTTGACCTTTCCAGACCTCGAGGAAGATGCTTGATGTTGTTGAGAGAAAAGCCCAAATGAAAACAAACTAACATATAATACAAATGGTGAACAATACATAGTTTGTTTTACAATACATGCCCATGGAGGGTCAAAATACAACAAAAGGAAAAGTACATCAAAAGGAAAGAACAACAAGCAAAGAATCATACATCCAGTCCAAACTCATCTTCTCTGACCTCCTTCAGGAGTGCCTCAGTCACTGGACCAGCTGGGTGCCCTGTAATGGTCCTAATGAGGAGGTTCCTGGTAGCAATGCCAGTAGTCAGCTTCTTATTCTTATCCTGGTCTTTGGATCTCTTCAATCTTGCTATGAGCTTCAACTCTGATATCTCTTTCTGTGCAGCCAACAGGGCTTCCTGCTGTTTCCTCTCATTGGCCTCCAGCTGATCAATCTTGGCTTGAGTATTCTAGTCTTCTTGTGTACGGGCTTCAGTGATCCTGACCCATCTATCCTGACTCTCTTGCAGATAGTGTTCAGCCCTAGCTTTCTGAATTTTGGCCTCTTTGCAGGCATTCTTCAATATCTGTTCTCCAGCCCTTGCTTTCCTTATGTAATCTTCTGTCCTTTCAATTTTGGAAAGATGCTCAACCTTGAGCTTTTCTAATCTCTCAATGTCCAGACGACCATCACTTCTTTCCCAAAGGGTCTTCTTCAAGGCTTGGGGTAGCTGCTCATTACTTTCCTTCAACTTTTCAAATTCCTCCAGGCTAACTGTTGTTGCAGGTTGTACTGTAGATGGTCCAGGTATGCCTTCCAAGGTGAAAGGCATTCTGGTAATCTGAGCTCTAGTACGGGACCAGTCATAGTACTGAGCTGAAGCAACATTGTTACATCTTCCAAGAATAGCTACCCCTTTTGTCTGGATGTTGTCCCAAGCCCAGGATGCTTGTCTGACAACATCTGAATTAGGTTGTACTTCACAATATAGGGTCTCAGCTAAATCCTGTCCTCTGGGAGGGTGAACCAAAGGCATAGCCCAATTTTCTCTTAAACAGTAAAGGGTTGTAGTTGATGCAACCCTTTACTCCTATCAGAGGCACATTTTGTATTGTCCACAACTGGTGATAATGTCCTTGCCCTTGGTGCTCTGGGTGCACCATCTAATATCATCTGAAGTCAAGGCAATGAACCTCTTGGCCCAGTTCTTCTGCTGATGTGGGTTCAAGAAGGCATCTGACTTAGGAAGGTGTCTGAGCAGCCAGGTGTAAAACAAAGGAGCACAACATCTTACCAACTTCCCCCTTTGTTTCTCATTCCTCTGATGAATGGAGTAGTAAAAATCTCCTAGCAATGTGGGTACTGGGTTCTTCAGAAGAAACAGATGGATGGCATTCTTGCTGACAAATTTTGGTTCATCTGCAAACAGTATAGCCCCATATATGCTGAGGGCTAATAATGCACAGACTGCCTTCCACTCTCCGAATGAAGCCTTCAGGATGGCCTGAGAAATCAAGAAGTCCAAATGCAAACCAGGAATCCCAACTTTTGTTGTCATACTTTGCTCAATAAGGGCAGGCTCCAAGTACAGTGCCCTTGCTATCTCTTCACTTCCAGGAGCAGTCATCTCTGGGTTGAAGGGGATTCCACCTCTGATAGGTACTCCAATCAATAAAGAAAACTCTTCCATCAGAGGCCCTAACTGGAAGTCTGGAAATGTGAAGCATCTCAGTGGAGGGTCATAAAACTGCAAGCATGTGTGGATCATGCTCCTCTTAGAAGGGTCAAGGTCCATAACCATATCCAAGATACCCCCATAGTGCTCTCTAAACAGTGGGATATGGTCAGGGGTGATGAGTGACTGGACCTGCCTAATACCAGTCAATACAGGATCAAAGAAGTGATAGGATATATTGCTCTTTCTGGGAGTAGTCATGAGTGCTGCTGAAGAAGCTGAAAATAAGTGCTGATGAAGATCACAGACTGATGTACTGAAGGTGTACCACTGACAGACTGGTGCTGGTGGTGATGGGGATAACTGAAGCAGTTGACTGATGAAGACAGCTGAAGCAGAGGTCTATGCAGAAGAAGGGGTCAAAACCAAAACCAAGATACAAAGAAATGGATACCCTGAAAAGAAAATAAACAAATGTCAAATTATGCAATGATGAGGTATGCAAATGATATGCAAGGGTTTGTGATCAAGCTGGATCTGATTATCTGTCTTGACATAAGGCCCATGTATGTTCAGAAGTCCAGATGAGGGCTCAGAAATCCAGTAACCAGGGTGGGGGACTCAAATAAAGAGTCACATGTCCAAGGTTAATCATAAGAACTGTCCAAAGTGGAGTATTCTTAAACAATACAGTAGCAGGATATGATGTGGCCAAAGGCTCCTACAAACCTGTAAACAGCCTAACCCCCTCACTGGTAATGTTCTAGAACAAGGATCCTCAGACTTGGATCAGTTATGAGAAGTGTAAACACTTCTAACCCGGAGGTACAGTGTTTACAATAACCATAAAGGATCCTCCTCTAATTCACCTCAGCTTCTGAAGGTCATAATAAAGGTCATTCAGACTTAGCAGGCTTCCCAGATAGCCCTAGCACTACAGGAAATCTGTAGCACAGAATTCTCAAGGAGAAACCCACATCTGAACCGTGTTTCATATTCCCGCACCAGACCGAAATGGAATGGTAAAGAACATGAACCACTCTAGCCTAGGTGTCACTGAGGTCCCAGGTATAGGACCTTAAACTCTCAATGGAATCCCACCCACCAAAACATCAAACCAGATCCAGCAAATGACAATATGAAATATGCAAAACTGTAAAGAAAGCAATAAATAAAGCTGTACATAAAGCAAAATGCAATAAACACATACAACACATAACACCCCAGTAAACACAAATCAAACAAGCGCTAGGAGGAACCCACAAAAAGAACCAGAAGCCCTGGTTGCAATATAAGGTTCCCCAGCAGAGTCGCCAAGCTGTCGCTCCCACCAAATGACACCCGGTCAGAAGGGGTACAGACGCGAACGGTCGGCGAAGGAAAAGAAAAGAAAAGAGTCTCCAGCTAGGCATTTTTATCCCGAAGGAAAGGTAATGCTGCATAAACCTAAGAAAAGAGATGGATAAGACGGTCGCGAACCAGAGAAACTGAGAAAGGGCGTTGGTTACAATCTAGGAAGGTATTAGCACCCAGATTGTCCGTCGTACTCGACGGGATCCACGCTTGAAAGATTTGTGTTTAAAGGGGTGGTGTCAGTGCTATTCTGTGTGCAAAAGCTGGAAAAGAATGCAAGTGTCAGTGCTGGAAAGAAGTGTGAAGTGAATGAAAAGAGTGTCAGTGTAGGAAAGGAGTGTAAAGCTCAAGACTATGAGGCCTAAAAGAATAACTGAGAGAGGGGGAATACACAAAGACTTTTGTTCGATAACTGTTAAGTTATGCCTACGTATCCTCTCGTGTAATGAGGAAGTCAGAACAACGTAGTTCGAATCAAAGAGACTGAAAGATAAATTGACTGTGAACTGCTTGCTTGTCTATGCTCAAGTGTATGACCTGTCTGGCTCAGGTGCTAACTGTCTTGCATTAGACGGAAGAAGCGAGTTCTCGTTTGTAAGTGAAAGAGATGAGAAAAAAATCCCGGGGGAGACGATTATTGTTTGCTTTTGGTGTTTTCAATCTTTTATTGCTTTTTGTGTTTGTCATAAGAAAATGAGCTTAAGCCTAAACCAAGGGTTAGTAAACTCATCACATCCTCCCTTTGATTAGGGTTAATGATAATACCCTAAGTATGAGATAAACACCTCACACTTATCCACCTTGATGTAGGATTAAGATCATTAACCTACTAGCAATTATTTAGATGTTTTTGTTGTTTTTGTTTAGTGTTAATTAATGAGTTTAAGCCATAATCAAGGATTTAATGGACCCATTACACTATCCTAATAGAAGGATAATAGATGAGAACATTTAAGCTGAGAAAGGCTCCTCAACTTAATCCATGATTAGGTATTAACCTCATGACAAAACAAAACCTTTATTAAATGGATTTTAGTTAATGGTAAGATTAAGAAGTGGATTTTAGGGTTTGTATGACAACTTGAGGGGGACTTGTCCATTAACACTAGGGTTAGTCCTTCTTAACCAATTAAGGAAGCATTAGAACCCTAATGCAAGGCCCAAGTTACAAGCTTGATGTCTTAGTGATTATTGAGTGGATTGATTAAAGGATTTAAACACATTAAGGGTTCAACACTTAGGATTAAAGTTATACACTTCATCCTGATAGAAGGATGCAAGCATAAGCTTAATCACAAAGCCTTAAAACCTTTAAGGTTTAGTCCTTGATTAAGAGATGAGAAGAGGAGACTCAAAGATGACACAAAGGTAAAACTAATGGGGGACTAATCAAACCCTAATTGTGATCATGCTTGGGTGTTCCTAGGGTTTATGAAGCTTGCAAGAAGATCTTCAAAAAGAGCCACCAAGGAAGAAGCAGAATGAGGGAAGAGAAGCAAGAAGAAGCAAGGCAACTTGCTTCACTTAAGAAGACAAGTTGTTTGAAGAAAGAAAGTGAGGAGGTAACATGAGTGAGAAATCTCACTCTAATTCACAAGTAAAATGCAGCAATGATGCATAAAAGGAATGAGAAGAGATTATGAGAAGTGAAGGCAAATTCACTTCTCAAACACTTACCACCTGAAAAGTTAGCAACAAGAAATGAAATGAAAATGAGATGAAATGCAAAGATGAAAACCAAAGTCAGAAGCATAATCATGATGCAAGTGATGCTATGAAATTGGTATGAAAGCATGTCAAGAGATGTGGATGATCATACAAGCAATGAAGATGCAAATGAGACATGAAAGGAAACATGAAAGTTCATGAAAACTTATGAAATGAAATGGATGCATAACATGGCAAATGGATGATGCAATGATCAAACATGATTTCAATATGTCCTAAGATGTCTTATATGTCATGTGGATGTACAAAATTTCATGGCAAGTTCATGTATGCAAACATATGAAGAATGAATGCAAATGAAGGCAAATGCAATCAAAGGAACCTCAACCCCATATGATACCACACCCCAAAGGAGGAGTCCTAACTCTTAACCCTAAGGAAGTTATGAATTTTCTAAGTTTGCTAGGGTTTTAAGGTACCTCACAAAGAAAAATGCAAAACAAAACAAAAATGAAAGATAAATTCGTGCCAATTTTATCCTAGAAACTACATGATATGTGGGATGCAAAGCAAAAAGAACCACTATCAAACCCTTCATGGTTAGGCAGAAAAGATTTTTCTAAGTTAGGGTCAAAATATTGATTTTTAAGAACCCTAAATCCAAAGAAAAATGTCAAAATGGATCAAGAACAAAAAAGAAATTTGTATGAATGGTTTGATAATGTCTCCAAATGTGTCAAGATGCAATGTGATTTTGTTTGGTGAGTTTTAGAAACTTAAATGGTATTTTAATTAATTAATTTCCATTAATTAATTAAAATAAACATTTAAATATTTTAAAAATACAAATTTTATGCAAAAAATAGAATAAAAAATATTTTCAGAATGAGAAAAATATTTTGAACCATGATGCAAAAAATAAAATTTTTTAGATGAGTTTTGCTATTTTTAATAAAATGATAAATAAAATGCAAGAAAAATAAAAGAAAATCAATTTAAATGAAAAAGTCAGCGCATCCAAAGGCTCTCATTTAAACTCAGGGTGGAGGGAAAGACTGGCGCGGATTTGGAGGGCTAGGATCAATCCTGGAGATTTGAATTTCATTAATTATGTTTAGCCTAATTAATCAGAGATTAGGGTTTAATCACAAAATCTGGACCCTTGAACGCACGCGGGAAAACGAATCTGAGGGCTCACATTTAAACTCAGCTTAACCACGTAATTAACCCTAATTGTGCCCTAATCAAACTCAGGTGACCGGAACAGTGTTCCGGTCATCTTCTCCGATCACCCAAATTCATAACTTCCTCTCTAGGCAATTTCAAATGCTCTAACTTTCCAGATTTCATCCTCTACCCACCCCAAACATGAATCAATCACAAAAACACATTTATATTTCAGCATGAACAAGAATCGAATCAAACAAGTTTTCAGGTCAAACTTTCAGAGACACGGTTCAGGCTCAAAACTCAATCATTTTCAAAACCAAAAAGCACAGCATGATCAGTGAATCATAAGCAACATTTCTATGGCATAAAAAATGATTTTTGGAAAAAATGTTCTTGGTGATACCTGAACTGGAGCTTTCCCCTTTAGAACTTTCTGACCAGTTCTTTGCTTCAAATCACCTCCAATGATTCTTCTGAAGAGTTTACAATGCTTGGTTGGAGTTTATATGGCCTCTATGTGAAGTTGGTTGAAACTCAGTTCAAGAAATGTGAAAATCGTGTTTTTGATATGGGGTGTTTCAAGGCAAAATGAAGGGTGGGAAATGATCAGTGATGAATGTGGAGTTGAATGGTGGGAAAAGTTTGGAGTTTTGATGGCTGAGTTGTGTGTTTCGAAGAGAAATGCATAAAAGGGGATTTTGGTGAATTCTGAGCAATCTGAAGTGTTAGGCTACAATCTTATGTGTTATGGCTTGGGTTTGATCCACATAACAAGTAGTGATAGGCCAGAGAGTGGGTGGTGGCTGCAGCTGATTGGTATGGGCTTCTTGCCAAAAAGTCAAAAGTTTTTGTCCTTGAGGTATGGGCTGGTTCAGAGGTGGTACAATGGGGTGTCTGGTTTAGCAAGGAATAAGGATGTCCATGGAATTGGTTTTGAGGCAATTCAGCAAGTGTATGAAAGGTTGTGTACCATTTTGCAATTTCATGAAGTTTTGGCCCCTTTGTAAATTCTTGATGATCAAGGCATGAAACTTGGGATTTCTTTGGGCAATTCTGAATTATAGGTAATGTATGATGTTTGTGGAATGGTTAGAAGTCAATTAGAGTTCACAAATTGGTTTGACATGAGTTTTTGCAAGTTTCCCTCTTTGGTACATAAGTGAAATTTTGTGATTTTTCCCAACTTTGCAAGGCCATAACTTGAGTTCTATGATGAATTAGATCAAGTTCTTGTACTTTTTGAAAAAGGAATGATCCAATCTACAACTTTCATGACCAAGAACTTTTCATTGTAAGCATTTTTGAATAAAAAAGAGGAGGTTGAAAAACTTTCCCAAAATGGCAAGTTTGTATTACAAGTCACTTTCCCAAAATGGCAACTTTGCAAATGGCTTGAAATTCTTCAATTTTGTGAACTTCTAAAATCTTCTAAGATCAAATAAAGATTATATACACCCAAAATGATGGAGAAGACCCTTTGGTTGGATGATTGGGGGCCTCAGATGCCCTGATTTTGCACTGACTTGCTCAAGAAGTCATTTATTGATCAGATGCCTTCCCCATTGAAATTCTTCATGAAAATTGGTATGTATGATCCTTATAAAATATAGAGACCAATAGAAACAAGAATGACCAAAAAATTTGGAGTTATGGCCTTTGAAACCAAAACCATAATTTTTAGGTCATCTGTGCAGTTAAGCTTGGCTCTGCTTCCATGCTTTTCTCAGTTCTTGTGATTTTCTGACTTCCTTGATCTTGGGAGGATATAATATGATTATTGAACATACATGGACCCTCTTGAGATGATTGAAGACCTTTGGAGTGGCTCAGATGGCTCAGGGATTGCTCAGATCACAAACCCTAGATGCAAATGACTTTGAACCAATGCAGTGAAGAAAAATGCAATATGAGATGATATGATTGAACTTATGAAAATGAAAAGAATCACAAGCCATGGTGAAATGAGTGAGGGCAAATTTGGGGTGTGTACATCCATCTGCGTTCAAGAAGAAGCTAGCAGCAAGTCGTCTTAGGGTATTCTTGTTGTTGGATTATGCCTCAGCTGGGTATTCTTGTTTTTCCAGGAAAAGCTTGATATCAAAGTACCAAGGTTTCTCATCAGACACTGTGTCTACAGAGAAAGCATAAGCTGGTGCGTCAAGCCTGGAAATGTCAATTCTGGGCACATAGTTCCAACACAAGACTTTGATGGACGAAGAAAGACTAGCCAATGCATCGGCAAATTGATTCTCATCTCGTGGTATATATTGAAGCTTAACTATTGTGAAGAACATCAACAATCTTCTAACATAATCCCTATAAGGAATTAAGTGTTCTTGATGCATATACCACTTGCTGGTTGTAACACCCCAAAACTACCCGGCGGAAAATCATAAATCAGAGTTTCAAAATTCAACAATAAAACAGGATGCTACATTTTTTCAACTTTAACAAGTTCATTTAATTTCATGAATATTGATACATAACACTTTCAAATAGGATGAAAGTATAATGTCAACTCTTATTCAATTCCTTGAAACAAAACAACTTTTACAAATAGGCAGCGGATCCACAAATATTCAACTTTGCATTAGTTAACAACTTTTTCAACCTAACAACTTAGTAATAACATGTTTTTCATTGAGACAACTTAAAATAACAACAACTAAATATAACAACAAAACAATTAAGCGTTCATCCTCCCGAGTGTTACGTATCAGAGCGACGACACTGACTTTACTATGAAAGTAAGCAACGCTAATCTGGAATACCTGCACGTTACCAATCAAGGTAACATTCAACAACAGAAAGGGGTGAGATATCGAACCATATAAACAAGAGTATGATAATTAATATGCTATATAGAATCATACAATTTTCATACTATCCCACAACAATATCTTACCAATCACCCCAACTATCAACATGTTTTATCAACTTAATTATTATATCAACATAACTGATTTCAACTACAAGATCAGCATAGACACCTTCATCAACTTCGACGAACATATACAACATATTCAACTTCTTTAATATCAACATAATCGACATTACAAACATAAATATATAAACAACTCAGGCAACATAATCCTATAATCAACTCAACCATCATAATAATATAATCAACTTAGCAACATAATCAACTTATCCAACATAATAATATAATCAACTTAGCAACATAATCAACTTATCCAACATAATAATATAATCAACTTAGCAACATAATCAGTTTATCCAACATAATAATATAATCAACTTGTCTAACATAATAATATAATTAACTCAGCAACAGGATCAACTTATCCAACAGGATAATATAATCAACTTAGCAACATAATCAACTTATCCAACATAATAATATAATCAACTTAGCAACATAATCAGTTTATCCAACATAATTAATGCGACACGGAATGTGACTCGACTGTGCATATGCATGTGGTACCATTGGAGTAAAACTCCCAACTTAAAACATTCCTGGTTATCGAGGTATCTGAAAGGCATAAGCCTTCAACTTAATAAATTTTCCAATCCAAGCCAACATGGTGAGCATTCGCTCCAACTTAGAAGTGCAGTGTATGCCATGATACAACGACTCAACACATCACAACAATCAACTCCAACAACATACAACAAACAACATCGCAACTTTAATTCAACACCGATTCAACTTTGGCCTTAGGCCTACAACTTTCAACATTGGTCATACGACCTACAACTTGAACATCAACATTGGTCTTACGACCTACAACTCAAATAATCAACATGGGTCCTTTGACCATTAACTTAAAAATTCTCCCAAACCGGGACAAAACAACATACGCAACTATACTATAAAATACACACATTCAACACTAATTAACAAAGTACACCGACTAAAATCACTTATTTATTATACCGAACTAACTCGACAATTTTCGTTAAATTCCGGACAACTAATTTCTCCACTTAAATTCACTTACTCGGCTAAACAGACAAACTTTATTGTTTTATACTCCACGGCTATTACTAATCAATTTTACAAATTATGTTCAATTTCCACTTACTGATACCAACACATCATATTGCCAATTATACTATCATAAGAATTCAGCCACGATACCAAAATGCCAACACCTGCTAAATCTCATGTTACTGATTCCTTACTTCTGTCTCTCTTAATGATCTGCTAAATAATGCTACTGCTATACTCCACATCTTAAAAACCAATTAATATTATTATTTAATTATACTAAACATGTTTATACACATATAATACTATAATTAATACTTAGTATAATATTATTATAATAATATTCCTTTAATTATATTCTTATTATAAAACTAGTAAGACTTTTATTATATTTATTTATTCCTTTAAGCAAAAAGGTAACATAATATACACTAAATATTAAACCATGGCAAAGGCCATGAGGTGCGGCCTGGGCCGTAGGCATGTTAGGTGGCCACTCAGCAAAGGGATGGCCTGCGCCATTCCCACCTTCCCTATGCATGGCCTACGCCATGACTTAGAGACAAGGGGGTATGGCCTGCGCCATCCCCCACCCCACAAATCCATGGCATGCGCCATGATATAATTCCAATGGGTGGCCTGCGCCACCCTACCTGGACAACGGGTGGCCTGCGCCACCCTCTACTTAGGGTTTCGTCTCCAAATTCTAGTTTTTTTAGAATTCCCAAATTCAAGACAATTTCTCAACGATTAATTCCAACCACAATCATTCCAAATCGATTATTATTAGCAATAATAAATCAACACAAACAACACACCAAAAATCATCACGGACAGTATAGGAATTATAAAATCCCAATCCCGCATAATAATTATCATAGTTCCGATTATAGAGTTTGAACCCCACCCTTACCTTAATCGATGGCCGCTTCGAATCTCCGATCGACTTTCCGATTGGGTTTCCGACGGTGACTTCTCGTAACCGTTTTCTCCACTTTTCCTCGTTCTCCAATTTCACGTTCCACTTTTTCCAACTTCTACTGATTCAACTTCTCCTCTTGACTAATTCTCCTTTTATTTTCTCTTTATTATAATAATAATAATAATCTAATTATAACTAATGGGCCTAACTGCAACACCCCCTTAATTTTCTATTTTAACACGGTTTCAAGCCCACTAATTAATCTACTACAACAACTATAATATTTACTCCGATAATATTTCTACAGCTTCCGACTTATTTTCCCGACTTAACGACTTAAATTCACCACAACACCAAACTTTAATTTAATACATCACTACTAATTATTTTCTCTAGACTTAATTAGATTATCTTACGATTATTAACCAAATGGTCCAAACAACCCAATCGACATATCCTACAATAAGCGAAAATACTTCATATCTTCTTCCATAACTTATATCAACTTAATTAATTAAATTCAACCTAAACCAACTTATAATTATCAACACAATATTCCGATATTTTGGAAATCAACTTAAATACGCAAATCACCGCAAATCAACACAACACAATACACTTATATTTAATAAAATAATTAATTAAATAAACGGGCGTTACATTGGTAATCTGGTTTATCCCGAGTCTTGAATCTTAGAATATATCGAGGGTCTTAATCCAAAGATTAATAGCCTCCTCTATTCCCATTATGCACGCCTCGTATTCCGCTTCATTGTTGGTGCAGCCAAAAGTAATTCTGGCAGTGAAGGGAAAATGAACACCTTCGGGAGTGATAAGAACAAAACCAACTCCGCGTCCATTGACATTGACTGCCCCATCAAACATCAACTTCCATTTGGATTCAGGGTCAGGCCCCTCCTCCGGAAGTGGTTCCTCATAATCTCTTTCCTTGAGGTACATGATGTCCTCATCAGGGTAATCAAACTTCATTGGATGGTAGCCGTCTTCAAGTGGTTGTTGTGCAAGATAATCTGACAATACACTTTCTTTGATGGCTTTCTGGGAAGTATACTGTATGTCATACTCTGTCAATATAATTTGCCACCTTGCAACCCTTCCGGTTAATGCCGGTTTCTCGAAAATATACTTGACGAGGTCCATTTTTGAGATTAGCAATGTGGTGTGAGTCAACATGTACTGTCTCAGTCGGCGAACAGCCCATGCCAAAGCGCATCAAGTTTTCTCGAGCAGTGAATAACGGGATTCACAGTCGGTAAACTTTTTGCTAAGGTAATAAATAGCGTGCTATTTTCGACCAGACTCATCATGTTGGCCTAGCACACACCCCATCGACCCTTCTAACACATTCAAGTACATGATAAGTGGCCGTCCTGGAACTGGAGGCATTAGGATCGGAGGCTCCTGCAAATATTCTTTTATCTTTTCAAAGGCTCTTTGACAGTCCTCATTCCACCTGACAGTTTGTTCTTTTCTTAACAATCTGAAAATTGGTTCGCATGTTGCAGATAGATGAGATATAAACCGAGAAATGTAGTTTAATCTCCCTAAAAACCCACACACTTCTTTTTCTGTTCTTGGTGCAGGCATGTCTTGTATTGCTTTTACTTTTGTAGGATCTACCGTGATACCCATTTGGCTAACAAGAAAACCCAGTAATTTACCGGAATGCACTCTGAAAGTGAACTTGTTTGGATTCAACCTCAATCTATACTTTCTCAACCTTTTAAACAGCTTTTTGAGATTGACCAGGTGTTCTTCTTCGTCCTGGGACTTGGTAATCATACCGTCCACATAGCACTCAATTTTCTTGAGTATCATGTCGTGGAACAAAGTTACCATAGCCCGTTGATACGTTGCCCCGGAATTCTTCAACCCAAAGGGCATAACCTTATAACTCAATGTACCCCACGGGGTAATGAACGTCGTTTTTTCCATGTCTTCTGGTGCCCTCTTAATCTGATTATACCCGGAAAAACCATCCATGAAAGAAAATATCGAGAACTGAGTCGTGTTGTCTACCAGCACATCAATGTGAGGTAATGGAAAATCATCCTTTGGACTTGCTCTATTTATATCCCGATAATCGACGCACATCCGGACCTTGCCATCCTTCTTTGGTACAAGCACAATGTTAGTTACCCAAGGTGGGTAACTAGTTACGGTAAGGAACCCGATATCCCACTGCTTTTTAACTCCCTCCTTGATCTTCATCGCCATGTCAGGGCAAGTTCTTCTCAGCTTTTGTTTTACCGGAGGGCAGTCTTCCCTTAGTGGCAACTTTTGTACAACAATGTTAGTATCTAACCTTGGAATATCTTGATACGACCAGGCGAAGATATCCACATATTCCCGTAGCATACCAATCAATTCCTTCTTTACCTCGGCCTGCAGACTGGGCCCAATCTTTATCTCTTTCTTTACATCCTCATACCCGATGTTGATGATCTCTATTTCTTCCTGATGAGGCTGAATGACCCTTTCCTCTTGTTTCAACAACCTAACCAATTCTTCAGGGAGTTCACAGTCTTCCTCATCCCATTCATCAGCTTGGTAGATACGATTGTCGAAGTCATGCATGGTCATAGCAGGAACATTATCAAAGGAATCCATATGATTAACACTACACAAATGATGTGCTTATTTCAGAATCTGTTCTTTACAAAAGAGACGTTAACACACAAAAACACTGGAAAAGAAAAACACTGCCATTTTAGTTTGTGAAAAATAAAAAACGAAAGAAAGAGAACACAATTTGCTTGAAAAAATGTCCTTTATTTATGGTAAAAACAAATGCATTAAAATCATGGCGGCCCAACAAATGGATCCATGCACCTTGGGCAGAGTGCAGGATTTGACATGCAATATGATAAAATGGAAACAAGACAATTAGCTTGACTGCCAAGTAACTTGAATAAAATATTCAGCAGACCAGTTCTGGAGCACCTCCCCAGGTGCGCATGGGCGAATCCAGTTGTCCAAGTCGCGATCGCTATCCCCTTCTTCATTCGTAGCACAAAGGTTGTTGTAGTCGAGCATTCCAGCATTAGTGAATGTTATGGACTTACTGCCCTGAGACCAGCTGGACTGACCAGGTTGATATCCGAGGCCGAACTTGTCATCCTTCTTTTCCACTTCCAACAACTTGCCCCAGCCCTGGGCATTTCCGGATTGGACTACTTCCTTAGCTTGCTCGTAGGAGTAGATGGGAGTCCCTTCTTTCTCATTGCTTTGAGCTGCGGCAACCGGAGACAAAGTACTAACATTAATTGTCTCCAAAGCTTGGAAAAGTGTTTCGTGGATCTCCTTGTCCATTTCCACGTATTTTAAGGTCGACCAATGACTTACGAAAATATCCTCCTCACTGCATACAGTAACAACTTGACCGTCCACCACATATTTCAACTTTTGAAGCAACGTGGATGTTACTGCGCCAGCAGCATGAATCCAAGGACGTCCTAGAAAACATCTGTAAGCGGGTTAGATATCCATAACACAGAATGTGCTTTTGAATATCTGAGACCCTATCTTCACTGGTAGTTCCACCTCCCCAAACACCGACCTCCGTGACCCGTCAAAGGCTTTTACAATCAAATCACTGGGTCGTAAAACGATGCCATCAACATCCAGTTTCATTAGGGCCTTCTTAGGGAGCACGTTGAGGGAAGAGCTTGTATCTACCAGGACATGTGATAGAACAACGCCCTTACTCATGGTGATGTGTAAGTCCTTATTGTGATTGCGTCCCTCAGAAGTGAGATCTCTATCTGTGAACCCTAACCCATGGTTGGCATTCACACTGGCTACCACAGCCTCCAACTGATTGACAGTTATCTCTTGTGGCACGTAAGCCATATGCAAAACTTTTAACAGAGCCTCTCTATGATCTTGGGAACACATTAATAATGATATAATGGATATCTTGGACGGAGTTTGATTCAGTTGTTCAACCACCTTATAATCACTTTTCTTAATTATTCTCATAAATTCTTCAACTTCCTTCTCAAAAGTGCCCTGACTAGTTACAGGAGTTGTTGCCTATTCGGTGGCTATCTATTTACCCTTAGCCTTTGCAGCAGCTTCAACTTCAGGATCACCTCTAAGAGCTTGAGGAGAAAAGAGATGCCCACTCCGTGTAAACCAACCAAATCCTCCGACATTCACAACAGTCGGGTCAATTGTCATTGTTTTACTTTCCACCTTCTGTCCTTCTACGTACACATCTGAGCCATAGTGCCAAGGAATGGCTTTGTCATCAACATAGGGAATCGGCCCCAGAATAGTAATGGTTACTGGACTCACCTCTGGAACATAGATAATCACCGACTCTCTCTGGGTAGGAAATTCGGCAGGATCATAATAAATCGTTACTGTAGACACACAATCATTTCTGTTGTCAACCTTGTAAAACTGTAAAGGCCCCTCATCAATCAAATAATGCAACCCAACCTTCAAATCTCCGCAACCATTAACTGAATTCAAACAACCCTCGCAGTCAAAATCACACCCTGTGAATACATGCCCTTTGAGCAATCTGTCTTTTACCACTAACAATGAAGTCTTTACTTCTTCCACGTTCAAAATCAGGTTCAACCTCTCGCCACCATCAACAACGTTTATCCGGGGCCCTCCATGATTTGGAATGGGGTTTTTTGTAACATTTGGAGGCGGTGAAAAGTTAATTTCTTTTGAGTCAATCAAATCTTGGACCCTATGCTGTAATGCCCTGCACTTCTCTGTTGAGTTCTCGGAGGCTCCTGAGTGAAATACGCATCTTGCATTAGCATCATACCCCACTGGATGTTCTCCAGGTGGCGGTGGTGCTAATGTCCTCGACTGAACGATGTTCAAATCTAACAATATCTGTAGCAGTGTTGTGTACGCCATAGGGATGGCCTCTAGCACCCTGTTAGTTGGGCGAGCTTGTCTTTGTTGATAGGGTCTTTAATGATAGTTATTGTGTTGCGGCTGTTGCTGTTGCTGCTGTTCTTGTGATTGTTGAACAGGGCTTATGGGGATGGTGACAGCTGCCACCTGCTCGTAAGATCCCCTGTATCCACGGCCCCGACCTCGGCCATACACAACATTAGTTTCTCCCTCTCTCCTTCTTGGAGGTCCATTAAAAGCTTTTCTGACACCACTTGAGCTACCTGCACCACTGTCTTGGATTTTCCCCATTTTTAGCAGAGTTTCAACCCTTTCCCCGGCTATCACAATATCGTTAAACTTTTTTGCTGAACAAGACGCTAGTCTCTCAATAAACACACCCTGCAGTGTTCTCATAAACATGTCTGCCATTTCATTCTCTAACAAAGGAGGTTGTACTCGAGCAGCAAGCTGACGCCACCTCTAGGCGTACTCCTTGAACCCTTCTTTAGCACTCTGAGACATTGTCTGCAATTGGGTACGATTTGGAGCCATATCCAAATTATATTGATACTGTTTCACAAACGCCTCAGCTAAGTCCTTCCAGCTTCGAATATTGACCCTGCTCAACTTCATGTACCATTCCAAGGAAGCTCCTACAAGACTATCCTGGAAGTAATACATCCATAACTTCTCGTCGTCTGTATGTGCATCAATCCTTCCCACAAAAGACTGAAGGTGAGTTTTCGGGAAAGCCGTACCATTGTACTTAACAAAAGTAGGGACCTTGAACTTGTAGGTAATTCTCACCCCTGGCACTAAGCCCAAATCAGTGATGTCAAACCCTAGAGAACTCTGAGACTGAATGGTGCGATTTTGCTCAGCCATTTCTTCAAATCTCCTATTCATGTAAACTCCCTGGCCTTCTGCCCCATCCAGCAATGTAAATTGTTCATCCTACTCGTCCATCTGAAGGTTATGCACTCCATCATTGATAATTGTGACCCCTGGTTGCACCACAAGGATTTCAACATGACGGGCGCCAGCCCCATTGCGATTACCTCCATCTGTTGTCCCATTGTTCCTAGCCTGATTGTTCTCTACCAGCTCGCGCAAGCGCTCTTGAGTTTGACCCATCCCAACCATGTGTGGATCCCACCAAATGACACCTGGTCAAGAGAGGTACAGACGCGAACGGTCGGCGAAAGAGAGAACATGAAGATGAACTGAAGAGAGTCGCCAGCTAGGCATTTTTATCCCGAAGGAAAGGTAATGCTGCATAGACCTAGAAAGAAGATGGATAAGACGATCGCGAAGCAGAGAAACTGAGAAAGGGGGTTGCTTACAACCTGGGAAGGTATTAGCACCCAGATTGTCTGTCGTACTCGACGGGATCCACGTTTGAAAGTTTGTGTTTAAAGGGGTAGTGTCAGTGCTTTCTTGTGTGCAAAAGCTGGAAAAGAATGCAACTGTCAGTGCAAAAGAAATTTGAAGTGAATAAAAGAAGTGTCAGTGCTGGAAATGTGCAAAGCTCAAGATTATGAGGCTTAAAGAATAAAGCTGGAAGAGGGGGGAATATACAAATACTTTTGTTCGATAACTGTTAAGTTATGCCTACGTATCCTCTCGTGCAATAAGGAAGTCAGAACACCATAGTTCGACTCAAAGAGACTTAAAGATAAATTGACTTGTGAACTGTTCACTTATCTATGCTCAAGTGTATGACCTCTCTAGCTCAGGTGCAAACTATCTTGCATTATACGAAAGAAGCAAGTTCTCGTTTGTGAGTGAATGAGATGAGAAAAGAATCCCGGAGGAGACGATTATTGTTTGTTTTTGTGTCTTCAATCTTCTATTGCTTTTTGGTGTTTGTCATAAGAAAATGAGCTTAAGCCTAAACCAAGGGTTAGTAAACTCATCACATCTTCCCTCTGATTAGGGGTAATGAGAATACCCTAAGTATGAGATAAACACCTCACACTTAACCACCTTGATGTAGGATTAAGATCATTAACCTACTTGCAATTATTTAGATGTTTTTTTTATAGTTTTTGTTTGGTGTTAAGTAATGAGTTTAAGACATAATCAAGGATTTAATGGACCCATTACACCATCCTAATAGAAGGATAATAGATGGGAACATTTAAGCTGAGGAAGGCTCCTCAACTTAATCCATGATTAGGGATTAACTTCATGACAAAACAAAACCTTTATTAGAGTGGATTTTAGTTAATGGTAAGATTAAGAAATGGATTTTATGATTTGTAATACAACTTTAGGGGGACTTGTCCATTAACAGGGGGACTTGTCCATTAACACTAGGGTTAGTCCTTCTTAACCAATTGAGGAAGAATTAGAACCCTAATGTAAGGCCAAAGTTACAAGTTTGATGTCTTAGTGATTATTAGATGGATTGATTAAAGTATTTAAACACATTAAGGGGTTAACCCTTAGGATTAAAGTTATACACCCCATCCTAATAGAAGGATACAGGCATAACCCTAATCACAAAGCCTTAAAACCTTTAAGGTTTAGTCCTTGATTATGAGGTGAGAAGAGAAAGACACAAAGATGACACAAAGGTAAAACTAATGGGGGACTAAAAAAACCCTAATTGTGATCATACTTGGGTGTTCCTAGGGTTTATGAGGCTTTCAAGAAGATCTTCAAGAGAAAAGCCACCAAGGAAGAAGCAGGATGAAGGAAGGAGAATCAGAAAGAAGCAAGACAACTTACTTCACTTAAGAAGATAAGTTGCTTGAAGGAAGTAAGAGAGGAAGGAGCATGAATGAGAAAGCTCACTCTAATTCACAAGTAAAATGCAGCAATGATGCATAAGAGAGATGAGAAGAGATTATGAGAAGTGAAGGCAAATTCACTTCTCAAACACTTACCACCTGAAAAGTTAGCAAAAGGAAATGAAATGAAAATGAGATGAAATGTAAAGATGAAAGCCAAAGTCAGAAGCATATTCATGATGAAAATGACATTATGAGATGGTATGAAAGCATGTCAAGTGATATGAATGTTCATGCAAGAGATGAGAATGCAAATGAGACATGTAAGAAGCATGAAAGTTCATGAATATTCATGGAATGAAATGAAAGCAAAACATGGCAAATGGATGATGCAATGATCAAACATGATTTCAATGTGTCCTAAGATTTCTTATATGTCATGTGGATGCACAAAATGTCATGGCAAGTTCATGTATGCAGGCTTATGCAAGATGGATGCAAATGAGATGCAAAATTAGGGTTATATGATCAAATAAGATGCAAAATTCAAAATCAGAAGCAAATGGTAAGATAAAAAATTGAAAATGAAACCAAAGGAACTCTAAACCTATACAAGTTCACTGCCCAAAGGGGAAGGTCAGAAGCTAAACCTTAAGAGACTTATGATTTTCCTAAATTTCTAGGGTTTTAAGGGTGATCCTAAAAGTAAAATTTCAAATAAATTTAAAATGCATTATAAAAATGAAACAAAAATGTTTTTAGATGCTTGAAAGTATGCATAACACAATGCAAAAAGAACCATTCACAAACTCAACTTGGATCAAAAGTTATGAATTTTTGAAGTTAGGATTAAAAATATTCAAATTAAAGAACCCTAATTCAAATGAAAATTGTCAAAGTATGATCAAAACCAAAAAGAAATTTTTATTGTAAGTTTGTAAATGTTTCTAAATGCCTAAGAATGTTCCCTGAATTATTTTGGGATTTTTAAATACTTTAATGTATTTTTAATTAATTAAATCTCATTAAATAATTAAAAATAATCATTTAAATAATTTAAAAATATTTTTTAATGCAAAAAATAAAAATAAAAATATTTTTGGGTTCTGAAAATTATTAAAAGTTTGAATAAAAATTTTCAGAATTTTTGAAGTCTTTTTACTATTTTTTATAAAATGTACAAATTAAATGAAAAAAAGTGAAATAAAATTAATTAAATGAGAAGTATGTGCAATGAACGGATCAGATTGAAACTGGGGAAAAGCCTGTTGACCACGCGCCAAATCCAAGGGACCATATTCAAACCAAGCTAATTAATTAATTAAACCTAATTAATTAAGTTAAATGGAAATTATGAATTAATGGGATGATCTAAGCCATTGGTTCATACGCGGGAAACTCAATCCTAGGGTCCAGATTAAAAAATGCACTAATTACTCAGCTAACCCTAATTAGGGCAAACTAACCTCAGATGGCCGGAACAGTGGTTCCGGTCGTCTTCTCCGGCCAACCCCCAAGAACAAAATCCTCCCTAGGTCATTTTAAGAGCTGTAAAGCACCAAATCAAACCCCCTAACCCTTCCTAAAAACGAATCTACTCCCAAAACCAATTTATGTTGCCTCAAGAACAAGATACAAATTAAACTTGAAAAATGGCCAAACTTTCAGAGATACGATACAAGCTCAGTAGGCAACCATTTTCAAAAATAAAAAGTGCAGAATGTTCAGTGGAGCAAGCAGATCATTTCTATAACTTAAAAGAAGGTTTCTGGAAAAAAAGTTTGAAGGAGCTACCTGAGATGGAGCTTTCAAACCTAGAGCTTTCGGGCAGCTTCTTGGCTTCAAAACCCCTCCAATGATCTTCCTGAAGAAGCTTTGATGCTTGGTTGGAGTTTTTTGTGGCTGGTTTGTGAGATTGATGCAGTTCAGTTCAAAGGGGGAGAGAAATCGTGTTTTTGATATGGGAGCTTTCAGGGCAAGATGAGGGTTGGGAAATGATCAGTGGTTCATGGTGAGTTGTTCTATGAAGTTTGTTTTGATGTTTGTAGCTTGTGGGGTCAGTTTCGAAGAAAAATGCATAAGAGGGGGTTTTTGTGGTTGCTGACTTGTGGGAGGATTCAGGCTTGCTTGTTGTGTGTAATGGCCTGTATTTGGTCCATGAATCAAGTCTTGATAGGTCAGAGAGTTGTTAGTGGCCTATGCTGATTGGTATGGTTCATTTTGCAAAAAGTCAAGGTTAGGTGTCCTTTGAGGTATGGGAAAATTCAGGCCAAGGACAAGGGCATGTCCTGCGCGGCTTGATTCATGGGCAACCATGGAATTCAGATTGAGGCCAATTAGCAAGTGGATTGAAGTTTGTGGGGGGTTTTGCAAATTTCATGAAGTTTGGCCCTTTCTTGATTTCTTCATGCACAAGTCATGAAACTTGGGGATTATTGGCACAAATCTAACTTTTAGGCATTGCACAAAGTGGATATGATTATTAGAAGTCACTCTGAGGTCACAAATTTGCTTGGCATGAGGTTTTGCAAAAATCCCTCTTTGACATGAAACTTAAAATTATGTGATTTTTGCCAACTTTGGAAAGCCATAACTTGAGTTCCAAAATGAATTAGACCTTGTTCTTGTACTTTTTGAAAATGGAATGATCTAATCTACAACTTTCATGACCAAGAATTTTTCATTTGAAGCATTTTTGGTTGAGAAAGAGGAGGTTGAAAAACTTTCCCAAAATGGAAAGTTTACATTACAAGTCATTTCCATTTTTGGTAACTTTTGGTTTAGCCCACTTTTCTTCAAATTTGTGAACTTCCAAGCACTTCAATGATCAAATAAAGACCAAATAACTTCATTTTGATGAAAAATCCATTTTGGTTCCATGTTGGGGGGCCTCAGATGCCCTGATTTGGCTCTGACTTGCTCAAGAAGTTACCCAGTGATCAGATGACTTCCTCAATGAATTTTTCCATCAAACTTGCTATGCATGATCCTTGTAGAAACAAGAATTACCAAAAAATTTGGAGTTATGGCCTCTGAAACCAAAACCCTAATTTTAGGTCATCTGTGCAGTTAAAACCTGGCTCTGCTTCCAAGCTTTGCAAGTTCTTGTGATTTTCAGAGTTTCTTGATCTTGGGGGGATATAATATGATGATTGAACATACATGGGACCTCTTGAGATGAATTAAGACCTTTGGAGTGGCTCAGATTGCTCATGGATTGCTCAGATCACAAACCCTAGGTGCAAATGACTTTGAACCAATGCAGTGAAGCAAAAATGCAATATGATGTGATATAATTGAACTTATGCAAATGAAAAGATCACAAGCCATGGTGAAATGGGTGAGGGCAAATTTGGGGTGTTTATAGATGCCCCTATTCAAACATGAGTTAGTTGTGCAGGATGTAAGCGACGACTTATCATTCAAACAAGATAACTTGTGGTTGAATACCAAAGACAGTCCGAAATTTGCACTCGCTGGTTATGGAGAAGAAAAGGGATATAGATTGTAAATGGAAATAAAGTATGATTATAAAGTGCGGGCGACGGAGGACGACCGTTGAGCAGAGGAAGACTGCTGGAGACAAAGCAATGACAGGGACGACCGACATGCTGGGGAAATGGAGGTATCATGATGGGGATGGTCATCAGGAAAAGTAACAAGATTCTCTGGGGATTAAGAGGTAAAGTCAATGATGAGGACGACCATTAGGTTAATAAAATGACGAGGGACGGTCATCAAAGGGTGAAGGACGATCACCTAGCAGGGGATGACTGCTCTGTTGGGGATAAGGATGAGGGACTGTCGTCAAAGGTGAAGGATGATCACCTGGCAGGGTACGGCTCCCGTAAGTATCACGACATAGGACGAATGCCGGATAGAAAGAGTCGATGATGGGGACGGCCATCGGATAAGCATGATGAAGGACGATCATCAAGAGATGAAGGATGCTCACCTAGCAGGGGACGGCTGCTAAAATATCACGAATGTCGGATAGAAGAGGGTTCCAGTAATGGAGACTCTGCTGGGGAAATGATGAGGGACGATCATCAAAAGGTGAAAGACGATCACCTGGCAGGGTACGATTGCCGAAAGTATCATGACATAGGACGAATGTCAGATAGAAAAGAAATTTGCTTTTTGTAAACACCCCAAATTTGCCCTCACCCATTCACACCATGGCTTGTGATCATCCTCATATGCATAAACACAATCATATCATCTCACATCTCATTTTTGATTCACTGCATAGCTTCTAAGGCATCTGCACCTAGGGTTTGTGATCTGAGCAATCCCAAAGCTTCTTGAGCCACTCCAAAGGCCACCAATCATCTCAAAGGGGTCCATGTGTGTTCTTATGTCATATTCCATCTCCTCAAAGTCAAAATTGCAGAGGAATCACAAGAGCTAAGGTTTGAGTGGATGCAGAGCCAGGATGAACTGCACAGTTGACTGGAAATTAGGGTTTTGGTTTCAGAGGCCATAACCCCAATTTTTTTGGTCATTCTTGTTTCCATTGATCTCTATATGGTATAGGGAGTATGCATATCAATTTTCATGAAGAAATTCCATGGGGAAGTCATCTGATCAAGGGTTGACTTTTCAGACAAGTCAGTGCAAAATCAGGGCATCTGAGGCCCCCAATGACCCAACCAATGGGTGATCTTCATCATTTTGAGTGTATATGATCTTTATTTGATCATGGAAGAAGGTTGAAGTTCATAGAAATCAAGAATTTGAAGTTTTTGCAAATGTTGACTTTTTGGGCATAGTTGACTTTTCAAGAATGCATCATTTTAGGTCATTTTTCAAGCCATGATTCATGATCCAAAAATGCTTCAAATGGAAAAACTTTGGTCATGAAAGTTGTAGATCTCATCTTTCCCTTTTCAAAAAGTACAAGAACATGATCAAACTCTTCTTGAATCAAAAGTTATGGCAAGGCAAAGTTGGCAAAAATCATTGATTTTTCAAGTTATGCACCAATTGGAAATTTGCAAAATCATGTATCAAGGCTATTTGTGACTTCTAATTCATTTCAAACCAGCACATAAGCATTCTCTAAGTCACAAAAATCAGAATTTGACCAAGGTTCACATGTGCTTAGTTCATGTAACAAGACATTTTTATCATGAAAATCCATAAAGTAACCAAGTTGCAAAACACTCATGACACTTCCCTCAACTTGTTGCCTTGGCCTTTGAACCTTGTTGGCTCTCTCACCACACCATGCTGCGCCAGCCCTAGACTTTGTACCAAGCTAGTATCAAGCCCATGCCTCTCTTACAAGATTTTTGACTTTTGGCAAAAGCAAACATCCCAATCACCACAGGCCATGTCACATCCTCTGGCCACTTGCATTAGTTTATTGTATCCTTTGGCAAGCCATAACACTAAGCAAGCAAGGCTGAAACTCACACATTCACCACATTCACAAAAACACACCACATTTCAACTTGCTTCGAATCTGATTCCACAGCTTGCAAACACACAAACTATCTTCACCATTCAACTCACCTTGCTCTATAGACCACCCAGCACCAAGAACACTAGCCTGAAACAACCAGAATACTCCATAGCCATTTCTCACACCAAGCTGCATTTTCCTTCGAATCTCCTTCCACAAACCACAAACACACCAACAAACACCACAGACCTTCTCCATTCATCCTCAGGACCACAAACCATCATTCACAATGGCCTGAAACCTCCAGAAACTCCATTGCCATTTCTGATCAAGCTTGAGCAGAAGCTGTCGAATCTCACTATCCAGCCAGCATAAATTGTTCTAAGGCATTCAAACATCATCAAGAGGTCCTAAGGAGTGGATTTCACAAGGAGAGGTGGCCAGAAAGTTCTCAGGTTGAAAGCTCCAAATCTCAGGTAGCTCGAAATTATTTTTTCCAGAAATCATTTCTCTTGTTACAAACTTGTTCTATGTGATCTCCTGATCATCCTGATGTTCTTAGTTTTTGAAATGGTTTTGATTTGAGTATTTAATTTGACTCTGAAACTGGTTTGCCCTAGAACTTGTTCTGTTCGATTCAGCTTGTTTAGGAAGAATAAATTTGTTTGGACTTAGGGTTTTGATTCAGGAGGTCATGGGGTTCATTTCTATGTGCTTAGTTTTCATTTTCGTTACGATTTGAGGGGTTTGGGTATTTCTCAGGTGAGATGCTGGCCGGAGAAGACGACCGGAAGTCTTCTCCGGCCGCCTGAATGTGATTAAACCCTAATTGTGTAATTAATGACCATTTGAATGTGAGCCACTGGATGCGTTGACATGTTTGACTCCCCGCGCGAATGAAAGGCCAGGATCAGTTTGATTTGCCCTAATCTCTCTCATTAGCTTTAATTAATTAGTAATTAAATTAATTAAGTCAGATGCAATCTCCACCATCCATTTACGCGCTAGTCAACTGATTCAAACCCTGGGCTCATCCTGGCCATCCTTTCCTTTGACTTTTCATTTTATTTGCTTTTAATTCATTTTTATTTCAATTAATTTGCATATTTATTTTAAAATAGTAGAAAATTCCTAAAAATTATGAAACTTTTTCTTAAGAGTTTTAATAATTTTTAAGACCCAAAAAAATTTTTATTTTATTTTTCATCATTAAAAAAGTATTTTTAAATATTTAAAAGATTATTTTTAATTGATTAATGGGAATTAATTAATTAAAAATACTTTTAGGTATTTAAAAATTACAAAAAAATTCATGAAATGTTCTAAGACATTTAGAAACATTGTCCAACCTTCAAACCAAATTTCTTTTTTGATCTTGATGCATTTTAAGAATTTTTCATTGAATTAAATCATTTTTTATGCATTATTTTGATCATAAGTTCAAAAATTCATTTCTGCCTATTGGAGAAGGTTGAGACATTGATTCTTTTTGCTTGGTCTTTTGTTTGGCATGTAGTTTCTAGGGTGAAAAGGCCATGATTTGTTCTTGCATTTCCAAATTGATTGGCATTTCTTTTGTTAAGAACCCTAAAAAACCCTAGTAACTTAGAAAATTCATATCTTGAGTTTGGTTGAGAGTTGAGAGCTCTCCTTTGGGCAGTGGTTCCTTATAGGTTTAGAGTTTCTTTGGGTACCATTTTCCATTTTTTATCTTAGGGTTTGCTTCTGTTTTGAGTTTTGGTTTGATGTTTGATCCATGAACCCTAATTTGGGCTTTCTCTTGCATCCTTCTTGCATTTCCTTGCATAACATGACTTGTCTTTGCATTTTGTGCATTATTGTGATTCATTTGGCATCTTAAGACATATAGAAAGCATCTTTGATCATTGCATCACATATTTGCCATGTCATTTGTCTTGTATGCTTCATAACATTTCATGTTTGTTCATGCTCCTTAGCTTGCATCATTTGCATTCATAATCTTGTATGAACATCCCCATGTCTTGCCTCATGTTTGCAGCACCTCATACATCATAATCATCATCAACATGCTTCTGGTTTTGCTTATCATCATACCATTTCATCTCATCTTGCATTGCATTGCATTTCTTTCTAACATTTCAGGTGGTAAGTAAACTTGAGAAGTGAATTTGCCTTCACTTCTCATACCTTTTCTTTTCATCTCTCTTGCATCCATTGCTGCATTCCTATATGTGTTTGAGTTTGAGCTTGCTCATTCTTCTTCCTCCCACTTTCTTTCTTCAAGTGACTTGACTTCTTGAATGAAGCAAGTCACTTTGCTTCTCTTGATCCTGTTCATCTGCTTCCTGGTGGCTCCTTTGAAGATTCTTCTCTTGAAAACCTCACAAACTTTAGGATCAACCAAGCATGATAATGAATTAGGGTTTTGATTAGTCTCCCCTCATAGTTTTTTACCTTTGTGCCTCTCTTTGAGTCCTCTCTTCTCACCTCATAATCAGAGACTAAACCCTAAAGGCTCTAAGACTTTGTGGTTAGGGTTATGCCTGCATCCTTATCTTAGGATGGAGTGTATAACTTTAATCCTAAGTCTTGAACCCCTAAGGTGTTTAAATCTCTTAATCAATCCACTTAATAATCATCAAGACATCACACTTGTAACTTGGGCCTTGCATTAGGGTTCTAATTCTTCCTTAATTGGTTAAGAAGGACTAACCCTAGTGTTAATGGACAAGTCCCCCTCAAGTTGTCTTACAAATCATAAAATTCACTTCATCATCATATCATTAAATAAAATCCACTTAATCAAAGGCTTGTTTTGTCATGAGTTTAATCCCTAATCATGGATTAAGTTGAGGAGCTTTCCTCAGCTTAAACATTCTCATCTATCATCCTTCTTTTAGGATGGTGTAATGAGTCTGTTTAGTCCTTGATTATGGCTTAACCTCATTACTCAACACTAAACAAAAACCACAAAAACACCTAAATAATCACAAGTAGGTTAATGATCTTAATCCTACATCAGAGGTGATTAAGTGTGAGAATCTGACTTCACACTTAAGGTATTCTCATTACCCCTAATCAGAGGGAAGATGTGATGAGTTTACTAACCCATTGGTTTAGGCTTAAGCTCATTATCTTATGACAAATTCTCAAAAGCAATAAAAGACTGAAAATACAAAAACAAACAATAATCGTCTCCTTCGGGATTCTTTTCTCATCTCATTCACTCACAAACGAGAACTTGCTTCTTCCGCCTAATGCAAGACAGTTAGCACCTGAGCCAGACAGGTCATACACTTGAGCATTGACAAGCAAGCAGTTCATCAGTCAATTCATCTATCAGTCTCTTTGGGTCGAACTACGGTGTTCTGACTTCCTCATTGCACGAGAGGATACGTAGGCATAACTTAACGGTTATCGAACAAAAGTCTCTGTATATTCCCCCACTTTCTAGCCTCATTCTTTTAGCCTCATGATCTTGAGCATTTCATTCCTGGTCTCACACTGACACTGTATATATCACACTTTGCACTTCTTTTACACTGACACCTGTACATTCTTTTCCAGCTACTTTATACACAGATGGCACTGACACTACCCCTTTAAAACACAAATCTTTTAAGCGTGGATCCCGTCGAGTACGGCGGACAATCTGGGTGCTAATACCTTCCCAGGTTGTAACCAACCCCCTTTCTCAGTCTCTCTGGTTCGCAACCGTCTTATCCATATCTTTTTCTAGGTCTATGCAGCATTACCTTTCCTCCGGGATAAAAATGCCTAGCTGGCGACTCTCTTCATTCTCCAGTGAGTTCACGGCTGTGTGTTCTCACTGTTCCCTTCGCCGACCGTTCGCGTCTGTACCTTCATCTGGGCCTGGTCCCATTTATCGGGAGCGACACTTTTTACTGAGGATTTGCTGGGGAATGGTAGACACAGACGAATGTCTATATTCAAGAAAGGAAGGTATAAGTGTTTGACGCTATGTGTAGATTAAAGATGCGGACGAGCATCCTTAAGACTATGATACGGACGAGTATCGGTAGAAACAACTGCTGATGCATGTTCAGAGATGATGATACGAACGAGTATCAACTGGTTAACAAAGAACATGGACGAGTGTTGAATCTGGGAAAAGATAAGTGGTGTATACAAGATACGGACGAGTATCTGTATGAGTAAAAAGTATGAGTGAGACACAGACGAGTGTTCAACTTGCTGGGGGAGAGTATGATACGGACGAGTATCATGAGAGGAAATGTATAAGTTATGAACTTATGAGTGTAAAAGATATTCTGAAGATTTGTGGGGATAAAATGACACGGACGGGTGTCAGAAATTATGTATTATGAACAAGTGTTTGGTTTACAATAAGTGTTTAGGTAACCATGCTGTGGGAAGGTGACACGGACGAGTGTCTAAAGAGTGTATAGATATCTGTTTGTGGTTTATATCTGCAGGGAAATGATATGACACGGACGGGTGTCGAAAAGAGTATATTAACAAGTATACTAGTGAGTGCAAAGGGGATGCTTTGGCTTTCTGCGGGGACTGTGAATCCTCGTATATGTTGCAGATGGAATGTTGGTATATACAGGTGTTTAAAACATGACTTGTGATTATGCAATGCGTTTGATTTTTGCCGTAATTCTCCGTATTTAGACAAAATGCTATGCTCTGAGGGTGAATATGATGCGAATGCTATGATTATGCAAAAGATACGGATCTGGGATTCATATCCCGTTGCTGTGGAGGTCTCTGATTGATCTGTCTTGAAAGAAAATCCCAGCTGGGGATGAGATCATTGGTAGATCTGATGTATATGATTCTGTTTTGGGGAAATAAGTCATTGATAAATCTATTCTTGGTGATGAGGGACCCAACTGGGGTTGTGGAAGCTTTCGTCACTTTGTCGTGAGATCTTCAGACATTGCTCTTCTGGATAGAGGCTGGAGCTCTGCGGGGAGATGGTTCCCTATCTAGTACTTGGCTGGGGAGAAATGATCACTGAACGATCTTCCTAGAGATTTCCGTAGGGACCCTGCTGAGGATGATGAACTTAGTTGGGGAAATGAGTCCCTTTTGATGCTGCCCTGGAGGAAGTGCTGGAGAAATGCCTAGCAACTCTGATGGGGAGAAAGCCTCTCTGGTGTTGTTTGGAAGATGTGCTGAGGAGATAATGATTTGGAAGCTTGTTGGGGAGAAGCTTTCATACCCCTATGTTGCGCTTTGAATACCTGAAAATCCTGTTATAACAAAGAAACGTACAAGTACCCCGAGGTATCCCTTACTGGATTCCATCATAAGAGTTCAGACACTCTCGGGAGCAAATATATTTCCTATAAGCATGTGATTTAGAAAAGGCGCATCTGTATTTATGCAACTATTATATCAAGGATATCAGACATTTTTGCGAATAAAATGAAAAAATGTACAAGACAAAGTGTGACTTGAAAATCCGATTTTATTAATTTGTGTGCCCTGAATTGGCAAGTACAATCAAAGAAACAAATCCCCTGAAATGAGGAGATTGTTAAAAATTGAGAAACAAAAGAGTACTGGCAATGTTGATGACGCTTCGGTGTGCTTCCCTTTTGCTATGACTCGTGTGACCTTTGAGGTTCTTCTCATCTTGCTATCTGAAGAAGGCTGATTCTGACCGATGTTCTAACCTTTCGAAGTTTTCCGTGTTGCAGGCGATACAGACGAATTCAGAATGCAGTTATTCGCTTATTCCCTTATCTTGCGTGGATCGCCCTTTCGGGTTTTCAATCCACCGGGATACCCATTGTTTGCCTGAGCTGTCCAATGCGGCTTTTCAACTCAGCGGGTGCATATATTTTTTATTATTTTCCCTTATTTTTGCCCGAGTCTTTTATTTTGTTTTTGACTCGCCGGGATGCCCTATTTTTGCCTGGACTTATATTTTGTTTCTATGTCCAGCGGGTCATTTTATGCGAAGTATTTTTTAACTGCATCTGAATTCACAGGGGACAGGAAATCTTCATCATCCATAGTAGTGAGCATCAATGCTCCACCAGAGAAAACTTTCTTTACAATGAACGGACCATCATAATTCGGAGTCCACTTGCCCCTGTGGTCTGTATGAGGAGGGAGGAGTCTTTTCAGCACAAGATCTCCCACTTGGTATTCCCGAAGCCTGACTTTCTGATCGAAGGCTTTCTTCATTCTTTTCTGATACAGCTGCCCATGACAAATTGCAGCTAATCTATTCTCTTCGATCAGATTCAGTTGTTCGTACCGGGATCGGACCCATTCCGATTCATTCAATTTGACATCCATTAGTACCCGCAAGGAGGGTAATTCAACTTCAACAGGTAGGACTGCCTCCATACCATACACTAGCTGATACCGTGTTGCCCCAGTGGATGTTCTGATTGAGGTACGGTACCCATGCAAGGCAAATGGTAGCATTTCGTGCCAATGATTCGTTCGGGCAATCCATACTGACCATCAAGAATCCATACCGACCTGATACGTCTTTAGCAATGTCCACAGGTGACCACCATCAAGTTGGAACCATTATCAGTAATGATTCGTTCGGGCACTCCATACCGACAGATGATGTCTCTCTTTAGGAATCGGGCTACCACCTGCCCGGTGACATTTGCATATGAAGCTGCCTCAACCCATTTGGTAAAATAGTCAATGGCTACCAGGATGAATCTGTGGCCATTTGAAGCAGTCGGTTCAATCTTTCCTATCATGTCAATGCCCCACATGGTAAAAGGCCAAGGTGAAGACATTACATTCAAAGGGTTCAGAGGCACATGCACTTTATCTGCATAAATCTGTCATTTGTGGCACTTTCTGGCATAGGCACAACAGTCTGCATCCATTGTGATCCAGTAGTAACCTGACCATAGCAACTTCTTAGCCATTGCATGCCCTCCAGCATGGGTACCAAAAGATCCTTCATGCACCTCGTGCATCAACAAGTCTGCCTCTGTCTTATCCACACACTTGAGAAGTACCATATCAAAGTTTCTCTTGTATAAGGAACCATCAGCATTCAGGAAGAAACTACCAGTGAGCCTTCTTAAAGTCTTCTTATCATTGGAAGATGCCCCAGGTGGGTATGTTTGATCCTCCAAGAAGCATTTGATGTCATAGAACCAAGGCTTTTCGTCTTTAGCAATGTCCATGGAGAATACGTATGCTGGTCTGTCAAGTCTGGATACTAAAATCTGAGGCACAAAGTTGGCAGCTTGAACTTTGATCATGGATGAAATGGTAGCCAGAGCATCTGCAAACTGATTTTCGTCTCGAGGGATATACTCAAGCTTGACTGTAGTGAAGAAAGTCAGTAATCTCCTCGTATAATCCCGGTAAGGTATCAGATGCTCCTGGTGAGTGTACCATTTGCCGTTGGTTTGATTGATTACCAGAGCTGAATCTCCGAATACAGTTAAAGCCTTGATCCTGAGGTCAATGGCTTCCTCAACACCCATAATACAAGCTTCGTATTCAACTTCGTTGTTAGTGCAGTTAAAAGTGAGTTTTGCCGAGAAAGGCATGTGAACTCCCTTAGGTGTAATGAGAACTGCACCAACACCACAACCATTCATATTAACAGCCCCATCAAACATCATTGTCCATTCTTCTTCTGGGTCAGGCCCTTCAGTGTGAATAGGCTCTTCATGATCATTTGCTTTTATGAACATGATGTCTTCATCAGGGAAGTCAAATCTCATAGGCTGGTAATCATCAATGGGTTGCTCAGCAAGATAGTCAGACAACACACTTCCTTTGATGGATTTTTGAGATGTGTACTGAATGTCATATTCTGTAAGAATCATTTTCCATCTCGCAACCCTTCCGGTAAGTGCTGGCTTCTCAAATATGTACTTGACTGGATCCATCTTTGATATCAATAAAGTAGTGTGGGTCAACATATACTGCCTTAGTCGGCGAGCAACCCACGCTAAAGCACAGCAAGTTTTCTCGAGCAGTGAATAACGTTGTTCACAGTCGGTAAACTTTTTTCTTAGGTAGTATATTGCATACTCTTTTCGAACAGACTCGTCATGTTGGCCCAGCACACACCCCATTGACTCTTCTAATACTGTCAAGTACATTATTAGAGGTCTTCCTTCAACTGGAGGCATAAGGATTGGAGGCTCTTACAAGTATTCCTTAATTTTGTCAAAAGCCCTTTGGCAGTCTTCATTCCACTTGACAGTTTGCTCTTTCCTTAACAACTTAAACAAGGGCTCACAGGTTGTTGTAAGATGAGATATGAACATGGAAATGTAGTTCAATCTACCTAGAAACCCCCGAACTTCTTTTTCAGTCTTCGGTGCAGGCATCTCTTGAATGGCTTTGACTTTGTCGGGATCAACTTCAATTCCATTTTCACTTACGATAAATCCCAGCAGCTTACCAGAACGCACCCCGAATGTGCATTTGTTGGGGTTTAACTTTAACTGGTACCTCCTTAGACGCTTGAATAGCTTCAACAGATTCACCGGGTGGTCTTCTTCTGTAAGGGACTTGGCAATCATGTCATCCACATAACATTCAATTTCTTTGTGGATCATGTCGTGGAATAATGTCACCATAGCGCGTTGATAAGTGGCACCAGCATTCTTCAGTCCGAAAGGCATTACTTTATAACAGAATGTGCCCTAGGGTGTGATGAAAGTTGTCTTCTCCATGTCTTCAGGTCACATCTTGATCTGATTATATCTTGAAAATCCATCCATGAAGGAGAATACCGAGAACTGAGCCGTATTGTCGACCAATACATCAATGTGAGGTAATGGGAAGTAATCCTTCGGGCTAGCTCTATTCAGATCCCGGTAATCCACACACATCCGCACTTTGCCATCCTTTTTAGGCACAGGTACAATGTTAGCCACCCACGGCGGGTAACTAGTCACATCAAGGAAACCGGCGTCCCACTGTTTTTGTACTTCTTCCTTTATCTTCATGGCCATATCCGGGCGAGTACGGCGCAACTTTTGTTTTACTGGAGGACAGTCTTCCTTTAGAGGCAGCTTGTGCATAACAATGTCGGTATCCAGACCTGGCATGTCCTGATAAGACCAAGCAAAAACATCCACATATTCCCGAAGCATGTCAACAAGTTGCTCTTTCACTGAATCTTGCAGACAGTCCCTGATTTTAACTTCTTTCAAGTCTTCTTCTGTACCAAGATTAACCGTCTCAACTTCCTCCTGATGGGGAGTGATGACCTTCTCCTCTTGTCTCAACAACCTGGCTAGTTCTTCAGGTAGCTCATAATCTTCTTCAACCCCTTCATCGGCTTGATTAATCGGATTGTCAAAGTCATACAAAGTCATAGCGGTGTTGTTGTCGGTGCAGTCTGTAAGGCACTCTCTGCAAGGGTTTAGATTTGTTCATTTTAGTGATCAATTTTATTTTGTTTAGAAAAAGTGAAAATGAAGTTATTTATTTTGAAAAACATTGCTATTTTATTTTTGTACAAAAAATGAAAAATGAAAAACAGTGAGCGGAAAAAAGAAAAGATTCATTTGCAAAAGATGTCCTGATATTCATTAACTGATCGTTTGCACAAAATACAAGATGGCCCGATTATAAAATGAGCCCTGACATCTTGGGGAAGATGCAGGACTTGATGCATGCTTAAAGACAGGAAATAATAATTACTCTGCAGGAGTAACTCTTATAATTTCCTGGGAAGACCAGTTTGAGACTTGGTTCCCCGGGATCCTTGGACGTATCCAGTTTTCCAGGTTGCGTTCATCTTCTGACTCATCTTCCAAACTATTTACAGCATCCGGGATGAGCATCCCCCCGCTGACAAACTTGGGCTCCGTTGCAGCCTCTGGTTCATCTTGTTGAGTTGGACTGTAACCCAACCCGAATCGGTCTTCTTTCTTTTCTACTGGCAGCAGCTTGCCCCATCCTTGAGCGGTACCCTCCTCAACAACCTTCCGGGCCTGTTGATATGATGTGATGGAAGTCCCAGACACAACAGATGCTTCATTAATATTAAGGGCCTCAAACCCTTGACTCATGGTCTCATGGATCTCCCCATCCATTTCTATGTACTTATACGTAGCCAGCTGGCTAACAAAAATATCCTCCTCCCCACAGATAGTGATGATTTGGCCTTCCCACTCGAATTTTAACTTCTGGTGAAGGGTAGACGTAACGGCGCCAGCGGCGTGGATCCAGGGTCTACCCAACAGACAGCTGAAGGCCGGTTGTATGTCCATCACAAAGAAGGTAGTTTTGAAGGTTTGCGGGCCAATCAACACAGGCAGATCAATCTCCCCAAGCACTGATCTTTTAGAGCCATCAAAAGCTCTCACCACCAAATTACTCAGGCGCAATGCCAAGCTATCGTACTCCAGCTTCACTAAGGCTTTCTTTGGTTGAACATTGAGTGACGACCTAGTGTCCACCAGTACATGAGATAGAACAGCACCCTAGCATTCCAAGGTGATATGCAAAGCCTTGTTATGGTTACGTCCCTCCATTGTTAAATCAATATTTGTAAATCCCAGTCCATGACTGGTGTTGACATTTGCAACCACAGTCTCCAACTAATTAATGGTAATCTCCTCCGGCACGTATACTGCGTGCAAGACTTTCAACAATGCGTTCCTGTGAGCTTTGGAACACATCAACAGTGATAATATGGAGATTTTGGAGGGTGTTTGGTGAAGCTGGTCCACTACCTTGTAATCACTCTTTTTTATGATTCTCATGAACTCGTCTACATCTTGTTCAAAATATGTCTTCTGAGTGTCTTTGGCAGTCGGCTCTTCAGATACCACACTCTTTCCTTTTGCCTTGGCAGCAGCTTCTGCTTCAGCATTAGGTCTTTGTGTTTGTGAGGCAAAAAGGCGTCCGCTTCTGATGAAGCCTCCGCCTCCCCCAACATTATCAATTTGTGGTGAAGAGGTTGATGAATCCAGAGTGATTTTCTCCCCATTGGAGTAGAGATCAGATTCGTAGTGCCAAGGTATGGCATTACTGCTTTCATAAGGAACGGGCCCAGGTATCATAATGGTAACTAGGCTGATTGCTGCAGAGGAAGGTACTGTAATGGTGTGCGGATCATAGTAAATGGTGACTGGAGATCTGGCAGGAGGTGCCACAGTTTGTTGTTGGAAATTGCTGCTAGGAGGAACATTTGATGGGTCATAGTAGATTGTAACTGTTGAGACATCTTCGTTAATTTTTGCTGGCGTTGTAGAAGATTCTGTTGATAAAATGGACGCTGATGTTGTAGAAGAAACAGTTGTTGAATTTTGACTTATTGAAATGATGGACGGAGTAATTGCTGGTGATGCTAATGAATTAGTAGGAATGATTGTTGTTGCTGTTGTAGGAGAATCTGTTGAAAGAAGGATCGTTGGTGTTGTAGGAGATTCCATTGTGGTGGAGACAAAGGTTGCTGCAGGAGCTGTTGAAGTAATTTGCAAGATCCCATCTTAGATAAGGCCATCTATGCCAATCCTTAGCTTCTCACAACCATTACTAGCTATATTGCACAACTCACAGTAGGCCCCACAGCCTGGAAACACTTGGCATCTTAAAAGTTGAACTTTGACTTCAGCCAGTGGTGTTTGGATCTGTGCAACATTATCAATCAATGTAGATGGTTGATCCTCTTCAATAGCATTAATCCTAGGCCCACCATGATTAGGCATAGGATTTCTGTTGACGTTCGGAGGAGGTGCGAAGTTGAGGGCTTTAGAATCAACCAAATCCTGAACCTTCATCTGTAATGCTCTGCATTTCTCAGTATTGTGACCAGGTGCATTGGAGTGAAAGGCACACCTGGCATTGACATCATAATTCTTTGGGAGATTGATAGAATTTGGTGGTGCCAACGTCCTTAACTCAACCAGGTTGAGCTTCAGGAGTTGTGGCAATAAAGCAGCATAAGGCATAGGGATAGGGTCAATTACCCTATTTGCCTGAGATGGCCTCTGTTGGAAGGGACGCTGCTGTTGGTTGCCATTGTTGTTGTTGTAGGTTCTTTGTTGCAGAAAATGAGATGGTTGCTGATAGTGATGTTTTTGTTGTTGTTGAGGATATAACTGTTGTTGTGGAACTGGAGCTGGGATGGTAACATCTGCTACTGACCCGTGAGAATATTGGGGCCTGCCCCTGCCTGCATGGATGGCATTAGTTTCACCCGTCCTTCGGGGTCCTGCAATGGGTTTTCTGGGGTTACTGGAGGAACTTGCACCGTTGTCGGAGATTTTTCCCATCTTCAAGAGACTTTCAATTCTCTCACCAGCTATAACTACATCAGCAAAACTGGTAGAGGAGAAAGCAGCAAGCCTATCAATATAAGTCCTTTGCAATGTGTTCATGAACATGTCATCCATTTCTCTTTCTGACATGGGTGGTTGGACAGCAGCAGCAAGCTGTCTCCATCTCTGAGCATAATCCTGGAAGCTCTCTCTAGAAGACTGAGACATGCCCATTAGAAGAGTTCTATTGGGAGCCATGTCTAGGTTTTACTGATATTGTCGGATGAAAGCCTCGGCCAAGTCCTTCCAACATCTTATGTGGCCCTAGTCAGGTGCGAATACCATTCTCTTGAAGCTCCAGTCAGACTGTCCTCAAAGTAGAACATCCATAGCTTCTCATCCATGGTATAAGCTTTGAGCCTTCCCAAGAAAGATTGCAAATGAGTACGCGGACATGAGGTACCATTATACTTCTCAAAGCATGGGGGTTTGAATTTGTGGGGAATCCTCACCCCATCTACTAGTCCCATATCCATCACGTCGATGCCCAAAGAATTCTGCGATTCCAGAGATCTTAACTTTTCAGCGATCTCATCCAACCTTCTATCATATACCTCATCTCCAGCCCCTATAACAGTAAATTGTTCCTCTTGGGGATCCTCTTGCAGGATTCTGCCCCCAACAGTATTACCTTGAACATTCCTTGGGATGTTAACTTCCGGATTCAGATGGGGTCCATATTCTGGTGGGTCAATGTGAGGCTGCCCCCGTTCATTATTGCTGGTTCCCCCTGTTCCAAGATGGGGATCCTCAGGTGTCTGTCTTTCTACCAGCTCTCTTAGTATTTCTTGGCTCTGGGCTAAGCCAGTCATGACAGCCATGAACTGAGACATCTGGTTTCTCATCTCTACTCTCTCTTTTGCCATCTGATTTCTGACCTCATTTAGGTCCTGCTGTACTTTCTCCATTTGGATGTCGGGAAGGTTGTTACGAGTCAGGTACCAGTGCGTGTGGTTGACAGGGAACACTCGGCGACGAGCAATGTTTCCTGAGATCACAACATAGTTAGAAACAATAATAAAAAAAAACCTACAAAACAGAGAAAATGTTAGTATGCAATGCAGTATGCTTATTTGTTTTCCAAGGTATCCAGTTTGGCTCTTGGTTTTGACCTTTCCAGACCTCGAGGAAGATGCTTGATGTTGTTGAGAAAAGAAGCCCAAATGAAAACAAACTAAAATATATTACAAATGATGGAACATACATAGTCTGTTTTACAATACATGCCCATGGAGGGTCAAAATACAACAAAAGGAAAAGTACATCAAAAGGATAGAACAACAAGCAAAGAAGAATCAGACATCCAATCCAAACTCATCTTCTCTGACCTCCTTCAGGAGTGCCTCAGTCACTGGACCAGCTGGATGCTCCGTAATGGTCCTAATGAGGAGGTTCCTAGTAGCAATGGCAATAGTCAGCTTCTTATGTTTGTCCTGGTCTTTTGATCTCTTTAACCTTGCTCGAAGCTTCAATTCTAAAATTTCCTTCTGTGCAGCCAACAAAGCTTCCTGTTGTTTCTTCTCATTGGCCTGCAACTGATCAATATTTTCCTGAGCCCTCTGGTCTTCTTGTGTACGGGCTTCGGTGATCCTGACCCACCTAGCCTGACTCTCTTGCAGATAGAGTTCAGCCCTAGCTTTCTGAATCTTGGCCTCCTTGCAGGCATTCTTCAATATTTGTTCCCCAACCCTTGCTTTCCTTATGTAGTCCTTTGTCTTTTCAATTTCGGCAAGGTGCTCAACCCTGAGCTTTTCCAATCTCTCAATGTCCAGGCGACCATCACTTCTTTCCCAAAGAGTCTTCTTCAAGGCCTGGGATAACTGCTCATTCCTTTCTTTCAACTTTTCAAATTCCTCCAGGCTAACTGTTGCTGCAGGCTGTACTGTAGATGGTCCAGGTATGTCTTCCAAGGTGAAAGGCATTCTGGTAATCTGAGCTCTAGTACGGGACCATTCATAGTACTGAGCTGAAGCAACATTATTACATCTTCCAAGGATGGCTGTCCCTTTTGTCTGGATGTTGTCCCAAGCACAGGATGCTTGTCTGACAATAGCTGAATTAGGTTGCACTTCACAACATAGGGTCTCGGCTAAATTCTGTCCTCTAGGAGGGTGAACTAAGGCATAGCCCAATTGTCTCTTAAACAGTAAGGGGTTGTAGTTGATGCAACCCTTTACTCCTATCAGAGGCACATTTGGGTATTGTCCACAGCTGGTGATAATGTCCTTGCCCTTGGTGCTCTGGGTGCACCATCTGATATCATCTGAAGTCAAGGCAATGAATCTCTTGGCCCAATTCTTCTTCCGGTGTGGGTTCAAGAAAGCATCTGATTTAGGCAGGTGCCTGAGTAACCAAGAATAAAACAAAGGAGCACAGCATCTAACCAACTTCCCCCTTTGTTTTTCATTCCTCTGATGAATGGAATAGTAAAAGTCTCCTAGCAATGTAGGTACTGGGTTCTTCAGAAGAAACATATGTGTTGCTCCCACCAAAATGACACATGGCCAAGAGGGGTACAGACGCGAACGGTCGGCGAAAGGAGAAGAATGAAAAGAGTCGCCAGCTAGGCATTTTTATCCCGAAGGAAAGGTAATACTGCATAAACCTAGGAAAAATGGATAAGATGGTCGCGAACCAGAGAAACTGAGAAAGGGGGTTGGTTACAACCTGGGAAGGTATTAGCACCCAGATTTTCCGTCGTACTCAACGGGATCCACGCTTGAAAGATTTGTGTTTAAAGGGGTAGTGTCAGTGTTATTTTGTGTACAAAAGCTAGAAAAGAATGCAAGTTCCAGTGCAAAGAAGTGTGAAGTGAAGAAAATGAGTGTCAGTGTAAGAAAAGAATGAAATGCTCAAGACTATGAGGCTTAAAAAATAATGCTGGAAGAGGGGGAATATACAGAGACTTTTGTTCGATAACTGTTAAGTTATGCCTATGTATCCTCTCGTGCAATAAGGAAATCAGAACACCGTAGTTCGACTCAAAGAGACTGAAAAATAAATTGGCTTGTGAACTGCTTACTTGTCTATGCTCAAGTGTATGACCTGTCTGGCTCAGGTGCAAACTGTCTTGCATTAGACGGAAGAAGCAAGTTCTCGTTTGTGAATGAAGATGATGAGAAAAGAATTTCGGAGGAGACGATTATTGTTTGTTTTTGTGTTTTCAATCTTTTATTGTTTTTTTGGATTTGTCATAAGATAATGAGCTTAAGCCTAAACCAAGGGTTAGTAAACTCATCACATCCTCCCTCTGATTAGGGGTAATGAGAATACCTCAAATGTGAAGTAAACACCTCACACTTAATCACCATGATGTAGGATTAAGATCATTAACCTACTTGTGATTATTTAGATGTTTTTGGAGTTTTTTGTTTAGTGTTTAAGTAATGAGTTTAAGCCATAATCAAGGATTTAATGGACTCATTACACCATCCTAATAGAAGGATAATAGATGAGAACATTTAAGCTGAGGAAGACTCCTCAACTTAATCCATGATTAGGGATTAACCTCATGACAAAACAAGACCTTTATTAAGATGGATTTTGGTTAATGATGAGATTAAGAAATGAATTTTATGGTTTTTAAGACCACTTGAGGGGGACTTGTCCATTAACACTAGGGTTAGTCCTTCTTAACCAATTAAGGAAGAATTAGAACCCTAATTCAAGGCCCAAGTTACAAGCTCATTTTCTTAGTGATTATTAGGTGAATTGATTAAAGGGTTTAAACACATGAAGGGTTCAACACTTAGGATTAAAGTTATACACTCCATCCTAATAGAAGGATACAGGCATAACCCTAATCACAAAGCCTTAAACCCTTTAAGGTTTAGTCCTTGATTAAGAGGTGAAAGAGAAGACTCAAAGATGACACAAAGGTAAAACTAATGGGGGACTAATAAAACCCTAATTGTGATCATGCTATTATATGTCATGTGGATGCACAAAATGTCATGGCAAGTTCATGTATGCAAGCATATGAGAGATGAATGCAAATGAAGGCAAAAATTTATACATAACATGCAATACAAAAATCAAAACCAGAAGCAAATGACATGATAAAAATTTGAAAATGGGATCAAAGGAACCCTAACCCTACACAAGTTCACTGCCCAAAGGAGGAGACCCAAATCTTAACCTAATGGAAGTTATGATTTTCTCAAGCTGGCTAGGGTTTTAAGGCACTTCAAAAGGGAAAATGCACAACAAATTGAAAATGAAAGATAAATTCAAACCAATTTAATCCTAGAAACTACATGATATGAGGAATGCAATGCAAAAAGAATCATCACCAAACTCTTTATGGTTAGGCAGAAAAGAATTTCTCAAGTTAGGGCAAAAATATTGACTTTTAAGAACCCTAATTCCAAAGAAAAATGTCAAGATAGGTCAAGAACCAAAAAGAAATTTGTTTGAAGAGTTTGATAATGTTTCTAAATGTATCAAGATGCAATATGATTTTTTTGGTGATATTTAGAAACTTAAATGCTATTTTAATTAATTAATTCTCATTAACTAATTAAAATAAACATTTAAATATTTTAAAAATACGAATTTTATGCAAAAAATAAAATAAAAATTATTTTCAGAATGAGAAAAATATTTTAAGTCATGTTGCAAAAATAAATTTTTTTAAAGTGTTTTACTATTTTTAATAAAATGATAAAGAAAATGCAATTAAAATGAATTTAAAATATGAATTAATGAAAGTAATCAGATCCAGTGGCTGAGGTTCAAAAGGAAAAGGGAGGGAATTGACTTCGCGTGCTAATGGACGGCCCACATTCAAACTCACTAATTACGCAATTAAGCCCTAATCTGAACCCTAATGACCTTCAGGTGACCAGAACAGTGTTCCGGTCATCTTCTCCGGCCAGCTCCTCACTCAATCTCTCTCAAAACGCCACAAAAACTCATCAAACTCTCCAGAATCAATCCTTGAACATCATTAAACTCAAACCATGCAACAAAACTCATTTATTTTTCGTAAATAATGAGAATCGAATCAAAACACATTTCACGGGCAAAGTTTCAGAACAACATAAAATCCTTAAAACTCAACCATTTTCAAAAAGAAAAGCATCAGCATGATCAGTGCAACATGAGGAACAAATCTATAACCTAAAATCAAGTTTCTGGAAAATTTGTTCTTGAGGTTACCTGAACTGAAGCTTTCGAAAATGGCACTGTCTGGCTGCTTCTTTGCTTCAAAATCTCTCCAATGATCTCCCTCAAGAGTTTGCAATGCTTGGTTGGAGTTTAAATGGCCCCAAAATGAAAATGGCAGAAACTCAGTTCATGGAGTGTGAAAATCGTATTTTTGATTCTGGGCTTTTTAGGGCAAAGTGATGGTTGGGAAATGATCAGAGGGTTATGGTGAGTTGTTTTGTGGAATTTGTTTGAGGTTTGAGGCTTGTGAGCTGAGTTTCGAAGAAAAATGCATAAGAGGGGATTTTGGTGAATGCTGTGTTGTGGGAGGTTTCAGCCTGTGTTGTGTGGTGTGTGGAGTTGCTTTTGGTCCATGTATCAATTTCTGATAGGTCAGAGAGTTGTTGGTGGCCTATGGTGATTGGTATGGGCAAGTTGCAAAAATGTCAAAAGTTTTGTACTTGAGGTATGGGCTGGTTTTGCAGCTGGCTTTTGGCTTTTCCTGGCCTAGCATAGATCAAGGAGAGCCATAGATTTGAAATTGAGGTGATTCAGCAAGCTAGTAAAAGGTTATGTGCCCTTTTGCAATTTTCATGAAGTTTGACCCCTTTTGAATTTCTTGATGTTCAAGGCGTGGGATGAAGTGATCCTTGGGCGAATTCTGATCCTTAGGCAATGCATTATGATGTTAAGACATGTAGAAGTGTGTTTGAAGTCACAAAAATGCTTGGCATGAGAAATTGCAAGTTTCCCTCTTTGACACAAAAGTGAAAATTAAGTGATTTTTCCCAACTTTGCAAGGCCATAACTTTAGTTCTAAAATGAATTAGATCAAGTTCTTGTACTTTTTGAAAATGGGAGGATCCAATCTACAACTTTCATGACCAAAGATTTTTCATTTGAAGCATTTTTGAATCAAAAAGAGGAGGTTGAAAAACATTCCCAAAATGGCAAGTTTACATTACAAGTCACTTTCCCAAAATGGCAACTTTGCAAATGGCTTGAAATTATTTAATTTTGTGAACTTCTAACATCTTCTAAGATCAAATAAAGATCATACACATCCAAAATGATGAAGAAAATCCTTTGGTTGGATGATTGGGGGCCTTAGATGCCCTGATTTTGCACTGACTTGCTCAAGAAGTCATCTTTTGATTAGATGCCTTCCCCATTAAATTTCTTCATGAAAATTGGTGTGCATGATTCTCATATCATATAGAGACCAATAGAAACAAGAATGAACAAAAAATTTGGAGTTATGGCCTCTGAAACCAAAACCCTAATTTTAGGTCATTTGTGCAGTTAAACCTGGCTCTACTCCCATGCCTTTCCCAGTTCTTGTGATTTTCTGACTTTTCTGATCTTGAGAGGATATAATATGATGCTTGAACATACATGGACCCTCTTGAGATGATTGAAGACCTTTGGAGTGGCTCAGATAGCTCAGGGATTGCTCAAATCACAAACCCTAGATGCAGATGACTTAGAACCAATGCAGTGAAGCAAAAATGCAATATGAGATGATATGATTGAGCTTATGCAAATGAAAAGATCACCAGCTATGGTGAAATGAGTGAGGGAAAATTTGGGGTGTTTACAGCTGCCCCTATTCAAACATGAGTTAGCTATGCAGGGTGTAAGCAGCGGCTTAACATGCAAACAAGATAACTTGTGGTTGAATATCAAAGACAGTCCAAAATTTGCACTCACTGAATGAAGAAGAAAAGGGATATAGATTGTAAAAGAAAATATAATATGATTATAAAGTGCGGGTGACGGAGGACGACCGTCGAGTAGAGGACGACTGCTGGGGATAAGGCAATGACGGGGACGACCGACATGCTGGGGAAATAAAGGATCATGATGGGGACGGCCATCAAGCAAATAAATAAGACTCTCTGGGGATTAAAGGTAAAGGCAATAATGGGGATGACCATCAGGTTAAACACATAAATGAAATAAATGATGAGGTACAGTCATCAAAGGTGAAGGACGATCACCTAGCAGGGGACGGCTGCTCTATTGGGGGGGAAGATGAGGGACGATCATCCAAGGTGAAGGATGATCACCTGACAAGGTACGGTTGCCAAAAGTATCACGACATAGGAAGAACTCCGGATAAAAGAGGTCGACGATGGGGACGGCCATCGGATAAAATGATGAAGGACGATCGTCAAGAGGTGAAGGACGATCACCTAGCAGGGTTTATCGTGACATAGGACGAATGTCAGATAGCGAAGGGTTCCAATAATGGAGACTCCGCTGGGGATGATGAAGGACGATCATCAAAGGTGAAGGACGATCACCTGGCAGGGTATGACTGCCGGAAGTATCATGACACAGGACGAATGTCAGATAGAAAAGAAATTTTCTTTTTACTGGCGATTTGCTGAGAACTCTTCTGGGGAATGGTAGACACAGACGAGTGTCTAAATTTAATGAGAGAAAGGTATAAATGTTTGACGCTGTGTATAGATTAAAGATGTGGACGAGCATCCTTAAAAACTATGATACAGACGAGTATCGGTAGAAACAAACACTGACGTATGTTCAGAGATGAAGATACGGACGAGTATCAAGTGGTTAACAAAGAACACGGACAAAGGTCGATTCTGAGGGGAAACACACATGCATACAAGATACGAACGAGTATTTGTAAGATTAAGAAGGTGTGAGTGTCACAGACGGGTGCTCAACCGGCTGGGGAGGGGAGTTTGACGACCTGCGGGATAGGATGACACGGACGAGTGTCAGGAAAGTATAATAAGCAAAGGTTTAGGCAATTGTGCCGGGGATAGGTGACACGGACGGGTGTCAGGAGAGTGTATTAATAGGTGTCTGTTTGTGGTTTATATGACACAGACGAGTGTCGAGTGGGTATATGTACATGTATTTGGGAGTGCAAAGGGGACGCTTTGGCTTTCTGCTGGGGATATGACACAGACGAGTGTCAAGATGTATCCGTTGTGTATAAACATCTATTCGTAGAAAACGTCCTGGCAACTTTCTGGGGAACGATGACACGGATGAGTGCCAAAGGGAGCATGCATCTGTATTTTGGGAATGTAAAGAAAATGCTTTGATATTCTGCCGGGGAATTTGAGAGGTATTTGTGTATTGCTGAGGTGGTATCGTTGGTATTTACAGGTGTTTGATTCAAGACATGGCATATGATTATGCAATATGCTTGATTTTTGCCGTAATGCTCCGTATTAGACGGAATGCTACGCTCTGGGGGGAGATATGATGCGAATGCTATGTTTGTGCAAAGATACCGATCCAGGATCCGGATCCCTTTGCAGTGAAGATCTCTGGCTGCTCTGCTTGAAGTGATATCCCAGCTTGGGATGAGATCATTGGTAGATATGATATATATGACTCTATTTGGGGGAATAAGTCACTGATAGACCTATTCTTGGTGATGAGGAACCTAGCTGGGGTCTGTGGAAGCTTTCGTCACTTTGTTGTGAGATCTTCAGATATTGCTCTTCTGGATAGAGGTTGAGACTCTGCGGGGAGATGGTTCCCTGTCTAACACTTGGCTGGGGAGGAAAAGATCACTGAACGATCTTCCTAAAGTCCTGTAGGGATTTTGCTGGGGAGAGGCATCTCTGGTGCTACTTGGAAGATGTGATGAGTAAGTACTGATTTGGCAGCTTGCTGGGGAGAAGCTTTCATGCCCCATGTTGCACTTTGAACACCTGCAATCCTGTTATGACAAAGAAACGTACAAGTATCCCGAGGTATCCCTTATTGGATTCCATCAGAGGAATTTAGACACTCCCGGAAGCAAATATATTTCCTACAAGCATGTAATAAGAAAAGGCGCATTTGTATTTATGCAACTATTATATTAAGGACATCGGACATTTTTGCAAATGAAAATGTACGAGACGAAATGTGACTGGAAATCTGATCTTATTTATTTGTGTGCCCTGAATTAGCAAAATACAGTCAAAGAAACAGATCCCCTGAAATGAGGAGATTGTTACAAATTGAGAAACAAAAAGGTGTTGGCAATGTTGATGACGCTTCAGTGTGCTTCCCTTTTGCTATGACTCGTATGATATTGACGTTCTTCTCATCTTACTTTTGAAGAAGGCTGATTATGACCGATGCTTGAATCCTTCGATGCTTGCCATGTCACAAGTGATACAGACGAATTCAGAATGCAGTTGTTCGCTTATTCCTTGATTTTGCGTGGATCGCCCTTTTCGGGTTTTCAATCCACCGGGATACCCATTTTTGCCTGAGCTGTCCAATACGGCTTTTCAACTCAGCGGGTGTATATGTTTTTATTTATTTTCCCTTATTTTTACCCGAGTCATTTATTCTGTTTTTGACTCGCCGGGATGCCCTATTTTTTCCTGGACTTACATTCTGTTTTTATGTCCAGCGGGTCATTTTTATGCGAAGTATTTTTTAACTGCATCCGAATTCACAGGGGACGGGAAGTCTTCACCATCCATAGTACTGAGCATTAGTGCTCCACCAGAGAAAAATTTCTTTACTATGAACGGACCATCGTAATTTGGAGTCCACTTGCCCCTGTGGTCTGTATGAGGAGGAAGGAGTTTTTTCAGCATAAGATCTCCTACTTGGTATTCTCGAAGCCTGACTTTCTAATCGGAGGCTTTCTTCATTCTTTTCTGATACAGTTGCCCATGACAGATTGCATCTAATCTCTTCTCTTCAATCAGATTCAGTTGTTCGTACCGGGATCGGACCCATTCCGCTTCGTTTAGCTTAACATCCATCAATACCCGTAAGGAGGGTAATTCAACTTCAACAGGTAGGACTGCTTCCATACCATAAACAAGTTGATACGGTGTTGCCCCAGTGGATGTTCTGATTGATGTACGGTACCCATGCAAGGCGAATGGCAGCATTTCATGCCAGTCTTTGTAGGTGACCACCATCTTCTGCACAATCTTCTTGATGTTCTTGTTAGCTGCCTCCACAGCGCCATTCATCTTTGGCGTGTACGGAGGAAAAATTGTGGTGTTGGATCTTGAAGTCCCGGCATAGTTCTGCCATCATTTTGTTGTTCAAGTTGGAACCATTATCAGTAATGATTCGCTCGGGCACTCCATACCGACAGATGATGTCTCTCTTTAGAAATCGGGCTACCACTTGCCTGGTAACATTTGCATATGAAGCTGCTTCAACCCATTTGGTAAAATAGTAAATGGCTACCAAGATGAATCTGTGGCCATTTGAAGTAGTCGGTTCGATCTTTCCAATCATATCAATGCCCCACATGGCGAAGGGCCAGGGTGAAGACATCACATTCAAAGGATTCGGAGGCACGTGCACCTTATCTACATAAATCTGGCATTTATGGCATTTCCTGGCATAAGCACAACAATCTGCATCCATTGTGATCCAGTAATAACCTGATCTTGGCAACTTTTTAGCCATAGCATGCCCTCCGGCATGGGTACCAAAAGATCCTTCGTGCACCTCGTGCATCAACAAGTCCGCTTCTGTCTTATCAACGCACCTGAGAAGTACCATATCAAAGTTCCGCTTGTACAAGGAACCATCAGCATTTAGGAAGAAGTTGCCAGCCAGCCTTCTTAATGTCTTCTTATCATTAGAAGATGCCCCAGGTGGGTATGTTTGATCCTCTAAGAAGCATTTGACGTCATAGAACCAAGGCTTATCATCTTTAGCAAGGTCTGCTGAGAATACATATGTTGGTCTGTCAAGTCTGGATAATGATATTCGAGGCATAAAGTTGGAAGCTTGAACTTTGATCATGGACAAAATGGTAGCCAGAGCATCTGCAAACTGATTTTCATCTCGAGGGATGTACTCAAGTTTGACTGTTGTGAAAAAAGTCAACAACCTCCTTGTATAATCCCGATAAGGTATCAGATGATCTTGGTGGGTGTACCATTTGTCGTTGGTTTGATTGATTACCAGAGTTGAATCTCCGAACACAGTTAAAGTCTTGATCCTGAGGTCAATGGCTTCCTCAAGACCCATAATACAAGCTTCGTATTCAGCTTCGTTGTTAGTGCAGTTAAAGGTGAGTTTTGCCGAGAAAGGCATGTGAACTCCCTTAGGTGTAATGAGTACTGCACCAACACCACGACCATTCATATTAACAGCCCCATCAAACATCATTGTCCATTTTTCTTCTGGGTCAGGCCCTTCAGTGTGAACAGGCTCTTCATGATCTTTTGCTTTTATGAACATGATGTCTTCATCGGGAAAGTCAAATCTCATCGGCTGGTAATCATCAATGGGTTGCTCAGCGAGATAATCCGACAATACACTGCCTTTTATGGCCTTTTGAGATGTGTATTGAATGTCATATTCTGTGAGAATCATTTGCCATCTTGCAACCCGTCCGGTAAGCGCCGGCTTCTCAAAAATGTACTTAACTGGGTCCATCTTGGAGATCAATAAGGTAGTGTGGGTCAACATATACTGCCTTAGTCGGCGAGCAGCCCACGCTAAAGCACAACAAGTTTTCTCGAGCAGTGAATAACGTTGTTCACAGTCGGTACACTTTTTGCTTAGGTAGTAAATTGCATACTCTTTTCGAACAGACTCGTCATGCTGGCCCAGCACACACCCCATTGGCTCTTCTAATACTGTTAAGTACATGATTAGAGGTCTTCCTTCCACTGGAGGCATAAGGATTGGAGGATCTTGTAAGTATTCCTTGACTTTGTCAAAAGCCTTCTGGCAGTCTTCGTTCCACCTGACCGTTTGTTCTTTTCTCAACAACTTGAACAAGGGCTCACAGGTTGCAGTAAGGTGAGATATGAACCGTGAAATGTAGTTCAATCTACCTAAGAACCCCCGAACTTCTTTTTCTGTCTTCGGTGTAGGCATTTCTTGAATGGCTTTAACTTTGTCAGGGTCAACTTCAATTCCCTTCTCACTTACAATAAAACCTAGCAGCTTACCGGATCACACCCCGAATGTGCACTTGTTGGGGTTTAACTTTAGTTGGTACTTCCTCAGACGCTTGAATAGCTTCAATAGATTCACCAGGTGGTCTTCTTCTGTGAGGGACTTGGCAATCATGTCATCCACACAGCATTCAATTTCTTTGTGGATCATGTCATGGAATAATGTTACCATAGCCTGTTGATAAGTGGCACCCGCATTCTTCAATCCGAATGGCATCACCTTATAACAAAATGTGCCCCAGGGTGTGATGAAAGTTGTCTTTTCCATGTCTTCAGGTGACATTTTGATCTGATTGTATCCTGAAAATCCGTCCATAAAGGAGAACACCGAGAACTGAGCCGTATTATCAACCAATACATCAATGTGAGGTAATGGGAAATCATCTTTCGGGCTAGCTCTGTTCAGATCCCGGTAATCCACACACATCCTCACCTTGTCATTGTTCTTAGGCACAGGTACAATATTAGCAACCCACGGCGGGTAACTAGTCACAGCAAGGAAGTCGGCGTCCCATTGCTTTTGTACCTCTTCTTTTATCTTCATTGCCATATTTGGGCGAGTAACGCGCAATTTCTGTTTTACTGGTGGACAATCTTCTTTCAGCGGCAGCTTGTGCATAACAATGTCGGTGTCCAACCATGGCATATCCTGATAAGACCAAGAAAAAACATCCACATATTCCCGAAGCATGTCAATCAGTTGCTCTTTTACTGAATCTTGTAGGCAGGCCCCGATTTTAACTTCTTTCAAGTCTTCTTCCGTACCAAGATTAACAGTCTCAACCTCCTCCTGATGAGGAGTGATAACCTTCTCCTCTTGTCTCAACAACCGGGCTAGCTCTTCAGGTAGCTCATAATCTTCTTCAACCCCTTCATCAGCTTGATTAATTGGATTTTCAAAGTCATACGAAGTCATAGCGGTGTCGTTGTCGGTGCAGTCTGGAGGGTATTCTCTGCAATGGTTTAGATTTGTTCATTTTAGTGACCAGTTTTATCTTGTTTAGAAAAAGTGAAAAATGAAGTTATTATTTTGGAAAATATTGCCATTTATTTTTGTACAAAAAATAAAAAATGAAAAACAGTGAGCGGAGAAAGAAATAGACTCATTTGCAAAAGATGTCCTGATATTCATTAATTGATCTTTGCACAAAATACAAGATGGCCCGATTACAAAATGAGTCCTGACATCTTTGGGCTAGATGCAGGACTTGATGCATGCTTCAAAAACAGGAAATAATAATTACTCTGCAGGAGTAACCCTTATAATTTCCTGGGAAGACCAGTTTGAGACATGGCTCCCCGGGATCCTTGGACGTATCCAGCTTTCCAGGTTGTGCTCGTCTTCTGACTCATCTTCCAAGCTATTCACATCATCCGGGGTGAGCATCCCCCCGCTAACAAACTTGGGCCCCGTTGCAGCCTCTGGTTGATCTTGCCGAGTTGGTCTGTAACCCAACCCAAATCGGTCTTCTTTCTTCTCGACCGGCAGCAGCTTGCCCCAGCCTTGAGCAGTACCCTCTTCAACAACCTTCCGGGCTTGTTGGTATGAGGTAATGGAAGTTCCCAGCATAGCAGATGTCTCATTAATATTAAGGGCCTCAAACCCTTGGCTCATGGTTTCATGGATCTCCCCATCCATCTCAATGTATTTGAAGGTAGCCAGCTGGCTAACAAAAATATCCTCTTCCCCACAAATAGTAATGACCAGCGGCGTGTATCCATGGTCTACCCAATAGACAGCTGTAGGCAGGCTATATATCCATCACAAAGAAAGTCGTTTTAAAAACTTGTGGGCCAATCCTAATTGGTAATTCTATCTTTCCCAGAACTGATCTTTTAGAACTGTCAAAGGCTCTTACTACTAAGTTACTTGGGCGTAGTGCCAATTCGTCATACTCCAGCTTCACAAGGGCTTTCTTGGGCAGGACATTGAGGGATGACCCTGTGTCTACCAGTACGTGAGAAAGAACTGCACCCTTACACTCCAAGGTAATGTGCAAAGCCTTTTTGTGATTGTGACCTTCCACCGTCAAATCAGTGTTGGTAAAACCTAGTCCATGACTAGCGTTGACATTTCCAACCACAGCCTCTAACTAATTGACGGTAATCTCCTCCAGCACATAAGCTGCGTACAGGACTTTTAATAGTGCGTTCCGATGAGCCTCAGAGCACATTAGCAATGATAGTATGGAGATTTTGGAAGGCGTTTGGTGAAGCTGGTCTACCACCTTGTAATCACTTTTCTTTATAATTCTCATGAATTCATCAACCTCTTGATCAAAAGGAGTCTTCACAGTTTCTTTGACAACTTGTTCTTCTTGCACCATGCTCTTCCCTTTTGCCTTGGCAACAGCTTCTCCTTCAGCATTAGGTCTTGGAATTTGTGAGGCGAAGAGACGTCCGCTTCTAGTGAAGCCTCCGCCTCCCCCTACATTGTCTATCTGAGGTGAAGAAGTTGATGATTCCAAAGTGATTTTCTGCCCCTCGCAGTATAGATCTGAGCCATAATGCCAAGGGATGGCATTATTGCTTTCGTAAGGAACTGGCCCAGGCACGGTGATAGTGACCGGATTGATAGCAGCTGCAGAGGGGACCACAATGGTGTGTGGATCATAGTATATGGTAACCGGTGCTCTGACAGGAGTAACATTTTGTTGTGAATTGTCGGTAGGAACATTTGCAGGGTCGTAGTATATCGTAACCATTGAGACATTTTCATCAATTGTTGCTGATGTTGTAGAAGTTGTTGAAATTGTAGCAGGGACTGATGGAATAATGGGTGTTGTCGTTGTAGAAGGAATGGTGACTGAACTTGCACCCGTTGAAGTGGTTGATTGAGCAGTTGTCGGAGTTGTAGTAGAATCCGTTGGAACAATGGTTGTTGATGTTGTAGGAGTATCTGGGATTGTTGATGAAGGAATTGTTGAAGTTGTAGGCGCTGTTGTCGTAATCTGAAGGATACCATCCTTAATAAGACCATCTATTCCGTTTCTCAGCCTTTCACACCAATTAACTGCAATATTGCAATACCCACAGCCGAGCTCACACCCGGGGAACATTTGGCATTCTAAAAGATGAGCTTTGATTTCAACCAAAGGTGTTCGAATTTGTGCAACACTGGTGATTACGGTGGATGGTTTGCCTTCCTCAATAGCATTAATCCTAGGCCCGTTGTGACTAGGCATTGGATTCCTTGTAACATTTGGAGGAGGTGCAAAGTTTAGAGCTTTTGAGTCTACCAGATCTTGGACTTTCATCTGTAAGGCCCTGCATTTTTCAGTATTATGCCCGGGTGCGTTTGAATGGAATGCACACCTGACATTTGCATCATAATTCTTTGGCATATTGGTGGGATCTGGAGGTGCCAATGTCCTTAATTCAACTAGGTTGAGCTTCAGGAGTTATGGCAAGAGTGCAGCATACGGCATTGGGATTCGGTCAATTACCCTGTTTGCCTGCGATGGCCTTTGCTGGAAAGGACGTTGTTGTTGGTTATTGTTACTGTTGTTGTAGGTTCTCTGTTGCGGATAATGAACTTGTTGTTGATACTGTGGTTGTTGATGTTGAGGATATGCTGATTGTTGAGGAATCGGAGCTGGAATGGTAACTGTTGCTACTGACCGGTGTACATACTGAGTCCTGCCCCTGCTTGCATGAATGGAATTTGTTTCACCGGCCCTTCGGGGTCCCACAAAAGGCTTTCTGGGATTGCTGGACGAACTTGCACCATTGTCGGAAATTTTGCCCATCTTTAATAGACTTTCAATCCTTTCACCAGCTATGACCACATCAGCAAAACTGGTAGAGGAGAAGGCAGCCAATCTATCAATATAGGTTCCTTGCAATGTATTCATGAACATGTCAGCCATTTCCCTCTTTGACATGGGTGGTTGGACAGCAGCAGCAAGTTGTCTCCACCGTTGGGCATATTCCCTGAAGCTCTCTCTGGAAGACTGAGACATGCCCATTAGAAGAGTTCTATTGGGAGCCATGTCCAGGTTGTACTGATATTGTCTGATAAAAGCTTCAGCTAAGTCCTTCCAGCATCTAATGGTAGCACTGGTCAGGTGTGAATACCACTCTCTTGAAGCCCCAGTCAGACTGTCCTCAAAGTAGAACATCTACAGCTTCTCATCCATAGTATACGCTTTGAGTCTTCCCAGGAAAGACTGCAGGTGAGTGCGTGGACAGGAGGTACCATTGTATTTTTCAAAGCATGGAGGTTTGAACTTGTGGGGAATTCTCACCCCATCCACTAGGCCCATGTCCATCACATCGAAGCCCAAAGAATTCTGAGACTCCAAAGATCTTAACTTCTCAGCAATTTCGTCCAATCTCCTGTCATATACTTCATCTCCAGCCCCCATAACAGTAAATTGTTCTTCTTGGGGATCTTCTTGCAAGATTCATCCCCTAGCAGTATTACCTTGCACATTTCTTGGGATGTTAACCTCTGGATCCAGATGAGGCCCAAATATTGGTGGGTCAATACGAGGCTGGCCCCGTTCATTGTTACTAGTTCCTCCTGTTCCAAGGTGAGGCTCCTCATTAGTTTGCCTCTCCACCAGCTCTCTTAACCTCTCCTGACTCTGGGCTAGGCCAGTCATTGCTGCCATGAATTGAGACATTTGATTTCTCATCTCCAACCTCTCATTGGTCATCTGATTCCTGACCTCAGTTAGATCCTGCTGTACTTGTTCCATTTGAATACCAGGAAGGTTGTTGCGAGTCGGGTACCGGTGCGTGCGGTTGACAGGGAACACTCGGCGACGAGCAATGTTTCCTGAAGTCACAACAAAGTTAGAAACAAAGATAATAACAAAACCTACAAAAACAAACACAAAGGTTAGTATGCAATGCAATATGCTTATTTGTTTTCCAAGGTATCCGGTTTGGTTCTTGGTTTTGACCTTTCCAGACCTCGAGGAAGATGCTTGATGTTGTTGAGTGTCGCTCCCACCAAAATGACACCTGGTCAGAAGGGGTACAGACGCGAACGATCGGCGAAAGAGAGAGAACACACAGGGGTGAACTCAAGAGAAAGACAAGAGTCGCCAGCTAGGCATTTTTATCCCGAAGGAAAGGTAATGCTGCATAGACCTAGAAAGATATGGATAAGACGGTTGCGAACCAGAGAGACTGAGAAAGGGGGTTGGTTACAACCTGGGAAGGTATTAGCACCTAGATTGTCTGTCGTACTCGACGGGATCCACGCTTAAAATATTTGTGTTTTAAAGGGGTAGTGTCAATGCAATCTATGTACCAAAGCTGGAAAGAATGCAAGTGTCAGTGCAAAGGAAAAGTGAAGTGTATAAGAGAAGTGTCAGTGTAAGAACATGAGTGAAATGCTCAAGATCATGAGGCTTAAAGAATGATGCTGGAAGAAAGGGGAATATACAAAGACTTTTGTTCGATAACTATTAAGTTATGCCTACGTATCCTCTCGTGCAATGAGGAAGTCAGAACACCGTAGTTCGACTCAAAGAGACTGGAAGATAAATTGACTTGTGAACTGCTTTCTTGTCTATGCTCAAGTGTATGACCTGTCTGGTTCAGGTGCAAACTGTCTTGCATTAGACGGTAGAAGCTAGTTCTCGTTTGTGAGTGAATGAGGTGAGAAAAGAATCCCGGAGGAGACGGTTATTGTTTGCTTTTGTGTTTTCAATCTTTTATTGCTTTTGAAAGTTTGTCATAAATTAATGAGCTTAAGCCTAAACCAAGGGTTAGTAAACTCATCACATCCTCCCTCTGATTAGGGGTAATGAGAATACGTTAAGTGTGAGGTAAGCACCTCATACTTAATCACCATGGTGTAGGAGTAAGATCATTAACCTACTTGCATTTATTTAGATGCTTTTTTTTTTTAGTGTTGACTAATGAGATTAAGCCATAATCAAGGATTAAATGGACTCATTACACCATCCTAATAGAAGGATAATAGATGAGAACATTTAAGCTGAGGAAGGCTCCTCAAATTAATCCATGATTAGGGATTAACCTCATGACAAAACAAAGCCTTTATTAAATGGATTTTAGTTAATGATAATATGAAGAAGTGATTTTTATGGTTTGTAAGACAACTTGAGGGAGACTTGTCCATTAACACTAGGGTTAGTCCTTCTTAACCAATTAAGGAAGAATTAGAACCCTAATGCAAGGCCCAAGTTACAAGCTTGATGTCTTGATGATTATTAAATGGATTGATTAAAGGATTTAAACACATTAAGGGCTTAACACTTAGGATTAAAGTTGTACACTCCATCTTAATAGAAGGACGCAGGCATAAGCTTAATCACAAAGCCTTAAAACCTTTAGGGTTTAGTCCTTGATTATGAGATGAGAAGAGAAGACTCAAAGATGACACAAAGGTAAAACTAAATGGTGGTACTAATCAAACCCTAAGTTTTATCATGCTTGGTTTTCTAGGGTTAATGAGGATTGCAAGAAGATCTTGATAGAAACCACCAGGAAGAGAAGCAGATGAAATGAGGAGGAAGCAGAGAGAAGCAAAACAACTTGCTTCACTTAAGAAGTCAAGTTGCTTGAAGAAAGAAGGTAAGAGATGAACATGAATGAGCAAGATCACTTAAATACACAAGATAAAATGCAGCAATGATGCAAGAGAGAGATGAGAAGAGATTGTGAGAAGTGAAGGCAAATTCACTTCTCAAAACAACTTACCACCTGAAAAGTTAGCAAAAGAAATGAAATGTAAGGCAAATGAGATGAAATGCCATGATGCAAACCAAAACCAGAAGCATAAACATGATGTTAATGATGCTAAGAGATGATGCAAACACATGAAAAGAGATGAGAATGATCATACAAGCATAAGGATGCAAATGAGGCATGCTTTGAACCATAAAGTTCATGAAATGTTCATGAAATGCAATGATCATATAACATGGAAAATGAAAGATGCAATGATCAAACATGATTCTAATATGTCCTAAGATGTATTATGAATCATGTGGATGCACAAAATGTCATGGAAAGTCATTGGATGCAAACAAATGAGAAATGGATGCAAGGGAAGGCACAAATTAGGGTTTATGATCAACACACAAAGCAAAATTCAAAATCACAGGCATATGACATGATAAAAAATTGAAAATGCAATCAAAGATACCCTAAACCTATACAAGTTCACTGCCCAAAGGAGGGGACCTAACTCTTAACCTAGTGAAAGTTATGAATTTCTCAAGTTGGCTAGGGTTTCAAGGTACTTCATCATGAAAAATGCAAAACAAATTGAAAATGCAAGATCAAAACAAACCAATTTTATCCTATAAACTAAATGCCATGAAGGGTGCAATGCAAGAAGAAACAACATCAAACTCTCAAAGATTAGGCATAAAGGATTTTTCAATGTTTGCACCAAAATATTGCCTAAAAATGAAATTAATTCCAATGAAAATGATCAAAAGGCATCAAGAACAAAAAAGAAATTTGCTTTGAGTGTTTGATAATGTTTGATAATGTTTCTAAATACAATGTGAATTTTTTTGTGATTTTTAAATACCTAAATGCATTTTTAATTAATTAATTTCCATTAACTAATTAAAAATAAACATTTAAATAATTTAAAAAATGATTTTTAATGCAATAAATAAAAATAAAAATATTTTTGGGTTTTAAAAATTAATGATATCTTTGACAAAATTTTTCATAATTTTTAAATAATTTTTGCTATTTTAAATAAAATGTACAAATTAAATGAAAAGAAAATGAAATAAAAATTAAAAAAAGAGAAGTATGCACAATGGAGAGCCAAGATGCAATCTGGGCTGGGAGAGGTTGACTTGGCGCCACATCCAATGGCCCAAGTTCAAACCTGGCTAATTTTTGTTTATAATTAATTAAAATGGATTTAATTAATTAATTAAGGATTAGGGCTTAATGACAAGATCCTGTCCATTCATTCACACGCGGGAAGGCAAATCCAAGGGTCAATATTCAAAGTTCCTTAATTACACAATTAGGGCTAATGATTTTCAGGTGACCGGAACAGTGGTTCCGGTCATCTTCTCCGGCGAGCATAAACCCTAGATTCTGCTACAGGTTACCAATCATGAAATTTCTTCCACCAAAATGATCCTCTCATCAATCTAAACCTAACCCCTCACCCAAAATTCATTTATTTTCACTCACAAACCTTAATCGAAACAAAGTATGAAACACGGGCAAATATTCAGAGATGTCATACATACTGGTTTCTTCACCATTTCAAAAACTAAACACATATTCATGATCAGTGGAAGATATAGCATCATAAAAGAACTTAAAAATCAATTTCTGGGAAAAATGTTCTTCATGTTACCTGAGATGGAGCTTCTCTGATTTTGAGCTTTCTGGCCTCAAGCTTTGTGCAATCCTTCTCCCTTGATCCTCCTGATGATGGAATGGAGCTTAGAAAGCTTGGTGAGTGGCTGGTTATGACTGTTTGGTTCTGGTGTAGCAGAAATGAAGGTCTCTATGTGTGGTGATTCATGCTGTTTCAGGGGGTGGATTATGTTCTATGAATGATTTATGGTTTGTGGGTGAACAAATTTTGGTTATTTGAAGGCTGTGTTGAGTGATTTGAAGAGGGAAAGGTTTTTGACAGTTTTTTTGTGTATACTGCAATGTGGGAGCTTCTTGCTTGTGTGTAGTCTGTTTTTGGATTGCTTGATGTCCACATATCATACTCTGGTTGGGCAGAGAGTTGGTGTGGCACTGTGGGATTGGTATGGTCAAAACGCAAGAAAGTCAAGATTTTGTGTACTCTAAGCATGGCTCGGGTCAGAGGCAATCTTAGGGCTTATCCTGCCTCAGCTTGAGTCAAGGAAGGCCTTAGGATCAAGAGAAGACAGCTGGGTGCATTGGATCACAAGTTTGAAGTGTTTTTGCAATATGGCAACTTGTTACATTTCATGATTTTTGGCCATGAACATGTGATAAGTCTTGCTGAATTTTTGGTGTGAGATGCCTCATGAGGTCATGGTAATGTTTTGAGACCAGATAGAGATCATACAATCCTTTGAGAATCATTTTGCAAGAAAAACCTCTTTGCACTTTTATGAAGAATGGCTTATGGTTACTTGGAACTTAAGGCATAGAAATGGGAAATTCCTTGGGCCAAACTGAATCTTAGGTCATGCATTGTGTTTGTATGATGATTAGAAGTCAAATTGAAATCACATAAAGGCTTGTCATGAGAATTTGCAAGTTTTCCATTTTGTGCAAAAGTGAGATTTCAATGATTTTATCCAACTTTGCAAGGCCATAACTTTTGATCCAAAATGAATTAGAATGAGTTCTTTGACTTTTTGAAAAGGGAATGATCCATTCTACAACTTTCATGACCAAAGTTTTCTCATTTGAAGCAATTTTGAATCAATTTGAGGTAGTTGAAAAACTTTCCCAAAATGGCAAGTTTACATTACAAGTCACTTTCCCAAAAAGGCAACTTTGCAAATGGCTTGAAATTATTCAATTTTGTGGACTTCTAACATCTTCTATGACCAAATAAAGATCATACAAATTCAAAATGATGAAGAACACCCTTTGGTTGAGTCATTGGGGACCTCAAATGCCCTGATTTTTCACTGACTTGCTCAAGAAGTCAACTCTTGATTAGATGCCTTCCCCATGGAATTTATTCATGAAACTTGATATGCATGATCCTTATAACATATAGAGACCAATAGAAACAAGAATGACCAAAAAATTTGGAGTTATGGCCTCTGAAACCAAAACCCTAATTCTAGGTCATCTATGTAGTTAAGCCTGGCTCTGCTTCCATGCCATTCTCAGTTCTTGTGATTCTTTGACTTTTTTGACTTTGTGGGGGTATAATATGATGCTTGGACATACATGGACCCCTTTGAAATGATTGAAGACCTCTGAAGTGGCTCAACTGGCTCAGGGATGGCTCATATCACAAACCCTAGATGCAGATGACTTAGAAGCAATGCAGTGAAACAAAAGTGTGGTATGAGATGCTATGATTGAACTTATGCATATGAACACATCACAAGCCATGGTGTGAAATGAGTGAGGGCAAATTTGGGGTGTTTACAGCTTCCCCTATTCAAACATGAGTTAGCTGTGCAGGATGTAAGCAACGGCTTAACAGATAAACAAGATAACTTGTGGTTGAATACCAAAGACAATCCAAAATTTGCACTCACAGAATAAAGAAGAAAAGGGATATAGATGGCAAAGGAAAATAAAGTATTTATAAAGTGCGGGCGACGGAGGACGACCATCGAGCAGAGGACGACTGCTGGGGAAAGAGCAATGACGGGGATGGCCGGCATGCTGGGGATATAAGAGATTATGATGGGGACGGCCATCAAGTAAAGCTATAAGACTCTTTGGGGATTATAGGTAAATGAAATGAATGATGAGGTACGGTCATCAAAGGTGAAGGACGATAACCTAGCAGGGGACGGCTGCTCTGTTGGGGATAAGATGAGGGACAGTCATCAAAGGTGAAGGACGATCACCGGGCAGGGTACGGCTGCCGAAAGTACCACGACGTAGGACGAATGCCGGATAAAAGGGTCGACGATGGGGACGGCCATCGGATAAGCATGATGAAGGACGATCATCAAGAGGTGAAGGACGATCACCTAGCAGGGTACGGCTACTCTCAGGGTTTATCATGACATAGGACGCATGTCAAATAACAAGATCAACGATGGGGACGGCCATCGGATAAAATGATGAAGGACGATCATCAGGAGGTGAAGGACGATCACCTAGCAGGGGACGACTGCTAAAAAATCACGACATAGGACGAATGTCGGATAGGAAGGGGTTCTAATGAATATAGACTCCACTGGGGGTGATGAAGGACGATCATCAAAAAGGTGAAGGACGATCACCTGGCAGGGTACGGCTTCCGCAAAGGTATCATGACATAGGACGAATGTCCGATAGAAAGGAAATAGTTTGACAAGTTTTGTTGGGGACTTCGCTGGGGAAAAGTAAACATGGACGAGCTCTACACCCAAGAAAAGAAAGGTATAAGTGTTTGGGCACTGTGTATAGACTAAAGATGCGGACGAGCATCCTTATGACTATGATACGGGCGGGTATCAGGTAGAAACAAACACTGACACATGCTCAGAGATGATGATACGGATGAGTATCAACTAGTTAAAAAAGAACACAGACGAGTGTCGGATCTGAGGGGACTCTTCTGGGGAATAATAGACACAGACGAGTGTCTAAATTCTAAAAAGAAAGGCAAAAGTATCCGACATTGTGTGTGGATTAAAGACGCGAACGAGCATCCCTAAGACTATGATACGAACGAGTATCAGTAGAAACAAACACTGACACATGTTCAGAGATGATGATATGGACGAGTATCAACTAGTTAACAAAGAACACGGACGAGTTTCGAATCTAAGAAAGATAAGTGGTGTATACAAGATACGGACGAGTATCTGTATGAGTAAAAACTATGAGTAACAAGTATGAGTAAGACACGGACGAGTGTCTATCTTGCTGTGGAGAGCATCACACGGACGGGTGTCTGAAAAAGTGTATTATAAACAAATATATGATTTACAAAGTGTTTAGGTAATTATGTTGGGGAAGGTGATACAGACGGGTGTCAAGGAATTGCATGTATATGTATCTGCATGGTGAGTGCAAAGGGGACGCTTTGGCTTTCTGCTGGGGGTATGACACGGACAGGTGTCAAGGAGTATCTGTATCTTTAGGGAAAATGCCTTGGCTCTCTGCCGGGGAATTTTGGGGAGCATTCTGTATATCGCTAATGGATTGTCAGTATTTACAAGTGTTTGATTCGGAACATGGCTTATGATTATGCAATATGTTTTTATTTTTGCCGTAATGCTCCGTATTAGACGGAATGCTACGCTCTGCGGGGAGAATATGATGCGAATGCTATGATTATGCAAAGATACCGATCTGGGATTCGGATCCCGTTGTTGTGGAGATCTCCAGCTGATCTACTTGAAGGATATCCCAGCTGAGGATGAGATCATTGGTAGATCTGTCATGTATGACTCTGTATGGGGAAGTAATTCTCTGTCTAGCATTTGGCTGGGGAAGAAGAAAGATCACTGAAAGATCTTCCGGGAGACTTCTGTAGGGATCCTGCTGAGGATGATACTTGACAACTCAGCCGGGGAGAAAACACCTCCGGTGCTAATCTGGAAGACGGACTGAGTAAATAATGATTTGACAGCTTGCTGGGGAGAAGCTTTCATGCCCCATGTCGCGCTTTGAATACCTGCAACCCTATAAAGACAAAGAAACGCACAAGTACCCCGAGGTATCCCCTACTGGATTCCATTATAAGAGTTTAGACACTCCCGGGAGTAAGTATATTTCCTGTAAGCATGTAATTCAGGAAAGACGCATCTGTATTCATGCGATCGACAAATTAATGACATCGGACACTTTTGCAAATAAAAGAGCACAAGGCAGTATGTGACTGAAAATCTGATTTTATTAATTCAAGTGCCCTGAATTGGCAAGATACAGTCATATAAACAAATCCCCTGAAATGAGGAGATTGTTACAAATTGAGAAACAAAAAGATGCTGGCAATGTTGATGACGCTTCAAGGAGCTCCCCTCTTGCTATGACTCGTATGACATTGACGTTCTTCTCGTCTTGCTTTCTGAAGAAGGCTGGTTCTGCCCGACGCTCGAACCTTTCAGAGCTTGCCAGGTCGTAAGTGATACAGATGAATTCAGAATGCAGCTGTTCGCTTATTCCCTTATTTTGCGTGGATCGCCCTTTCGGGTTTTCAATCCACCGGGATACCCATTTTTGCCTGAGTTGTCCAATGCGGCTTTTCAACTCAGCGGGTGTACATTTTTTGTTTATTTTCCCTTATTTTTGCCCGAGTCTTTTATTCTATTTTTGACTCGCCGGGATGCCCTATTTTTGCCTGGACTTACATTCTGTCTTTATGTCCAGCGGGTCATTTTATGCGAAGTATTTTTTAACTGCATCTGAATTCAAAGGGGACGGGAAGTCTTCACCATCCATAGTACTGAGCATCAGTGCTCCACTGGAGAAAACTTTCTTTACTACGAATGGTCCTTCATAGTTCGGAGTCCACTTGCCCCTGTGGTCTGTATGAGAGGGAGGAGTCTTTTCAGCACAAGATCTCCTACTTGGTATTCTCGGAGCCTGACTTTCTGATCGAAGGCTTTCTTCATCCTTTTCTGATATAGCTTCCCATGACAAATTGCAACTAATCTCTTCTCTTCAATCAGATACAGTTGTTCGTATCGGGATCGGACCTATTCTGCTTCGTTTAGCTTAACATCCATCAGTACCCGCAGGGAGGGTAATTCCACTTCAACAGGTAGGACTGCCTCCATACCATACACAAGCTGATACGGTGTTGCCCCAGTGGACGTTCTGATTGACGTACGGTACCCATGCAAGGCAAATGGTAGCATTTCATGCCAGTCTTTGTAGGTAACCACCATCTTTTTCACAATCTTCTTGATATTCTTATTAGCTGCCTCGACAGCGCCGTTCATCTTTGGCCTGTAAGGAGAAGAATTGTGGTGTTGGATCTTGAAGTCCCGGCATAGTTCTGCCATCATTTTGTTGTTTAAGTTGGAACCATTATCAGTAATGATTCGCTCGGGAACTCCATACCAACAGATGATGTCTCTCTTTAGAAATCGGGCTACCACTTGTCTTGTAACATTTGCATATGAAGCTGCTTCAACCCACTTGGTAAAATAGTCAATGGCTACCAGGATGAATCTGTGGCCATTTGAAGCAGTTGGTTCAATCTTGCCAATCATATCAATGCCCCACATAGCAAAGGGCCAGGGTGAAGACATCACATTCAGAGGATTTGGAGGCACATGTACTTTATCTGCGTAAATCTGGCATTTATGGCATTTTCTGGCATAGGCACAACAGTCGGCATCCATTATGATCCAGTAATATCCTTACCTTAGCAACTTTTTAGACATAGCATGCCCTCCTACATGGGTACCAAAGGATCCTTCGTGCACCTCGTGCATCAACAAGTCGGCTTCTGTCCTATCAACGCATCTGAGGAGTACCATATCAAAGTTTCTCTTGTACAGAAAACCTTCAGTATTCAGGAAGAAACTACCAGCTAGCCTTCTTAATGTCTTCTTATCATTGGAAGATTCCCCAGGTGGGTACGTTTGATCCTCCAAGAAGCTCTTAATGTCATGGAACCAAGGCTTATCATCTTTAACAACATCTGCTGAGAACACATATGCTAGTCTGTCAAGTCTGGATACTGAGATTCGAGGTACAAAGTTGGCAGCTTGAACTTTGATCATGGATGAAATGGTAGCCAGAGCATCTGCAAACTGATTGTCGTCCCGAGGAATATACTCAAGCTTGACCGTTGTGAAGAAAGTCAATAACCTTCTTGTATAGTCCCGATAAGGTATCAGATGATCTTGGTGTGTGTACCATTTTCCGTTGGTTTGATTAATTACCAGAGCTGAATCTTCAAACACAGTCAAAGTTTTGATCCTGAGGTCAATGGCTTCCTCAAGACCCATAATACAAGCTTCGTATTCAGCTTCGTTGTTAGTGCAGTTGAAGGTGAGCTTTGCCGAGAAAGGCATGTGAACTCCTTTAGGTGTAATGAGTATTGCACCAACACCACGACCATTCACATTAACGGCCCCATCAAACATCATAGTCCATTCCTTTTCTGGGTCAGGCCCTTCAGTGTGAACAGGCTCTTCGTGATCTTTTGCTTTTATGAACATGATGTCCTCATCAGGGAAGTCAAATCTCATAGGCTGGTAATCATCAATGGGTTGTTCAGCAAGGTAATCAGACAACACACTGCCCTTGATGGCTTTCTGAGACGTGTATTGAATGTCATACTCTGTGAGGATCATTTGCCATCTTGTAACCCGTCCGGTAAGTGCTGGCTTCTCAAAAATGTACTTAACCGGATCCATCTTTGAGATCAATAAAGTAGTGTGGGTCAACATATACTGTCTCAGTCGGCGAGTAGCCCACGCTAAAGCATAGCAAGTTTTCTCGAGCAGTGAATAGCGTTGTTCACAGTCGGAAAACGTTTTGCTTAGGTAGTATATTGCATACTTTTTTCGACCAGACTCATCATGCTGGCCCAGCACACAACCCATTGATTCTTCTAATACTGTCAAGTACATGATTAGAGGTCTTCCTTCCACTGGAGGCATAAGGATTGAAGGCTCTTGCAAGTATTCCTTGATTTTGTCAAAAGCCTTATGGCTGTCTTCGTTCCACCTGACCGTTTGCTCTTTTCTCAACAGCTTGAACAAAGGCTCACAGGTTGCTGTAAGGTGAGATATGAACCTTGAAATGTAGTTCAATCTACCTAGGAACCCTCAAACTTCTTTTTCTGTCTTCGGTGCAGGCATTTCTTGAATGGCTTTGACTTTATCAGGGTCAACTTCAATCCCTTTCTCACTTATAACAAATCCTAGCAGCTTACCGGATCGCACCCCGAATGTGCATTTGTTGGGGTTTAACTTCAGTTGGTACTTCCTCAGACGCTTGAATAGTTTCAATAGGTTCACCAGGTGTTCTTCTCCTGTGAGGGACTTAGCAATCATGTCATCCACATAACACTCGATTTCTTTATGGATCATGTCATGGAATAATGTTACCATAGCCCGTTGATAGGTTGCACCAGCATTCTTCAATCCGAATGGCATCACCTTATAACAGAACGTGCCCCAGGGTGTGATTAAAATTGTCTTCTCCATGTCTTCAGGTGACATTTTGATCTGATTGTATCCCGAAAATCCGTCCATGAAGGAGAGCACCGAGAACTGAGCCGTATTATCAACCAATACATCAATGTGAGGTAAAGGGAAGTCATCTTTCGGGCTGGCTCTGTTCAGATCCCGGTAGTCCACACACATCCTCACCTTTCCGTCTTTCTTAGGCACAGGTACAATATTAGCAACCCACGGTGGATAGCTAGTTACAACAAGGAAACCGGCATCCCACTGCTTTTGTACCTCTTCTTTTATTTTCATTGCCATATCTGGGCGAGTACGGCGCAACTTCTGTTTTACCGGCGGGCAGTCTTCTTTCAGTGGTAGCTTGTGCATGACAATATCGGTATCCAACCCTGGCATATCCTGATAAGACCAAGCAAAGACATCCACATACTCCCGAAGCATATCAATCAGTCGTCCCTACACTGAGTCTTGTAGGCAGGCCCCAATCTTAACCTCTTTCATGTCTTCTTCCATACCGAGATTAACTGTTTCAACCTCCTCCTGATGAGGAGTGATAACCTTCTCCTCTTGCCTTAACAACCTGGCTAGCTCTTCAGGAAGCTCATAATCTTCTTCAAACCCTTCATCAGCTTGATTGATTGGATTGTCGAAGTCATACGAAGTCATAGCAGTGTTGTTGTCAGTGCAGTCTGAAAGGCACTCTCTGCAAGGGTTTAGATTGTTCATTTTAGTGATCAATTTTAATCTTGTTTAGAAAAAGTGAAATGAAGTTTTCATTTTGGAAAGCATTGCCATTTTATTTTTGTACAAAAAGAAAAATTGAAAAACAGTGAGCGAAAAGGAAAAAGACTCATTTGCAAAAGATGTCCGATATTCATTGATTAATCCATTTGCACAAAATTACAAGATGGCCCGATTACAAAATGAGTCTTGACAACTTGGGCAAGATGCAAGACTTGATGCATGCTTAAAAATACAGGAAATAATAATTACTCTGCAGGAGTAACCCTTATAATTTCCTGGGAAGACCAGTTAAGGACTTGGCTCTCCGGGATCCTTGGACGTATCCAGCTCTCCAGGTTGCGGTCACTTTCCTCCTCGTCTTCCAAGTTGTTCACAGCATCCGGGGTGAGCATTCCCCCGCTAACAAAATTGGGCTTCTTGGCAGCCTCTGATTGATCTTGTTTAGTTGGTCTGTAACCCAACCCAAATCTGTCCTCTTTCTTCTCCACGGGCAACAGTTTGCCCCAGCCTTGGGCAGTACCCTCTTCAACAACCTTCCGGGCTTGCTGATAAGATGTTATGGAGGTTCCTAGTACAGCAGATGCTTCATTAATGTTCAGGGCCTCAAACCCTTGGCTCATAGTTTCATGGATATCTCCATCCATTTCAATGTATTTATACGTAGCCAGATGGCTAACAAAGATGTCTTCTTCCCCACAGATGGTGATGATCTGGCCTTCCCACTCGAATTTCAGCTTCTGGTGAAGGGTAGACGTAACAGCGCCAGCGGCATGGATCCAGGGTCTACCCAACAAACAGCTGTAGGCCGGCTGAATGTCCATCACATAGAAGGTAATTTTAAAAGTCTGCGGGCCAATCATCACAGGCAGATCAATCTCTCCAAGCACCGATCTTTTAGAGCCATCAAATGCTCTCACCACCAAATTACTCGGACGCAATGCCAAGCCATCATACTCCAGCTTCACTAAGGCTTTCTTTGGCAAAACATTGAGTGAGGACCCAGTGTCCACCAGTACATGAGATAGAACATCACCTTTGCATTCCAAGGTGATATGTAAAGCCTTGTTGTGGTTACGTCCCTCTGTTGTTAAGTCAGCATTGGTGAAACCCAGTCCATGACTGGTATTGACATTTGCCACCACAGTTTCTAGCTGGTTAACAATAATCTCCTCTGACACGTATGCTGCGTGCAGGACTTTCAATAATGCATTCCTGTGAGATTCAGAACACATCAACAGGGATAATATGGAGATTTTTGAGGGAGTTTGGTGAAGCTGATCCACCACCTTGTAATCACTTCTTTTGATGATTCTCATGAAATCGTCTACATCTTGTTCAAAAGATGTCTTCTGAGTTTCTCTGGCAGCTGGCTCTTCAAGCACCACACTCTTTCCTTTTGCTTTAGCACCAGCTTCTGCTTCAGCATTAGGTCTTTGCAATTGTGAGGCAAAAAGGCGTCCGCTTTTGGTGAAGCCTCCGCCTCCCCCAACATTATCAATTTGTGGAGAAGAGGTTGAAGAATCCAAAGTGATTTTCTCCCCGTTGCAGTAGAGATCAGAGCCATAATGCCAAGGTATGGCATTACTGCTTTCATAGGGAACCGGTCCAGGAACCGTGATAGTAACTGGACTTACTGCTGCAGAGGAGGGTACCGTAATGGTGTGCGGATCGTAGTAAATTGTAACTGGTGATCTGGTAGAAGGTGCCACTGTTTGTTGTTGAAACTTGTTGTTTGGAGGAACATCTGATGGATCATAGTAAATGGTGACTGCTGAGACATCTTCATTAATTTCTGTTGACGTTGTAGAAGATTCTGCCGATAAGAAGGATACTGATGTTGTAGAAGAAATGGTTGTTGACATTTGATTTGTTGAAGTGATGGACGAAGCCATTGTTGATGATATTGATGAATCGGTTGGAATGATTGTTGCTGCTGTTGTAGAAGAATCAGGAATTGTTGTCAGAGGAAATGCTGGATTTGTAGGTGCTGTTGTTGAGATCTGAAGGATACCATCCTTGATAAGACCATCTATGCCGCTTCTTAAATTATCACACCCGTTGACTGCAATGTTGCAATACCCACAACCGAGTTCACACCCGGGAAACACCTGGCACTCTAAAAGCTGAGCTTTAATTTCAACCAGAGGTGTCCGAATTTGTGCAACACTGGTGATCAAAGTAGATGGTTTGTCTTCCTCAATGGCGTTAATCCTTGGCCCACCATGGTTAGGCATAGGATTTCTGTTGACATTTGGAGGCGGTGCAAAGTTGAGGGCCTTAGAATCCACCAGATCCTGCACTTTCATTTGCAAAGCCCTGCATTTCTCTGTGTTGTGACCAGGTGCATTGGAATGGAAAGCACACTTGGCATTGACATCGTAATTCTTTGGGAGATTGGAGGGATCTGGAGGTGCCAATGTCCTTAGCTCAACCAAGTTAAGTTTCAGGAGTTGTGGAAATAAGGCAGCATAAGGCATAGGAATAGGATCAATCACCCTATTTGCCTGTGACGGTTTTTGATGAAAAGGTCTCTGTTGTTGATTGCTGTTATTGTTGTTGTATAATCTCTGTGGCGGATATTGAACTTGTTGTTGGTAATGAGGTTGTTGTGGTTGTTGATATGCTGGTTGCTGAGGAATCGGAGCCGGAATAGTGGCAGCTGATACTGATCTGTGGACATACTTAGGTCTGCCCCTGCTGGCATAAATGGCATTTGTCTCATTGGTTCTTCTAGGTCCCACAAAAGGCTTCCTGGGATTACTGGACGAACTTGCACCATTATCAGAAATTTTTCCCATTTTTAGCAGGCTTTCAATTCTTTCACCAGCTATAACCACGTCTGCGAAACTGGTGGAAGAAAAGACAGCCAACCTATCAATATATGTTCCTTGCAGAGTATTCATGAACATGTCGGCCATTTCTCTTTCCGACATGGGTGGTTGGACAGCAGCAACAAGCTGCCTCCACCTTTGGGCATATTCCCTGAAGCTTTCCCTGGAGGATTGAGACATTCCCATTAAGAGGGTCCTGTTAGGAGCCATGTCCAGATTGTATTGGTACTGCCTGATGAAAGCTTCAGCTAGGTCCTTCCAGCATCTGATAGTAGCTCTGGTCAAGTGTGAGTACCACTCTCTCGAAGCCCCAGTCAAACTATCTTCAAAATAGAACATCCACAGCTTCTCATCCATGGTATATGCTTTAAGTCTCCCCAGAAAAGACTGCAGGTGAGTTCGTGGACAAGAGGTTCCATTGTATTTCTCGAAGCACGGAGGTTTGAACTTGTGGGGAATTCTTACTCCATCCACTAACCCCATATCCATGACATCAAAACCCAGGGAATTTTGAGACTCCAGAGATCTCAACTTCTCAACAATTTCATCAAACCTCATATCATAGACTTCATCCCCAGCTCCCATGACAGTGAATTGCTCCTCTTGGGGGTCTTCTTGTAAGATCCTCCCCCCAGTAGTATTTCCTTGCACATTAGCCGGGATGTTGACTTCCGGATCTAGATGAGGTCCAAATACAGGTGGGTTGACATGAGGCTGACCCCTCTCATTGTTGCTTGTGCCTCCAGTCCCAGGATGAGGTTCCTCGGGAGTTTGTCTTTCTACCAATGCCCTTAGCCTTTCCTGACTCTGGGCTAAACCAGTCATGACTGTCATGAATTGGGCCATTTGGTTTCTCATCTCCACCCTTTCATTAGCCATCTGGGTTCTGACCTCTGTCAGGTCTTGCTGTACTTGCTCCATTATAATACCCGGAAGGTTGTTGCGTGTAGGATACCGGTGTGCACGGTTGACAGGGAACACTCTTCTGCGAGCAATATTTCCTGAATCACAACAGAGTTAGAAACAAGCAAAAATAATAACAAAACCTACAAAACAACACAAAAGTTAGTATGCAATGCAGTATGCTTATTTATTTTCCAAGGTATCCGGCTCGGCTCTTGGTTTTGACCTTTCCAGACCTCGAGGAAGATGTTTTGATGTTGCTTGAGAAAAGAAAAACCAAAATGGAAACAAACTAACAAATATATTACAAATGGTGCATAACACATAGTTTGTTTTTACAACACATGCCCCTTAGGGGTCAAAATATAACATAAAAGAAAAGTACATCAAATGAAAGCAACAACAAACAAAAAGTCAGACATCAAGTCCAAACTCATCCTCCTGAACCTCCTTCAAAAGTGCCTCAGTCACCGGACCGGCTGGATGCTCTGTAATGGTCATGATGAGGAGGTTCCTAATGGAAATAGAAGTGGTCAGCTTCTTGTGCCTGTCTTGGTCCTTTGACCTCTTCAAACCAGCCCTTAGCTTCAACTCTGAAATCTCCTTCTGGGCCGCCAGCAAAGCTTCCTGTTGTTTCTTTTCATTGGCCTCCAACTGCTCAATCCTGGCTTGAGTTCTCTTATCTTCTTGAGTACGAGCTTAAGTGATCCTGACCCACCTAGCTTGACTTTCTTGCAGATAGAGTTCAGTTCTAGCCTTCTGAAGCTTGGTCTCCTTACAGGAATTCTTCAAAATTTGCTCCCCAGCTCTTGATTTCTTGATGTAGTCTTCTTCTTTCTCAATCTTGGCCAGATGCTCCACCCTGAGCTTCTCCAACCTCTCAATGTCCAGACGACCATCACTCCTCTCCCAGAGGGTCTTCTTCAGAGCTTGAGACATATTCTCATTCCTTTCCTTCAGCTTCTCAAATTCTTCCAGGCTGACAGTGGCTGCTGGCTGTACTATGGATGGTCCAGGTGTGTCCTCAATGGTGAAGGGCATCCCAGAAATCTGAGCTCTAGCATGAGACCATTCATAATATTGAGCTGAAGCCACATTATTGCACCTCCCAAGAATGGCCATCCCTTTGGTCTGGATGTTGTCCCAAGCCCAGGATGCTTGCCTGACAACAGCTAGATTAGGCTTTATCTCACAATACAAGGTCTCAGCTAGATCTTGCACTCTAGGAGGGTGTACTAAAGCATATACTAGTTGTCTCTTAAACAGCAAAGGATTGTAGTTGATGCAACCATTCACTCCTACTAGAGGTACATTGGGGTACTGCCCACAGCTAGTGATGATGGCCTTGCCCTTGGTGTTCTAGATGCACCATCTGATGTCATATGAAGTCAAAGCAATAAGTCTCTTAGCCCAATTCTTCTGTTGGTGAGGATTCAGGAAGGCATCAGTCTTAGGTAAGTGTTTGAGTAGCCAGGTATGAAACAGAGGAGCACAGCATCTCACTAACTTCCCTCTTTGCTTCTCATTTCTTTGATGAACAGAATAATAGAAATCCCCCAGCAATGTGGGTACTGGGTTCCTCAAAAGGAAGAGATGAATGGCATTCTTGCTGATAAATTTGGGCTCATCTGCAAACAGTATAACCCCATATATGCTGAGGGCTAACAATGCACAAACTGCCCTCCATTCTCCTAAAGAGGCCTTCAGGATGGCTTGAGAAATCAAGAAATCCAAGTGCACACCAGGGATCCCAGCCTTTGTTGTCATGTTCTGCTCAATCAAAATAGGCTCTAGGTACAGTGCTTTTGCCACCTCTCCATTGCTGGGAGAAGTCATCTCTGGGTTGAAGGGGACACCACCCCTGACAGGTACTCCAATTAATGATGAAAACTCCTCCAAAAGGGGCCCTAGCTGAAAGTTCTGGAAAGTGAAGCATCTCAAAGGAGGGTCATAAAACTGTAGGCAGGTGTGGATCATACTCCTCTGAGAAGGGTCCAGGTCCATAACCATATCAAGGATGCCTCCATAATGCTCTCTGAATAATGGGATGTGGTCTGGAGTGATAAGTGCCTGGACCTGCCTGATACCAGTCAGCACAGGCTCAAAGAAGTGGTATGAAATGTTGCTCTTCCTGGGTGCAGACATGAGTGTTGATGAAGAGCTGAAGACAAGTGTTGATAGGGATCAAGACTGATACTGGAGATGAGCCACTGATAGGCTAGTGCTGGTGATGATGAAGATAACTGAAGCAAATAACTGATGAGCAGAGGCCTATGCAGATGAAGGGGTCAAAACCAAGCCAAATATGATGTGGATACCCTGAAAAACAAATAAACAAATGTTAAATGATGCAATGATGATGTATGCAAATGATATGCAAGGGTTTGTGATCAAGCTGGATCTGATTACTGTCTTGATATAAAGTCCATGTATGTTCAAGAAGTCCAGATGGAGGTTCGGAAATCCAGTAACCAGGGTGGGGGAATCAAATAAAGAGTCACACGTCCAGGGTTAAGTCACAAGAACTGTCCAAAGTGAGGTACTCTTAATCAAACAAGTATCAGGGTATGATGTGGCTAATGGTACCTGCAAACCTGTAAACAGCCCAACCCCCTCACAGGTAGTGTTCTAAAACAAGGATCCTCAGACTTGGATCAGTTATGAGAAGTGTAAACACTTCTAACCCGGAGGTACATTGTTTACAATAACCATAAAAGATCTTCCTCTAATTCATATCAGTTTCTGAAGGTCATAATAAAGGTCATCCAGACTTAGCAGGCTTCCCAGATAGCCCTAGCACTACTGGAGATCTGTAGCACAGAGTTCTCAAGAAGAAACCCACATCTGAACCGTGTTTCATATTCCCGCACCAGACCGAAATTGAATGGGAAAGAACATGAACCACTCTAGCCTAGGTGTCACTCAGGTCCCAGTTATAGGACCTCAAACTCTCAATGAAACCCCACCCATCAAAACAACAAACCAGATCCAGCAATGATAATGACAGTATGGAATATAAAAAATTGTAAAGAAAGCAATAAATAAAGCTGTACATAAAGCAATAAATAAAGCAAGCAAACAAGCACACTTAGCACATAACACCCCAGTAAACACAAATCAAACAAGCGCTAGGAGGAACCCACAAAAAGAACCAGAAGCCCTGGCTACAGTATAAGGGTCTCCAGCAGAGTCGCCAAGCTATCGCTCCCACCAAAATGACACCTGGTCAGAAGGGGTACAGACGCGAACGGTCGGCGAAAGAGAGATAACACATAGGGGTGAACTCAAGAGAAAGACAAGAGTCGCCAGCTAGGCATTTTTATCCCGAAGGAAAGGTAATACGGCATAGACCTAGAAAGATATGGATAAGACGGTTGCGAACCAGAGAGACTGAGAAAGGGGGTTGGTTACAACCTGGGAAGGTATTAACACCCAGATTGTCCATCGTACTCGACAGGATCCATGCTTAAAAGATTTGTGTTTTAAAGGGGTAGTGTCAATGCAATCTGTGTACCAAAGCAGGAAAGAATGCAAGTGTCAGTGCATAGGAAAAACGAAGTGTATAAGAGAAGTGTCAGTGTAAGAACAGGAGTGAAATTCTCAAGATCATGAGGCTTAAAGAATGATGCTGGAAGAAAGGGGAATATACAGAGACTTTTGTTCGATAACTGTTAAGTTATGCCTACGTATCCTCTCGTGCAATGAGGAAGTCAGAACACCGTAGTTCGACTCAAAGAGACTGGAAGATAAATTGACTTGTGAACTGCTTGCTTGTCTATGTTCAAGTGTATGACCTGTCTGGATCAGGTGCAAACAGTTTTGCATTAGACGGAAGAAGCAAGTTCTCGTTTGTGAGTGAATGAGGTGAGAAAAGAATCCCGGAGGAGACGATTATTGTTTGCTTTTGTGTTTTCAATCTTTTATTGCTTTTGAAAGTTTGTCATAAATTAATGAGCTTAAGCCTAAACCAAGGGTTAGTAAACTCATCACATCCTCCCTCTGATTAGGGGTAATGAGAATACCTTAAGTGTGAGGTAAGCACCTCATACTTAATCACAATGGTGTAGGAGTAATATCATTAACCTACTTGCATTTATTTAGATGCTTTTGTTATTTTTGTTTAGTGTTGAGTAATGATATTAAGCCATAATCAAGGATTAAATGGACTCATTACACCATCCTAATAGAAGGATAATAGATGAGAACATTTAAGCTGAGGAAGGCTCCTCAACTTAATCCATGATTAGGGATTAACCTCATGACAAAACAAAGCCTTTATTAAATGGATTTTAGTTAATGATAAGATGAAGAAGTGATTTTTATGGTTTGTAAGACAACTTGAGGGAGACTTGTCCATTAACACTAGGGTTAGTCCTTCTTAACCAATTAAGGAAGAATTAGAACCCTAATGCAAAGCCCAAGTTACAAGCTTGATGTCTTGATGATTATTAAATGGATTGATTAAAGGGTTTAAACACATTAAGGGTTTAACACTTAGGATTAAAGTTTTACACTCCATCCTAATAGAAAGATGCAGTCATAAGCTTAATCACAAAGCCTTAAAACCTTTAGGGTTTAGTCCTTTATTATGAGATGAGAATAGAAGACTCAAAGATGACACAAAGGTAAAACTAAATGGTGGGACTAATCAAACCCTAAGTGTTATCATGCTTGGTTTTTCCTAGGGTTAATGAGGCTTGCAAGAAGATCTTCATAGAAACCACCAGGAAGAGAAGCAGATGAAAGGAGGAGGAAGCAAAGAGAAGCAAAACAACTTGCTTCACTTAAGAAGTCAAGTTGCTTGAAGAAAGAAGGTAAGAGATGAAAATGAATGAGCAAACTCACTTAAATACACAAGATAAAATGCAGCAATGATGCAAGAGAGAGATGAGAAGAGATTGTGAGAAGTGAAGGAAAATTCACTTCTCAAAACAACTTACCACCTGAAAAGTTAGCAAAAGAAATGAAATGTAAGGCAAATGAGATGAAATGCCATGATGCAAACCAAAACCAGAAGCATAAACATGATGTTAATGATGCTAAGAGATGATGCAAACACATGACAAGAGATGAGAATGATTATACAAGCATAAGGATGCAAATGAGGTATGCTTTGAACCATAAAGTTCATGAAATGTTCATGAAATGCAATGGTCATATAACATGGCAAATGAAAGATGCAATGATCAAACATGATTCTAATATGTCCTAAGATGTATTATGAATCACGTGGATGCACAAAATGTCATGGCAAGTCATTGGATGCAAGCAAATGAGAAATGGATGCAAGGGAAGGCACAAATTAGGGTTTATGATCAACACACAAAGAAAAATTCAAAATCAGAGGCATATGACATGATAAAAAATTGAAAATGCAATCAAAGATACCCTAAACCTATACAAGTTCACTGCCCAAAGGAGAGGACCTAACTCTTAACCTAGTGAAAGTTATGAATTTCTCAAGTTGCCTAGGGTTTCAAGGTACTTCATCATGAAAAATGCAAAACAAATTGAAAATGCAAGATCAAACCAAACCAATTTTATCCTATAAACTAAATGCCATGATGGGTGCAATGCAAGAAGAAACAACATCAAACTCTCAAAGATTAGGCAGAAAGGATTTTTCAAAGTTTGCACCAAAATATTGCATAAAAATGAAATTAATTCCAATGAAAATGATCAAAAGGCATCAAGAACAAAAAAGAAATTTGCTTTGAGTGTTTGATAATGTTTCTAAATGTTTCTAAATACAATGTGAATTTTTTTGTGATTTTTAAATACCTAAATGCATTTTTAATTAATTAATTTCCATTAACTAATTAAAAATAAACATTTAAATAATTTAAAAATGATTTTTAATGCAAAAAATAAAAATAAAAATATTTTTGGGTTTTAAAAATTAATTAAATCTTTGACAAAAATTTTCATAATTTTTAAATGATTTTTGCTATTTTAAATAAAATGTACAAATTAAATGAAAAGAAAATGAAATAAAAATTAAAAAAAGAGAAGTATGCACAATGGAGAGCCAGGATGCAATCTGGGCTGGGAGAGGTTGACTTGGCGCCACATCCAATGGCCCAAGTTCAAACCTGGCTAATTTTTGTTTATAATTAATTAAAATGGATTAAATTAATTAATTAAGGATTAGGGCTTAATGACAAGATCCTGTCCATTCATTCACACGCGGGAAGGCAAATCCAAGGGTCAATATTCAAAGATCCTTAATTACACAATTAGGGCTAATGATTTTCAGGTGACCGAAACAGTGGTTCCGGTCATCTTCTCCGGCGAGCATAAACCCTAGATTCTGCTACAGGTTACCAATCATGAAATTTCTTCCACCAAAATGATCCTCTCATTAATCTAAATCTAACCCCTCACCCAAAATTCATTTATTTTCACTCACAAGCCTGAATCGAAACAAAGTATGAAACACGGGCAAATATTCAGAGATGTCATACATACTGGTTTCTTCACCATTTCAAAAACTAAACACATATTCATGATCAGTGGAAGATATAGCATCATAAAAGAACTTAAAAATCAATTTCTAGGAAAAATGTTCTTCATGTTACCTAAGATGGAGCTTCTCTGATTTTGAGCTTTCTGGCCTCAAGCTTTGTGCAATCCTTCTCCCTTGATCCTCCTGATGATGGAATGGAGCTTAGAAAGCTTGGTGAGTGGCTGGTTATGACTGTTTGGTTCTGGTGTAGCAGAAATGAAGGTCTCTATGTGTGGTGATTCATGCTGTTTCAGGGGGTGGATTTTGTTCTATGAATGATTTATGGTTTGTGGGTGAAGAAATTTTGGTTGTTTGAAGGTTGTGTTGAGTGATTTGAAGAGGGAAAGGTTTTTGACAGTTTTTTTTGTGTATACTGCAATGTGGGAGCTTCTTGCTTGTGTGTGGTCTGTTTTTGGATTACTTGATGTCCACATATCATACTCTGGTTGGGCAGAGAGTTGGTGCGGCACTGTGGGATTGTTATGGACAAAATGCAAGAAAGTCAAGATTTTGTGTACTCTAAGCATGGCTCGGGTCAGAGGCAATCTTAGGGCTTGTCCTGCCTCAGCTTGAGTCAAGGAAGGCCTTAGGATCAAGAGAAGAGAGTTGGGTGCATTGGATCACGAGTTTGAAGTGTTTTTGCAATATGGCAACTTGTTACATTTCATGATTTTTGGCCATGAACATGTGATAAGTCTTGCTGAATTTTTGGTGTGAGATGCCTCATGAGGTCATGATAATGTTTTGAGACCAGCTAGAGATCATACAATCCTTTGAGAATCATTTTGCAAGAAAATCCTCTTTGCACTTTTATGAAGAATGGCTTATGGTTACTTGGAACTTAAGGCATAGAAATGGGAAATTCCTTGGGCCAAAATGAATCTTAGGTCATGCATTGTGTTTGTATGATGATTAGAAGTCAAATTGAAATCACATAAAGGCTTGTCATGAGAATTTGCAAGTTTTCCATTTTGTGCAAAAGTGAAATTTCAATGATTTTATCCAACTTTGCAAGGCCATAACTTTTGATCCAAAATGAATTAGAATGAGTTCTTATACTTTTTGAAAAGGGAATGATCCATTCTACAACTTCCATGACCAAAGTTTTCTCATTTGAAGCAACTTTGAATCAATTTGAGGTTGTTGAAAAACTTTCCCAAAATGGCAAGTTTACATTACAAGTCACTTTCCCAAAAAGGCAACTTTGCAAATGGCTTGAAATTCTTCAATTTTGTGGAATTCTAACATCTTCTATGACCAAATAAAGATCATACACATTCAAAATGATGAAGAACACCCTTTGGTTGAGTCATTGGGGGCCTCAGATGCCCTGATTTTGCACTGACTTGCTCAAGAAGTCAACTCTTGATTAGATGCCTTCCCCATGGAATTTCTTAATGAAAATTGATATGCATGATCCTTATAACATATAGAGACCAATAGAAACAAGAATGACCAAAAAATTTGGAGTTATGGCCTCTGAAACCAAAACCCTAATTCTAGGTCATCTATGCAGTTAAGCCTGGCTCTGCTTCCATGCCATTCTCAGTTCTTGTGATTCTTTGACTTGCTTGACTTTGTGGGGGTATAATATGATGCTTGGACATACATGGACCCCTTTGAAATGATTGAAGACCTCTGAAGTGGCTCAACTGGCTCAGGGATGGCTCAGATCACAAACCCTAGATGCAGATGACTTAGAAGCAATGCAGTGAAACAAAAGTGTGGTATGAGATGCTATGATGCATATGAAGACATTACAAGCCATGGTGTGAAATGAGTGAGGGCAAATTTGGGGTGTTTACATTGAGAGAAAATCCCAAATGGAAACAAACTAAAATATATTACAAATGGTGAACAATAAATAGTTTGTTTTTTTACAACACATGCCCATGGAGGGTCAAAATACAATAAAAGGAAAAGTACATCAAATGGAAATAACAACAAACAAACAATCAAACATCCAGTCCAAACTCATCCTCCCTGACCTCCTTCAGGAGTGCCTTAGTCACTGGATCAACTGGGTGCTCTGTAATGGTCCTAATGAGGAGGTTCCTGGTAGCAATGGCAGTGGTCAGTTTCTTATGCCTGTCCTGGTCCTTTGATCTCTTCAATCCTGCTCTAAGTTTCAACTCTGAAATCTCCTTCTGGGCTGCCATCAAAGCTTCCTGCTGCTTTTCTCATTGGCCTCTAGCTGTTCAATCTTGGCTTGAGTCTTTTAGTCTTCTTGTGTACGGGCTTCGGTGATCCTGACCCACCTAGCCTGACTCTCCTGCAGATAGTGCTCAGCCCTAGCTTTCTGAATCTTAGCCTCCTTACAGGCATTCTTCAATATCTGTTCTCCCAAACTCATGCTCCATCCTAAGCTTCTCCAACCTCTCAATATCTAGACGACCATCACTTCTTTCCCAGAGAGTCTTCTTCAAGGCTTGAGATAGGTTCTCATTCCTCTCCTTCAGCTTCTCAAATTCTTCTAGGCTGACAGTTGTTGCTGGCTGCACTGTGGATGGCCCAGGTATGTCTTCCAAGATAAAAGGCATTCCAGTAATTTGAGCTCTAGTACGGGACCAATCATAGTATTGAGCTGAAGCAACATTATTACACCTTCCAAGGATAGCTACCCCCTTTGTCTGGATGTTGTCCTAAGCCCAGGATGCTTGTCGGACAAAAGCTGAATTAGGTTTCACTTCACAATACAAGGACTCAGCTAAATCTTGCCCTCTGGGAGGGTGAACCAAAGCATAGCCTAGTTGTCTCTTAAACAACAAAGGATTGTAGTTGATGCAACCCTTTACTCCTATCACAGGAACATTTGGGTATTGTCCACAGCTGGTGATAATGTCCTTTCCTTTGGTGCTCTGGGTGCACTATCTAATATCATCTGAAGTCAAGGCAATGAGCCTCTTGGCCCAATTCTTCTGTTGGTGGGGATTCAGGAAGTCATCTGACTTAGGCAGGTGTCTGAGCAGCCAAGTGTAAAACAAAGGGGCACAACATCTTACCAACTTCCCCCTTTGTTTCTCATTCCTCTGATGAATGGAGTAGTAGAAATCTCTTAGCAATGTGGGCACTGGGTTCTTCAGAAGAAACAAATGGATAGCATTTTCGCTGACAAATTTAGGCTCATCTGCAAATAGTATAACCCCATATATGTTGAGGGCTAACAGTGCACAGACTGCCTTCCATTCTCTCAATGAAGCTTTTAGGATGGCCTGAGAAATCAAGAAGTCTAAGTGCAAGCCAGGGATCCCAGCCTTTGTGGTCATACTTTGCTCAATCAAGGCATGCTCCAGGTATAATGCCTTTGCTATCTCTTCATTTCTGGGAGCTGGCATCTCTAGGTTAAAGGGGATTCCACCTCTGATAGGTACTCCAATCAATAAAGAAAACTCTTCCAGTAGAGGCCCTAATTGGAAGTCTGGAAATGTGAAGCATCTCAGAGGAGGGTCATAAAACTGCAAGCATGTGTGGATCATGCTCCTCTAAGAAGGGTCAAGGTCCATGACCATATCCAGGATACCTCCATGGTGCTCTCTGAACAGAGGGATATAATCAGGTGTGATGAGTGACTGGACCTGCCTGATACCAGTCAACACAGGCTCAAAGAAATGGTAGGATATGTTGCTCTTCTTGGGAGTAGTCATGAGTGCTACTGAAGAAACTGAAGATAAGTGCTGATGAAGATTAAGACTGATACTGGAGAAAAGTCTCTGATAGACTGATGCTGGTGAGGATGAGGATGGCTGAAGCAGATAACTGATGAAGACAACCGAAGCAGAGGTCTATGCAGAAGAAGGGGTCAAAACCAAAACCAAGATATAGTGAAATGGATACCCTGAAAAACAAATAAACAAATGTTAAATGATGCAGTGATGATATATGCAAATGATATGCAAGGGTTTGTGATCAACCTGGATCTGATTATCTGTCTTGATATAGGCCCATGTATGTTCAAAAGTCCAGATGAAGGCTTAGAAATCCAGTAACCAGGGTGGGGGATTCAAATAAAGAGTCACATATCCAAGGTTAATCACAAGAACTGTCCAAAATGAGGTACTCTTAAACAAAATAATAACAAGGTATGATGTGGCCAAAGGTTCCTGCAAACCTGCAAATATCCCAACCCCCTCACATGTAATGTTCTAGAACAAGAATCCTTAGACTTGAATCAGATATGAGAAGTGTAAACACTTCTAACCCGGAGGTACAGTGTTTACAATAACCATAAAATATCCTCCTCTAATTCTCCCCAGTTTCTGAAGGTCACAATAAAGGTCATCAAGACTTAGCAGGCTTCCCAGATAGCCCTAGCACTACAGGAAATCTGTAGCACAGAGTTCTCAAGAAGAAACCCACATCTGAACCGTGTTTCATATTCCCGCACCAGACCGAAATGGAATGGGAAAGAACATGAACCACTCTAGCCTAGGTATCACTCAGGTCCCAGGTATAGGACCTTAATCTCTCAATGGAACCCCACCCACCAAAACAGAAGACCAGATCCATCAATGATAATGACAGTATGAAATATGAAAGTTGTAGAGGAAAGCAATAAATGAAGCTGTACATAAAGCAGTAAATAAAGCAAAATAAAATAAACACACATAGCACATAACACCCCAGTAAACACAAATCAAACAAGCGCTAGGAGGAACCTACAAAAAGAACCAGAAGCCCTGGTTGCAATATAAGGGTCCCCAGCAGAGTCGCCAAGATGTCGCTCCCACCAAAATGACACATGGCCAAGAGGGGTACAGACGTGAACGGTCGGCGAAAGGAGAAGAATGAAAAGAGTCGCCAGCTAGGCATTTTTATCCTGAAGGAAAGGTATGCTACATAAACCTGGGAAAAGATGGATAAGACGGTCGCGAACCAGAGAAACTGAGAAAGGGGGTTGGTTACAACCTGGGAAGGTATTAGCACCCAGATTGTCCGTCGTACTCGACGGGATCCACGCTTGAAAGATTTGTGTTTAAAGGGGTATGTAATACCTCAAAATTTGCCCTCTCATTTTCATGCCATTTAGCATATCCTTTCATACATTGCATTGCATTTAGATCACAATTGCATCATAAACATACATGAATATACATCTCCATTTGAGCTTTCACAGATTGCAACTGGCCTTTATTTTTTCATGCGGAACGTGCACAAGAATCTTAGAAGAAACCAAAAGTTCTCGGTTGATTCAAAGGAGTTTAAGCAGAATATCAGTTTTATGGTGCAGTTTGCAAAAGTTGTAACTTATGCTCGGAAACTCATTTTGGCTTGAAACTCAATAGTTTAGACTGTTTCATTATTCTCTACAACTTTTGTGTTCGGCTCGGAGGCCAATTCATCAAGGAAAATGGCGGGATTTATTTGTTTCTGAAATTTCGGTTTCGCCGATTAACTGTGCTAGCGGTATTCAAGAGTTTGTAACTTCTTATTGGGTCAACATGTCTGAGAGATTCATATGCCAAAAGTTCCGTCTTGATATCCTTTCCAACTTTTGGGTTTTGGCCGAGAACTAATTCTTTGAAGAAGATCTCAGAATGTGCGAGTCTTTAGAGTCGACATAGTGAAAAACAGTGCTGAACCGGTGAGTTTTGAACACTAAAAAATTCATAACTCTTGGCTCGTTCATCGAATTGATGTTGTTTCGGTGCCTAAAATTCCGTTTAGATGTTATATTCATTATGTGAATTCAGTTTGGGTTAGGTCCGAGCGGAAGGATCTCGAAAATGCGAATTACCAGTAAGGTTCTTTGATGCAATGCACTGTCTGTCAGATTTTGTAAAATTCATAACTCGGTCAATTTTCATCGGATATCACCCGTTCTTGAAGCGTTGGTTCACAAATTTTATCCTCTTCAATTTCAAATACAAAAGTGAGTTCGAACGGTGCTCCAAAGATTGTCGTTTTGGTTTATTTCACAAAACTGAAGTGTTGAACCGAAGAAAAATGCTAAAAGTGGTTTCACGAGAAAATTCATATCTCCCTCGTCGTTTGTCCGGTTGAGCTTAGATTTTAACACCAGGTCACTGACTCATAGATCTACAACTTTGATGACAAAGTCGAGTCGAGATTATGCTCCGAAGAGGTTGACCTCATCACATTTTCGAGTAGCGGACACCAAATAAGCCGAAAAAACAACTTATTCAGTGACGTCTTGCAGCTTAAACGTATCGATCGCACTCGATTTTGATCGTATGACGTTCGTTATTTTTGCATTGCAACCGTGATTCAGAGGCGGACGATGTTGTGGAAGGTTCAGAGTCGAAATTTCTTGCCGAAGATATTGTTATTTTCACTTAAGCCAAAATTCTACCTTTTGCCTTTCATTTTACACTCCACTATATATTCTTTTGACCCACAATTTGTCTCATAACTTCAATCATAATTTACAAACACCAAAAAACTCTCACAAACTCTCTCTAAAGGATCAAAGTTCATTCTCTCAATTCTTTCTCAAGAACACAACAACAACTTCATCAAGAACTCAAGAACACAACAATTCCGATCAAGCTTCCGGTAGCCGAGCCGCCACGAACCACCACCTTCGGTCAACTTCACCACCGTGCGACCACCATCTTCCGCCGCCGGCAGCCACGCGGCCTCTCCTCCTCTCCTCCGTTCATGATCGCGTCTCACTTCCTCCGGATTCACAATTTCTTCGTCGATTCTTCATTCGGTAAGCTTCTTAAACTTTAATTCATGAATAATTGTTGCATTGTTTCTTGAATTGAATTTTGAAGTTGAATTCATATTATGGAGATTATGTGCATTGATTCTTGATGTGGTTGTTGATTGATGCTTGATTAATTGATCCTAATAATTGTTGTTGTGCATAATTGGAAATGATTGTTAAAATTGACATAGACTAATCGATGCATGTTAGATGTTTGATAAAATTCTTAAGAGAGTTAATTATTGTGACTTGATATTGATTGAAGTGCTTGACTTTTGAATTCATGTTTGTTTCATTGTGTAAATTCGGAATAGGATAGGTTGAAGCTTAATTGTTGATGTTGTTCATATGTCGCGTGTCGATAAGTGCGTTTTGGTCATAACTTCCTAACCGTAGCGCGTTTTCGCGAATGTGAATAGTGTAAATTGACTTTGTTGATTATTCCGGAGCCATTGGTAAACTTTTTAGTCGATTTCGGACAATTTTTTTCGGCTATTTCGCTACTGCCAGCCGATAAAATCGGCCAAAAAGTACCACTTCCGAGCGGAATTTTCAAAATCCGATTGCATATTTGAATCCGTTGGCACGTTTGCAAGTTACCATGCGATTTTCGTTCAATTCCGAGTCGGTGATTTTTGACGCGTTTTTTCGTTTTAAGGCTTTTTAAGTTCGGTTTGGTGCAATTTTGATGCATTGATCTTGTTTTGACTTGTACTTATGTTTGTTGATCATTTTTCATTCATTGCATGTAAATTTATTTGATTTTGGTTTGAATTTGCATGTTGTTTATGTTAGAGCATAAGTGCTACCCCGTTTTGAAACGTAAATTTCAATGCATGTCCATGACTCGTACATTCATCTTTCTATTTGATTTTGAGTTGTGAGACATAGGTGCAACTTCCGGTTGCACCTCTTTTTTGTTTCTAATGCGTTTGTTGAGTTCATGCAAGGTTCTCGCAAAGATCTTAACGACGGTCGTTTGGTTGGTATTCCACTTTATTTGTGGGATACCTTTGGATTTAAATGATATTTTGTGTCGTTGTTTTTGTTTCGATTATGGGGGATCTTCACAAAGCAATTATGGAAGATGAGCATTTATTTTGCTCATGGGAGATTACAAGGCTTGGCTTGAAGTTTTTTTGGATTTCTTTTATGTGAAAGAATCGGCACTTCGACCAAGTAAGTAATCTCGATTCTCTACTTTAATGCATCATTCTAGTTGTATGTGACTTAGGATCATGTAACTTAAGGTGCATATTGAGCCCTCCCACCTGAGGCATTGGATTTATTTGTGATATATATTGATATGTGTCGATTTCGGAGTTTAGGGATTAGGTTACGGATTAGAGAATTCGATTCCTTTCACTTTCCCTTAAAATATTGTTTTTGCCCGTTTTGTCGCAATTATTAAAAATAGTTTTAGGTGTGATAAAATTCTGGAAAAATTCATGAGTGATCCTCATCCTCTTAATTAAGTTGTCATATTTTTTGTTTCCAGATTTGGGTGGTTTCAATATTTTATTTGGATTTTAGATCACAAGCTGTCCCAAAAAGGAAGGTTTTGGCATAAGGGACCGAAATCGATTTTTCCCCATAGGTGTGAGACCTATTTTTTGTGTATGATTAATTACTGTAATTTGTGACATTTTGATGCTCCTTAGGCATTTTTTTCATAATTTTAGATACCCTTTTTGATCCACTTTGTGGAGTCGTTTTTTGGGTGATCATTCATTGCTACCTTGCTAGTCAAGTAATTGTTTTGGCATTTTGGTGCATAATTTTAAGTAATCCTTTTGGACCATGTGATATAATGACTTTATTATTCCATGGATTTAATTTCATAATTTTTTAAGGCTTTTTGCTATTTTTCCATGTCACCTAGATCCTAGGTTGATTCATGTGTTTATATGTCGCATAACCTAAGTGTTAAGAAGGCATTCATGCCATTTGATTGAGGAACTTTTTGGTAGCTTTTAAGAGTTAATTATAGGTCATTTGTATGTCTTTAATTCCAGTCATAGGTCATTTTTTGAACCATGCTCATTTGGTTTGTTTTGGTGCTTTAAAGTGCATACTTATGTGAATTAACTTTAACCTAAAATAGATTCTCTTCTCCTCTAAATAATAACTTGAATTATGTGCAAATCATTAATGCCTATTCATGCATTCTCATTGAATTTCACATCTTTTATGCTACTGACATATAATCATTTCATTCATATTCACATGCTATTCTTCCTTAGTTTGCATCATTTGCGATCTTATGCGATGTTTGTTCCATTTCTTCTCATATCTTCTTCTCATTGCTCCATATGCCTAAACCATTGCATCCATTATTGTATATTCATTCACACATATTCATTATCATTCACTACTGAATTTGATGTTCATTTCATGTACTAATTCATGCTTGTAAGCCATATGCACTCATATTTCATCCATAAACCCTGATTTGCATTTATGTGAACTTAGGTGAACTTTTTGTACATAGTTTGACATAGTTTGATCTTGTGGGGTATCCTAGCATCCTTAGGGATCTATATCATGTAGCTACTGACTTTAGAAGTCATGTGACCTTTAGGTACCTTCACCTTTAGACTTAGGTCTTATTTTGAACCCTAGTTCCATTCTAGGATGTTTATGGTACTTAATCGCTTTCATGCTTCGATTTTACTTTCAATATGCATTGTCATGCTAATATTTGTTTTGTAGGGGGGAAGATTGAGGTAAGCCTCACTTCATTCCTATCTTTTATGCATTCTAAATGTGTTTTCCTTAGCACTTGGTGCTTGCTTATAGGTTTTCCCTTTCTTTAGAGACAACTTAACTTCCTTAGGAAGTAAGTTAGTTTCTAACTCTCTTTTCTTCCTTTCCGTTTCTTTCTTAGGATTAGAATACCTCATTAACCCCTAGGACATCCATGCATGTTAACACTTAGGATTATTTTAGTTCCCCTTTAGAATTTTTCCTTTGAGATCCTTTGGTGCTCTCTCTCTTCTCATCTTCAAACTTAATTTTAATTCACTTAATAAAGGTTGAGTACTTTCATGTGACATGAGACTTTGCTATGAGATGCTTGCACGCGTTCCATTTCGGGGCGAGGTGTGAGTCATCACTCGTGGTGGATAGGTCTTAGCATGAGTACCTCACAAAGAAAAGCTAAAAAACACTTCTTAACCAAAAAAAACCCAAAAAAATACTTAATAATGGTAATAGGCCAGTGTGCTTAAGCCTTCACTTGTGGGACTAGCTTTGGGGATTTCCTCCATAGATAGGTGTGCCTCTTGCGCATTCCATTTCGGGATGATGTGAGATGTACACATCCCATTGAGTAAGACTTAAGTACACTCACCTATGCAAACTTTCACTCATAAAAGCTTCTAAAAAACACCAAACAAACAATAAACGCCTTTCCTTCGGGAATTCTTTCTCATCTCATTCGCTTCGTACGCGAACTTGCTCCTACTTGTCATTTTGCAAGACGGTAACGCACTCGTCGTCCGAGCCTGCAACACCTGAGCATTGACATAGGCAGTTCAAGCCTTTAATTCACAAGCAATTTCCTTTTGGTACCCCTAGTTAGGGGAACTACGGCGTCTCTGATCCTCGTTATCCCGATGAGGTACGTAGGCAGCGGGGTAGGGCCCGTTCGAGCACATTCTTTATTTTCCCTACATTTCCCCTTTTTTCCATTCTCTTTTTCTAGTTCCTTTCTCATTTCTCATTCTAGTTCCAGTTAGCGGATTTGTTCAGCAACACTTTATTTTTCTCACCCTTTGAAACAAACAAGCAAGCGTGGATCCCGTCGGGTACGACGGACGATCTGGGGTGCTAATACCTTCCCAGGTCGTAACCGACTCCCGAACTCAGATCTTTGGTTCGCAAGGCCTTGTCCTTTCCTTCTTCCTTAGGTTTGTGCAACATTACCTTTCCCTTTCTTTCGGGTTAAAAATGTCTGGCTGGCGACTCTAACCTTTTCCGCGCCACTTTCGCGTTTTTACTAGGATGAAAATCCCGGGAGCGACAGGGTAGTGTCAGTGTTATTTTGTGTGCAAAAGCTGGAAAAGAATGCAAGTGCCAGTGCAAAGAAGTGTGAAGTGAAGAAAATGAGTGTCAGTGTAAGAAAAGAATGAAATGCTCAAGACCATGAGGCTTAAAAAATAATGCTGGAAGAGGGGGAATATATAGAGACTTTTGTTCGACTCAAAGAGATTGAAAAATAAATTGGCTTGTGAACTGCTTACTTGTCTATGCTCAAGTGTATGACATGTCTGGCTCAGGTGCAAACTGTCTTGCATAAGACAGAAGAAGCAAGTTCTCGTTTGTGAATGAAGATGATGAGAAAAGAATCCCGGAGGAGACGATTATTGTTTGTTTTTGTGTTTTCAATCTTTTATTGTTTTTTTGGATTTGTCATAAGATAATGAGCTTAAGTCTAAACCAAGGGTTAGTAAACTTATCACATCCTCCCTCTGATTAGGGGTAATGAGAATACCTCAAATGTAAAGTAAACACCTCACACTTAATAACCATGATGTAGGATTAAGATCATTAACCTACTTGTGATTATTTAGATGTTTTTGGAGTTTTTTGTTTATTGTTTAAGTAATGAGTTTAAGCCATAATCAAGGATTTAATGGACGCATTACACCATCCTAATAGAAGGATAATAGATGAGAACATTTAAGCTGAGGAAGACTCCTCAACTTAATCCATGATTAGGGATTAACCTCATGACAAAACAAGACCTTTATTAAGATGGATTTTGGTTAATGATGAGATTAAGAAATGAATTTTATGGTTTGTAAGACCACTTGAGGGGGACTTGTCCATTAACACTAGGGTTAGTCCTTCTTAACCAATTAAGGAAGAATTAGAACCCTAATGCAAGGCCCAAGTTACAAGCTCATTGTCTTAGTGATTATTAGGTGAATTGATTAAAGGGTTTAAACACATTAAGGGTTCAACACTTAGGATTAAATTTATACACTCCATCCTAATAGAAGGATACAGGCATAACCCTAATCACAAAGCCTTAAAAACTTTAAGGTTTAGTCCTTGATTAAGAGGTGAGAAGAGAAGACTCAAAGATGACACAAAGGTAAAACTAATGGGGGGACTAATCAAACCCTAATTTTGATCATGCTTGGGTGTTCCTAGGGTTTATGAGGCTTGCCAGAAGATCTTTAAGAGAGCCACCATGGAAGAAACAGGATGGAAGAGAAGCAAGAAGGAAGCAAAAAAACTTGCTTCACTTAAGAAGACAAGTTACTTGAAGAAAGAAAGTGAAGAAGGAACATGAATTAACAAGCCCACTCTAATTCACAAATAAAAATGCAGCAATGGATGCAAAAGAAGAGATGAGAAGAGATTATGAGGAGTTAAGGCAAATTCACTTCTCAAAGCACTTACCACCTAAAAAGTTAGCAAAATGAAATGAAAGTAAGAAAGATGCAAAGATGCAAACCAAAACCAGAGGCATAAACATGATGTTAATGATGCTAAGAGATAATTCAAACACAAGACAAGAGTTGTGGATGATCATACAAGGATGAAGATGCAAATGAAGCATGTTTTGAACCATTAAAGTTCATGAAAATTTATGAAATGAAATGAATGCACAACATGGCAAATGAATGATGCCATGATCAAACATGATTCTAATATGTCCAAAGATGTCTTATATGTCATGTATGCAAGCATATGAGAGATGAATGCAAATGAAGAGAAAACTTAGGGTTTATACATAACATGCAATACAAAAATCAAAACCAGAAGAAAATGACATGATAAAAATTTGAAAATGGGATCAAAAGAACACTAACCCTACACAAGTTCACTGCCCAAAGGAGGAGACCCAAATCTTAACCTAATGGAAGTTATGATTTTCTCAAGCTGGCTAGGGTTTTAAGGCACTTCAAAAGGGAAAATGCACCAACAAATTGAAAATGAAAGATAAATTCAAACCAATTTAATCCTAGAAACTACATGATATGAGGAATGCAATGCAAAAAGAATCATCACCAAACTCCTCATGGTTAGGCAGAAAAGAATTTCTCAAGTTAGGGCAAAAATATTGACTTTTAAGAACCCTAATTCCCATGAAAAATGTCAAGATAGGTCAAGAACCAAAAAGAAATTTGTTTGAAGAGTTTTATAATGTTTCTAAATGTATCAAGATGCAATATGATTTTTTTGGTGATTTTTAGAAACATAAATGCTATTTTAATTAATTAATTCTCATTAACTAATTAAAAAATACATTTAAATATTTTAAAAATACGAATTTTATGCAAAAAATAAAATAAAAATTATTTTCAGAATGAGAAAAATATTTTAAGTTATTATGCAAAAAAAAAATTTTTTGAAAGTGTTTTACTATTTTTAATAAAATGATAAAGAAAATGAAATTAAAATGAATTTAAAATATGAATTAATGAAAGTAATCAGATCCAGTGGCTGAGGTTCAAAAGGAAAAGGGAGGGAATTGACTTCGCGCGCTAATGGACGGCCCACATTCAAACTCACTAATTACGCAATTAAGCCCTAATCTGAACCCTAATGACCTTCAGGTGACCGGAAAAGTGTTCTGGTCATCTTCTCCGGCCAGCTCCTCACTCAATCTCTCTCAAAACGCCACAAAAACTCATCAAACTCTCCAGAATCAATCCTTGAACATCATTAAACTCAAACCATGCAACAAAACTCATTTATTTTTCATGAATCATGAGAATCGAATCAAAACACATTTCACGGGCAAAGTTTCAGAACAACATAAAATCCTTAAAACTCAACCCTTTTCAAAAAGAAAAGCATCAGCATGATCAGTGCAACATGAGGAACAAATCTATAACCTAAAATCAAGTTTCTGGAAAATTTGTTCTTGAGGTTACCTGAACTGAAGCTTTCGAAAATGGCACTGTCTAGCTGCTTCTTTGCTTCAAAATCTCTCCAATGATCTCCCTCAAGAGTTTGCAATGCTTGGTTGGAGTTTAAATGGCCCCAAAATTAAAATGGCAGAAGCTCAGTTCATGGAGTGTGAAAATTGTATTTTTGATTCTGGGCTTTTTAGGGCAAAGTGATGGTTGGGAAATGATCAGAGGGTTATGGTGAGTTGTTCTGTGGAATTTGTTTTGAGGTTTGAGGCTTGTGCGCTGAGTTTCGAAGAAAAATGCATAAGAGGGGATTTTGGTGAATGTTGTGTTGTGGGAGGTTTCAGGCTGTGTTGTGTGGTGTGTTGAGTTGCTTTTGGTCCATGTATCAATTTCTGATAGGTCAGAGAGTTGTCGGTGGCCTATGGTGATTGGTATGGGCAAGTTGCAAAAATGTCAAAAGTTTTGTACTTAAGGTATGGGCTGGTTTTGCAGCTGGCTTTTGGCTTGTCCTGGCTCAGCATAGATCAAGGAGAGCCATAGATTTGAAATTGAGGTGATTCAGCAAGCTAGTAAAAGGTTATGTGCCCTTTTGCAATTTTCATGAAGTTTGGCCCCTTTTGAATTTCTTGATGTTCAAGGCATGGGATGAAGTGATCCTTGGGCCAATTATGATCCTTAGGCAATGCATTATGATGTTAAGACATGTAGAAGTGTGTTTGAAGTCACAAAAATGCTTGTCATGAGAAATTGCAAGTTTCCCTCTTTGGCACAAAAGTGAAAATTAAGTGATTTTTCCCAACTTTGCAAGGCCATAACTTTAGTTCTAAAATGATTTAGATCAAGTTCTTGTACTTTTTGAAAATGGGAGGATCCAATCTACAACTTTCATGACCAAAGATTTTTCATTTGAAGCATTTTTAATCAAAAAGAGGAGGTTGAAAAACTTTCCCAAAATGGCAAGTTTACATTACAAGTCACTTTCCCAAAATGGCAACTTTGCAAATGGCTTGAAATTCTTCAATTTTGTGAACTTATAACATCTTATAAGATCAAATAAAGATCATACAAATCCAAAATGATGAAGAAAATCCTTTGGTTGGATGATTGGGGGCCTCAGATGCCCTGATTTTGCACTGACTTGCTCAAGAAGTCATCTTTTGATTAGATGCCTTCCTCCATTGAATTTCTTCATGAAAATTGGTGTGCATGATTCTCATATCATATAGAGACCAATAGAAACAAGAATGACCAAAAAAATTGGAGTTATGGCCTCTGAAACCAAAACCCTAATTTTAGGTCATTTGTGCAGTTAAACTTGGCTCTGCTTCCATGCCTTTCCCAGTTCTTGTGATTTTATGAATTTTCTGATCTTGAGAGGATATAATATGATGCTTGAACATACATGGACCCTCTTGATATGATTGAAGACCTTTGGAGTGGCTCAGATAGCTCAGGGATTTCTCAGATCACAAACCCTAGATGCAGATGACTTAGAACCAATGCAGTGAAGCAAAAATGCAATATGAGATGATACGATTGAGCTTATGCAAATGAAAAGATCACCAGCTATGGTGAAATGAGTGAGGGAAAATTTGGGGTGTTTACAATATTGATGGCATTCTTATTGACAAATTTGGGCTCATCTGCAAACAATATAGCCCCATATGTGCTGAGGGCTAAGAGTGCACAGACTACCCTCCACTCTCCCAATGAAGCCTTTAGGATGGCCTGAGAAATCAAGAAATCCAGATGTAAACCAGGGATCCCAGCTTTTGTTGTCATACTTTACTCAATAAGGGCAGGCTCCAAGTACAATGCCCTTGCTATCTCTTCATTTCTTGGAGCAGCCATCTCTGGGTTGAACGGGATTCCCCCTCTGATAGGTACTCCAATCAACAAAGATAACTCTTCCAACAAAGGTCCCATCTGAAAGTCAGGAAAGGTGAAGCATCTCAGTGGAGGGTCTTAGAACTGCAGGCACGTGGGGATCATGCTTCTCTGAGAAGGATCAAGATCCATGGCCATATCCAAGATACCCCCATAGTGCTCTCTAAACAGAAGGATGTGGTCAGGGGTGATGAGTGACTGAACCTGCCTAATACCAGTCAACATAGGCTCAAAAATATGGTAGGATATGTTGCTCTTCCTGGGAGTAGCCATGAGTGCTGCTGAAGAAGCTGAAGACAAATGTTGATGAAGATCACAGACTGATGATGGAAGTAAACCTCTGACAGACTGATGCTGGTGAGGATGGAGATGACTGAAGCAGGTAACTGATGAGGACATCTCAAGCAGAGGTATATGCGGAAGAAGGGGTCAAAACCAAAACCAAGATACAATGAGGTGGATACCCTGAAAAGCAAATAAACAAATGTCAAATGATGCAATGATGATACATGCAAATGATATGCAAGGGTTTGTGATCAAGAGCTGGATCTGATTATCTGTCTTGATAAAAGTCCATATATGTTCAAAGGTCCGGATGGAGGCTTAGCAATCCAGTAACTAGGGTGGGGGACTCAAATAAAGAGTCACATGTCCAGGGTTAATCACAAGAACTGTCCAAAGTGAGGCATTCTTAAAACAAAACAGTAACAGGTATGATGTGGCCAAAGGTTCCTGCAAACCTGCAAATATCCCAACCCCCTCACATGTAATGTTCTAGAACAAGAATCCTTAGACTTGAATCAGATATGAGAAGTGTAAACACTTCTAACCCGGAGGTACAGTGTTTACAATAACCATAAAATATCCTCCTCTAATTCTCCCCAGTTTCTGAAGGTCACAATAAAGGTCATCCAGACTTAGCAGGCTTCCCAGATAGCCCTAGCACTACAGGAAATCTGTAGCACAGAGTTCTCAAGAAGAAACCCACATCTGAATCGTGTTTCATATTCCCGCACCAGACCGAAATGGAATGGGAAAGAATAGGACCTTAAACTCTCAATGGAAACCCATTCTAGCCTAGGTTTCACTCAGGTCCCAGGTATAGGACCTTAAACTCTCAATGGAACCCCACCCACCAAAACAGAAAACCAGATCCAGCAATGACAGTATGAAATATGCATAAGACTGTAAAAGAAAGCAATAAATAGAACTGTACATAAAACACTAAATAAAGCAAAATAAAAACACACATAGCACATAAAACCCCAGTAAACACAAATCAAACAAGCACTAGGAGGAACCCACAAAAAGAACCAGAAGCCCTGGTTACAGGATAAGGTTCCCCAGCAGAGTCGCCAAGCTGTCGCTCCCACAAAATGACACTTGGTCAAGAGGGGTACAGACGCGAACGGTCGGCGAAAGAGAGAACATGAAGATGAACTGAAGAGAGTCGCCAGCTAGGCATTTTTATCCTGAAGGAAAGGTAATGCTGCATAGACCTAGAAAGAAGATGGATAAGACGATCGCGAACCAGAGAAACTGAGAAATGAGGTTGGTTACAACCTGGGAAGATATTAGCACCCAGATTGTCCGTCGTACTCGACGGGATCCACGTTTGAAAGTTTGTGTTTAAAGGGGTAGTGTCAGTGCTTTCTTGTGTGCAAAAGCTGGAAAAGAATGCAAGTGTCAGTGCAAAAGAAATTTGAAGTGAATAAAAGAAGTGTCAGTGCTTGAAAGAAGTGCAAAGCCCAAGACTATGAGGCTTAAAGAATAAAGCTGGAAGAGGGGGGAATATACAGAGACTTTTGTTCGATAACTGTTAAGTTATGCCTACGTATCCTCTCGTGCAATGAGGAAGTCAGAACACCGTAGTTCGACTCAAAGAGACTGAAAGATAAATTGACTTGTGAACTTCTCACTTATCTATGCTCAAGTGTATGACCTGTCTGGCTTAGGTGCAAACTGTCTTGCATTAGACGGAAGAAGCAAGTTCTCGTTTGTGAGTGAATGAGATGAGAAAAGAATCTCGGAGGAGACGATTATTGTTTGTTTTTGTGTCTTCAATCTTCTATTGCTTTTTGGTGTTTGTCATAAGAAAATGAGCTTAAGCCTAAATCAAGGGTTAGTAAACTCATCACATCTTCCCTCTGATTAGGGGTAATGAGAATACCCTAAGTATGAGATAAACAACTCACACTTAACAACCTTGATGTAGGATTAAGATCATTAACCTACTTGCAATTATTTAGATGTTTTTTTTTGGAGTTTTTGTTTGGTGTTAAGTAATGAGTTTAAGCCATAATCAAGGATTTAATGGACCCATTACACCGTCCTAATAGAAGGATAATAGATGGGAACAATTAAGGTGAGGAAGGCTACTCAACTTAATCCATGATTAAGGATTAACTTCATGACAAAACAAAACCTTTATTAGAGTGTATTTTAGTTAATGGTAAGATTAAGAAATGGATTTTATGATTTTTAAGACAACTTGAGGGGGACTTGTCCATTAACACTAGGGTTAGTCCTTCTTAACCAATTGAGGAAGAATTAGAACCCTAATGTAAGGCCCAAGTTACAAGTTTGATGTCTTAGTGATTGTTAGATGGATTGATTAAAGGATTTAAACACATTAAGGGGTTAACCCTTAGGATTAAAGTTATACACCCCATCCTAATAGAAGGATACAGGGATAACCCTAATCACAAAGCCTTAAAACCTTTAAGGTTTAGTTCTTGATTATGAGGTGAGAAGAGAAAGACACAAATATGACACAAAGATAAAACTAATGGGGGACTAAACAAACCCTAATTGTGATCATACTTGGGTGTTCCTAGGGTTTATGAGGCTTTCAAGTAGATCTTCAAGAGAAAAGCCACCAAGGAAGAAGAAGTATGAAGGAAGGAGAATCAGAAAGAAGCAAGACAACTTACTTCACTTAAGAAGATAAGTTGCTTGAAGAAAGAAAGAGAGGAAGGAGCATGAATGAGCAAGATCACTCTAATTCAAAAGTAAAATGCAGCAATGATGCATAAGAGAGATGAGAAGAGATTATGAGAAGTGAAGGCAAATTCACTTCTCAAACACTTACCACCTGAAAAGTTAGCAAAAGGAAATGAAATGAAAATGAGATGAAATGTAAAGATGAAAGCCAAAGTCAGAAGCATATTCATGATAAAAATGACATTATGAGATGGTATGAAAGCATGTCAAGTGATATGAATGTTCATGCAAGAGATGAGAATACAAATGAGACATGTAAGAAGCATGAAAGTTCATGAATGTTCATGGAATGAAATGAAAGAAAAACATGGAAAATGGATGATGCAATGATCAAACATGATTTCAATGTGTCCTAAGATGTCTTATATGTCATGTGGATGCACAAAATGTCATGGCAAGTTCATGTATGCAGGCTTATGCAAGATGGATGCAAATGAGATGCAAAATTAGGGTTATATTATCAAATAAGATGCAAAATTCAAAATCAGAAGCAAATTGTAAGATAAAAAATTGAAAATGAAACCAAAGGAACCCTAAACCTATACAAGTTCACTGCCCAAAGGGGAGGTCAGAAGCTAAACTCTAAGAGACTTATGATTTTCCTAAATTTCTAGGGTTTTAAGGGTGATCCTAAAAGTAAAATGTCAAATAAATTGAAAATTCATTATAAAAATGAAACAAAAATTTTTTTAGATGCTTGAAAGTATGCATAACACAATGCAAAAAGAACCATTCACAAACTCAACTTGGATCAAAAGTTATGAATTTTTGAAGTTATGATTAAAAATATTCAAATTAAAGAACCCTAATTCAAATGAAAATTGTCAAAGTATGATCAAAACCAAAAATAAATTTGTATTGTGAGTTTGTAAATGTTTCTAAAGAAATTTGATCCTTATAGAAACAAGAATTACCAAAAAAATTGGAGTTATGGCCTCTGAAACCAAAACCCTAATTTTAGGTCATTTGTGCAGTTAAAACTTGGCTCTGCTTCCAAGCTTTGCATGTTCTTGTGATTTTCAGAGTTTCTTGATCTTGGGAGGATATAATATGATGATTGAACATACATGGGCCCTCTTGAGATGATTGAAGACCTTTGGAGTGGCTCAGATTGCTCATGGATTGCTCAGATCACAAACCCTAGGTGCAGATGACTTTGAACCAATGCAGTGAAGCAAAAATGCAATATGATGTGATATAATTGAGCTTACGCAAATGAAAAGATCACAAGCCATGGTGAAATGGGTGAGGGAAAATTTGGGGTGTTTACAGCTGCCCCTATTCAAACATGAGTTAGCTGTGCAGGATGTTTACGGCTTATAATTCAAACAAGATAACTTGTGGTTGAATACCAAAGACAGTCCGAAATTTGCACTCGCTGGTTATGAAGAAGAAAAGGGATATAGATTGTAAAAGAAAATAAAGTATGATTATAAAGTGCGGGCGACGGAGGACGACCGTTGAGCAGAGGACGACTGCTGGAGACAAAGCAATGACAGGGACGACCGACATGCTGAGGAAATGGAGGTATCATGATGGGGACGGTCATCAGGAAAAGTAACAAGATTCTCTGGGGATTAAGAGGTAAAGTCAATGATGGGGACGACCATTAGGTTAATAAAATGACGAGGGACGATCATCAAAGGGTAAAGGACGATCACCTAGCAGGGGACGACTGCTCTGTTGGGGATAAGGATGAGGGACGGTCATCAAAGGTGAAAGACGATCACCTGGCAGGGTACGGCTCCCGTAAGTATCACGACATAGGACGAATGCCAGATAGAAAGAGTCGACGATGGGGACGGCCATCGGATAAGCATGATGAAGGATGATCATCAAGAGGTGAAGGACGATCACCTAGCAGGGGACGGCTGCTAAAATATCACGAATGTCGGATAGAAGAGGGTTCCAGTAATGGAGACTCCGCTGGGGAAATGATTAGGGACGGTCATCAAAAGGTAAAAGACGATCACCTGGCAGGGTACGTCTGCCGAAAGTATCATGACATAGGACGAATGTCAGATAGAAAAGAAATTTTCTTTTTACTGGGGATTTGTTGGGGAATGGTAGACACGGACGAATGTCTATATTCAAGAAAGGAAGGTATAAGTGTTTGACCCTATGTATAGATTAAAGATGCGGACGAGCATCCTTAAGGCTATGATACAGACGAGTATCGGTAGAAACAACTGCTGACGCATGTTCAGAGATGATGATACGGACGAGTATCATCTGGTTAACAAAGAACATGGACGAGTGTTGAATCTGGGAAAAGATAAGTGGTGTATACAAGATACGGACGAGTATCTGTATGAGTGAAAAGTATGAGTGAGACACAGACGAGTGTTCAACTTGCTGGGGGAGAGTATGATACGAACGAGTATCATGAGAGGAAATGTATAAGTTATGAACTTATGAGTGTAAAAGATATTCTGAAGATCTGTCTGCATCTGATCCATTGCTCTCTCTCTGTTTTTGTGTTTTGAATCTTTTATTGCCTTTTGTGTTTGTCATAAGAAAATGAGCTTAAGCCTAAACCAAGGGTTAGCAAACTCATCACATCTTCCCTCTGATTAGGGGTAATGAGAATACCTTAAGTATGAAGTAAACACCTCACACTTAATCACCATGATGCAAGATTAAGATCATTAACCTACTTGTGATTATTTAGATGTTTTTGGAGTTTTTGTTTAGTGTTAAGTAATGAGTTTAAGCCATAATCAAAGATTTAATGGACCCATTACACCATCCTAATAGAAGGATAATAGATGAGAACATTTAAGCTGGGGAAGGCTCCTCAACTTAATCCATGATTAGGGATTAACCTCATGACAAAACAAAGCCTTTATTAAGTGGAATTTAGTTAATGATAAGATTAAGAAGTGAATTTTATGGTTTGTAAGACAACTTGAGGGGGACTTGTCCATTAACACTAGGGTTAGTCCTTCTTAACCAATTAAGGAAGAATTGGAACCCTAATGCAAGGCCCAAGTTACAAGCTTGATGTCTTAGTGATTATTAGATGGATTGATTAAAGGATTTAAACACATTAAGGGTTTAAAACTTAGGATTAAAGTTATACACTCCATCCTAATAGAAGGATACAGGCATAACCCTAATCACAAAGCCTTAAAGCCTTAAGGGTTTAGTCCTTGATTAAGAGATGAGAAGAGAAAACACAAAGATGACACAAAGGAAAAACTAATGGGGGACTAATCAAACCCTAATTGTGATCATGCTTGGATGTTCCTAGGGTTTATGAGGCTTGCAAAAGATCTTCAAGAGAAAAGCCACCAAGGAAGAAGCAATTTGAAGGAAGGAGAAGCAAATGAAGATGCAAATGAAGCATGTTTTGAACCATTAAAGTTCATGAAAATTTATGAAATGAAATGAATGCACAACATGGCAAATGAATGATGCCATGATCAAACATGATTCTAATATGTCCAAAGATGTCTTATATGTCATGTATGCAAGCATATGAGAGATGAATGCAAATGAAGAGAAAACTTAGGGTTTATACATAACATGCAATACAAAAATCAAAACCAGAAGAAAATGACATGATAAAAATTTGAAAATGGGATCAAAAGAACACTAACCCTACACAAGTTCACTGCCCAAAGGAGGAGACCCAAATCTTAACCTAATGGAAGTTATGATTTTCTCAAGCTGGCTAGGGTTTTAAGGCACTTCAAAAGGGAAAATGCACAACAAATTGAAAATGAAAGATAAATTCAAACCAATTTAATCCTAGAAACTACATGATATGAGGAATGCAATGCAAAAAGAATCATCCCCAAACTCCTCATGGTTAGGCAGAAAAGAATTTCTCAAGTTAGGGCAAAAATATTGACTTTTAAGAACCCTAATTCCAAAGAAAAATGTCAAGATAGGTCAAGAACCAAAAAGAAATTTGTTTGAAGAGTTTGATAATGTTTCTAAATGTATCAAGATGCAATATGATTTTTTTGGTGATTTTTAGAAACATAAATGCTATTTTAATTAATTAATTCTCATTAACTAATTAAAATAAACATTTAAATATTTTAAAAATACGAATTTTATGCAAAAAATGAAATAAAAATTATTTTCAGAATGAGAAAAATATTTTAAGTTATTATGCAAAAAAAAAACTTTTTGAAAGTGTTTTACTATTTTTAATAAAATGAATTTAAAATATGAATTAATGAAAGTAATCAGATCCAGTGGCTGAGGTTCAAAAGGAAAAGGGAGGGAATTGACTTCGCGCGCTAATGGACGACCCACATTCAAACTCACTAATTACGCAATTAAGCCCTAATCTGAACCCTAATGACCTTCAGGTGACCGGAAAAGTGTTCTGGTCATCTTCTCCGGCCAGCTCCTCACTCAATCTCTCTCAAAACGCCACAAAAACACATCAAACTCTCCAGAATCAATCCTTGAACATCATTAAACTCAAACCATGCAACAAAACTCATTTATTTTTCATAAATCATGAGAATCGAATCAAAACACATTTCACGGGCAAAGTTTCAGAACAACATAAAATCCTTAAAACTCAACCCTTTTCAAAAAGAAAAGCATCAGCATGATCAGTGCAACATGAGGAACAAATCTATAACCTAAAATCAAGTTTCTGGAAAATTTGTTCTTGAGGTTACCTGAACTGAAGCTTTCGAAAATGGCACTGTCTAGCTGCTTCTTTGCTTCAAAATCTCTCCAATGATCTCCCTCAAGAGTTTGCAATGCTTGGTTGGAGTCTAAATGGCCCCAAAATTAAAATGGCAGAAGCTCAGTTCATGGAGTGTGAAAATTGTATTTTTGATTCTGGGCTTTTTAGGGCAAAGTGATGGTTGGGAAATGATCAGAGGGTTATGGTGAGTTGTTCTGTGGAATTTGTTTTGAGGTTTGAGGCTTGTGCGCTGAGTTTCGAAGAAAAATGCATAAGAGGGGATTTTGGTGAATGTTGTGTTGTGGGAGGTTTCAGGCTGTGTTGTGTGGTGTGTTGAGTTGCTTTTGGTCCATGTATCAATTTCTGATAGGTCAGAGAGTTGTCGGTGGCCTATGGTGATTGGTATGGGCAAGTTGCAAAAATGTCAAAAGTTTTGTACTTAAGGTATGGGCTGGTTTTCCAGCTGGCTTTTGGCTTGTCTTGGCTCAGCATAGATCAAGGAGAGCCATAGATTTGAAATTGAGGTGATTCAGCAAGCTAGTAAAAGGTTATGTGCCCTTTTGCAATTTTCATGAAGTTTGGCCCCTTTTGAATTTCTTGATGTTCAAGCATGGGATGAAGTGATCCTTGGGCCAATTATGATCCTTAGGCAATGCATTATGATGTTAAGACATGTAGAAGTGTGTTTGAAGTCACAAAAATGCTTGGCATGAGAAATTGCAAGTTTCCCTCTTTGGCACAAAAGTGAAAATTAAGTGATTTTTCCCAACTTTGCAAGGCCATAACTTTAGTTCTAAAATGAATTAGATCAAGTTCTTGTACTTTTTGAAAATGGGAGGATCCAATCTACAACTTTCATGACCAAAGATTTTTCATTTGAAGCATTTTTAATCAAAAAGAGGAGGTTGAAAAACTTTCCCAAAATGGCAAGTTTACATTACAAGTCACTTTCCCAAAATGGCAACTTTGCAAATGGCTTGAAATTCTTCAATTTTGTGAACTTATAACATCTTATAAGATCAAATAAAGATCATACAAATCCAAAATGATGAAGAAAATCCTTTGGTTGGATGATTGGGGGCCTCAGATGCCCTGATTTTGCACTGACTTGCTCAAGAAGTCATCTTTTGATTAGATGCCTTCCTCCATTGAATTTCTTCATGAAAATTGGTGTGCATGATTCTCATATCATATAGAGACCAATAGAAACAAGAATGACCAAAAAAATTGGAGTTATGGCCTCTGAAACCAAAGCCCTAATTTTAGGTCATTTGTGCAGTTAAACTTGGCTCTGCTTCCATGCCTTTCCCAGTTCTTGTGATTTTCTGACTTTTCTGATCTTGAGAGGATATAATATGATGCTTGAACATACATGGACCCTCTTGATATGATTGAAGACCTTTGGAGTGGCTCAGATAGCTCAGGGATTTCTCAGATCACAAACCCTAGATGCAGATGACTTAGAACCAATGCAGTGAAGCAAAAATGCAATATGAGATGATACGATTGAGCTTATGCAAATGAAAAGATCACCAGCTATGGTGAAATGAGTGAGGGAAAATTTGGGGTGTTTACAATATTGATGGCATTCTTACTGACAAATTTGGGCTCATCTGCAAACAATATAGCCCCATATGTGCTGAGGGCTAAGAGTGCACAGACTACCCTCCACTCTCCCAATGAAGCCTTCAGGATGGCCTGAGAAATCAAGAAATCCAGATGTAAACCAGGGATCCCAGCTTTTGTTGTCATACTTTACTCAATAAGGGCAGGCTCCAAGTACAATGCCCTTGCTATCTCTTCATTTCTTGGAGCAGTCATCTCTGGGTTGAACGGGATTCCCCCTCTGATAGGTACTCCAATCAACAAAGATAACTCTTCCAACAAAGGTCCCATCTGAAAGTCAGGAAAGGTGAAGCATCTCAGTGGAGGGTCGTAGAACTGCAGGCACGTGTGGATCATGCTTCTCTGAGAAGGATCAAGATCCATGGCCATATCCAAGATACCCCCATAGTGCTCTCTAAACAGAAGGATGTGGTCAGGGGTGATGAGTGACTGAACCTGCCTAATACCAGTCAACATAGGCTCAAAAATATGGTAGGATATGTTGCTCTTCCTGGGAGTAGCCATGAGTGCTGCTGAAGAAGCTGAAGACAAATGTTGATGAAGATCACAGACTGATGATGGAAGTAAACCTCTGACAGACTGATGCTGGTGAGGATGGAGATGACTGAAGCAGGTAACTGATGAGGACATCTCAAGCAGATGTATATGCGGAAGAAGGGGTCAAAACCAAAACCAAGATACAATGAGGTGGATACCCTGAAAAGCAAATAAACAAATGTCAAATGATGCAATGATGATACATGCAAATGATATGCAAGGGTTTGTGATCAAGAGCTGGATCTGATTATCTGTCTTGATAAAAGTCCATATATGTTCAAAGGTCCGGATGGAGGCTTAGAAATCCAGTAACTAGGGTGGGGGACTCAAATAAAGAGTCACATGTCCAGGGTTAATCACAAGAACTGTCCAAAGTGAGGCATTCTTAAAACAAAACAGTAACAGGTATGATGTGGCCAAAGGTTCCTGCAAACCTGCAAATATCCCAACCCCCTCACATGTAATGTTCTAGAACAAGAATCCTTAGACTTGAATCAGATATGAGAAGTGTAAACACTTCTAACCCGGAGGTACAGTGTTTACAATAACCATAAAATATCCTCCTCTAATTCTCCCCAGTTTCTGAAGGTCACAATAAAGGTCATCCAGACTTAGCAGGCTTCCCAGATAGCCCTAGCACTACAGGAAATCTGTAGCACAGAGTTCTCAAGAAGAAACCCACATCTGAACCGTGTTTCATATTCCCGCACCAGACCGAAATGGAATGGGAAAGAATAGGACCTTAAACTCTCAATGGAAACCCATTCTAGCCTAGGTTTCACTCAGGTCCCAGGTATAGGACCTTAAACTCTCAATGGAACCCCGCCCACCAAAACAGAAAACCAGATCCAGCAATGACAGTATGAAATATGCATAAGTCTGTAAAAGAAAGCAATAAATAGAACTGTACATAAAACACTAAATAAAGAAAAATAAAAACACACATAGCACATAAAACCCCAGTAAACACAAATCAAACAAGCACTAGGAGGAACCCACAAAAAGAACCAGAAGCCCTGGTTACAGGATAAGGTTCCCCAGCAGAGTCGCCAAGCTGTCGCTCCCACAAAATGACACTTGGTCAAGAGGGGTACAGACGCGAACGGTCGGCGAAAGAGAGAACATGAAGATGAACTGAAGAGAGTCGCCAGCTAGGCATTTTTATCCTGAAGGAAAGGTAATGCTGCATAGACCTAGAAAGAAGATGGATAAGACGATCGCGAACCAGAGAAACTGAGAAATGAGGTTGGTTACAACCTGGGAAGATATTAGCACCCAGATTGTCCGTCGTACTCGACGGGATCCACGTTTGAAAGTTTGTGTTTAAAGGGGTAGTGTCAGTGCTTTCTTGTGTGCAAAAGCTGGAAAAGAATGCAAGTGTCAGTGCAAAAGAAATTTGAAGTGAATAAAAGAAGTGTCAGTGCTTGAAAGAAGTGCAAAGCCCAAGACTATGAGGCTTAAAGAATAAAGCTGGAAGAGGGGGGAATATACAGAGACTTTTGTTCGATAACTGTTAAGTTATGCCTACGTATCCTCTCGTGCAATGAGGAAGTCAGAACACCGTAGTTCGACTCAAAGAGACTGAAAGATAAATTGACTTGTGAACTGCTCACTTATCTATGCTCAAGTGTATGACCTATCTGGCTTAGGTGCAAACTGTCTTGCATTAGACGGAAGAAGCAAGTTCTCGTTTGTGAGTGAATGAGATGAGAAAAGAATCTCGGAGGAGACGATTATTGTTTGTTTTTGTGTCTTCAATCTTCTATTGCTTTTTGGTGTTTGTCATAAGAAAATGAGCTTAAGCCTAAACCAAGGGTTAGTAAACTCATCACATCTTCCCTCTGATTAGGGGTAATGAGAATACCCTAAGTATGAGATAAACAACTCACACTTAACAACCTTGATGTAGGATTAAGATCATTAACCTACTTGCAATTATTTAGATGTTTTTTTTTTGGAGTTTTTGTTTGGTGTTAAGTAATGAGTTTAAGCCATAATCAAGGATTTAATGGACCCATTACACCATCCTAATAGAAGGATAATAGATGGGAACAATTAAGGTGAGGAAGGCTACTCAACTTAATCCATGATTAAGGATTAACTTCATGACAAAACAAAACCTTTATTAGAGTGTATTTTAGTTAATGGTAAGATTAAGAAATGGATTTTATGATTTTTAAGACAACTTGAGGGGGACTTGTCCATTAACACTAGGGTTAGTCCTTCTTAACCAATTGAGGAAGAATTAGAACCCTAATGTAAGGCCCAAGTTACAAGTTTGATGTCTTAGTGATTGTTAGATGGATTGATTAAAGGATTTAAACACATTAAGGGGTTAACCCTTAGGATTAAAGTTATACACCCCATCCTAATAGAAGGATACAGGGAAAACCCTAATCACAAAGCCTTAAAACCTTTAAGGTTTAGTTCTTGATTATGAGGTGAGAAGAGAAAGACACAAATATGACACAAAGATAAAACTAATGGGGGACTAAACAAACCCTAATTGTGATCATACTTGGGTGTTCCTAGGGTTTATGAGGCTTTCAAGTAGATCTTCAAGAGAAAAGCCACCAAGGAAGAAGAAGTATGAAGGAAGGAGAATCAGAAAGAAGCAAGACAACTTACTTCACTTAAGAAGATAAGTTGCTTGAAGAAAGAAAGAGAGGAAGGAGCATGAATGAGCAAGATCACTCTAATTCAAAAGTAAAATGCAGCAATGATGCATAAGAGAGATGAGAAGAGATTATGAGAAGTGAAGGCAAATTCACTTCTCAAACACTTACCACCTGAAAAGTTAGCAAAAGGAAATGAAATGAAAATGAGATGAAATGTAAAGATGAAAGCCAAAGTCAGAAGCATATTCATGATAAAAATGACATTATGAGATGGTATGAAAGCATGTCAAGTGATATGAATGTTCATGCAAGAGATGAGAATACAAATGAGACATGTAAGAAGCATGAAAGTTCATGAATGTTCATGGAATGAAATGAAAGAAAAACATGGAAAATGGATGATGCAATGATCAAACATGATTTCAATGTGTCCTAAGATGTCTTATATGTCATGTGGATGCACAAAATGTCATGGCAAGTTCATGTATGCAGGCTTATGCAAGATGGATGCAAATGAGATGCAAAATTAGGGTTATATTATCAAATAAGATGCAAAATTCAAAATCAGAAGCAAATTGTAAGATAAAAAATTGAAAATGAAACCAAAGGAACCCTAAACCTATACAAGTTCACTGCCCAAAGGGGAGGTCAGAAGCTAAACTCTAAGAGACTTATGATTTTCCTAAATTTCTAGGGTTTTAAGGGTGATCCTAAAAGTAAAATGTCAAATAAATTGAAAATTCATTATAAAAATGAAACAAAAATTTTTTTAGATGCTTGAAAGTATGCATAACACAATGCAAAAAGAACCATTCACAAACTCAACTTGGATCAAAAGTTATGAATTTTTGAAGTTATGATTAAAAATATTCAAATTAAAGAACCCTAATTCAAATGAAAATTGTCAAAGTATGATCAAAACCAAAAATAAATTTGTATTGTGAGTTTGTAAATGTTTCTAAAGAAATTTGATCCTTATAGAAACAAGAATTACCAAAAAAATTGGAGTTATGGCCTCTGAAACCAAAACCCTAATTTTAGGTCATTTGTGCAGTTAAAACTTGGCTCTGCTTCCAAGCTTTGCATGTTCTTGTGATTTTCAGAGTTTCTTGATCTTGGGAGGATATAATATGATGATTGAACATACATGGGCCCTCTTGAGATGATTGAAGACCTTTGGAGTGGCTCAGATTGCTCATGGATTGCTCAGATCACAAACCCTAGGTGCAGATGACTTTGAACCAATGCAGTGAAGCAAAAATGCAATATGATGTGATATAATTGAGCTTACGCAAATGAAAAGATCACAAGCCATGGTGAAATGGGTGAGGGAAAATTTGGGGTGTTTACAGCTGCCCCTATTCAAACATGAGTTAGCTGTGCAGGATGTTTACGGCTTATAATTCAAACAAGATAACTTGTGGTTGAATACCAAAGACAGTCCGAAATTTGCACTCGCTGGTTATGAAGAAGAAAAGGGATATAGATTGTAAAAGAAAATAAAGTATGATTATAAAGTGCGGGCGACGGAGGACGACCGTTGAGCAGAGGACGACTGCTGGAGACAAAGCAATGACAGGGACGACCGACATGCTGAGGAAATGGAGGTATCATGATGGGGACGGTCATCAGGAAAAGTAACAAGATTCTCTGGGGATTAAGAGGTAAAGTCAATGATGGGGACGACCATTAGGTTAATAAAATGACGAGGGACGATCATCAAAGGGTAAAGGACGATCACCTAGCAGGGGACGACTGCTCTGTTGGGGATAAGGATGAGGGACGGTCATCAAAGGTGAAAGACGATCACCTGGCAGGGTACGGCTCCCGTAAGTATCACGACATAGGACGAATGCCAGATAGAAAGAGTCGACGATGGGGACGGCCATCGGATAAGCATGATGAAGGATGATCATCAAGAGGTGAAGGACGATCACCTAGCAGGGGACGGCTGCTAAAATATCACGAATGTCGGATAGAAGAGGGTTCCAGTAATGGAGACTCCGCTGGGGAAATGATTAGGGACGGTCATCAAAAGGTAAAAGACGATCACCTGGCAGGGTACGTCTGCCGAAAGTATCATGACATAGGACGAATGTCAGATAGAAAAGAAATTTTCTTTTTACTGGGGATTTGTTGGGGAATGGTAGACACGGACGAATGTCTATATTCAAGAAAGGAAGGTATAAGTGTTTGACCCTATGTATAGATTAAAGATGCGGACGAGCATCCTTAAGGCTATGATACAGACGAGTATCGGTAGAAACAACTGCTGACGCATGTTCAGAGATGATGATACGGACGAGTATCATCTGGTTAACAAAGAACATGGACGAGTGTTGAATCTGGGAAAAGATAAGTGGTGTATACAAGATACGGACGAGTATCTGTATGAGTGAAAAGTATGAGTGAGACACAGACGAGTGTTCAACTTGCTGGGGGAGAGTATGATACGAACGAGTATCATGAGAGGAAATGTATAAGTTATGAACTTATGAGTGTAAAAGATATTCTGAAGATCTGTCTGCATCTGATCCATTGCTCTCTCTCTGTTTTTGTGTTTTGAATCTTTTATTGCCTTTTGTGTATGTCATAAGAAAATGAGCTTAAGCCTAAACCAAGGGTTAGCAAACTCATCACATCTTCCCTCTGATTAGGGGTAATGAGAATACCTTAAGTATGAAGTAAACACCTCACACTTAATCACCATGATGCAAGATTAAGATCATTAACCTACTTGTGATTATTTAGATGTTTTTGGAGTTTTTGTTTAGTGTTAAGTAATGAGTTTAAGCCATAATCAAAGATTTAATGGACCCATTACACCATCCTAATAGAAGGATAATAGATGAGAACATTTAAGCTGGGGAAGGCTCCTCAACTTAATCCATGATTAGGGATTAACCTCATGACAAAACAAAGCCTTTATTAAGTTGAATTAAGTTAATGATAAGATTAAGAAGTGAATTTTATGGTTTGTAAGACAACTTGAGGGGGACTTGTCCATTAACACTAGGGTTAGTCCTTCTTAACCAATTAAGGAAGAATTGGAACCCTAATGCAAGGCCCAAGTTACAAGCTTGATGTCTTAGTGATTATTAGATGGATTGATTAAAGGATTTAAACACATTAAGGGTTTAAAACTTAGGATTAAAGTTATACACTCCATCCTAATAGAAGGATACAGGCATAACCCTAATCACAAAGCCTTAAAGCCTTAAGGGTTTAGTCCTTGATTAAGAGATGAGAAGAGAAGACACAAAGATGACACAAAGGAAAAACTAATGGGGGACTAATCAAACCCTAATTGTGATCATGCTTGGATGTTCCTAGGGTTTATGAGTCTTGCAAAAGATCTTCAAGAGAAAAGCCACCAAGGAAGAAGCAATATGAAGGAAGGAGAAGCAAAAGAAGCAAGACAACTTACTTCACTTAAGAAGATAAGTTGCTTTAAGAAAGAAGAGAGGAGGGAGCATGAATGAGCAAGCTCACTCTAATTCACAAGTACAAAATGCAGAAAGGATGCATAAAAGAGATGAGAAGAGATTATGAGAAGTGAAGGCAAATTCACTTCTCAAAGACTTACCACCTGAAAAGTTAGCAACAAAGGAATGAAATGAAATGAAAATAAGATGATATGCAAGGATGCCAACCAAAACCAGAAGCATTCTTATGATGCAAATGATGCTAAAGGATGATGCAAAGTCATGTCAAGAGATGCAAATGATCATACAAGTAATGAGGATGCAAATGAAGCATAAAGGAAGCATGAAAGTCCATGAATGCATATGACATGAAATGAAAGCAAAAGCATGGCAAATGGATGATGCAATGATCAAACATGATTCTAATGTGTCCTAAGATGTCTTATATGTCATGTGGATGCACAAAATGTTATGGCAAGTTCATGTATGCAAGCATATGAAGGATGAATGCAAATGAAGATGCAAATTAGGGTTTATGTACAAGATGCAAAGCAAAATCCAAAATTAGAAGCAAATGACATAATAAAAAATTGAAACTAGGATCAAAGGTTCCCTAAACATATACAAGTTCACTGCCCAAAGGAGGAGACCTAAATCTTAACCTAATAGAAGTTATGATTTTCCTAAGTTCACTAGGGTTTTAAGATACCTCACAATGAAAAATTCAAAACAAATTGAAAATGAAAGATAAATTCAAACCAATTTTATCCTAGAAACTACATGGCATGATGAGTGCAATGAAAAAAGGACCATCATCAAACTCTTCATGGTTAGGCAAAAAGGATTTTTCTAAGTTAGGGTAAAAATATTGACTTTTAAGAACCCTAAATCCAAAGAAAAATGTCAAAATAGGTCAAGAACCAAAAAGAAATTTGTTTGAAGGGTTTGATAATGTTCCCAAATGTGTCAAGATGCAATGTGATTTTTTTTTGTGATTTTTAGAAACTTAAATGCTATTTTAATTAATTAATTCTCATTAATTAATTAAAATAAACATTTAAATATTTTAAGAATACGAATTTTATGCAAAAAATAAAATAAAAATTATTTTCAGAATGAGAAAAGTATTTGAAAGGGAAATGCAAAAGATAAAATTTTTTGAAAGTGTTTTGCTATTTTTAATAAAATGTTGAAAGAAATGCAATTAAAATGAAATTAAATTGAATTAATGGAAGTATGTTGATCCAGTGGCCCAGATTCAAATGGAAAAGGGAGGGAATTGACTTCGCGCGCTATCCAAGGGTCAAAATTGAAACTACTCTAATTACACAATTAAGCCCTAATCTGAACCCTAATCACTTTCAGGTGACCGGAACAGTGTTCCGGTCATCTTCTCCGGCTATCCCCTCATGCTATCTGACTCCATACGCAACCCCAAGCCCTTAAACTCTCCAGAAATGATCCCCACCCCATTCTAAACAAGAATCAACCATCAACCATAATTTATTTCACGTGAATAAAGAGATTCGAAGCAAAACGGAAAATTTCACAGAAATTTCAGAAGCTTCATACATGCTTAAAACTGAATCATTTTCAAAACCAAAAGGTGCAGTGTGATCAGTGAAGCAAGGAGAACAATCTAAGAACTTAAGAAACCATTTCTGGAAAAAATGTTCTTGATGATACCTGAACTGAATCTTTCGAAAATGGTACTGGCTGACTGCTTCTTTGCTTCAAATCAGCTCCAATGATCCTCCTGAAGAGTTTGTGATGCTTGGTTGGAGTTTATATGGTCTCTAAATGAAGTTGGTAGAAGTTCAGTTCAAGCAATGTCAAAATCGTGTTTTTGATTCAGGGTGTTTTAGGGGAAAATGAAAGGTGGGAAATGATCAGCAATGGATATGGAGTTGAATGGTGGAACTTGTTTTGAGGTTTGATGGTTGGGCTATGAGTTTCGAAGACTTTTGCATAAGAGGGAGTTTTTGTGATTGCTCAGTTCTTGGAGGTTTCATCCTGTATTGTGTTATGGAATGGCTTGCTTTTGGTACACATATCATGTTGGGATAGGTCAGAGGGTGGGTGGTGGCCTATGTTGATTGGTATGGGAAAGTTGCAAAAATGTCAACATGACTTGTACTTGAGGTATGGGCAAGAACACAGCTGGCCCTTGGGCATGTCCACAAATCCATTCTTGAGGCAATTCAGCAAGAGAGAAGAAAGTTATGGGGTGTTTTGCAATTATGTGATGTTTTGGCCCCTTTAGGAAATCTTGATGTTCAAGGCATGAAACTTGGGATTTCTTTGTGCAATTCTGAATTATAGGTCATGTGTGATGTTTGTGCAATGCTTAGAAGTCAATTAGAAGTCACATTTGGCTTTGGCAAGTGTTTTTGCAAACTTCCCTCTTTGGTGCACAAGTGAAATTTTGTGATTTTTCCCAACTTTGCAAGGCCATAACTTGAGTTCTATGATGAATTAGATCAAGTTCTTGTACTTTTTGAAAAGGGAATGATCCAATATACAACTTTCATGACCAAGAATTTTTCATTTGAAGCATTTTTGAATCAAAAAGAGGAGGTTGAAAAACTTTCCCAAAATGGCAAATTTACATTACAAGTCACTTTCCCAAAATGGCAACTTTGCAAATGGCTTGAAATTCTTCAATTTTGTGAACTTCTAACTTCTTCTAAGATCAAATAAAGATCATATACACCCAAAATGATGGAGAAGACCCTTTGGTTGGATGATTGGAGGCCTCAGATGCCCTGATTTTGCACTGAGTTGCTCAAGAAGTCATCTATTGATCAGATGCTTTCCTCATTGAATTTCTTCATGAAAATTGGTGTGCATGTTCCTTATAACATATAGAGACCAATAGCAACAAGAATGACAAAAAAATGGAGTTATGGCCTTTGAAACAAAAACCCTAATTTTAGGTCATCTGTGTAGTTAAACCTGGCTCTACTTCCATGCCTTTCTCAGTTCTTGTGATTTTTTGACTTCTTTGATCTTTGGAGGATACAATATGATGCTTGAACATACATGGACCCTCTTGAGATGATTGATGACCTTTGGAGTGGCTCAGATGGCTCAGGGATTGCTCAGATCACAAACCTTAGATGCAGATGACTTTGAACTAATGCAGTGAAGCAAAAATGCCATATGAGATGATATGATTGAACTTACGCAAAATGAAAAGAATCACAAGCCATGGTGAAATGAGTGAGGGAAAATTTGGGGTGTTTACAACTGCCCCTATTCAAACATGAGTTAGCTGTGCAGGATGTAAGCGACGACTTAACAGGCAAACAAGATAACTTGTGGTTGAATAAAAGGGATATAGATTATAAAAGGTATTAAAGTATGATTATAAAGTGCGGGCAACGGTGGACGGCCGTCTAGCAGAGGACGACTGCTGGGGATAAAGCAATGACGGGTACGACCGACATGCTGGGGAAATAAAGGATCATGATGGGGACGGCCATCAAGCAAAGAAATAAGAATTTATGGGGATTAAAGGTAAAGGTAATGATGGGGACGGCCATCAGGTTAAAAACATAAATGAAATAAACGATGAGGTACGGTCATCAGAGGTGAAGGACGATCACCTAGAAGGGGACGGCTGCTCTGTTGGGGAGAAAGATGAGGGACAATCATCTAAGGTGAAGGACGATCACCTGGCAAGGTATGATTGCCGAAAATATCACGACATAGTACGAATGCCAGATAGAAAAGGTCGACGATGGGGACGGCCATCAGATAAGCATGATGAAGGACGATCATCAAGAGGTGAAGGACGATCACCTAGCAGGGTACGGCTGCTCTCGGGGTTTACCATGACATAGGACGAATGTCAGATAACAGAATCAACGATGGGGACGACCATCGGATAAGAGTGATGAAGGACGATCATCAAAAGGGTGAAGGACGATCACCTAGCAGGGGACGGCTGCTCTGATATCACGACATAGGACGAATGTCGGATAGAAAAGGATTCCAATAATGGAAACTCCGTTTGGGAAATGATGAAGGACGATCATCAAAAGGTGAAGGACAATCACATGGCAGGGTACGGCTGTCGAAAAGTATCCTGACATAGGACGAATGTCAGATAGAAAAGGAATAATTTATTGGGATTTGTTGGGGACTCTTCTGGAGAATGGTAGACACAGACGACTGTCTAAATTCAAGAAAGAAAAGGTATAAGTGTTTGACACTGTGTATAGATTAAAGATGCGGACGAGCATCCTTAGGACCATGATATGGACGAGTATCGGTAGAAACAAACGCTGACGCATGTTCAGAGATGATGATACGGACGAGTATCAACTGGTTAACAAAGAACACGGACAAATGTCGATTCTGAGGGGAAATAAGCGTGCATACAAGATACAAACGAGTATCTGTATGAGCAAGAAGGTATGAGTGACACAGACGAGTGCTCAACTTGCTGGGGAAAGTATGATACAGACAAGTATCATAAGAGGAAGTGTATAAGTTATGAATTTATAAATATAAAAGGTGTTTGACAACCTGTGGGATAGGATGACACGGACGAGTGTCTGGAAAGTATAATAAGCAAGGGTTTAGGCAACTGCATTGGGGATAGGTGACACGGATGGGTGTCAGGAGAGTGTATTAATATGTTTTTGTGAGTGCAAAGGGGACGCTTTGGCTTTCTGCTGGGGATATGACACAGACGAGTGTCAAGAAGTATCCGTTATGTGGAAGTATCTGTTTGTAGAAAATGTCCTGGCGACTTTCTGGGGAAAGATGACACGGACGAGTGCCAAAAGGAGCATGTATTTGTATTTTTGTAAGGAAAATGCTTTGATATTCTGCCGGGGAATTTGAGTGGTATCCTGTATGTTGTTGATGGTATGTCAGTATTCACAGGTGACTGATTCAAAACATGGCTTGTGATTATGAAATATGTTTGATTTTTGCCGTAATGCTCCGTATTAGACGGAATGCTACGCTCTGGGGAAGTATGATGCGAATGCTATGTTTATGCAAAAGATACCGATCCGGGATTCGGATCCCGTTGCCGTAGAGATTTTTTACTGATCCTGTTTTGAAAGAACATCCCAGCTAGGGATGAGATCACGGGTAGAACTGATATATGATTCTGCTCGGGGAAGTAAGTCGCTTCCAGACCTATCTTGGTAATGAGAAGCCCAACTGGGGTCTGCAGAAACTTCTGTCACTTTGTTGTGAGATCTTCAACATTGCTCTTCTGGATAGAGGTTGAGACTCTGCGGGGAGATGGCTCCCTGTTTAACACTCGGCTGGGGAGGAATGATCATTGAATGATCTTCCTAGAGATGTCTATGAGGATCCTTCTGAGGACGAGGAGACCTGACAACTCAGCTGGGGAGTAAGCATCTCTGGTGCTGTTTGGAAGATGTGCTGAGTAAGTAATGATTGGGGAGAAGCCTTCATGCCCCGCGTTGTGCTTTGCATACCTGCAATCCTGTTATGACAAAGAAAACATACAAGTACCTCGAGGTGTCTCTTACCAGATTCTATCATAGGAATTTAGACACTCCCAGGAGCAAATACATTTCCCGCTAGCATGTAATTTAGAAAAGACGCATATGTATTTATGCGATCATTATATTAAAGACATCAGACAATTTTGCAAATAAAGATAAAATATACGCGACAGCATGTGACTGAAAATCTGATTTTATTAATTTGTGTGCCCTGAATTGGCAAGTACAGTCAAAGAAACAAGTCCCCTGAAATGAGGAGATTGTTACAAATTGAGAAACAAAAGGTACTGGCAATGTTGATGACGCTTCAGTGTGCTTCCCTTTTGCTATGACTCATATGACATTGACGTTCTTCTCATCTTGCTTTTGAAGAAGGCTGACTCTGACTGATGCCTGAACCTTTAGAAGTTTGCCATGTTGTGAGTGATACAGACGAATTCAGAATGCAGTTGTTCGCTTATTCCCTCATTTTGCGTGGATCGCCCTTTCGGGTTTTCAATCTACCGGGATACCCATTTTTGCCTGAGCTGTCCAATGCGGCTTTTCAACTCAGCGAGTGTACGCATTTTTTTAAATCTATTTTCCCTTATTTTTGCCCGAGTCTTTTATTCTGTTTTTGACTCACCGGGATGCCCTATTTTTGCCTGGACTTACATTCTGTTTTTACGTCCAGCGGGTCATTTCATGCGAAGTATTTTTTAACAGCATCTGAATTCACAGGGGATAAGAAATCTTCACCATCCATATTACTGAGCATCAACGCTCCACCAGAGAAAACTTTCTTTACTATGAACGGACCATCATAATTCGGATTCCACTTGCCCTTGTGGTCTGTATGAGGAGGAAGGAGTCTTTTCAGCACAAGATCCCCTACTTGGTATTCCCGAAGCCTGACTTTCTGATCGAAGGCTTTCTTCATTATTTTATGATATAACTGCCCATGACAGATTGTAGCTAATCTCTTCTCTTTGATCAAATTCAGTTGTTCGTATCGGGATCAGACCCATTCTGCTTCATTCAATTTGACATCCATTAGTACCCGCAAGGAGGGTAATTCAACTTCAACAGGTAGGACTTCCTCCATACCATACACAAGTTGATACAGTGTTGCCCCAGTGGATGTTCTGATTGATGTACGGTACCCATGCAAGGCAAATGGTAGCATTTCATGCCAGTCTTTATATGTGACCACCATCTTCTGCACAATCTTCTTGATATTCTTGTTAGTTGCCTCAACAACGCCATTCATCTTTGGCCTGTAAGGAGAAGAATTGTGGTGTTGGATCTTGAAGTCCCGACACAGTTCTGTCATCATTTTATTGTTCAAGTTGGAACCATTATTAGTAATGATTCGCTCGGGCACTCCATACCGACAAATGATGTCTCTCTTCAGGAATCGGGCTACTACTTGCCTGGTGACATTTGCATATGAAGCTGCTTCAACCCACTTGGTAAAATAGTCAATGGCAACCAGGATGAATCTGTGGCCATTTGAAGCAGTCGGTTCAATCTTGCCAATCATATCAATGCCCCACATGGCAAAGGGACAAGGTGAAGACATCACGTTCAGAGGATTCAGAGGCACATGCACTTTATCTGCATAAATCTGGCATTTATGACATTTCCTGGCATAAGCACAATAGTCTGCATCCATTGTGATCCAGTAGTAGCCTGATCTTAGCAACTTTTTAGCCATAGCATGCCCTCCAGCATGGGTACCAAAAGATCCTTCGTGCACCTCGTGCATCAACAAGTTTGCCTCTAATTTATCAACACGTCTGAGGAGTACCATATCAAAGTTTCTCTTGTATAAGGAACCATCAGCATTCAGGAAGAAGCTAACAGCCAGCCTTCTTAATGTCTTCTTGTCATTGGATGATGCCCCAGGTGGGTATGTTTGATCCTCCAAGAATCATTTGATGTCATAGAACCAAGGCTTATCATCTTTAGCAAGGTCTGCAGAGAATACGTATGCTAGTCTATCAAGTCTGGATAGTGAAATCTGAGGCACAAAGTTGGCAGCATGAACTTTGATCATGGATGAAATGGTAGCTAGAGCATCTGCAAACTAATTTTCATCTCTAGGGATATACTCAAGCTTGACTGTGGTGAAGAATGTGAGCAACCTTCTTGTATAATCCCGGTAAGGTATTAGATGCTCCTGGTGAGTGTACCATTTGCCGTTGGTTTGATTAACTACCAGAGCTGAATCTCCAAACACAGTTAAAGTCTTGATCCTGAGGTCGATGGCTTCCTCAAGACCCATAATACAAGCTTTGTATTCAGCTTCGTTGTTAGTGCAGTTAAAAGTGAGTTTTGCCGAGAAAGGCATGTGAACTCCCTTAGGTGTAATGAGTACAGCACCAACACAACGACCATTCATATTAATAGCCCCATCAAACATCAGAGTCCATTCTTCTTCTGGGTCAGGCCCTTTAGTGTGAATAGGCTCTTCATGATCTTTTGCTTTTATGATCATGATGTCTTCATCAGGGAAGTCAAATCTCATAGGCTGGTAATCATCAATGGGTTGCTCAGCAAGATAATCAGACAACACACTGCCCTTGATGGCTTTTTGAGATGTGTACTGAATGTCATATTCTGTGAGAATCATTTTCCATCTTGCAACCCGTCCGGTAAGCACTGGCTTCTCAAATATGTATTTAACTAGGTCCATCTTTGAGATCAATAAGGTAGTGTGGGTCAACATATACTGCCTTAGTCGGCGAGCAGCCCACGCTAAAGCACAACAAGTTTTCTCGAGCAGTGAATAACGTTGTTCACATTCGGTAAACTTTTTGCTTAGGTAGTATATTGCATACTCTTTTCGACCAGACTCGTCATGTTGGCCCAGCACACACCCCATTGACTATTCTAATACTGTCAAGTACATTATTAGAGGTCTTCCTTCAACTGGAGGCATAAGGATTGGAGGCTCTTGTAAGTACTCCTTGATTTTGTCAAAAGCCCTCTGGCAGTCTTTATTCCACCTGACCGTTTGTTCTTTTCTTAACAACTTGAAAAAAGGTTCACAGGTTGCAGTAAGGTGAGATATGAACCTCGAAATGTAGTTCAAACTACCTAGGTACCCTCGAACCTCTTTCTCAGTCTTTGGTGCAGGCATTTCTTGAATGGCTTTGACTTTGTCAGGGTCAACTTCAATCCCTTTCTCACTTACAATAAATCCCAGTAGCTTACCGGATTGCACCCTGAATGTGAATTTGTTGGGGTTTAACTTCAATTGGTACTTCCTCAGACGCTTGAATACTTTCAAGAGATTCACCAGGTGGTCTTCTTCTGTGAGGGACTTGGCAATCATGCCATCCACATAACATTCGATTTCTTTATGGATCATGTCGTGGAATAATGTTACCATAGCCCGTTGATAAGTGGCACCAGCATTCTTCAGTCCGAAATGCATCACCTTATAACAGAACGTGCCCTAGGGTGTGATGAAAGTTGTCTTCTCCATGTCTTCAGGTGACATCTTGATCTGATTATATCCTGAAAATCCATCCATGAAAGAGAATACCGAGAACTTAGCCGTATTGTCGACCAATACATCAATGTGAGGTAATGGGAAGTCATCTTTCGGGCTGGCTCTATTCAGATCCCGGTAATCCACACACATCCTCACCTTGCCATCCTTCTTTGGCACAGGTACAATGTTAGCGACCCACGGCGGGTAACTAGTTACAGCAAGGAAACCGGCGTCCCACTGTTTTTGTACCTCCTTTTTTTTATCTTTATTTCCATATCTGGGCGAGTATGGCGCAACTTCTGTTTTACTGGCAGACAGTCTTCTTTTAGAGGCAGCTTGTGCATGACAATGTCGGTGTCCAACCCTGGCATATCCTAATAAGACCAGGCAAAAACATCCACATATTCCCGAAGCATGTCAATAAGTTGCTCTTTTACTGACTTTTGCAGACAGGCCCCGATCTTAACTTCTTTTAAGTCTTCTTCTGTACCAAGATTAACCGTTTCAACCTCCTCCTGATGAGGAGTTATAACCTTCTCCTCTTGTCTCAACAACCTGGCTAGTTCTTCAGGTAGCTCATAATCTTCTTCAACCCCTTCATCAGCTTGATTAATCGGATTGTCAAAGTCATACGAAGTCATAGCAGTGTTGTTGTCGGTGCAGTCTGGAGGGCACTCTCTGCAAGGGTTTAGATTTGTTCGTTTTAGTGATCAATTTTATCTTGCTTTTAAAAAAAGTGAAAATGAAGTTATTATTTTGAAAAACATTGCCATTTTATTTTTGTACAAAAAATCAAAAATGAAAAACAGTGAGCGGAAAAGAAAAGACTCATTTGCAAAAGATGTCCTGATATTCATTAATTGATCGTTTGCACAAAATACAAGATGGCCCGATTACAAAATGAGCCCTGACATCTTGGGCAAGATGAAGGACTTTATGCATGCTTTAAAGACAGGAAATAATAATTACTCTGCGGGAGTAACTCTTATAATTTCCTGGGAAGACCAGTTTGAGACATGGTTCCCTGGGATCCTTGGACGTATCCAACTTTCCAGGTTGCGCTCGTCTTCTGACTCATCTTCCAAACTATTCACAGCATCCAGGGTGAGCATTCCCCCGCTGACAAACTTGGGCTCATTTGCAGCCTCTGGTTGATCTTGTCGAGTTGGTCTGTAACCCAACCCGAATCGGTCTTCTTTCTTCTCAACTGGAAGCAGCTTGCCCCAGCCTTGAGCAGTACCCTCCTCAACAACCTTCTGGGCATGTCGATATAAGGTGATGGAAGTCCCCAGTAAAGCAGATGCTTCATTAACATTTAAGGCCTCAAACCCTTGACTCATGGTTTCATGGATCTCCCCATCCATTTCAATGTATTTGAAAGTAGCCAGCTGGATAACGAAGATATCCTCCTCCCCACAAATGGTAATGATTTGGCCTTCCCACTCGAATTTTAACTTCTGGTGAAGGGTTGACGTCACGGCGCCAGCGGCGTGGATCCATGGTCTACCCAATAGACAGCTGTAGGCAGGCTGTATATCCATCACAAAGAAGGTCGTTTTGAAAACCTGTGGGCCAATCATTATAGGCAACTCTATCTCTCCCAGAACTAATCTCTTAGAACCGTCAAAGGCTCTTACTACCAAGTTGCTTGGGCGTAGTGCCAATCCGTCATGTTCCAGCTTCACAAGGGCTTTCTTGGGCAGGACATTGAGGGTTGACCCTGTGTCTACCAGTACATGATAAAGAACTGCACCCTTACACTCCAAGGTAATGTGCAAAGCCTTGTTGTGATTGTGACCCTTCGTTGTCAGATCAGCGTTGGTGAATCCTAGTCCATGACTAGCGTTGACATTTCCAACCACAACCTCTAACTGGTTGACGGTAATCTCCTCCGGCATATAAGCTGAGTGCAGGACTTTTAATAGTGCATTCCGACGAGCCTCGGAGCACATTAGCAATGATAGTATGGAGATTTTGGAAGGTTTTTGGTGAAGCTGGTCCACCACCTTGTAATCACTTTTCTTTATGATTCTCATGAATTCATCAACCTCTTGATCGAAGGGAGTCTTCAAAGCTTCGTTAACAACTGATTCTTCTTGCACCATGCTCTTCCCTTTTTCCTTAGCAGCAGCTTCTGCTTCAGCAACGGGTCTTGGTATTTGCGAGGCAAAGAGACGTCCGCTTCTAGTGAAGCCTCCGCCTCCCCCCACATTATCTATCTAGGTGAAGAAGTTGATGATTCTAAAGTGATTTTCTGCCCCTCGCAGTACAGATCTGAGCCATAATGCCAAGGGATGGCATTACTACTTTCGTAAGGAACTGGCCCAGGCACTGCGATAGTAACTGGACTGATAGCAAGTGCAGAGGGGACCACAATGGTGTGTGGATCATAATATATGGTAACTGGTGCTCTGACAGGAGTAGTAATTTGTTGTGAGTTGTTGGAATGGGTATTTGCAGGATCGTAGTATATCATAACCGTTGAGATGCTTTCATTAACTGTTGCTGAAGTTGTAGAAGGTGTTGAAATTGTAGCAGGAACTGATGGAATAATGGGTGTTGTCGTTGTAGAAGGAATGGTGACTGAACTTGTATCCGTTGAAGTGATTGACTGAGCAGTTGTTGGAGTTGTAGTAGAATCTGTTGGAACAATGGTTGCTGACGTTGTAGGAGTATCCGTGATTGTTGATAAAGGAATTGTTGGAGTTGTAGTCAATGTTGTTGTAATCTGAAGGATACCATCCTTAATAAGACCATCTATGCCGTTTCTCAGTCTCTCACATCCATTAACAGCAATGTTGCAATATCCACAGCCGAGCTCACATCCGGGGAACACTTGGCATTCTAACAGCTGGGCTTTGATTTCAACCAAGGGTGTTCGGATTTGTGCGACACTGTTGATTAACGTGGATGGTCTTCCCTCCTCAATAGCATTAATCCTAGGCCCGTTGTGACTAGGCATTGGATTTCTTGTGACGTTCGGAGGAGGTGAAAAATTGAGAGCTTTTGAGTCCACCAAATCCTGGACTTTCATCTGTAGGCCCCTGCATTTTTCAGTATTATGCCCCAGTGTGTTTGAGTGGAAAGCACACCTGGCATTTGCATCTTAGTTCTTTGGCATATTAAGAGGATCGGGAGGAGCCAATGTCCTTAACTCAACTAGGTTGAGCTTCAGGAGTTGTGGCAAGAGTGCAGCATACGACATTGGGATTGGGTCAATCACCCTGTTTGCCTGAGATGGCCTTTGTTGGAAAAGACGCTACTGTTGATTACCATTATTGTTGTTATACGACCTTTGTTGCGGATAATGGACTTGTTGTTGATACTGTGGTTGTTGTTGTTGAGGATATGATAATTGTTGTAGCATGGGAGCTGGGATGGTAACAGCTGCTACTGACCGGTGAGCATATTGAGGCCTACCCCTGCTTGCATGGATGGAATTAGTTTCACCTACCCTTCGGGGTTCTGCGAATGGTTTTCTAGGATTGCTGGAGGAACTTGCACCACTGTCGGAGATTTTGCCCATCTTCAAGAGACTTTCAATCCTCTCACCAGCTATGACTACGTCAGCAAAACTTGTAGAGGAGAAAGCAGCCAACCTATCAATATAAGTCCCTTGCAACGTATTCATAAACAGGTCAGCCATTTCCCTTTCTGACATGGGTGGTTGGACAGCAGCAGCAAGCTGTCTCCATCTTTGAGCATACTCTCGGAAGCTCTCTCTAGAAGATTGAGACATTCCCATTAGGAGGGTCCTATTGGGAGCCATGTCCAGGTTGTATTGATACTGACGGATGAAAGCCTCGGCCAAATCCTTCCAGCATCTTATGGTGGCCCTAGACAAATGCGAATACCACTCTCTTGAAGCCCCCGTCAGACTGTCCTCAAAGTAGAACATCCACAACTTTTCATCCATAGTATAAGCTTTGAGTCTTCCCAAGAAAGATTGCAGGTGAGTGCGAGGACATGAGGTACCATTGTACTTTTCAAAGCATGGGGGTTTGAATTTGTGGGGAATTCTCACCCCATCCACTAATCCCATGTCCATCACATCGAAGCCCAAAGAATTCTGAGTTTCCAAAGATCTTAGCTTTTCAGCAAGCTCATCCAATCTCCTATCATATACTTCATCTCCAGCCCCTATGACAGTGAACTGTTCTTCCTGGGGATCCTCCTGCAGGATTCTGCCCCCAGCAGTATTACCTTGCACATTCCTCGGGATGTTAACCTCTGGATCCAGATGAGGTCCATATACTGGTGGGTTAATACGAGGCTGGCCCCGTTCATCATTGCTAGTTCCTCCTGTTCCAAGATGAGGCTCCTCAGGAGTTTGTCTTTCCACCAGCTCTCTTAACCTTTCTTGACTCTGGGCTAAGCCAGTCATCACTGCCATGAATTGAGACATCTGATTTCTCATCTCCACTCTCTCATTGGCCATCTGGTTTCTGACCTCAGATAAGTCCTGCTGTACTTGTTCCATTTGAATACCGAGAAGGTTGTTTCGAGTTGGGTACTGGTGCGTGCGTTTGACAGGGAACACTCGGCGACGAGCAATGTTTCCTGAGATCACAACAAAGTTAGAAACAATAATAATAACGAAACCTACAAAACAAAAACAAAGTTAGTATGCAATGCAGTATGCTTATTTGTTTTCCAAGGTATCCGGTTTGGTTCTTGGTTTTGACCTTTCCAGACCCCGAGGAAGATGCCTAATGTTGTTGAGAGAAAGCCCAAATGAAAAACAAACTAAAATATATTACAAATGGTGAACAATACATTGTTTGTTTTACAATACAGGCCCCTGAAGTGTCAAAACACAACAAAAGAAAAGTACATCAAATGGAAACAAACAACAAGAAAAGGATCAGACATCCAGCCCAAACTCATCCTCTCTGACCTCCTTCAGGAGGGCCTCAGTCACCGGACCAGCTGGGTGCTCTGTAATGGTCCTAATGAGGAGGTTCTTGTTGGCAATAACAGTGGTCAGCTTCTTGTGTCTATCCTGGTCCTTTGATCTCTTCAATCCTGCTCTGAGCTTCAACTCTGAAATCTCCTTCTGGGCTGCCAACAAAGCTTCCTGCTGCTTCTTCTCATTGGCCTCTAGCTGCTCAATCTTGGCTTGAGTCTTCTGGTCTTCTTGTGTACGGGCTTCGGTGATCCTGGCCCACCTAGCCTGACTCTCTTGCAAATAGTGCTCAGCCATAGCTTTCTGAATTTTAGCCTCCTTGCAGGCATTCTTCAATATCTGTTCCCCAGCCCTTGCTTTCCTTATGTAGTCCTTTGTCCTTTCAATTTTGGTAAGATGCTCCACCCTAAGCTTCTCCAATCTCTCAATATCCAGACGACCATCACTTCTTTCCCAAAGAGTCTTCTTCAAGGCTTGAGATAAGTTCTCATTCCTTTCTTTCAACTTTTCAAATTCTTCCAGGCTGACAGTTACTGCTGGCTGTACAGTAGATGGTCCGGGCATGTCTTCCAAGGTGAAAGGCATCCTAGTAATCTGAGCTCTAGCACGGGACCAGTCATAGTACTGAGCTGAAGCAACATTATTACATCTTCCAAGAATAGAAACCCCTTTTGTCTGGATGTTGTCCCAAGCCCAGGATGCTTGTCTGACAAAAGCTGAATTAGGTTGAACTTCACAATACAAGGTCTCAGCTAAATCCTGTCCTCTGGGAGGGTGAACTAAGGCATAACCCAGTTGTCTCTTAAACAATAAAGGATTGTAGTTGGTGCAACCTTTTACTCCTATCAGAGGCACATTTGGGTACTGTCCACAGTTGGTGATAATGTCTTTGACTTTGGTGCTCTGGGTGCACCATCTGATATCATCTGAAGTCAAAGCAATGAGCCTCTTGGCCCAATGTTTCTGTTGGTGTGGGTTTAGGAAGGCATCAGACTTAGGCAGGTGTCTGAGCAGCCAGGTGTAAAACAAAGGAGCACAACATCTTACCAACTTCCCCCTTTGTTTCTCATTCCTCTGATGGATGGAATAATAGAAATCTCCCAGCAATGTAGGTACTGGGTTCTTCAGGAGAAATAAATGGATGGCATTCTTGCTGACAAATTTGGCCTCATCTGCAAACAGTATAGCCCCATATATGCTAAGGGCTAACAGTGCACAGACTGCCCTCCACTCTCCTAAAGAAGCTTTCAGGATGGCCTGAGAAATCAAGAAGTCCAAGTGCAAACCAGGGATCCCAGCCTTTGTGGTCATACTTTGCTCAATCAGGGCAGACTCCAAGTACAGTGCCCTTGCTATCTCTTCATTCCTGGGAGAAGTCATTTCTGGGTTGAAGGGGATTCCTCCTTTGACAAGCACTCCAATCAATAAAGAAAACTCTTCCAACAGAGGTCCTAACTGAAAGTCTGGAAAGGTAAAACATCTCAGAGGAGGGTCATAGAACTTCAAGCATGTGTGGATCATGCTCCTCTGAGAGGGTTCAAGGTCCATAACCATATCCAAGATACCTCCATAGTGTTCTCTGAACAGTGGGATATAGTCAAGTGTGATGAGTGACTGGACTTGCCTGATACCAGTCAACACAGGCTCAAAAAAGTGGTAGGATATGTTTCTCTTCCTGGGAGTAGTCATGAGTGCTGCTGAAGAAGCTAAAGATGAGTGCTGATGAAGATCACAGACTAAGACTAGAGATAAGTCTCTGATAGACTGATGCTGGTGAGGGTGGAGATAACTGAAGCAGATAACTGATGGAGACAGCTGAAGCAGAGGTCTATGCAGATGAAGGGGTCAAAACCAAAACCAAGATACAATGAAGTGGATACCCTGAAAAGCAAATAAACAAATGTTAAATGATGCAATGATGAATATGCAAATGATATGCAAGGGTTTGTGATCAAGCTGGATCTGATTATCTATCTTGATAAATAAGGCCCATATATGTTCAATAAGTCCAGATGGAGGTTTGAGAAATCCAGTAACCAGGGTGGGGGACTCAAATAAAGAGTCACATGTCCAGGGTTAATCACAAGAACTGTCCAAAATGAGGTACTCTTAAACAATATAGTAACAGGGTATGATGTGGCCAAGGGTTCCTACAAACCTGTAAACAGCCCAACCCCCTCACAGGTAATGTTCTAGAACAAGGATCCCAGACTTGGATCAGTTATGAGAAGTGTAAACACTTCTAACCCGGAGGTACAGTGTTTACAATAACCATAAAAGATCCTCCTCTAATTCACCTCAGTTTCTGAAGGTCATAATAAAGGTCATCCAGACTTAGCAGGCTTCCCAGATAGCCCTAGCACTACTGGAAATCTGTAGCACAGAGTTCTCAAGAAGAATCCCACATCTGAACCGTGTTTCATATTCCCGCACCAGACCGAGATGGAATGGGAAAGAACATGAACCACTCTAGCCTAGGTGTCACTCAGGTCCCAGGTATAGGACCTTGAACTCTCAATGGAACCCCACCCACCAAAACAACAATCCAGATCCAGCAATGACAGTATGACAGTATGCATAAGACTGTAAATGAAAGCAATAAATAAAGATATATATAAAGCAGTAAATAAAGCAAAATAAATAAACACACATAGCACGTAACACCCCAGTAAACACAAATCAAACAAGCGCTAGGAGGAACCCACAAAAAGAACCAGAAGCCCTGGTTGCAATATAAGGGTCCCCAACAGTGTCGCCAAGCTGTCGCTCCCACCAAATGACACCGAGTCAGATGGGGTACAGACGCGAACGGTCGGCGAAAGGAGAGAACACACAAGGGTGAACTGAAAAGAAAAGAGTCGCCAGCTAGGCATTTTTATCCCGAAGGAAAGGTAATGCTGCATAAACCTAAGGAAAGATGGATAAGACGGTTGCGGACCTGAGAAACTAAGAAAGGGGGTTGGTTACAACCTGGGAAGGTATTAGCACCCAGATTGTCCGTCGTACTCGACAGGATCCACGCTTAAAAGATTTGTGTTTTAAAGGGGTAGTGTCAGTGCGATCTGTGTATCAATGCGAGAAAGAATGCAAGTGTCAGTGCTGGAAGAAAGTGTGAAGTGAATAAAAGAAGTGTCAGTGTAAGGAAGGAGTGCAAAGCTCAAGACTATGAGGCTTAAAGAATAATGCTGGAAGAGGGGAAATTGACAGAGAATTTTGTTCGATAACTGTTAAGTTATGCCTACGTATCCTCTCGTGCAATGAGGAAGTCAGAACACTGTAGTTCGACTCAAAGAGACTGAAACATAAATTGACTGATGAACTGCTTACTTGTCTATGCTTAAGTGTATGACCCGTCTGGATCAGGTGCTAATTGTCTTGCATTATACGGAAGAAGCGAGTTCTCGTTTGTGAGTGAATGAGATGAGAAAAGAATCCCGGAGGAGACGATTATTGTTTGTTTTTGTGTTTTCAATCTTTTATTTCCTTTTGTGTTTGTCATAAGAAAATGAGCTTAAGCCTAAACCAAGGGTTAGCAAACTCATCACATCTTCCCTCTGATTAGGGGTAATGAGAATACCTTAAGTATGAAGTAAACACCTCACACTTAATCACCATGATGCAAGATTAAGATCATTAACCTACTTGTGATTATTTAGATGTTTTTGGAGTTTTTGTTTAGTGTTAAGTAATGAGTTTAAGCCATAACCAAAGATTTAATGGACCCATTACACCATCCTAATAGAAGGATAATAAATGAGAACATTTAAGCTGGGGAAGGCTCCTCAACTTAATCCATGATTATGGATTAACCTCATGACAAAACAAAGCCTTTATTAAGTGGATTTTAGTTAATGATAAGATTAAGAAGTGAATTTTATGGTTTGTAAGAAAACTTGAGGGGGACTTGTCCATTAACACTAGGGTTAGTCCTTCTTAACCAATTAAGTAAGAATTGGAACCCTAATGCAAGGCCCAAGTTACAATTTTTATGTCTTAGTGATTATTAGATGGATTGATTAAAGGATTTAAACACATTAAGGGTTTAACACTTAGGATTAAAGTTATACACTCCATCCTGTAAACACCCCAAATTTTCCCTCACCCCTTCACACCATGGCTTGTGATCATTTCATATGCATAAATCCAATCATAGCATCCCATACCACGTTTTTGATTCACTGCATTGGTTCAAAGTCATCTGCATCTAGGGTTTGTGATCTGAGCAATCCAAGAGCTTCTTGAGCCACTCCAAAGGCCATCAATCACTTCAAAGGGGTCCATGTATGTTCAAGCATCATATTATATCCTCTCAAAGTCAAGAATGTCAAAAAATTACAAGAACTGAGAAAGGCAGGGAAGCAGAGCCAGGTTTAACTACACAGATGACCTAGAATTAGGGTTTTGGTTTCAAAGGCCATAACTCCAATTTTTTTGGTCATTCTTGTTTCTATTGGTCTCTATATGGTATAGGGAGCATGCATATCAATTTTCATGAAGAAATTCAATGGGGAAGTCATCTGATCAAGAGTTGACTTTTTGAGCAAGTCAGTGCAAAATCAGGGCATCTGAGGCCCCCAATGACCCAACCAAAGGGTGTTCTTCATCATTTTGATTGTGTATGATCTTTATTTGATCATAGAAGATGTGGGAAGTTCACAAATTTGAATAATTTCAAGCCATTTGCAAAGTTGACTTTTTGGGAAAGTTGACTTATAATGAAAATTGCCATTTTGGGAAACTTTTTCAACCCTTGCTTTTTGATTCAAAAATGCCTCAAATGGAAAAACTTTGGTCATGAAAGTTATAGAATGGATCATTCCCTTTTCAAAAAGTACAAGAACTCATTCTAATTCATTTTGGATCAAAAGTTATGGCTTGTCAAAGTTGGCCAAAATCACAAAATTTGAAGTTTTCTACCAAAGAGGCATTTTGCAAAATGCTATGATCAAGTGTTCTAAAGGCTTCAAAAGTGTACAAATTATTCACAACATGATCACATGACCTCTAAAGTTCAGAATGGGCCAAAGAACATTGCATTTTGATGCCTTGAATCTCAAGAATTTCCAAAGGGGCCAAACTTTGTGAAATTTGCAAAACACTACACAAACCTTGATCAACTTGCTGATTTATCTCATAAACAATTCCATGGTTCTCCCTAAACTCAGCTGAGCCAAGACAAGCCAAAAAGCAAGTTGTACCATTTCCCATACCTCAAGTACAAGTCAAGTTGACATTTTGGCAACTTGCCCATACCAATCACAATAGGCCAGCACCCACTCTCTGACCTATCACACTTGTTTATACAAATCAAAAGCAAGCCAAAGCACACAAGACACAGGGATGAAAACACCAAGAACATAGCATTCTCATTTTCCACCTCATATGCAATTTCATTCGAAACACTCTCCACAAGCCTCAAACACACAAACAAACTTCACTAAACATTTCAACATGACTTGTTGATCACAAACCAACCATTGAAACAACCCAGAACCTCACATAAGCAAAATACGATTTCTGCCCCTCTTTGAACAGAACTTCAGCAATCTCTCAAACCAGCCATTTTAAACTCCAACCAAGCATTGCAAGCTTCTTAGGAGGTCCATTAGAGGCGTTTTGGATCAAAGGGCCAGCCAGAAAGTTCCAGAAATCAAAGCTTCGATTCAGGTAGCCATGGAAATTCATTTTTCCAGAACTCCTATCTCTTGTTTCTAAAATGATCTACATGCTTCCCTGAGTTCACTGAACATTTTATTTTTGAAAATGATTGAGTTTTGAGGTTGTATGCTTGCTCTGAAAGTTTGCCCGTAAAAATGTTTTGGTTTGATTCCTTTGATTCACGAAAAATAAATGTTGTTTGAGTTAGGGTTTAGGTTTAATGATGTTCATAGGTTGATTCTGGAGAGTTTTGTGAGGATTTGATGCGTATTGAGAGAGATAGAGATTTCACCTTGCCGGAGAAGATGACCGGAACACTGTTCCGGTCATCTGAAAGTCATTAGGGTTCAGATTAGGGCTTTAATCATAATTAGGCCAGTTTGAATGTGAGCCGTCCAAACGCACACGTAGTCAATTTCCGCCCCTGCCAGTTTGAATCTCGTCCATTGGATTGGCTGACTTTCTCATTTTCAGTTTAAATTCAATTTTATTTTCATTTAATTTCATTTGTTTTCTACAATTTATTAAAAATAGTAAAACATCTTTAAAAATTCTGAATTTTTTTGTCAAAGGTTCAATTAATTTTCAGAAACCAAAAACATTTTTATTTTTATTTTTTGCATTAAAAATTATTTTTAAATCATTTAAAAGTTTATTTTTAATTGATTAATGAGAATTAATTAATTAAAAATACTTTTAGGTATTTAAAAATCACAAAAAAATTCATGAAGCATTTAAAATCATTTAGAAACATTGTCCAACTCTCAAACCAAATTTATTTTTTGATCTTGATGAATTTTGACAATTTCCCATGGAATTAATTTCATTTCAAGGCATTATTTTGATTCAATCTTCAAAAATTCATTTATGCCTAGCCTTTAAGAGTTGAACAATGATTCTTTTTGCATTGCACCTTGTATAGCATGTAGTTTATAGGGTTAAATTGGCATGAATTTATCTTGCATTTCCTATTTGTTTTGCATTTTTCTTGACAAGGTACCTTAAAACCCTAGCAATCTTAGGAAATTCATAACTCTCACTAGGTTAAGAGTTGGATCCCCTCCTTTGGGCAGTGAGTTTGTATAGGTTTAGGGTTCCTTTGAGTGCATTTTCAATTTTTTATCATGATGTGTGCTTCTGGTTTTGAATTTTATTTTGTGCATTGATCATAAACCCTAATTTGGGCTTTCATTTGCATCCATATTCCATTTGCTTGCACACCATGACTTGCCATGAAATTTTGTGCATCCATTTGATTCATAATACATCTTAGGTCATGTTAGAATCATTTGTGATCATTGCATCTTCCATTTGCCATGTTGTATGTCATTTGCATTCCATAACTTTTCATGTACATCCATGGTTCTAAGCATGCCTCATTTGCATCCATATGTTTGTATGATCATTCTCATGCCTTGCCTCATGATTGCATCCTCTCTTAGCATCATTAACATCATACATGCTTCTGGTTTTGGTTTGCATCATGCCATTGCATCTCATTTGCATTGCATTTCATTCCTTTCACTAACTTTTCAGGTGGTAAGTTACTTTGAGAAGTGAATTTGCCTTCACTTCTCACAATCTCTTTTCATCTCTCTTATGCATCATTGCTGCATTTTGTCTTGTGTTTGAGATTGAGCTTGCTCATTCTTGTTCATCTTACCTTCTTTCTTCAAGCAACTTGACTTCTTAAGTGAAGCAAGTTGTTTTGCTTCTCTTTGCTCCTTTCATCTGCTTCCTGTAACACGGTGGGAGAACTGACTTTAGTTATGTTGCGGATAGAAAGAGTCGCCACCGACTTTTATTTTATCCAAAGGAATGGCATAAAAGAACAGGAAAGACCTTTTAAAAGATTTTTGGGTCCGGGGGGTAGGTTATGTAAAGGGAAGGTGTTAGCACCCTTTACATCCATGGTTATCCATGGGCTCTTAGTTACTTAGCTCACTTTGAATTGTTTTTGAAAATGTGAAGTGTGTGAATAGAAATTTTCATAAGAGTTTAATAATGATCCATGTACGGATGCGTAAAAAAACTTGTGTTTGAAAATTGTTTGAAATTGTGAAATGTTTAAAATTGTTTTGAAGTGTTTTTAAAATGCGAGCAAGTAACTATGAGGAACCTACCCTAAAGTTTAAGTCTTTCCGTTCTTTAACCTTTGAATGGTAAGACTATCCCTATTATTAAGGAATAGGTAGTCATTACCTTGGATGTATGGGACAAGTAAGGGACATCTGTTTATATAGGCAACTGTAGGGTGTATTAAGCATTTTTTAGAGGGACTGTCATCATTATTTGAAAGGGACAAGATCATTATGAAAGGCAACCATTAAGGGACTTGATCTTTGATTATGAAGGGACTAGATGACTTTACTTTTAAGGGACTTTGCTTTATACACCCTACTTGACCTTGTGATTAGGCAACAATGAGGAGTAACCCTAGAAAGTGAGATGGCGATCATAGATCGACTTACGTGTGTGAGTGTTTAATTTTTAAATATTTATCTTTTAAATTAAATGATCTAAATTAATTTTAAATAGCATACATGTTTACACTCCCTATTTTACTAACCATGACATAAAAATAATATAAATATTACAAAAAATTACATCCAGGAGCAATTACAAAATAATAAAGTAATTTAAAATAATATGCAAAATAATAAATAAGAATAAATAATTATAATAGGGGTTAGTGAGAATAATAATAATAATCACAATTTAAAAATAAAGGGGTTAGTAATAAACATGGTTAGTAATAATAAGCAAAAAATATTATAATAAACAAAATTTTTAATGATTAAAAAGAAATTATAAACAATCATAAACAAATTAAATAAATTATGAACATATTATGAAAAAGTAAATTATAATTAAAAATTAGCAATTTTAGACATATAATAGAAATTATTTACATGTATATTTAATTATAAACAATGGTAGGATATTTATATATTATAAAAAAAAAATTAAGAATTTTAATTTTTATGTACAAACAATTTAAATTATAAACAATTTATATGTTTAATTAGAAATTGGATTAGAAATTTTAATTACATTATAAATATAATATACAAATAATAATAAGGAAAAGAATGAGAAAATAAAAACCTGTTGGGGCTGGGATTTGAACCCAGTCCCCAAGCTTGCAGCCTCCAAGACCTGCCCTCCATCCACTGGGCCATGCGCACGCTGGCAGTAAAAGCAAGGGATTAATCCCTTTTGTTCTTAACCTGAAACAAATCATAGCCAAAATAAAAACAACACAAAAGGGCCTGGGGAGATTTGAACCCAGGTCCCTTACAACACACACAAACATCCTTTCCATCCAGCCGGGAGGGCGCTTCTATCAATATAATGGCAATAAAATATAATATATAATGACTAATGGATAAACTGGAAAATAAGAAAAAAACATTGAGAAGCCAGGATTCGAACCCCTACCCTCTAACAATACGCGCGCCTGTCTTACCACCAGGACAAGCCTTAGCTTGTGAAATATAAACAGAGAGAATTCATAATATTTTAAAATAGAAATTCAAATTTGAAATTCGCGCCAGACCAGCTTCATCTTCAACCTTGAATTCGTAGGATTTCCTGCGAATTTTCCTGGGAAAATTCCTACGAATTCTCATGCGTTTTAAACCTGCGAATCCTGTACATCATCCTACAAGTAAAATTTCACCAAATTGAACCTGCAAACATGATCTATGCAACGATTACAGTCCAAATACGAGTTCATTAGCTATTTATATTAGGTATTCCATGAACCCCTAATTTTGAAGCTCTAACCCTAGCCATGGCCGTTCGCAACTCAAGCAATGAAACTTTGATTTAACTGTCCAGAAACACTCTATACCACATCACAAACATGATTAAACAAGCAAAAATCATTTAAATGCATTGAATTAGTGCAATCGAAAAATTCATATTCAAGAATAAACATGATTCGGTTTATGCCGTATGAGGGGTTTTGGATGCAACCAAGTGTTGGTTTTCACTCAATGATGTCTAGTGATCATTGCTATGTCTTTAGATTACCTTCAAATGTCCTGAATAATGGAAACCGAATTTGAGTTTTGTATGGTTTTTTGAAACTATGAACTTACACTTTGAGGCTGCAAAAATCGTGTCTTGTGCTAGGGTTGTGTTAAGTACTTATAGGATGATCAATTGAGGCTGAAAAAACTAGGTCATTGTGTAGAAGATTTGATCCAAAAAGATTCAAAAAGATGGCCTTTAAAAATCAAATTTTTTGCATAAACACTTGCTATTTTGGTATGATTCTCATTACTCTTGTATCAATCAAGTCTAAATATAATTTAAGACCTTCTAGAAACCAAATCAAATTTAATTTTCATTATTTTATATTTTATTTGAATTTAAAATGATTTTTTAATATAAAAATCATAATAAATAAAAAAAAAATGAATAAAATTATGAATAAATCAATTTAATTTCGTGCAAGATGTTTTGAAGTGGATTGGGTCATTATTTGGCAAGCCCATTTGGAAAAAATTGGTTTTAGACCTCCATTTTCTGCATGAACCAACCCAAAATTTCCCAACTTTCCAAGGGCACACATCCTTCAATTTTAATGCTATGAGGGTGTTCTTGGACATTTTGAAAAGCTTGAAGAGTCCTATAAACAACCCCACTGGTTTCATGTCCATATCATTTACCAATCTCAAGTTATGCCCTTTTGAAGTTGTTGACTTTTTGTTGACTTTCAAAAGGACCTATAATGTCTTAGCTCATACCTTCCAAATGAAGCATTTTTGGGCTTGGCTTGTGAGACAAAAAGTTGTAGAGAATTCAATTTCCTTCAAAATGAGCTTTGGATGGAGACTTGGTGATGAAGCATGTGAAAGTTATGGCTGGTCAAAGTTCAGTTGACTTTTACTGAGAAAACCCTAATTTAGAAACCCCTGATTCTTGATGATCTGAAATCTCCTTGATGAATCATGATCAACCCTTGATCAAATGATGAATTTTACTTCATATACTTGATGTTGGCAAAAAATCGTGAAGTTTGACTTTGGTTTGACCACAGTTGACCTCAGTTTGACTTTTTAACTGCTTTGACTGATTTTGACTTATCTGATCATCTGACTGAGCAAACTTTTGAGAAAAGTCTTGAAACTTGTCATGGGGGTTCTTACACACATATAAGATGTTATGAAGCTTACTTGAAGTCTTGGAAGTCCATTTAGCCTGATTAAAATCAAAACCCTAGTTTTGGATGCACTGCTTAGGAGGTGCATTGTCTGAGGGAATTGTCAAATCTTCTGACTATTTGTGAACTTTGTGAACCTTGTGAACCATCATAAAATGTCTTGTGAACCTTGTGAACCTCATGGGAGGTCTTGTGAACCTTGTGAACCTCATGGGAGGTCTTGTGAACCTTGTGAACCTCATAAAGTGACTTGTAGACTTCATGATCCTCATGAAAGGTCTTGTAAACATTGTGAATCTTGTGAACTTAGTACACAAAGTCTTGTATTGTGAGGGAAAATTTTGGGGTGCAACAGCTGCCTCTGTTCAATTTTTTGAAACCTGAGGGGTTAGATTGGTATGTTTGCCAGTCGTGACCTGGAAGGTTGAAGGGGATTGAACACGAAAGCCCAAAAATTTGCACTCACCAGTGCATAGAGTGATACAGATGGCTAGTTGAATATGCTTGAGTGGGCTTAAAGATGCCACTTGGAGAAAAGTTCTTCAGATGCATTTCTTGGAGGATAAAGCAGTCCAAAATATGAAGGTATGATGATAACTTTCAGGAGGATAAAGCAGTCCTGATGGATAGTATGCTTTCAGGAGGATAAAGCAGTCCTAATGTGATAATAAGCTTTCAGGAGGATAAAGCAGTCCTGAGATATTGATAATATGCTTTCAGGAGGATGAAGCAATCCTGAGGTAATGATGATAGCTATCAGGAGGATGAAGCAGCCCTGAGGTAATAATATGCTTTCAGGAGGATGAAGCAGTCCTGATGTAATAATATCTTTCAGGAGGATGAAGCAATCCTGAGGTAATGATGATAGTTTTCAGGAGGATGAAGCAGTCCTAAGGTACAAGAGGCTTTCAGGAGGATGAAGCAGTCCTGATGTAATAATATCTTTCAGGAGGATAAAGCAATCCTGATGTAGATAACATGCTTCTAGGAGGATGAAGCAATCCTGATGTAGTGATATGATTTTCAGGAGGATGAAGAAATCCTGAGGTATAAGAAATTGTCAGGAGGATAAAGCAATCCTGAGGTAGTGATGATAACTTTCAGGAGGATAAAGCAGTCCTGAGGTAATAGTATGCTTTCAGGAGGATACAGCAATCCTGAGGAATGATAACTTTTCAGGAGGATAAAGCAGTCCTGATAGTCACAAGCTGTTGATGAAGTTTGTCTGCTTGGAGAATTAACCTGAAAACAAGGTAGCATTCTGTATGATAATATTAGTTTATGTATTATGTATGCATGTATGATATGATGCACTTAAGTAATGTATTATGTATCTTTGGATATGTATGCTATGGTATGATGTAAATGATGTATGTATGATATGATACTGCCTGAAGTGTCCGGATGTCTTCGTATAACAACTGCTGGCCAGGGAAAATAAATCCCGATTCGTTGCTGAAGAATATGAGGAACTCGTTCCCGTCTTGTTTGATAATAAGGTATACATAACCTCCCGTCTGCTGGGGATAGTAAGGTATATATAACCTCCCGTATGCTGGGGATAGTAAGGTATACATAACCTTCGTCTTCGTTTGATTGTAGGGTAGATATAACATCCCGTCTTCGTTCGTCGTACCCTTATTGGAAGGTAAATTCCCGAATATCCGTATGAGGATAAAAGAGATATATATAAATTCCAGGGGAGATGTGACTTTATGAAGATGGATTTGTCCTATTGAGGATTTGTAACTGTCTTGTAGAGATGAACTGGCGAAGCTTCGTTGAAATCCTTCCCTCGTTCGTCCTTAGTAAATACTATTACTGCATTTTCATGCATTTCTGGTAAACATCAATCATATTAAGCATACATGCATTTCTGGTAAACATCAATCATATTCAAAAGCATACATACATTCAAACACAACCAATGGACGTTTCGCTTATGTAAATAGGGTAAAAGTAAATCTGGATTCAAAAGATGGAATTTTATTTATATCAAAGAGTGACCCATACATGGGTAAGTTTGTACAAGTAGACATAAACCCTAGTAAGAGGATTTTGTCATAAAGTTTTTTTTTACAAAACAAATTAGCTATGTGGGAAATAATCCTATTGAGTTTCAATTCCACTATTGCCATTATCTTCAAGTATCTCATCTTCTGCTGTTGAGACGGAAACGGTTGAATTGAGCTTTATCTGTTCGAGCTTGAGTAAGTAATACAACTGGTTGCAGTTTCATGGGTGATCCAAACGAGACATAGTCATACGCTTTAATCCCTAACTTTTGCCTGGATTGCCCTTTCAGGTTTTCAATCCACCGGGATACCCTTTTTTGCCCAAGCCGCCTTTTCAGGTTTTCGACTTGCCGGGTGTACATCTTTTTTATATATATCCCTAATTTTTGCCCAAACCCTTTTGGTTTGCCGGGATGCCCTTATTTTTGCCTAGGCCTGTCAACCTAGCGGGTCTCTTTTCATGCGTAGTATTTTTTAACTATGTTTGCGTTTACAGGCTGCGGGAAGTCTTCACCATCCATAGTAGTAAGTATCATGGCACCTCCTGAGAACACTGTCTTGACTACAAATGGTCCTTCATATGTTGGAGTCCACTTGCCCCTAGGATCACCCTGTGGTAATATGATACGCTTGATTACCAAGTCCCCAGCCTGATATACCTTTGGCTTAACCTTCTTGTTAAAAGCTTTGATCATTCGTTTCTAATACATCTGGCCATGACAAACTGCTGATAACCTCTTCTCATCAATCAAATTTATCTGGTCAAGTCGAGTCTGAATCCATTTATCTTCTTCTAAGCCTGCATCCTTCATAATTCTTAAGGAGGGAATCTGAACTTCAATGGGCAGAACTGTTTCCATACCATAGACTAAGGAGAATGGGGTTGCCCCTGTTGAAGTACGTATTGTAGTACGATAACCGTGAAGAGCAAATGGTAACATCTCATGCCAATCCTTGTAAGTAACAGTCATTTTCTGTACAATCTTCTTAATGTTCTTATTAGCAGCTTCAACTGCCCCATTCATCTTTGGACGATACGGAGAAGAGTTGTGGTGCTTAATCTTGAACTGCGTGCAGAGATCAGTAATCATAGTGTTGTTCAGATTAGAGCCATTGTCGGTGATGATCCTTTCAGGGATGCCATACCTACATATGAGATTATTCTTAATGAATCGAGCCACAACATTCTTAGTAACAGATGCAAATGAAGCTGCCTCCACCCACTTTGTGAAGTAATCAATAGCAACAAGGATGAAACGATGTCCATTAGAAGCAGTAGGTTTGATCTCACCAATCATATCAATGCCCCACATGGCAAAGGGCCAGGGAGCAGTCAGCATATTCAATGGTGATGGAGGTACATGTACTTTGTCAGCATAGATTTGACACTTGTGACATGTTCTGGAGTGTTGATAGCAATCAGCTTCCATAGTAGACCAATAATAACCTGCTCTCAATATCTTCTTTGCCATGGTATGTCCACCAGAATGAGTGCCAAAAAGCCCATCATGCATATCTTCCATAATCTCAGTTGCTTCCTTCTTATCCACACAACGAAGCATAGTTGAATCATGATTGCGCTTGTACAAAATCCCATTACTCAAAAAGAACTTAGCAGAAAACCTTCTCAGAAACTTCTTATCTTTGACAGATGCCCCTTCAGGGAACTCCTGAGCTTCAAGATATCTTTTCACTTCATAGAACCAAGGCTTCTCCTCTGCCCCTTCAGTGTCAATCTCATTGCAGTATGCAGGCTTCTCAAATCTATCAATAGTAATCTTGGGAGCTTCATCATCCCAGCTGATCTCAAACATAAATGCCATGGTAGCTAATGCATCTGCTAACTGATTCTCTCTTCGTGGAATATGTCCAAAGGTAATCTCTTTGAAATGTGGGATTAAAGACAACACATGCTCTCTGTAAGGAATGTGGTTATCATGCTTGGTATCCCAATCTCCTTTAATCTGACTTACTACCAGGGCTGAATCTCCATACACGTCAAGGAACTGAATCTTCATATCAATAGCAGCTTTAATACCCAAGATACATGCCTCATACTCAGCCATGTTATTGGTACAATAGAAACAAAGTCTGGCAGTAATCGGGGTATGACAACCTTCAGGGGAACTAATCACAACACCAACACCATTACCAAGTGCATTAGAGGCACCATCAAAAACCATAGTCCATCGGGATCCTTGTTCAGGTCCTTCATATTGTCTAGGTTCTTTGGTAATAATCATAATGTCCTCATCAGGAAACTCAAAACTCATTGACTGATAATCATCCATTGCTTGATGAGCCAAATGATCAGCCACAACACTTCCTTTGATGGCCTTCTGAGTAGTATACTGTATGTCATATTCTGTCAAGATCATTTGCCATCTTGCAATTCTTCCGGAGAGAGCAGGTTTCTCAAATATGTACTTGATTGGATCCATCTTCGAAATCAACAAGGTAGTATGGGTCAACATATACTGTCTTAGTCGGCGAGCAGCCCATGCCAAAGTGCAGCAAGTTTTCTCGAGCAGTGAGTATCTTGTTTTACAGTCGGTAAACTTTTTGCTAAGGTAGTATATTGCTTGCTCTTTTCGACCAGACTCGTCATGTTGCCCCAACACACACCCCATTGAGTTGTGTAACACTGTTAAGTACATAATCAAGGGTCTTCCATCAACTGGTGGCATCAAAATTGGAGGTTTTAGCAGATATCTCTTGATTTCATCAAAGGCAGTCTGGCATTCATCATTCCACTCCATCACCTGATCTTTCTTCAACAACTTGAAGATTGGCTCACAGATGGCAGTTAATTGGGAAATAAATCTTGCAATGTAGTTCAATCATCCCAAGAAACCTCTAACCTCCTTCTCAGTACGGGGAGCTGGCATCTCTCGTATAGCTTTTACTTTTGCAGGATCCACTTCAATACCTTTTCCACTGACTATGAAACCCAGGAGCTTTCCAGACCTAACTCCAAAAGTACACTTGTTTGGGTTCAGTCTCAACTTGTATTTCTTCAACCTCTCAAACAATTTATGCAAATGATCAAGATGTTGCTCTTCATTCTGGGATCTGGCTATCATATCATCCACATATACCTCTATCTCATGATGAATCATATCATGAAACAAAGCCACCATAGCACGCTGATATGTTGCCCCTGCATTCTTCAAACCAAATGGCATCACTTTATAACAAAAAGTACCCCACTGTGTAACAAATGTTGTCTTCTCCATATCTTCAGGAGCCATCTTGATCTGATTGTAACCAGAGAAACCATTCATAAAAGAGAATACCTTATGCTGAGCAGTGTTGTCTACCAGAACATCGATATGAGGAAGTGGAAAATCATCTTTGGGACTGGCCTTGTTCAAATCCCTGTAGTCTACACACATACGTACCTTACCATCTTTCTTAGGAACCGGTACCACATTTGCAACCCATTGAGGATAAGAAGTCACAACTAAGAACCCTGCATTGAACTGTTTTATTACCTCTGCTTTGATCTTCTCTGACATCTCAGGACGCATACGACGAACCTTCTGCTTCTTTGGACGGCAATCTTCTTTCACTGGTAAATGGTGAACCACAATGTCTGTATCTAACCCTGGCATATCTTCATAAGACCAAGCAAAGATCTCCACATAGTCACGTAACATTTGAACCAGTCTGCTCTTGACACTATCCTCTAAATCAGCCCCTATCTTGACCTCTTTCCTGTTTTCTTCAGTTCCCAGATTCACAACTTCGACTGGCTCTTCATGTGGCTGTATAGCTTTCTCTTCTTGCTGTAAAAACCTAGCAAGCTCTACAGGTACTTCACAATCGTCCTCATTTCCGTCTTCAGTTTGATAGATCGGATTCTCTAAATTATAATTGGCAATAGTAGAACTGTTATCAACAGGATCCAGAGTGGATGAGGATCTGCATTTTAGTGATGTGGGTGTGTGTAAGAACACATAGCTGATAAAGCAAAAATAAAAGAAGAAAGACAAGGAACACAATATTTACTAAAACGAAACGTCCACTGATTTTTATTGAATGAAGTATGCAAATGAAATGACAGCCCGTAACAAGCACACCATTGTGCCCCGGGTAAGGCACAAGTCTTAAGAGTTCAATTGTTCAAGAAATTACAAACTTAAAAAGCAACAACACAGTAATAGTATTTACTCCTGACTAAAGGAGATAGGGATAACATCTTCAGCTTTCCAATTATTGAGTCCAGCACCCACAGTAGGAAAAATCCAAGCATCCAAGTTGTAGTCTTCATCATAGTCTCCCACAGCATTGATCTGATCCTTCATAACCCCTTGATTGGTGATACGAACAGCACGAGCACGACGAACAGCCTTCTGGGACTCTGCAGTGAAACCCAAACCAAACTTGTCAGACTTGTATGGGATATCAGAAAGCTGACCCCAAATAGTACAACCACCTTCATCCACCACAGCTCTAGCATCGTTGAGGGAGGCCATTTCCATTGTTGGAGGTACTCTGGTGACCACAGGAACTCTCTTCGCAACAGGAGGAGCTACATAATCATTAACAATCTAGGGAACCACTTCAAACGTCTGACACGGAGTTTCAATGTATTCACCTTCCACTTCCAGGTACTTGAAGGTATTCACATGGCTGACAAAGTATTCTTCTTCTCCATAGACAGTAACAACCTTTCCATCCACAGGATATCTTAACTTCTGGTGTAATGTAGAGGTTACAGCACCCGCCCCATGGATCCAGGGACGACCAAGCAAACAAGAGTACGAAGGACGAATATCCATCACATAAAATGTAGCAGTAAAAACCTGAGAGCCAACTTTGATTGGAAGATCAATTTCCCCATGCACTACTCTTCTAGAACCATCAAAAGCCTTCACCACAATATTACTGGGCTTCAGCACAGCATCTTCAGGACTGAGCTTATTCAGGACTTCCTTGGGCAACACATTTAGAGAGGAACCATTGTCTATCAATACATGGGATAGGGTAGTGCCCCTGCATTCAATTGAAATATGCAGAGCCCTGTTATGATCCCTCTTGGCAGGGGTCAAATCAGCATCAGAAAATCCCAACCCATTATCATAGGTCAGGTGAGCAACACAATTCTCAAACTGGTCAACAGAAATTGCATTGGGTACATGAGCAGTCTTCAGAAACTTGATCAAAGCTTTTGCATGAGCTTCAGAACATAACAACAAGGATAACATGGAAATCTTTGAGGGAGTATGCCCCAACTGATCAACAATGTCATAATCACTCTTGCGAATGATTTTCAGTACTTCTTCCATCTGCTTAGAGAGATCATCACCAGCTGGCACATCAGTAGGTATAGGCTCAATAACAGGACCTTTGCCCCGAGCATCAGTGGTGGAAGTAGCAGCAGGAGTAACTGCATTCTTGGAAGTCACTAGAGGAGAGAAAACTCTTCCGCTTCGTGTGATCTTACTAGATCCAGCAATATTGTCAACATCAACAGGCATATCAGCTAAGGGCTCCTGCTTAACACCATGGATGTAAACATCAGATCCATAATGCCAAGGCACAGCTTTATCAGACGTATAAGGAATAGGACCAGGAGTGGTAATGACCATAGGAGCCACTCTGGCTTCAGCAACAACTTTCACAGGACCTTCAGCAGTAATCCTGATTGGACCTTGATGGGTGATTTTAATAGGTCCCTTTGAAGTGATTCTCACTGGCACTTTGTCAACCATGTCAACCTCTTCAATCTTCCTACCTTGAGTAATATGATCCATCATACTTTCTACAGACGATGGAGTCCTCTCAAACACTATAGTATACTTATCCATGAGACATTGAATTCCATCTCTCAATCTCCAGCAACTATCCGGCTTATAGGTACAATACAAACAATCATCACGACAACCTGGAAAGAGCCCAACTTGTACTAACTTCTTCTTGATAACAGACAATGGTGTGGTCAACTCTGCAACTGAATAGACATGTAAATCTTCATCAATGGCATTGACAGTCTTCTCATGATTTGGCATGGGAGCAGTAATCACATTTGGAGTACCCGGAGGGTCAAACTCAATTTCTCCAGCCTCAATCATATCTTGAATTTTGTTCTTCAAGACCCAGCAGTTATTAGTATCATGACCCTGACAATTTGAATGATATGCACACCGTGCATTGGGATTGTACCTGGGTGAGGTAACATTAGGATTCTGAGGAGCCTCTTTCAGAGTAATAAGTTCAGCCTTCAACAAGTGTTGCAATGCCTGAGCCATTGACATGTTGATCTTAGTGAACTGCCTTCTAGCCCTCTGTTGGTTGCCCTGTGGCTGCTCTGGTGTTGTAGGAGTTGGATTTTAAATATGGACTGCACTCACAGACTGATGCCTTCTATTACGATCAGGTTGACCATAAACAGCATTGGATTCTTTCTTCCCAGTGGGAGGCTTCTTTGCAGCACCTGATGAAGAAGTACCCACCTGGATCTTGCCATTCTTTATACCATTTTCCACTCGCTCTCCTGTCATGATCAACTCAGTGAAGCCAGATGATGAGCTTCCAATGAGATGACTGTAAAACGGACCATTCAGCGTACACATGAACATATCAACCAATTCCCTGTCAGTCAAAGGGGGTTGAACTCTTCCAGCTAAATCTCTCCACTTCTGAGCATACTCCTTGAAACTTTCTTTGGCACCCATAGACATGCTTTGCAGTTGCATGCGAGTGGGAGCTAAGTCAGCATTGTATTGATACTGCTTATAGAAAGCTTCAGCAAGATCATTCCACTCCCTGATGTTGACACTCTCCAATTGATAATACCACTCCAACTGAGCTCCAGATAAGCTCTCTTGGAAAAAGTGGATCAACAAATTTTTATCAGCAGTGTGAGGTTGGATTCTTCTGACATAAGATCTCAGATGCAGCTTGGGACAAGAGACCCCATCATAAACAACAAAGGTAGGAACCTTAAAACCAATGGGTATGACTACCCCAGATATCAGACTCAAATCTTCAAAATCTAGCCCAGAAGATTTCTGCAACTCCATAGCATCCATTCTATCCACCAGCATCTTGAATTTGTCTTCATTAGGATCATGGTAATAATTAGCCTCAGAATCAGAGTCCCCCATAGTGTTGTGGAGACTGCCTCCCTCTTTCTCAGATTCCTCAGATTCATAGTCTTCAACCTGTTCTTTGGTCTTGACAGGACCTCTGAACCTTCTTCCCATGTTGATCAGGCCACCTGACCTTCTAGTCTTCTTAGTCTTCTTGGCCAGCAGTGTCTTCAATTCATATTGCCCCTTGGACAAGTTCAGGATCAGCTCTTGGAACTGTGCATTCTGTGCCTGGAGATCCTTAACTGTTTGTTCAAGAGCCATTGCTGAAATAAACAGCGAGAAGATGAGAAACCTGTGCACAATTATAAACCTGTGATGCAATGAAATGGTATGTGAATGTATATGCAATGTTTTCAAGGATCGCAAGATTTAAATTTGCTTAAACAAACAAGAAGGTAAACTTTTATTAGTAATAAATTTGTTTTGCCTCTTGGGCTTACAGAAAATGAAAATGAAATAAGTACAAAAGATGGGGTTTTAAGTCTCCCATGGACGGTTCCTCTTTGTGTTGAGGTATGAGTTGAGATTCCGTTCCTCATGAAGTTGCTTTGTTAGTTCCAGGATTCTTGCTTGGCTTGCTTTGTAATGAGCCTCGAAAGTATCCCTTTGCTCCTTCAATTGGATCCAGGATCTCTGTAAGTATTCCATGTCAGTAGGCATGTCTGGGTGAAGGATGGTATAAGCAGTGTCTCCTTCAGCAACAGGTTCCATGGTAACTGGCAGGATAGCAGGATATGGCATCATGAGAGTCTGAGCACGAGATCGCACCCATCTGAGATAAGCTTCCATAGGAATAGTGTACTTAGGCTCCAGTGTCTTGCTGTCAACCCTGTTTACTTTTCCCCAAGCTCGTATGAATCTCTGACGGTAACCTTGAAGATCGTTGTCGAAGTCGAACACAATGCCCTGAATCAACATGTCATGTGGACCATCACTCCGAGCGTAACCAAACTGTCGTAAAGCTAGTGAGGGGTTGTAGGTGATGCCTCCTCTTATGCCTAGAAGTGGCACATTAGGAAACTCCCCACAACGGTCAATGATAGTAACGTTCTCCATAGATCTGGAGCACCAATGAATGTCTGAGTGAGAAAGTGACATGATCCTCTTGGACCATCTGAACCCTTGCTCATTCTTCATTACTGAGCGAGGAAGGTGAGAAATAAACCACCTAGAAAGCAAAGGTATGCAGCACATCAAAGTTCCTCTTGCCCTTGTAGTACGGGTGTGAAGAGAATGCAGAATGTCTCCAAGCAATGTAGGCACTGGATTGTGACTCAGGAATATGTTGATGGCATGCACATCTATGAACTGGTCTGGATTGGGGAACAATACTACGCCATAGATCAATAGGGCTAAGATCTCCTCAAAAGCATCATAACTCATAGCCTTCAGGAACACTTGAGCTTTCTCCATCAATACCTTAGCAAGAATACCCTTAACTCCACTCCTTGTTTCTAGGACAATGTCTGATTTCTTCAAATGTAGGGATGCAGCAATGACTTCAGATTTAGGCTCTTTTTCCAAGCCTGTGAAGGGTTTCTGATCAAGAATAGGTATACCCAGAAGCTTGGAGAACTCTTCCATTGTAGGAACCAACTGATAGTCGGGGAATGTGAAACAGTGATGTTTAGGATCAAAGAACTGAAACAGAACACTCATCATGTCTTCATTGAACCCTGAAGTGACTAAATCCAGTAGGTGACCATGACTCTCGATGAATTGGGAGTTTTCAGAAATTTGAGAGACCAATTCCTTAAGCTTAGGAGGTATCCCTACAAAGTTGATCCGGATAGTATTCCTACGAGCAGAAGCCATGACCTGCAACAAAGAACAAAGATAAATCCTTTGGTCCTTGAAATGGTTAGTGAAAATGCTATGCTTATGATGCATGATGATGTTATGATGTTATGCTCAATCACAAACATGTGGCACACACAAACAAGTCACACCATAGCCCTAGGTTTAAAGGCTTGCATGAGGTTTAAAGGTAAGTACCCTCCCCTGAAGTTAGATGGTTCATCCTGTCCTACAAAAGTAACCAGGTTCTAAGGGATCTCAATATCATTGATCCTTCACAAGGGTGGTTGTTCAGTAGGAAACTTACTTGCCGACCAAAACCCTCCAAGTTTAGAATCTCAATGAGCGTAGTATCGAGTGTCAACCAACTTCAGTCTGCACCAAAGCCGGTTACCTCACTACTTTCTAAAGGCCAAGATGGGATAACTAGGGTTCTAAAAGTTAGTTAGTGCATTGACAACATATGGCAGCCTCATATTATCCTCAACTTGACTTAAGGAACATAAGCACCAACCAAGAAGTCACACTAACTATGGCTACCAGATCAACCATATCGATATACGTCGTACAGTTTCCTTGGTCTATTGCCATTTACCTAAGGTATACTAGATTCGGGTTAGGACCTTTCACACATAAGAGCCCAACAAGTAAAGTAAAGCAAACAAAGCAAACAAGTTTAAAGTGATCTAATTCCTAAGGGTACCCCTCTTTAAATTAAAATCCCCAACAGAGTCGCCAGTTCTGTAACACAGTGGGAGAACTGACTTTAGTTATGTTGCGGATAGCAAGAGTCGCCACCGACTTTTATTTTATCCAAAGGAAAGGCATAAAAGAACAGGAAAGACCTTTTAAAAGATTTTTGGGTCCGGGGGGTAGGTTATGTAAAGGGAAGGTGTTAGCACCCTTTACATCCATGGTTATCCATGGGCTCTTAGTTACTTAGCTCACTTTGAATTGTTTTTGAAAATGTGAAGTGTGTGAATAGAAATTTTCATAAGAGTTTAATAATGATCCATGTACGGATGCGTAAAAAAACTTGTGTTTGAAAATTATTTGAAATTGTGAAATGTTTAAAATTGTTTTGAAGTGTTTTTAAAATGCGAGCAAGTAACTATGAGGAACCTACCCTAAAGTTTAAGTCTTTCCGTTCTTTAACCTTTGAATGGTAAGACTATCCCTATTATTAAGGAATAGGTAGTCATTACCTTGGATGTATGGGACAAGTAAGGGACATTTGTTTATATAGGCAATTGTAGGGTGTATTAAGCATTTTTTAGAGGGACTGTCATCATTATTTGAAAGGGACAAGATCATTATGAAAGGCAACCATTAAGGGACTTGATCTTTGATTATGAAGGGACTAGATGACTTTACTTTTAAGGGACTTTGCTTTATACACCCTACTTGACCTTGTGATTAGGCAACAATGAGGAGTAACCCTAGAAAGTGAGATGGCGATCAAAGATCGACTTACGTGTGTGAGTGTTTAATTTTTAAATATTTATCTTTTAAATTAAATGATCTAAATTAATTTTAAATAGCATACATGTTTACACTCCCTATTTTACTAACCATGACATAAAAATAATATAAATATTACAAAAAATTACATCCAGGAGCAATTACAAAATAATAAAGTAATTTAAAATAATATGCAAAATAATAAATAAGAATAAATAATTATAATAGGGGTTAGTGAGAATAATAATAATAATCACAATTTAAAAATAAAGGGGTTAGTAATAAACATGGTTAGTAATAATAAGCAAAAAATATTATAATAAACAATATTTAATGATTAAAAAGAAATTATAAACAATCATAAACAAATTAAATAAATTATGAACATATTATGAAAAAGTAAATTATAATTAAAAATTAGCAATTTTAGACATATAATAGAAATTATTTACATGTATATTTAATTATAAACAATGATAGGATATTTATATATTATAAAAAAAAAAATTAAGAATTTTAATTTTTATGTACAAACAATTTAAATTATAAACAATTTATATGTTTAATTAGAAATTGGATTAGAAATTTTAATTACATTATAAATATAATATACAAATAATAATATTAAAGAATTAGGGTTTTTAAAAAAAAAAATAATTAGGGTTTATGAAATAAATTAGGTTTTATGTACAAAATAAAATAATTATATATATAATTTAATAATAATAAGAAAGAATAAATGAATTTTCTTATTAAAAAAATGAGTTTAAAATAATATCAATATACTATTTAGTTTTTTTTTTGAATTTATTTAAGATAAAACATTAATTAAATTAAAAAGAATAAGGAAAAGAATGAGAAAATAAAAACCTGTTGGGGCTGGGATTTGAACCCAGTCCCCAAGCTTGCAGCCTCCAAGACCTGCCCTCCATCCACTGGGCCATGCGCACGCTGGCAGTAAAAGCAAGGGATTAATCCCTTTTGTTCTTAACCTGAAACAAATCACAGCCAAAATAAAAACAACACAAAAGGGCCTGGGGAGATTCGAACCCAGGTCCCTTACAACACACACAAACATCCTTTCCATCCAGCCGGGAGGGCGCTTCTATCAATATAATGGCAATAAAATATAATATATAATGACTAATGGATAAACTGGAAAATAAGAAAAAAACATTGAGAAGCCAGGATTCGAACCCCTGCCCTCTAACAATACGCGCGCCTGTCTTACCACCAGGACAAGCCTTAGCTTGTGAAATATAAACAGAGAGAATTCATAATATTTTAAAATAGAAATTCAAATTTGAAATTCGCGCCAGACCAGCTTCATCTTCAACCTTGAATTCGTAGGATTTCCTGCGAATTTTCCTGGGAAAATTCCTACGAATTCTCATGCGTTTTAAACCTGCGAATCCTGTACATCATCCTACAAGTAAAATTTCACCAAATTGAACCTACAAACATGATCTATGCAACGATTACAGTCCAAATACGAGTTCATTAGCTATTTATATTAGGTATTCCATGAACCCCTAATTTTGAAGCTCTAACCCTAGCCATGGCCGTTCGCAACTCAAGCAATGAAACTTTGATTTAACTGTCCAGAAACACTCTATACCACATCACAAACATGATTAAACAAGCAAAAATCATTTAAATGCATTGAATTAGTGCAATCGAAAAATTCATATTCAAGAATAAACATGATTCGGTTTATGCCGTATGAGGGGTTTTGGATGCAACCAAGTGTTGGTTTTCACTCAATGATGTCTAGTGATCATTTCTATGTCTTTAGATTACCTTCAAATGTCCTGAATAATGGAAACCGAATATGAGTTTTGTATGGTTTTTTGAAACTATGAACTTACACTTTGAGGCTGCAAAAATCGTGTCTTGTGCTAGGGTTGTGTTAAGTACTTATAGGATGATCAATTGAGGCTGAAAAAACTAGGTCATTGTGTAGAAGATTTGATCCAAAAAGATTCAAAAAGATGGCCTTTAAAAATCAAATTTTTTGCATAAACACTTGCTATTTTGGTATGATTCTCATTACTCTTGTATCAATCAAGTCTAAATATAATTTAAGACCTTCTAGAAACCAAAATCAAATTTAATTTTCATTATTTTATATTTTATTTGAATTTAAAATGATTTTTTAATATAAAAATCATAATAAATAAAAACAAAATGAATAAAATTATGAATAAATCAATTTAATTTCGTGCAAGATGTTTTGAAGTGGATTGGGTCATTATTTGGCAAGCCCATTTGGAAAAAATTGGTTTTAGACCTCCATTTTCTTCATGAACCAACCCAAAATTTCCCAACTTTGCAAGGGCACACATCCTTCAATTTTAATTCTATGAGGGTGTTCTTAGACATTTTGAAAAGCTTGAAGAGTCCTCTAAACAACCCCACTGGTTTCATGTCCATATCATTTACCAATCTCAAGTTATGCCCTTTTGAAGTTGTTGACTTTTTGTTGACTTTCAAAAGGACCTATAATGTCTTAGCTCATACCTTCCAAATGAAGCATTTTTGGGCTTGGCTTGTGAGACAAAAAGTTGTAGAGAATTCAATTTCCTTCAAAATGAGCTTTGGATGGAGACTTGGTGATGAAGCATGTGAAAGTTATGGCTGGTCAAAGTTCAGTTGACTTTTACTGAGAAAACCCTAATTTAGAAACCCCTGATTCTTGATGATCTGAAATCTCCTTGATGAATCATGATCAACCCTTGATAAAATGATGAATTTTACTTCATATAATTGATGTTGGAAAAAAATCATGAAGTTTGACTTTGGTTTGACCACAGTTGACCTCAGTTTGACTTTTTAACTGCTTTGACTGATTTTGACTTATCTGATCATCTGACTGAGCAAACTTTTGAGAAAAGTCTTGAAACTTGTCATGGGGGTTCTTACAAACATATAAGATGTTATGAAGTTTACTTGAAGTCTTGGAAGTCCATTTAGCCTGATTAAAATCAAAACCCTAGTTTTGGATGCACTGCTTAGGAGGTGCATTGTCTGAGGGAATTGTCAAATCTTCTGACTATTTGTGAACTTTGTGAACCTTGTGAACCATCATAAAATGTCTTGTGAACCTTGTGAACCTCATGGGAGGTCTTGTGAACCTTGTGAACCTCATGGGAGGTCTTGTGAACCTTGTGAACCTCATAAAGTGACTTGTAGACTTCATGATCCTCATGAAAGGTCTTGTAAACATTGTGAATCTTGTGAACTTAGTACACAAAGTCTTGTATTGTGAGGGCAAATTTTGGGGTGCAACACTTCCTGGTGGTTTCTCTGAAGATCTTTCTTGTAAACCTCACAAACCTTAGGAACAACCAAGCATGATAATAATTAGGTTTTGATTAGTCCCCCCATTTAGCTTTTACCTTTGTGTCTCATTGAGTCTTCTCTTCTCATCTCATAATCAGGGACTAAACCCTAAAGGATTTAAGGCTTTGTGATTAAGCTTATGCATGCATCCTTCTATTAGGATGGAGTGTATGACTTTAATCCTAAGTGTTAAACCCTTAATGTGTTTAAATCCTTTAATCAATCCACCTAATAATCATCAAGACATCAAACTTGTAACTTGGGCCTTGCATTAGGGTTCTAATTTTTCCTTATTTGGTTAAGAAGGACTAACCCTAGTGTTATTGGACAAGTCCCCCTCAAGTTGTCTTACAAACCCTAAAAATCACTTCATCATCTTATCATTAAATAAAATCCACTTAATAAAGACCTTGTTTTGTCATGAGGTTAATCCCTAATCATAGATTAAGTTGAGGAGTTTTCCTCAGCCTAAACACTCTCATCTATTATCCTTCTATTAGGATGGTGTAATGAGTCTGTTTAATCTTTGATTATGGCTTAATCTCATTACTTAACACCAAACAAAAACACCAAAAACATCTAAATAATCACAAGTAGGTTAATGATCTTAATCCTACATCATGGTAATTAAGTGTGAGATGCTGACTTCACACTTAAGGTATTCTCATTACCCCTAATCAGAGGGAAGATGTGATGAGTTTACTAAACCCATTGGTTTAGGCTTAAGCTCATTAACTTATGACAAACTTCAAAAAGCAATAAAAGACTGAAAACTCAAAAACAAACAATAATCGTCTCCTCCGGGATTCTTTTCTCATCTCATTCACTCATAAATGAGAACTTGCTTCTTCCGTCTAATGCAAGACAGTTTGCACCTGAGCCAGACAGGTCATACACTAGAGCATGGACAAGTAAGTAATTCACAGGTCAATTCTTCCTTTCAGTCTCTTTGAGTCGAACTACGGTGTTCTGACTTCCTCATTGCACGAGAGGATACGTAGGCATAACTTAACAGTTATCGAACAAAAGTCTCTGTATATTCCCCCTCTTTCCAGCATTATTTCTTTAGCCTCATATTCTTGAGCATTCCATTCATTTCTTACACTGACACTGTACATTTACACACTTCACTTCTTTTACACTGACACTTGCATTCTTTCCAGCTTTGATACACAGATTGCACTGACACTACCCCTTTAAAACACAAATATTTTAAGCGTGGATCCCGTCGAGTACGAAAGACAATATGGGTGTTAATACCTTCCCAGGTTGTAACCAACCCCCTTTCTCAGTCTCTCTGGTTCGCAACCGTCTTATCCATATCTTTCTAGGTTTATGCAGCATTACCTTTCCTTCGGGATAAAAATGCCTAGCTGGCGACTCTATTCATCTCATCTTTTCGCCGACCGTTCGCGTCTGTACCCCTTCTGACCAGGTGTCATTTTGGTGGGAGCGACAGCTTGGCGACTCTGCTGGGGACCCTAATACTGTAACCAGGGTTTCTGGTTCTTTTTGTGGGTTCCTCCTAGCGCTTGTGTGATTTGTGTTTACTGGGGTGTTATGTGCTAATTGTGTTTGTATATTTGTATTTATTTTTGCTTTGTGTACAGTTGTTTATTGCTTTCTTTACAGCTTTATATCATCATATTGTCATACTGTTATCTGGCTGGATCTGTTTTCTGTCTTGGTGGGTGGGATTCTATTGAGAGTTTAAGGTCCTATACCTAGGACTTGAGTGACACCTAGGCTAGAGTGGTTCATGTTCTTTCCCATTCCATATCGGTCTGGTGCGGGAATATGAAACACGGTTCAGATATGGGTTTCTTCTTGAGAACTCTGTGCTACAGATCTCCTGTAGTGCTAGGGCTATCTGGGAAGCCTGCTAAGTCTAGATGACCTTTACTATGACCTTCAGAAACTGAGGTGAATTAGAGGAGGATCCTTTATGGTTATTATAAACACTGTACCTCCGGGTTAGAAGTGTTTACACTTCTCATAACTGATCCATGTCTGAGGACCCTTGTTTTAGAACATCACCTGTGAGGGGGTTGGGCTGTTTACAGGTTTGCAGGTACCCTTGACCTCAGCATACCCTGATACTTTGTTTGATTAAAAGTACTCCACTTTGGACAGTTCTTGTGATTTAACCCTGGACATGTGACTCTTTATTTGAGTCCCCCACCTTGGTTACTGGACTTATGAACCTCCATCTGGACTTCTTAGACATACATGGACTTATATCAAGGCAGTAATCAGATCCAGCTTGATCACAAACCCTTGCATATCATTTGCATACTCATCATTTGCATCATTTAACATTTGTTTATTTGTTTTTCAGGGTATCCATATTACATTTGGCTTGGTTTTGACCCCTTCATCTGCATAGGCCCCTGTTCATCAGTATCTGCTTCAGCTATCTTCATCAGCTACTTGCTTCAGTTACCTTCACCACCAGCATCAGCCTATCAGTGGCTCATCTTCTAGTATCAGTCATCATCATCGGCATCTGTCTCAGCTCTTCATCAGCAGACATGGCACCTAAGAAGAGCAACATCTCATACCATTTCTTTGAGCCTGAGCTGACTGGCATCAGGAAGGTCCAGGCCCTTATCACTCCAGACCATATCCCACTATTCAGAGAACATTATGGAGGCATCCTTGATGAGGTTATGGATTTGGACCCTTCTTAGAGGAGTTTGATTCACACTTACCTACAGTTCTATGATCCTCCTTTGAGATGCTTCACCTTCCAGAATTTTCAGTAGTCATCACTGGTTGGAGTACCTATCAGGGGTGGTATCCCCTTCAGCCCAGAAATGGTTTTTCCCAACAATGAAGAAGTGGCAAAGGCACTGTATCTGGAACCTATTCTGGTTGAGCAGAACATGACAACAAAGGCTGGAATCTCTGGTCTGCACTTGGATTTCTTGACTTCTCAGGCTATCCTGAAGGCCTCCTTGGGAGAATGGAAGGCAGTTTGTGCATTATTAGCCCTCAGTATATATGGGGATATACTTTTTGCAGATGAGCCCAAGTTTATCAGCAAGAATGCCATTCATCTTTTCATTCTAAGGAACCCAGTACCCACCTTACTGGGAGATTTCTACTACTCTGTTCACCAAAGGAATGAGAAGCAAAAGGGAAGGTTGGTGAGATGTTGTGCTCCCCTGTTCCATACCTGGCTGCTCAAACACTTGCCCAAGACTGATGCATTCTTGAATCCTCACCAACAGAAGAATTGGGCTAGGAGACTTATTGCTTTGACTTCAGATGACATCAGGTGGTGCACCCAGAGCACCAAAGGCAGGGACATCATTACTAGTTGTGGGCAGTTCCCCAATGTACCTCTGATAGGAGTGAAGGGTTGCATCAACTACAACCCTTTGCTATTCAAAAGACAGTTGGGCTATGCTCTGGTTCACCCTCCTAGAGTACAAGACTTGGCTGAAACCCTTTATTGTGAGATTAAGCCTAATCTAGCTGTTGTCAGGCGAGCATCCTGGGCTTGGGACAATATCCAGACCAAAGGGGTAGCCATTCTTGGGAGATGCAACAATGTGGCCTCAGCTCAGTATTATGAGTGGTCTCATGCTAGGGCTCAAATTTCTAGGATGCCTTTCACCATTGAGGATGCACCAGGACCATCCACAGCACCACCTCCAGCCACTGTCAGCCTGGAAGAGTTTGAGAAACTAAAGGAAAGAAATGAGAATCTGTCTCAAGCCCTGAAGAGGACCCTCTGGGAGAGGAGTGATGGTCGTCTGGACATTTAAAGGTTGGAAAAGCTTAAGGTGGAGCATCTATCCAAGATTGAAAAAGCAGAGGACTACATCAAGAAATCAAGAGTTGGAGAGCAAATTCCGAAGAATGCCTGTAAAGAGGCCCAGTTCCAAAAGGCTAGGACTGATCTCTATCTGAAAGAAAGTCAAGCTAGGTGGGTCAGGATCACTGAAGCTCGCACTCAGGAAGATAAGAGAACCCAGGACAAGATTGAGAAGTTGGAGGCAAATGAAAAGAAGCAACAGGAGGCTCTGCTAGCAGCCCAGAAGGAGATCTCAGAATTGAAGCTTAGGGCTGGTGTGAAGAGGTCAAAGGACCAAGACAGGCACAAGAGGTTGACCACTGCTATCACCACCAGGAACCTTCTTATCAGAAACCTCACAGAGCATCCAGCTGATCCTGTAACTGAAGCACTTCTGAGGGAGGTCAAGGAGGACGAGTTTGGTCTTGGTGTCTGACTTTTTGCTTGTTGTTGCTTTCATTTCATGTACTTTTCTTTTTCATGTTGTATTTTTGACCCCTCAGGGGCATGTGTTGTAAAAAACAAACTATGTATGATTCACCATTTTGTAATATATTCATTAGTTTGTTTCATTTGAGTCTCTTTCTCCCAAGCAACATCAAAGCACCTTCCTCAGGAGTCTGGAAAGGTCAAAACCAAATGCCAAGCCGGATACCTTGGAAACAAATAAGCATACTGCATTGCATACTAACTTTTGTTTTGTTTTGTAGGTTTTTGTTTTGTTTGTTACTAACTCTGTTGTGGTTCAGGAATTATTGCTCGCCGTCGGGTGTTTCCACTCAACCGTCCGCACAGATATCCTACTCGCAACAACCTACCGGGTATACAGATGGACCAAGTACAGCAGGATCTTACAGAAGTCAGGACTCAAATGGCAAATGAGAGGCTAGAAATGAGAAACCAGATGACCCAGTTCATGGAAGTGATGAATGGCTTGGCTCAAAGTCAAGAAAGATTAAGGGCATTGGTAGAGAGGCAGACCCGAGAAGAACCCCATCTGGGGACTGGAGGAACGAGCAACAATGAGAGGGTTCAGCCTCATGTTAATCCACCAGTGTATGGGCCTCATCTTCATCCAGAGATCAACATCCCCGCTAATGTGCAAGGGAATGCTACTACGGGTAGAGTATTACAAGAAGACCCCCAAGAGGATCAATTCACTATGATGGGAGCTGGGGATGAAGCCTATGACAGGAGGCTAGATGAAATTGCTGAGAAATTTAGGTCTCTGGAGTCTCAGAATTCCTTGGGCTTTGATGTCATGGACATGGGATTAGTGGACGGGGTAAGGATTCCCCACAAGTTTAAACCCCCGTGCTTCGAGAAGTACAACGGAACTTCCTGTCCACGAACCCACCTACAATCCTTTCTGGGGAGACTGAAAGCATACACCATGGATGAAAAGCTGTGGATGTTTTACTTTGAAGACAGTTTGACTGGAGCCTCAAGGGAATGGTACTCTCACTTGACCAGAGCAACCATCAGATGCTGGAAGGACCTAGCTGAGGCCTTCATCAGACAATACCAATACAACTTGGACATGGCTCCTAACAGGACCCTCCTGATGGGAATGTCTCAATCATCCAGAGAAAGCTTCCGGGAATACGCCCAGAGGTGGAGACAGCTTGCTGCTGCTGTCCAGCCACCCATGTCGGAAAGGGAAATGGCCGACATGTTTATGAATACCCTCCAAGGGACATATATTGACAGGCTAGCTGCCTTTTCTTCCACCAGCTTCGCTGACGTAGTCATAGCTGGAGAAAGGATTGAAAACCTATTAAAGATGGGCAAGATTTCTGATAATGGTGCGAGCTCGTCCAGCAAACCCACACAGCCTTTTGTAGGACCAAGAAGAACCGGTGAGACTAATGCTATTCAGGCCAATAGGGGCAGACCACAGTATGTTCATAGGTCAGTGGCAGCTGTCACTATTCCAGCTCCAATTCCTCAGCAACCAGCATATCAACCACAACAACAACCCCACTACCAGCAACAAGTTCAATATCCGCCTCAGAGAAACTATAACAACAACAACAACAACAACAATCAATAAAGACCTTTTCAGCAGAGACCATCTCAGGCCAATAGGGTGATTGATCCAATCCCTATGCCTTATGCCGCTTTATTGCCACAACTCCTGAAGCTCAACTTGGTTGAGTTAAGGACATTGGCACCACCAGATCCCTCCAGTCTTCCAAGAAATTATGACGCCAACGCCAGATGTGCTTTCCATTCCAACGCACCTGGCCACAGTACAGAGAAATGCAGGGATTTACAAATGAAGGTACAAGACTTGGTAGATTCTAAAGCTCTAAACTTTGCACCCCCGCCAAATGTTAATAAGAATCCCATGCCCAACCATGGAGGACCAAGAATTAATGCTATTGAGGAAGATAAGCTATCTTTCTTAATAACCAGTGTTGGGCAGATTCGGACACCTCTGGTAGAAATTAAAGCTCAGCTCTTAGAATGCCAGATGTTCCCCGGGTGTGAGCTCGGTTGTGGTTATTGCAACATTTCGGTAAACGGGTGTGATAACTTGAGAAGTGGCATAGATGGTCTTATCCAGAGTGGCCTACTTCAAATCACAACATCAGCACCTACAAATCCAGCAATCTCTTTGACAACAATTCCCGAGTCTTGTACAACTGCAATAATAGTCATTCCAAGCAATTCATCGGTACTATCAACAATGGCTCCGTCCATCATATCAACAAATCAAATGTCAACAAACATTCCTTCTACAACATCAGCACCCCTTTATTCAGAATCTTCTACAACGCCAACAGATATTTCAGCAGTCACCATTTATTATGATCCGTCATTTGTTCCTCCTAACAATAATTTTCAACAACAAATAGTGGCATCTCCTGCCAGGTCACCAGTTACCATCTACTACGATCCGCACACTATTTCAACACCCTCCTCTGCTGCAGTCAGTCCGGTTACCATCACGGTACCTGGACCAGTTCCATATGAAAGCAGTAATGCCATCCCTTGGCATTATGGCTCTGACCTTTACTGCAATGGGGAGAAATTCACTCTTGACTCTTCAACCTCTTCTCCACAGATTGATAATGTCGGGGGAGGTGGAGGCTTCACCAGAAGCGGACGCCTTTTTTCCTCGCAAGCACAAAGACCTAATGCTGAAGCAGAAGCTGCTGCCAAAGCAAAGGGAAAGAGTGTAATATCTGAAGAACCCATTCTCAAGGAAACTCAGAAGACATCTTTTGAACAAGATGTAGACGAGTTTATGAGAATTATAAAGAGGAGTGATTACAAAGTGGTGGATCAGCTTCACCAAACTCCCTCAAAAATCTCCATATTATCCTTTCTGATGTGTTCCGAAAATCACCGGAATGCATTACTAAAAGTCTTGCACGCAGCATATGTGCCAGAGGAGATCACCGTTAATCAGCTGGAGACCGTGGTAGCAAATGTCAATACCAGCCATGGATTGGGTTTTACCAATGCTGATTTAACAACTGAGGGACGCAACCACAACAAGGCTTTACACATCACTCTAGAATGCAAGGGTGATGTCCTATCACATGTACTGGTAGACACTGGGTCTTCACTCAATGTTTTACCAAAGAAAGCCTTGGTGAAGCTGGAGTATGATGGCTTGGCATTGTGTCCAAGTAATTTGGTAGTGAGAGCATTTGATGGCTCTAAGAGATCAGTGCTAGGAGAGATTGATCTGCCTGTGATGATTGGCCCGCAGACTTTTAAAATTACCTTCTATGTGATGGACATACAGCCGGCCTACAGCTGTTTGTTGGGTAGACCTTGGATCCATGCCGCTGGCACAGTTACGTCTACCCTTCACCAGAAGCTGAAATTCGAGTTGGAAGGCCAGATCATCACCATCTGTGGTGAAGAAGATATCTTTGTTAGCCACCTGGCTACGTACAAATACATTGAGATGGACGGAGAGATCCATGAAACCATGAGCCAGGGATTTGAAGCCCTGAAAATAAATGAAGCATCTGATGTACTTGGAACTTCCATAACATCTTATCAGCAAGCCAGGAAGGTTGTGAAGAGGGGACTGCCCAAGGCTGGGGAAAGCTATTGCCTGTGGAGAAGAAGGAGGACAGATTTGGGTTGGGTTACAAACCAACTCAACAAGATCAATCAGAGGCTGCTAAGAAGCCCAGTTTTATCAGTGGGGGGATGCTCACCCCAGATGCAGTGAACAACTTGGAAGATGAGTCGGAAGATGAACGCAACCTGGAGAGCTGGATACGTCCAAGGATCCCGGGGAGCCGTATCTCAAACTGGTCTTCCCAGGAAATTATAAGGGTTACTCCTGCAGAGTAATTATTATTTCCTGTATTTTTAAGCATGCATCAAGTCTTGCATCTTGCCCAAGATGACAAGACTCATTTTGTAATCGGGCCATCTTGTAATTTTGTGCAAACAGATCAATCAATGAATATCGGACGTCTTTTGCAAATGAGTCTTTTTCTTTCCCTCTCACTGTTTTTCATTTTTCTTTTTGTACAAAAATAAAATGGCAATGTTTTCAAAATGATAACTTCATTTCACTTTTTCTAAATAAGATTAAAATCAATCACTAAAATGAACAATCTAAACCCTTGCAGAGAGTGCCTTTCAGATTGCACCGACAACAACACAGCTATGGCTTCGTATGACTTTGACAATCCAATCAATCAAGCTGATGAAGGGGTTGAAGAAGATTATGAGCTTCCTGAAGAGCTAGCCAGGTTGTTAAGGCAAGAGGAGAAGGTTATCACTCCTCATCAGGAGGAGATTGAAACGATTAATCTTGGTTCGGAAGAAGACGTGAAAGAGGTTAAGATCGGGGCCTGCCTACAGGATTCAGTGAAAGAACAACTGATTGTTATGCTTCGGGAGTATGTGGATGTGTTTGCTTGGTCTTACCAGGATATGCCAGGGTTGGACACCGATATTGTCATGCACAAGCTGCCCCTGAAAGAGGACTGCCCGCCGGTTAAACAGAAGTTGCGCCGTACTCGCCCAGATATGGAAATGAAGATAAAGGAAGAGGTACAAAAGCAGTGGGACGCCGGGTTCCTTGCTGTAACTAGCTATCCACCGTGGGTTGCTAATATAGTACCTGTACCAAAGAAAGACGGCAAAGTGAGAATGTGTGTCGACTACCGGGATCTGAACAGAGCCAGCCCGAAAGATGATTTCCCATTACCTCACATTGATGTATTGGTTGATAATACGACTCAGTTCTCGGTATTCTCCTTCATGGACGGATTTTCAGGATACAATCAGATCAAGATGTCACCTGAAGACATGGAGAAGACAACTTTCATCACACCCTGGGGCACGTTCTGTTATAAGGTGATGCCATTCGGACTGAAGAATGCTGGTGCAACTTATCAACGGACTATGGTAACATTATTCCACGACATGATCCATAAAGAAATCGAGTGTTATGTGGATGACATGATTGCCAAGTCCCTCATAGAAGAAGAACACCTGGTAAATCTGCTGAAACTATTCAAGCGCCTAAGGAAGTACCAACTGAAGTTGAACCCCAACAAGTGCACATTCGGGGTGCGATCTGGTAAGCTGCTGGGATTTATTGTAAGCGAGAAGGGGGTTGAGGTTGACCCTGATAAAGTCAAAGCCATTCAAGAAATGCCTGCACCGAAAACTGAGAAAGAAGTTCGAGGGTTTCTAGGCAGATTGAACTACATTTCAAGGTTCATATCTCACCTTACAGCAACCTGTGAACCCTTGTTCAAGCTATTGAGAAAAGAACAGACGGTCAGGTGGAACGAAGACTGCCAGAGGGCTTTTGACAAGATCAAAGAGTACTTACAAGAGCCTCCAATCCATATGCCTCTAGTTGAAGGAAGACCTTTAATAATGTACTTGACAGTATTAGAAGAGTCAATGGGGTGTGTGCTGGGCCAGCATGACGAGTCTGGTCGAAAAGAGTATGCAATTTACTACCTAAGCAAAAAGTTTACCGACTGTGAACAACGTTATTCACGGCTCGAGAAAACTTGCTGTGCTTTAGCGTGGGCTGCTCGCCGACTGAGACAGTATATGTTGACCCACACTACCTTATTGATCTCCAAAATGGACCCAGTTAAGTACATTTTTGAGAAGCCAGCACTCACCGGACGGGTTGCAAGATGGCAAATGATCCTCACAGAATATGACATCCAGTACACATCTCAGAAAGCCATCAAAGACAGTGTATTGTCTGATTACCTTGCTGAGCAACCTATTGATGATTACCAGCCTATGAGATTTGACTTCCCTGATGAAGACATCATGTTCATAAAAGCAAAAGATCATGAAGAGCCTGTTCACACTGAAGGGCCTGACCCAGAAGAAGAATGGATTATGATGTTTGATGGGGCTGTCAATATGAATGGTCGTGGTGTTGGTGCAGTACTCATTACACCTAAGGGAGTTCACATGCCTTTCTCGGCAAAACTCACCTTCAACTGCACTAACAACGAAGCTGAATACGAAGCTTGCATTATGGGTCTTGAGGAAGCCATTGACCTCAGGATCAAGACTTTGACCGTGTTCGGAGATTCAGCTCTGGTAGTTAATCAAACCAATGGCAAATGGTACACACACCAGGATCATCTGATACCTTATAGGGACTATACAAGAAGGTTATTGACTTTCTTCACAATAGTCAAGCTTGAGTATATCCCTCGAGATGAGAATCAGTTTGCAGATGCTCTGGCTACCATTTCATCCATGATCAAAGTTCAAGCTGCCAACTTTATGCCTCGGATTTCAGTGTTCAGACTTGACAGACCAGCATATGTATTTGCAGCAGACGTTGTCAAAGATGATAAGCCTTGGTTCCATGACATTAAGTGCTTCTTGGAGGATCAAACATACCCACCTGGGGCATCTTCCAATGATAAGAAGACTTTAAGAAGGCTTGCGGGTAGTTTCTTCCTGAACACTGATGGTTCCCTGTACAAGAGAAACTTTGATATGGTACTCCTCAGATGCGTTGATAGAGCAGAAGCAGACTTGTTGATGCACGAGGTGCACGAAGGATTCTTTGGTACTCATGCTGGAGGACATGCCATGGCTAAAAAGTTGTTAAGATCAGGCTATTACTGGATCACAATGGATGCCGACTGTTGTGCCTATGCCAGAAAATGCCACAAATGCCAGATTTATGCGGATAAGGCGCATATGCCTCCCAATCCTTTGAACGTGATGTCTTCACCCTGGCCCTTTGCTATGTGGGGCATTGATATGATTGGCAAGATTGAGCCAACTGCTTCGAATGGCCACAGATTCATCTTGGTTGCTATTGACTATTTTACCAAGTGGGTTGAAGCAACTTCCTATGCAAATGTTACAAGGCAGGTGGTAGCCCGATTTCTGAAGAGAGACATCATCTGTCGGTATGGAGTTCCCGAGCGAATCATTACTGATAATGGTTCCAACTTAAACAACAAAATGATGGCAGAGCTGTGCCGGGACTTCAAGATCCAACACCACAATTATTCTCCTTACAGGCCAAAGATGAATGGCGCTGTTGAGGCAGCTAATAAGAATATCAAGAAGATTGTGCAAAAGATGGTAGTCACCTACAAAGACTGGCATGAGATGCTACCATTTTCCTTGCATGGGTACCGCACATCAATCAGAACATCCACTGGGGCAACACCGTATCATCTTGTGTATGGTATGGAAGCAGTCCTACCAGTTGAAGTCGAACTACCCTCCCTACGGGTACTGATGGATGTTAAGCTGAACGAAGCAGAATGGGTCCGATCCTGATACGAACAATTGAGTCTGATTGAAGAGAAAAGATTGGCTGCAATCTGCCATGGGCAGCTATATTAGAAAAGAATGAAGAAAGCCTTCGATCAGAAAGTTAGGCTCCGAGAGTACCAAGTAGGAGATCTTGTGCTGAAAAGACTCCTCCCTCCTCATACAGACCACAGGGGCAAATGGACTCCGAACTATGAAGGACCATTCGTAGTAAAGAAGGTTTTCTCTGGTGGAACACTCATGCTCAACACTATGGATGGTGAAGACTTCCTGTCCCCTGTGAATTCAGATGCAGTTAAAAAATATTTCGCATAAAAATGACCCGCTGGACATAAAAAACAGAATGTGAGTCCAGGCAAAAAAAGGGCATCCCGGCGAGTCAAAAACAGAATCAAAAACTCGGGCAAAAATAAGGGAAAATAACAAAAGGATGTACACCCGCTGAGTTGAAAAGCCGTATTGGACAACTCAGGCAAAAATGGGTATCCCGATGGATTGAAAACCCGAAAGGGCGATCCATGCAAAATAAGGGAATAAGCGAACAACTGCATTTTGAATTCATCTGTATCACTTACAACTTGATAAGCTTCGAAAGGATCAAGCTTCTGTCAGAATCAGCCTTCTTCAGAAAGCAAGACGAGAAGAACGTCAAATGTCATACGAGTCATAGCAAAAGGGAAGCTCCTTGAAGCGTCATCAACATTGCCAACATTTTGTTTCTCAATTTGTAACAATCTCCTCATTTTAGGGGATATGTTTCTTTGACTATATCTTGCCAATTCAGGGCATACGAATTAATAAAATCAGATTTCCAGTCATGTCTCGTCTCGTACATTTTATTTTCATTTGCAAAATGTCCGATGTCTTTAAGATACTGATTGCATAAATACAGATGTTTCTCTTCTAAAGAATACGTGCTTGCAGGAAATATATTTACTCCCGGGAGTGTCTGAACTCCTACGACGGAATCCGGTAAGGGATACCTTAGGATTACTTGTGCGTTTCTTTGTCTTTGCAGGATTGCAGGTGTTCAAAACGCAACGTGGGGCATGTAAACTTCACTCCAGCAAGCTGGCAAATCATTATCCACTCAGCACCGGAGATGGTTTCTCCCCAGCTGAGTCCTCCAGCACCATCCTCAACAGGCCCCTTGCAGAAATCTCTAGGAAGACTTTCCCATGGTCTTTCTTCTCCCTCCAGCCGAGTTGCCATTCATTTTTCCTCCTCAGCCAAGTACAAAAAGCCAGGGAACCATCTCCCCACAGAGTGTCAACCTCTACCCGGAAGAACAACACGCGAAGGAATCACAACAGAGTGACGAAGGCTTCTACAAACCCCAGTTGGGTCCTTCATTTACTGGAATAGGTCTATCATTGACCCGTTTCCCCAAGCAGAATCGTATACATCAGATCTACCAATAATCTCATCCCCAGCTGGGATGTCCACTTCAAACAGATCGACCAGAGATCTTCGTGGCAACGGGATCCGAATCCCGGATCGTTATCTTTTGCATAAACATAGCATTCGCATCATATTCACCCCACAAAGCGTAGCATTCCGTCTAATACGGAGCATTACGGCAAAAATCAAACATATTGCATAATCATAAGCCATGTTCTGAATCAAACACTTGTGAATAATGACAATCCATCAACAATATACAGAATACTCCCCAGATTCCCCAGCAGAGAGCCAAAGCTAAAGCAGTTGCCTTACACTCACAAACATCAGTACATACTCCTTGTGGCACCCGTCCGTGTCATCATTCCCCAGTAAGATCGCCCGGGCAATTCTTCACAAACAAACACTTCTCTTACAAATATATATCCTTCCTGACACCCGCCCGTGTCATATCCCCAGTAGAAAGCCAAAGCGTCCCCTTTGCATTCGCAGATACATATATATATATATATATATATATATATATATATATATATATATATATAACTTTCTTGACATCCGTCCGTGTCACCTTCCCCAGCATAATTACCTAAACACTTTGTAAAGCATACTTGTTTATAATATACCTCTTGACACTCGTCCGTGTCACTCTCTCCAGCAGGTTGAACACTCAACTATACACCACTCATACTTATTTCACTTATACAGATACCCGTCCGCATCTTGTATACACCACTTATATCCTCTCAGATTCGACACTCGTCCGTGTTCTTTGTTAACCAGTTGGTACTCGTCCGTACCATCATCTTAGAACATGCGTCAAGCGTTTGTTTCTACCTGATACTCGTCCGTATCATAGTCTTAGGGATGCTCGTCCGCATCTTTAATCCATACACTGCGTCAAGACACTCTTGTCTTCTTGAATTTAGACACTCGTCTGTGTCTACTGTTCCCCAGAAGAGTCCCCTCAGATTCGACACTCGTCCGTGTTCTTTGTTAACCAGTTGATACTCGTCCGTATCATCATCTCAGAACATGCATCGAGTATTTGTTTCTACCCGATACTCGTCCGTATCGTAGTCTTAGGGATGCTCGTCCGCACCTTTAATCTATACACAACGTCAAAACACTTATACCTTTTATTTCTTGGGTATAAACACTCGTCCGTGTTTACTATTCCCCAGTAGGCCGCCAACAAAGCAAAATTTCTTTTCTATCTGACATTCGTCTTATGTCATGATAAACCCTGAGAGCATCCGTACCCTGCTAGGTGATCGTCCTTCACCTCTTGATGATCGTCCTTCATCATGCTCATCCGATGGCCGTCCCCATCGTTGATCCTTTTTATCCGGCATTCGTCCTATGCCGTGATATTTTTAGCAGCCGTCCCCTGCTAGGTGATCGTCCTAAACCTTTTGATGATCGTCTTTCATCATTTTATCCGATGGCCGTCCCCATCGTTGATTTTGTTATCTGACATTCGTCCTATGTCATGATAAACCTTGAGAGCAGCCGTCCCCTGCTAGGTGATCGTCCTTCACCTCTTGATGATTGTCCTTCATCATGCTCGTCTAATGTCCGTCCCCATCGTCGACCTTTTATCCAGCATTCGTCCTGTGTCGCGATACTTTCGGCAGCCGTACCCTGCCAGTTGATCGTCCTTCACCTTAGATGATCGTCCCTCATCTTATCCCCAACAGAGCAGCCGTCCCCTGCTAGGTGATCGTCCTTCACCTTTGATGACCGTCCCTCATCATTATTTCATTTATTCTTTAACCCGATGGCCGTCCCCGTCGTGGTCCCTTTTCCTTTTCCTGATGATCGTCCTTCATCAGTTTAGCCCGATGGCCGTCCCCATCGTTGTTTGCATTACTTTATGAACCTGATGACCGTGCCTCATCATTTATTTTTACCTTTAATCCCCAGAGAATCTTATAGCTTTATTTTGATGGCCGTCCCCATCATAATCTCTTATATCCCCAGTATGTCGGCCGTCCCCGTCACTGCTTTATTTCCCGTATTTTTCCCAGCATGTCGGCCGTCCCCGTCATTGCCCTTTCCCCAGCAGTCGTCCTCTGCTCGACGGTCGTCCTCCGTCGCCCGCACTTTATAAATATACTTTATTTTCTTTTACAATCTATATCCCTTTTCTTCTTCATTCTGTGAGTGCAAATTTTGGACTGTCTTTGGTATTCAACCACAAGTTATCTTGTTTGCCTGTCAAGTCGTTGCTTACATCCTGCACATCTAACTCATGTTTGAATAGGGGCAGCTGTAAACACCCCAAATTTTCCCTCACCCCTTCACACCATGGCTTGTGATCATTTCATATGCATAAATCCAATCATAGCATCCCATACCACATTTTTGATTCACTGCATTGGTTCAAAGTCATCTGCATCTAGGGTTTGTGATCTGAGCAATCCAAGAGCTTCTTGAGCCACTCCAAAGGCCATAAATCACTTCAAAGGGGTCCATGTATGTTCAAGCATCATATTATATCCTCTCAAAGTCAAGAATGTCAAAAAATTACAAGAACTGAGAAAGGCAGGGAAGCAGAGCCAGGTTTAACTGCACAAATGACCTAGAATTAGGGTTTTGGTTTCAAAGGCCATAACTCCAATTTTTTTGGTCATTCTTGTTTCTATTGGTCTCTATATGGTATAGGGAGCATGCATATCAATTTTCATGAAAAAATTCAATGGGGAAGTCATCTGATCAAGAGTTGACTTTTTGAGCAAGTCAGTGCAAAATCAGGGCATCTGAGGCCCCCAATGACCCAACCAAAGGGTGTTATTCATCATTTTGATTGTGTATGATCTTTATTTGATCATAGAAGATGTGGGAAGTTCACAAATTTGAAGAATTTCAAGCCATTTGCAAAGTTGACTTTTTGGGAAAGTTGACTTATAATGAAAATTGCCATTTTGGGAAACTTTTTCAACCCTTGCTTTTTGATTCAAAAATGCCTCAAATGGAAAAACTTTGGTCATGAAAGTTATAGAATGGATCATTCCCTTTTCAAAAAGTACAAGAACTCATTCTAATTCATTTTGGATCAAAAGTTATGGCTTGTCAAAGTTTGCCAAAATCACAAAATTTGAAGTTTTCTACCAAAGAGGCATTTTGCAAAATGCTATGATCAAGTGTTCTAAAGGCTTCAAAAGTGTACAAATTCTTCACAACATGATCACATGACCTCTAAAGTTCAGAATGGTCCAAAGAACATTGCATTTTGATGCCTTGAATCTCAAGAATTTCCAAAGGGGCCAAACTTTGTGAAATTTGCAAAACACTACACAAACCTTGATCAACTTGCTGATTTATCTCATAAACAATTCCATGGTTCTCCCTAAACTCAGCTGAGCCAAGACAAGCCAAAAAGCAAGTTGTACCATTGCCCATACCTCAAGTACAAGTCAAGTTGACATTTTGGCAACTTGCCCATACCAATCACAATAGGCCAGCACCCACTCTCTAACCTATCACACTTGTTTATACAAATCAAAAGCAAGCCAAAGCACACAAGACACAGGGCTGAAAACACCAAGAACATAGCATTCTCATTTTCCACCTCATATGCAATTTCATTCGAAACACTCTCCACAAGCCTCAAACACACAAACAAACTTCACTAAACATTTCAACATGACTTGCTGATCACAAACCAACCATTGAAACAGCCCAGAACCTCACATAAGCAAAATACGATTTCTGCCCCTCTTTGAACAGAACTTCAGCAATCTCTCAAACTATCCATTTTAAACTCCAACCAAGCATTGCAAGCTTCTTAGGAGGTCCATTAGAGGCGTTTTGGATCAAAGGGCCAGCCAGAAAGTTCCAGAAATCAAAGCTTCGATTCAGGTAGCCATGGAAATTCATTTTTCCAGAACTCCTATCTCTTGTTTCTAAAATGATCTACATGCTTCCCTGAGTTCACTGAACATTTTATTTTTGAAAATGATTGAGTTTTGAGGTTGTATGCTTGCTCTGAAAGTTTGCCCGTAAAAAAGTTTTGGTTTGATTCCTTTGATTCACGAAAAATAAATGTTGTTTGAGTTAGGGTTTAGGTTTAATGATGTTCATAGGTTGATTCTGGAGAGTTTTGTGAGGATTTGATGCGTATTGAGAGAGATAGAGATTTCACCTTGCCGGAGAAGATGATCGGAACACTGTTCCGGTCATCTGAAAGTCATTAGGGTTCAGATTAGGGCTTTAATCATAATTAGGCCAGTTTGAATGTGAGCCGTCCAAACGCGCGCGTAGTCAATTCCTGCCCCTGCCAGTTTGAATCTCGTCCATTGGATTGGCTGACTTTCTCATTTTCAGTTTAAATTCAATTTTATTTTCATTTAATTTCATTTGTTTTCTACAATTTATTAAAAATAGTTAAACATCTTTAAAAATTCTGAATTTTTTTGTCAAAGGTTCAATAAATTTTCAGAAACCAAAAACATTTTTATTTTTATTTTTTGCATTAAAAATTATTTTTAAATCATTTAAAAGTTTATTTTTAATTGATTAATGAGAATTAATTAATTAAAAATACTTTTAGGTATTTAAAAATCACAAAAAAATTCATGAAGCATTTAAAATCATTTAGAAACATTGTCCAACTCTCAAACCAAATTTCTTTTTTGATCTTGATGACTTTTGACAATTTCCCATGGAATTAATTTCATTTCAAGGCATTATTTTGATTCAATCTTCAAAAATTCATTTCTGCCTAGCCTTTAAGAGTTGAACAATGATTCTTTTTGCATTGCACCTTGTATAGCATGTAGTTTATAGGGTTAAATTGGCATGAATTGATCTTGCATTTCCTATTTGTTTTGCATTTTTCTTGACAAGGTACCTTAAAACCCTAGCAATCTTAGGAAATTCATAACTCTCACTAGGTTAAGAGTTGGATCCCCTCCTTTGGGCAGTGAGTTTGTATAGGTTTACGGTTCCTTTGAGTGCATTTTCAATTTTTTATCATGATGTTTGCTTCTGGTTTTGAATTTTATTTTGTGCATTGATTATAAACGCTAATTTGGGCTTTCATTTGCATCCATATTCCATTTGCTTGCACACCATGACTTGCCATGACATTTTGTGCATCCATTTGATTCATAATACATCTTAGGTCATGTTAGTATCATTTGTGATCATTGCATCTTCCATTTGCCATGTTGTATGTCATTTTCATTCCATAACTTTTCATGTACATCCATGGTTCTAAGCATGCCTCATTTGCATCCATATGTTTGTATGATCATTCTCATGCCTTGCCTCATGATTGCATCCTCTCTTAGCATCATTAACATCATACATGCTTCTGGTTTTGGTTTGAATCATGCCATTGCATCTCATTTGCATTGCATTTCATTCCTTTCACTAACTTTTCAGGTGGTAAGTTACTTTGAGAAGTGAATTTGCCTTCACTTCTCACAATCTCTTTTCATCTCTCTTATGCATCATTGCTGCATTTTGTCTTGTGTTTGAGATTGAGCTTGCTCATTCTTGTTCATCTTACCTTCTTTCTTCAAGCAACTTGACTTCTTAAGTGAAGCAAGTTGTTTTGCTTCTCTTTGCTCCTTTCATCTGCTTCCTGGTGGTTTCTTTGAAGATCTTTCTTGTAAACCTCATAAACCTTAGGAACAACCAAGCATGATAATAATTAGGTTTTGATTAGTCCCCCCATTTAGCTTTTACCTTTGTGTCTCATTGAGTCTTCTCTTCTCATCTCATAATCAGGGACTAAACCCTAAAGGCTTTAAGGCTTTGTGATTAAGCTTATGCCTGCATCCTTCTATTAGGATGGAGTGTATGACTTTAATCCTAAGTGTTAAACCCTTAATGTGTTTAAATCCTTTAATCAATCCACCTAATAATCATCAAGACATCAAACTTGTAACTTGGGCCTTGCATTAGGGTTCTAATTCTTCCTTATTTGGTTAAGAAGGACTAACCCTAGTGTTAATGGACAAGTCCCCCTCAAGTTGTCTTACAAACCCTAAAAATCACTTCATCATCTTATCATTAAATAAAATCCACTTAATAAAGACCTTGTTTTGTCATGAGGTTAATCCCTAATCATAGATTAAGTTGAGGAGTTTTCCTCAGCCTAAACACTCTCATCTATTATCCTTCTATTAGGATGGTGTAATGAGTCTGTTTAATCTTTGATTATGGCTTAATCTCATTACTTAACACCAAACAAAAACACCAAAAACATCTAAATAATCACAAGTAGGTTAATGATCTTAATCCTACATCATGGTAATTAAGTGTGAGATGCTGACTTCACACTTAAGGTATTCTCATTACCCCTAATCAGAGGGAAGATGTGATGAGTTTACTAAACCCATTGGTTTAGGCTTAAGCTCATTAACTTATGACAAACTTCAAAAAGCAATAAAATACTGAAAACTCAAAAACAAACAATAATCGTCTCCTCCGGGATTCTTTTCTCATCTCATTCACTCATAAACAAGAACTTGCTTCTTCCCTCTAATGCAAGACAGTTTGCACCTGAGCCAGACAGGTCATACACTTGAGCATGGACAAGTAAGCAGTTCACAGGTCAATTCTTCCTTTCAGTCTCTTAGAGTCGAACTACGGTGTTCTGACTTCCTCATTGCACGAGAGGATACGTAGGCATAACTTAACAGTTATCGAACAAAAGTCTCTGTATATTCCCCCTCTTTCCAGCATTATTTCTTTAGCCTCATATTCTTGAGCATTCCATTCATTTCTTACACTGACACTGTACATTTACACACTTCACTTCTTTTACACTGACACTTGCATTCTTTCCAGATTTGATACACAGATTGCACTGACACTACCCCTTTAAAACACAAATATTTTAAGCGTGGATCCCGTTGAGTACGACAGACAATCTGGGTGCTAATACCTTCCCAGGTTGTAACCAACCCCCTTTCTCAGACTCTCTGGTTCGCAACCATCTTATCCATATCTTTCTAGGTTTATGCAGCATTACCTTTCCTTCGGGATAAAAATGCCTAGCTGGCGACTCTATTCATCTCATCATTTCGCCGACCGTTCGCGTCTGTACCCCTTCTGACCAGGTGTCATTTGGCGGGAGCGACACATCCTAATAGAAGGATACAAGCATAACCCTAATCACAAAGCCTTAAAGCCTTAAGGGTTTAGTCCTTGATTAAGAGATGAGAAGAGAAGACACAAAGATGGCACAAAGGAAAAACTAATGGGGGACTAATCAAACCCTAATTGTGATCATGCTCGGATGTTCCTAGGGTTTATGAGGTTTGCAAAAGATCTTCAAGAGAAAAGCCACCAAGGAAGAATCAAGATGAAGGAAGGAGAAGCAAAAAAAGCAAGACAACTTACTTCACTTAAGAAGATAAGTTGTTTGAAGAAATAAGAGAGGAGGGAGCATGAATGAGCAAGCTCACTCTAATTCACAAGTACAAAATGTAGAAAGGATGCATAAAAGAGATGAGAAGAGATTATGAGAAGTGAAGGCAAATTCACTTCTCAAAGACTTACCAACTAAAAAGTTAGCAACAAAAGAATGAAATGAAATGAAAATGAGATGAGATGCAAGGATGCCAACCAAAACCAGAAGCATTCTTATGATGCAAATGATGCTAAAGGATGATGCAAAGTCATGTCAAGAGATGCAAATGATCATACAAGTAATGAGTATGCAAAAGAAGCATAAAGGAAGCATGAAAATCCATGAATGCATATGACATGAAATGAAAGCAAAAGCATGACAAATGGATGATGCAATGATCAAACATGATTCTAATGTGTCCTAAGATGTCTTATATGTCATGTGGATGCACAAAATGTTATGGCAAGTTCATGTATGCAAGCATATGAAGGATGAATGCAAATGAAGATGCAAATTAGGGTTTATGTACAAGATGCAAAGCAAAATCCAAAATTAGAAGCAAATGACATAATAAAAAATTGAAACTAGGATCAAAGGTTCCCTAAACCTATACAAGTTCACTGCCCAAAGGAGGAGACCTAAATCTTAACCTAATAGAAGTTATGATTTTCCTAAGTTCACTAGGGTTTTAAGATACCTCACAATGAAAAATTCAAAACAAATTGAAAATGAAAGATAAATTCAAACTAATTTTATCCTAGAAACTACATGGCATGATGAGTGCAATGAAAAAAGGACCATCATCAAACTCTTCATGGTTAGGCAAAAAGGATTTTTCTAAGTTAGGGTAAAAATATTGACTTTTAAGAACCCTAAATCCAAAGAAAAATGTCAAAATAGGTCAAGAACCAAAAAGAAATTTGTTTGAAGGGTTTGATAATGTTCCCAAATGTGTCAAGATGCAATGTGATTTTTTTTTGTGATTTTTAGAAACTTAAATGCTATTTTAATTAATTAATTCTCATTAATTAATTAAAATAAACATTTAAATATTTTAAGAATACGAATTTTATGCAAAAAATAAAATAAAAATTATTTTCAGAATGAGAAAAGTATTTGAAAGGGAAATGCAAAAGATAAAATTTTTTGAAAGTGTTTTGCTATTTTTAATAAAATGTTGAAAGAAATGCAATTAAAATGAAATTAAATTGAATTAATGGAAGTATGTTGATCCAGTGGCCCAGATTCAAATGGAAAAGGGAGGGAATTGACTTCGCGCGCTATCCAAGGGCCAGAATTCAAACTACGCTAATTACACAATTAAGCCCTAATCTGAACCCTAATCCCTTTCAGGTGACCGGAACAGTGTTCCGGTCATATTCTCCGGCTATCCCCTCATGCTATCTCACTCCATACACAACCCCAAGCCCTTAAACTCTCCAGAAATGATCCCCACCCTATTCTAAACAAGAATCAACCATCAAACAAAATTTATTTCACGTGAATAGAGAGATTAGAAGCAAAACGGAAAATTTCACAGAAATTTCAGAAGCTTCATACATGCTTAAAACTGAATCATTTTCAAAACCAAAAGGTGCAGTGTGATCAGTGAAGCAAGGAGAACAATCTAAGAACTTAAGAAACCATTTCTGGAAAAAATGCTTCTTTGCTTCAAATCAGCTCCAATGATCCTCCTGAAGAGTTTGTGATGCTTGGTTGGAGTTTATATGGTCTCTAAATGAAGTTGGAAGAAGTTCAGGTCAAGCAATGTCAAAATCGTGTTTTTGATTCAGGGTGTTTTAGGGGAAAATGAAAGGTTGGAAATGATCAGCAATGGATATGGAGTTGAATGGTGGAACTTGTTTTGAGGTTTGATGGCTGGGCTATGAGTTTCGAAGGCTTTTGCATAAGAGGGAGTTTTTGTGATTGCTCAGTTCTTGGAGGTTTCAGCCTGTGTTGTGTTATGGAATGGCTTGCTTTTGGTACACATATCATGCTGGGATAAGTCAGAGGGTGGGTGGTGGCCTATGTTTATTGGTATGGGCAAGTTGCAAAAATGTTAACATGACTTGTACTTGAGGTATGGGCAAGAACACAGTTGGCCCTTGGGCATATCCATGCGCAGCTGACTTGATGGAGGTCCACAAATCCATTCTTGAGGCAATTCAGCAAGAGACAAGAAAGGTATGGGGTGTTTTGCAATTATGTGATGTTTTGGCCCCTTTAGGAAATCTTGATGTTCAAGGCATGAAACTTGGGATTTCTTTGTGCAATTCTGAATTATAGGTCATGTGTGATGTTTGTGCAATGCTTAGAAGTCAATTAGAAGTCACATTTGGCTTTGGCAAGTGTTTTTGCAAACTTCCCTCTTTGGTGCACAAGTGAAATTTTGTGATTTTTCCCAACTTTGCAAGGCCATAACTTGAGTTCTATGATGAATTAGATCAAGTTCTTGTACTTTTTGAAAAGGGAATGATCCAATCTACAACTTTCATGACCAAGAATTTTTCATTTGAAGCATTTTTGAATAAAAAAGAGGAGGTTGAAAGACTTTCCCAAAATGGCAAATTTACATTACAAGTCACTTTCTCAAAATGGCAACTTTGCAAATGGATTGAAATTCTTCAATTTTGTGAACTTCTAACTTCTTCTAAGATCAAATAAAGATTATATACACCCAAAATAATGGATAAGACCCTTTGGTTGGATGATTGGGGGCCTCAGATGCCCTGATATTGCACTGACTTGCTCAAGAAGTCATCTATTGATCAGATGCTTTCCTCATTGAATTTCTTCATGAAAATTGTTGTGCATGATCCTTATAAAATATAGAGACCAATATAAACAAGAATGACCAAAAAAATTGGAGTTATGGCCTTTGAAACCAAAACCCTAATTTTAGGTCATCTGTGCAGTTAAACCTGGCTCTACTTCCATGCCTTTCTCAGTTCTTGTGATTTTTTGATTTCTTTGATCTTGGGAGGATACAATATGATGCTTGAACATACATGGACCCTCTTGAGATGATTGATGACCTTTGGAGTGGCTCAGATGGCTCAGGGATTGCTCAGATCACAAACCCTAGATGCAGATGACTTTGAACTAATGCAGTGAAGCAAAAATGCCATATGAGATGATATGATTGAACTTATGCAAAATGAAAAGAATCACAAGCCATGGTGAAATGAGTGAGGGCAAATTTTGGGTGTTTACACGGGGGACTTTACGAATTTGCCACCCGAAGATGGACTTTGGCCAGTCTGTGGCTGGAATTTTGCTCACTGCGGGAGACTTTTTCCCACTGCGGGGGACTTTTGCCCACTGCGGGGGACTTTAAGAATTTGCCACCCGAAGATGGACTTTGGCCAGTCTGTGGCTGGATTTTTGCTCCTTGTGGGAGACTTTTGCCCACTGCGGGGGACGTTTTCCCACTGCTGGGGACTTTAAGAATTTTCCACCCAAAGATGGACTTTGGCCAGTCCGTGGCTGGACTTTTGCTCAATGCGGGAGACTTTTGCCCATTGCGGGGGAATTTAAGAATTTGCCACCCGAAGATGGACTTTGGCCAGTATGTGGCTGGACTTTGCAAGATATTAAACTTGGATTATGTTGGGTACGCATATGTTGAATTACATGGCATGATGCCCCATGACACTGGGGATGTTATGTCTTAAGTATTGCCAATGAACTAGTGTGAGTGTAAAGGGAATTCCCGATGTGGAAGTAATAAGTCCCTGCTAACTCTTTTGAGAATGAAATGATCGCGAATTCGATCTCGAGAAGCCCTGCGGGGATAACATCTCTAATGGAGAAGAGCGTGAACAATTCATCTGTCTCGAATCATCACCTTTTCCAAAAATAAATTGGACTTTATATTTGAGGCACCTGCTCGGGGATACCACAACTAATGGGGATTGAATCTCACCCATAAGACTGCTGAGGGATCGACGACCTTCCGACTTAGCTGGGGAAGGGTTTTGTTAATGCTCTACCGAGGAGAACTCTCTTTCTACCTGAATCTTCCGAACCTTTATGGGGAAGGGAATCGTTCATCTAGCTGTCGGGAATACGTGAACTCTTGTAAGAAATACTTCACCGCAGGAAGAAAACTCTCTATTTTGGGATTATCAATCCTTGTTGCTCTGCTTGAGCAAAGAAATCTTCCAAGATCTGTTGGGGACGAGAAATTTGTCTGAGATCTGCTAGAGAATAGGATCCACCTTAGATCTGTTGAGGAAAAAGATCCAGGAAACCTGTTGAAGAAAGAGTTTGGCAACTTTACTGGGGATAATTTCTATCCGTCTGCTGGGGATGACAAGACCGAGACATGTCCTGCTGAGGAGGAAAGATTTCAAGTTGTCTCGTGTTGGGGATCATTTTTCTCTTGCCTGGACTTTACCTTAAGAGGATTTTACAAAAGACCTGGTGCCTTTAAATTCTTAGGTATCACAATGATTACTTGAATTGGTGTGATAACCTTGATGAGGAGGTAACCATTGTCAACGCAGATGAGCTAGGAGCTGTAGGAAGCGCTGAACGAGATAATTGGCTTGACGAACGACCGCTAGATGGGTAATATACTCAATCAGTTAAATTTGTGACAAAAGGGTGACATAGAAACCCTTTGAGAGTATAGCTGTCATGGTACTCTGAACTCTGGATATGTGCTTCCGATTGTCTGTCTTCGGGAAAGAATGAATTCTCGTGCTATTGGGGTGGCCTGCCCCAGTACGAGTTTTTGAATAGTTTTGCACTTAACTGAATAATCTTTTCTCTTGGAGAGATTTGAATCTCGAGGTGATTGCCCTAGTTTGGATGAATTTTTGAAGAGATTACTCGACATAACTGCCCCGGATTGGCTAGCTCTTACCATGACTAGTTGGGAAAGTCCTTACTCAGTGAATCTCGGAAAAGTGCACCTTGACGTGACTATCTTTCAGAAGTTTTAGACTTCTCAACTTGGCAAGCTTAAGCTTCTGGATTGAATTTCCACATGTGAACCAATTATGATGCCAAACAAATGTATGCCAGCAAAAAATGCTTATTCTTAGAATGAAAATTCTAATGCAACACACATGTTAATCTTGAAGTCTTTATTGAAAAGGTGTCGCAAACCTTTGTGAGCGAATCACTGGTTAAAATACGACATTATTTTTGAATGAAAGTATGTACATGCAATACCAACAAGGATCTTTTAGTACAACTTATATGAGTCAGGAACGTGGTCTCGTGGTAGTATGCTCTCCAAATAACCCTGTTTCAGTTAGGACTTTTGAGGGTTATATTGTGGTCTGGTTCACGGTTACAGAAACAAAGGATATAGGCTCGAAGTTTATTTGTGCCCACCCACTCTTCGTGATGTTCTCCAATCTTATGTTCAACTAATTTTCACAAGCGTTCACCTTTCATAAGGATTTCGTGATGGTTGAGGAACCATTGCTGCTATCAGTTCAAGCACCAATCAAGTTATTGTTTGGAGTCAGTCACCCCTTTATCTTCGTGTACGTATCATACGAATTTTTTCTTGCTTAAGGATATTTCTTATGTAATCCTCTTTGCATTTTTGCCTTTCATTCTTTTGCTTATCCCTAACTTTTGCCTGGATTGATTCTTGTGAATCTTAGATTGTGAAGTCCAGCGGGATGCCCTAACTTTTTCCTAAGTTGCTTGTTTTCTAGTTTCGACTTAGCGGGCTTTTCATTTCTTCTTTTTTTTAACAAATCGTGTGACACTGTTTGTCTTGATTGCTTCACGAGGGTTGTGACTCTCTCATTCTTTGGTTGGCGAAGGATAACCATTGTGGTTTTCAATCTTTGGACCTTTTGACTTGGATAACCATTGTGGTTTCTGGTCTTTGGACCTCTTGATTAGTATACTGGAACGTAATGGATCCTCAAATACACTCCTTTATGAAATCCTGAACGCTTGGTCCGACTAGCTGACATCTACCCTACCCCTGGGTTACATGTGAGGGTTTTTTCATGCGAAAAGAAACTTCTACTTCAAGGCTCAAAGGGGTTAGCGAAGGTCTATCTCTCTTATATCTCCAGTGTGTAGGGATTTGAAATAAAGCCTATACATCGTCAACAGGGCCTTACTCGAGAGCACACAATTAGAGATTTTTGCGTTTTTGTTTCGTCATTCTCCTTCATAGAATTTAAGCACGACAATTGGTATTGCGATGTACAAATGCAAAATTATAAGGGAATGCGAATGAATTACTTCAAGAAAAACATGTGAGTTTTATTATTGCTAACATTCAAAAGCAAACAAATTTCATACATGTAGACAAATGTTTATCACATAAAAGAAACTACAAATGGAAATGCGGTAAAGAAACTGAATATTGTTGTAGTTGAGGAGACTTGATTCTGTCTGGACCAGTCAGTCTTGGATACTTTCAGTGATCAATAGCTCTTTCACAGACTTGTAATCTTCAATTTGCAGTCATATACCCAACCATGGCAATCATGCTACTTCTTCTAGTTATTCTGACCCTGACACGAGACGTCTGAAGGGATGAGTGAAGCTGGAGAGTAAAGTTGCCCCATAAAGTTGCTCAGAAAGACCTGACGATCTTCTGCCTACGTATCTCCATTGAGCCATGACCAATGAAGAATCAGAGCGACGTAGTTCCCCTTAATAGGGATGAAAAAGAACAATGAAGAAAGGCAAACACACAAATACCATCATTGAGAGTACTTGAATACTGCTGGTTGATGCGTGTTTTTCGCAAGTGTACGAACACGTCAGAGTAATATAAAAGATTGTCGAATCCACTGAGACCAAGTGTCAATATATCGTATTTGTTGTTATGATGTGTATCTAAGGCAATTGAATATAATGTTTTTAAAGAGTGCGCAATGGTAAATAGAATAATAATTTTAAGCAATTAATAAAGACAAGCTCGAATGTAATTCACATAATTAATTGATAATCTGGTACTTGTTAATAGAACTACTTATGAGCAATGTTTTCCACTTTGAAAAGAACCAATTTAATAGGAACTGTCGCTTTCGCGTATTCAGAACCGAGTTGTACTCTCTAATCAACCCCTCTTATTCTCACAGATAAAAAGGTGCGTACTGCGTTAGAGTAGTAAACCTATTTTTAAGAAATATAGTATCTTAACTAAGTTGAAAAGTATTTTAACCTGGATTTCTTAGCAAAAAGAGGTTTTCACGGACCAGACTCTAAACTTCTTAACGCGTCCGAAAATGGTTTGAAAATCTCTTTTCTTTTTAATCTAAAAACTCCTAATGAACTAGACAAAACGCTTTTGGCTATTTTTGAAGTAGTTAAAAACAATTAAACTTAAATTGAAAGTTAAAATAGCCCTTAAGTGCTTCTACGAACAGTTGTACGGATTACTGGTTCAATTACGATCCTTACATTCTAACCTTTATGGATTTAGTTAGACATGGTAAAGTAAAAGTTCTTTTTATTATTTTTCATAAAAGTAATTAGTGCGAGTGCGGAAAGTAAATAAAAGTAGTGCGAGTGCGGAAAGTAAATAAAAGTAGTGCGAGTGCGAGAAATAAATGAAAGTAAAGCGAGTGCGAGAAATAAAGGTATTTAAAGCGAGAGCGGAAATAAAATAAAGTAAAGTGCGAGTGCGGATAATAAATAAAGTAAGGCAATGCGGAAAGTAAATAAAATAAAGCGAGTGCAGAAAAATAAAATACGAATTGGAATTAAAATGGCGGCATGATTAACTTCCTCCCAGGGTGCTCCAAAACTCGATCACACAGACGTATACAGACTCGATCACTCGATTGTAGTAACACCCCGATGTGAAATGATTACTACTTTAAAACTGATATATGCCTAAGAGATTCTATGTTTGGATTATTGAAAACGAAAATCTAAGTTCCTATTTATAGGAAAACAAATAGTAAGAAAAGACCAGGATGCCCCCTCCACTAAAAAGTGGAGGGAAAAACTTTTGACTTGTGGCGCTTGCCACAGGCCTATGGCGCCCGCCATAGGTGTATTTTGGTGGAGAAAGTGGGGATCGTGGGCATATGCAGTTGTGGAGTGGTCTTGAGACGTGGCCACGTCATGGCTGACCCCATGGCGCCAACCATGGTGGATGCCATAAGTGTAAAAAGCTGAATTTCTTGATTTTTGTCCGTTTCAGCTCCTTTTTCGCTCCTTTTCTCGATTTAGGCCCCGATTACATAAAAAAACCTGAAAATAAAGAAAAACAAAGTAATAACATAACAAAATAACAATAAAAACTAAGAATGCATGCGAAATCGGAGTCAGAAATACGGTAAAATTTAGTGTTATCAAATCCTCCCACACTTAGACCTTTGCTTGCCCTCAAGCAAACATTTAAAGCTCAAAATGAAGAAAACTGGTGTCAACACGTGATTTGGGCTAAAAGGGCTTCTAAGTTCAAGTCAGGATGCAATGACAGGTACTAACTAAGTGAACTAAGGGTATCATAATGACACGGATATAAACTTCAATCATATATTAACCAATCCATGTCATCCCACAATACCTTGACCTATCTTCTCATCTCTTTTTGGGTTCTTTTCATTCAGGCACAATCACATTAAGCATGTTATCCGTACATGCTTCATAATAGAGTGACCGGTTAGTGATTATGACCCAAAACACAGGGTTTCTGGCACATAAGCATGTGTAAACCCTTTTTATTTGACCTAAATGTAGCCACGGGGGATCGGATCGTAATCCTCCCTACCAAGTACAGTGCCAGATACCTCTGAAACAACTAACAATAGGGGACAACAATTTTTTTTTCTTTTTGTGGCAAAAATATTTTTCTTCTCTTTTTTTTTCCGGTTTAAATGACTTTGTGAGGGTCACCTATCCCATAGTTTGCCTTTTTCTCTTTTTTATTAGCACTGGATCATTCACTTATGTTCATCGGCCCCCTACGTAGAGCATGCTTAGGTCGGAGCTGACTTCTAGAATAAACTACTTAGGACAATTTTTTGAATGATAATAAAGGCCATGGTGTGCGGGGTTTAGGAGTGATTCCTATATTCAAGAAGTCTATGGTGCTAAAATGATACTGATGTTTCAAAAAGGTTTACCTAAGTCACCACATCCTAATCCAAACCTGTCTCAAAGCCCAAAAAACATGTGAAACAACATTGTTTTCTTTTGATATTTTTTTTGGTAAGGCTAAGGAAATGGGAAAAATGAGGGTGTACTAAAGATACACTATACTGGTGACTCGTCAGGCTCATGCATTATCTAAGAAAACTTAAACTAAATAACTAACTGAAAAGGAAAATAACAGAAAGCAAATAAATAACTAAGAAAGGAAATAACATAAAGCAATAAAATCCCCTCCCACACTTAAATCGAACATTGTCCCCAATGTTTCGAAATAAGATAAGGAGAGTAACCTGGAAAACTACTGCGGAGGAGCACTGGTGCCCTCGCCGTCCTGCTGTGATGGTCTGGAACGACGGGATCTACTGCACTGCTGGTCCCTCCAGTCAAGTCGTGCTGATAAGGCAGCTTGGGCACCCCGGACCTCTCGAAGGTTACCTAGGATAAAGTGGCCTCCATAAGTTGGTGGTGCTGGCGGTTGACTTCTCGCTGACGGGCCTGCTCTGATGTGATGTCGGTTAAGGCGCGACAAACGTTCATGTAGGCACGATCCGATACTGATCGCGATTGTTCCATGTAGCTCATGTTGTCCGTCAGTTGTTGTGAAATGGTAGAGAGTAGGTCGTCTCTCCTTTCCTCTCTAGCCATCATATCACGCCACGTCTCCTCAGTGATATAGAATCCAGGAGTAGCACCTACAACAGGGTTAGAGGAAGATGGTGCGGTGTGTGACTGTGAAGGATGATGGGGGGACATGTGAGGTACGGGAGAATGTTCTCTCCGTTCATATTCTTCATCGGTGTCATGTGCCTCCCCATCAGGAATATTAGGAGGAAGTGGACCCAAAATAGGTGGAGAATTCAGATCATAGGTCCAATTCCTTTCAATACGTACATCGGTACGTCTACTGCAAGGTAAAGCAACATATGGGATAGCTATCCCATGAACCATCAACTCATAACCACCTGCTTTCCTCGTTCGACACAATTTCATGTCTTTTAGAAATTTCAAATTAATTGTGCGAGGAGGTAGGGGTTCAAGTGTAGCTATCTCATTGTTCAGGTCAAAAGCCCGAGCAATAGACGTAACAAGTCCTCCAATAACAATCGGTCCTGTTTTATTAACAGTTAAAGCCATGTGTGCAAGCATAAACGGGACCGGATTGATATGAGTATTAGTAAGGCTTCCTTGCAAAAATAGAAGCTCTTTAGCGTTTACCTTATTTGGACTCTCCCGGCCAAAAATAGTACATGCCAAAAGATATCTGAAAACTCTGATGGCCAGGTTATGGATGGTCGATGCAAGTATTCCTTCAAAAGAATTTATTGAAGTACTTGATAGCCTATACCAAAAGGAAAATACTTCGGCCGACCATTCTGAATCCAAAGGTGCCTCACATATAGCACCTTACCTATGAGGGATTCCTAACAAGCCTGTTAGTTCGCCGATACTGTATTCGTATTCAATTCCAAACAGTCTAAAATTAACAGTACCGACTGTGCTAGCAGTGTTAGGACTGACATTATATATTAACGAACTCAAAAACTAAACTGTCAGCCTCTCATAGGTAGGTTCCTGATTTACAAAAATATTATGCAAGCCTAGAAACTCTAATAAATGAAAAACACTATGATATAGACCCAAAGAGTAAAGACAGTTATCATCTACGTACCTAGTCGAGAGAATTTCTCGACTCTGAAGCCTTTGAATGATTTTCCTTTGGCTATCTCCCGGTCTTCCATCGCGAAGAGGATATCCGTTGAACAACATTGTTGTTGCTCCTTGAGAAGTTGAATATGGTGAAGAGTGGTTTATGTAGGAAATGGTAAAGGTTGGATTTTTATGGTTTGTGGTGGATGAAAATAAAAATGGATTTTGGATGGGTTTTATAGATGGTGAATGTATGAGAATGGTGGGAGCTTTAATGGGGTTAAATGGGGTTTTTGGAAGTTGGAAAAATGGGTTTTGGAAGTTTGAAGGTGTAAAAATGGAGGGGGAGATGAATCTGCCCCGAAATAAGGGGGAACGGCGTGGCGGGCGCCATGGGTCTATGGCGGGCGCCATATGGTCATTTCCCTTATGGGCCAAAAAAAATTTTAATTCCCCTTGTGGGCTTCGCATACCTTTGGTCTTCGGGGGGGTCCGGATAGCATTTTCTTCTTTCTTCCAAGGCACAAAGCTTGCATATTTTTTTATGAAGACAAAAATGAAAATATTTTTGTTCATTTTTTCATTATTCGACATAAAATATAATAAAATAAAATGAAAGAAAAAGAAAAATGAGTATTAGTGCATAAAATAATATATAAGATAAAAATCAAAGTACATGGAAAATGTAATATATGCGATAATATAAAATATGTCTGGAGATGCGAGAAATAAAATAAGGCCTGAAATATTAAATACTAGAGTAATAATGTCAGTGTAAAACGATCATGTGGTAGGTTTCTATGCCTGGTTCGATCCACGAATCTCAGTTATCTCCCTTCGAAGCTCTCCAATCTCCTGATATAGAGCATCGGCCTCTGAGGCATGAGTGAGATCAGATATCTCGATCTGTAATGCCAAGTCCGCTACTTCCTGCTTGAGCAGGGGAGTCTCCTTGCAGAGCTCGTAAATCTAGGTTTGTAGATCAGGCGACTGCAAAGACATATTGTTAGACATAATAGTGATTCGGGGAGAAAGAGGTGTAGGAGTGTACTCAGCGGCGGGAGGTGATTTTGGCTCTTCGATAGTCTATCCATCAGTGGGTCAGGTAATGTAAAGTAATGTATCACTTCACTATCGATCAGTAATCTAAACGTGTTTGGCTCAAAAGAGGCCCTCCTCATCAATCCTCTGTCAAGACAAAAGTCAACATCCAGGGTAGTGTAGCAGAAGAAGGTCCTGAGGTGCAATAATTTGCGAGACAACCCCAATGCAGTAGTAATATGTGTAACAATCCCATCGACGTGTATAATGCCTACAGATGATCTGGCGACACCGACAAGGCTCTTCAACAGAAAGTTTCCACAAGAAACTGGGCGTGACTGAGTCGCACAAAACAGTAGGAAAATCTCCTCCTCACTCAGCAGAGTCTCTGTATCTGGCAAACCGAGGAAAGAGTGTGCTAGAATCATCTGGAAGTACCTTAACGCAGGATTGTGGATTACTTGAGAAAACTGAGTGGAAGGATCTTGGCTGCCTCCACCTGAGATGTTACTCCAAAACTTCTCCACTTCTCTTCTCATAAAATACCCCATCGGTGTCTCTGGAATAACATCAGGAGTAGTCTGAAAACATAGTAAATCACCAAACTCTTTGTGAGAGAAAGCGTAATCAGTCCCAAACAACCTGAAAATAGCATGTCCATCTGGTCCAGCCCAAGGATCATAATCAAACGAGCTGAGGAACTCTAGAGTCAAGTTCTTATAAGTGTTGTTCATGTCGTTGAACTGGTCCCACTTGAGTTGGTGACATAAGAATCTGACGCTTGGCTCTATCCCCAAGGCATCCATGCAATCTTGGTCTGGGTACCGTGTAGGTGCCATAGGGCGTCTCATGTGGACATAGTAACGCTCTCTCTGTGCGTCGTCTCTGAAGGCCACGTGCATGTCGTCGGGGTTCTGCATTCTGCACAAGGTTAGCAAACAAGGGTCCTGAAATCACATAAAACATTCAATCGTTAATCCTGACAGAATAATAAAGTAAACAAATTAAAATAAAGTTAAAATAAAAAAAAGTAAGATAAGAAAACCATGGGTTGCCTCCCATGCAGCGCTTGTTTAACGTCATTAGCTTGACGACCAGATTTTATACATCATTCGAAGGATTTGGTGGATCACTTAGAGTATGGCTGGAGTATGTTGTTGGGATGTCACCTCCTTCGTAGGGCTTCAGTCTCTGTCCATTGACGATGAACGGTTTACATGTTTGGTTCTTGATTTCAATAGCTCCAGATCTTAGAATCTTAGATACTTCGAAAGGGCCAGTCCATCTCGAACGAAGCTTCCCTGGAAAAAGTCGTAACCTAGAATCGAACAGGAGAACATGATCGCCTATTTTGAAGTATTTTCTTATGATTCTTTTGTCATGCCAAGCTTTTGTTCTTTCTTTGTATATGATGGCATTTTTGTAGGCAGATTGTCTGAGCTCTTCTAATTTGTGGATATCAAGGATACGTTTTTCACCAGCAGTTAAGTAATCCAAATTCAAAGTTTTGATGGCCCAATAGGCCTTATGCTCCAACTCAAAAGGTAAGTGACATGATTTTCCATAGACCAGTTGATAAGGGGTTGTTCGTATAAGGGTTTTGAAAGCGGTTCTAAACTTCTTAACGCGTCTGAAAATGGTTTTAAAATCTCTTTTCTTTTTAATCTAAAAACTCCTAATGAACTAGAAAAAGGGCTTTGGGTTGTTTTTGAAAGTTAAAATAGCCCTTAAGTGCTTCTACGAACAGTTGTACGGATTACTGTTTCAATTACGATCCTTACATTCTAACCTTTATGGATTTAGTTAGACATGGTAAAGTAAAAGTTCTTTTTATTATTTTTCATAAAAGTAATTAGTGCGAGTGCGGAAAGTAAATAAAAGTAGTGCGAGTGCGGAAAGTAAATAAAAGTAGTGCGAGTGCGAGAAATAAACGAAAGTAAAGCGAGTGCAAGAAATAAAGGTATTTAAAGCGAGTGCGGAAATAAAATAAAGTAAAGTGCGAGTGCGGATAATAAATAAAGTAAGGCAATGCAGAAAGTAAATAAAATAAAGCGAGTGCAGAAAAATAAAATACGAACTGGAATTAAAATGGCAGCAGGATTAACTTCCTCCCAGAGTGCTCCAAAACTCGATCACACAGACGTATACAGACTCGATCACTCGATTGTAGTAACACCCCGATGTGAAGTGATTACTACTTTAAAACTGATATATGCCTAAGAGATTCTAAGTTTGGATGATTGAAAATGAAAATCTAAGGCCCTATTTATAGGAAAATAAATAGTAAGAAAAGACCAGGATGCCCCATCCACTAAAAAGTGGAGGGAAAAACGTTTGCCTTGTGGCGCCCGCCACAGACCTATGGCACCCACCATAGGTGTATTTTATTGGGGAAGTTGGGGATCCTGGGCATAGGCAGTTGTGGAGTGGTCTTGAGGCATGGCCACGTCATGGCTGACCCCATGGCGCCAGCCATGGTGGATGTCGTAAGTGTAAAAAGATGGATTTCTTGATTTTTGTCTATTTCAGCTCCTTTTTCACTCCTTTTCTCGATTTAGGCCCCGATTACATAAAAAACCTGAAAATAAAGAAAAACAAAGTAATAACATAACAAAATAGCAATAAAAACTAAGAATGCATGCGAAATCGGAGTCAGAAATACAGTGAACTTTAGTGTTATCACTGGCTCTATTTACTTCATGAATACCCTTGTAACCTGGGTGATTAACTCAAAGACTTTGGCTTAACGCGGACCATCTGGTAAAACAATTGTGACATCCTTATTCGTTCCGGCTCACCGTGATTAGGCATAGGATTTTGGAGTACATTTGGGTGAGGAGCGAAATTAATCGCCTTGGAGTTAACTAGATCTTGTACCTTGTTCTGAAAAGCCCAACATTTCTCAATATTGTGCCCCCGAGCACCCGAATGGAATTCTCACCTGGCGTTAGCATCAAAATTCGGAGGTAGATTGTCAGGAAGAGGAGGTCTCATAATACGAAGCTCAACCATGTTCAACTTTAGCAGCTCTGGAAGCAATACATCATATAGACATGGGAAATGATCAATCCTACGGTCCCTCGCTCTTGCTCTTTGCTGAAACATTCTATGTGCCTGGTGTTGCTGACCTTGAGGTTGTGATTGAACATTTTGTTGTTGATATTGCTTTGAGCACCTAACCTGCTCCTGCACACTCTTACTCATACTCAGCCGAGGAGAGAATGAAGGTTGCTGGTATAACCCCTTTGAAGATTTGGCTTTAGTAACGAATCTAGAAGAAGGAAAGTTGACCACCTATTTTGTATTCCTGTATGCTTCATCTTGCGGCATTTCTCGCCCGGTCAGTCCAAAAGTGATTACCCCTTCATCAATTAAGTCTTACACTTGATGTTTAAACACTCTGCAATCATTAACATCATATCTAGGAGCTCCTGAGGGAAAAACACAGTAAGCGTAGGGATTCCCAACCTTGGTGAAATTTACCTGAAGGGGGAGTTAGCTTGCGACACTCAATCAACCCCATTTTGAGCAGTTGTGGGCACAACTCAGCATAAGACACGGGTACCGGATCAATAACCCTTTCTTGCTCCTGTTGATAACGGATTGCTGCCAATGGAGGAGCTACGCACGAACCTGTTGAAGTCTTTCTATTGGAAACCAAGGTGTAATAGTTGAAGAAGATCCCTGATAAGGAAAGAAAGTGCTCACTTCTTTGGCTATGATTGGTGTAGGATCATTTAGCTCACTTGTATAAAAAAATGTGGAGTTGGTTCCTATCTTAGGCTCTTCCCGACTGCCAAGTGGTTATTGCTGGTGAAGAGACTCAAACTGTAGAGGAAATCCACCTAACAACTCTTGATTTAGTGGACATCCCAAAGAGATGGGAGAAACATGATCTTCTGTTTGGAAAGAAGACACATGGCTATTTTCCTTTTTCAACATAACATTCATGATTCCCGTAAGCAGCTTCACCTGAGTCTTCATCAAGTTGAATTCTTCTCTCAGTAATTTCTGATCCTGGGACAATGCTCGAATGTCCACTATAAAATGCCACAGCTGGGCCTTCATCTCAGTCACCTCCGCTCGGAGTTGTTCCATGCACATACCCTGACAATCATGATTCAAGTTGGCCATTCTGGAGAGAAACCAAGGCATGATAAGAATCTGCTCCTGAACACCTGTCACAAATGCAAGGATGTATGCAAATGCCATGTTTGATTATTTCCAAGGAATATATTTGTTTTGATCCAAGTTTTAATGTAGAAAAAATACGGCGATTTAATTCAGATATGTGATCCTTAGAAGTAAATGAACATGTATGCTAAAATTCCATGATGTCATGTATGCAACTGGCATGTGATCAATGGTCTGAAACTGGTGTGGATTAGATAACCTAATGTTGGTGAAGAGTCATAATATCATTATCTCTGTGCATAAATTACAACACTCTCAACCAAATGTCATATAGGACTGAGTCATATCATGGAGTGACACTGGCAAAACGGGTATGTTGGAAGTTTGGGGTTCCTGCAAACCTGTAAACCCCTCCCAATCTCAAGGGTGTGCTACTACGGGTCAACATCACATACTCTCAAAGCCGAGCAGCAATAATATGTTCACCATTTCCGAGAAATGGCTCATGACCAAATCAGGGAATCAGTTTGGCATTATGTACTACCCAGGGAGGTCTCAGCTGAGTCCGGGAAAACAAACATCCCTCATAAGTTCCTGACTTCAAGCACTGAAGTCAAGAAACAATAGTACATTCATCCCGAAGGGTACAGTACTACCGTTATACGACCATTTGCTTTAACTGGGTTCCCATGAGAGAACAAGGTCATCCTATGCGACTTCCAAGTGGGCTCTCGGGTGCGAATGGGTTTGCCACAAAATGTGGTCTGCCACTGACACCACTGGAGAGGGTTGTTTCCACTAAGGTCCTCGATGATCGGTTCCCAGTGTTAACAACTCAGGTGGGAACATTCTATGGTCTACCTAGGCAGTATATAACATATCCCAAGAGAGCCTGATCTGGGTGTGGGACTCGTGAAAACTACACGTGCTCAAGACCACGCAAGCCACACGATTGCCCACTCTAAATCCTATATGTATACTCAAGCCGGGTATTTGGCTTATCTCACAATAATCCCATTCCGCCAGGGAAAACCAGAACAGCCAGTACAGTATATGCCAGTATATGCAACAGTAAAGTAAAGTGCAAAAAGCTGTAAATAAAGTTGTAAAGTAAAGCGATAAACTGTAAATAAAACAGTAAAGCTAAACTAAAGCGCAACAGCAAATGAATAAACACCCAACGAAAACAGAAACAGACAAGCACTAGGATTGACTCTCAAAGGGGAAACCAGAGATTCTGGGTTCGATCCCCAGCAGAGTCGCCAGCTGTCGCTCCCGGGATTTTCATCCTAGTACAAACGCGAAAGTGGTGCGGAAAAAGGTAGAGTCGCCAGCCAGACATTTTTATCCCGAATGAATGGGAAAGGTAATGTTGCACAAACCTAAGGAAGAAGGAAAGGACAAGGTCCTGCAAACAAAATATCTAGGTTCGGGAGTCGGTTACGACCGGGGAAGGTATTAGCACCCCAGACCGTCCTCCGTACCCAACGGGATCCACACTTGCTTGTTTTGTTTCAAAGTGTGAGAAAATACGAGTGCTACTGAATAAAACTACTAACTGGAACTGGAATAAGAGTGGGAAAAGGAATTGGAGGAGGAGATGGAAAGAAAGGGGGAAAAATAAAGAATGTGCTTGAATGGGCCCTACCCCACTGTCTACGTACCTCATCGGGAAAATGAGGATCAGAGTCGCCATAGTTTGTCTAACTAAGGCGGAAATTTACTTATGTTTTTTAGGATGACGTTGCCATAGCTCTAGCTCAAGTGTTGTTGGCTCTGACTCGAGGGTGTTTACCATATCGCTATTTGAACTGTCGAGGCAAGTCGCATTCGTCTGCAAAGAATAAGATTAGAAGAGAAGACGTGTTGTCTTGTTGGTTTATTGTCTTTTAGAAGAAGTGTTTTGACTTTATTTTTATCGCGGGTACAACACTAAAGACTATGATACAGGAGCGAATACTTTCCAAGATTGCCCCCAATGGAACGTTTGTAACGCATTCTAGAAGGGTGGAGGAGACCTCCACTAATCATTTCCCATATATCTTAAGGCTCGTGGCGTATTGTACCTACTTTCCTTTTAAATGTTTTTGATTTTTCTTTAAAAGTGAGAAGTGAGACTCAAATTGAAAGGAAAAACTCTAAGGGAAACTAGACTTTACCCTAAGTTAATTGAGTTTAATGGTGACCTATAGTTAGTGAGGCTTGAAAGATTAAATCTACCTAAGCGGATATTAGACTAGAAATGCAAGTACAAAAATTAATAGCGAATAATATGGTCCTCCTACATCAGGGTGGGTGAGAACGGACGAAAATCGTAAATGAGAGAGATGAAATGATGGATCAGGTGGGTCGGTTGCATGGTGCTGAGACGCACGACTTATGGTGTGCAACATACAAGACTTGCTTTTGGGTGTATGGGAGTGGAGCGATGATGATAGAGGAATCCTAAATTCATATGAAACTTTATTTATTTATTTATTTGAAATTCTTCGATTTTGGGTCGAATAACTCCTTTTCTTTATTTTTGAAAATTGGTCATCTAATGCTTTGTAAACACCCAAAATTTTCCCACTCTTTTTTCTCACACCTTGGCTTGTGATTCTTCATTTTTGCATTACATGAAGCATACCATCTCACACTTCATAGTTATTTCACTGCATAATTGCATAGCTAGAGTTTGTGATCAAGAGAATCTTAGAAGTGATTTGAGATATCTCAGAGGCCATGAAGCATGCCAAGAGGGTCCATGAGTGTTCTATGATCATATTATGCCTCCAAGGGTTCTTGAAAGTCAAAAGATCACAAGAGATTGCAGAGCCACCCAGGCAGGCTCAGGGCTCCTACACAGATGACCAGAAATTAGGGTTTTGGGTTTGAGGCCCTTACACTCAATTTTTTTTATAATTCTGTATTCTATTGGTCTATATATGTTACAAGGAGCATGTGTATCAAATTTGAAGCAAAAATTCCTTGTGGAAGTCATTTGATCAAATGGTGACTTGTTGTGCAAGAAAAGTCATAATCAAGGCATCTGAGGCCACCAACAAGGGTTCCAAAGGGGCATCATCATCAATTTGAGGTACTATGATCTTTATTTGATCTTAGGAATGCTTGGAAGTTCACAAGATTAAATAATTTTGAGCCATTTGGAAACTTGCCATTTTTGGACATGACTTGTAATGAAAACTTTCCATTTTGGGAAAGATCTTCAACCTCTTCTTTCTTGATCAAAAAGGCTTCAAAAGAATTTTCTTCAAACATGAAAGTTGTAGATTGGATCTTCCCATTCTCAAAAAGTACAAGAACTCCTCTTGATTCATCCTAGAACTCAAGTTATGATGGATCAAAGTTGGGAAAAATCACATAATTTTCAAGTTCATGTCAAAGAGGGAAATGTGAAAAATGGACTTCTAAGCACTTGTTTGGCCTCTAATTCATGTCTACACATCATAACATTGATAAACAACATTTCAAGACAAGAATTGAGCCTTGCATCACAAGCTTCCATGAACAATTTCTTCAAAATGCACAAAGTTGGAAAAATGCAAAATCTATGAGAAATTTTGAATCAAGCATCATAACTCATAAAAATTGATCCAATGGTGCTCCTTGAACTCAGTTGATACAGTACAAACTCTCATACCATCTTTGCACCATGCCATACCTCAAGTACACCAAACCTTGACTTTTTGCAATTTCCCCCATACTCTTGGAATAGTGATCAACAGTCTCTATAAACCTGCTCAATGACCTACTCAAACCTTATGGGAGAGATATAGCAGGTCATTCAGCATTGAAACAAGCCAAGGATCAGATTGCACAAAATCCCTCAAAAACTTCCTCTCTTTGATTCTCTCAAACCAGCCATAAAACTTCCAAAATTTCTTTCACCAATCAATCACATATCATCCATAGAACAAGAATCAACCATCAAAATGGCCTGAAACACCACATATAAAAACCTCCATTTCTGCTACATCAGAACTGGACTTCAAAAACCAGCCACTTTCAAAGCATTCTAAGCACTCCACTAGCTTCAGGAGGTCCAAAGAAGGCCATTTGTACAAGGGGGAGACTCTAAAATCTCACATTTACAGGTCACCAGCTCAGGTATACTCAAGAACACTTTGTCTCAACGCTTTGATTTCTTATTACAAAATGGTTCTGCATGTTGCACTGATCATCCTGGTGTGTTTAGAATTAAAAATGGTGTAGAAAAAAGCATGTATTGTTGTTCTGAAAAATTTCCCGTAAAAATGTTTTGCTTCGATTTTCTTGATTCAGGTGTTATAAATTGTTTTTGATTGTTGATTTATGTTCCATGATGTTTGGGGAGTGTTTCTGGGCAGATTTGATGTTGTTTAGTGGCTTGTAGAAGAAGTTAGGTTGAGGGGTTGGCCGGAGAAGATGACCAGAGCTTATCTCCGGTCACCTGAGAGTCATTAGGGCTAATTAGGGTTTAAGTCTCCAGATTGTATGGGAGCCCTTGGATCATGTTTAGGTTAAGCAGTGAACGATCTAGATTATTTCATTAACCATAATCCTAATTAATTAAAATTAATTATAATTGAATTCTCAGATTGAACCTGCACCCTTGGATCACGTGCGTAAGCCAAGTTTAAATCTGATCCCTTAGATCCTCATACTCCTGGTCTTGGTGACTTATAATCCTAGCCCTTGATCCAGTCCCTGTGCAATCTGAGCCATCCATTCAGCATACTTTGCATTTTATTTTATTTCATTTTCTTTATTTATTTAAAATAGTAAATCATTTTATAAAATTCCAATATTTTTCATTTTCACTTTAAATAATTTTCAGAAATCAAAAACATTTTTATTTTTTAATTTTTGCATTAAAAATATATTTTTAAATTATTTAATTGTATTATTTAATTAATTAATTCATTTTGATTAATTAAAAATACTTTTAGGTATTTAAAAATCACCAAAAAAATCATGAAGCATTCTTAAATATTTAGAACAATTTACAAACTCATCTTAAAAATTTATTTTAGGGTTTGATCATGTTTTGACAATTAATCATGAATTAGGGTTTCCAAATTTCTTATTTTACTAACCCTAACTTCAAAAATTCATTTCTGATCAACCAAGATGAGTTTGTACATGGTTATTTTTGCATCCTTTCATAATTTGCATGTAGTATCTAGGGTATTTAACTCATATTTTTGCATTGAAATTTCCATTTGATTGGCCTTTTTCATGAGGAAGCACCCAAAACCCTATTCTAACTTAGAAAAAACATAACTTGACTTTGGTATAGCTTCTGACTTCCACCTTTGGGGAATGATATTATGTGTGTTTAGGGTTCATTTGGTTGCAATTTCAAATTTTTATCATGTGTTTTGCTTCTGTTTTGATCATATGCATCTCATACTTTCTTAAAACCCTAATTTGCCATGTTCATTTGCATTCATCTTTGCATACCTTCATCATTTGAACTTGTCGTGACATCTCATGCATTTATATGTCACCTTAGATACCCTAGGACATGTATGAACATTGGTTGATCATTGTTGCATCCATTTAGTATGTTTTGCATGCATTGCTTCTTATGTGTATTCATGTGATTTCAAGCTTCTAACATGCTTTCCTTTGCATCTTATCTCTTGTATGATTATACATAAACATTGTACATGTCTTTGCATCATTTCATAACACATTTGCATTGTGTTTTCACTTCTGGTCTTGATCATTGCATCTTCATTTGCCCTATTTCCTTTTGTTTCACATCTTATGCATTCATACTAACCATTTCAGGGGTTTCGGGTAAGTTGTTTAGGATGTGGATTTGCCTCCACATACAAACTCTTATTATCTCTTAATTTGAATATTTATTTGCCTTTGAAGTGAGTTTGACTCACTTATGATCTCTCTTGCTCCCTCTCTTTCTCTTAGGTTACTTAACTTCTTCAGGAAGTAAGTAACCTATTCCCCTTTTCTTCTCTTTTCATTTGCTTCTTCCTTGGTGGCCATCTGAAGATCTTTTCATAAGCCTCACAAACCATAGGAATATCCAAGCATGATAACTTTAGGGTTGTACATAGTCTCCCCTAGTTTTTACATTTGAGTATCCTTGAGTCTCTTCTTCTCATCTCATAATCAAGGCTAAATAGTTAAAGTTTTAAGACTCTGAATTAGGGTTATGCCTGTATCCTTATCTTAGGATGGAGTGTATAACTTTAATACTTAGTGTTAAACCTTTAAGTTGTTTACACCTCCTAATAAAAACACCTAATAATCATTAAGACTTAAGCTTGTAACTTGGGCCTTATATTAGGGTTACATCTCTGCCTATTGGTTCAGAGGGACTAACCCTAGTGTTCAATGGACAAGTCCCCCTCAAGTTTAGTCTTACAAACATAAAATCCATTTCTTAATCCCACCTTTAATTAAAATCTACTTTAATAAAGGCTTGTTATATAATGATTTTAATCCCTAACCATGGATTAAGTTGAGGAGTCTTCCTCATCTTAAGTGTTCTCATCTATTATCCTTCTCTTAGGATGGTGTAATGAGTTCACTAATCCCTGATTAGAGATTAAACTCATTAATTAACACAAAACAAAAATCCAAAGAGTATTTAATAATCATAAGTAGGTTAATAATCTTAATCCTGCATCATTAGGGTAATTAAGTTGAGATTTTCATCTCATACTTAAGTAGACTCATTATCCCTAATCATGGGTGATATAATGAGTTTACGACCCTTGATTAAGGCTTAAGCTCATTATCCTATGCAAAGCACCAAAAACAATAAAAAAACTGAAAATACAAAAACAAACAATAAACGTCTCCTCCGGGATTCTTTTCTCATCACATTCACTCTAAAAATGAAAACTTGCTTCTTCCGTCTAATGCAAGACAGTTAGCACTCGAGCCAGACGAGTCATACACTTGAGCATAGACAAGCAAGTAGTTCACACCAAAATCATCTCAGTCTATTTGAGTCAAACTACGGTGTTCTGACTTCCTCATTGCACGAGAGGATACGTAGGCATAACTTAATGGTTATCGAACAAAATTCTCTTTGTCTTCCCCCCTCTCTTCTCTTTCTGGTTTTCTTTCCTTAGCCTCGATTTTGAGCACTCATTTTCTTCTTACACTGACACTATGTACATCCTTTTCTCCCTAGCTTTTTATGCACAATTTAGCACATACACCATTCCCCTTGAAACACAATCAGGTAAGCGTGGATCCCGTCGAGTACGACAGACAGTCTGGGTGCTAATACCTTCCTAGGTCGTAACCTACCCCCTTACTTAGTCTCTTTGGTTCGCAACCGTCTTATCATATCTTTCCAGGTTTATGCAGCATTACATTTCCTTTGGGATAAAAATGTCTAGCTAGCGACTCTATTCAACCTCAACCTCCAACATCGCCGACGGTTTGTGTTTGCACCGGGATGAAAATCCGGGGAGCGACAACTTGGTGAATCTGCTAGGGAATCTTTGTAACCAGCGCTTCTGGTTCTCTTGTGGGTTTCTCTTAGTGCTTGTTTGTTTATGTTTAGTGGGGGTGTTATGTGCTATTTGTGTTTATATTTTTTTTGCTTTATTTACTGCTTCCTGTACAGCTTTATTTATTGCATTTACTTTATCGCTTTCACTTATGGCTTTCTGCATTTCATTCTTTATCATATCACTGTGTTGGATTGTTGTTACCTTGGTGGGTGGGGTATTCCAGTGAGAAAGGCTCAACACAAAGGCCTGAGTGACACATATGATTAGAGTGGTTTTACATTCTTTCCCATTCCATTTCGGTCTGGTGCGGGAATATGAAAACACGGTTCAGACATGGGTTTCCTTATGAGAACTCTGTGCTACGGATTTCCTGTAGTGCTAGGGCTATCTGGGAAGCCTGCTAAGTCTGGATGACCTTTTAGATGACCTTCAGCATCTGAATTTAATTAGAGGAGGATCCTTTATGATTAAGGGTAAACATTGTACCTCCGGGTTAGAAGTGTTTACACTTCTCATAATAGATCCGATAATGAGGATCCTTGTTCTAGAACAATACATGTGAGTGGGTTGGGTTGTTTACAGGTTTGCAGGAACCCTTAACCTCAACATGCCTTACTACTGGAATTGGTTCTTAAGGTTGTACTATTTTGGACTAGTTCTTTGAAACCCTGGATTATTGACTCTTTACTTGAGTCCCCCACCCGGTTACTAGTTCTCAGACTTCCATCTGAAACTCTGAACACTCATGGATTCTACCAAAGGCAAATGATAGTCCAGCACATGATCACAAACCCTTGCATATCATAAGCATACATCATATTGCATCATTTAACATTTGTCTATTTGTTTTACAGGGTATCCATCTTCCTTTGGTTTGGTTTTGACCGTTCTTCTGCTCAGATATCTTCTCCAACACTCCTTCAGCTATCTTCTTCAACTATCTTCTTCAGTTGTCCTCTTCAGTTGTCCTCTTCAGTTGTCCTCTTCAGTTGTCTCCTTCAACACACATTTTCAGCATGGATTCAACAAGGAAAAGCAACATCACCCACCACTTCTTTGAGTATCCTCTAGCAGGCATCAGGCAGATACAAGCTCTAATCACCCCTGATCATGTTCCCTTATTCAGAGAGCATTATGGTGGAATCCTGGACATGGTCATGGATTTGGACACATTACAGAGGAGCATGATTCACACATGTCTTCAGTTTTATGACCCTCCTCTATGTTGCTTCACTTTCCCATATTTTCAGATAGGACCTTTGCTGGAAGAATACTCTATGTTATTGGGTGTCCGTATCAGAAGAGGAATTCCTTTCAATCTTGAAATGACTCCTCCAAGGAATGAATATATAGCCAAAGCATTACTTCTGGAGGCAACTATCATTAATGAGCACATGACTTCCAAGGCTGGAATCTCAGGCCTTTATCTGGATTTCTTGGTCACTCAGGCTACAAAGCAAGCTGCAGTAGGGAATTGGGAAACTGTGTGTGCTCTCCTGGCTCTCAGTATTTATGGTATCATTTTGTTTGCAGACGAGCCTAAGTTTGTAAGCAAAAATGCCATTCACATCTTCATGCTAAAGAACCCGGTTCCCACCTTATTGGGAGATTTCTACTACTTAGTTCATCAGAGGAATGAGAAACAGAGAGGAAGACTGGTAAGATGTTGTGCACCTCTTTTCTACAGTTGGTTGATGAAACATATGCCAAAGACAGAAGCTTTCTTGAACCCACAACATACAAGGAATTGGGCTAAGAGGATGATTTCCCTTACTTCAGAAGATATCAGATGGTGTACTAAGAACACCAAGGGCCGAGACATAATAACAAGTTGTGGGCAACACCCAAATGTGCCACTTATTGGAGTAAAGGGTTGCATCAATTACAATCCTTTACTTTTCAAAAGATAGTTGGGGTATGCCTTGATACATCCACCGAGGGAGCAGGACTTAGTAGAGTCTCTTTATTGTGTCGTTCAGTACAATCATGCCATTGTCCGACAAACAGCTTGGGCTCGGGACAATATACAGACTAAAGGAACCACCATCCTTGGAGAGTGCAACAACATAGCCTCTGCTCAGTACACTGAATGGTCACGCATCAGAGGACAAATTACTCGTATGCCATTCACCTTGGAAGATGTGCCAGGGCCATCAACAGTTTAGCCCATAGCCATAGTCAGTCTGGAAGAATTTGAGAAGATGAAAGAAAGAAACACCCAACTAGATGAAGCTTTGAAGAAGACCCTTTGGGAAAGGAACAATAGTCATCTAGACCTTGAGAGGTTAGAGAAGTTACGCATCGAGCATGTAACCAAAATTGAGAAGACTGAAGACTTCATCAGGAAGGCCCGAGCAAGGGAACTTGTGTTGAAGAATGCATGCAAGGAAGAAAAGATTCAATGGGAAAGAGCTGAGTCTTATCTAGAAGAGAGTTAAGATAGATGGGTCAGGATAACTGAAGTTCGTTTGCTGGAAGATCAGAAGATGCAAGCCAAGATAGAGCAGTTAGAGTCTAATGAGAAAAGAAGCCAAGAAGCACTGTTAGCAGCTTAGAAGGAGATCTCGGAGTTGAAACTCCGGGCGGGGTTAAAGAGATCCAAAGAAAAAGACAAGTATCAGAAGATGACAAATGCCAATGCAACCAGAAACCTTCTCATCAGGACTATCACAGAGCACCCAACTGGACCTGTGACTGATGCTCTCTTGAGGGAAGTCAAGGAAGACGTTTTTGGACTGGATGTCTAATTTTCTTTACTTGTATCTATTTGATTGTACTTTAGCTCACCATGGTGATTTTGTTTGTTATATTCTTGAATTTGATTGTATTTTGATCCACCATGGGAGTTTGCTTGGTTGTGTTTATGAACAATTTGTATTCTGGCATTGCCACTTGTTTTTATGGTTATGTATTGAATTTTCTTGTGAACTTCGTTTACTTCAACATCTTCATCTCTCAGAGGTCTGGAAGGTCAAAACCAAGAACCAAACAGGATACCCTCAAAAGAAAAATAGGCATATTACATTGCATTCTGACATACCTTTTGTTTTTGCATGTGATTTTGTTGTTGTCTTCTCACTTTGTTGATTGTTTCAGGAAATATTGCTCACAAGAGGGTGTTTCCCGTCAATTGCATCCACAAATATCCAACTCGACACAACCTTCCGAGTCTACAGATGGATCAGCTACAGCAGGAACAGACAAATGTGAGGACTCAGATGATTGATGTGAGGACAGAAGTGAGGACCCAGATGAATCAATTCATGGTTGTGATGACTAGACCGGCACAGACCCAGGAAAGATTGAGGGAGTTAGTCGAGCGGAAAACTCCTGAAGATAACCACGCAGGCACTGGAGGTACAAGTAACAATGCACGCAAGCAGCCGCGAACGACTCCGGTAGTGTTTGGACCTAACAACAATCCTGAAGTTAATATCCTTGGGAATGGCCAAAGGAACACTAGAGATCATATTCTGCATGAAGATCCTTAAGATGAGTAGTTTACAATGTTAGGTGTTAGGGTGGATGAAGCTTATGATCATCGTCTGGATGAGATATCTGAGAAGCTGAGATCCTTGGAATCCCAGAACTCTTTGGGATTTGATGTGATGGATATGGGCCTAGTCGAGGGAGTAAGGATTCCCCACAAGTTCAAACCTCTATGCTTTGAAAAGTATAATGGTACCTCCTGTCCTCGTACCCATTTGCAATATTTTCTGGGAAGATTGAAAGCATATAACATGGATGAGAAACTGTGGATGTTTTACTTTGAAGACAGTTTAACTGGAGCATCCAGAGAGTGGTATTCACACTTGTCAAGGGCTACAGTCAGGAACTGAAAATATTTAGCTGAGGCCTTTATACACCAATATCAGTACAACTTGGATATGACACCCAATAGGACCCTCTTGATGGGTATGTCTCAGTCCTCAAGAGAAATTTTCCGCGAGTACGCTCAGAGGTGGAGACAGCTGGCTGCTGCTTTCCAACCTCCAATGTCTGAAAGGGAGATGGCTGACATGTTCATGAATACCCTGCAAGGAACTTATATTGATAGACTTGCTGCTTTCTCTTCCACCAGTTTTGCTGATGTGGTCATAGCGGGAGAGAGAATTAAAAGTTTGTTGAAGATGGGTAAGATTTCTGATAATGGTGCTAGCTCCAGCAATGCAAAGAAACCCTTCTCAGGACCTCTAAGGACAGGGGAGACCAATGCAATACATGTTAATAGAGGTAGACCCTAGTACTTGCAATGATCAGTAGCTGCAGTCACCATCCCTACTCCAGCATCTCAGCAACAACAGTTCCCACAACAGCAACAAAGATCTTACAACAACAACAACCAACATCAATGTCCTTTCTAACAAAGGCCTTCTCAGATTAATAGGGTGATCGATCCCATCCCGGTGCCCTATACATTCTTACTGCCGCAGCTATTGAAGCTTAACCTGACTAAACTAAGAACTTTGGCTCCACCAGATCCTCTGAATCTTCCAAGGAATTATGATGTCAATGCCAGGTGTGATTTTCACTCCAATGCACCTGGTCTCTCAATAGAGAAGTGTAGGGTCTTGCACATGAAAGTCCAAGATTTGATTGACTCCAAAGATTTGAATTTTGCACCTCCACCAAATGTCACAAAGAATCCAATACCAAACCATGGTGGGCCAAAGATCAATGCCATTGAGGAGGACCAACCATCAATTTTGATTGATGACATTGCAAGTATTCAAACACCACTGGCCAAAGTAAAAGCTCGGCTATTTAAGTGCCAAGTGTTTCCGGGTTGTGAGGCCCATTGTGAAGCTTGCAAAGTTTCTGCCAATGGTTGTGCAAATCTGAAGAATGGTATTAGCAGTCTTATCAAAGAAGGCATTCTACAGATCACATCAACAGTTCCATCTTCTACAAAGGCAACAAAAATATCTCCTACAACACCAGCAAAAGTCATTCCAACAGAATCTCCTACAACGCCAGCAAAAGTCATTTTAATGGAAGCGGCTACAACAACAACAAACACCAGTGACGACATCTCAACGGTTACCATCTATTATGATCCAGCAACCATCCATGTTCCGGAATCTCTCAACAACAAATTTCAACAACACCCTCCTCAACATCAACAGTTTCCTGCACCTGCACCATCTTCAATCAGACCTCCTGTCACCATCTACTATGATCCACAGACTATTACAACTCCTTCTTCTACTGCAATTAGTATGGTGACCATCACGGTGCCTGGACCAATTCCTTATGATAACAACAATGTCGTGCCTTGGCATTATAGTTCAGATCTTTACTTCCACGGAAGAAAGATCACTCTTGACTCCTCAACACCTGTACCACAAGTTGATAATGCCGGGGGAGGCGGAGGCTTCACTCGGAGCAGACGTCTTTTTACTTCACAATTTCCAAGAACTAATGATGAAGTAGAAGTCGTTGCCAAGGCAAAAGGCAAAAGTGTGGTGCCAGAAGAACCAACTGCAAAAGAAAATCAGAAGACACCCTTTGATCAGGATGTAGACAAGTTTATGAGGATTATCAAAAGAAGTGACTACAAAATTGTGGATCAGATCCATCAAACACCCTCCAAGATTTCCATACTATCTCTGCTCATGTGTTCCGAGGCTCACTGGAATGCACTACTCAAGGTCTTGCACGCAGCTTATGTAGTTGAAGAAATTACGGTCAATCAGTTAGAAACGGTGGTCGCAAATGTCAATACTAGTCATGGACTAGGTTTTACCAATGCTGACTTGACTACGGAGGGGCGTAACCACAACAAGGCTTTGCACATCCCTTTGGAATGTAAAGGTGTTATACTCTCTCATGTCCTTGTTGATACCGGATCATCACTCAATGTGTTACCAAAGAAAGCTTTAGTCAAGTTGGAGTATGATGGTCTTGCACTCCGTACGAGCAACCTAGTTGTCAGAGCTTTTGATGGTTCTAAGAGATTGGTTCTCAGAGAGATTGAGCTTCCTATGGTAATTGGCCCACAGGTTTTCAAAACTACCTTCTATGTGATGGACATACAGCCTGCCTACAACTGTTTGTTGGGTCGACCATGGATTCATGGCGCTGGCGCGATAACTTCGACCCTTCACCAGAAGTTAAAATATGAGTGGGAAGGCCAAATTATCACCATCTGTGGAGAAGAATACATCTTTGTCAGTCACCTGGATACATACAAGTACATAGAGATGGTTGGGGAGATCCTTGAAACCATGAGTCAGGGTTTCGAAGCTTTGAACATCAACGAAGCTACAAATGAGGTGTTTGTTGCATCCCAAGAGGAAAGGATGGGAACCTCAATTGCTTCCTACAAACAGGCTCGGAAGGTTGTGGAAGAAGGAATGCCCAAGGCTGGGGCAAGCTGCTAAAGGTTCAGATGAAAGAAGACAAATTCAGTTTGGGTTACAGACCATCCCGACAAGTTCCAGAGGAGGCTGTTGAAGCTCCCAAGTTCATAAGTGGGGGAATGCTGACCCTGGATGCTGTCAACACTTTGGAAGACGAGGCTAAGAGCGACTACAACCTGGAAAGTTGGATCCGCCCAAGAGTCCTAGGCCAACAAGTCCTCAACTAGTCTTCCTAGGAAATTATAAGGGTTACTGCTGCAGAGTAATTATTATTTCCTGTTTTAAAGCATGCATCAAAGTCCTGCTTCTAGCCCAAGATGTCGGGACTCATTTTGTAATAGGGCCATATGTATTTTGTGAAAATTGAATATTAATGAACAATGGACATCTTTTTGCAAACAATCTTTTTCGCTCACTGTCTTTTCATTTTTGTTATTTTCGCACAAAACAATAAATGGCAATGTTTTTCTCAATAATAACTTCATTCACTTTTTCTAAATAAGATAAAATCAATCACTAAAATGAACCAAATCTCAACCCTTGCAGAGATAGCCCTCCAGATTGCACCGACAACGACACTGCTATGATCTCGTATGACTTCGACAATCCGATTAATCAAGCAGATGAAGGGGTTGAAGAAGACTACGATTTACCTGAAGAGCTAGCCAGGTTATTGAGACAAGAGGAAAAGGTGATTGCTCCTCATCAGGAGGAAGTTGAGACTATCAATATTGGTACCGAGGAAGATGTGAAAGAGGTGAAGATTGGAGCCACTCTGCAAGCTCCAGTAAAAGAACAACTTATCGGTATGCTGCGAGAATATGTCGATGTGTTCTCTTGGTCCTATCAAGATATGTCGGGTTTGGATACAGATATTGTCATGCACAAGCTCCCATTGAAAGAATTTTTTCTTCCAGTTAAACAGAAGTTGCGTCGTACTTGCCCAGACATGGCCATGAAAATCAAAGAGGAAGTACAAAAGCAGTGGGATGTCGGTTTTCTTGTTGTAACTAGTTACCCGCCATGGGTTGCTAACATTGTACCCATACCTAAGAAGGACGGCAATGTGCGTATGTGTGTCGATTACCGAGATCTGTACAGAGAAATCCCGAAAGATGACTTCCCATTACCTCACATTAATGTATTGGTAGACAACACAGTTTAGTTCTCGGTATTTTCCTTCATGGACGAATTTTCTGGATACAACCAGATCAAGATGTCGCCTGAAGACATGGAGAAGACAACCTTCATCACACCATGGGGAACGTTTTGCTACAAAGTAATGCCATTTGGTTTAAAGAACACCGGTGCAACATATCAACGGGCTAGGGTAAGATTATTCCACGATATGATCCATAAAGAAATCGAGTGCTACGTGGATGACATGATTGCCAAGTCCCAAACAGAAGAAGACCATTTGGTAAACCTGGTGAAATTGTTCAAGCTTCTGAGGAAGTATCAGTTAAGGTTGAACCCCAACAAATGCACATTCGGGGTACGTTCTGGTAAGTTGTTGGGATTTATTGTGAGCGGAAAAGGAATTGAGGTTGATCCTGACAAAGTCAAAGCAATTCAGGAAATGCCTACACCTAAGACTGAAAAAGAAGTTCGAGGGTTCTTAGGTAGATTGAACTACATTTCAAGGTTCATATCTCATCTCACTGCAACCTGCGAGCCCTTGTTCAAACTGCTAAGAAAGAAACAAACAGTCAGGTGGAACGATGATTGTCAAAGAGCTTTTGACAAGATCAAAGAGTATTTGTAAGAACCTCCAATTCTCATGCCTCTAGTTGAAGGAAGACCTCTAATAATGTACCTGACAGTATTATATGAATCAATGGGGTGTGTGTTGGGCCAACATGACGAGTCTGGTCAAAAAGAGTATGCAATATACTACCTAAGCAAAAAGTTTACCGAATGTGAACAACGTTATTCACTGCTCGAGAAAACTTGTTCTACTTTAGCGTGGGCTGCTCGCCGACTAAGACAATATATGTTGACTCATACTACCTTGTTGATCTCAAAGATGGACCCCGCCAAGTACATATTTGAGAAGCCAACACTAACCGGAAGGGTTGCAAGGTGGAAAATGTTTCTAAATGAATATGATATTCAGTACACCTCTCAGAAAGCCATCAAGGGCAGTGTATTGTCTGACTATCTGGCTGAGCAACCCATTGATGACTATCAGCCTATGAGATTTGATTTCCCTGATGAAGATATCATGTTCTTAAAATCAAAAGATTATGAAGAGCCTATTCACACTGAAGGGCCTGATCAGGAAGAAGCATGGACTATGATGTTCGATGGGGCAGTTAATTGTAACGGTCGTGGAGTTGGTGCAGTACTTATTACACCCAAAGGAGTCCATATGCCTTTCTCATCAAGGCTCACCTTTGCCTGTACTAACAACGAAGCAGAGTATGAAGCTTGTATCATGGGTCTTGAAGAAGCCATTTACCCCAGGATCAAAACCTTGAATGTATTCGGAGATCCAGCTTTGGTGATCAACCAAACTAATGGCAAGTGGTATACTCATCAAGAGCATCTTGTTCCCTACCATGACTATACGAGGAGATTGTTGACTTTCTTCACAACAGTCAAGCTTGAATACATCCCTCAAGATGAGAATCAGTTTGCAGACACCTTAGCCACTATTTCATCTATGATCAATGTACAGACTGCCAACTATGTGCCTCGAATTTTAGTATCCAGACTGGATCGACCAGCGTATGTATTCTTTGTGGACATTGTTACTGACAACAAACCTTGGTTCCATGACATCAAGTGCTTCTTAGAGACTCAGACATACCCACATGGGGCATCGTCTAATGATAAGAGACATTGAGGAGGCTAGCCGGCAGTTTCTTCCTCAATAACGATGGCTCCCTATACAAGCGAAACTTCGACATGGTCTTGCTCAGATGTGTTGACAAGAAGGAAGCAGACTTACTGATGCACGACATACACGAGGGTTCTTTCGGTACCCATGCCGGAGGACATGAAATGGCGAGGAAATTGTTGATATCAGGTTACTATTAGATCACAATGGATGCAAACTGTTATGCCTATGCCAGAAAGTGCCATAAATGCCAGATCTACGCAGACAAAATGCATGTGCCTCCCAATCCTTTAAATATATTGTCTTCACCCTGACCCTTTTCCATGTAGGGCATTGATATAATTGGAAAGATCGAGCCGACTGCTTCAAATGGTCACAGATTCATCCTGGTAGCCATTGATTACTTCACCAAATGGGTTGAAGCAGCTTCGTATGCAAATGTCACAAGGAAAGTGGTAGCCCGATTTCCGAAAAGGGATATCATTTGTCGATATGAAGTTCCTGAGAGAATCATTACTGATAATGGTTCAAACCTTAACAACAAGATGATGGCAGAACTGTGCCGAGACTTAAAAATTCAACATCACAACTCTTCTCCTTACAGGCCAAAGATGAATTGCGCTGTTGAGGCGGCTAACAAGAACATCAAGAAGATTGTGCAAAAGATGGTAGTCACGTATAGATACTGGCATGAAATGTTACCATTCGCCTTACATGGGTACCGAACTTCCATCAGAACATCTACCGAGGCAACACCTTATCAGCTTGTGTATGGTATGGAAGCAGTCCTACCTGTTGAAGTTGAATTACCCTCCTTGCGGGTAATGATGGATGTAAAATTGGAAGAAGCAGAATGGGTCCAATCCCGTTGTAGATGTTTTTAATTGGCAGAATTTTTGACCAACAAGAAGTGTTGAATTTAGTTCAGGATGTCACACCAGATGTTGTGACATTATCAAACAGAATATAAGTAAGTGAACTTAATTCAGGATGTCACACCAGATGTTGTGACATTATTTCAGTTAATGAAGCAAGTTCAGTTTACAGGATGTCACACCAGATGTTGTGACATTGTATCAGTAAATGAAGTAAGTTCAGTTTTTAGGATGTCACACTAGATGTTGTGACATCTCAAACCTGCTACCAGAATTAATTAATGATTAACAAAACTGAGTAAATTAAGGGAAGTTATTTGGAATTAATTATGGATGGATGAAACAGAAGAAGGTGCATCTGTAGGGAGTTTTGTTATGTGACTTCAGCATAATTAGAAGAACTGAATCACCTAGAATCTAGGAAGTAACAAACCCTAATTCAAGGTGATGGCAGCATGCGTATCAGGATTGGATAAACCTACAGAAAGCCCAAAATCCAAACACCTATTTAAGCAACAGAAACTCTCAGAATAGAGTACGAAATTAAGAAGACTAAATAGGGTGTTTATGTTTTTAATGGCAGGTTGTTTTATGTGTACCACTTTATGAGCTTTTAAGCAAAACTGTATTTGTGTCTTGATTGAAACTGTGAAGTAAGATCAAGCTGTCTTGTTTGAAGTATGACTTCAATTTTATTAAACTTGTAAACACATCACTGTGTGATTGAGGGGGAGTGAGTTGGTACTCATATCTAAGTTGTGTCTTAGGTAGAAATTGCCTTGGGTAGATATTAAGTGAAAGATTAAACCGAGTGGTTTAATTCTAGAATTAATATTACTTATATTGGATTTCCTTCCTGGCTTGGTAGCCCCCAGATGTAAGTGTGGTTATACACTGAACTGGGTTAACAATTTCCTGTGTTGTTTAATTTTCCTGCACTTTTTGTTTTGGTCAAGTTGTCAAGAGTTTAAACATCTCATTCGACATCATGTACCTGATCACAGAATTTCAATTGGCATCAGAGCAGGCACCCTTCCTGTTTAACTGGGTGAGATCTAGGGACTGCAAATTCTGGAAACATGGACAGAGATGTAGGATCTGTAAACAGACCACCTATATTGGATGGATCTAATTATGACTACTGGAAGCCAAGAATGGTAGCATTCTTAAGATCACTTGACAATAGGGCCTGGAAAGCAGTCAACAATGGATGGGAGCACCCTGTCCAAGACACTAAAGATGGAACAAAAGTGTTGAAACCTGAAGAAGAATGGAGTAAGGAGGAAGAAGATTCAGCACTTGGCAACTCCAAGGCCTTAAATGCTTTATTCAATGGCATTGATAGGAACATCTTCAGATTTGTGCATCACTGTGAGCTGGCCAAAGATGTTTGGGACACTCTCAAAACAACTCATGAAGGGACATCAAAGGTGAAGATGTCAAGACTTCAAGTTCTCACCACCAAGTTTGAGAACCTGAGAATGAAGGAAGATGAGACAATTCATGAGTTCTACATGAACATCTTAGAAATAACCAATACTTCTGGTGCTTTGGGAGAAAAGATGACTGATGAAAAGCTTGTAAGAAAGATTCTCAGATATTTGCCAAAAAGATTTGACATGAAGGTCACAGCAATAGAAGAAGCTCAAGACATATGCACAATGAAAGTTGAAGAGCTCATTGGTTCCCTTCAAACATTTGAGATGGGAATGAATGACATAATTGTAAAGAAGAACAAAAGCATAGCCTTGGTGTCAAATACTGATAAAGAAGAAGAAAATAATGAAGCAGAACCTAAAGAAAATTTATCAGAAACCATTGCTATGCTTGGAAGACAATTCAAAAAGATTCTCAGAAAGATGGAAGACAAGTCCAGCCCAAGTGGAAGATACACAAACTCTTCTGAGAATAAAAGACCTTATGATGCTAATAGAAGGTCAAATTATGATGAAAAGACCAATCAAGAAAAAGGGATTAAATGTCATGGATGTGAAGGATATGGACACATCAGAAATGAATGTCCTACCTATTTAAAAAGGCAGAAGAAAGGTCTCTCTGTAACCTGGTCTGATGAAGACTCAGGATGTGATTCAGAAGAAGAATCAGCTAAGCATATCACTGCTCTAGCTGGATTATGCGAATCTGAAAGTGAAACCAGTGATGGGGAGCTTACTTTTGAAGAGCTTGAGCAATCATACAGAGAACTGGTTAAAAGGAGCACTGAAATATGCATGGAGAGTATAAAGCAGAAGAAGCAGATTGAGGCACTAAAGGATGAAAAAACAAGTGATCTAGAGATCATTGACACCTTGAAAAGTGAAGTAAGCCTTCTCAACTCCAAGTTGGAGCATATGTCCAAATCTGTTAGAATGTTGAACAGTAGCTCAAACACACTGGATGTTATTCTTAACAACAATAAGCATTCAGGGGATAGAAGTGGACTGGGATTTAACAAAGTTTATAAGGTTGAAGCTAGCACCAGCAAAACTACTTCAAATTCCATACAGTAAAACAAGATGTCCCAACAGATGCTTCAACATCATGAAAAGAACACAAAGTCAAACATAATGTTCCAACAGATGTCTCAACATCATGAAAAGAACATAATGAAGAAGAAGTATCAAAGATGGAGATGTCATCATTGTGGAAGGTTTGGACACATCAAACCTCATTGCTACAAGTTGCATGGATATCCAAATCAGATGTATCAGCAACCTCCTAAGCAGAAGATAGAGGTTACCAAGAAAGTACTGCATAGACATCAACATCAAAGATATCAGCAACCCCCTAAGCAGAAGACAGAGGACATCAAGAAAGTATGGGTACCTAAAGCTAGTCTTCATGTTGATCAAAGCTACATGCCCAAGAACAAGTTCAACAAACAACCTGGGAGCTCTTCTAATGGACACTACACAGGGCAGAGGCATCAAAAGAAACCTCAATACAAATGGTCAAAGAAGGGTGTTACATATATAGCTCATACATCTCTAAGAGTATCAGCTAAAGAAGACTGGTACTTTGACAGTGGATGTTCAAGACACATGACTGGATTGAAGAATCTGCTAGTAGACTTAAAGTCATATTCATCCAGATATGTAACATTTGGAGATGGAGCTAAAGGAGAAATCAAGGGTGTTGGGACCTTGGACTATCCAGATGTACCAAGACTAGATGATGTGTTGCTAGTAAAAGGATTGACTGCTAACTTGATCAGCATAAGTCAATTATGTGATCAAGGTTATAGTGTAAACTTTACCAAAACTGAATGCATAGTGTCTAATAAAGAACAGGAGGTTGTCATGAGAGGAGCCAGATCTAAAGACAACTGTTATATGTGGGAACCTCAAGATTTCAGTCTCACTTCAACTTGCTCTTTAGCCAAAGAAGAAGAAATGAAACTATGGCACCAAAGACATGGTCATCTTCATTTCAGAGGCATAAAGAAAATCATATCTATGGAAGCTGTGAGAGGTATTCCTAAACTGAAGATTGATGATGGCAAAGTATGTGGTGAATGTCAAATAGGCAAGCAAACCAAGATGTCCCATCCAAAGCTCCAACATTTGACAACTTCCAAAGTTTTGGAATTATTGCATATGGATCTTATGGGACCTATGCAGGTTGAGAGCCTTGGTGGTAAGAGGTATGCCTATGTGGTAGTTGATGACTTTTCAAGGTATACATGGATAAATTTTATCAAAGAAAAGTTTGATGTATTTGATGTATTCAAAGATTTATGCCAAAGAATACAAAGAGAAAAAGCCAGCTGTGTGGTCAGAATAAGAAGTGACCATGGAAAGGAGTTTGAGAATAAAAAATTCTTAGATTTCTGTTCTTCAGAAGGAATCAATCATGAATACTCTTCACCAATCACTCCTCAACAGAATGGGATTGTTGAGAGGAAGAATAGAACTATCCAAGAATCAGCAAGAGCTATGATCCATGCTAAAAAGTTACCATTGTACTTCTGGGCTGAAGCTATGAACACAGCTTGTTACATTCATAATAGAGTCACTCTAAGGAAAGGAACCTTGTCCACAATCTATGAAGTCTGGAAGGGCAGAAAACCCACAGTTAAGTACTTCCATGTGTTTGGAAGTAATTGTTATATTCTGGCAGATAGGGAGCAAAGAAGAAAAATGGATCCTAAAAGTGATGAAGGGATTTTCCTTGGATACTCTATAAACAGCAGAGCCTATAGAGTATTTAACTCTAGAACCAAGGTTATCATGGAGTCCATAAATGTGATAATTGATGATGCCCCTGCAGATGTTACAGAAGATGTTGGAACATCTGCTGATAGTCAAACTGAAGCTGAAGAAAAGAATGATCATTCTGACTTCACTCAAACTGATGCAAGGACAGAACAATCCAGCAAACCTCCCTCCATAAGAATCCAGAAGGATCATCCCAAAGATTTGATAATTGGGGATCCCAATAGAGGTGTAAGAACTAGATCAAGAGAGGTGATTTCAGGTTCCTGTTTTGTCTCAAAAATAGAACCTAAAAACATCAAGGAAGCTCTTACTGATGAGTACTGGATTTGTGCAATGCAAGAAGAATTAGGTCAATTCACAAGGAATGAAGTGTGGGATCTTGTTCCTAGACCTGATGACATAAATGTGATTGGCACTAAATGGGTGTATAAGAACAAGTCAAATGAGCAGGGAGTTGTTACAAAGAACAAAGCTAGACTTGTAGCTCAAGGATACACACAAATTGAGGGAGTAGACTTTGATGAAACCCTTGCACCAGTAGCAAGGCTTGAATCAATCAGACTACTTTTAGGAATAGCTTGTATCCTGAAGTTCAAGCTATTTCAAATGGATGTGAAAAGTGCTTTTCTGAATGGATATCTTAATGAAGAGGTGTATGTAGAACAGCCTAAGGGATTTGTTGATCCAAGTTTTCCAAACCATGTGTACAAACTAAGGAAGGCTCTTTATGGACTGAAGCAAGCCCCAAGAGCATGGTATGAAAGGCTGGCTACTTTTCTTATCAAGCAAGGGTACAGGAAAGGTGGAATAGACAAAACCTTGTTTGTGAAGGATGATGAAGGAAATGTCATGATTGCTCAAATATATGTAGATGACATTGTCTTTGGTGGGATGTCAGACAGGATGGTTAAACATTTTGTCACTCAAATGGAATCTGAATTTGAGATGAGCCTAGTAGGAGAACTAACCTACTTCCTTGGATTGCAAATAAAGCAAATGGAGGATTCCATGTTCATTTCCCAAAGCAAGTATGCTAAGAACATTGTCAAGAAATTTGGGATGGACAATGCTACTCATAAAAGAACTCCTGCCCCCACACATTTAAAGCTGACTAAAGATGACAAGGGTGAGAATGTAGATCAAAGCCTATACAGAAGTATGATTGGAAGCTTATTATATCTGACTGCTAGCAGACCAAACATAGCCTTTGCAGTAGGTGTTTGTGCAAGATATCAAGCTGATCCAAAAGTTAGTCATCTAAACCAAGTCAAGAGAATTCTGAAATATGTCAATGGTACTTGTGACTATAGCATAATGTACTTTCATGGATGCAAACCAATTCTCACTGGCTTCTATGATGCTGATTGGGCTGGAAGTGTTGATGATAGAAAAAACACATCAGGAGGATGCTTCTTTCTAGGAAACAATTTGATTTCTTGGTTCAGTAAGAAACAAAATTGTGTATCCTTATCTACTGCTGAAGCTGAATATATTGCAGCTGGAAGCAGTTGTTCACAGTTGGTTTGGATGAAGAAAATGCTCACAGAGTACAATGTCCCACAAGATGTCATGACATTGTACTGTGACAACTTAAGTGCTATTAACATATCAAAGAATCCTATCTAACATAGCAGGACAAGCATATTGATATCAGGCATCATTTCATCAGAGATCTTGTGGAAGAGAAAGTGATCTCATTGGAACATGTAGCTACAAATCTGCAATTGGCTGATATATTTACTAAAGCTTTGGATGCTACCCAATTTGAAAACCTAAGGGGTAAATTGGGAATCTGTTTATATGAAATATAACAGTTATGGAGATGTGCCAACATGTCATATGACATCGTGTGGCATGATCACCAGATGGCAACACCAGTCTGGTCAAGGACTCTGGGTATTCCACTCCTAAAATTTCTCCAAGTAACGGCTACTTATAAAAATATCAGCTTGTTCTCAGCTATCCATCTTCTCATCATCCTCTCAAAACGAATTGCATTCTCTAACTGCTTTTTCAGAACTCATCAAAATCATTCAAACCTAAACTCTTCATCCACCTCTTTTGAAAATGTCTCAACATCAAAACCCTAATCTCTCTGAAGAAATTCTCAACCAAGAAGATGTGGTGCATGCAACCCCCATCTCTGTGGTACCTATGGATTCAACTCCAATAGATGAAATCAGAGGAAGTGTTCCTCTTGCTCAAAAGCCAAGAACCTCTACTGTGAGAAGGGCAAAGGAACCTGTATTCAGCAAAGCCAAAGGTATGCCTTCATCGTCAAACACTACTCCAAAAGCTTCTGAATATGTGGATGACTCTATAAAGGAACTGGTGAATAGGATCTTGTCTGAGCAAAGAGTTGTGAGTGGCATATCTATCCCTCTGAACACCATGCCAGCTCCACAAGAAGAACAACAAAATCAGGCTGAAGAGGACACTCCTGCTCAACAGGATGTCCCAATAGATGTTGAAACATCTGAGGACAAGCAAAAGGCCTCCACTGATGATGCTGATGAAACATCTGAGGACCAGCAAAAGGCCTCCACTGATGCTGATGATGACACATCTGAGGACCAGCACAAGACCTCCTCTAAAGATCAAGCCATTGTTGATCCACCTCCTGAAGAGGAGACTGCTCAACCTCCTCCTGTTGTAAACTTAGAGCATGATTCTGACACAGAAATCATGTCTTCTATAAACCCTAGCATAGCCAAAAGGCTTAGGACTAGGAAGGAAAAGAAGACTGCAGGACATGCAACTCCTGAGAAGAAGCAACCTACACCAAAGAAGGATAAAGCTAAAGTTGCTTTTGGTCCTACCAAACAATGGAGCAAGGTGAATACACAGAAGAGGAAAACTGTCACCCCTCCAGATTCAGATGTTGAAGAGGATGTCCCAACATCCCCACCAAAGAAGAAACCAACACCCTCAAGGTCCTCCTATGATGTTCCAGAAGCTCCTCTGGACAACATTTCTTTCCATCATGTGTCAAGTGTAAACAGATGGAAATTTGTCTATCAAAGAAGGGTAGCACTTGAAAGAGAACTGAGCAGTAATGCACTTGAGTGCACAGAGGTAATTGATCTCATCTCCTCTGCAGGCCTATTCAAAACAGTGTCAAACTTTTCTCCTTGCTATGAGCTGCTAGTCAAGGAATTCATTGTTAACCTTCAAGAAGACTGTGTTGATGGTAAGTCAGCTGACTTCAGAAAGGTGTATGTCAGAGGGAGATGTGTGGAATTCTCTCCTAGGGTTATCAACCACTATCTAGGAAGAGACTCTGATGAACCTAATGAGCTGGGAAAAACAGATAACCAGGTATGCAAGGTCATCACTGCAAATCAGGTCAAAACTTAGCCAGTTAAAGGGAAACTTTCTGTGAGCTTGCTGACAAGGAAGTATGCAATGCTGCATAGGATTGGCACTGCAAACTGGGTCCCTACCAACCATACCTCCTCAATAGCAACTGGATTGGGCAGGTTTATATATGTTGTGGGCACCCAAACAAAGCTAGATTTTGGGGCTTATATTTTTTATCAGACATTGAAGCATGTTGGATCATCTGCAACAAAGCTGCTTATTGCCTTCCCCTCTCTGCTGTGTGGAATAATACTCAGCCAGTATCCAGGTATCCTCACTGAGAAGGATTCAATCTGCAAGAGAGAGAGAGTCCCCTGGCCTTCCACTACAAGCTGTTCTTAAGTCATCATGCAGCTGATGTTGAAGCTCCCTCTGGGACATCTGCTGGATCTTCAAAGGCAAAGAATCCAATCTCCAAAGCTGCTTTGATTGCTGAGCTGAAGACCACATGCAAAGAATTGGATGCCAGGAAGTAGAAGCTTGAGGAGATTATCCAAAGGCTGGAGATTGAAGAGAGTGCTCAGAAAGTTGTTGCTTCTGATGAAGAAACTGAAGAAGAGGAAGACACTGAATATGAGGATTCTGAGTGAAACATGTATGTGAGGAATATGCAATGTCTGCTCCAGCATTGAATTTTGATTTTGTTTTTGTAAACCTTTGGCCCCCATTTATGTCTAACAAGGGGGAGAAGAGAACTGAACAGTGTATGGTGCAGCTTACTGATTAATGAAAAACTTCTGTTTGCTTCTGAACTAAAAACTTTTGATGAAAAATTTATGTTGCAACAAGTCTGAACACATGTAGGTTTGAGGGGGAGTAAACTCTCACATGACTCAACAGAAAAGAACTGTTGTACTCTGATATAAGAAATTCTGCTGCACTCTAATAAACCAGAAAAGTATGTTAGCCAAAAATTAGCCAAAGGGGGAGTTTGTAGATGTTTTTAATTGGCATAATTTTTGACCAACAAGAAGTGTTGAATTTAGTTCAGGATGTCACACCAGATGTTGTGACATTATCAAACAGAATATAAGTAAGTGAACTTAATTCAGGATTTCACACCAGATGTTGTGACATTATTTCAGTTAATGAAGCAAGTTCAGTTTACAGGATGTCACACCAGATGTTGTGACATTGTATCAGTAAATGAAGTAAGTTCAGTTTTCAGGATGTCACACCAGATGTTGTGACATCTCAAACCTGCTACCAGAATTAATTAATGATTAACAGAACTGAGTAAATTAAGGGAAGTTATCTGGAATTAATTATGGATGGATGAAACAGAAGAAGGCGCATCTGTAGGGAGTTTTGTTATGTGACTTCAACATAATCAGAAGAACTGAATCACCAAGAATCTAGGAAGTAACAAACCCTAATTCAAGGTGATGGCAGCATGCGTATCAGGATTGGATAAACCTACAGAAAGCCCAAAATCCAAACACCTATTTAAGCAACAGAAACTCTCAGAATAGAGTATGAAATTAAGAAGACTAAATAGGGTGTTTATGTTTTTAATGGCAGGTTGTTTTATGTGTACCACTTTATGAGCTTTTAAGAAAAAGTGTATTTGTGTCTTGATTGAAACTGTGAAGTAAGATTAAGCTGTCTTGTTTGAAGTATGACTTCAATTTTATTAAACTTGTAAACACATCACTGTGTGATTGAGGGGGAGTGAGTTGGTACTCATATCTAAGTTGTGTCTTAGGTAGAAATTGCCTTGGGTAGATATTAAGTGAAAGATTAAACTGAGTGGTTTAAGCCTAAAATTAATATTACTTATATTGGATTTCCTTCCTGGCTTGGTAGCCCCCAGATGTAAGTGTGGTTATACACTGAACTGGGTTAACAATTTCCTGTGTTGTTTAATTTTCCTGCACTTTTTGTTTTGGTCAAGTTGTCAAGTGTTTAAACATCTCATTCGACATCACGTACCTGATCACAGAATTTCACCTGTTATAACCAACTGAGCCTGATTGAATAAAAGAGATTAAAAGCTATTTGTCATGGTTAGTTATATCAGAAACGGATGAAGAAAGCCTTCGATCAAAAAGTTAGACCTCGGGAGTATCAAGTGGGAGAGCTTGTGTTGAAAAGAATCCTTCCTCCTCATACAGACCACAAGGGCAAGTGGACACCAAACTATTAAGGTACCTATGTGATAACTAAAGTATTCTCAGGTGGAGCACTGATGCTCGCAACCATGGATGGTGAAGACTTCCCATCTCCTGTGAATTCAGATGCAGTTAAAAAATACTTCGCATAAATGACCCACTGGACATAAAAACAGAATGTAAGTCCAGGAAAAAATAGGGCATCCCGGCGAGTCAAAAACAGAATAAAAGAATCGGGAAAAATAAGGGAAAAATTAAAAAAATGTGTACACCCGCTGAGTTGAAAAGCCACATCGGACAGCTCAGGCAAAAAAGGGTATCCCGGTGGATTGAAAACCCGAAAGGGCAATCCGCGCAAAATCAGGGAATAAGCAAACAACTGCATTCTGAATTCTTCTGTATCACTCACATAACATGGAAAGCTTTAAAAGGACAAAGCGTCAATCAGAATCAACTTTCTTCAGAAAGAAAGATAAGAAGAGTGTTCAAAGTCATACAGGTCATAGTAAAAGGAAGATTGGAGCATCAACTTCAGCATTGTCAAATAGGGACTTTTATTTTCTCAATTTTGTTGCAATCTTCTCATTTCAGGGATTAGCTTCTCATTGTACTCGCCTTTTCAAGGCACACGAATCAATAAAGTCAAATATTCATTCACACTTGGTTTTGTACCTTTTTGTTTGTTTGCAAAATGTCCAAAGTTCGTAATACATTTGCATGAAAACATATAAGCCATTTTCAATAAATGCTTGCAGGAAATATGTGCTCTTAAGCAAACCTAACTCCTATGACGGAATCCGGTTGAGGATACCTCATGGTACTTGTGCGTTTCCTTTGTTTGACAGGTTGCAGGTACTCAAGGCGGACAACCTTTCACAGCAGGGGGCATATCAGGCATTATATCCCCAGCGAAGCCGGCAGGCACATCATCAGAAGGACTACTTGACGAAAGTATTCCCCCATAGATCTTTTTATCCCCTCAGAGTATCCCCTACAAAGCTAATCCTCCGACAAATTACTTCCCAAAAGTTCTCTCCTCCCAAAGCAGGATCTCCAAAGCAATGCCTAAATCACTTTTCCCCAGCAAGTTTTCGGATTTTCTCATCCCCAGCAAAGGATCCCCACAGAGTTCTTCCCCCAGAGTTCTCCAGAAAGATCGCACAGTGATCCTTTCTCCCCACAGATCGCCCAGTGATCCATTCTCCCAACATACTTCAGATTTCGGATCTCGTTTCTCTCATTTGCATAATCATTGCATTCACATCATTTCTCCCCAAACAAAGCGTAGCATTCCGTCTAATACGGAGCATTACGACAAAAATCAAACATTTGCATGATCACAAGCAAGGTTCGAGCCAGTCACCTGCAAATACCAAAATCACTTCTCCAGTAATACACAAAAAAAACTTATCCCATGCAGATAAAAGCCAGAACATCCTTTTGCTCTCAATACAAATACTTATACATACTTATACACAATCCTTCTGATACTCGTCTGTATCCTACTTATATATAATTCTTTGATACTTGTCTGTATCTTATGCATCTCCCCGGCAGATCAACACTTGTCCGTGTTCCTTGTTCAAACAGTTGATACTCGTCTGTATCATCCCTCCTTAAATACACGTAGTTGTTTGTATCTATCGATACGTGTCTGTATCATGGTCCTAAGGATACTCGTTTGTATCTTTAATCTATACATTGTTGAAACACTTATACCACTTTACTTTTAGGGCTCAAACACTCTTCCGTGTTTATCTATCCCCAAAAGTCGCCAACAAAACAAATTTCTATTCGGCATTCGTCCTATGTCGCGATAATCCTCAGCAGCCGTACCCTGCTAGGTGAACGTCATTCACCTTTTGATGACCGTCCCTCATCATTTTATCTGATGGTCGTCCCCATCGTTGATCTTCCTATCCGACGTTCGTCCTATGTCGTGATATCTTTCAGCAGTCGTGCCCTGCTAGTTGATCGTCCTTCACCTTTTGATGACCGTACCTCATCATTCATCTGATGGTCGTCCCCATCGTAGATCTTTTTATCCGGCATTCTTCCTATGTCGCGATAATCCTTGACAGCCGTACCGTGCTAGGTGATCGTCATTCACCTTTTGATGACCATCCCTCATCATTTTATCTGATGGTCGTCCCCATCGTTGATCTTCCTATCCGACATTCATCCTATGTCATGATATCTTTTAGCAGTCGTCCCCTGCTAGGTGATCGTCCTTCACCTTTTGATGACCGTCCCTCATCGTTGATTTATTTATTCTTCACCCGATGGCCGTCCCCGTCGCGGTTTCTTTATTCTTCATCCTGACGGTCATCCCCGTTAGTGCTTTTAAATCCCAAGTAAAGTTGCCTTTCTTTTCCCGATAGTCGTCCCCATCGCGGATTCTTTATTCCCCAGCATGATGGTCATCCCCGTCAGTGCGTTTCTCACCATTTTCATCCCCAACAGTCATCCTCTGCTCGATGGGCGTCCTTCGTCGCTATCATTTGATATTCAGTCTATACTGTCTATTACAATTTATATCCCTTTTCTTCTTATAATAAAGAGTGCAAATTTTGGACTGTCTTGGTATTCAACCACAGGTTATCTTGTTTGTCTGTTAAGTCAGGCGCTTACATCCTGCACAACTAACTCATGCTTGAATAGGGGCAGCTGTAAACACCCCAAATTTTCCCTCTCTTTTTTCTCACACCTTGGCTTGTGATTCTTCATTTTTGCATTACATGAAGCATACCATCTCACACTGCATGGTTATTTCACTGCATAATTGCATAGCTAGGGTTTGTGATAAGGAGAATCTTAGAAGTGGTTTGAGCTATCTCAGAGGCCATGAAACATGCCAAGAGGGTCCATGAGTTTTCTATGATCATATTATCCCTCCAAGGGTTCTTGAAAGTCAAAAGATCACAAGAGATTGCAGAGCCACCCAGGCAGGCTCAGTGCTCCTATACAGATGACCAAAAATTAGGGTTTTGTGTTTGAGGCCCTTACACTCAATTTTTTTGGTCATTCTTGATTCTATTGGTCTATGTATGTTACAAGGAGCATGTGTATCAAATTTGAAGCAAAATTTCCTTGTGGAAGTCATCTGATCAAATGGTGACTTGTTGTGCAAGAAAAGTCAGAATCAAGGCATCTGAGGCCACCAACAAGGGTTCCAAAGGGGCATCATCATCAATTTGAGGTCCTATGATCTTTATTTGATCTTAGGAATGCTTGGAAGTTCACAAGATTGAAGAATTTTGAGCCATTTGGAAACTTTCCATTTTTGGACATGACTTGTAATGAAAACTTTCCATTTTGGGAAAGATCTTCAACCTCCTCTTTCTTGATCAAAAAGGCTACAAATGAATTTTCTTCAAACATGAAAGTTGTAGATTGGATCTTCCCATCTTCAAAAAGTACAAGAACTCCTCTTGATTCATCCTAGAACTCAAGTTATAATGGATCAAAGTTGGGAAAAATCACATAATTTTCAAGTTCATGTCAAAGAGGGAAATGTGCAAAATGGACTTCTAAGAACTTGTTTGGCCTCTAATTCATGTCTACACATCATAATATTGATAAACAACATTTCAAGATAAGAATTGAGCCTTGCATCACAAGCTTCCATGAACAATTTCTTCAAAATGCACAAAGTTGGAAAAATGCAAAATCTATGAGAACTTTTGAATCAAGCATCACAACTCATAAAAATTGATCCAATGGTGCTCCTTGAACTCAGTTGATGCAGTACAAACTCTCAAACCATCTCTGCACCATGCCATACCTCAAGTACACCAAACCTTGACTTTTTGCAATTTCCCCCATAATCTTGGAATAGTGATCAGCAGCCTCTATAAACCTGCTCCATGACCTACTCAAACCTTATGGGAGAGATATATTAGCTCATTCAGCATTGAAACAAGCCAAGGATCAGATTGCACAAAATCCCTCAAAAACTTCCTCTCTTCGATTCTCTCAAACCATACATCAGACTTCCAAAATTCTTTCACCAATCAATCACATATCATCCATAGAACAAGAATCAACCATCAAAATGGCTTGAAATACCACATATCAAAACCTCCATTTCTGCTACATTAGAACTGGACTTCAAAAACCAGCCACTTTCAAAGTATTCTAAGCATCCACTAGCTTCAAGAGGTCCAAAGGAGGCCATTTGCACAAGGGGAGGCTCTAAAAGCTCACATTTGCAGGACACCAGCTCAGGTATACTCAAGAACACTTTGTCTCAAAGCTTTGATTTCTTATTACAAAATGGTTTTGCATGTTGCACTGATCATCCTGATGTGTTTAGAATTAAAAATGGTGTAGAAACAAGCATGTATTATTGTTCTGAAAATTTGTCTGTAAAAATGTTTTGCTTCGATTCTCTTGATTCAGGTGTTATAAATTGTTTTTGATTGTTGATTTATGTTCCATGATGTTTGGGGAGTGTTTCTGGGCAGATTTGATGTTGTTTAGTGGCATGTAGAAGATGTTAGGTTGAGGGGCTGGCCGGAGAAGATGATCGGAGCTTATCTCCGGTCACCTGAGAGTCATTAGGGCTAATTAGGGTTTAAGTCTCCAGATTGCATGGGAGCCGTTGGATCATGTTTAGGTTAAGCAGTGGATGATCCAGATTATTTCATTAACCTTAATCCTAATTAATTAAAATTAAATATAATTAAATTCTCATATTGAACCTGGACCCTTGGATCACGCGCGTAAGCCAAGTTTAAATCTAATCCCTTAGATCCTCATACTCTTGGTCTTTGTGACTTGCAATCCTAGCCCTTGATCCAGTCCCTGCACAATCTGAGCCCTCCATTCAACATACTTTGCATTTTATTTTATTTCATTTTCTTTATTTATTTAAAATAGTAAATCATTTTATAAAATTCCAATCTTTTGCATTTTCACTTTAAATAATTTTCAGAAATAAATCTTTTTTTTTTAATTTTTGCATTAAAAATCTATTTTTAAATCATTTAATTATATTATTTAATTAATTCATTCATTTTGATTAATTAAAAATACTTTTAGGTATTTAAAAATCACCAAAAAAATCATGAAGCATTCTTACATATTTAGAACAATTTACAAACTCATATTACAAATTTATTTTAGGGTTTGATCATGTTTTGACAATTTACCATGAATTAGGGTTTCCAAATTTCTTATTTTTCAAACCCTAACTTCAAAAATTCATTTCTGATCAACCAAGATGATTTTGTACATGGTTCTTTTTGCATCCTTTCATAATTTGCATGTAGTACCTAGGGTATTTAACTCATATTTTTGCATTGCATTTTCCATTTGATTGGCATTTTTCATGAAGAAGCACCCAAAACCCTAACCTAACTTAGAAAAATCATAACTTGAATTTGGTATAGCTTCTGACTTCCACCTTTGGGGAGTGATCTTATGTGTGTTTAGGGTTCATTTGGTTGCAATTTCAAATTTTTATCATGTGTTTTGCTTCTGTTTTGAACATATGCATCTCATACTTTCTTAAAACCCTAATTTTCCATGTTCATTTGCATTCATCTTTGCATACCTTCATCATTTGAACTTGTCATGATATCTCATGCATTTGTATGTCACCTTAGATACCTTAGGACATGTATGAACATTGGTTGATCATTGTTGCATCCATTTAGTATGTTTTGCATGCATTGCTTCTTATGTGTATTCATGTGATTTCAAGCTTCTAACATGCTTTCCTTTGCATCTCATCTCTTGTATGATCATACATAAACATTGTACATGTCTTTGCATCATTTCATAATACATTTGCATTGTGTTTGCACTTCTGGTCTTGATCATTCCATCTTCATTTTCCCTATTTCCTTTTGTTTCACATCTTATGCATTCATACTAACCATTTCAGGGGCTTCAGGTAAGTTGTTTAGGATGTGGATTTGCATCCACATCCAACCTCTTCTTATCTCTTAATTTGCATCTTTATTTGTCTTTGAAGTGAGTTTGACTCACTTATGCTCTCTCTTGCTCCCTCTCTTTCTCTTAGGTTACTTCACTTCTTCAAGAAGTAAGTAACCTATTCCTCATTCTCTTCTCTTTTCATCTGCTTTTTCTTCCTTGGTGGTCATCTGAAGATCTTTTCTTAAGCCTCACAAACCATAGGAATATCCAAGCATGATAATTTTAGGGTTTTACTTAACACAAAACAAAAATCCAAAGAGCATTTAATAATCACAAGTAGGTTAATGATCTTAATCCTGCATCATTAGGGTAATTAAGTTGATATTTTCATCTCATACTTAAGTAGACTCATTATCCCTAATCAGGGGTGATATAATGAGTTTATTACCCTTGATTAAGGCTTAAGCACATTATCCTATGCAAAGCACCAAAAACAATAAAAAAAAACTGAAAATACAAAAACAAACAATAAATGTCTCCTCCAGGATACTTTTCTCATCACATTCACTCTAAAAACGAGAACTCGCTTCTTCCATCTAATGCAAGATAGTTAGCACTCGAGCCAGACGAGTCATACACTTGAGCATAGACAAGCAAGCAGTTCACACCAAAATCATCTCAGTCTCTTTGAGTCGAATTACGGTGTTCTGACTTCCTCATTGCACGAGAGGATACGTAGGCATAACGTAACGGTTATCGAACAAAAGTCTCTTTGTCTTCCCCCCTCTCTCCTCTTTCTGGTTTTCTTTCCATAGCCTCGATTTTGAGAACTCACTTTCTTCTTACACTAACACTCTATACATCCTTTTCTCCCTAGCTTTTTATGCACAGTTTAGCACATACACCATTCCCCTTTAAACACAATCCGGTAAGCGTGGATCCCGTCGAGTACGACGGACGGTCTGGGTGCTAATACCTTCCCAGGTTGTAACCTACCCCCTTACTCAGTCTCTTTGGTTCGCAACTGTCTTATCCATATCTTTCCAGGTTTATGCAGCATTACCTTTCCTTCGGGATAAAAATGCCTAGCTGGCGACTCTATTCAACCTCAACCTCCAACATCGCCGACGGTTCGTGTTTGCACCGGGATGCAAATCCAGGGAGCGACACGCTTCATTTTATCTTTTCTATCCTAACTATAGGTATCACATACAAAGTTCTAACTATTACATCACAAAGTATAAACCATAACGATACAATCAAGGCATAATAAAAATATTTTCCAAATCCATAAGCGAATCCTTGAAAAAATACCTTGCACAAAAAGAAAATTGTTAGTAAATGAAATGAAGATGAGTATGCAACAATATATCTGTCGCTCCCAAAGATTTGCATCCTGGTGCAGACGCGAACGGTCGAAGAAAAGAGAGAAAATGAAGGTGAAATGAATAGAGTCGCCAGCTAGGCATTTTTATCCCGAAGGAAAGGTAATGCTGCATAAACCTAGAAAGAGAAATGGATAAGACAGTTGCGAACCAGAGAAACTGAGAAAGGGGATTGGTTACAACCTGGGAAGGTATTAGCACCCAGATTGTCCGTCGTACTCGACGGGATCCACGCTTACAAGATTGTGTTTAAAGGGTTAGTGTATGTGCTATCTGTGTGCAAAAAATAAGAATAAATATACAGGTGTCAGTGTAAAAGAGAGTGAAATGCTCAGGAACTGAGACTTTGAAAAGAATGCTAAAAGAGGGGGAAGACAAAGAAACTTTTGTTCGATAACTATTAAGTTATGCCTACGTATCCTCGTGTGCAATGAGGAAGTCAGAACACCTTAGTTTGACTCAAAGAGACTGAAAGATAAATTGACTGATGAACTGCTTGTTTGCCTATGCTCAAGTGTATGACTCATCTGGCTCAAGTGCTAACTGTCTTGCATTAGACGGAAGAAGCAAGTTCTCGTTTGTGAATGAGTGTGATGAAAAGAGAATCCTAAAGGAGACGATTATCTTTTGTTTTTGTGTTTTCAGTTTTGTTATTGTTTTGGGTGTTTGACATAAGTTAATGAGCTTAAGCTTAAATCAAAGGTTGTAAACTCATTATATCCTCCCTGATTAGGGATAATGAGCCTACTTAAGTATGAGATAAGCATCTCAACTTAATTACCATGATGATGTAGGATTAAGATAATTAACCTACTTGTGATTATTTAGATGTTTTTGGGTTTTTGTTTAGTGTTAAGTAATGAGTTTAATCTCTAATCACAGATTAGTGAACTCATTACACCATCCTAATAGAAGGATAATAGATGAGAACACTTAGGCTGAGGAAGATACCTCAACTTAATCCATGGTTAGGGACTAAATTCATTATATAAAAAACCTTTATTAAATGGATTTTAAATTAAAAGATGAGATTAAGAAGTGGATTTTAAGTTTGTAAGACAACTTGAGGGGGACTTGTCCATTAAACACTAGGGTTAGTCCCTCTTAACCATTAGGAAGAGTTAGAACCCTAATGTAAGGCCCAAGTTACAAGATAAAGTCTTGATGATTATTAATTGATTTGATTAAGAGGTTTAAACAAATTAAAGGTTTAACACTTAGGATTAAAATTATACACCTCATCCTAAGAGAAGGATGCAGGCATAACCCTGATTCCAAAGTCCTAAAACTTTAAGAGTTTAGTCTCTGATTATTGAGATGAGAAGAGAGACTCAAGGACACTCAAAGGTAAAAATATAAGGGGGACTAATCACAACCCTAATTATTATCATGCTTGGATGTCCTATGGTTCATGAGGCTTAAGAAAGATCTTCAAGTAAGCCACCAATGGAAGAAGCAGATGAAAGGAGGAGGAAGCAGAAAGATAAGTTACTTACTTCCTAAGAAGATAAGTAACTTATAGGAAGAAAGTGAGAGAGATGGAACATAAGGGAATTAGATTCACTTCAAGGAAAAACAAAATGCAAATGAAAGAGATGAGAAGAAGTGAGAGGTGAAGGCAAATCCACCTTCCAAAATAACTTACCAAACCTGAAAGTGTTAGTATGAATGCATAAAGTAAAAAGTATAAAGAAATGAAATGAGATGAATGAAGGGCAAAGACTAAAGTCAGAAGTTTATATGTTGTGAAAATGTCATGTGAGATGATTCAAAGTCATACAAAATGCATATGTGTGATCATACAAAGATGGGATGCAAAGGAAGCATGCTTTGAAGTTTGAAAACACATGAAAGTTTATGAAATGAAATGAATGCTAAACATGGAAAATGGATGAAGAAATGATCAAGCAAGGTTCTATCATGTCCTAAGATGTCTAAGATGGCATATGAATGCATTAAATGTCATGTCAAGTTCATGTAATGATGCATATGCAAGGTGGATGCAAATGAACATGAAAAATTAGGGTTACATGGATATATGAGATGCAAGTGGATAAAATAGAAGCATATGACATGATAAAAATTTGAAATTAAGCTCAAACAAACCCTAATCCCATATTAGGTCACACCCCAAAGGAGAAGGTCAGAAGCCTAACCTATCAAAAGTTATGATCCTCCTAAATTTTCTAAGGTTTTTGGGTGGTTCAAAAGGAAAAATGCAAATCAATTTGAAAATGCAAGATATATTCATGAGGAAAATGACCTATACACTACATGTAATATGTAACATAATGCAAAAAGAATCAAGTTCAAACTCTTCTTGGTTAGGCAAAAATGATTTTTTAAAGTTAGGGTTTAAAAATGTGATTTTTATGACCCTTAATTCAAAGAAAATTGGAAAACTATGATCAAACCTAAAAATAATTTTGTGTGAAGAGTTTGAAAATGTTTCTAAATTCATTGGAATTATTCATGATTTTTTTGGTGATTTTTAGAAACCTAAATGTATTTTTAATTAATTAAAATACTTTAATTAATTAAAAATAACATTTAAATATTTTAAAAATACTTTTTTGATGCAAAAAATAAAATAAAAATTGTTTTTGGATTGAGAAAAATATTTAAAGTCAGAATGCAAAGTTTCACATTTTTTGAATGCTTTTTGATATTTTAAATAAATTGTGCAAAAGAAATGAAAATAAAATGAAAATAAATGAGAGTAAAAGGAAGTCAGCGCATCCAATGGCTGGGATTCAAATAAAAAGGGTGAGAATTGACCACACGCGCATCTCAACGACTCACATTCAAACTGACTAAATGGTTTTAATTAAATTAATTAATTCGTAATTAACTTAAGTGAACTGATCATGACCGTACGCTCGCTAGCCCTAATCCTAATCCAAAGGCCGAGATTCAAACTGGGGATTTAAACGTGGATTAGCCCTAATCATTTTCAGGTGGCCGGAGAAGACCTTCGGTCATCTTCTCCGGCCAGACTCCCTCCCTGAATCTCTCAAAACTCCACAAAAACTCACCACAAGCTCCAGAAATGATCTTTAACCATCAACAAACTCAAATCCAGCAACAAAAACAATTAATCATGCATCAAATGACTGAATCGAATCAAACAAGTTTTTAGGTCAAAATTTCAGATCATCAATACATACTCAATTCTTGATTATTTTCAAAACTAAACACATCCCCATGATCAGTGAAACATATAGAATCATATTTTAACAAGAAAACAAGCTTCTAGAAAAAATGTTCATGGAGGATACCTGAGTTGAAGTTCTTTGAAATGGAACTTTCTGGGCTTTTCTTTTGTGCAATCGACCTCCTTTGGTCCCCCTGAGTCTATTGTGATGCTTGGAATGAGTTTATTTTGGCTGAATCATGAGTTCCAGTTTTGAGTATGCAAAAATCGTGTTTGAGTTTGAGAGTGTTTTAGGCTATGGTGATGGGTGAGAAATGATCCTGGGGTGATGCTGAGTTGATTGGTGGAAGAAGTTTGAAGTTTTGATGGTTGTGCTATGAATTTCGAAGAGGTGAAGGTTTCTTGAGGTTTTTGGCAATCTGAGTGTACGAGAGGTTTCGGCCTTATGTGTTGTATGAAATGAGTTGCTTAATGTCCACATAAACAATGTTGATTGGCCAGAGAGTTGTTGTGGCACAGGCTGATTGGTATGGGAGTTTTTGCAAAAAGTCAAGATTGTGTACTATGAGGTATGGGCACGGGTCAAAGGTGGTTTCATGGGGTGTCTGGCATCAGTTTGGTTCAAGGATGGCCATGGGATTGAATTTGATGTGCTGGAAGGCTTGGATCATGAGCTATCACATATTTTGCAAATTTCCCTCTTTGAAGTTTCTTGGATCACAAGCCATGAAAACCCTAGGTTCAATGCATAATTCTGATTTTTTAACGTTTATTTGACATATTGTGAAGTGTTTGTGCACATTAGAGTTCATTAGAAAGCTTGGCTAGTGAAATTACAAAATTCCCCCTTTGGCATGAACTTGAAAATTATGTGATTTTTGCCAACTTTGAAAGGCCATATCTTGAGTTATATGGTGAATCAAAACATGTTCTTGTACTTTTTGAAAAGGGAAAGACCTAATTTACAACTTTCATGCCCAATAATTTTTCATTTGAAGCATTTTTGGTCATGAAAGAGAAGGCTGAAAAACTTTCCCAAAATGGAAAGTTTACATTTCAAGTCATTTCCAAAAATGGCAAGTTTGCAATTGGCTCAAAATTCTTCAATCTTGTGAACTTCTAACCACTTCTAAAATAAAATAAAGATCATTGAACTTCAATTTGATGAAAATACCCCTTTGGTTCCATTGTAGGGGGCCTTAGATGCCCTGATTTTGACTTAACTTGCTCAAGAAGTTACCCAGTGAACAAATGACTTCCATAACGAATTTATTCATCAAACTTGGTATACATGATCATTATGACATATTAAGACCATTAGGAACAAGAAATAACCAAAAATTTGGAGTTAGGTCCTCTGAAACCAAAACCCTAATTTTGGTCATCTGTGTAGTGAAAACCTTAGCTCTGCTTCCATGCCTTTGCCAGTTCTTGTGATCTCTTGACTTTCATGAACTTTGAGGAGCATAATATGAGGATAGAACACACATGGACCCTCTTGGAAAGCTTTGAGGCCTTTGGGATGGCTCAGATGGATTCTAGGATTGCTCAGATCACAAACCCTAGATGCAAATGAACTTGAACTTATGCAGTGAAGCAAATATGCAATATGAGGTGTAATGCTTATGTTAATGCAAACCTGAAAGATCACAAGCCATGGTGTGATAAAGAGTGAGGGAAAATTTGGGGTGTTTACAATATCGAAAATGAATTAAGATAACAAAAAGTTGCAAGAATTTCTAAAGCATATAAGGCATAAAACCGAAATAATGGCTAATCGCTTCATGGAAACATACTTAAGGGAATTCTAAGCCTAAGTCTTAAAAATAAAGGATCCTAAATGATAACAAGCTTCTAAATTCAGTAGCTAAACCAAATCAATTCCTTCCAAGGTTCTATAATCAAACCTAAACAAACTATATTCTAATGTAACCATAAAAACCTAGAATTCAAGGCGAATTTACATGAAGAAAACCTAATGCAACTAAGGATCTAAGAAAAATAGATATAGGCCTTGAAAAATTATGAAATTAATTCTCTAAGGTCATTATCTAGAAACAAATGTTGTGTTAAAAAATCTCCTAAAAATTCATAACCTAACTATGTCAATTGGTCACTTAAATCTACCTAAGATCTAATCACAATTTTGCACAAACAACACTAGCAAAACAGTGGATAAAATGGCCTAAAAAATATACCAAACATTATTCCAGGTTCTATTATTATTCCTCTAATCATAGCAAAAATAATGGCACAAAAATCAAATAGGAAGTGGGAGAACAAAAATGCACAAAATAAAGTGTTTATGAAAGAAATCAATATAAAACTAATTAAATGAAAAATAGAAACTAAATTGAAAAATACCAAAATTCAGAAAGTAAAAATATAGAAAATTTCTAAAATGCGTTAAAAGGCTACTATAATTTTTGGAGAATTTTATTATGAATTTTACTATTTTTTCTAGATTAAAATTGAAACTAATACAAAACAGAAATTAAAAAGAATAAAGGAAAAGAGACAGGGGGTGTAGAAGTAATAATTTTAACAATTAAAATATGCACTGGGCTTGAAGTGGGGTGTAGATAGAAATGTTACCAAGGCCCAAGGGCGCCTATGTCCTGAGGGTGTATCCTATGGAGCTTAGTCAACATCTGTTGACCCCCTGGGAACCGTCTGATCGAGTTCTTCCATTAGTAATCTCATCCAATGGCTCCACAAACACATGAACATGGCAACTACGGTGTACTGCTGCGCATGCGATTGGCCACACCAGTAGCCTACCGGACGGTGACAAGTGTCACCTCCGGAATGTCCGGAATTCAAAACCTCATCCTTATCTCATTCCCTTAGAAAAATGACACGGTGGATTAATTGCTCTTTATGAAGGATTAATTGACATAATAGACGATTAACGTTTTATATATCCTCATAATCTCTATCACTCTTTTTTTAAATTCCATTAATCCCATAATATTTAAGAAAAGCTTTATAATTTAAACAAAGATAAAATCGGACTGAAAGAGTACCAAATGAAACCCTAAACACATTTATCCTCACCTCGCCGCCACCATCACACCATCCCTTCCGCCATCATCATCTTCTTCTTCGCCCAACACCACCACCTTCATCGCAAACCACGACCTGACCTCTCCTCTTCCCGTGGCGCTCTCATGTGCTCATCCTCTTCAAACCCTAATGGCGGCGACAAAAACCCTAACCTATCCAATGAACCTTTCTCCTACTCAAATTCGAACACCATTTCCATAAACTCAACCGAAAACCTAACCTCTCTCAACATCAACTCATATAAGCACACAAGAAAACGGATCTAATCGAGTTTCAGTCACAAACCTGTGAAGGAGGATGAAGACTTTGAACGTTAATGCTTCAAACGTTCTAGTTGTGAAATCCAAGCCGTCGAAATTACTCGCGCGGATAAAGAAAGACAATCGCTTTCCCCCTCAGGTAATACTCTTCAATCAGCATGGTTCAGACTCTTGCTCACTGCGATTCTGAGCTTCTTGCATTCTGAAATTAGGTTATTCTTGGTGTATGATTTTTTTGTTGGATCGATGGCGGTGGAGATTAGCGATTCCGTTTATTGAAGTTGGGGAATCCGAATACAAAGAGCGAAAAAGATTGATGACTGAAGGTGTATCGAATTGATGAGGTTTGTAGGTTGTTGATGATGAAGATGAAGTGGGGATTTTGATTTAAGAAAATTGAAATAGGAGTCCACAAGACTATCCCTCCGCATAAGTTCTACATCAATCCTCTTGTATAAGTTGTAACTGATTATGTCATATCATTTGCAACCGAATTTTCTTGCCATCTCCTTTCTTATTTTTTCTGCTATCACTTTGTAATTGATTTTTTTCACAGATTTTTGTTACAGGTTGAATATTCTTGATGAGGATGGATGATGAAGAAACGTTGCAGGAGTCTCGATATGGATGAAGATGTGACAAAGATTCATGAGGGTGGAAGATGAAGAAGAATAGTGAATATTGAAGAGGAGAATGAAGAGGGATGAAGGAGAAGAGTGAAGATGAAGATGAGAATGAAGAGGGATCAAGGAGAAGAGTGAAGATGAAGAATGGTGAAGATGATGCCGAAAATGGTTATGTGAAATTGTGTATGCTTTTATATTGTAACTGGATTCTCCATTTTTTTTCTGTTATATCAGTTTTATAACTGATTTTCTGTTAGATCAGTAACCGACTTTTGGAACTAGTTTGTAACTGATTTTTTGTCATTTTTCTATCATGAAAATTTTCTCCTCTCTAACTTATATTTTTTTTCCTGATAAACATCGTTATGGCTGAATTTTTCTCATGATATATCAGAATGGATCTCACTTCAATAAATGGCAAATGAGGTCAAATTGTAAATGGATAAAAATACCATTTTTTGGGTAATAATAATTTTGTAATTTGGTGAATATAGTTTGTGACTAAAAAGAGGGACATTTGAGAAATAGCTCCAAAAAATGATATGAGATTTTCAAAAAGAAACTAATAATTGAGTGTGGATTATGAATACTGGACTTAAAGGTGGTAAAATGACTTTAAAAATGGTTTATGGACACAAATTGTGATTTTAATGGAGTATAAAAATAATAATGGCTTTGATGATGGGCTTAGAAAAATGGGCTTTGGACATTGGATAAAGTTTGGAATTAACTTGAATAAAGGTTGAAGCTTGAATAACAAATAATGAAACTTGCCTAATGGAATACCACTTAAATTGGATCTCTAACCATAAGCTTGCAATTCACTCTCCTTGATTGAACCCGGACAATACTTGAAGCATGAGATCTCCATGAATTCTACATGAATGAATGCACTAAGACCTTCAAAACAACTTGCACCTTGATTAATATCCATTCATGAGGTGACCATAAGTGGGGTGTGAAATCATAATTCCATAATCCATACAGGAACCAATTGGAACACTCTTTGGTGAAGTAGAAACCGCAAGCCCAAAAAATAACAAACCAATTCTTCAAAGGACATTAATCTCATGCCTTAGAAATTCTCGTGAATGAATGGTTGTGAATGTTATGATCTTATAGAAAATGCAGATGAACACGGAGCGAAAAGCCAATTAGTGGTAATAAATAAGAGGTCAAATTTTGGGGTGTTACAACAACTTACTCCTCTAAATGAGATAAGTTACTTCTAAAGGGGGAAAAGAGAAGTCCAATCACAATATGGCATAAGGCACATCAATAATCACAATATAGAAAGCAAAGTAAGAGAGGAGATGAAGAATTTAGATGTGGATAACACCCACACTTCACTTACCATGAGCCTCTGAAATTGTTAGTACTAAACACATAAAACAAAACCAAATAAAATCCAGTGAGACATAAACAAACAAGAGACCTATTCCACACACCACAACTGGAAGTAAATCATCCCATTTACATGCTAACATACCTCAATCAAAACCAAAGAGAAAGTAAAGTAAACATGGCATCTCAAAGCAACATGAACTACTTATGAAAGAGGAAAGCATACATGAGATTATACACATTATTCAAGCCTAACAAGCATCATATAATTCAAGGCCATAATCACATAATCACAAGCATGTGCACAAACAACACAAAAGACAAAATAAAGGAGCATACAAGTTCTAACATAACCATTACAAGCATGATAAGTGAAGTGAACATGTGCATAAGTGAGTAATCTTCAAAGACAAGTAACATCAAAACTTCTCAAAACACAAACACCAATCAAGGACCAGGGGTATATCCTTATACAAAAAGAGCTCTAAACATCCTATAGGAGTTGGCACAAGTGCCCTCCTACCCTAAGAACTAAGCATGTAATAAGAAAAGGCAAAAACTAGGGCAAGCACCTATGGAAATTCAAATCAAATCAAAACTTCATTCAAAAATTATACAATTAAGCAGAAATGTTCATTAATCATGTGATGACACCATACCAAAAGAGCAAGATCAAAATCAAAATCAAACTAGGTCAAAAGACCTCATGAACACAAACTAGGGTTTTGAAACTTCGTACTCAATTAACATATCAAACATATTCATGAAAGCTTCTAAATATCAGAAGAAAAATCATCAATAAACTACATATCAATATGAACCAAATGCAAAACGAACCAACCTAAAATCTAAGTTAATGATCAAGATATAAATTCTACAAGACAACATACATTTAAAGTGAATTAAAAACAAATAATGAAAGTAAAAAATAATTTCTACGTGGAAAATAAAAATAAATGAAAACTAAAAGTGCCAAAAATTAAAGAAAATCAAAAGGATCAGTCATGATTTTGTTTGGAATTTTTGTGAACTTTTAGTTATTTTTTATGAATTAAGTAAAACAAAACAAATAAAAGAAAAATAAAATAAAATAAAATAAGAAAGTAATCAGATCTAATGGATGAGATTGGAAGGAAACAAAATCAAAGGCCATACGCGCTAGTAAACTTGACTCAAGGTATTCAGATCCAAAGGCCATGGTTTAAACTTATTAAATGAGCCAGATCCAATGGTCACGTTTTAAAATGGACTAAAACCTAATTAATTAAACTAATAAAAGAAAATTATATTAATTAAACATGATCCAAAGGCCAGGATTCAATCTGGAAATGCCTAACCCTGATTAAGCCCTAACATAAACTCTACTGGTTGGAGAAGCGCCGATCACCTTCTCCGGCCAACCAAAAGTTGCAGAACCCTAAACCTCAACCAAAATACACAATCCATACATCAAAATGATCCTTATGCTACATAGAACTCAAATTAAACATCAAAATTCATTAATCATACACACACAAGCCAAATCGAAGCCAACATATTTGGATCTAAAAAGTTCAGTCACACTATTCTTGCTAATTTCAACACCATTTCAAAATCTAATCATATCAGCATGCTTAGGACAACAAGTAGAACGCAATGCATACAAAAGAATTCAAATCCAGGATGATGAATCTTGAAGCATATCTGAGTTTGTAGAACCTTCAAACCTCCAAGAAAACCAACCTCCAGCTCCAGATAAGCTTCTTGTGATTTCTATTCACAAAATAAATGTGAAATAAACTCTTAACTAGCCTGGATTTAGCAATTTGCAAGCAACTGATCTGAATATGAACTGGTACAAGATCTTGCCTATAGCTCAAAACAATGGTTGGTCTATGACCTATGAAGATCAAGGATGAAGAATCTGTGATTTGTTTTGGAAATGAGTGAAATGAAAGCTTGATTCGAAGATAAATGCAATGAGAGCAAGAAATGTGATGTGAGCAAATGGTGATCATCTCAGGTGAAATGAAACCCTATCAATCTTATATAGTGTGCCAATTATCAATGATGAAGATTTGAAATGAAATGCGTGTGAGGTGAGTGTGATTGGGATGATTTTGCAAAAAATGCAAAAGTTGTGTGATAGCATGCTTGGCTCATGCACTCCCTTATTTTGCTTGTACATGCTGATACTTTTAATTCACAAATTCAAAAGTGGTTTAATCCTGGCCCTTAGATGCTTGATCATGCAATTCTCATGCCTTTTGCATTTTTTCCTTTCATAAAATAACATGCATACCATAAACAACTTCTTGAATTTTCTTTGAGCCAAACTCTATTCATGCCATGTATTATGATAGAATGACCTCACTTTGCCCATAAGATAGCTTAGAATTGAAGTAGAGAGCTTTTTGCAACTTGGTGAGAAATGGATTTCATGTAAAACCCTAAAAATAAGTGAACTTCAATTGGCCATAACTTTCAAACCATGAGGGCTATGATAATGTTCTTGTACTTTTTAGAAATGTGATATAACTTCCTACAACTTTTATGTTCAAAGAAATTCCATTTGAGGTCATTTTGGTCATGAAAGAATGCTTTGAATATTAGGGCAAGAGTCACTAAATTTGGAAAGTTAGTTATATGTCATATTTCCAAAAATAGAAATCCTTGCAAAAACCCTAGATTCTTGACTTTTGACTTTGCCAAACCTCTTTTATGACCTTAAGAACATCCCTTGGCTTGAAAAATAGGATTGGACCCCTTGGATTGTTACAGTTGACTTTTTAAATAATCAGTTTGACCAAATTCTTCTTATGCAAGTAACTGATGAATTGACTGCCTTCCTCAATGAGTTTTCTCACCAAATTTCATCCATATCATTCACATATCACATGAATGACTTTTCCCACAAGAAATGGACAAAGTCACAAAGAATCATTGCTTGAAAATGAAACCCTAATTTGAATGCCATTTGTGTAGGATCTTGCCCTTCTTTGATCCTCTGATGATCTTCAAACCTTCTAGGCTCTTGCAAAGGATCTTGAGCTTGTATATGCCATGTAGACACTTCATAGGACCTGGACAAGGTCACTTGTATTCTTTCTTTGACTTTTAAGGCTTAAAATGCACCAATGATTGATCATATTCTCAATGCTAGAACATGATAATGATATGCTTCATCTTTCTATGCAAAAATGCTAAGGACATGACATGCTTATAATGATTATGATATGATGATGATGCTAGAAAGGAGAGGGCAAATTTGGGATGTTACAAATAGTAAGTGTTTAAGCCAAAAAAAGAAATTACAAATGAAAATTCAAATGTTCTTAAAGCCTCCTCCTCTAAACTTGTCACTCTGGATGTCTGGCAGCTTTGATGTTTGATGGACGATATAAGAATTCAATCTAGTCTTCTGGCATAACCTCGAGGACTCCTTCGTCAACAAGGTCTTGAATATTATTCCTCAATGCCCAATAATTATTAGTGTTATGTCTAGGGCAGTTGGAGTGATATGCACACCTTGCATTGGGAATATAGCAAGGAAAGGAAGTATTTGGATTCTGAGGAGGGTCTTTCAAGGTAATCAACTTAATCTCCAACAAGTATTGCAAAGTTTGCGACATTGACATGTTGATGTTGATAAACTGTCTTTTATGTTCCTTGTGTTGAGGCGGATTAACCTTATAAGACTTTCTTCCTTTATTTGAAAGACTATCGGTAGTAGCCTGTCTCTTTCCTTCTGTTATTCTCATCTTCTTTTCAACCAAGTCAGTATGTTTCATCGGAGGTTGACTGATGATTAGATTCCCGACTGTGTTGCCTTGAAGTTTATTGATGAAGACTCTCAGCTCTTCTTGCCCTTGGGCTAAGTGTTGGATAAGATCCACCTGACCATTCATCTGAATTCTCATCTCTGCCATCTTAGCTTTCATGTCCTTAATGAGGAAGGCTTTCAACTCTTCTTGCCCCTTGGAAAAATCCAGGATCACTTCTTGAAATTGAGTATTCTGGGTTTGGAGATCTTTGACAGACTGTTCGAGAGCCATTTCCACTGAAAAAAATAGCGAGAAAATAAGAAACCTGTCACATAAACATGTTATGTGATGGTATGATATGTAATGCATATGAAATGTTTTCAAGGGCCGTTTAGGATTTAAATTTGTTAAAGAAAAATAAAAACAAAAATTTTATTAGTAGGTTTAAAATATAACTGCCCCTTGGGCTTACAATGAAGGAAAACAAGAAACGTTACAAAGAAAATAATCATTTGAGACTCAAGTCTCCCATGTACGCTTCCTCTTTGTGTTCAGATATATATTGAGGTTCCGCTCTTCATGAAGTTGCCTTGTTAGCTCCAACACTTTCTCTTTGCTAGCTTTGAACTGAGCCTCAAAGGTATCCCTTTGCTCTTTCAATTAGATCCAAGATTTCTGCAGCTCCTCCAAATCAGTAGGCATGCCAGGATGAAGAATGGTATAAGGAACATCTCTTTCAACAATAGGCTCAACAATCATCGATAGAACAACATGATATGGCATCAGAAGAGTTTGAGTACGAGAATGCACCATCTGAGGTAAGGTTCCATAGGGATGGAGTATTTTGGTTCCAGAGTATTACTGTTAATCTTATTCACCATGCTCCAAGCACATATAAACCTTTGATGGTAACCTTGAAGATCGTTGTCATAATCTAACATAATACCTTGAATAATCATATCATGAGGACCATCACTCCGAGCATAACCAAATTGGCGTAGTGCTAAAGAAGGATTATAAGTAATGCCTCCCCTGATGCCAAGGAGTGGCACGTTAGGGGATTCTCCACAGCGGTCAATGATAGTGATGTTTTTCATAGACCGAGAACACTAATAAATATCTGAATGAGAGAGTGACATTATCCTTTTATACCACCTCAAACCTTGTTCATTCTTCATCACAGATCGAGGAAGGTGTGAAATAAACCACCTAGACAGTAGAGGTATGCAACACATCAGATTTCCTCTCGCCTTCGTAGTACGAGTGTGAAGAGAGTGCAAGATATCTCCAAGCAAGGTAGGCACAAGATTGTGAGTCAGAAATATGTTAATGGCGTGTACATCTATGAATTGGTCCGGATTAGGTAACAACACCAAACCATAAATCAACAATGCCAAGATCTCCTCAAAAGCATCGTAACTCATAACATCCAAGAACACCTGAGCTTTTTCTATCAATACTTTAGTAAGAATACCCTTAACTTTGCCCCTTGTTTCTAGTACAATATCTGACTTCTTCAGATGCAAAGCTGCTGCAATAATTTCTGGTTTAGGCTCCTTCTTTAAGCATGTGAATGGTTTCTGATCAAGAATAGGCACACCAAGTAGCTCAGAGAATTCTTCCATTGTGGGGCACCAACTGATAATCAGGAAATGTGAAACAGTGATGTTTAGGGTCAAAGAACTGGAATAAAACACTCATCATGTCTTCATTGAACCCTGAAGTATCCAAATCAAGTAGATGGCCATGTTTTTTGATGAATTGAGAGCTTTCAAGAACTTTTGAGACTAATTCCTTAAGCTTGGAAGGTATCCTTACAAAGTTAATTCAGATAGTGTTCCTACGAGCGGAAGCCATAACCTGCAAAAAAGAACAAAGATAAATCCTTTGGTCCTTGAAATGGTTAGTGAAAATTCTATGTTATGATTTCATGATGTTATGATGTCATGATCAAACAAGCAGATGGCAAACACAAACAAGTCACACAATGGCCTTAGGTTTAAAGGCTTGCATGAAGTTCATAAGTAAGTACCCTCCCCACTGAAGTTTAGTTGGTTCAACCTGTCCTAGTAATAGTAACCGGGTTCTAAGGGATCTTAATATCACTGATGCTTTTCAAAGGTTGTTGTTCAGTATGGCAACTGACTTGCCAACTAAAACCTCTCAAGATTAGAATCTCAATGAGCATAACATCAAGTATCAACCAACTTTAGACTACACCAAAGCCGGTTATCTCACTACTTTCTAATGGCCAAGATGGGTCAATTAGGGTTCTAAAGGGTAGTTAGTGTTAATGACACCATATGGAAGCCTGATATTATCCTCAACTGACTTGAATAACATCAGTACCAACCAAGATGCCACACTAACTGTCGCCACCAGATCAACCATATCGGTATACGCCGTACAATTTCCTTGGTCTATTGCTATTTACCTAAGGTACACTAGATCCAGGTTAAGATCTTTCTCACAATAGCCCCACAACAAGTACCCTTAAAAATAAAGCAATCAATTCAAACAATTAAAGTGTCCTAACTCTAAGGTAACCCCTCTTTTAATTAGTGCTCCCTAGCAAAGTCGTCGGTTCTGTAACATGGTGGGAGAACTGACTTTGTCATTTTTGTTTACAAAAACTATGTTGCGGGTAGAAAGAGTCGCCACTGAATTTTATTTAATCCAATAAAGAAAGCTATAAAAGAACATGAAAGACCTTTGAAAAATATTTGAGTTCGGGGGGTAAGTTATACAAAGGGAAGGTGTTAGCACCCTTTGTATCCATGGTTATCCATGGGCTCTTAACTACTTAGCTCACTTTATTTGTTTGAAAAATAGTTTAGTGTGTGATTAGGAAATATTTTCATAAAGTCTTTAACTTTGTAATGATTCTCATACGAATGTATACAAAGTGTTTATTTTGAAAGTATTTGAAAAGGTGAGGTTTAAAGAGTATTTTGAAAATTTGTGAGCAAGCACTTAAGAACTACTTACCCTAAATTGTAAGTTTTTTCTTGTTATTTTGTTTCTTTAGGGTTAGAACTATCCTTACTATTAGTTAGTATGTAGTCTTATCAATTTGAATGGACTATTATCATTTTTCCATAGGGTCATCGAGGGACAAGATTATTTATTCGTAGGCAACTCGAAGGGACAACGAGGGACTATGATCTTTATATTGAAGGGACTTGATGATTTTTATTCATAGGCAACCTTGCTAAGATACCCCTATATTCGAGGGACTTGACCATTTTGTAAGGCAACAAGAGGAGAAACCCTAGGGGTGTATGTGTGAGAAGTGTGTTGTATTCAATTATATCAGTCTTAGAAATTAGTGGGCTAAGTCCAATTTTATTAGCATAAAAGTCTTTTCACACCCTGTTATTACTAACCACACACTTAATAATTTACGAAATTAAAAGACGGAAAGTAAACCCTAGACTATTACATCATGGGAGGAGGATACACGTTTGAAATTAGGGGAGTGCGGAAAGTAAAAGTGCGGAAAATTAAACTCTAATTAAGCTATTACAATCCATGGTAGATATATAATTAAGAAAAATGCGAGAAAATAAATCTATGTTATTACATTAGTCGTATATCCTATACAATTTTCTAATAAGATTAAATAACACAATAAAATAAAATAAAGAAAACTAGCAAAATGTTTCTTTAAAGTCTTAGAATCTAAATTAACAATTTTTATAATGATTAATTTAATAAGAAAGAAATTTAAATAATAAAGAGAAATTAATTAAAATTTTAATAAGAAAACAATTAATTTCTTAAAATCAAGATCATGTCCAAAGATCAAATAAATTAGGGTTAGAAAAAAAAATTAAGATTGGTTAAAACCCTTATTACTAGGTTAATAAAATTTATTTATAAAATTATTTAATAAAATAACCTAAAACAAATTTTTTATAAAAAAGAATTTATTAATCAAGAAAGAAAAAAAGTAATTAAGTTAATTAGATTTTTTTTAATGAATTTTTTATATATTCAAAGAATATTTATTTGGTTAGTTAATTAAAAGAAAATAAAACAAAACCAATAAAGAAAAGAAAGAAAATAGGAAAAAAAGGCAAAAAAAAGGGTTGAAGGTCTGGATCGAACCCAGGACCTTCCCTTCAACAATACACGCCTCCTACCACTGGGCCATTGTGTTTGCATTGTAAACAGAATGGAAAACAAAAATTATATAATAAACAAAAATTCAAAAAAATCAGAACACACCAACAACCTTCTTCTTCCTCATCCGTCCATAAGGCTTTACCTGCCGTTTTTTTTCCCGTTGCTAGAACCTATAGTGACAGTTTGTACGTCACTATAGCACCTGCGTTTTTCAAAAACATCAAAGCAAGCATAATCAATACGATTTAAATGTGTAGATAAATTATATCTCCTCCTATGAATCCATTAGAGTCCTTAATTTGGTTTGAAATCGCGTCTAACCAAAACCCCCAAACTTGAAGCCGTAAACCCTATCAATGGTGTATCTTTATTCCTGCACTTAAACTTCAATCAAATGATCCCGAAACATTCTAAGAATAAACACAAACAATAATACATAATCAAATTCGATTTATTATGCATATATAATTGAAATCGAAAAAAAAAAGTGAGTTGAAAACGAATTCGGTTAGGGCGAATTATGATGTTTTGATGATGATGATGATGATAGATACATGTTCTAAAGATCCTCAGGAATGAATTGAGACCTTCAAAACTTATTGAAAGTGGTTGTGAGTATAAAACCGAATTTTAATTTTCTTTGGATTTTTTGAAGTTTGAATAGGGTTCTTTGGCTCAAATTTTCGTCCTTTGTGCCTATGGCCTAGTTTTGTATTTGTAGAGAAGCAAATTAGGTTTAAAACTTTGGGCTTTGGTGTTAGATTTGAGGTTGCTTTGGGATGAAGAAAGGTACTTTCTATTTTTGTGAAAATTTGGTGTTATAACCTTATCTTTTGGTTTGCATGAATTTGGGATCCAAATTATGATCATAAAAATCAAAATCTAATCCCAAAATGATCCTAAGATCCAATATTTGATTTTTTAATATTTATTTTAATTAAAATTGATTTTAAATAAATTAAATCCAATATAATATAAAATAAATATAAAAAATCAGATATTATGACTTACGGGTCGTGAATTATCTTATGATTAAGTTTCGGTTAGAAATATATGGGCGCATTTGGAAAAAACTTGAGTTTTGGTCATTACTTGCTTTATACACCTCCTTAAATTTACCCAACTTCAACAATGCATAACTTTCTCATTTTTTATCCCATGTATGTGTTCTTAGACTTTTTAGAAAGCTTAGAGTGTCCTCTAACTACTCTATTTGGTCCCATGTCCTTTTTATCTTCCATTTTCTAGTTATGAACTTTTGAAAAAGTTGACTTTTTGTTGACTTTTTGTTGACTTTTTAAAGGACCTATAATGTCTTGGCTCATATCTCTCAAATGAAGCATTTTTGGACTTGGCTTGTGAGACACAAAGTTGTAGGGAATTTAATTTACTTCAAAATGAGATTTGGATGAAAATTTTTTGATGAAGCATTTGAAAGTTATGGTTGGTCAAAGTATAGTTGACTTTTCCTATAAAAACCCTAATTTAATAACTTCTGGTTCTTGATAAATTTGAATTTTCCTTGATGAATCATGATCAATCCTTGATCAAATGATGAATTTAACCTTATAATCTTGATGTTGAACAAAAATCTTGAAGTTTGACTGTATGTTGACTACATTTGACTTTTTGACCAAGTTAACTGATTTTTGATCATCTGAGCATCTGACTGACCAAACTTGTAGGGTAAGCCTTGAAACTTGACATGAGGATACTTTGGGGTATGTGGGATACCATGAAGTCCACTTTAGGATTTGGAAGTCCAATTTGCTTTGAGAAACTTAAAACCCTAATTTAAGATCCATTGCTTAAGATGAGGCTTTGTCTGATGAAACCTTGAATCCCTTTGAGAAATTGAAAATCTTGTGACTATTAGGAGACCTCTTGAGACATATTGTCCTGAATATGTGAGGGAAAATTTTGGGGTATAACAGGTACCACATGCATGATTCTTATGACGTTGCATCTCATTATAAGGAGCATTGCATGATTGTGAATTAAGTGATGATTGATGAATGTGTGATTTTAATGATGTTGTGATGATTGTTTTAATTCTTGTCTAAATTACATTCTTACTTTATATCTTGTATAATGGATTGCAAATACTCACCCTAACTGTTTGAATGTTGCCTCCACGTGGGTAACATGGAAATAATTAGGATTAGCTCGTGGTGCGTGAAGATTTAGCTTGAAGTTGTTTATTTTCAATTCTGTTGAACTAAAAGGGTCTTGCTCTGATAACGTAACATCAGGTCGGTGAATTTGTAGTGGAAAATTATGTTCTTGTTTCTTTTTTTATGCATGGTGTTACTATGTGTTTGATTTGATTGAGAAGTTGGAACCTATTTTTATAATTGAATTAATAAAATTTTCCGTTGCGATGTTTGAATTAAATATGGTAAAAGAAACCTGTGTTACAGAGCAGGAATATTATGTTATGAGTTTTATGAACAATGTTGAACCCTTTTATGGTGATTTACTCTGATATAATTATTATATATCGTGTATTTTCTGTGGGTTAGAAGGGTGTTACATTTGGTGATATCAGAGCAAGTCGGTTTGTTTGGCTAGGTTTTGTATGATGTCGGTCCCATGTCAGTCGATGTGTGTGTACACTATCAAATGAATTATTCTTCTAATGTTATTGATGGTGTTCAGAATGGATGGGAAGAATGATCGTGATATCGCTAATGCATTGGAATCGCATGCTCTGGTGATGACTCAGAACAATGCTCCCGGTGAGTTATGTGCATCGGAAAAGTTCTAGAGGAACAATCCACCGACTTTTGTGGGTGCTCATGATCCAGATAGCACATATAATTGGATCAAAGCAATTGAGAAATTGTTTAGAGTGATAGTGTGTGCTGATGCTCAAAAAGTACAATTTGGTACTCACATGTTGTCAGAGGAAGCTGAAGATTTGTGGGATAACACCTGTCAGCGATTGGAGGATGTCAACACTAAAATAACTTGGACTATGTTCAGAAAGGAGTTCCTGGGAAAGTATTTCCTTGAAGATGCTCGTGGTAATTAAGAGGTATAATTCCTTTAATCTAAGCAAAGGAATATGACTATGGCAGATTATGCTGCAAAATTTGAAGCGCCAGTGAAGTTTTGCCCTCACTACAACCATGTTGATGTTGAACTTTCCAAATTTCTCTAGTTTGAGAATGGACTAAGACCAGAAATCAAACAAGGGATTGGATGCCAATAGATTCGTAGATATGCGAAATTAGTGGATAAGAGTAGGATCTATAATGAGGACAGCCGAGCTCGAATTGCTCACTACAAACGTCTGAGTGAGAAGAAAGAGAATGGCCAATTTAGGGGAAAACCATATGTGATTCCAATTGACAAAGGGAAACAAAAGGCTTCATATGGGAAGAAGACAAGTGGGGGGAGAGGCTCCCTCTCCTCTCAAGTGTTACAAGTGTGGCGAGCCAGGTCATCATTTTGATGTGTGTAACAATAGTGTGTTGAGATGTTACAAATGTGGTAGGAAGGGTCATCGGGCTAATGATTTCTTGAATGAAGGTCCAACTTGTTTCAATTACGGTGAACAAGATCACAGCAATACTGAATACCAGAAACTAAAAAAAACTACTATTGTTGCTTAGACTAATGGCAGAGTGCTTGCTCTGAAATTGTCTGATACGAATGGTATTATGGTGATAGAAACACCTGCTAACGATTTTGTTGCTACTACTTATGTGTGTTTAAGATGCCCTCTGACTATTTTTTAGAAGAATTTTATGATGGATTTGGTGTGCTTATCCTTGCACCAAATCAATGTTATCCTTGGAATGAACTGGTTGGAGTTCAACTATGTTCATATCAACTTGCACCAAATCAATGTTTCCTGCGTTTGGTGAATATGTTGAGTTAATGTTTTTATTTGCTAAGCAAGTGGATGAAATTCTAGAAGAAGAAGCCTTAATGTTTGCATTGTTTGCATCATTGCAAGTAGATCGTGAAGCTTTGAGTGTCGAATTACTTGTAGTCTGTGAATTCTCTAATGTATTTCCAGATGACATAAGTGATTTACCTCCAGAACGTAAAGTAGAGTTTATGGTGGACTTGATACCTGGTACGACTCCAGTGTCGATGGCTCCTTATCGGATGTCAACTTCTGAGTTAAGTGAGTTGAAAAATCAATTTGAAGAATTATTAGAGAAGAAGTTTGTTCGACCTAGTGTTTCTCTGTGGGGTGCTCCTGTGTAATTAGTTAAGAATAAAGATGGTATCATGAGGTTTTGTGTCGATTACCAACAGTTGAATAAAGTGACTATCAAGAATAAATATCCACTTCTGAGAATCGATAAATTGTTGGATCAACTAGTGGGTGCTTGTGTGTTCAGCAAGATTGATTTGAGGTTTGGCTATCATCAGGTTTGTGTTAAAGCAAATGATATTCCGAAGATGGTTTTTAGGATATGGTATGGTCTTTATAAGTACATTGTGATGTCGTTTGGAGTATCTAATGCACCTGGTATATTCAAGGAGCATATGAATCAGATTTTTCAGGCATATCTGGATACATTTGTTATGGTTTTTATTGATGATATTCTAATATACTCTAAATCAGAAGAAGAGCATGTAGAGCATTTGTGAATTGTGTTCTAAGTGTTGAGAGAGAGGAAGTTGTATGCAAAGTTGTCGAAATGTGAGTTCTAGTTGAAGGAAGTAAGATTCCTTGGCCATGTAATTTCAAGTGGTGGAATTGTTGTAGATCCTTCGAAGATTGATGCGGTGTTGCAATGGGAGACTCTGAAATCTGATATTGAAATCCGAAGTTTTCTTGGGTTAGCAGGTTATTATCGCAAGTTTATTGAAGGATTTTCTAAGTTGGCATTACCTTTGACGCAATTGACTCGAAAGAGTCAAGCTTATGTGTGGGATATTGCATGTGAAGAGAGTTTTGTGGAATTAAAGAAGAAGTTAACGAACGCTCTGGTGTTGATATTGCGAAACTCGAACAAACCTTTTGTAGTGTATTGTGACGCATTGAAGATGGGTCTTGTTGGAGTGTTGATGTAGGATGGTCTAGTGGTTGCTTATGCTTCTAGACAACTAAGAGTTCATGAGAGGAATTATCCTATGCACAATCTAGAGTCGGTAGTTGTGGTATTTCTGTTAAAAATCTGGCGACATTATCTTTTTGGCTCTAGATTCGAAGTGTTAAATGATCATAAAAGTTTAAAGTACTTGTTTTATCAAAAGGAGTTAAATATGAGACAGAGGAGGTGGCTAGAATTATTGAAGGATTATGATTTTGAATTGAGTTACCTTCCTGGTAAAGCGAACATGGTGGCTGATGCTTTGAGTAGGAAGTCATTGCATTTGTCGATGCTTATGGTGAGGGAACTAGAGATGAATGAGTAGTTCAAAGAAGAGAGCTTATTGCGTGAGACAACTCCTGACAGTGTGAAGTTAGGAATGTTGAAATTGACTAGTGAGATCTTAGAAGAAATTCGAGTGGGTCAGAAATCTGACTTGAGGTTGGTTGATCAGTTGATCCTAATTAACCAAGGTAACGGAGGTGAATTTCGGATTGTTGAGGATGAGGTATTGAGGTTCCGAGGCAGAGTGTGTATTCCAGATATTCCCGGGATTAAAAAGAGTATACTGGAGGAAGGACATCAAAGAGTATACAAAGATGTATCAGGATGTGCATAAGTTTTTTTGGTGGTCGGGTATGAAGAGAGATATTGCCGAATTTGTGTATGCATATTTGACTTGTTAGAAGTCAAAGATTGAACATCAGAAGCCTTCGGGTATGATGCAACCGTTGAATATTCCTGAATGGAAATAGGATAGTATTTCCATGGATTTTGTGTCGGGTCTACCAAGAACTATGAAAGGGAATAACTTGATATGGGTGATTGTGGATAGATTAACAAAATCGACTCATTACTTACCGATGAAAATTAATCATTCTATGCATAGGTTAATTGATATGTATATTGAGGAAATTGTGAAGTTGCATGGGATACCTTCGAGTATTTTGTCGGATAGAGATATGAGGTTTACATCGAGGTTCTGGAAGAGATTGCAAGATGCTTTAGGTCCTAATTTGAGAATGAGTTATGCATATCAACCGTAGACAGACGGTCAAACGGAAAGAACTATCCAGTCTTTGGAGGACTTGCTGAGAGCTTATGTGTTGGACCAAGGAGTGTCTTGGAACAATCATTTATCGTTGATTGAGTTTATATACAATAATATCCTTCATTCTAGTATTGTAATGGCATCATACAAAGCGTTATATGGTAGGCGGTGTCGGACTCCATTGTGTTGGTATGAGTCAGGCGAGAGTGTTGTACTTGGACCTAAGATTATACAAGATACGATTGAGAAGATAAATATGACCCAAGAGAGGATGAAGACTTCACAGATCCGTCAAAAGAGTTATCATGACAAGATAAAAAAGACACTTGAATTCCAAGAGGAACATCACGTGTTTTTTAGAGTTAATCTTATAATAGGTGTGGGTCGAGCCTTGAAGTCTAGAAAGCTCACTCCACATTTTGTTGGTCCATATAAGATTACGTAGAGGATAAGAGAATTAGCCTATCAGATTGCTTTATCTCCATCACTTGCGAATTTGCATGGTGTGTTTCACGTATCTCAGTTGAGGAAATACATTTCGGATTCATCGCATGTGATCTAAATGAATGATGTACAGGTGAAAGATAACCTGATTGTTGAAGCATTTCCCGTGAGGATAGATGGTCGAGAAATGAAACAACTGTGGGGTAAAGAGATTTCTTTAGAGAAAGTATTGTAGGGTAGACCAGCTGGTGAGTATTGGACTTGGGATGAAAGATTAATTGAATTTCTTGTTAGACATAGATGCATGAAGGGTGGCGTAGACAAAACTCTGTTTGTGCGAGAGCATGAAGGACAACTTATAATTTCTTAAATCTATATGGATGACATTGTATTTGGAGGGATGTCAAGTAACATGGTTTAACAGTTTGTTGAACATATGTGCTCAGAGTTTCAAATGAGTATGGTAGGTGAGTTAACTTACTTTCTTGGCCTTCAAGTAAAATAGATGGAAGATTCTATCTTTCTATGTTAAGGCAAGTATGCCAAAAACATTGTGAAGAAGTTTAGAATGGAAAACACCAAACACAAAAGAACACATGTGCCGCTCTCGGGATTTTCATCCTATTATAAACGCGAAAGTGGCGCGGAAAAGGTAGAGTCGCCAGCCATGCATTTTTATCCCGAAGGAACGGGAAAGGTAATGTTGCACAAAGCTGAGGAAGAAGGAAAGGACAAGGTCCTGTAAACCAAAGATCTGGGTTCGGGAGTCGGTTACGACCTGGGAAGGTATTAGCACCCCAGATCGTCCTCCGTACCCGACGGGATCCACGCTTGCTTGTTTGTTTCAAAGGGTGAGAAAATAAAGTTGCTGCTGAACAAAAGAACTGTTGCTTGATTCAGAACTGAAATAAGAGTGGGAAATGGAAAAGAGAATGGAAAGAAAGGGAGAAATGTAGGGAAAATAAAGAATTTTCTCGAACGGGCCCTACCCTGCTGCCTACGTACCTCATTGGGAAACTGAGGATCTGAGTCGACGTAGTTCGCCTAACTAGGCGGGAACTATTTGTGTTTTTTATGAGCTAGAACTGCGTATGTCTATGTGTTATACCCCAAAATTTGCCCTCCACAATACAATACATTGTGTCCCTAAGAGGCTCACAAGGTTCACAAGACATCTCATGAGGTTCACAAGGTTCACAGGGTTCACAATTGGTTAACAAGTTTGACAATTCCCTCAGACAATGCATCCTCCTAAGCAATGCATCTTAAACTAGGGTTTTGATTTTCATCAGGCTAAATGGACTTCCGAGACTTCAAGTGAGCTTCATAACATCCTATATGTTTTCAAGAATCCCCATGTCAAGTTTCAAGACTTTCCCAAAAGATTTGCTCAGTCAGAGGATCAGATAGGTTAAAATCAGTCAAAGTAGTTAAAAAGTCAAACGGAGGTTAACTGTGGTCAAACCAAAGTCAAACCTCATGATTTTTTGCCAACATCAAGTATGTGAAGTGAATTTCATCATTTGATCAAGGGTTGATCATGATTCAACAAGGAGATTTCAGATCATCAAGAATCAGGAGTTTCTAAATTAGGATTTTCACAGGAAAAGTCAACTAAACTTTGACCAGCCATAACTTTCACATGCTTCATCAAAATTTTTCCATCCAAAGCCCATTTTGAAGGAAAGTGAATTCTCTACAACTTTGTGTCTCACAAGCAAATCCCAAAAATGCTTCATTTGGAAGGTATGAGCTAAGACATTATAGGTCCTTTTGAAAGTCAATAAAAAGTTAATAACTTCAAAAGAACATAACTTGATAATGGTAAAAGATATGGACATGAGACCAAAGAGGTTGGTTAGAGGACTCCTTAAGCTTTCCAAAATGTCCAATAACACCTTCATAGCATTAAAATTGAAGGATTTGTGCCCTTGCAAAGTTGGGAAATTTTTGGGAATTTTATGAAGCAAATAAGGCCTTAAAACCAATTTTTGCTAAATGAGCCCACCTAATTGCCATCCAAACTTTACAAACTCATTAAGCACGACCCAACCCATACAATTTCTGATTTTTTATATTTTATTTCATATTTATTTGAATTTTATTCATTAAAATACAAATTAAATTAAAATAAAATATAAAAATCATATATTTGATTTGATTTTTGGTTCTAGAAAGTTTTAACACTCATTTAAACTTGATTGATACCATTTAAATTCAGATCATCCAGACATAGCAAGGCTAGATCAAGAATATTCAAAATTTAAGATCACATCTTTTTCAATCTTAAAAGGTCCAAAAATCCATAAGTTTGATTAATCTCTTGACCTAATTTCATTGTATCATATATATACAACACATAGCAAGCATAACGACAGGAATTCAGAGCCTCCCATAGCACATTCAAACTTCAAAATTTCATTCAAAAACTCACTTTCAGATTTCAAATTGGAGGTGATTTCAAAGTGTTCTAAGGATTGTAATGTGTTCTATGATGTTCATTTAACATGTTTGGATCATAAACCGCATATGAAACACCCTCATTCACATGAACCGAACCCGTGTTCATCTCACATTTGATTTTTTCGATTCTATGAATTTACTGCATTTTAATTGATTTTGTTTGCTTAATCTTGTTTGTGTGATGATGTAGAAACTTTCTGGATAAATCTTGTTGAGTTTAGCCGCAGGAATTGGGAGATGCCATAGCTAGGGTTTGCAAACCTAATTTAGGGTTTCACGATTCACTGAATATAAATGAGTTTAAAGGACATGGTTTGATTGTACATACTGTGAGGATCACGTTTCATTCATCAATTTAAGAAAATTTCACTATTTTCATGATGTTTGAGAATTCGCAGGGCTTAGCACGCAGGAAAAATCGTGAGTAAATTCGCAGGAGAATTCGCAGGAAAACTTGCGAATTCCAGAGGTAGAAGATGACCTTTGGCGCCAGCTGCAAAATTCAAATTATTAACTTAATATTTTTTGAATTAGTTTACGTTATATCACAACTAGTGCGTTTGGCTCCGTTGGTTTGTATGTCTGGCTGGTAAATGAATGGTCCTGGGGTTAAACCTCCCCCAGGCCATTTTGGTTTTGTTTTTATTTTCAATATTTTCGCAGGTTTAAAAATAAAAGGATTGCTACCTGATTACTATCACCAGCACGCAGCTGGCCTGGTGGAAGCTTTATGCGTCCAAGGGTGGTGAAGCCTAGGGCGCGGGTTCAATCCCTTCCCCAGGTAAGTTTTAATTTTTTGTTTTGTTTAATTATTTTGCTTAGTTATTTTATTTCTAATTAATTATAATCATGTTTAATATATATATTTAAATAATAATAGGTAAATATATGTATTAATTTTATATTTTCTAAAAGAACCTCTAATTTATTTTCTAAAATCTTAATCCTAGTTTTATTTTATTTTAATTAAAATGTGTATATATTATTACTATATATTTATTTTTTTGATAATTAAATGAATAATGTAATTTAAATGATAAACCCTAATTCTATTTTCTAAAAATTCTATTTCCTAATTTCTAAAACCCTAAATTTTTTAAAACCTTAATTTATTACATTAATTATTTTGTTTAAATATTAAACTTAATAATGTTTTCTAATGTATATAATTAACTAATTAATCATGCTTTATTTTGTAAATAAATTAGTATATGGTTTATTATTTTATTTTCATTTCAAAAAAAATTATTAAAAAATGTTTATTTAATTTTAAAATATTTAATTAACTTGTATATATTTTATATTTTGTGCTAACCTCTTTTTCTTATCATTATTTTCTTACTAACCCTTTTTTTATTTATTGCTTATATTTATCATTTAATTATTTTTATTATTATAAATGTAACTGTAAAAGCGTTGTAATAGTCGTAGTTTTTTTTATCGTTTATTTATTTATAAATATTCTTGCTATGGTTAGTAATATAGGGAGTGATAACCTATTTTCTTTAAAATTAATTTAGATCATTAATCATAAGATAAATATATAAGCCTATACACGCACACACGTAAGTCGATCTTTGATCGCCATCTCACTTCCTAAGGTTATTCCTCATGTTACCTAAATCAAAAGGTCAAGTAAGGTGTCTAAAAAGCAAAGTCCCTTCTCATAAATAAATCATCTAGTCCCTTTCAATATTATAAGATCAAGTCCCTTCGATGTTGCCTTCGTAAATGATCTTGTCCCTTTCGAATAAAAGATGATAAGTCCCTTCGTATTGCTAAGACACCTTACAGTTGCCTAAACACAGATGACCCTTCACATGTCCCTTATAACATCCAAGGTAATGACTACCTATTCCTTAATAATAGGGATAGTCTTACCATTGAAAGAACATTTAAGAACAGTAAAGATCTAAACATAGGGTAGGTTCCTCTTAAGTACTTGCTCACTTATTCAAAAATACTTCATTACACTTTACATTTTAAACAATTTTCAAAAACAGTCTTTATATATATCCGTACAAGTATCATTATAAAGTACTTAAGAAAATTTTTAATCACACATTACACTTCTCAAAATAGTTTAAAGTGAGCTAAGTAACTAAGAGCCCATGGATAACCATGGATGTAAAGGGTGCTAACACCTTCCCTTTACATAACCTACCCCCCGAACTCAAAATCTTTTTAAGGTCTTTCCTGTTCTTTTATGTCCTTTCCTTTTGGATAAAATAAAAGTCGGTGTCGACTCTTGCTATCTGCAACATTTAACTAAAGTCAGTTCTCCCACCGTGTTACAGAACTGGCGACTCTGCTGGGGATTTGTAAAAAGAGGGGTATCCTTAGGAATTAGATCACTTTAAAATTGTTTGCCTTGTTTGCTTTACTTTACTTGTTGGGTGTTGTTATGTGTGAAAGATCCTAACCCGGATCTAGTGTACCTTAGGTAAAATGCAATAGACCAAGGAAATTGTACGGTGTATACCGATATGGTTGATCTGGTGGCCATAGTTAGTGTGACCTATTGGTTGGTGCTTATGTTCCTTAAGCAAGTTAAGGATAATATGAGGCTGCCATATGTTGTCAATGCACTAACTGACTTTTAGAACCTTAGTCATCCCATCTTGGCCTTTAGAAAGTAGTGAGATAGCCGGCTTTGGTGAAGACTGAAGTTGGTTGATACTCGATACTACGCTCATTGAGATCCTAAACTTGGAAGGTTTTGGTTGGCAAGTAAGTTGCCTACTGAACAACCACCCTTGTGAAGGATCAATGATATTGAGATCCCTTAGAACCTGGTTACTTTTGTAGGAGAGGATGAACCAACTAAACTTCAGGGGAGGGTACTTACCTTTAAACCTCATGCAAGCCTTCAAACCTAGAGCTATTGTGTGACTTGTTTGTGTGTGCCACATGTTTGTGATTGAGCATAACATCATAGCATCATCATGCATCATAAGCATAGCATTTTCACTAACCATTTCAAGGACCAAAGGATTTATCTTTGTTCTTTGTTGCAGGTTATGGCTTCTGCTCGTAGGAATACTATCAGGATCAACTTTGTAGGAATACCTTCTAAGCTTAAAGAATTGGTCTCTCAAATTTCTGAAAACTCCCAGTTCATCAAGAGGAATGGTCACCTGCTGGATCTAGTCACTTCAGGGTTCAATGAAGACATGATAAGTGTTCTGTTCCAGTTCTTTGATCCTAAACATCATTGCTTCTCATTCCCCGACTATCAGCTGGTTCCTACATTGGAAGAGTTCTCCAAGCTTCTGGGTATACCTATCCTTGATCAGAAACCCTTCACAGGCTTGGAAAAAGAGCCTAAACCTGAAGTCATTGCTGCAGCCTTACATTTGAAGAAATCAGACATTGTCCTAGAAACGAGGAGTGGAGTTAAGGGTATTCTTGCTAAGGTATTAATGGAGAAAGCTCAAGTGTTCCTGAAGGCTATGAGTCATGATGCTTTTGAGGAGATCTTATCCCTATTGATTTATGGCTTAATTTTGTTCCCCAATCCAGACCAGTTCATAGATGTACACGCCATCAACATATTTCTGACTCGCAATCCAGTGCCTACATTACTTGGAGACATCTTACATTCTCTCCATACCCGTACTACGAAGGCGAGAGGAACTCTGATGTGTTGCATACATTTACTATCTAGGTGGTTTATTTCTCACCTTCCTCGATCAATGATGAATAACGAACAAGGGTTCAGTTGGTCTAAGAGGATTATGTCACTTTCTCATTCAGATATTCATTGGTGCTCTAGATCCACGGAGAATGTTACTATCATTGACCATTGTGGGGAGTTCCCTAATGTGCCACTCCTTGGCGTAAGAGGGGGCATTACCTACAACCCTTCTTTAGCTCTACGTCAGTTTGGTTATGCTCGGAGCAATGGTCCTCATGACATGCTTATTCAGGGTATTGTGTTCGACTACGACAACGATCTGCAAGGTTACCGTCAAAGGTTTATACGAGCTTGGGGTAAAGTGAACAAGGTTGACAGCAAGACCCTGGAACCAAAGTACTTCATTCCTATGGAACCTTATCTCAGATGGGTACGAGCACGTGCTCAGAATCTTATGATGCCATATCCTGTTATCCTGCCAGTTACCATGGAGCCTGTTACTGAAGGAGATACTCCTTATATCATCCTTCATCCAGACATGCCCACTGACATGGAAGAGTTGCAGAGGTCCTCGATCCAATTGAAGGAGCAAAGGGATACTTTTGAGACTCATTTCAAAGCTAGTCAAGAAAGAATCCTGGAGCTAATAAAACAACTCCACGAAGAGCGGAATCTCAACTCATACCTCAACACAAAGAGGAAACGTCCATGGGAGACTTAAAACCCCATCTTTGTATTCATTTCATTTTTATTGTAAGCCCAAGAGGCAAACAAGTTTATTGATTACTAATAAAAGTTTCATTTCTGGCTCTTTCAAACAAATTTAAATCCCGTGATCCTTGAAAACATTGCATAAGCATATACATACCATATCATTGCATCACAGGTTTCACAACAGGTTTCTCATCTTCTCGCTGTTTATTTCAGCAGAAATGAACAATCTGTCAAAGATCTTCAAGCTCAGAATGCTCAGTTTCAAGAAGTGATTCTGAATTTGTCCAAGGGGCAAGAAGAGTTGAAAGCACTCCTCTCTAAGGACATGAAGAAGAAGAATCCTGAGGACAACAAGGATGATCAGCTGAAACAACTACAAGCTGAGATGGCAGAGATGAGGATCCAGATGAATGGTCAAATGGCTCTTATCCAGAGTTTGGCCCAGGGGCAAGAAGAGCTGAGAAGCTTTGTCAATAAGCTTCGACATAACAGAGTTGGGAATCTAATCATCAGTCAACCTCCGTTGAAACAAGCTAACTTGGCTGAAAGGAAAGTAAGGATAAGAGAAGGAAAGAGACAGGCTACTACTGATCATCCTTCAATGGAAGAAAGAAGACCTTGTAAGGTTAATCCACTTCTATACAAGGAATGTAGAAGACAGTTCATCCGGTTCAGCACACCAATGTCATAAGTTTTGCAATGCCTATTGGAGATGAAGTTGATTTCCTTGGAAAATTATCCTAAATATCCTAATACCTCCTCTCCTCGCTATAATCCCAAGGCAAGGTGTATGTATCACTCCGACTATCCTGGACATGACACTAATAACTGTTGGGCATTGAAGAATAAGATTCAAGACCTAATTGACGATGGAATACTCGAGGTTACGCCAGAAGGCCAGGTTGAGTTCTTCTATCGTCCATAAAGCATCAAAGTTTCCAGATAACTAGAGTGACGAGTTTAGAGGAAGAGGCTTTGAGAACATTTGAATTTTCGTTTGTAATTTCTTTTGTTTGCCTAAACACTTACTATTATGTTAGACTTTATTTTCACTAATGCATTGCATATGTTTGTCTTGAGTTAATCCATTCGTTTCACTATATTTAAAACTATGCCTCTTATTTCTATCTTGTGATATTTAATTCCTGATAAAGCTATAAGCCTGTAGAGGGAGGATGACGAAAACAATACCATAATATTAGGCAGTATGCTTTTGAACAGACTATGCTGACGATGTACAGGCATTGTTTCAATTCCTAAACAGTGGAGATATAAGGAAGTTAATCCCTAGTCAACCCTTTTGAGCCTATGAAGTAGGAGTTTTTATTCTCGCACAAATTAAAACCCTTATTCATAACCCGAGGCAGGGTAGTTACTCGGTTAACTCAAATATGCCAATTATCTGTGTTGTACACAACTAATGATGGTTCTCTATAATCATTAAACCTGACAGTCAATATCCAGCAAAAGAAAAACCCACTAAGTCAAAACCTATGAAGGAGACTTAGTAAAAAAAATAGAGAAATTCCGCTGACTGTAATTTTGAAACAAACAGTTCAGGAAAAAAGAAGATATAACAAAGTCAAAAGAAAAAAGAGGTCACTATGAATCCTCAACAAAGAAAGATGACTGAATGTTCAAATAAATTTTTGGTTTCTGAACCATCACAAATGTCAGTGTTACAATTCCAAACTCCTTTGAGCCTCAATGCATAAGTTAACTGAGCATAGGACTGAAGAACATCATGGAGATTGGGTTGGGTACAAATAAAATTTGAGCCTTTATCCTTTGTTTCTTAAACCGTGAACCAGGCCACGTTACAACCCTTTAAAAGTCCTAACTGCTACAAAAAGGTATCCTGACTCCTTTAGGGCTTATTATAAAACTTGAGTTAATATCACAGTTTTCACAAAAACTGTTTTTCTAAAATAACTCTTTTTCAAAACTTCAAGACAGACATAAGCATTGCATTTTGGAATATATTTGTTTGCATATACCTGAGTGTTTGATAAACAGAGAAACTTACAGGATGAATGTTCAATAAACCAAAGTCCTTTCGATAAACAAAGTTGCTTCCTGGATCAAAGTCCATGTATACAAAGGGGCATAGTCATTATCTCCCAATCAAGGGGGCAGGCCATAATATTGCCTAACTCATTTGGGGCAATCAGGACAGGATTCAACTATGTTTAAGTAGCCAGGGGAAGATCTCTTCATCTATCTAAACTACCAAGGGTAACATTACATAGTTCATAATGCTTGGGGCATAGTCACTGTTTCCCAATCAAGGGGGCATACCAAGTTACTATTTAATTCATTCGGGGCAATCAGGTCCAGATTCAACAGTTCTTAATAGCCAGAGGCAACTCTCCTCATATATTTGAATTACCAAGGGTAACATTATAAAGTTCATGATGTCAGGGGCATATTATTATGGGGCATTCTGCTTATTTCTCTTGAGGTAACTACATTCAGATACTTCCATTATGGGACAATTCATCCTCAACCAAGGGGAAATGCTCTCTTTTCAAATCTAATACCCGGAGTGTATATGGTCCATCACAATTTGAAGACACGTTCCTCTCATTATATCACCTTGATATTGGATTCTCAGCAGAAGCCATTGTGGAAATTAATTGTCTACGCCAGTAGTATCAGATGGTGTCAGTATCATATCTTCAGATCCAGCTATGAGGATTTCTGGGAAGGTATTCAAGAAAGTTAGGAATCTCAAGAGCTCTAAATCCAATTGGTTATACACTCTCAAAATTCAGGATTACTTTTCCTCTTTTACTAAAGCGAAAAACGTTTGTTGGTTATGTTTGAATGTATATATGCTTTGAATATGATTGATGCTTACCAGAAATGCATGAAATGCAGTAATAGTATTTACTAAGTACGAACGAGGGTAGTAGTTCAACGAAGCTTCGCAGGTTCATCCCCACAAGACAACTACAAATCCCCAGTAGAGAAAATCTATCTCTATAGATACTTCAAGTTACGTCTCCCCTTGAATTTATGTCCATCTCTTTTATCCTCAGTCGGGATACTCAAGAACTTATTCCTTCAATAGAAGTACGACGAACGAAGACGGGAGGATATAAATACTATACTATCAAATGAAACGGGAACAAGTTCCTCATATTCTTCAGCAACGAATCGGGATTTATTTTCCCTAGCCAGCAGTTGTTATACAAAGATATCCAGACGCTTCAGGCTGCATGATTCATACATACATCATTTACATCATACCATAGCATAACCATAAATTCATAATACATTACTTAAATGCACCATGCCATACATGCATGCATACACATTGCATAAACTAACATTTTCCTTGCAGGATAGTTATATGCAGATAAAACAATATCAACCATCCACAACAGGTCAGAAAAGATCTATACATTACTCAAGGTGTCCTTGGATATTAGGCAAACGGTCTGTACAAAGAATCATTCCCTAGTCCAGGATATTTTCAGGAGACTTAATCCTGACACTCTTTTGTCCTCGGAGAGTAGGCAAACGGTCTGTACAAAGATCCATTCCCTAGTTCAGGATATTTTTAGGAGACTTAATCCTGACACTCTTTTGTCCTCGGAGAGTAGGCAAACGGTCTGTACAAAGATCCATTCCCTAGTCCAGGATATTTTCAGGAGATTTAATCCTGACACTCTTTTGTCCTTGGATATTAGGCAAACGGTCTCTACAAAGAACCATTCCCTAGTCTAGGATATTTTCAAAAACATTACTCAAGATGTCCTTGGATATTAGGCAATCGATCTGTACAAAGATCCATTCCCTAGTCCAGGATATTTTCAGAAGATTTAATCTATTTGTTCTTGGATATTAGGCAAACGGTCTGTACAAAGATCCATTCCCTAATCCAGGATATCTTCAGGAGGTTTAATCCTGACACTTTTTTGTCCTCGGAGAGTAGGCAAATGGTCTGTAAGAAGATCCATTCCCTAATCCAGGATATTTTCAGGAGACTTGATCCTGACACATTTTGTCCTCGGAGAGTAGGCAAACGGTCTGTACAAAGATCCATTCCCTAATCCAGGATATTTTCAGGAGATTTAATCCTGACACTTTTTTGTCCTCGGAGAGTAGGCAAACGGTCTGTAAGAAGATCCATTCCCTAATCCAGGATACTTCCATAAGATTTCATCTATCTGGTCTTGAATAGTAGGAAAATGGTTTGTACAAAGATCCATTCCCTAGTTCAAGATATTTTCAGAAGATTTAATCTATTTGCTCTTGAATAGTAGGCAAACGATCTGTACAAAGATCCATTCCCTAGTTCAAGATATTTTTTCAGAAGAATTAATCCTGACATTCTTTTGACCTTGGAGAGTAGGCAAACGGTCTTTACAAAGATCCATTCCTTAATCCAAGGTACTTCCGGAAGAGATAATCGTCACGAAGATTTATTTCTACTGGTCCATTCAACAATTCAAACGATTCAGGGACGACCTATACGAAAACCTAGTACTGATATCCAGTATCAACATAAAGACACCATCACATCCTGATATTTTAGATGGCATCTCTAAGCCCATCTTCAGTTCTTCCATGGCATCTATAAGCCCATCTTCAGTTCTTCCAAGTGGCATCTTCAAGCCAACTCCAGCATATACAACTAATCATCAGTGTTACTTTACGCACCGGTGAGTGCAAATTTTTGGGCTTTTATGTTCAATCCCCTTCAACCTTCCAGGTCACGAATGGCACATATACCAATCTGACCCCTCAGGTTTCAGAAAATTGAACAGGGGCAGCTGTTGCACCCCAAAATTTGAGCTCCACAAGACAATACATTGTGTCCCAAGAGGCTCACAAGATTCACAAGGTTCACAAGACATCTCATGAGGTTCACAAGGTTCACAGGGTTCACAATTGGTTAACAAGTTTGACAATTCCCTCAGACAATGCATCCTCCTAAGCAATGCATCTTAAACCAGGGTTTTGATTTTCATCAGGCTAAATGGACTTCCAAGACATCAAGTGAGCTTCATAAAATCCTATATGTGTTCAAGAATCCCCATGTCAAGTTTCAAGACTTTCCCAAAAGATTTGGTCAGTCAGAGGATCAGATAGGTTAAAATCAGTCAAAGTAGTTAAAAAGTCAAACTGAGGTTAACTGTGGTCAAACCAAAGTCAAACTTCATGATTTTTTTCCAACATCAAGTATGTGAAGTGAAGTTCATCATTTGATCAAGGGTTGATCATGATTCATCAAGGAGATTTCAGATCACCAAGAATCAGGAGTTTCTAAATTAGGATTTTCACAGGAAAAGTCAACTGAATTTTGAGAAGCCATAACTTTTACATGCTTCATCAAAATGTTTCCATCCAAAGCCCATTTTAAAGGAAATTTAATTCTCTACAACTTTGTGTCTCACAAGCCAAGCCCAAAAATGCTTCATTTGGAAGGTATGAGCTAAGACATTATAGGTCCTTTTGAAAGTCAACAAAAAGTCAACAACTTCAAAAGAACATAACTTGAGAATGGTAAAAGATATGGACATGAGACCAAATAGGTTGGTTAGAGGATTCTTTAAGATTTCCAAAATGTCCAAGAAAACCTTTATAGCATTAAAATTGAAGGATTTGTGCCCTTGCAAAGTTGGGAAAATTTTGGGAATTTTATGAAGCAAATAAGGCCTTAAAACCAATTTTTGCTAAATGAGCCCACCTAATTGCCATCCAAACTTTACAAACTCATTAAGCACGACCCAACTCATACAATTTCTGATTTTTTATATTTTATTTCATATTTATTTGAATTTTATTCATTAAAATACAAATTAAATTAAAATAAAATATAAAAATCATATATTTGATTTGATTTTTGGTTCTAGAAAGTTTTAACACTCATTTAAACTTGATTGATACCATTTAAATTCAGATCATCCAAACATAGAAAGGCTAGATCAAGAATATTCAAAATTTAAGATCACATCTTTTTCAATCTTAAAAGGTCCAAAAATCCATAAGTTTGATTAATCTCTTGACCTAATTTCATTGTATCATATATATACAACACATAGCAAGCATAACGACAGGAATTCAGAGCCTCCCATAGCACATTCAAACTTCAAAATTCCATTCAAAAACTCACTTTCGGATTTCAAATTGGAGGTGATTTCAAAGTGTTCTAAGGATTGTAATGTGTTCTATGATGTTCATTTAACATGTTTAGATCATAAACCGCATATGAAACACCCTCATTCACATGAACCGAACCCGTGTTCATCTCACATTTGATTTTTTCGATTCTATGAATTTACTGCATTTTAATTGATTTTGTTTGCTTAATCTTGTTTGTGTGATGATGTAGAAACTTTCTGGATAAATCTTGTTGAGTTTAGCCGCAGGAATTGGGAGATGCCATAGCTAGGGTTTGCAAACCTAATTTAGGGTTTCACAATTCACTGAATATAAAGGAGTTTAAAGGACATGGTTTGATTGTACAGACTGTGAGGATCACGTTTCATTCATCAATTTAAGAAAATTTCACTGTTTTCATGATGTTTGAGAATTCGCAGGGCTTAGCACGCAGGAAAAATCGTGAGTAAATTCGCAGGAGAATTCGCAGGAAAACCTGCGAATTCCAGAGGTAGAAGATGACCTTTGGCGCCAGCTGCAAAATTCAAATTATTAACTTAATATTTTTTGAATTAGTTTACGTTATATCACAACTAGTGCGTTTGGCTCCATTGGTTTGTATGTCTGGCTGGTAAATGAATGGTCCTGGGTTCAAACCTCCCCCAGGCCATTTTGGTTTTGTTTTTATTTTCAATATTTTCGCAGGTTTAAAATAAAAGGATTGCTACCTGATTAATATCACCAGCACGCAGCTGGCCTGGTGGAAGCTTTATGCGTCCAAGGGTGGTGAAGCCTAGGACGTGGGTTCAATCCCTTCCCCAGGTAAGTTTTAATTTTTTGTTTTGTTTAATTATTTTGCTTAGTTATTTTATTTCTAATTAATTATAATCATGTTTAATATATATATTTAAATAATAATAGGTAAATATATGTATTAATTTTATATTTTCTAAAAGAACCTCTAATTTATTTTCTAAAATCTTAATCCTAGTTTTATTTTATTTTAATTAAAATGTGTATATATTATTACTATATATTTATTTTTTTGATAATTAAATGAATAATGTAATTTAAATGATAAACCCTAATTCTATTTTCTAAAAATTCGAATCCTAATTTCTAAAACCCTACATTTTTTAAAACCTTAATTTATTACCTTAATTATTTTGTTTAAATATTAAACTTAATAATTTTTCTAATGTATATAATTAACTAATTAATCATGCTTTATTTTGTAAATAAATTAGTATATGGTTTATTATTTTATTTTCATTTCAAAAAAAATTCTTAAAAAATGTTTATTTAATTTTAAAATATTTAATTAACTTGTATATATTTTATATTTTGTGCTAACCTCTTTTTCTTATCATTATTTTCTTACTAAACCTTTTTTTCATTTATTGCTTATATTTATCATTTAATTATTTTTATTATTATAAATGTAACTGTAAAAGCGTTGTAATAGTCATAGTTTTTTTTTATCGTTTATTTATTTATAAATATTCTTGTTATGGTTAGTAATATAGGGAGTGATAACCTATTTGCTTTAAAATTAATTTAGATCATTAATCATAAGATAAATATATAAGCCTATTCACGCACACACGTAAGTCGATCTTTGATCGCCATCTCAATTCCTAAGGTTATTCCTCATGTTTCCTAAATCAATAGGTCAAGTAAGGTGTATTAAAAGCAAAGTCTCTTCTCATAAACAAATCATCTAGTCCCTTTCAATATTATAAGATCAAGTCCCTTCGATGTTGCTTTTGTAAATGATCTTGTCCCTTTCGAATAAAAGATGATAAGTCCCTTTGTATTGCTAAGACACCTTACAGTTGCCTAAACACAGATGACCCTTCACATGTCCCTTATAACATCCAAGGTAATGACTACCTATTCCTTAATAATAGGGATAGTCTTACCATTGAAAGAACATTTAAGAACAGTAAAGATCTAAACATAGGGTAGGTTCCTCTTAAGTACTTGCTCACTTATTCAAAAATACTTCATTACACTTTACATTTTAAACAATTTTCAAAACAAAGTCTTTATATATATCCGTACAAGGATCATTATAAAGTACTTAAGAAAATTTTTAATCACACACTACACTTCTCAAAATAGTTTAAAGTGAGCTAAGTAACTAAGAGCCCATGGATAACCATGGATGTAAAGGGTGCTAACACCTTCCCTTCACATAACCTACCCCCCGAACTCAAAATCTTTTTAAGGTCTTTCCTATTCTTTTATGTCCTTTCCTTTTGAATAAAATAAAAGTCGGTGGCGACTCTTGCTATCCGCAACATTTAACTAAAGTCAGTTCTCCCACTGTGTTACACTATGCTCAGGTGTTGCAGGCTCGTCTGGTACGAGTGCGTTTACCGTCTTGCATGCGAGACAAGTCGTCGCAAGTTCGCGTTGAGAATGAATGAGATGAGAAAGAGAAGTTCCCGCAGGAAAATCGCTTATTGTTTGTTGTTTTCTTTTTAAAGATATTTTATGAATTTGGCACAAGGGAGTGAATTCAAACTCTTTTCCATGGAATATGTACTTGCTACTACATTCCAAGATGGAATAATAGAACAAGCACACCAAGCAAGGAAAATTTATCCAAAACTTGTTTCTTAGGATTAGGGTTTAAGTTCACTAGTTTATTGAACTTTATTAAGTGTTTTTGTAGCTTTTGTGAAGAAGTATCTTTTAGATTTTCTTTGTGAAACAACCCATTGATAAGACTTGTACATCATGCTAGACAAGCTTACACCATTCCAAGATGGAATGAATGCAAGTGCCCCATGGAATAAGACCATACACAAGGAATTATTTCATGCATTTATTAAGTCTTTTTTGGATTTTGTTTGAAGATGAGAAAGAAGACTCAAATCGGAAAAGGACAAAAATTAAGGGGGGACTAAGACATAACCCAAAGTTATTTATTAAAATGGTGGTCCTATGGTTAGTGAGGTTTTTCTAATCCTAAAGAGAAAAAGGAAAAGAGAGAATAAAAAGGATGCAACTTACTTCCTAAGGAAGATAAGTTGGTCCTAACAAAAGGGGAAATCCTACCAATCACAAATATGGAAGTAAAAGTTGAATTAAATGCATAAAGGGAATGCATAAAAAAATAAAAAGGATAAGCTGTAAGGAAACATACCTTTCCCTCCCTACAAAACAAAGTTTAGTGTGCATTTTATTAAAAATAATAAGGCAAACTCACACCAATTAAATCCTAATAACTCTAGGACTCAATCTAAACTATGTCTTAATTCTATAAGAACTAAAAAAATGCTAAAACAAAATGCAACACCTATTTTAGCCCATAAAGTAAAAACAGCTACCAAACAAAAGTAAACACAAAGCAGCTTTTTACACCCTACAATCAGTATACAAAAACGGGTGTAAAAAATTTACAAACAACATGACTTTGAACAAGTATCACTACAAGCATCAATTATTTTACATGCATGGCATAAAAATAAGAATTTAACTCATGTCAAGAAATGATCCATTAAGCACAAGAAACTTGCATGAACATATGAAGCATTTAATCACTTTTGGCAAAAAATCAACATGTAACACTTAATCATTTAATCGATCCAACAAGAAAGAATCATAATCATGAAGCACATGTTGAATTTAAGCAAGCAATTGACATGTGAAACAAGTGATTAAATTGTAGCAAACACATCAAGAATTAATTATAACACATATGCATATTTAACACAAAACATGGAAAAGTGAACGGAATCGTGTCGAAACGACTCGAAACCATGGAATCGGCTACTGGAAATAGACCCAAAAATTCTCTAAAATCAATACCTAAACATACATGAACCTTAGAAGCACTAGGAAGCCATAACAAACAAGAAAATAAGCTAAAAAAAACAAAATCCAACAGCATTAACCGGTTAACCAAATGGTTAACCCGTTAACGCACCCTAGACAGCACTAAAAATGGCCAAAAACGCATGTGTTAACCAGTTAACCAAAGCGTTAATCGGTTAACACTGAATAGAAAGTGAAAAATTGTTTTGAAATAAGTGCTTTTGGCCACAATCTTACTTCTAAACAACCATAACACATATCTAATCACGCTAAGACGAATTTCTACTCAAATAGGGCTTATTAACACATGCTAAAACGTATAACAAGCTACAACCTAGCTTCTAATCCATTAAAAACCACAAATCGCAAGCAAAACGTAACGAAAACATAATCAACCACAAATAATACGAAAAGCACTTAAAGAATGCCAAAATTGCGAGATGGAGAGAATAATTTAAAGCTATCATGGTTTTAGATTACCAACCTACGAAGCAGAGAAGTGCTTCGTTAAATGTTGCAAGAATCGGAGCTTGATCGAAGAGAAAACCAAGAAAACCGCGAATCCGCAAAATAAATGCGTTCTTGATGCTTGAGCCTTCTTGCACTTCCGATAAGTCTAAATCTTCACAAAAAACAGTAGCTTCTTCTTCTACAATCCACAATTCAATGGAGGTTGGAGGCTAAGCTTTAAGATCTTCAAGTTTCAATGTGAAACTTGAAGAGCTTCTTCAAAAAAGCTTTGGTGAAAAAGGGAAATGAAGGAAAAGTGAGAGAGAAAAGTGATTCTAGAAATTATGAGAGAGTGAAAAGATTGGGAAGATTTTGCATTGAAGTGATTAATGATTATATAGGGGCTAGGCTTGGAGCTAGGTTTGGGAATGGAGTTAGGTTTAGGAATGGAGTTAGGATTGTAGTTAGTTAGGGTTAGGGTTGGAGAGGGAATATTCCTTGGAATACTCTAGAAGGTGGTAGAACATGGTAGAAGCATCAAAAGGAAATGGAGTTGAATTGAAGTGGAAAAATAAGAGGGGAAAGAATGAAAGGAAATGTGGAAGGAAAGTGGAAGGAAACGTGGAGGGAAAGGTGAAATTAACCACTTTTCAAATGATCTTTTTTCCTTGATTTTTTTATGATTCCTCCATCATTTCTTGACCAAATTTGAACCATAGGATCATTGTAACCCTAATTTCATGATTTTCATCTTAAAAGTCAGGAGTCGACCTTTTATACCTAGCTCGGTTTCCTTTTCCCCGATTCCTTGATTTTCAGTCATCTGGCCAATTGATCCTCTTCCAAAATGAATTTGTGGATGAAATTTGAACCCTAGGCACTTGACATCATATATAAGACAAAGGAATCCACTTTGAATCAAAACTTCATGGAGAAGCCCAATAGAAATGAAACCCTAATTTGGCCTTTTTCATCAGGAGATGTTGCACTGCTTGCCTCCTTTGATCAAATCAAATCTTTCCATGGCTTGTGGCTTCGAATGAAGACTTGTGGGATGTTGTGAACCCTTTACCCAAGGTTGAGAAGCTTTATGGCCCTTTGATTGCCTTTGTAATGCCTTCAATATCTCAAACCAATTATCACATACCTATGCCTCAGCTATGCTACATATGATGCAATAATTTTTTTATTTTATTTCATGCACTCATGTATGCTAAATGCCATGCTAAATGTTGAGAAAATGAGAGGGAAAATTTTGAGGTATTACAGCTGCCCCTATTCAATCATCTGCAGGTCTGAACGAATAAATGCAAAAGCTTTTAGACATTCAAGGTATGAAGTGATTGAATACTCAATGAAAACATGGAAATTTGAACTCGGTGGATAATAGAAATGCCATCTTCCTTTTATTTATTATTATTATTTTTTACCTCTGAATAGGTAATGGGAATAGAACCAGGTGGAATAGGATCATTGCAAAGACCTGCAATGTGACTGCTGAGCGAATCAAGCCACAAAGAGGATGCCTGTTGGCGAAACAGGGCTTAAAGAGACCGTTAGAAAAACAGAACTCGAAAATGTGACTGCTGAGCGAATCAAACCACAAAGAAAACACACGACTGCTGAGCGAATCAAGCCTCTGAAATGGCCTGTTGGAGAAACATGGCTTAACGAGACCATTAGCGGAATGGGACTCGGCAATGTGACTATTGAGCGAATCAAGCCACACAAAAAACACGCAACTGCTGAGCGAATCAAGCCACGGAAAGTGCCTGTTGGCGAAATAGGGCTTAACGAGACCATTAGCGGAATGAGACTCGACAATGTGACTGCTGAGCGAATCAAGCCACAAGGAAAACACGCGATTGCTGAGCGAATCAAGCCACATAAAGGGTGCCTATTGGCGAAACAAGGCTTAATGAGACCATTAACGGAATGAGACTCGACAATGTGACTGCTGAGCAAATCAAGCCACAAAGAAAACACGTGACTGATGAGCGAATCAAGCCACGGAAAGTGCCTGTTGGCAAAATAGGGCTTAACAAGACCATTAGCAGAATGGGACTCGACAATGTGACTGCTGAACGAATCAAGCCACAAAGAAAACACGTGACATCTGAGCGAATCAAGCCACGGAAAGTGCCTGTTGGCGAAATAGGGCTTAACGAGACCATTAGCGGAATGGGACTCGACAATGTGACTGTTGAGCGAATCAAGCCACAAAGAAAACACGCGACTGCTGAGCGAATCAAGCCACATAAAGAATGACAAACACTGACTTGGAAAGACAAAGATGCCTGGAAAATAGTATAAGTATCTTCTGTGGGGAGTACTTCAGGTTGAGAAGATGGTATAGGTCGTATGTAATATACCTCCAAACAAGCCCATGTTAGTATGCACGTGTTTGAATTTATGGCGTAATGTTCCATGACAATGGAAATGCTACGCTTTGGAGGATGCAAATGCAATGATGATTATGCGTATGCAAATTCAAAGGATTTCCTGGAAGGAGACTGCAGGTATCCTAGATGAATTGACTGGGAATAACTGATGATCACTGCATTGATCTGGTCCATCCTGATGAGGAGGAAACAACTCTGCGGGGAATGTTATTAATGATATGCCGGCTCTGAACTGCCGTTGTTGCCAGAAATAAATTGGACTTTGAGATTGGAGAGCCAAGACCCTGCTGGAGATGGACCCTTTTTGAACTCTGATGGGGAAGTGGAGACCTCCTGACTTGGTTGGGGGAGCCAGTGTATGGCACTGCTGAGGAAGCAACCTGTTGGAGAGGAAGAAATTCCTTGTACTGCTAGGGATTGCCCCTGTATTGAAGGGAAACCTCGGCTTGGGGAGGACAAACATCTTTTGTCATTGCTGCTGGGGAAGAATTTCAACTTCACTTCTACTGGGGATAACAGGAGACACACGGGAAGGCACCTGTTCTTGCTCAAGTATGTTGTTGAAATATTCCTCATGGAAATCTGCTTTAGCTCTGCTAGAAACACATGCACTTGTACCTACGTAAACACAACTGATAGTGCCTGCAACAAGGAGAGTTAATTTGGACATGTATGCCCCAGGCTCATGGTATGAATCACTATCTCGGCCACTTAACCGTTTTAGAGTTGTATAAAATGTTTCGATCCTCCTGCATGAGTTAGAAAGCATTCAAATGTTCACAACACAATATAAATCACAATTTGCTGGACGTTTTCATAATCAATCAATGCTAGATGAAAAACAAAAACAAGAAGCAACTAGTCACAAGTTGACTGAAATTGGATTTTTATTGATTTGGAACATGGCCATGAATAAGCATTACATCAGGAAGCAATTCCCTGGAAAGAGGAAACAACCAAAAAGGAAAATAGACTATCCTATTGGCAATGTGAGAAGTGGATCTCATCAAGTTTCGACCCGACTATGATTTGCATGTCTTCAAGACTGTCTGCTTGCTCTTCCCCTTGAGAAAGGTGATTGAACTGGTCTTCAACCCTTAGAATAACCTCAGTTGCAGATGGATTACGAATGTTGCGGATCGCAGTCATTCGTGTTAGTCCCTATTTTGCGTGGATCACCCTTTCGGTTTTCAATCCACCAGGATACCCTTTTTTGCCTGAGCTGTCCGATGTGGCTTTTCAACTCAGCGGGTGTACATTTTGTTTCTTCATGATTTACCTAATTTTTGCCCGAGCCTTTTATTCTGTTTTTGGCTCGCCGGGATGCCCATTTTTTCCCGGATCTTTATTCTGTTTTTATCCAGCGGGTCTTTTTACACGAAGTATTTTCTTACTGCGTTTGCGTTGATAGGGGAATGAAAGTCTTCTCCATCCATGGTTGTTAGCATCAAGGCTCCACCTGAGAAAACATTTTTAACCATGAATGGTCCTTCATAATTGGGTGTCCATTTGCCCCTGTGATCGTTAATAGGAGGAAGAATCCTTTTCAGTACCAGGTCACCTACCTTTGAGGCCGTACCTTTTTGTCGAAAGCCTGTTTCATTCGCCGCTGATACAACTGTCCATGGCATACAATTGTTAGGCGTTTTTCTTCAATGAGGCTCAGCTGATTGTATCTGGATCGGAGCCACTCAACTTCATCTAGCTTAATTTCCATCATTAACCTCAACGAGGGGATCTCCACTTCAATAGGTAGGACTGCCTCCATACCATATACCAATGAGAACGGGGTTTCCCCTGTTGAGGTACGCACTGACGTTCTGTACCCATGTAATGCAAATGGTAGCATCTCATTCCAGTCTTTGTATGTCACAACCATCTTTTGCACGATTTTCTTGATGTTCTTGTTGGCCGCCTCGACGACGCCATTCATATTCGGGCGATATGGAGAAGAGTTGTGATGTTCTATTTTGAAATCCCAACACAAGTCAACCATCATCTTGTTGTTGAGATTAGAACCATTATCAGTAATGATTCTTTCTGGAATTCCGTACCGGAAAATGATGTCTCTTTTAATAAACTGGGCTACCACTTGTTTAGTAACGTTGGCATAAGACGCCGCTTCGATCCACTTCGTGAAATAGTCTATAGCAACCAGGATGAAGCGGTGTCCGTTGGAAGCTGTTGGCTCGATCTTTCCAATCATATCAATGCCCCACATGGCGAACAACCATGGTAAAGACATGACACTCAAAGGATTCGGAGGTACATGGACCTTATCGGCATAAATCTGGCACTTGTGACATTTGTGGGAATATATACAACAATCGGATTCCATGGTGATCCAATAATATCCCGATCTCAACAATTTCTTGGCCATATCATGTCCTCAAGCATGGGTACCGAAGGAGCTTTCATGAACCTCTTGCATCAACAGGTCTGCTTTGTGTCTATCCACTCATCTAAGCAGAACCATGTCGAAGTTTCGCTTGTATAGCACACCATCTTGATTCAATAAGAAACCACCTTCTACTCTTCTGAGAGTCTTCTTGTCTTTACTGGATGCCCCAGTCGGGTACTCTTGAGTTTTCAAGAAGTGCATGATATCATGATACCAAGGTTTGTCATCTTCACCACTGTCAACTGCAAAGACATAAGTAGGTCTTTCAAGACAGGAGACCATGATTCGAGCCACGAAATTCTCTTGACAAACTTTAATCATATATGACAAAGTGGCTAGAGCATCAGCGAACTAATTCTTGTCTCGAGGAATATAACTCAACTTGACTTTGGTGAAGAAAGTTAGCAGCCTCCTGGTATAATCCCTGTAAGGAACCAAGTGAGGTTGATGAACTAACCATTTACCATTGACCTAATTCACAACCAGAGTAGAATCTCCGAAGATCTCGAGGTTCTTGATTCGTAAGCCAATTTCCTCTTCAACCCCCATGATATAAGCTTCATACTCAGCTTCGTTGTTGGTGCATTCGAAAGTCAACCGAGCAGCTAAAGGTGTGTGCACTCCTTCTGGTGAGATGATAATAGCACCTACTCCGCTTCCGTTCATGTTCACAGCTCCATCAAACATCAACTTCCATTTGGATTCAGGGTCTGGCCCCTCCTCTGGAAGTGGTTCTTCAATGTCTTTCAACTTGAGGAACATGATGTCCTCATCCGGAAACTCGAATTTCATGGGTTGATAATCGTCAATAGGCTGTTGAGCCAGGTATTCTGACAATACACTCCCTTTGATTGCTTTTTCCAAAGTGTATTGGATATCATATTCTGTTAAGATCATCTGCCATCGGGCTACCCTTCCTGTTAGAGCCGGCTTCTCGAAGATGTATTTCACAGGATCCATTTTGGAAATTAGGAAAGTGGTGTGAGTTAGCATGTATGTCTTAGTCGGTGAGCAGCCCATGCCAAAGTGCAACAAGTTTTCTCGAGTAGTGAGTAACGTGTCTCACAATCGGTAAACTTTTTGCTAAGGTAATAAATGGCGTGCTCTTTTCGACCAGACTCGTCCTGCTGACCCAACACACACCCTATTGATCCTTCAAGCATAGTAAGATACATGATCAAGAGTCTCCTTGGCACTGGAGGCATGAGAATTGGAGGTTCTGGCAGGTACTCCTTGATTCGGTCAAAGGCTTGCTGACAGTCTTCATTCCATTTGATGGCCTGATTCTTCCTCAGAAGCTTAAAGATGGGCTCACACGTGGTTGTTAGGTGAGAGATAAACCGTGTAATATAGTTTAGTCTCCCTAAGAAGCCCCGTACTTGCTTTTCAGTTTTTGGCTCAGGCATCTCCTGGATGGCTTTTACTTTGGCTGGATCAACCTCAATTTCCCGCTCACTAATAATGAAGCCCAGTAGCTTGCCGGAACAGACCCCAAAGGTGCACTTGTTCATATTCAACCTCAATCTGAACTTCTGGAGTCTGTCAAACAACTTTGCTAGATTGACCAAGTTCTCTTCTTCTGTTTGGGATTTTTCTATCATATCATCAACATAAACCTCGATTTCATGATGAATCATGTCGTGAAATAGAGTTACCATTGCCCGTTGGTAAGTGGCTCCAACATTCTTCAGACCAAGACATGACCTTGTAATAGAAGGTGCCCCAAGGCGTGATGAAGTAGTCTTTTCCATATCATTGGGAGACATCCTAATCTGGTTATAACCTGAGAACCCGTCCATGAAAGAGAGCACATACAACTGAGCAATATTATCAACAAGCACATCTATGTGAGGCAGAGGGAAATCATCTTTAGGGCTGGCCCTGTTCAAATCCATGTAATCTACACACATCCTTACTTTACCGTCTTTTTTAGGGATCGCCACAATATTATCAACCCATGGAGGGTAACTAGTCACGGCCAAGAAACCAGCATTAAATTGCTTTTGTACTTCCTCTTTGACTTTGAATCCCATATTAGGGCGCGTGCGCCTCAACTTTTTCTTCACTGGCGGGCAGTCTTCTCTCAAAGGCAACTTGTGTACCACAATATCAGTGTCTAAACCAGGCATGTCTAGGTAAGACCAGGCAAAGACATCAGCATATTCTCGAAGCATGGCGATTAGACGAGTCTTGATAGATTCCTCTAATGCGGCCCCGATCTTAATTTCTTTCTTGTCTTCTTCGATACCCAGGTTTATTACTTTGATGGCCTCTTCATGCGGCTGAATCATCTTTTCCTCCTGTTTAAGCAATCTGGCTAACTCTTCGGGTAGTTCGCAATCTTCTTCACCTTCCTCATTGGCTTGGTAAATCGGATTGTCAAAGTAATACTTAGCCATAGCAGGTCGTCATTGATAAGATTCGGTGACGAGCACCTGCATGAATAATGATTCATGCAAGGCTTTAGAAGGAGTTTGAAAAACATTGCCATCTTTTAAAAATTTTCTTTCTTTTTTGAAAACAAAAACAAAAATGAAAGACAAGGAACAACATGGATGAATGCAAAACGTTAGCTTTATTATTGATTATGAATTGTGTTAGGAACAAAAGAACCATTACAATAAGCTACTATGCCCCGGGCAAGACATAGTGCTTGATTACAGGAAAGACAAAAGCAAAAAATCATTACTCTTCAAAGGAGGCGACTGAGATAAGCCTTTCAGACGACCAATTGCTGAGCTGAGTCTCTAGAGCACAAGGTCTGATCCACTCGTCTAAGTCACAATCACTATCAACTGTGTCGTCCTGCACGAAACTGATGCTTCCATAATCCACCATTCTCGCACTCGTGAAGGTAATCGGGCCTTGACAACCTCTAGCGCTCTATTCAAATGATGACTGCCCAGGATGGTAGCCAACACCAAACATATCCTTCTTTTCTGACACTTCTACTGGTCTGCCCTAGCCTTCTCGTGTTCCTGATTCCACTACCTTCAAAGCTTGCTTATAAAAAGTTATGGAAACCCCCTTCTTTGATTCTTCAGAAGAAGCTGCTGATGAAGATGCCAATTTAGTCTTTAGGGGCTCAAAAGCCTGACACGGAGTCTCCACTATCTCACCATCCATTTCTACATATTTGAATGAAGCCAGATGAATGATGAAGATATCCTCTTCCCCACAAACTATTACAACTTGTCCTTCCTAGACGAACTTCCGTTTCTAATGGAGCGTGGACGATACTGCCCCTGCCGAATGTATCCAGGGCCTTCCCAGCAAACAACTATATGCAAGTTGTATGTCCATTATATAGAATGTGGCATTAAAGATTTGTGGACCCACTATGATTGGCAATTCTACTTCCCCAAACACTGACCTTCTCGATCCATCGAAAGCTCGAACTACCAGGTCACTGGGCTTCAAAATCACTCCGTCATAATCCAACTTCATTAATGCCTTCTTGGGAAGAACATTCAGGGTGATCCGATATCCACCAACACATGAGATAGCATTGCACCTTTACATTCTAAGGAAATATGCAATGCCCGATTATGAGCCCGACCCTCAAAGGTTAAATCCATGTCTGTAAAGCCCAATCCATGTCTGGCATTGACACTAGATACCACCATCTCCAATTGGTTCACTGAGATATCCTGAGGTACATAAGCTTTATTCAGGATGTTCAATAGAGCCTTCCGGTGGGAGTCAGAACACATTAACAAGGACAAGATAGAGATCTTCGATGGAGTTTGTTGCAAATGGTCAACAATCTTGTAATCACTCTTTTTGATGATTCTCAAAAACTCCGCAGCTCCTTTATCAAATGTAACGTATGGGTCAGCCACAGGTGTGGGCTCATTAGCAATTATTGGTTGTTTCCCTCTAGCTTTAGCCTGGGCTTCTGCAGTGTCTCTGGGTGGTATCACACTGTTTCTCAGTGTTTCTGGCGCGAACAACCTCCCACTCCTAGTAAAGCCTCCTACTCCAACATTTTCTACTTGAGCTGGAGACGTACTAAGGAAGCAACTTACTTCCTAAGGAAGATAAGTTGGTCCTAACAAAAGGGGAAATCCTACCAATCAAAAATATGGAAGTAAAAGTTGAATTAAATGCATAAAGGGAATGCATAAAAAAATAAAAAGGATAAGGTGTAAGGAAACATACCTTTCCCTCCCTACATAACAAAGTTTAGTGTGCATTTTATTAAAAATAATAAGGCAAACTCACACCAATTAAATCCTAATAACTCTAGGACTCAATCTAAACTATGTCTTAATTCTATAAGAACTAAAAAAATGCTAAAACAAAATGCAGCACCTATTTTAGCCCATAAAGTAAAAACAGCTACCAAACAAAAGTAAACACAAAGCAGCTTTTTACAGCCTACAATCAGTATACAAAAACGGGTGTAAAAGATTACAAACAGCATGACTTTGAACAAGTATCACTACAAGCATCAATTATTTCACATGCATGGCATAAAAATCAGAATTGAACTCATGTCAAGAAGTGATCCATTAAGCACAAGAAACTTGCATGAACATATGAAGTATTTAATCACTTTTGGCAAAATAATTAACATGTAACACTTAATCATTTAATTGATCTAACAAGCAAGAATCATAATCATGAAGCACATGTTGAATTTAAGCAAGCAATTGACATGTGAAACAAGTGATTAAAGTGTAGCAAACACATCAAGAATTAATTATAACACATATGCATATTTAACACAAAACATGGAAAAATGAACGTAATCGTGTCGAAACGACTCGAAACCATGGAATCGGCTACTGGAAATAGACCCAAAAATTCCCTAAAATCAATACCTAAACATACATGAACCTTAGAAACACTAGGAACCCATAACAAGCAAGCAAATAAGCTAAAAAACCAAAATCCAACATCGTTAACCAGTTAACCAAATGGTTAACTCGTTAACGCACCCTAGACAGCACTAAAAATGGCCAAAAACGCATGTGTTAATCGGTTAACCAAAGCGTTAACCGGTTAACACTGAACAAAAAGTGAAAAATTGTTTTGAAATAAGTGCTTTTGGCCACAATCTTACTTCTAAACAACTATAACACATATCTAATCATGCTAACACTAATTTCTACTCAAATAGGGCTTATTAACACATGCTAAAACCTATAACAAGCTACAACCTAGCTTTTAATCCATTAAAAACCACAAATCGTAAGCAAAACGTAACGAAAACATAATCAACCACAAATAATACGAAAATCACTTAAAGAATTCCGAAATGGCGAGATGGAGAGAATAATTTAAGGCTATCATGGTTTTAGATTACCAACCTACGAAGTGGAGAAGTGCTTCGGTAAATGTTGCAAGAATCAGAGCTTGATCGAAGAGAAAACCAAGAAAACCGCGAATCCGCAAAATAAATGCGTTCTTGATGCTTGAGCTTTCTTGCACTTCCGATAAGTCGAAATCTTCACAAAAATCAGTAGCTTCTTCTTCTTATACAATCCATAATTTAATGGAGGTTGGAGGCTAAGCTTTAAGATCTTCAAGTTTCAATGTGAAACTTGAAGAGTTTCTTCAAAAAAGCATTGGTGAAAAAGGGAAATGAAGGAAACGTGAGAGAGAAAAGTGATTCTAGAAATTATGAGAGTGAAAAGATTGGGAACCTTTTGCATTAAAGTGATTAATGATTATATAGGGGCTAGGCTTGGAGCTAGGTTTGGGAATGGAGTTAGGTTTAGGAATGGAGTTAGGATTGTAGTTTGTTAGGGTTAGGGTTGGAGAGGGAATATTTGTTGGAATACTCTAGAAGGTGGTAGAACATGGTAGAAGCATCCAAAGGAAATGGAGTGGAATTTAAGTGGAAAAATAAGAGGGGAAAAAATGAAAGGAAATGTGGAAGGAAAGTGGAAGGAAAAATGGAGGGAAAGGTGAAATCAACCACTTTTCAAATGATCTTTTTTTCTTGATTTTTTTATGATTCCTCCCATTTCTTGACCAAATTTGAACGATAGGATCATTGTAACCCTAATTTCATGATTTTGATCTTAAAAGTCAGGAGTCGGCCTTTTTTACCTAGCTCGGTTGCCTTTTCCCCGATTCCTTGATTTTCAGTCATCTGGCCAATTGAACCTCTTCCAAAATGAATTTGTGGATGAATTTTGAACCCTAGGCACTTGACATCATATATAAGACAAAGGAATCCACTTTGAATCAAAACTTCATGAAGAAGCCCAATAGAAATGAAACCCGAATTTGGCCTTTTTCATCAGGAGATGTTGCACTGCTTGCCTCCTTTGATCAAATCAAATCTTTCCATGGCTTGTGGCTTCAAATGAAGACTTGTAGGATGTTGTGAACCCTTTACACAAGGTTGAGAAGCTTTGTGGCCATTTTATTGCCTTTGTAATTCCTTCAATTTCTCTAACCAATGATCACATACCTATTCCTCAGCTATGTTACACATGATGCAATGTATTTTTTATTATTTCATGCACTCATGTATGCTAAATGCTATGCTAAATGTTGAGAAAATGAGGGGGAAAATTTTGAGGTATTACAACCTGCACCAACTCATGTAAAACTATACAGAGATAAACATGGTAAACGAGTTGATCAAAGTCTATGCAGAAACATGATTGGTAGTCTGCTATATTTAACGGCGAGTAAACCTTATATTACTTTTGTTGTGGGAGTTTGTGCTAAATATCAAGCTGATCCGAAAGTGAGTCATATTAATCAAGTTAAGTGAATTCTGAAATATGTGAATGAAACATAAAACTATGGGCTCTTATACTCTCACAACTCAAATTCCATGTTGCTAGTTTATTGTTGTGCTGATTGGGATGGATGTGTCGATGATAGAAAAAGCATTTTTGGAGGCTGCTTCTTTCTGGGAAGCAATCTGATATCGTAGTTCAGTAAAAAGAAAAACTATGTATCTTTATCAACATCTAAAGTTGAGTGTATAGCAGGTAGAAGTAGTTGTTCTCAATTAGTATAGATGAAGCAAATGTTGCATGAATATAATGTTCCACAGGATGTCATTACATCATTCTATGACAACATGAGTGCTATTAATATTTCTAAGAATCCTATTCAACACAACAGAACCAACCATATTGATATCAGACATCATTTCATTAGAGATCTTGTGGAAGAAAAAGTGGTAAATTTGGAACTTGTGACCACTGATAATCAATTGGCTGATATTTCCCCCAAAGCTTTGGATGTTGTCCAGTTTGAAGTCTTAAGAAGCAGACTTGGAGTATGTGTATCATAAGAATAATAACAATAAATATGGTTTGAGATCACTACGTCAACATCAAAGTATGTGATCTCTAATGGCTTTGCTCCCTTTGCCATATTCTGGCTAAAAAAGGGGAGTAGTATTAGTTGATGATATTGGATGTGTTGAGGGGAAGTAGTCCCTAACTCTTGTGATTAGTTGAGGCTATTTTTTTCATTGCTATCTGATATAATTTTAGCCTCTGTGTTTGTTTTAGCCAAAATCTTCCAAATGGGGAGATCGAAGGCTCTTGTGAGTTGGTATTGATTTTGGTAAAACAAATTGTTTATGAGATATCAGGCACGATTTTCTAACTTTGTTATTCGACATCTTGGTATGCTAACTGATAAATGTGAATATATTTTTTTATGAGTATTATAATACTTTAGGTTATTGGAAGATTATCTTATGTGGCACTTTGATTAAGGAATCAAAAGGATTCTAAGAAGTGCACAAGACTGCACAAGGGTTCCTAAAGATATGGAGACATTTTAGGAAACTTGTGATTCAAGGAATATTTTGTAGGTTTCGTGGATGGTACTTACTGCATATTTGAAGCCCAATTCTAGTTGTATTAGGTTTTTAATAGGATGAACTTGACCTAGTTTGAGCATAGAAAATAAGGATTTCTATTTTTTTATGCTAGGGTTTTAGCTATTGTGAGCCTCTCTGATATTGCATCGAATACTTGTTGAGGACTGTGTGTTTATTGAGTTGTAACTTTGTTTCTGTCACTGTTGTGATAGAAAGGGATTTGAGAATGGTCTCATGCCTAGGAAGTATCTTAGGTAGAAGACTAGGATTGGGTAGTTTTAGGTAAAGTTACAAAAGGTGGACTTTGACTTTAACTATACTGCACAGTGAAGATCCTGGATTGGTATTCCCCGGAGTAGGTTGTTAAACCAAATTGGGTAAACATTTTATATCTGTTCTTTACTTTCTGTATTGTTACTATAATTGTTGTTTATCTCTTGTCCTACTAGGCAGAGATCAAGTGTTCTAACATCTTGTTAGGACATCTTCGAGTATCTGCTATACTAGAATTTCATGAACCATTTGTAAATAAGTGGTACACAACATGTGATCATTCTTTTTCTACCTATATTTCTTAGATGCACTGAATGGTAAGCATTTGCGAGGAATGTTGGAACTGGATTTTCAATCAAGCATATTTTGATTGCATTAATGTCGACGAAGTTTTCAATGTTGAGAAAGAGGAATATCCCGTAGATGAGCAATACATAGATGACTTTGAAGGCGATCAGATTTCCTATACTAAACGTATAAGGCTCTTTCCATCAAGAACTTTGTCGATAATCCTTTAAATCCTCCTTTATTGGTTATGTGGGATTTGATATCTGATTCTTCCAAAGAGAGGGCTCTTCTAATGGTGAGATCCTTAGTGGTTTCTTCAAAATAGGAGAAGGGATCTTTATTAGTAATCGGGAGGTTTATCAACTGAGAGTGCTCTTCTAATATTGGTACAAGTTAATAGTCTGGAAATGTGAAGCAATGGTACATTGGGTCGTAGAACTAGACCTATGTAGACAATATTCCTTTTGCCATGTTGACCTTCAGTAGAGATAACAATCCTCTGTACTTTGCTCTAAAAGCTTCTGAATCGACTACTAGTCTTCCTAGTTTCCTTAGGTCTTTCATTCTAGGACTTTTGAATGTAAACTTTTGGGTTTTCCATCACCCAAAGTCCATAATGAAAACTGACATTTGCAACAACTGATTTAGTTCTTTAAAAAAGGTTTTTTAGTTTTCTGATTTATGAATGCATGTATGTATGAATGTAACAAATAAAAACACGAAGAAAACATGGGTTTAAGGGTTCAGAGTCTCGAGCATGGAGTCAAGGTGTAACACGGTGGAAGAACTGACTTGGTGTTTTTGGGTTGACAAAAACATGTGCAGATAGCAAGAGTCGCCAGCGACTTTTATTTTATCCAATAGGAAAGGGTATAAAAGAATAGGAAAGACCTTTTAAATTTTTTGAGTTCGGGAGGTAGGCTATATAAATGGAAGGTATTATACCTTTTATATCCATGGTTATCCATGGGCTCTTAGTTACTTAGCTCACTTGTTTGTTTAAAAAGAAAAGTGAAGTGTGTGTTTAGAAATTTTCATAAGTTTTTGTAATGATCCTCGTATGGATGTATACAAAGCTTTGAGTTTGAAAATTGTTTGAAAAGTGGGGTGTGAATAAGAGTTTTTTGAAATTTGAGCAAGTAACTAAGAACTACCTACCCTAGACTGGTCTTTCATGTTTCTTTATTTCCTTTCAAGGGTAAGACTGTCCCTACTATTAAGGATTAGGTAGTCATTTACCTTGGATTTATTAAGGTACGGGCGTAGGGTCATCATATGGTCATAAGAGGCAACTTGTAGGGGTGTCTTTAGCAATTTATAGGGACTATCATCATTTATTCCGTAGGGTCATCGAGGGACGAGATCATTTATTCCATAGGCAACTTCGAAGGGACTATGATCTTTATCTTGGAAGGACTATGATGATTCTCAATCTGTATGGAACTTGCTTAAGACACCCCCACTTTCGAGGGACTTGACCATATTTAAGGCAACTAAGAGGGGGAACCCTAGGCGATGTAGATGGCGATTTTAAAACGATCGACTTACGTGTGTCAATATCAGTTTCAGTTATTTATCTTGCAAGTTAGTAGGCTAGGTTCATTTAATTAATCATACAATATTTTCACTCCCTAGGTTTACTAACCACGCATTTAATATTTAACGGAAATTAAAAACAGGAAAATAAAGTCCTACGCTATTACATGGCTTCGGGGCAGTTGCATAATAATCGATGCGAAAACTTAAACCTAATCTATTACAAGATAGAAGAAATTACATAATGATCGAATAAATTATAGAAAAGAATACAACCTATATAATTTTCTAAGTAAAAATCAATAAAGTAAATAAAAAAGAAATTAGGGTTTAATAAATTGGGTTTAAGTATTTTAGAAAATTAGGTTTGATAAATCAAGTTTTGAAAACTAGGGTTAGAGTTAACAAGAAAATTAGGGTTAATTTAATTAATTTTAATCTAATTAATTGAAAATAATAAAATAATTAAAGAATTAAATTATTGATAAAATAATTGATTATGTGAGGAAATAAAATATTGGTGATAGTTATATATATTTTTTTAGAAAATAGAGTGATTAGTTTAATTGGAGTTAATTAGTTTCATTATAATTAAAATTAAAAAACATTAATAAGTAATAATAATAAAACAAAAAAAAAAGGAAAAAGATTAAAACACAAGGGTTGAAGGCCTGGTTCGAACCCAGGACCTCCCCCTTCTCTAGCACACACGCATCCACTGGGCCAACGCGCCTGCAATGATAATTGTAAACACCCCAAATCTGCCCTCACTTTCTTCTCACACCAAGGCTTGTGATCTTTCATTTTTTCATATGCATAAGCATACCATCTCATATTGCATATTGATTTCATCTACATAGTTCATTTCATCTGCATCTAGGGTTTGTGATCTGAGCAATCCAAGAAGTGATCTGAGCCATCCCAATGGTCTTGAAGCTTCCCAAGAGGGTCCATGTGTGTTCCATGATCATAATATTCTCTCCAAAGTTCATAAAAGTCAAGAGATCACAAGGCATGGCAAAGGCATAGAGGCAAAATGAAGATTTCCTGCAAAGATGACCTAAAATTAGGGTTTTGGTTTTAGAGGCCTTAATCCCAAATTTTTTGGTCATTATTGTTTCTAATGGTATTAATATGTTATAAGGATCATGTGTACCAAATTTGGTGAAGAAATTCACTGTGGAAGTCATCTAATCATTGGGTAACTTCTTGAGCAAGTAAAGTCAAAATCAGGGCATCTGAGGCCTCCCTCAAGGGTACCAAAGGGGCACATTCATCATTTTAAGGTTCTATGATCTTTATTTGATCTTAGAAGTGGTTGGAAGTTCCCAAAGTTGAAGAATTTTGAGCCAAATGCAAACTTGCTATTTTTGGAAATGACTTGTAATGGAAACTTTCCATTTTGGGAAAGATATTCAACCTATTCTTTCATGACCAAAAAGGCTTCAAATGAAAAAAATTTGGGCATGAAAGTTGTATATTATGTCTTCCCATTTTCAAAAAGTACAAGAACATGTCTTGATTCATCCTAGAACTCAAGATATGGCCTTTCAAAGTTGGCAAAAATCCTATAATTTTCAAGTGTGCACCAAAGAGGGATTTTTGCAAATTCAAGTTCCAAGCCATTTCATGACCTCTAATTGACTTCTAAACATAATACAAACATGGTGTAATGCATTTGGACCAGAATTGTGCCTTGCATCACAAGTTTCATTAAGCCATTTTCACAAAATCTTCAAAGTTGAAAATTTGCAAAACCTATGGTATCTCGTCATCCATGAATCAAGCTGAGGCCAAGACACCCCAAAAGCCAGCTATGCACCATGCCCATACCTTAAGTACACAATGTTGACATTTTTGCAACTTGGCCCATACAATCACACTATGCCACCACCCATTTTCCGATCACTCTCATTGGCCTATACTAATCTTATGGACCTCATTTCACATAACACACAAGCCTGAATCATCCAAGAACTCAGATTGCTAAGAAATTCCACAAACCTTCAAGCTTTCGAAACTCACTCCTCAACCACTCAAACTCAAAATTTCTTTCACCATTCAACTCCACATAACTTAAGGATCATTTCCCACCCATTGCCATGACCTGAAACAAGACAAAACACAAACACAGTTTCTGCATATTCAGAACTGAAACTCATAAACCGAGCCATACAAATTTGTTTCAAGCCTTCCAGAAGCACAAGGGAGACCATTGGAGTTGATTTGCACCAAGGAGAGGTCCAGAAAGCTCAGAATCAGAAAGCTCCATCTCAGGTAACCATCAAGAACAATTTTTCCAGAACCTTTCTTTTAAGTTCTTAAATAATTCTACATGCTTCCTTGATCATGCTGATATGGTTATTTTTGAAAATGGTTGAGAAACCATGATATATTCATGTTCTGAAACTTTTTGATCTGAAAATGTTTTTCTTCGATTCATGAGTTTGATGCAAAATAAATGTTGTTTGTGACCTAATTCTTGTTTAGAATGGTTAGGGGGTGTTTCTGGAGAGTTTGGGGGTTTGGGGTAGCATAGGGAAGAAGATAGCATGGAGGTGTGGCTGGAGAAGATGACCGAAGCTTGCTCCGGTCACCTGAAAATCATTAGGGTTCTGATTAGGGTTAATCTCCCCAATTTAAATGTCAGCCCTTGGATCTTACTTAGCGCGTTTTTTAGTGGCCAGGATCCTTTCACTTAAACCCTAATATTAATTAATTAAATTAATCAGTTTAATTAGCCAATTTAAATCCTGACCCTTAGATCACGCACGCAGTCAACATATCTTTCCCCAGTTCAAATACTGGCCTTCAGATCATTTGACTTTCATTTATTTCATTTTATTTTCATTTCTTTTGTTCATTTTTTTTTAAAATAGCAAAAATCATCAAAAAATTCTCAAAATTTGCATTTTTGTTTCAAATATTATTCTTAACCTGAAAAAAAAAATTATTTTAATTTTTGCATTAAAAAAGTATTTTTAAAATATTAAATGTTTTATTTAATTAATTAATTGATTTTAATTAATTAAATATGCATATAGGTTTCTAAAAATCACCAAAAAATTCATGAAGTATTCCAATACATTTAGAAACATTTTCAAACTCAACATCCAAATTTATTTTTAGGTTTGATCACATTTATTCAATTTGTCTTTGAATTAGGGTTCTTAAAAATCATATTTTCTAACCCTAACTTGAAAAATTCATTTTTGCCTAACAATGATGAGTTTGAACTTAGTTCTTCTTGCATTGTTTCACATATTGCATATAGTGTCTAAGTTATTTAACTCATATTTATATCTTGCATTTTCAATTTGATTTGTAATTTCCCTTTAGAAGCACCCAAAAACCCTAGCAAACTTAGAAATTTCATAACTTTCACTAGGATTGGCTTCTGACCTTCTCCTTTGGGGTGTGATCTTGTATGGGATTAGGGTTTGTTTGATTTAAATTTCAATTTTTTATCATGGTGTTTGCTTCTGTTTTGTTCATATGCATCTCATGTGGTCTTAAAACCCTAATTTTGCATCTTCATTTGCATTCTCCTTTGCATTTCATGAACTTGTGAACTTGCCATGCCATTCCATTCTTTTGTATGTCATCTTAGACATCTTAGGACATGTTTGAAACATTTCTTGATCATTGTTGCATCATTTTGGCATGCTTTGCATTCATTACATTCCATAAACATCCATGTGTTTTCATGCTTCTAAACGTGCTTCCATTGCATCTCATCCTTGTATGATCATTCATATGCATCTTGTATGACTTTGCATCATCTTATATGTCATTTACATTGCATATTCACTTCGGACTTTGGTCTTTGCACCTCCCACCCTTTCTTTTCTCTTCATATGCATTCTTATATGTCTTTGATGTGAACTTGTTTTACTTATGTTCTCTTCTTCTTACTTTCTCTCTTCTAAGTTACTTATCTTCTTCAGGAAGTAAGTAACTTATTCTTCTTCCTCCTTCTCTTTCCATCTGCTTCTCCCATGGTGGCCTTCTTAAAGATATTTTCTCTTAAGCCTCACAAACCATAGGATTTCCAAGCATGATAACTTTTAGGGTTGTATAGACCCCCCTAGCTTTTTACCTTTGAGTCTCCTTGAGTCTCTCTTCTCATCTCTTAATCAGAGGCTAAACGCTTAAAGCTTTAGGACTTTGGAATTAGGGTTATGTTTGCATCCTTATCTTAGGATGGAGTGTATAACTTTAATCCTTAGTGTTAAACATTTAGTTTGTTTATACCTCTTAATCAAAACACATTAATAATCACTAAGACTTCATCTTGTAACTTGGGCCTTACATTAGGGCTTTATCTCTTCCTTATGGTTAAGAGGGACTAACCCTAGTGTTTAATGGACAAGTCCCCCTCAAGTTGTCTTACAAACCATAAAATCCACTTCTTAATCACATCCTTTAATTAAAATACACTTAATAAAGGCTTTGTTATATAATGAATTTAATCCCTAACCATGGATTAAGTTGAGGTATCTTCCTTAGCTTAAGTCCTCTCATCTATCATCCTTCTATTAGGATGGTGTAATGAGTTCACTAATATGTGATTAGAGATTAAACTCATTACATAACACTAAACAAAAACCCAAAAACAACTAAATAATCACAAGTAGGTTAATGATCTTAATCCTACATAATCATGATAATTAAGTTGAGATGCTTATCTCATACTTAAGTAGGCTCATTATCCCTAATCGGGGAGGATATAATGAGTTTACAAGCCCTTTATTTATGCTTAAGCTCATAATCCTATGCAAAACACCAAAAACAATAAAAAAATTGAAAACACAAAAAACAAACAATAATCGTCTCCTTCGGGATTCCTTTCTCATCACACTCATTCACAAACGAGAACTTGCTTCTTTCGTCTAATGCAAGACAGTTAGCACTCGAGCCAGACGAGTCATACACTTGAGCATAGACAAGTAAGCAGTTCACAGTCAATTTATTTTCAGTCTCTTTAAGTCGAACTACGGTGTTCTGACTTCCTCATTGCACGAGAGGATACGTAGGCATAACTTAACAGTTATCGAACAAAAGTCTCTTTATCTTCGCCCTCTTTCAGCATTCTTTTTTAAGCCTCAGTTCCTGAGCAATTCACCTTTTGCACTGACATCTGTACTTTCTTTTCCTAGATTTTGCACACAGATAGCACATACACCTACCCCTTTTAAACACAATCTTGTAAGGTGGATCCCGTCGAGTACGATGGACGATCTGGGTGCTAATACCTTCCCAGGTCGTAACCAACCCCCTTTCTCAGTTTCTCTGGTTCGCAACCGTCTTATCCATCTCTTTCCAGGTTTATGCAGCATTACCTTTCCTTCGGGATAAAAATGCCTAGCTGGCGACTCTATTCAATTCAACCCTTTCTCTTTCGCCGACTGTTCGCGTCTGCACCATGGGACCTAGTGTCTTTTTCCGGGAGCGACAATAATGAACAACAAAAAATGATTATATAATAAAAATAAGGAAAAGAAATCAGTAACAAAAAACATGTTGGAGGCTGGATTCGATCCCCTCCCTTCCACTTCATATTCACGCCTCTCATCCACTAGGCTAGCAGCACGCTAGTGATTAGAAACAACAAAAATAATATATAAAATAAAATCAATTTTTGAAACTCAAAAACGCGCGCCAGCTTGGTCGTCTTTAACCTCTGAACATGCGAAAATTGCTGGGAAATTTGTTGTGACTTTGTTTTTGTAGGAAAACCTGCATTTTCTTAAACATCACAAATACATACAATTAATCCAAATTGAGTACACCAAACAACTCCCCACATATTATACAACCCAAATATATTGTTCAAAATCTTTTAAATAGTCTATATCAAGAAACCCCAAACTCATGGCCGAAACCCTAATAATGGTAGAATTTGATTAAGGCCATAAAACTTCAAGCTATTGACCCAGAAAACATCCTTGCATCACAATAAACACAAATCAGTTGTTAAATTTAGTTTATGACAAGTATATGTATATAATCGAAAAAATGCATAAACAAGGAAAAAGAAGATTCAGTTATGGTTATGGAGCATAAATTCGATGGTTATGATGATTAGGATAGGTTTATGGAACCTCAAAGGTTCATTTGCAACCTTTAAACAACCTGAAAAACACCTCAAACTTGGAAACCGAATGTGGAATTTTTATGATTTTGAAGCTTTGAAAGTGGTATCCTTTTCTGAATTTTTTCATGTCTTTGCATTGCATTATTGTTGTGTATATATGTAAACACCCCAAATTTGCCCTCACTAATTTCACCATGGCTTGTGATTCTTTTCATTTGCATAATTTCAATCATATCATCTCATATTACATTTTTGCTTCACTGCATTGATTCAAAGTCATCTGCATCTAGGGTTTGTGATCTAAGCAATTCCTAATCTATCTGAGCCACTCCAAAGGTCTTCAATCATCTCAAGAGGGTCCATGTATGTTCAAGCATCATATTATATCCTCCCAAGGTCAAGGAAGTCAAAGAATCACAAGAACTGAGAAAGGCATGGAAGCAGAGCCAAGCTTAACTGCACGGATGACCTGAAATTAGGGTTTTGGTTTCAGAGGCCATAACTCCAAATTTTTTAGTCATTTTTGTTTCTATTGGTCTCTATATGATATGAGGATCATGCATACCAATTTTCATGAAGAAATTCAATGGGGAAGGCATCTGATCAACAAATGACTTCTTGAGCAAGTCAGTGCAAAATCAGGGCATCTGAGGCCCCCAATCACCCAACCAAAGGGTCTTCTCCATCATTTTGAATGTGTATGATATTTATTTGATCTTATAAGAAGTTATAAGTTCACAAAATGGAAGAATTTCAAGCCATTTGCAAGGTTGCCATTTTGGGAAAGTGACTTATAATGCAAACGTACCATTTTGGGAAAGTTTTTCAACCTCCTCTTTTTGATTCAAAAATGCTTCAAATGAAAAATTTTTGGTCATGAAAGTTGTATATTGGATCCTCCCATTTTCAAAAAGTACAAGAACTTGATCTAATTCATTCTAGAACTAAAGTTATGGCCTTGCAAAGTTGGGAAAAATCACAAAAATTCACTTATGTGCCAAAGAGGGAAACTTGCAAATTCTTGTACCAAGGAAATTTGTGACTTCTAATTGATGTCTAAGCATTACACAAACATCACACATGACATAAAATTCAGAATTTGCCCAAAGATTTCTCAAGTTTCATGCCTTAAACTTCAAAAATTTCAAAAGGGGCCAAAGTGGTACAAAATTGCAAAATGATCCAAATCTCTTCATCCACTTGAGCCAGCTCACTAAATCATTTTTCATGGACCTCCTTGAAGTTGGCTGACTCGAGCCATGCCCCTAAACCAGCCTGCCATGAGCCCATACCCCAAGTACACCAACTTTTGACGTTTTGGCAACTTGCCCATACCAATCAACATAGGCCATCACCCACTCTCTGACCTATCACATTTCATTATGTGGATCAAAACCAAGAAAAAGCATAAAACATTGTAGCCTAACACTTGAGAATACACAACACACTCAAAAATCCCCAAATCTGCAAAAGCCTTCGAATCTCTTAACTCAACCATCAACCCTTCAAACTTTTTCCACCATTCAACTCCATAAACATCACTGATCATTTCCCACCCTTCATTTTGCCCTAAAACACTCAGAATCAAAAACACGATTTTGAAATTTCATGAACTGAACTTCTGCCAACTTCCTCTTGAGGCCATTTAAACTCCAACCAAGCATCACAAGCTCTTGGGGGGAGTCATTGGAGTGGATTTGAAGCAAAGAACTAGCCAGAAAGCTCTTGTTTCGAAAGCTCAACTTCAGGTAGCCATGGCATTTATTTTTCCAGAACTCTCATTTTATGTTATAGAATGATTCTACATGATTCACTGATCACCATGATGTCTTTACTTTTGAGAATAGTTGAGAATTGAGCATTTCATAAGCTTCTGAAATTTTTGCCATGTTTTCCGTTTTGCTTTGATTCGTGCTATTGATGATGAACAAATGATTTTTGGTGGTTGATTCTTGTTGGGGTTGAGGAGAGGATCATTTCTGGAGCTTTAGGGGTCTTGGGGTTGCGTATTGAGGGAGATTGAGTGAGGGGCTAGCCAGAGAAGATGACCGGAACACTGTTCCGGTCACCTGAGAGTAATTAGGGTTCAGATTAGGGTTAATGACATAATTAGCGTAGTTTGAATGTGGGTCGTCCATTTGCGCGCTGGTCAAATCCCTACCCTTTTATTTTGAATCTGGGCCTTTGGATCTGAATACTTTCATTTTAATTCATTTTAATTTCATTTTTATTACATTTCTTTCTACATTTTATTTAAAATAGTAAAACATTTCTAAAAAATTTCATTTTTTGCATCATGTCTTAAAATATTTTTCTCATTCTGAAAATAATTTTTATTTTATTTTTTGCATAAATTTCGTATTTTTAAAATATTTAAATGTTTATTTAAATTAGTTAATGAGAAATAATTAATTAAAATAGCATTTAAGTTTCTAAAAATCACCAAAAAAATCACATTGCATCTTGATACATTTAGAAACATTATCAAACTCTTCACACAAATTTATTTTTGGTTCTTGACCTATTTTGACATTTTTCTTTGGAATTAGGGTTCTTAAAAGTCAATATTGTTGCCCTAACTTGGAAAAATCCCTTCTGCCTAACCATGAGGAGTTTGATGATGGTTCTTTTTGCATCGCATTCTTCATGTCATGTACTTTCTAGGATAAAAATGGTTTGAATTTATCTTTCATTTTCATTTTGTTTGGCATTTTTCATTGTAAGGTACCTTAAAACCCTAGCCAACTTGAGAAAATCATAACTTCTTTAGGGTTAAGAGTTAGGTCTCCCCCTTTGGGCATTGAACTTGTATAGGTCTAGGGTACCTCTGATCCCATTTTCAATTTCTTATCTTGTCATTTGCTTCTGATTTTGAATTTTTCTTTGTACCTTGTGCATAAACCCTAATTTTCACCTTCATTTGCATCCATCCTCCATATGCTTGCATTCATGAACTTACCATGACATTTTGTGCATTCACATGACTCCTAGGACATATTAGGACACATTAGAATCATGTTGGATCATTTCATCATCCATTTGCCATGTTGTGCATTCATTTCATTTCATAAACTTTCATGAACTTTCATGGTTCAAAACATGCTTCATTTGCATCCTCATCCTTGTATGATCATCCACAACTCTTGTCATGTGTTTGCATTATCTCTTAGCATCATTAAAATCATGTTTATGCTTCTGGTTTTGGTTTGCATCATTGCATTAATTTCATATTCACTTCATTTCATTTTCTTTTGCTAACTTTTCAGGTGGTAAGTATTTGAGAAATGAATTTGCCTTCACTTCTCATAATCTCTTCTCATCTCTCTTATGCATCCTTGCTGCATTTTACTTTTGTATTAGAGTGAGCTTGCTAATTCATGTTCCCTCCCCACTTTCTTTCTTCAAGCAACTTGTCTTCTTAAGTGAAGCAAGTTGTCTTGTTCTTTTGCTTCTCCTTCCTTCATCCTGTTTCTTCCATGGTGGTTTCTTTCCTGAAGATCTTTTGCAATCCTCATGAACCCTAGAAACCCCCAAGCATGATCACAATTAGGGTTTGATTAGTCCCCATTTAGTTTTACCTTTGTTTCATCTTTGTGTCTTCTCTTCTCATCTCTTAATCAAGGACTAAACCTTAAAGGTTTTAAGGCTTTGTGATTAGGGTTATGCCTGTATCCTTCTATTAGGATGGAGTGTATAACTTTAATACTAAGTGTTAAACCTTTAATGTGTTTAAATCCTTTAATCAATCCATCTAATAATCACTAAGACATCAAGCTTGTAACTTGGGCCTTGCATTAGGGTTCTAATTCTTCCTTAATTGGTTAAGAAGGACTAACCCTAATGTTAATGGACAAGTCCCCCTCAAGTTGTCTTACAAACCATAAAATTCACTTCTTAATCTTGTCATTAACTAAAATACACTTTAATAAAGGATTTTTTTTGTCATGAGGTTAATCCCTAATCATGGATTAAGTTGAGGAGCCTTCCTCAGCTTAAATGTTCTCATCTATTATCCTTCTATTATGATAGTATAATGGGTCCATTAAATCCCTGATTATGGCTTAAACTCATTACTTAACACTAAACAAAAATACCAAAAACATCTAAATAAATGCAAGTAGGTTAATGATCTTAATCCTACATCATGGTGATTAAGTGTGAGGTGTTTACCTCATACTTAATGTATTCTCATTACTCCTAATCAGAGGGAGGATGTGATGAGTTTACTAACCCTTGGTTTAGACTTAAGCTCATTAACTTATGGCAAATATCAAAAAGTAATAAAAGATTAAAAACACAAAAAACAAACAATAATCGTCTCCTCCGGGATTATTTTCTCATCATCTTCACTCACAAACGAGAACTTGCTTCTTCCGTCTAATGCAAGACAGTTTACACCTGAGCCAGACAGGTCATACACTTGAGCATAGACAAGTAAGAAGTTCACAAGTCAATTTATCTTTCAGTCTCTTTGAGTCGAACTACGGTGTTCTGACTTCCTCATTGAACGAGAGGATACATAGGCATAACTTAACAGTTATCGAACAAAAGTCTCTGTATATTCCCTCTCTTCCAGCATTATTCTTTAAACCTCATAATCTTGAGCTGCACACTCTTTCCTTACACTGACACTCTTTCATTTCACTTCACATTTCTTTTGCACTGACACTTGCATTCTTTTCCAGCTTTTGCACACAGAAAGCACTGACACTACCCCTTTTTAATACAAACTTTCAAGCGTGGATCCCGTCGAGTACGACGGACAATCTGGGTGCTAATACCTTACCAGGTTGTAACCAACCCCCTTTCTCAGTTTCTCTGGTTCGCGACCGTCTTATCCATTCTTTTCTCAGGTCTATGAAGCATTACCTTTCCTTCGGGATAAAAATGCCTAGGTGGAGACTCTTTTCATCCTTTCTCCTTTCGCCGACCGTTCGCGTCTGTACCTCTCTTGGCCCCGGTGTCTTCAGGTGGGAGCGACAGCTTGGCGACTCTGCTGGGGAGAAGCTTTCATGCCCCATGTTGTACTTTGAACACCTGCAATCCTGTTATGACAAAGAAACATACAAGTATCCCGAGGTATCCCTTGCATATCATTTGCATATATCATCATTGCATCATTTAACATTTGTTTATTTGCTTTTCAGGGTATCCATATCATATTTGGTTTGGTTTTGACCCCTTCTTCTGCATAGACCTTTGCTTCATCAGTTATCTACTTCAGCTAGCGTCATCATCACCAGCATCAGCCTGTCAGTGGCTCATTTCCAGCATCAGTCTGTGATCTTCATCAGTACCAATCTTCAGCTTCTTCAGCAGCATCCATGACTACTCCCAGGAAGAGCAACATATCCTACCATTTCTTTGAGCCTGTGTTGACTGGTATCAAGGAGATCCAGTCACTCATCACACCTGATTATATCCCTTTATTTAGAGAGCATTATGGAGGAATCCTGGATATGGTTATGGACCTTGACCCTTCTCAGAGGAGTATGATCCACACATGCTTGCAGTTTTATGACCCTCCTTTGAGATGTTTCACATTCCCAGAAGTTCAGTTAGGGCCTCTGCTGGAAGAGTTTTCTTCATTGCTTGGAGTATCTATCAAGGGTGGAATTCCTTTCAACCCAGAAATGCCAGCTCCCAGAAATGAAGAAATAAAAAAGGCACTATACCTGGAGCCTGCCTTGATTGAGCAAAGTATGACAACAAAAGCTGGGATCCCTGGTTTGCATTTGGACTTCTTGATTTCTCAGGCCATCTTGAAGGCTTCATTGGGAGAGTGGAGGGCAGTCTGTGCATTGTTAGCCCTTAGCATATATGGGGCTATACTGTTTGCAGATGAGCCCAAATTTGTCAGCAAGAATTCCATCCATTTGTTTCTTCTGAAGAACCTAATGCCCACATTGCTAGGAGATTTTTACTACTCCATTTATCAGAGGAATGAGAAACAAAGGGGGAAGTTGGTAAGATGTTGTGCTCCTTTGTTTTATGCCTGGCTGCTCAGACACCTGCCTAAGTCAGATGCCTTCCTGAATCCCCGCCAACAGAAGAATTGGGCTAAAAGGCTCATTGCCTTGACTTCAGATGATATTAGATGGTGCACCCAGAGCACCAAAGGCAAGGACATTATCACCAGCTGTAGACAATACCCAAATATGCCTCTGATAGGAGTAAAGGGTTGCATCAACTACAATCCTTTGCTGTTTAAGAGACAACTGGGATATGCTTTGGTTCACCCTCCCAGAGGACAAGATTTAGCTGAGACCCTATTTTGTGAAGTGAAGCCTAATTCAGCTGCTGTCAGACAAGCATCCTGGGCTTGGGACAACATCCAGACAAAGGGGGTAGCTATCCTTGGAAGGTGTAATAATGTTGCTTCAGCTCAATACTATGACTGGTCCCGTACTAGAGCTCAAATTACCGGAATGCCTTTTATCTTGGAAGACATACCTGGGCCATCCACAGTATAGCCAGCAACAACTGTCAGCCTAGAAGAATTTGAAAAGCTGAAGGAAAGGAATGAGAACCTATCTCAAGCCTTGAAGAAGACTCTTTGGGAAATGAGTGATGGTCGTCTGGACATTAAGAGATTGGAGAAGCTTAGGGTGGAGCATCTTGCCAAAATTGAGAAGACAGAGGACTACATCAGGAAAGCAAGAGCTGGGGAACAAATATTGAAGAATGCCTGTAAAGAGGCCAAAATTCAGAAGGCTAGGACTGAGCTCTATCTGCAAGAGAGTCAGGCTAGGTGGGTCAGGATCACCGAAGCCCGTACACAAGAAGACCAGAAGACTCAGGCCAAGATTGAACAGCTAGAGGCCAATGAGAAGAAGCAGTAGGAAGCTTTGTTGGCAGCCCAGAAGGAGATTTCAGAGTTGAAGCTCAGAGCAGGATTGAATAGATCAAAGGACCAGGACAGGCATAAGAAACTGACCACTGCCATTGCTACCAGGAACCTCCTCATTAGGACCATTACAGAGCACCCAGCTGGTCCAGTGACTGAGGCACTCCTGAAGGAGGTCAGAGAGGATGAGTTTGGACTGGATGTCTGATTGTTTGTTTGTTGTTATTTCCATTTGATGTATTTTTCCTTTTATTGTATTTTGACCCTCCATGGGCATGTGTTGTAAAACAAACTATGTATTATTCACCATTTGTAATATATTCTAGTTTGTTTCCATTTGGGCTTTTCTCTCAACAACATCAACCATCTTCCTTGAGGTCTGGAAAGGTCAAACCCAAGAACCAAACCGGATACCTTGGAAAACAAATAAGCATACTGCATTGCATACTAACTTTGTTTTTGTTTTGTAGGGTTCGTTATTATTCTTGTTTCTAACTTTGTTGTGATCTCAGGAAACATTGCTCGTCGCCGAGTGTTCCCTGTCAACCGCATGCACCGGTACCCGACTTGTAACAACCTTCCCGGCATTCAAATGGAACAAGTACAGCAGGATCTGACTGAGGTCAGAAATCAGATGGCCAATGAGAGAGTAGAAATGAGAAATCAGATGTCTCAGTTTATGGCAGTGATGACTGGCTTAGCCCAGAGTCAAGAACGGTTAAGAGAATTGGTGGAAAGACAAACTCCTGAAGAGCCTCATCTGGGAACAGGGGGAACTAGCAACAATGAACGGGGGCAGCCTCGTATTGATCCACCAGAGTATGGACCTCACTTGAATTCAGAAGTCAACATCCCGAGGAATGTTCAAGGTAATACTGCTAGGGGCAGAATCCTGCAAGAGGATCCCCAAGAAGAACAATTTACTGTTATAGGGGCTGGAGATGAGGTACATGATAGAAGATTGGATGAGATTGCTGAAAAGTTAAGATCTTTGGAATCTCAGAATTCTTTGGGCTTCGATGTGATGGACATGGGCCTAGTAGATGGGGTGAGAATTCCCCACAAATTTAAACCCCCATGCTTTGAAAACTACAATGGCACATCCTGTCCTCGTACTCATCTGCAATCTTTCTTGGGTATGCTCAAGGCTTATACCATGGATGAAAAGTTGTGGATGTTCTACTTTGAGGAAAGTCTGACTGGAGCTTTGAGAGAATGGTATTCGCACCTGACTAGAGCCACCATAAGATGTTGGAAGTATTTGGCCGAAGCTTTCATCCGGCAATATCAGTACAACCTGGACATGGCTCCCAATAGAACTCTTCTAATGGGCATGTCTCAGTCTTCTAGAGAGAGCTTCCGAGATTATGCTCATAGGTGGAGACAGCTTGCTGCTGCTGTCCAACCACCCATGGCAGAAAGGGAAATGGCTGACATGTTCATGAACACATTGCGAGGGACCTATATTGATAGACTGGCTGCTTTCTCCTCTACCAGTTTTGCTGATGTGGTCATAGCCGGGGAGAGGATTGAAAGTCTTTTAAAGATGGGCAAAATCTCCGACAGTGGTGCAAGCTCATCCAGCAATCCCAGAAAACCTTTTGCAGGACCCCGAAGGGCAGGTGAAACAAATTCTATTCATACAAGCCGGGGCAGGCCCCAGTATTCCCACAGGTCAGTAGCAGCTGTTACCATCCCAACTCCAATTCCACAACAATCATCATATCCTCAACAACAACAACCTCAGTATCAACAACAATCTCATTATCCACAACAAAGGTCGTATAACAACAACAACAGTAATCAACAACGTCCTTTCCAACAGAGGCCATCACAAGCAAACAGGGTAATTGACCCAATCCCAATGTCGTATGCTGCACTCTTGCCACAACTCCTAAAGCTCAACCTAGTTGAGTTAAGGACGTTGGCTCCTCCAGATCCTCTTAATCTTCCAAAGAACTATGATACAAATTCCAGGTGTGCATTCCACTCGAACGCACCGGGGCATAATACTGAAAATGCAGGGCCCTACAGATGAAAGTCCAGGATTTGGTGGACTCAAAAGCTCTCAATTTAGCGCCTCCTCCGAACGTCACAAGAAATCCAATGCCTATTCACAACGGGCCTAGGATTAATGCTATTGAGGAGGGCAAACCATCCAAATTAGTTAGTAGTGTTGCACATATCCGAACACCTTTGGTTGAAATCAAAGCTCAGCTGTTAGAATGCCAAGTGTTCCCCGGATGTGAAGTCGGCTGTGGATATTGCAACATTGCCGTTAATGGATGTGAGAGACTGAGAAACGACATAGATGACCTCATTAGTGATGGCACCCTTCAGATTACAACAACAGTGACTACAACTCCAACAATTCCTTCATCAACAATCACAGATGCTCCTACAACATCAGCAACCCTTGTTCTAACAGATTCTGCTACAACTCCAACAATTATTCAATAAATCACTTCAATGGATACAAGTTCAATCACAATTCCTTCTACAACGACAACACCCATTACTTCATCAGTTCCTGCTACAACTTCAACACCCGTCCAGTCAACAGTACCGTATACAACATAAGCAATAGTTAATGAAAGCGTCTCAATGGTTACAATATACTACGATCCCGCAAATGTTCCTTCCAACAACTCACAATAAAATGCTACTCCTGTCAGAGCACCAGTTACCATATATTATGATCTACACACCATTGTGGTCCCCTCTGCAGCTGCTATCAGTCCGGTCACTATCACAGTACCTGGGTCAGTTCCTTACGAAAGCAATAATGCCATCCCTTGGCATTATGGCTCAGATCTATACTACGAAGGGCAGAAAATCACTTTAGAGTCATCAACTTCTTCACCCCAGATAGACAATGTGGGGGGAGGCGGAGGCTTCACTAGAAGCGGACGTCTCTTTGCCTCGCAAATACCAAAACCCATTGCTGAAGCAGAAGCTGCTGCTAAGGCAAAAGGGACGAACGTGGTGCAAGAAGAACCAATTGCTAAAGAAACCTTGAAGACTCCTTTTGATCAAGAGGTTGATGAATTCATGCGGATCATCAAGAAAAGTGATTATAAGGTGGTGGACCAGCTTCACCAGACACCTTCCAAAATCTCCATACTATCATTGCTGATGTGCTCCGAGGCTCATCGGAACGCACTATTAAAAGTCCTGCACGCAGATTATGTGCCGGAGGAGATTACTGTCAATCAGTTAGAGGCTGTGGTTGGAAATGTCAATGCTAGTCATGGACTAGGATTTACCAACGCTGATCTGACAACGGAAGGTTACAATCACAACAAGGCTTTGCACATTACCTTGGAGTGTAAGGGTGCATTTATTTCTCACGTATTGGTGGACACAAGGTCATCACTCAATGTCCTACCCAAGAAAGCCCTTGTGAAGCTGGAGTATGATGGATTGGCATTACGTCCAAGCAACTTGGTAGTGAGAGCCTTTGACGGTTCTAAAAGATCAGTTATGGGAGAGATAGAGTTGCCAATAATGATTGGCCCACAGGTTTTCAAAACGACCTTCTTTGTGATGGATATACAGCCTGCCTACAACTGTCTATTGGGTAGACCATGGATACATGCCGCTAGCGCCGTGACGTCAACCCTTCACCAGAAGTTAAAATTTGAGTGGGACGGCCAAGTCATTACCATTTGTGGGGAGGAGGATATCTTTGTTAGCCAGCTGGCTACTTTCAAATACATTGAAATGGATGGGGAGATCCATGAGACCATGAGTCAAGGGTTTGAAGCCCTTAATATCAATGAAGCATCTGCTGTGTCTGGGACTTCCATTACATCATATCAACAGGCCCGAAAGGTTGTCGAAGAGGGTACCGCTCAAGGCTGGGGCAAGCTGCTGCCGGTTGAAAAGAAAGAAGACCGATTCAGGTTGGGTTACAGACCAACTCGACAAGATAAACCAGAGGCTGCAACGGAGCCCAAGTTTGTCAGCGGGGGAATGCTCACCCCAGATGCTGTGAATAGTTTGGAAGATGAGTCAGAAGATGAGCGCAACCTGGAAAACTAGATACGTCCAAGAATCTCGGGGAACCATGTCTCAAACTGGTCTTCCCAGGAAATTATAAGAGTTACTCCTGCAGAGTAATTATTATTTCCTATCTTTAAAGCATGCATCAAGTCCTGCATCTTGCCCAAGATGTCAGGGCTCATTTTGTAATAGGGCCATCTTGTATTTTGTGCAAACGATCAATTAATGAATATCATGACATCTTTTGCAAATGAGTCTTTTCTTTTCTGTTCACTGTTTTTCATTTTTCATTTTTTGTACAAAAATAAAATGGCAATGTTTTTCAAAATAAATAACTTCATTTTCACTTTTTATAAACAAGATAAAACTGATCACTAAAATGAACAAATCTAAACCCTTGCAGAGAGTGCCCTCTAGTCTGCACCGACAACAACACCGCTATGACTTCGTATGACTTTGACAATCCGATTAATCAAGCCGATGAAGGGGTTGAAGAAGATTATGAGCTACCTGAAGAACTAGCTAGGTTGTTAAGGCAAGAGGAGAAGGTCATTACTCCTCATCAGGAGGAAGTTGAGACGGTTAATCTTGGTACAGAAGAAGACTTGAAAGAAGTTAAAATCGGGTCCTGTCTGCAAGATTCAGTAAAAGAGAAACTTATTGACATGCTTCGGGAATATGCGGATGGTTTTGCTTGGTCTTATCAGGATATGCCAGGGTTGGACACCAACATTGTTATGCACAAGCTGCCTCTAAAAGAATACTGTCCTCCAGTAAAACAGAAGTTGCGCCGTACTCGCCCAGATATGGCCATGAAGATAAAAGAAGAGGTACAAAAACAGTGGGACGCCGGTTTCCTTGCTGTAACTAGTTACCTGCCGTGGGTTGCTAACATTGTACCTATGCCTAAGAAAGATTGAAAAGTGAGGATTAATCAAATCAAGATGTCACCTGTAGACATGGACGAATTTTCCTTCATGGACGAATTCTCCTTCATGGACGAATTTTCAGGATATAATCAAATCAAGATGTCACCTGTAGACATGGAGAAGACAACCTTCATCACACCCTGGGGCACGTTCTGTTATAAGGTAATTCCATTCAGACTGAAGAATGTTGGTGCCACTTATCAATGGGCTATGGTGACATTATTCCATGACATGATCCATAAAGAAATTGAATGTTATGTGGACGACATGATTGCCAAGTCCCTCACTGAAGAAGACCACCTGGTGAATCTGTTGAAGATATTCAAGCGTCTGAGGAAGTACCAACTGAAGCTAAACCCCAACAAATGCACATTCGGAGTGCGATCCGGTAAGCTGCTGGGGTTTATTGTGAGTGAGAAAGGGATTGAAGTTGACCCTGACAAAGTTAAAGCCATTCAAGAAATTCCTGCACCAAAGACTGAAAAGAATTTTGGGGGTTCTTGGGTAGATTAAACTACATTTCACGGTTCATATCTCACCTAACAGCAACCTGTGAGCCTTTGTTCAAGCTGTTGAGAAAAAAACAAACAGTCAGGTGGAATGAAGACTGCCAGAGGGCTTTTGACAAAATAAAGGAATACTTACAAGAACCTCCAATCCTTATGCCTCCAGTTGAAGGAAGACCTCTAATAATGTACTTGACAGTATTAGAAGAGTCAATGGGGTGTGTGTTGGGCCAACATGACAAGTCTGGTCGAAAAGAGTATGCAATATACTACCTAAGCAAAACGTTTACCGATTGTGAACAACGTTATTCACTGCTCGAGAAAACTTTTTGTGCTTTAGCGTGGGCTACTCGCCGACTAAGACAATATATGTTGACCCACACTACTTTGTTGATCTCAAAATGGACCCAGTCAAGTACATATTTTAGAAGCCAGCACTTACTGGATGGGTTGCAAGATGGCAAATGATCCTAACAGAGTATGACATTCAGTACACATCTCAAAAGGCCATCAAAGGCAGTGTATTGTCTGACTATCTAGATGAGCAACCCATTAATGATTAACAACCAATGAGATTTGACTTCCCTGATGAAGACATCATGTTTCTGAAAGAAAAAGATCATGAAGAGTCTGTTCACACTGAAGGGCCTGACCCAGAAGAAGAATGGTCGGGGTGTTGTTGCATTACTCATTACACCTAAGGGAGTTCACATGCCTTTCTCGGCAAAACTCACCTTTAACTGCACTAACAACGAATCTGAATACGAATCCTGTATCATGGGTCTTGAGGAAGCCATTGACCTCAGGATCAAAACTTTAACTGTATTTGGAGATTCAGCTTTGGTAATCAATCAGACCAACGGCAAATGGTACACTCACCAGGAGCATTTGATGCCTTACCGGGGCTATACGAGGAGGTCACTTACATTCTTCACAATAGTCAAGCTCGAGTATGTCCCTCGAGATGAAAATCAGTTTGCAGATGCTCTGGCTACCATTTCATCCATGATCAATGTTTAAGCTGCCAACTTGGTGCCTCGGATTTCAGTATCCAGACTTGACAGACCAGTGTACGTATTCTCAGTAGACCTTGCTAAAGATGATAAGCCTTGGTTCCATGACATCAAATGCTTCTTAGAGGATCAAACATACCCACCTGGGGCATCTTCCAATGATAAGAAGACGTTAAGAAGGCTAGCTGGTAGTTTCTTCTTGAATGCTTACGGTTCCTTGTACAAGAGAAACTTTGATATGGTACTTCTCAGACGTGTTGATAAGATAGAAGCAGACTTGCTGATGCACGAGGTGCACGAAGGATCTTTTGGAACCCATGCTGGAGGGCATGCAATGGCTAAAAAGTTGCTAAGATCAGGCTACTACTGGATCACGATGGATGCAGACTGTTGTACTTATGCCAGGAAATGTCATAAATGCCAGATTTATGCAGATAAGGTGCATGTGCCTCCTAATCCTCTGAATGTGATGTCTTCACCTTGGCCCTTTGCCATGTGGGGCATAGATATGATTGGCAAGATTGAACCGACTGCTTCAAATGGCCACAGATTCATCCTGGTAGCCATTGACTATTTTACTAAATGGGTTGAAGCAGCTTCGTATGCCAATGTCACCAGGCAAGTGGTATCCCGATTCCTGAAGAGAGATATCATCTGTCGGTATGGAGTGCCCGAGCGAATCATTACTGATAATGGTTCCAACTTAAACAACAAAATGATGGCAGAACTGTGCCTGGACTTCAAGATCCAACATCACAATTCTTCTCCTTACAGGCCAAAGATGAATGGCGCTGTAGAGGCTGCTAACAAGAATATCAAGAAGATTGTGCAGAAGATGGTGGTCACATATAAAGTCTGGCATGAAATGATACCATTTTCCCTGCATGGGTACCGTACATCAATCAGAACATCCACTGGGGCAACACCGTATCAGCTTGTGTATGGTATGGAAGCAGTCCTACTTGTTGAAGTTAAATTACCTTCCTTGCGAGTACTGATGGATGTTAAGCTGAATGAGGCAGAATGGGTCCGATCCCGGTACGAACAACTGAATCTGATTGAAGAGAAGAGATTAGCTGCAATTTATCATGGGCAGCTGTATCAGAAAATAATGAAGAAAGCCTTCGATCAGAAAGTCAGGCTTCGGGAATACCAAGTAGGAGATCTTGTGCTGAAAAGACTCCTCCCTCCTCATACAGACCACAGGGGCAAGTGGACTTCGAATTACGACGGTCCGTTCATAGTAAAGAAAGTTTTCTCTGGTGGAGCACTGATGCTCAGCACTATGGATGGTGAAGATTTCCTGTCCCTTGTGAATTCAGATGCAGTTAAAAAATACTTCACATAAAATGACCCGCTGGACATAGAAACAGAATGTAAGTCCAGGAAAAAATAGGGCATCCCAGCGAGTAAAAACATAATAAAAGACTCGGGCAAAAATAAGGGAAAAAAATAAAAAAAAATGTGTACACCCGCTGAGTTGAAAAGCCACATTGGAAAGCTCAGGCAAAAATGGGTATCCCGGTGGATTGAAAACCCGAAAGGGCGATCCACGCAAAATTAGGGAATAAGCGAACAACTGCACTCTGAATTCGTCTGTATCACTCACAACATGGAAAACTTCGAAAGGTTAAAGCATCGGTCAGAATCAACCTTCTTCAGAAAGCAAGACGAGAAGAGCATCAAGTGTCATACGGGTCATAGCAAAGGGAAGCACACTGAAGCGTCATCAACATTGCCAGCATCTTGTTGTTTCTTAATTTGTAACAATCTCCTCATTTCAGGGGATCTGTTTCTTTGACTGCACTTGCCAATTCAGGGCACGCAAATTAATAAAATCAGATTTTCAGTCACATTTCGTCTTGTACATTTAATTTTCATTTGCAAAAAATGTCCGATGTCCTTAAAATATTAATTGCATAAATACAGATGCGTCTTTTTTTCTAAATTACGTGCTTACAGGATATATATTTTCTCCCAGGAGTGTCTAAACTCCTATGATGGAATCCAGTAAGGGATACCTCGGGGTACTTGTACGTTTCTTTGTCATAACAGGATTGCAGGTATTCAAAGTGCAACGCGGGGCACAAAAGCTTCTCCCCAGCAGGATGCCAAATCATTACTACCTCAACACTTTCTTCAGGGAAACATCAGGAGGGGGCTCATTCCCCAGCTAAGTTCATCATCCTCAGCAGAATCCCCACAGAAATCACTAGGAAGATTGTTTAGTGATCGTTCCTCCCCAGCCAAGCGCAAAGACAAGGAACCATTTCCCCGTAGAGCTCCAGCCTCTATCCAGAAGAACAAGGTCTGAAGATCTCGCAACAAAGTGACGGAAGCTTCCGCAGACCCCAGCTGGGCTCTTCATTACCAAGATAGGTCTATCAGTGACTTATTCCCAGCTGGGATATTCATTCAAGCTAGATCAGTCATAGATCTTCACAGCAAAGGGATCCGAATCCCGGATCGGTATCTTCGCATAATCATAACATTCGCATCATATTTTCCCCCAGAACGTAGCATTCCGTCTAATACGGAGCATTACGGCAAAAATCAAACATATTGCATAGTCACAAGCCATGATTGAATCAATCCCCTGTGAATACTAACATACCATCAACAGCATGCAGGATACCACTCAAATTCCCCAGCAGAAAGCCAAAGCGTCCACTTTGCACTCACAAAAACATGTTAATACACTCTCCTGACACCCGTCCGTGTCACCTATCCCCAGCACAATTGCCTAAAACCTTGCTTATTATATCTTCCGACACCCGTCTGTGCCATCCTATCCCACGGAGCGTCGGAATATCTATTTATACACTTTCTCTTATGATATTCATCTGTATCATGCTCTCCCCAGCAAGTTGAACACTCGTCTGTGTCTTACTTATACCTTTTTACTTATATAGATACTCGACTGTATCTTGTATATACCCATTTTCCCCTCAGAGACGACGCTCGTCCGTGTTCTTTGTTAACTAGTTGATACTCGTCCGTATCATCATCTCTGAATATGTGTCGGCATTTGTTTCTACCGATACTCGTCCGTATCATAGTTTTAAGGACGCTCGTCCGCATCTTTAATCTATACACAGCGTCAAATACTCATACCTTTTTCTTGAAATTAGACACTCTTTTGTGTCTACCCTTCCCCAGAAGAATCCCTAGCAAAATTTCTCTTTTTATCTGACATTCGTCCTATGTCATGATACTTCCGGCAGTCGTACCCTGCCAGGTGATCGTCCTTCACCTTTTGATGATCGTCCTTCATCATTCCTCCAGCGGAGTTTCCACTATTGGAACCCTCTTCTATCCGACATTCGTCCTATGTCGTGATATTTTTAGCAGCTGTCCCCTGCTAGGTGATCGTCCTTCACCCTTTTGATGACCGTCCTTCATCATTTTTATCCGATGGCCGTCCCCATCGTTGATCTTGTTATCTGACATTCGTCCTATGTCATGATAAACCCCGAGAGCAGCCGCACCCTGCTAGGTGATCGTCCTTCACCCCTTGATGATCGTCCTTCATCATGTTTATCCGATGGCCGTCCCCATCATGGACCTTTTCTATCCGGCATTCGTCCTATGTCGTGATACTTTCGGCAACCGTACCTTGCCAGGTGATCGTCCTTCACCTTAGATGACCGTCCCTCATCTTATCCCCGACAGAGAAGCCGTACCCTGCTAGGTGATCGTCCTTCACCTTTGATGGCCGTCCCCATCATAATCTCTTTATTTCCCCAGTATGCCGGTCGTCCCCGTCATTGCTTCATCCTCAGCAGTCGTCCTCTGCTCGATGGTCGTCCTCCATCTCCCGCACTTTATAAAAATACTTTACTTCCTTTTACAATCTATATCCCTTTTCTTCTTCATTCAGTGAGTGCAAATTTTGGACTGTCTTTGGTATTCAACCACAAGTTATCTTGTTTGTCTGTTAAGCCAGGCGCTTACATCCTGCACAGCTAACTCATGTTTGAATAGGGGCAGCTGTAAACACCCCAAATTTTCCCTCACTAATTTCACCATGGCTTGTGATTCTTTTCATTTGCATAATTTCAATCATATCATCTCATATTACATTTTTGCTTCACTGCATTGATTCAAAGTCATCTGCATCTAGGGTTTGTGATCTAAGCAATTCCTAATCTATCTGAGCCACTCCAAAGGTCTTCAATCATCTCAAGAGGGTCCATGTATGTTCAAGCATCATATTATATCCTCCCAAGGTCAAGGAAGTCAAAGAATCACAAGAACTGAGAAAGGCATGGAAGCAGAGCCAAGCTTAACTGCACGGATGACCTGAAATTAGGGTTTTGGTTTCAGAGGCCATAACTCCAAAATTTTTAGTCATTTTTGTTTCTATTGGTCTCTATATGATATGAGGATCATGCATACCAATTTTCATGAAGAAATTCAATGGGGAAGGCATCTGATCAACAAATGACTTCTTGAGCAAGTCAGTGCAAAATCAGGGCATCTGAGGCCCCCAATCACCCAACCAAAGGGTCTTCTCCATCATTTTGAATGTGTATGATATTTATTTGATCTTATAAGAAGTTATAAGTTCACAAAATGGAAGAATTTCAAGCCATTTGCAAGGTTGCCATTTTGGGAAAGTGACTTATAATGCAAACGTACCATTTTGGGAAAGTTTTTCAACCTCCTCTTTTTGATTCAAAAATGCTTCAAATGAAAAATTTTTGGTCATGAAAGTTGTAGATTGGATCCTCCCATTTTCAAAAAGTACAAGAACTTGATCTAATTCATTCTAGAACTAAAGTTATGGCCTTGCAAAGTTGGGAAAAATCACAAAAATTCACTTATGTGCCAAAGAGGGAAACTTGCAAATTCTTGTACCAAGGAAATTTGTGACTTCTAATTGATGTCTAAGCATTACACAAACATCACACATGACATAAAATTCAGAATTTGCCCAAAGATTTCTCAAGTTTCATGCCTTAAACTTCAAAAATTTCAAAAGGGGCCAAAGTGGTACAAAATTGCAAAATGATCCAAATCTCTTCATCCACTTGAGCCAGCTCACTAAATCATTTTTCATGGACCTCCTTGAAGTTGGCTGACTCGAGCCATGCCCCTAAACCAGCCTGCCATGAGCCCATACCCCAAGTACACCAACTTTTGACGTTTTGGCAACTTGCCCATACCAATCAACATAGGCCATCACCCACTCTCTGACCTATCACATTTCATTATGTGGATCAAAACCAAGAAAAAGCATAAAACATTGTAGCCTAACACTTGAGAATACACAACACACTCAAAAATCCCCAAATCTGCAAAAGCCTTCGAATCTCTTAACTCAACCATCAACCCTTCAAACTTTTTCCACCATTCAACTCCATAAACATCACTGATCATTTCCCACCCTTCATTTTGCCCTAAAACACTCAGAATCAAAAACACGATTTTGAAATTTCATGAACTGAACTTCTGCCAACTTCCTCTTGAGGCCATTTAAACTCCAACCAAGCATCACAAGCTCTTGGGGGGAGTCATTGGAGTGGATTTGAAGCAAAGAACTAGCCAGAAAGCTCTTGTTTCGAAAGCTCAACTTCAGGTAGCCATGGCATTTATTTTTCCAGAACTCTCATTTTATGTTATAGAATGATTCTACATGATTCACTGATCACCATGATGTCTTTACTTTTGAGAATAGTTGAGAATTGAGCATTTCATAAGCTTCTGAAATTTTTGCCATGTTTTCCGTTTTGCTTTGATTCGTGCTATTGATGATGAACAAATGATTTTTGGTGGTTGATTCTTGTTGGGGTTGAGGAGAGGATCATTTATGGAGCTTTAGGGGTCTTGGGGTTGCGTATTGAGGGAGATTGAGTGAGGGGCTAGCCAGAGAAGATGACCGGAACACTGTTTCGGTCACCTGAGAGTAATTAGGGTTCAGATTAGGGTTAATGACATAATTAGTGTAGTTTGAATGTGGGCCGTCCATTTGCGCGCGCTAGTCAATTCCCTCCCCTTTTATTTTGAATCTGGGCCTTTGGATCTGAATACTTTCATTTTAATTCATTTTAATTTCATTTTTATTACATTTCTTTCTACATTTTATTTAAAATAGTAAAACATTTCTAAAAAATTTCAGTTTTTGCATCATCTCTCAAAATATTTTTCTCATTCTGAAAATAATTTTTATTTTATTTTTTGCATAAATTTCATATTTTTAAAATATTTAAATGTTTATTTTAATTATTTAATGAGAATTAATTAATTAAAATAGCATTTAAGTTTCTAAAAATCACAAAAATAATCACATTGCATCTTGATACATTTAGAAACATTATCAAACTCTTCACACAAATTTATTTTTGGTTCTTGACCTATTTTGACATTTTTCTTTGGAATTAGGGTTCTTAAAAGTCAATATTTTTGCCCTAACTTGGAAAAATCCCTTCTGCCTAACCATGAGGAGTTTGATGATGGTTCTTTTTGCATTGCATTCTTCATGTCATGTACTTTCTAGGATAAAAATGGTTTGAATTTATCTTTCATTTTCATTTTGTTTGGCATTTTTCATTGTAAGGTACCTTAAAACCCTAGCCAACTTGAGAAAATCATAACTTCTTTAGGGTTAAGAGTTAGGTCTCCCCCTTTGGGCATTGAACTTGTATAGGTCTAGGGTACCTCTGATCCCATTTTCAATTTTTTATCTTGTCATTTGCTTCTGATTTTGAATTTTTCTTTGTACCTTGTGCATAAACCCTAATTTTCACCTTCATTTGCATCCATCCTCCATATGCTTGCATTCATGAACTTGCCATGACATTTTGTGCAATCACATGACTCCTAAGACATATTAGGACACATTAGAATCATGTTGGATCATTTCATCATTCATTTGCCATGTTGTGCATTCATTTCATTTCATAAACTTTCATGAACTTTCATGGTTCAAAACATGCTTCATTTGCATCCTCATCCTTGTATGGTCATCCACAACTCTTGTCATGTGTTTTCATTATCTCTTAGCATCATTAAAATCATGTTTATGCTTCTGGTTTTGGTTTGCATCATTGCATTCATTTCATATTCACTTCATTTCATTTTCTTTTGCTAACTTTTCAGGTGGTAAGTATTTGAGAAATGAATTTGCCTTCACTTCTCATAATCTCTTCTCATCTCTCTTATGCATCCTTTCTGCATTTTACTTTTGTATTAGAGTGAGCTTTCTCATTCATGTTCCCTCCCCACTTTCTTTCTTCAAGCAACTTGTCTTCTTAAGTGAAACAAGTTGTCTTGTTCTTTTGCTTCTCCTTCCTTCATCCTGTTTCTTCCATGGTGGTTTCTCTCCTGAAGATCTTTTGCAATCCTCATGAACCCTAGGAACCCCCAAGCATGATCACGATTAGGTTTTGATTAGTCCCCATTTAGTTTTACCTTTGTGTCATCTTTGTGTCTTCTCTTCTCATCTCTTAATCAAGGACTAAACCTTAAAGGTTTTTAGGCTTTGTGATTAGGGTTATGCATGTATCCTTCTATTAGGATGGAGTGTATAACTGTAATCCTAAGTGTTAAACCCTTAATATGTTTAAATCCTTTAATCAATCCATCTAATAATCACTAAGACATCAAGCTTGTAAGTTGGGCCTTGCATTAGGGTTCTAATTCTTCCTTAATTGGTTAAGAAGGACTAACCCTAATGTTAATGGACAAGTCCCCCTCAAGTTGTCTTACAAACCATTAAATTCACTTCTTAATCTTGTCATTAACTAAAATCCACTTTAATAAAGGCTTTTTTGTCATGAGGTTAATCCCTAATCATGGATTAAGTTAAGGAGCCTTCCTCAACTTAAATGTTCTCATCTATTATCCTTCTATTAGGATAGTATAATGGGTCCATTAAATCCCTGATTATGGCTTAAACTCATTACTTAACACTAAACAAAAATACCAAAAACATCTAAATAAATGCAAGTAGGTTAATGATCTTAATCCTACATCATGGTGATTAAGTGTGAGGTGTTTACCTCATAATTAATGTATTCTCATTACTCCTAATCAGAGGGATGATGTGATGAGTTTACTAACCCTTGGTTTAGGCTTAAGCTCATTAACTTATGGCAAATATCAAAAAGTAATAAAAGATTAAAAACACAAAAACCAAACAATAATCGTCTCCTCCGGGATTCTTTTCTCATCATCTTCACTCACAAACGAGAACTTGCTTCTTCCGTCTAATGCAAGACAGTTTGCACCTGAGCCAGACAGGTCATACACTTGCGCATAGACAAGTAAGCAGTTCACAAGTCAATTTATCTTTTAGTCTCTTTGAGTCGAACTACGGTGTTATGACTTCCTCATTGCACGAGAGGATACGTAGGCATAACTTAACAGTTATCGAACAAAAGTCTCTGTATATTCCCCCTCTTCTAGCATAATTCTTTAAACCTCATAGTCTTGAGCTGCACACTCTTTCCATACACTGACACTCTTTCATTTCACTTCACATTTCTTTTGCACTGACACTTGCATTCTTTTCCAGCTTTTGCACACAGATAGCACTAACACTACCCCTTTTTAACACAAACTTTCAAGCGTGGATCCCGTCGAGTACGACGGACAATCTGGGTGCTAATACCTTCCCAGGTTGTAACCAACCCCCTTTCTTAGTTTCTCTGGTTCGCGACCGTCTTATCCATTCTTTTCTCAGGTCTATGCAGCATTACCTTTCCTTCGAGATAAAAATGCCTAGCTGGCGACTCTTTTCATCCTTTCTCCTTTCGCTGACCGTTCGCGTCTGTACCTCTCTTGGCCCCGGTGTCATCAGGTGGGAGCGACAATATATAATAATGCAAATTAGGTCAAATAATGGGCCTTTGTTGTATGGATTTGTGTTGCTTGGTTGTGAAGAAACTTCCTTACTAATTTTGTCAAAATAAAATAAAATATTCACATACTTCTTTGGTCTTGCATGATTTTGAATGATTTCCAATCACCTTAAATGCAAAATCTTTGATCCAAAAATAAGTATGAGATAAAATATTTTATTTTCATATTTTATTTCAATTAAAATTGAATTTTAATAATTAAAATCCAAAATAATATAAAATAAATGATAAAAATCAGAAAAATTGACCATTAGGTCGTGCATGACCTCATCTTCAAGTTTGAGTTGCAATATTATGGGCCCATTTGAAAAAATCTTGAATTTAGACCCTTTTTGCTTCATATACCCCTTGAAAATTTCCCAAATTTGACAATGCATAAGTTCCTCAATTTTAATGCCATGGAGGTGTTCTAGGACTTTTTAGAAAGCTTACAGTGTCCTCTAATCGAAACTTTTGTTTATTGCTTTATTTATTGCTTTTTGTACAACTTTATTTATTGCTTTCATTTACTGTTTATGCATTTCATATTACTGTCATCATATCATGTGCTGGATTTGTTGGTTTGCCTTAGTGGGAGGGGTATCTCAGTGAGCAAGGTTCCACACCGAGAGCCTGAGTGACACATAAGATTAGAGTGGCTTCATATTCTTTCCCATTCCATTTCGGTCTGGTGCGGGAATATGAAACACGGTTCAGACATGGGTTTCTTCTTAAGAAATCTGTGTTACGGATTTCCTGTAGTACTAGGGCTATCTGGAAAGCCTACTAAGTCTGGATGACCTTTTTAGATGACCTTCAGCATCTGAGGTGAATTATAGGAGGATCCTTTATGGTTAATGTAAACATTATACCTTCGGGTTAAAAGTGTTTACACTTCTCATAATAGATCCAAGTGTGAGGATCCTTGTTCTAGAACAATACCTGTGATGGGGTTGGGATGTTTACAGCTTTGCAGGAACCCTTGGCCTCATCATACCCTGTTACTGATATTGTTTTAAGGTTACACTATTTTGGACTGATTCTATGAAACCCTGGACTTGTGACTCTTTATTTGAGTCCCCCACCTAGTTACTGGTTCTCTAGCTTTCATCTGGACTTATGAACACTCATGGACCCTATCAAAGCAAATAACATATCTAGCACTTGATCACAAGCCCTTGCATATCATTATGCATACATCATTTTGCATCATTTAACATTTGTCTATTTGTTTTACAGGGTATCCACATATGTTTTGGTTTGGTTTTGACTGTCCTTCTGCTCAGCCATCTTCATCAGTTATCTTCATCAGAGATCTTCTTCAGCTAACATCTTCTCCAATTGTCTTCATTAGCATCCATTGTCAGTATGGACTCATCCAGGAAGAGCAACATCACTTATCATTTCTTTGAGCCCTCCCTAGCAGGCATCAGGCATATTCAGGAACTTATCACTCCAGATCATGTCCCTTTATTCAGGGAACATTATGGTGGCATTATGGACATGATCATGGACTTGGATGCATCACAAAGGAGAATGATCCACACTTTCCTTCAGTTCTAGGACACTCCTCTCAGATGTTTCACTTTTCCAGACTTTCAGATGGGTCCTTTGTTGGAGGAGTTTTCCATGTTGTTGGGTGTCCGTATTAGGAGGGGAATTCCTTTCAACCCTGAGATGACTGCTCCTAGGAATGAAGACATAGCTATGGCTCTGTATTTAGAAACCACCCTCATTGATCATCATATGACCACCAAGGCTGGAATCCCAGACCTCCATTTGGATTTCTTGATCACTCAGGCTACCAGTCATGCTGCAGCAGGGAAGTGGGAAGTTGTTTGTGATCTCCTGGCTCATAGTATATATGGAATCATCTTGTTTGCAGACGAGCCTAAGTTTGTAAGCAAGAATGCTATCTATAATACCCCGTATTTTAATTAAAGCTCTGAACAATATTAATTGGTAATAATATTATTTCGGAATACTCTAAGAAATTTTAATGGAACTAAATAGAGTAATTCATGAGATTATATTTTATTAATTAATATTAGCTGACTCAGAGGTTTTATAAAATATCAGATTAAGAGACATTTTCGGATACTCTCTAATTTTGACTTATCGGTAAAAAATATAAGCTTTTATATTTTATATATATATATATAGAAAGATTATGAGAGAAATAAAAAGTTAGTAAGGAAAGAAGAAAAGAAGAAAAGGAGAAGAGAAGAGAAGAAGAAGAGAGAAAAAGCCCTAAAGCTCTAATTCTTCATTCTCGATCATCCGTCTATCGAATCAACTCAATCTTTCCACCAATCTTCATATCTCGAGGTGGGTTCTTAGTTAGAAACTTTTATCTTTGATTTTGGTTGAGTTTTAGAAATGTTTGTGGTTAGGGCTTAGTTGGGAACCTAAGAAAAATCGTAAGTTTAACGATTAAAACTCGATTAAAACCAACATAAAATACTCACATTATGATAATGGATACGTTTGATCATGTCTTGTTGCATTGGTTAAAGTTTGGGAGTGATTGGGTGTGGGGAGAGTGAATTCCCGTAAGGCTGGAACTCCTTATGTGTTTTCACTAGAGCATCCGTAAGGACTTGAGGTATCCGTTACGTATATGTGGGCGTTGATTTGAGAAGTGTAGACTATAAGTCCCCTGTAAGGTCTTGTATAAGTCTCTAAATTGTTACTATGTGTTTCACTAGAGCATCCGTAAGGACTTGGGGCAAGTGCTATGCTAATTGTGTCAATCTTGAGTAAGTCTTGAGGTGGGTTATCCTGAGTCCCACGGGAAGCTTCCGTAAGGATTGAAGCGCGTGTATGTCTTTCCTCCGTAAGGTCTTGTATAAGTCTCTAAGTTGTTACTATGTGTTTCACTAGAGCTCCGTAAGGACTTGAGTTAGGCATTTCCCTTTTGAGTTTGGAAATCGTGTGTGGACCCTAGTTTTCCCTATATCCTTGTCCCTCGTGTAAATTGGTTCGTGAAGCATGCGAGTTTCGTTGGAAATGACCCTTAGAGCCGAGAGAACTCTAAGATAGTGAACCCACTGAGATGTTTTATCTCACCCCATGTTGATGTTGTTATTTCAGGTACTTCAGGTTCCACTAAGGGTGAGGATAAGGCGATCTGATTATCTTTGCTAGTTGTTGGCTTAGTCTTCCGCCGTGGACTTTTGGGATCTTCGGATCTAGTTCTTAGATCTTTTTGTAGTTGAACATCTTGTATTATTATATAGCCTTGTTTAGTACCTTAAGTTGTAGTGGCTATATTTATGCAATGTGTTGCTAAGAACTTATTTGTATTTCAAGTACCAAATCATTAATATTATATATGAAAAATATGCTTTATGTATGTCTTTTGTATATGGGTATTATAGTTGGTATCAGAGCAGATCGTATCCTCGACCTAGCCTTGAAATATTATAAGTGTTTCCTTTCCGTTCATGCACGTTGACCGGAAGTAGGACTAAATGTTATGTTTATGGTATTGAGCCTGATCAACTTAATCCTGTTTTGATGACATTTAGGAAATATGGCTGGTAGACGTGGAACTTGTGCTCAACCCGGTGTCACTCCTCCCGGTAGCGATCAAGCAGGTAGCGAAGGGAATGCTCCTATGTTCCAATTTATGCAGCAGATGCAGCAACAGCAGCACCAATTCATGCAAGAAATGATGCATCAAATGAGTGGGGGCCTTCACCTTCACGTGGTTGCTCTTGGAGCTGCGGGTGGAACATTTAGAGACTTCTTCCGCATGAACCCTCAGGAGTTTCATGGCGGGTTGGATCCAGTTAAGGCTCATGAATGGGTGACTGGAATGGAGAGGATTTTCCAGATTGTGATTTGTAGTGAAGAAGACAAGGTGACCTTCGCGTCACATTTGCTAAAGGGTCCTGCTGCTAGATGGTGGGAAAGTGCCTCCAACTTGATGATGGTACAAGAAATTCCAAGTGTGTGGCAACAATTTAAGACAGTTTTTATGGACAAGTATTTTCCGAGTTCCTTGAGGACGCAAAAAGAGTTTGAATTTCAACAACTTAGGAAAGGGAGAATGACTGTGGCCAGTTATGCTGAGAAGTTTGAGGATATGGCGGCCTACTCTAGGCAGGCTATGTATGCCCCTGATGAAACGTGGAAAATTGACCAGTTCTTGTTTGGGCTAAGGGCCGAGATCTCAACCCTTCAAGGGGAAACAGGTGACGAGTCCTAGATCCAGTGCTCCTCCTTCTTGCCCCCGTTGTCGCAAGAATCACTTTGGAAGATGCGAGCTGAACGGTGTATTTTGCTATCATTGTCAAAAGGAAGGACATATTTCTAGGGATTGCCCTCAGAGGAAGGATCTGATTCAAGGGAGAGTTTATATTATGGACGCCAGGAAGACGAAAGGCGACAATTCCTTGATTACGGGTAATTGTCTTATTAACAACCATCCTTGTCTTGTTTTATTTGATTGTGGAGCTACGCATTCTTTTATATCTACTATTTGTGCGAAGCGACTTGGGTTGCGACTTTTTCCCTTGTCCCCTCCAATGGTGGTTACTACCGCTATGGATGAAACGGTCGAGACACCGCTTAAGTTTGAGGACTGTACGTTGTCCATGGATGGCAGAGTCTTTCAGATTGATCTCATTTGTTTGCCCCTTAAGAAAATTCACGTTATCCTGGGGATGGACTGGTTGTCTGCTAATTCTGTTTTTATTGGGTGTGAAGAGAATTTGATCCTCATTCCCTCCGTTGAAGTGCCTCCGAAAGATGTTTTGGCTACGATCTTAGAAGGTATGATTGGAATGTTAAATTTTCTGTTTGAGCAAGAGAAATCTGTTTTTCTTGTCCTTACTAAAGAAGAGAGTATTGACCAGCAAGTTTTGAACATTCCTATAGTTTGTGAATTTTTCGACGTCTTTCCTGAAGATGTCACTTCCTTACCTCCGGTGAGGGAAGTTGAGTTCTCAGTCGACCTGATACCGGGAACGGCTCCTATATCTGTTTCCCCTTATCAGATGGTTCCTCTCGAGTTAAAAGAATTGAAGGATCAATTAGAAGATTTGATGGCAAAGCATTTTGTAAGACCTAGTGTCTCTCCGTGGAGAGCTCTGGTGTTATTGGTAAAGAAAAAGGACGGTGGTATGAGGTTGTGCATCGATTATCGAAAGTTGAACAAGGTTACAATTAAGAATAAATACCCCTTACCAAGGATAGACGGTCTTCTAGACCAATTTAAAGGAGCCTGCGTGTTCTCGAAGATTGATCTGAGATCGGGCTATCACCAGATTCGTGTGAAAAGTTCTGATGTTCCGAAGACTGCGTTTAGAACCCGTTACGGACATTACGAATTCTTAGTAATGCCTTTCGGTGTGACGAATGCTCCAGCTATTTTTATGGACTACATGAATCGGATATTCCAGAATTATTTGGATAAATTTGTGGTGATCTTTATCGATGATATGCTTATATATTCTCGTACTCCGCAAGAGCACGGAGAATATCTAGGGATTGTCCTATCGATACTGCGGGAAAAGCAACTTTTTGCTAAGTTTAGTAAGTGTGAATTCTGGATGTCAGAAGTCAAGTTCCTTGGTCATGTTATATCACAAGGAGGTGTAGTTGTAGACCCGTCAAAGATAGAAGCTGTAATTAATTGGGAGAGTCCGAAGAATGTTACTGAAGTGAGAAGCTTCCTAGGTTTGGCAGGTTACTACAGAAGATTTATTAAAGGTTTTTCCCAGATGGCGTTACCGTTAACTAAACTCACTAGGAAGGACTTCGATTTTGAATGGGATGCTGATTGTGAACAAAGTTTTGTGTGGTTGAAAGAGAGATTGACAACTGCTCCAGTCTTGGTTATTCCTGATCCTAACAAATCTTATGAAGTGTTCTGTGATGCTTCAAAGATGGGTTTAGGAGGTGTTCTCATGCAAGAGGGGCAGGTGGTGGCGTATGTTTCCAGGCAGTTGAGAGTTTATGAGAAGAATTATCCTACGCATGATTTGGAATTAGTGGTCGTGGTGTTTACTTTGAAGGTGTGGCGACACTATTTGTATGGTGTGCGTTTTGAGATGTTTAGTGATCATAAGAGTTTGAAGTACCTCTTTGATCAGAAGGAACTGAATATGAGACAGAGAAGATGGATGGGGTATTTGAAGGATTATGATCTTGAGTTGAAGTATCACCCCAAAAAAGCAAACAAAGTGGCAGATGCCTTGAGTACAAAAGTGATTTGTAGTGCCGAATTGATGGTATTAGAGTATGCATTTTTAGAAAAGTTTCGAGATCTTAACCTTCAGTTTGTTTGGACTCCGAATGGCGTAATCATGGGAAACTTGAATATTAGTTCTACATTGAGGAATAATATTCAACAAGCGCAAGTTTTGGATGAGAAGCTGCAAGGACTGTTACTACAACCGGGTTTCGTGAGAGCATTAGATGGGATCATCCTATTTAATCAAAGAATTTGTGTTCCGAATGACGATGTGTTAAAGAGAAGGATTCTGGAAGAAGCACATAAAGGTTCTTTTACGATACATCCGGGTTCTTCGAAGATGTATCAAGACTTGAAGAGAGAGTATTGGTGGTCCGGAATGAAAAAGGATATTGCGGTATTTGTGTCAGAATGTGCAGTGTGTCAGCAAGTGAAAATTGAGCACCAAAGGCCAGGTGGATTGTTACAACCTTTAGACATTCCAATTTGGAAATGGGATAATATCTCTATGGACTTCGCAGTAGGTTTACCGAGTACTCAGGGTGGCTATGACTCTGTTTGGGTGATTGTGGACCGACTAACGAAATCTGCACATTTCTCAGCCGTGAAGACTACATATAAGGCAAGTCAGATTGCAAGGTTGTTTATTATTGAAGTTGTGAGATTGCATGGTGTTCCATCCAGTATTGTATCAGATAGAGATCCGAAGTTCACTTCAAGATTTTGGAAGGTGTTCTAACAAGCCATGGGTACAAATTTGCGTTTGAGTACTTCTAATCATCCTCAAACGGATGGTCAGACGAAGCGTACGATTCAAACAATGGAAGATATGTTGAGGGCATGTGTCTTAAAGAGCAGAGGAAATTGGAAAGAACATTTGCCGTTGATCGAATTTTCGTACAATAACAGTTATCACGCGAGCATCGGAATGGCTCCGTATGAGGCTTTGTACGGAAGAAAGTGTAGAACACCGTTGTGTTGGTCAGAAGTGGGTGAAGATAGAATTCTAGGACCGGAAATTGTTCAAGAGACTACGAAAATGATTCGTATGGTCCGAGAAAAGATTAAGCAAGCCCAAGACCATCAGAAGAGCTATGTTGACAATCAAAGGAGACCCCTGGAATTCGGGGAAGGCGATCATGTGTATTTAAAAGTCACTCCGAGATTAAGATTGAAAGGACCGTTTAAGTCACGTAAGTTAAGTCCGAGATACGTAGGACCGTATCAGATCCTAGAAAGGATTGGTGAAGTCGCTTACCGGTTAGCCTTGCCGCCATCTCTATCTGAAATGCAAGATGTCTTTCATGTATCCCAACTTCGTAGGTTCATCCTCGATCCTCTTCAGCCTATTTTTCCGGATTCTATTGAGATAGAAACGAATTTGACCTTTGAACCCAAACCAAGTCGTATTGTCGGGAGAGAAACCAAGGTACTGAGAAATAAAGAAATACCACTTGTTAAAGTGCAATGGGACGAGACGCATCCGGGTGATGCTACGTGGGAGTTGGAATCAAAAATGCGGGAATAATATCCTCACCTATTTAGGTAATCTTTCAAATTTGTGGACGAATTTTATTTAAGGGGGGGAGGATGTAATACCCCATATTTTAATTAAAGCTCTAAACAATATTAATTGGTAATAATATTATTTCGGAATACTCTAAGAAATTTTAATGGAACTAAATAGAGTAATTCACGAGATTATATTTTATTAATTAATATTAGCTGACTCAGAGGTTTTATAAAATATCAGATTAAGAGACATTTTCGGATACTCTCTAATTTTGACTTATCGGTAAAAAATATAAGCTTTTATATTTTTTATATATATAGAAAGATTATGAGAGAAAGAAAAAGTTAGTAAGGAAAGAAGAAAAGAAGAAAAGGAGAAGAGAAGAGAAGAAGAAGAGAGAAAAAGCCCTAAAGCTCTAATTCTTCATTCCCGATCATCCGTCCGTCGAATCAACTCAATCTTTCTGCCAATCTTCATCTCTCAAGGTGGGTTCTTAGTTAGAAACTTTTATCTTTGATTTTGGTTGAGTTTTAGAAATGTTTGTGGTTAGGGCATAGTTGGGAACCTAAGAAAAATCGGAAGTTTAACGGTTAAAACTCGATTAAAACCAACCTAAAATACTCACATTATGATAATGGATACGTTTGATCATGTCTTGTTGCATTGGTTAAAGTTTGGGAGTGATTGGGTGTGGGGAGCGTGAATTCCCGTAAGGCTGGAACTTCCTAAACTGGTGTAGCTCGCGAAGCGAGCATACCTCGCTCAATGAAAGTTCCAGGGCGAATTTCGCTCAGTGAGAAGGAGCTCGCTCAGCGAGACCTGTAGTTTTTAACTTTGGTTTTTAATTCGTAACTTATGATCCGGGTGTCCGTTTTGAGCGTTCCACATATCGTTTCGAAGCTTAAAGCATAATATATCTATTAAAATTGAGAAACATTAATTTTGAGCCGAATTTTACCCGACTAATTTCAAATGACCAAAACTTGATAAAATGGAACATGTGAGTTAATGGAAATAGAGAAAAGGTACGACTTGTGAGGTATCTAGGTTTCCCTTAAACTCATTTGATTTATGTTTTTTGGTTTTGGGATCCTCCGTAAGCTCTTGTATAAGTCTCAAGTGGTTACTATGTGTTTTCACTAGAGAATCCGTAAGGACTTGAGGTATCTGCTACGTATACGTGGGCGTTGATTTGAGAAGTGTAGACTATAAGTCCCCCGTAAGGTCTTGTATAAGTCTCTAAGTTGTTACTATGTGTTTCACTAGAGCATCCGTAAGGACTTGGGATAAGTGTTATGCTAATTGTGTCAATCTTGAGTAAGTCTTGAGGTGGGTTATCCTGAGTCCCACGGGAAGCATCCATAAGGATTGAAACGCGTGTATGTCTTTCCTCCATAAGGTCTTGTATAAGTCTCTAAGTTGTTAATATGTGTTTAACTAGAGCATCCGTAAGGACTTGAGGTAGGAATTTCCCTTTTGTGTTTGGAAATTGTGTGTGGACCCTAGTTTTCCCTATATCCTTGTCCCTCGTGTAAATTGGTTCGTGAAGCATGCGAGTTTCGTTGGAAATGACCCTTAGAGCCGAGAGAACTCTAAGATAGTGAACCCACTGAGATGTTTTATCTCACCCCATGTTGATGTTGTTATTTCAGGTACTTCAGGTTCCGCTAAGGGTAAGGATAAGGCGACCTGATTATCTTTTCTAGTTGTTGGCTTAGTCTTCCACTATGGACTTTTGGGATCTTCGAATCTTGTTCTTAGATCTTTTTGTAGTTGAACATCTTGTATTATTATATAGCCTTGTTTAGTACCTTAAGTTGTAGTGGCTATATTTATGCAATGTGTTGCTAAGAACTTATTTGTATTTCAAGTACCAAATCATTAATATTATATATGAAAAATATGCTTTATGTATGTCTTTTGTATATGGGTATTACACTATCCATATCATTCTGCTGAAGAATCCAGTTCTTACCTTGCTAGGGGATTTCTACTACTCAGTGCATCAGAGAAATGAGAAGCAGAGGGGAAGACTATTAAGATCTTGTGCACCTCTCTTCTACAGTTGGTTGATAAGACATATGCCAAAGACAAAAGCTTTCCTGAATCCACATTAGTCAAGAAATTGGGCTAAGAGAATGATTGCTCTCACTTCAGAAGACATCAGGTGGTGTACTCAGGGAACCAAGGGCAGGGACATAATTATAAGTTGTGGACAATATCCTAATGTACCTTTCATTGGAGTGAAGGGTTGCATCAACTACAATCCTTTGCTTTTAAAAAGACAACTAGGGTATGCCTTAGTACATCCACCAAGAGAGCAGGATTTAGTAGAAACCCTTTATTGTGATGTTCAGAATAATCATACCATCATCCGACAAGAAGCATGGGCTTGGGATAACATTCAGACAAAAAGGACTGTTATTCTTGGCAAATGCAATAACATAGCTTCATCTCAGTACATTGATTGGTCTCGCATCAGAGGACAAATCACCCGCATGCCATTCACCCTGGAGGATGTGTCAGGGCCATCAGCAATAGAGCATGTAGCTACAGTCAATTTAGAGGAGTTTGAGAAGGTGAAAGAGAGGAATACTCAGCTTTCTGAAGCTCTGAAGAAGACCCTCTGGGAGAGGAATGATAGTCGTTTGGACAATGAAAGGTTGGAAAAGCTCCGGATCGAGCATATGACCAAGATTAAGAAGACAGATGATTACATCAGAAAAGCCTGAGCAGGGGAGTTGGTATTGAAGAATACTTGAAAAGAAGCTAAGATTCAGAAAGCCAGAGATGAGCATTACCTAGAGGAGAGTCAGGCCAGGTGGATCAGGATCACTGAGGCTCATGTGCAAGAAGATCAAAAGACACAGGCTAGGATAGAGCAGCTGAAAGCTAATGAGAAGAAAAGTCAGGAATCCTTGTTAGCAGCACAAAAGGAAATCTCCGAGTTGAAACTCCGGGCAGGGTTGAATAGATCAAAATACCAAGACAAGTACCAGAAGTTGACAAGTTCCATTGCCACCAGGAACCTTCTTATCAGGACCATCACAGAGCTTCCAGTTGGGCCAGTGACTGATGCTCTCCTGAAGGAAGTCAAGGAGGATGACTTTGGGCTGGATGTTTGATTTCTTTGTACTTTTACTTTATTTTTTATTGTACTTTTGATGATTTTTGTTTTATTTTGACCCACCATGGGAACTTGTTGTAATCATAAACTATGTATCTTTTGCATTTGTAATATATGGTGTATGGATTATCTTTTGGGCTTCATTTCTCTTCAACATCTTCATTCCCGGAGGTCTGGAAGGTCAAAACCAAAGAACCAAACCGAATACCCTTGGAGGACAAATAGACATATTGCATTTCATGCTAACATCATTCTTTGTTTTGTAGGTGTTTTTGTTGTTGTTTTCTCACTTTGTTGTTGTTTCAGGAAACATTGCTCGTAGGAGGGTTTTCCCCATCAACAGAATTCACCGGTATCCTACAAGAAACAACTTTCCGAGCTTACAGATGGACCAAGTTCAACAAGATTTGACTGACGTGAGAACTCAGATGGCTAATGAGAGAACTGAGATGAGGGCTCAGATGAACCAGTTCATGGCAGTAATGACTGGGTTGGCCCAAAGCCAATAAAGATTAAGAGAGTTGGTCGAGCGGAAAACTCTAGAAGAGAATCATCCAGGTACAGGAGGTACTAGTAACAATGATCACGGGCAGTCGCAAACAAATGCGCTAGAATTTGGGCCTCATCTCAATCCTGAGATCAATGCTATCAGAAATACCTAAGGAAACACTGGAGGTTGTGCCTTGCAAGAGGACCCTCAAGAGGAACAGTTTACAGTAATTGGTGATGGAGATGAAGCCTATGATCATCGTCTGGACGAAATATCAGAGAAGCTGAGATCTTTGGAGTCCCAAAACTCTTTAGGATTTAATGTTATGGACATGGGTCTGGTTGAGGGAGTCAGGATTCCTCACAAATTCAAGCCTCCTTGCTTTGAGAGATATAATGGTACCTCTTGTCCATGTACTCACCTGCAGTCATTCCTGGGGAGACTGAAAGCTTATACCATGGACGCAAAGTTATGGATATTCTACTTCAAAGACAGTCTGACTGGGGAATCACGTGAATGGTATTCTCACTTGTCCAAAGAAACAATCAGAAACTGGAAGGATTTGGCCGAAGCTTTCATACGCCAGTATCAATATAACTTGGGCATGGCTCCCAACAGGACTCTCCTAATGGGTATGTCACATTCTTCAAGAGAAAGCTTCAGGGAATATACCCAAAGATGAAGACAGCTTGCTGCTGCTGTCTAGCCTCCGATGTCTGAGAGAGAAATGGCCGACATGTTTATGAACACCCTGCAGGGGATATACATTGACAGACTTGCTGCTTTCTCGTCCACCAGCTTTGCGGATGTAGTTATAGCTGGTGAGAGAATTGAGAGTCTTTTGAAGATGGGAAAAATTTCAAATAACGGTGCCAGTTCCAGCAGTACAAGGAAACCTTTCGCAGGAACTCGTAGGACAGGTGAGACCAACTCAGTGCACATGGGCAGAGGTAGGCCTCAATACATGCCAAGATCAGTAGCTGCTATCACAATTCCAGCTCCAGCGCTTCAACAACAGTATCCTCCACAACCACAACACTTCCCACAACAACAAAAATATCCTCAATAGAGATCTTACAACAATAACAATCAGTAACAACGTCTGTTTCAACAAAGGGCTTCACAAATCAACAGGGTTATCGATCCCATTCCGATGCCCTATGATGCCTTACTTCCATAGTTGTTAAAGCTCAACCTGATCGAATTGAGGACTCTGGCCCCACCAGATCCCCAAAACCTTCCAAGAAACTATGATGTTAATGCCTGGTGTGCCATCCACTCAAATGCACCTGGCCATACTACAAAGAAGTGCAGAGCCTTGCACATGAAGGTTCGGGATTTTATTGATTCTAAGGCGGTCAACTTTGCACCACCTCCACGTGTTACCAAGAATCCTATGCCTAGCCATGGTGGACTTAGGATAAATTCCATTGAGGAGGATCGACCAATGAACCTAATTGACAGTGTTGCAAGCATTCAAACACCTCTGGCTGAGGTTAAAGTCCAGCTTTTGAAATGCCAAGTGTTCACGGGTTGTGAGGCCTATTGTGAAGCTTGCAAGACTTCTATCAACGGTTATGCAAATTTGAAAATCGGTATCAACAATCTTATCAAGGAAGGCACCTTACAGATTACTTCAACAGTCCCAGCTCCTACAACATCAACAACCATTCCTCCTACAACTCCAGCACATGTCATTCCATCAGATGTAACAGATATCACTCCTACGACTTCAACAACAATCATTCCAACGGATTCTTCTACAACATCAACAACCATTCCTTCTTCCACTTCAACAGACATCAGTTTAACACATCCTTCTACAACAAAAACAAACATCAATGAAGACATTTCCACAGTTACTATTTACTATGATCCTGCAACAATCCACGTTCCAAATTCACATCAACATCTTCATTAACAGCAGCAACCTTCATCACCAGCACCATCTCCAGTCAGACCTCCTGTCATAATTTATTATGAATCTCAAATTGTCTCAATTCCTTCTTCTGCGGCAATCAGTCCGGTTACTATCACGGTACCAGGACCAGTTCCATATGACAACATCAGTGTCGTGCCTTTGCACTATGGCTCAGATTTGTATTGCTACAGAAAGAAAGTCACCCTTGACACTTCTACACCACAGGTTGATAATGTGGGGGAGGCGGAGGCTTCACTCGAAGCGGACGTCTCTTTGCCTCACAATTCCAAAGAACTAATGCTGAAGCAGAAGCTGCTGCCAAGGCTAAGGGCAAAAGTGTGGTGCCTGAAGAACCTATTTCCAAGGAAACTCAGAAGAAATCCTTTGACCAGGATGTAGACGGGTTCATGAGAATAATCAAGAAGAGTGACTATAAGGTTATGGACCAGCTCCATCAGACACCCTCCAAAATCTTTATCCTATCACTGCTAATGTGTTTCGAAGCTTACAGGAATGCACTTCTCAAAGTCTTGCACGCAGCTTACGTTCCAGAAGAGATTAAAGTTAATTAGCTAGAGATGGTGGTTTCTAATGTCAATACTAGTCATGGACTAGGGTTCACTGCTGCTGATCTAACTACGGAGGGACGTAACCATAATAAGGATTTACATATCACCTTGGAGTGTAAAGGTGATGTTCTCTCTCATGTCTTGGTTGACACTGGGTCTTCACTCAATGTTCTTCCAAAGAAAGCCTTGGTCAGGATGGAATATGATGGTCTTGCACTGCGTCCAAGTAACCTGGTGGTGAGAGCCTTTGACGGTTCTAAAAGATCGTTTCTTGGGGAAATCGAGCTGCCTGTGGTGATTGGCCCACGGATCTTCAAAACTATCTTCTACGTGATGGACATTCAGCCTGCCTATAGCTGTTTGTTGGGTCGGCCATGGATTCATGCCGCTGGCGCTGTAATGTCAACCCTTCACCAGAAGTTAAAATACGAATGGGAGGGCCAAGTCATCACAATCTGTGGGGAGGAGGATATATTCGTTAGTCATCTAGCTACTTACAAGTATATTGAGATGGACGGAGAGATCCATGAGACAATGAGCCAAGGGTTTGAGGCCCTCAATGTCAATGAAGCAACAATTGAAGTATCCAGAACTTCAATCTCTTCTTATAAGCAAGCTCGGAAGTTTGTTGAAGACAGGAATGCCCAGGGCTGGGGCAAGCTGCTGCAAGTTCAGGTCAAGGAAGACAAGTTCGGGTTGGGTTACAAACTATCCCGACAGGTCCAGGAGGAGGCTGCTGAAGCTCCCAAATTTGTCAGCGGGGGAATGCTAACCCCGGATGCAATCAACAATGTGGAAGACAAGGTTGAAAGTGACTTCAACCTGGATAGCTGGATTCGTCCAATGGTCCCAGGCCAGCAAGTCCTTAACTAGTCTTCCCAGGAAATTATAAGGATTACTTCTGCAGAGTAATTATTATTTCCTGTTTAAGCATGCATCAAGTCCTGCATCTTGCCCAAGGTGTCAGGACTCATTTTGTAATAGGGCCATATTTGTATTTTGTGCAAATGAATGATTAATGAACAAATGGACATCTTTTGCAAACGATCTTTTTTCGCTCACTGTCTTTCATTTTTGTTATTTTCGCACAAAGCAATAAATGGCAATGTTTTTTAATAATAACTCCATTCACACGTTTTCTAAACAAGATTAAAATCAATCACTAAAATGAACAAATATCAACCCTTGCAAAAATAATCCTCCAGATCGCACCGACAACGACACTGCTATGACCTTGTATGACTTCGACAATCCAATTAATCAAGCAGATGAAGGGGTTGATGAAGACTATGATTTGCCTGAAGAGTTGGCTAGGTTGTTGAGACAAGAGGAAAAAGTGATTTCTCCTCATCAGGAGGAGGTTGAAACTATCAATCTTGGTACTGAGGAAGGTGTGAAGGAAGTGAAGATCGGGGCCAGTCTGCAAACTCCAGTGAAAGAACAACTCATCAGTATGCTTCGGGAATATGTTGACGTCTTTGCTTGGTCCTATCAAGATATGCCAGGTCTGGATACAGATATTGTCACACACAGACTACCATTGAAAGAAGATTATCCTCCAGTTAAACAGAAGTTGCGTCGAACTCACCCAAATATGTCCATGAAAATCAAAGAGGAGGTACAAAAGTAGTGGGACGCCGGTTTTCTCACTGTAACTAGTTACCCGCCGTGGGTTGCTAACATTTTACCCGTACCTAAGAAGGATGAAAAGGTGCATATGTGTGTGGATTACCAGGACCTGAACAGAGCAAGCCCGAAAGATGATTTCCCATTACCTCACATTGATGTATTGGTAGACAACACAACTCAGTTCTCGGTATTTTCTTTCATGGACGGATTTTCTGGATACAATCAGATTAAGATGTCACCTGAAGACATGGAGAAGACAACTTTCATCACACCCTAGGGCACATTCTGATACAAGGTAATGTCGTTCGGTCTGAAGAACTCCGGTGCAACTTATCAACAGGCTATGGTAACATTATTCCACGATATGATTCATAAGGAAATCGAGTGCTATGTGGATGACATGATCGCCAAGTCCCTTATAGAAGAAGATCATTTGGTGAATCTATTGAAACTTTTCAAGATTCTGAGGAAGTATCAGTTAAAGCTGAACCCCAACAAATGAACATTTGGGGTACGTTCTAGTAAGTTGATGGGTTTTATTGTAAGTGAAAAAGGAATTGAGGTTGATCCCGAAAAAGTTAAAGCTATTCAGGAAATTCCTGCACCTAAGACTGAGAAAGAAGTTTGAGGGTTCTTATGTAGATTGAACTAAATTTCAAGGTTCATATCCCATCTCACTGCAACTAGAGAACCCTTGTTCAAGTTGTTAAGAAAAGAACAAACAGTCAGGTGGAACGACGATTGTCAGAGAGCTTTTGACAAGATCAAAGAATATCTGCAAGAACCTCCAATTCGCATGCCTCCAGACGAAGGAAGACCTCTAATCATGTATCTGACAGTATTAGAAGAGTTAATGGGGTGTGTGTTGGGCCAGCATGACGAGTCTGGTCGAAAAGAGTATGCAATATACTACCTAGGCAAAAAATTTACCGACTGTGAACAACGTTATTCACTGCTCGAGAAAACTTGTTGTGCTTTAGCGTGGGCTACTCGCCGACTAAGATAGTATATGTTGACTCACACTACCTTGTTGATCTCAAAGATGGACCCAGTCAAGTACATATTTAAGAAGCCAGCACTTACCGGGAGGGTTGCAAGATGGCAAATGATTCTGAACAGAATATGACATTCAGTACACCTCTCAAAAGGCCATCAAGGGCAGTGTATTGTCTGACTATCTAGCTGAGCAACCCATTGATGATTACCAGCCTATGAGATTTGACTTCCCTGATGAAGACATCATGTTCTTGAAAGCAAATGATTGTGAAGAGCATGTTCACACTGAAGGGCCTGACCCAGAAGAAGCATGGACTTTGATGTTTGATTGGGCAGTTAATCGCAACGGTCGTGGGGTTGGTGCAGTACTTATCACACCCAAGGGAGTCCATATGCCTTTCTCAGCAAAACTCACCTTTTCTTGCACTAAAAACGAAGCAGAATACGAATCTTGTATCATGGGTCTTGAGGAAGCCATTGACCTCAGGATCAAAACCTTAAATGTATACGGAGATTCAGCTTTGGTAATCAACCAGACCAACGGCAAGTGGTACACTCATCAGGAGCATCTGATTCCCTACTGTGACTATACGAGGAGATTGTTGACCTTCTTCACAACAATCAAGCTTGAATACATCCCTCAAGATGAGAATCAGTTTGCAGACTCTTTGGCTACCATTTCATCCATGATCAAAGTACAAGATGCTAATTATGTGCCTCGGATTTTGGTATCCAGACTAGACAGACCGACATATGTATTCTCTGTGGACACTGTCACTGATAACAAGCCTTGGTACCATGACATCAAATGCTTCTTGGAGACTCAAACATACCCACCTGGGGCATCGTCAAACGATAAGAAGACATTAAGAAGGCTAGCCGACAGTTTCTTCCTCAATACTGATGGTTCTTTGTACAAGCGAAACTTCGACATGGTCTTGCTCAGATGTGTTGACAAGAAGGAAGCAGACCTACTGATGCACAAAGTACATGAAGGTTCTTTCGGTACCCATGTCAGAGGACATGCAATGGCAAAGAAGTTGTTAAGATCAGGTTACTATTGGATCACAATGGATGCAAATTGTTGTGCCTATTCAAGAAAATGCCACAAATGCCAGATCTACGCAGATAAAGTGCATGTGCCTCTGAACCCTTTGAATGTAATGTATTCACCTTGGCCCTTCGCCATGTGGGGCATTGATATGATCGGAAAGATTGAACCGACTGCTTCAAATGGTCACAGATTCATCCTGGTAGCCATTGATTACTTCACCAAATGGGTTGAAGCAGCTTCATACGCAAACGTCACCAGACAAGTGGTAGCTCGATTTCTGAAAAGAGATATCATATGTCGATATGGAGTTCCCGAGCGAATCATTATTGATAATGGTTCCAATTTGAACAACAAAATGATGGAAGAACTTTGTCCGGATTTCAAAATTCAACTTCACAACTCTTCTCCTTACAAGCCAAAGATGAATGGCGCTGTTGAGGCAGCTAACAAGAATATCAAGAAGATTGTGCAGAAGATGGTAGTCACCTACAAAGACTGGCATGAAATGCTACCATTTTCCTTGCATGGGTACCAAACCTCTATCAGAACATCTACTAGGGCAACACCTTATCATCTTGTGTACGGTATGGAAATTGTCCTACCTGTTGAAGTTGAACTACCCTTCTTATGGGTAATGATGGATGTGAAACTGGATGAAGTAGAATGGGTCTGATCTCGATATAATCAAATGAATCTGATTGAAGAGAAGAGATTATCAGCTATCTGTCATGGGCAGTTGTATCAGAAGCGAATAAAGAAGGCCTTCGATCCGAAAGTCAGATCTCGGGAATACCAAGTGGGAGACCTTTTATTGAAAAGGATCCTTCCTCCTCATACAGACCACAGGCGCAAGTGGACACCAAACTATGAAGGTCCCTATATGATAACTAAAGTCTTCTCAAGTGGGGCACTGACGCTCGCAACCATGGATGATGAAGACTTCCCGTCTCTTGTGAATTCATATGCAGTTAAAAAATACTTCGCATAAAATGACCCGCTATACATAAAAACAGAATGTAAGTCCAGGCAAAAATAGGGCATCCCTGCGAGTCAAAAACAGAATAAAAGACTCGGGCAAAAATTAGGGAAAAATTAAAAAAAATGTATACCCGCTAAGTTGAAAAGCCACATCGGATAGCTCAGGTAAAAATGGGTATCCCGGTGGATTGAAAACCCGAAAGGGCGATCCACGCAAGATCAGGGAATAAGCGAACAACTGCATTCTGAATTCGTCTGTATCACTTGTAACATGGAAAGCTTCGAAAGGACAAAGTGTTGCACCCCAAAATTTGCCCTCACAATACAAGACTTTGTGTTCTAAGAAGATTCACAATGCTTGCAAGACCTTTCATGAGGTTCATGAAGTCTACAAGTCACTTCTTGAAGGTTCACAAGGTTCACAAGATTCACAATGTTTACATAATCTTTCATGAGGTTCACAAGGTTCACAAGATTCACAATGCTTACAATTCCTCCCATGAGGTTCACAAGACATTTTATGGTGGTTCACAAGGTTCACAAAGTTCACAATTGGTCAGAAGAGTTGACAATTCCCTCAGACAATGCACCTCCTAAGCAGTGCACCCAAAACTAGGGTTTTGACTTTAATCAGGCTAAATGAACTTCCAAGAATTCAAGTGAGCTTCATGACATCTTATATATGTGTAAGAACCCCCATGACAAGTTTCAAGACTTTTCTCAAAGGTTTGCTTAGTCAGATGATCAGATAAGTCAAAATCAGTCAAAGTAGTTAAAAAGTCAAACTGAGGTCAACTGTGGTCAAACCAAAGTCAAACTTCATGATTTTTTGCCAACATCAAGTATATGAAGTAAAATTCATCATTTGATCAAGGGTTGATCATGATTCATCAAGGAGATTCCAGATCATCAAGAATCAGGAATTTCTAAATTAGGGTTTCCTTAGTAAAAGTCAACTGAACTTTGACCAGCCATAACTTTCACATACTTCATCACCAAGTCTCCACTCAAAGCTCATTTTGAAGTAAATTGAATTCTCTACAACTTTGTGTCTCACAAGCCAAGCCCAAAAATGCTTCATTTGGAAGGTATGAGCTAAGACATTATAGGTCCTTTTGAAAGTCAACAAAAAGTCAACAACTTCAAAAGGGCATAACTTGAGATTGGTAAATGATATGGACATGAAACCAGTGGGGTTGGTTAGAGGACTCTTCAAGATTTCCAAAATGTCCAAGAACACCCTCATAGCATTAAAATTGAAGGATATGTTCCCTTGCAAAGTTGGGAAATTTTGAGTTGGTTTATGATGAAAAAGGAGGTCTAAAACCAATTTCTTCCAAATGGGCTTGCCAAATGATGACCCAATCCATACATTGACTTCATGCACGACCCAAACCATTAAAAATCAGAATTTTTATTATTTTATTTTTATTTATTTTGATTTAATTCATTAAAAATCATTTTAAATAAAAATAAAATATGAAAATGTAATATTTGATGGAGATTGAGCTTCTGGAATATCTTAAATGTTGATTGGAATTGAAGAGGAATGAAATCACAAGATTGGTCCAAAAATAGTAAGCCATCATACAAGAATATTTGATTTTCAAGGCATGATCAACTTGAATCTTTTCATATCAATTCTTCCACACAACCATTCAATTTTATGACCTAAATTCACTCACCTATAAGTACTAAACACAACCCTATTGCAAATTGACGGATTCCACAGCTCAAGAGTAAGTTCACCTTGTTCAAAAACCTCTCCACAACTCACATTCGGTTTTGGATTTCCAGGGCTTTAGAAGGTATTTTGAGGACATAGCTGTGACTATTGGACATCATTGATCATGAATCAATCACCATTTGCATCAAAAGCCTCATGAATTGCATAACCCGAGCCAAACCTTGTTCTTGAATGTGACTTTTCGATTCCATTGATTTATTGTGCTTGACTTGTTTTTGATTGTTTGATGATGTTTATGATGGACCTTAGAACGATTCTGGGCTATTCAATTAAGTTTTTCGTGCAGGTATAAGAATTCACCATGATTAGGGTTCACGGCCCCCTTTAGGGTTTCATGATTCCATCAAGATAAATGGATTCTAAAAACATAGGACAGTTGCAAAACTCAGTAGCAACTCAATGACATAATTCATTTTGTGAAATTTTGTGGTTTGGTTGAAGTTTGTGATTCGCAGGAATGAAGAACACGCAGCAAGATTCGCAGGTAAGATGGCATGAAATTTCGCAGGAAATTTGGGGAAGAAGAAGCTAGTTGGCGCGCTCAGGAAAATTCAAATTTGATTTAAAATATTTTATGTTATCTTGCTGGATTGTTATCACCACAGGTTGCGTGGCCCAGTGGAAACTCAGGCTTGTGTTTGATGAAAGGGCGAGGGATCGAAACCTGGCTGTGACAAATATTTTGGTATTTTCTCATTTATACGTGGAACTTAATATATTATTATTGTTTGGTGGTTTGTTAACAGATGGGCTCTCCCAGCCGGATGGTCATGCGTGCGTTCGTGTGTTTGAGAGGTCCTGGGTTCAACACCACCCCATGCCTTTTTTGTTCACTATTTTTTCTGATTTTTCAAGCTTAAAGCACAAAACCAAGAGATGTGCATCCTTGTTGCATCACTGGTGCGCAGCTCAGTTGGCAAACCTCTTCATTATCCAGGTTAGGGACCTGGGTTCAAATCCCAGGTCCAGGTTTTTTGATTTTTCTTATTTTCTTTATATTTCCTATTAGATTAAAATATGTTTCTAAAATTATAAAAAATGCAAATATTATATTATAAAATATATATGTTTTTCTAAATTCAAACATTAGTTTTTATTATTATTATCAAATGCATATATGTATTATTTAGTTAAATAAATTTTAATTATAAAATAAACCCTAATATATTATTTTCTAAACAAATATTAAAAAACCCTAATTTTATTTTTCTAGCTTTATTATTATGTACATAATTATTATTAATTTTTGTAAATATAATTTTCTTCATATAATATGTAAATATTTTTATAATTTGTTTATAGTCTAAATATTATATATAAATAATTTTTATAGAAATAATTAAACCTATGATAATTTTTGTTTTGTAATTATAATATGTTTAAAAATGATTTAATAATTGTTAATATTTCCTCTTATTTATAAATAATCGTCCATATCAAAAATCTAATATTTTGTTCATTATTTTAATTATGTTCTTATATTCTTGCTAATTCCCTTTATTTTAATTATTTTTATTATTATTAACCATATTATTACTAATCCATTTAGTTTATTATATTATTATTATTTCACTAACCCTATTTATTTTTAATTTTTATTTCTAACCCTTATTATATTCTATTTATTTATTTGTGCTTATTATTTATATTTATTTATTTGCTATTTATTTTAATTGCTCATTATAATTATTATGTAATTGCTCCTTGGTGTAAATTTTGTAAATATTTAATTTATTTAATTTTTATGCTATGGTTAGTAATTTAGGGAGTGTAAACATATATTGTATTTAAAATAAAATTTAGATCATTTTAATTAAAGATAAATAAAATTAAACACTCACACACGTAAGTCGATTTCTAATCGCCATCTCACTTTCTAGGGCTATCCCTCATTGTTGCCTATTCAAAAAGGTCAAGTGGGGTGTATAAAGCAAGTCCCTCAAAATAAAGTCATCAAGTCCCTTAATGGTTGCCTTTAAAGATCAAGTCCCTTTTCGAATAATGATGACAGTCCCTCCTAAATGCTTAATGCACCCCACAGTTGCCTTCGTAAAACAGATGTCCCTCATATGTCCCTTACATCCAAGGTAATGACTACCTATTCCTTAATAATAGGGATAGTCTTACCACTTAAAGTATAAAGAACAGAAAAGACTTAAACTTTAGGGTAGGTATCTCATAGTTGCTTGCTCACTTCATTCAAAATTTTCAAACACTTAACAAATTTCAAACAAATTTTCAAACACAAGTTTTTACGCATCCGTACATGGATCATTATTAACTATTATGAAAATTTTTATTCACAGACTACACTTTTCAAAAACAATTCAAAGTGAGCTAAGTAACTAAGAGCCCATGGATAACCATGGATGTAAAGGGTGCTAACACCTTCCCTTTACATAACCTACCCCCCGGACCCAAAAATCTTTTAAAGGTCTTTCCTGTTCTTTTATGCCTTTCCTTTGGATAAAATAAAAGTCGGTGGCGACTCTTGCTATCCGCAACATAACTAAATTCAGTTCTCCCACCGTGTTACAGAACTGGCGACTCTGCTGGGGATAGCAATTTAAGAGGGGTACCCTTAGGAATTAGATCACTTTAAATTGTTTGCCTTGTTTGCTTTATATTATCTTGTTGGGGTGCTCTTATGTGTGAAAGGTCCTAACCCGGATCTAGTGTACCTTAGGTAAATGGCAATAGACCAAGGAAACTGTACGACGTATATCGATACGGTTGATCTGGTGGCCATAGTTAGTGTGACTTCTTGGTTGGTGCTTATGTTCCTTAAGTCAAGTTGAGGATAATATGAGGCTGCCATATGTTGTCAATGCACTAACTAACTTTTAGAACCCTAGTTAACTCATATTGGCCTTTAGAAAGTAGTGAGGTAACCGGCTTTGGTGCAGACTGAAGTTGGTTGACACTCGATACTACGCTCATTGAGATCTTAAACTTGGAGGGTTTTGGTTGGCAAGTAAGTTGCCTTCTGATCAACCACCCTTGTGAAGGATCAATGATATTGAGATCCCTTAGAACCTGGTTACTTTTGTAGGACAGGATGAACCATCTAACTTCAGGGGAGGGTACTGACCTTTAAACCTCATGCAAGCCTTTAAACCTAGGGCTATGGTGTGACTTGTTTGTGTGTGCCACATGTCTGTGATTGAGCATAACATCATGGCATCATCATGCATCATAAGCATAGCATTTTCACTAACTATTTCAAGGACCAAAGGATTTATCTTTGTTCTTTGTTGCAGGTCATGGCTTCTGCTCGTAGAAACACTATCAGGATCAACTTTGTAGGTATACCTCCTAAGCTTAAAGAGTTGGTTTCCCAAGTTTCTGAAAACTCCCAATTCATCAAGAGGCATGGTCACCTACTGGATTTAGTCACTTCAGGGTTCAATGAAGATATGATGAGTGTTCTGTTTCAGTTCTTTGATCCTAAGCACCATTGCTTCACATTCCCCGACTATCAGCTGGTTCCTACAATGGAAGAGTTCTCTAAACTTCTGGGTATACCTGTCCTTGATCAGAAACCATTCACAGGTTTGGAAAAGGAGCCTAAACCTGAGGTTATTGCTGCAGCTCTACATCTGAAGAAGTCTGACATTGTTCTAGAAACAAGAAGCGGAGTTAAGGGTATTCTTGCTAAGGTATTAATGGATAAGGCTCAAGTGTTCTTGAAGGCTATGAGCTATGATGCTTTTGAGGAGATCTTAGCCTTGCTGATTTATGGCTTAGTGTTGTTCCCCAATCCTGATCAGTTCATAGACGTTCATGCCATCAACATTTTTCTGAGTCACAATCCAGTGCCTACATTGCTTGGAGACATACTACATTCTCTTCACACCCGTACTACAAGGGCAAGAGGAACTTTGATGTGCTGCATACCTTTGCTTTCTAGGTGGTTTATTTCTCACCTTCCTCGCTCAGTAATGAAGAATGAGCAAGGATTCAGATGGTCCAAGAGGATTATGTCACTCTCTCACTCAGATATCCATTGGTGCTCCAGATCTATGGAGAATGTCACCATCATTGACCGTTGTGGGGAGTTTCCTAATGTGCCACTTCTAGGCATAAGAGGAGGCATCACCTACAACCCCTCTCTAGCTTTACGACAATTTGGTTACGCTCGGAGTGATGGTCCACATGACATGTTGATTCAGGGCATTGTGTTTGATTACGACAACGATCTTCAGGGTTACCGTCAGAGATTCATACGAGCTTGGGGAAAAGTAAACAGGGTTGACAGCCAGACACTGGAACCTAAGTACACTATTCCTATGGAGGCTTATCTCAGATGGGTGCGATCTCGTGCTCAGACTCTCATGATGCCATATCCTGCCGTCCTACCAGTTACCATGGAACCTGTTGCTGAAGGAGACACTGCTTATACCATCCTTCACCCAGACATGCCTACTGACATGGAAGACTTACAGAGATCTTGGATCCAATTGAAGGAGCAAAGGGATACTTTTGAGGCTCATTACAAAGAAAGCCAAGAAAGAATCCTGGAACTAACAAAGCAGCTTCACGAGGAACGGAACCTCAACTCATACCTCAACACAAAGAGGAAACATCCATGGGAGACTTAAAACCCCACCTTTTGTACTTATTTCACTTTCATTTTTGTAAGCCCAAGAGGCAAAACAAAGTTATTACTAATAAAAGTTTACTTTCGTATTTGTTTAAGCAAATTTAAATCCTGCGGTCCTTGAAAACATTGCATATGCATTCACATATCATTTCATTGCATTACAGGTTTTTAATTGTGCACAGGTTTCTCATTTTCTCGCTGTTTATTTCAGCAATGGCTCTTGAACAATCAGTTAAGGATCTCCAGGCACAAAACGCACAGTTCCAAGAGCTGATCCTGAACCTATCCAAGGGGCAGGATGAATTGAAGACACTGCTGGCCAAGAAGACTAAGAAGACTAGAAGGTCAGGTGGCCTGCTCAACATGGGAAGAAGGTTCAAAGGTCCTGTCAAGACCAAAGAGCAGGTTGAAGACTATGAATCTGAGGAATCTGAGAAAGAGGGAGGCAGTCTCCACAACACTATGGGGGACTCTGATTCTGAGGCTAATTACTACCATGAGCCTAATGAAGATAAGTTCAAGATGCTGGTGGATAGAATGGATGCAATGGAGTTGCAGAAATCATCTGGGCTGGATTTTGAGGATTTGAGTCTGATATATGGGGTTGTTATACCCATTGGTTTCAAGGTTCCTACCTTTGTTGTTTATGATAGGGTCTCTTGTCCCAAGCTGCATTTGAGGTCTTATGTCAGAAGGATCCAACCTCACACTGCTGACAAGAAGTTGTGGATCCACTTTTTTCAAGAGAGCTTATCTGGAGCTCAGTTGGAGTGGTATTATCAGTTGGAGAGTGTCAACATCAGAGACTGGAATGATCTTGCTGAAGCTTTTTATAAGCAGTATCAATACAATGCTGACTTAGCTCCCACTCGCATGCAGTTGCAAAGCATGTCCATGGGTGCCAAAGAAAGTTTTAAGGAGTATGCCCAAAAGTGGAGAGATTTAGCTGGAAGAGTTCAACCCCCTTTGACTGACAGGGAATTGGTTGATATGTTCATGTGTACGCTGAATGGTCCGTTTTACAGTCACCTCATTGGAAGCTCATCATCTGGCTTCACTGAGTTGATCATGACAGGAGAGCGAGTAGAGAATGGTATAAAGAATGGTAAGATCCAAGTGGGTACTTCCTCATCAGGTGCTGCAAAGAAGCCTCCCACTGGGAAGAAAGAATCCAATGCTGTTTATGGTCAGCCTGATCGTAATAGAAGGCATCAGTCTGTTAGTGCAGTTCATATTTCAAATCCAACTCCTGCAACAACAGAGCACCCACAAGGCAACCAACAGATGGCTAGAAGGCAGTTCACAAAGATCAACATGTCACTGGCTCAGGCACTGCAACATTTGTTGAAAGCTGAACTCATTACTTTGAAGGAAGCCCCTCAGAATCCTAATGTTACCTCACCCAGGTACAATCCTAATGCACGATGTGCATATCATTCAAACTGTCAGGGACATGATACTAATAACTGCTGGGTCTTGAAGAACAAAATTCAAGATATGATTGAGGCTAGAGAGATTGAGTTTGACCCTCCGGGTACTCCAAATGTGATTACTGCTCCAATGCCAAATCACGAGAAGACTGTCAATGCCATTGATGAAGATCTACATGTCTATTCAGTTATGGAGTTGACCACACCATTGTCTGTTATCAAAAAGAGGTTAGTACAAGCTGGGATCTTTCCAGGTTGTCGTGAAGATTGTTTGTATTGTACTTATAAGCCGGATAGTTGCTTCATATTGAGAGATGGAATTCAACGTCTCATGGATAAGTATACTATAGTGTTTGAGAGGACTCCGTCGTCTGTAGAAAGTATGGTGGATCATCTGACTCAAGGTAAGAAGATTGAAGAGGTTGATATGGTTGACAAAGTACCGGTAAGAATCACTTCAAAGAGACCTATCAAAATCACTCATCAGGGCCCAATCAAGATCACTGCTGAAGGCCCTGTGAAAGTTGTTGCTGAAGCCAAAGTGGCTCCTCTGATCATTACTACTCCTGGTCCTATTCCTTATACATCTGATAAAGCTGTGCCTTGGCACTATGGGTCTGATGTTTACATCCATGGTGTTAAGCAGGAGCCTTTAGCTGATGTGCCTGTTGACATTGATAATATTGCTGGATCTAGCAAGATCACACGTAGTGGAAGAGTCTTCTCTCCTCCAGTTGCTTCTAAGAATGCAGCTGCTCCTGCTGCTACTTCCACCACTGATGCTCGGGGCAAAGGTCCTGTTATTGAGCCTGTATCTACTGATGTGCCAGCTGCTGATGACCTCTCCAAGAAGATGGAAGAAGTATTGAAAATCATTCGCAAGAGTGATTATGACATTGTTGATCAGTTGGGGCATACTCCCTCAAAGATTTCTATGTTATCCTTGTTGCTGTGTTCTGAGGCTCATGCCAAGTCCTTGATCAAGTTTCTGAAGACTGCTCATGTACCCAATGCTATCTCCGTTGACCAGTTTGAGAATTGTGTTGCCCACCTGACCTATGATAATGGGTTAGGGTTTTCTGATGCTGATTTGACCCCTGCCAAGAGGGATCATAACAGGGCCTTGCATATTTCAATTGAATGCAGGGGCACTACCCTGTCACATGTGCTGATAGACAATGGTTCCTCTCTAAATGTGTTGCCTAAGGAAGTCCTGAACAAGCTGAGTCCTGAAGATGCTGTGCTGAAGCCCAGTAGTATTGTGGTGAAGGCTTTTGATGGTTCTAGAAGAGTAGTGCATGGGGAAATTGATCTTCCAATTAAAGTTGGTTCCCAGGTTTTTACTGCTACATTTTATGTGATGGATATTCGTCCTTCGTACTCTTGTCTGCTTGGTCGTCCCTGGATCCATGGGGCAGGTGCTGTAACCTCTACATTACACCAAAAGTTGAGATATCCGGTGGATGGAAAGGTTGTTACTGTCTATGGAGAAGAAGAATACTTTGTCAGCCATGTAAACACTTTCAAGTATCTGGAAATGGAAGGTGAATACATTGAAACTCTGTGTCAGACATTTGAAGTGGTTCCTTGGGTTGTTAATGATTATGTAGCTCCTCCTGTTGCGAAGAAAGTTCCTGTGGTCACCAGAAAACCTCCAACAATGGCAATGGCCTCCCTCAATGATGCTAGAGCTGTGGTGGATGAAGGTGGTTGTACTATTTGGGGTCAGCTTCCTGATATTCCATACAAGTCTGACAAGTTTGGTTTGGGTTTCACTGCAGAGTCCCAGAAGGCTGTTCGTCGTGCTCGTGCTGTTCGTATCACCAATCAAGGGGTTATGAAAGATCAGATCAATGCTGTGGGAGACTATGATGAAGACTACAATCTGGATGCTTGGATTTTTCCTACTATGGGTGCTGGACTCAATAATTGGAAAGCTGAAGATGTTATCCCTATCTCCTTTAGTCAGGAGTAAATACTATTACTGTGTTGTTGTTTTTTTTAAATTTGTAATTTCTTGAACAATAAAACTTTCAAGCCATGTGCCTTACCCGGGGCACAATGGTGTGCTTGTTACGGGATGTCATTTCATTTGCATACTTCATTCAATAAAATCAGTGGACGTTTCGTTTTCGTAAATATTGTGTTCCTTGTCTTTCTTTTCTTTTATTTTTGTTTTATCAGCTATGTGTTCTTACACACACCCACATCACTAAAATGCAGATCCTCATCCACTCTGGATCTTGTTGATAACAGTTCTACTATTGCCAATTATAATTTCGAGAATCCGATCTATCAAACTGAAGACGGAAATAAGGACGATTGTGAAATACCTGTAGAGCTTGCTAGGTTGTTACAACAAGAAGAGAAAGCCATACAGCCACATGAAGAGCCAGTCGAAGTTGTGAATCTGGGAACTGAAGAAAACAGGAAAGAGGTCAAGATAGGGGCTGAATTAGAGGACAGTGTCAAGAGCAGATTGATTCAGATGTTACGTGACTATGTGGAGATCTTTGCTTGGTCTTATGAAGATATGCCAGGGTTGGATACAGACATTGTGGTTCATCGTTTACCAGTAAAAGAAGATTGTCGTCCAAAGAAGCAGAAGGTTCGTCGTATGCGTCCTGAAATGTCAGAAAAGATCAAAGCAGAGGTAATGAAACAGTTCAATGCAGGGTTCTTAGCAGTGACTTCTTATCCTCAGTGGGTTGCAAATGTAGTACCAGTTCCTAAGAAAGATGGTAAGGTACGTATGTGTGTAGACTACAGAGATTTGAACAAAGCTAGCCCCAAAGATGACTTTCCACTTCCTCATATTGATATTCTGGTAGACAATACGGCTCAGCATAAGGTATTATCTTTTATGGATGGTTTCTCTGGTTACAATCAAATCAAGATGGCTCCTGAAGACATGGAGAAGACAACATTTGTGACACAATGGGGCACTTTTTGCTATAAGGTGATGCCATTTGGTTTGAAAAATGCAGGGGCCACATATCAGCGTGCTATGGTGGCTTTGTTTCATGATATGATTCATCATGAGATAGAAGTATATGTAGATGATATGATAGCCAGGTCTCAGAATGAAGAGCAACATCTTGATCATCTGCACAAATTGTTTGAGAGGTTGAAGAAATACAAGTTGAGATTGAACCCAAACAAATGTACTTTTGGAGTGAGATCTGGTAAGCTCCTGGGTTTTATTGTCAGTGGAAAAGGTATTGAAGTGGATCCTGCAAAAGTGAAAGCTATACGAGAGATGTCAGCTCCCCGTACTGAGAAGGAGGTTAGAGGTTTCTTGGGACGGTTGAATTACATTGCAAGATTTATTTCCCAGTTAACTGCCATCTGTGAGCCAATCTTCAAGTTGTTGAAGAAAGATCAGGTGATAGAATGGAATGATGAGTGTCAGACTGCCTTTGATGAAATCAAGAGATATCTGCTAGAACCTCCAATTTTGATGCCACCAGTTGATGGAAGACCCTTGATTATGTACTTAACAGTGTTAGACAACTCAATGGGGTGTGTGTTGGGGCAACATGACGAGTCTGGTCGAAAAGAGCAGGCAATATACTACCTTAGCAAAAAGTTTACCGACTGTGAAACAAGATACTCACTGCTCGAGAAAACTTGTTGCGCTTTGGCATGGGCTGCTCGCCGACTAAGACAGTATATGTTGACCCATACTACCTTATTGATTTCAAAGATGGATCCAATCAAGTACATATTTGAGAAACCTGCTCTCTCCGGAAGAATTGCAAGATGGCAAATGATATTGACAGAATATGACATACAGTACACTACTCAGAAGGCTATCAAAGGAAGTGTTGTTGCTGATCATTTGGCTCATCAAGCAGTGGATGATTATCAGTCAATGAGTTTTGAGTTTCCTGATGAAGACATTATGATTATTACCAAAGAACCTGGACAATATGACGGACCTGAACAAGGATCCCGATGGACTATGGTTTTTGATGGTGCCTCCAATGCACTTGGTAATGGTGTTGGTGTTGTGATTAGTTCCCCTGAAGGTTGTCATACCCCGATTACTGCCAGACTTTGTTTCTATTGTACCAATAACATGGCTGAGTATGAGGCATGTATCATGGGTATTAAAGCTGCTATTGATATGAAGATTCAGTTCCTTGATGTGTATGGAGATTCAGCCCTGGTAGTAAGTCAGATTAAAGGAGATTGGGATACCAAACATGATAACCTCATTCCTTACAGAGAACATGTGTTGTCCTTGATCCCACATTTCAAAGAGATTACCTTTGGACATATTCCACGAAGAGAGAATCAGTTGGAAGATGCATTAGCTACCATGGCATCTATGTTTGAGATCAGCTGGGATGATGAAGCTCCCAAGATTACTATTGATAGATTTGAAAAGCCTGCATACTGCAATGAGATTGACACTGAAGGGGCAGAGGAGAAGCCTTGGTTCTATTAAGTGAAAAGATATCTTGAAGCTCAGGAGTTCCCTGAAGGGGCATCTGTCAAAGATAGGAAATTTCTGAGAAGGTTCTCTGCTAAGTTCTTTTTGAGTAATGGCATTTTGTACAAGCGCAATCATGATTCAACTTTGCTTCGTTGTGTGGATAAGAAGGAAGCAATTGAGATTATGGAATATATGCATGATGGGATCTTTGGCACTCATTCTAGTGCTCATACTATGGCAAAGAAGATATTGAGAGCAGGTTACTATTGGTCTACCATGGAAGCTGATTGCTATCAACACTCCAGAACGTGTCACAAGTGTCAAATTTATGCTGATAAAGTCCATGTACCTCCATCAACCTTGAATGTGTTGACCGCTCCTTGGCCCTTTGCCATGTGGGGCATTGATATGATTGGTGAGATCAAGCCTACTGCTTCTAATGGGCATCGTTTCATCCTGGTTGCTATTGATTACTTCACGAAGTGGGTGGAGGCAGCTTCATTTGCATCTGTTACTAAGAATGTTGTGGCTCGATTCATTAAGAATAATCTCATATGTAGGTATGGCATCCCTGAAAGGATTATCACTGACAATGGATCTAATCTGAACAACACTATGATTACTGATCTCTGCACGCAGTTCAAGATTAAGCATCACAACTCTTCTCCGTATCGTCCAAAGATGAATGGGGCAGTTGAAGCTGCTAATAAGAACATCAAGAAGATTGTACAGAAGATGACTGTTACTTACAAGGATTGGCATGAGATGTTACCATTTGCTCTTCATGGTTATCGTACTACAATACGTACTTCAACAGGGGCAACCCCATTCTCCTTAGTCTACGGTATGGAAGCAGTTCTGCCCATTGAAGTTCAGATTCCCTCCTTGAGAATTATGAAGGATGCAGGCTTGGATGAAGATGAGTGGATTCAGACTCGACTGGACCAGATAAATTTGATTGATGAGAAGAGGTTAGCAGCAGTTTGTCATGGCCAGATGTACCAAAAACGAATGATCAAAGCTTTTAACAAAAAGGTTAAGCCAAAGGTATATCAGGCTGGTGACTTGGTAATTAAGCGTATTATATTACCACAGGGTGATCCTAGGGGCAAGTGGACTCCAACATATGAAGGACCATTTGTAGTCAAGACAGTGTTCTCAGGAGGCGCCATGATACTAACTACAATGGATGTTGAAGACTTCCCACAGCCTGTAAACGCAGACATAGTTAAAAAATACTACGCATAAAAAAGAGACCCGCTAGGTTGACAGGCCTAGGCAAAAATAAGGGCATCCCGGCAAACCAAAAGGGTTTGGGCAAAAATTAGGGATATATATAAAAAAGATGTACACCCGGCAAGTCGAAAACCTGAAAAGGCGGCTTGGGCAAAAAAGGGTATCCCGGTGGATTGAAAACCTGAAAGGGCAATCCAGGCAAAAGTTAGGGATTAAAGCGTATGACTAGGTCTCGTTTGGATCACCCATGGAACTGCAACCAGTTGTGTTACTTATTCAAGCTCGAACAGATAAAGCTCAATTCAATCGTTTCCGTCTCAACAGCAGAAGATGAGATACTTGAAGATAATGGCAATAGTAGAATTGAAACTCAATAGGATTGTTTCCCACATAGCTGATTTTCTTTTGTAAAAAAAAGAAAAAAAAAAAAAAAAAAAAAAAAAAAAAAAAACTTTATGACAAAATCCTCTTACTAGGGTTTATGTCTCCTTGTACAAACTTGCCCATGTATGGGTCACTTTTTGATATAAATAAATTCCATCTTTTGAATCCAGATTTACTTTTACCCTATTTACATAAGCGAAACGTCCATTGGTTGTGTTTGAATGCATGTATGCTTTTAATATGATTGATGTTTACCAGAAATGCATAAAAATGCAGTAATAGTATTTACTAAGGACGAACAAGAGAAGGATTTCAACGAAGCTTCGTCGGTTCATCTTTTACAAGGCAGTCACAAAACCCTTAGTAGGACGAATCTATCTTCATAAAGTCACATCTCCCCTGGAATTTTTATCCATCTCTTTTATCCTCATACGGATATACGGGAAATTACTTTCCAATAAGGGTACGACAAACGAAGACGGGTGTTATATCTACTCTACTATCAAACGAAGACGAAGGTTATATATATACCTTGTTATCCCCAGCATACGGGAGGTTATATATACCTTACCATCCCCAGCAAACGGGAGGTTATATATACCTTACTATCCCTAGCAGGCGGGAGGTTATGTCTATCCTTACTATCCCCAGCATACGGAAGGTTATGTATATCTCATCATCAAACAAGACAGGAACGAGTTCCTCATATTCTTCAGCAACGAATCGGGATTTATTTTCCCTGGCCAGCAGTTGTTATATGAAGATATCCAGACGCCTCAGGCAGTGTCATATCATACATACATCATTCACATCGTACCATAACATACATATCCATATACACATAATACATTACTTAAGTGCATCATATTATACATGCATACATAATGCATAAACTAATATTATTATACAAATGCTACCTTGTTTTCAGGTTAATTATCCAGCAAACAAACTTATGATTATCAGGATTGCTTTATCCTCCTGAATGCATATCATCCATCAGGACTGCTTTATCCTCCTGAAGACTTATCATCTCTCAAGACTGCTTCATCCTCTTGGGAACATATTACTACACCAGGACTGCTTCATCCTCCTGACAGCTTATTGTACCTCAGGATTGCTTTACCCTCCTGAAAGCATATTATCAAATACCTCAGGGCTGCTTCATCCTCCTGATAGCTATTATCAATATCTCAGGACTGCTTCATCCTCCTGATAGCTTCTTGTACCTCAGGATTGCTTTATCCTCCTGAAAGTTATCATCCCTCAGGATTGCTTCATCCTCCTGAAAGAATATTATCAAATCTCTCAAGACTGCTTCATCCTCTTGAAAGCATATTACTACATCAGGATTGCTTTACCCTCCTGAAAGCATATTATCAAATACCTCAGGGCTGCTTCATCCTCCTGATAGCTATTATCAATATCTCAGGACTGCTTCATCCTCCTGACAGCTTCTTGTACCTCAGGATTGCTTTATCCTCCTGAAAGTTATCATCCCTCAGGATTGCTTTATCCTCCTGAAAGCATACTATCATCTCAGGACTGCTTCATCCTCCTGACAGCTTATTGTACCTCAGGATTACTTTACCCTCCTGAAAGCATATTATCAAATACTTCAGGATTGCTTCATCCTCCTGAAAGCATATCACTACATCAAGATTGCTTCATCCTCCTGAAAGCATATTATCAAATCTCTCAAGACTGCTTCATCCTCTTGAAAGCATATTATTACATCAGGGTTGCTTTATCCTCCTGAAATCACATTGCTACCTCAGGATTGCTTTATCCTCCTGACAGCTATTTACTACCTCAGGATTGCTTTATCCTCCTGACAGCTTTTTATTACATCAGGAATGCTTCATCCTCCTGAAAGCTTTTTATTACACCAGGACTGCTTCATCCTCCTGAAAGCATATTATCAATACCTCAGGATTGCTTTATCCTCCTGACAGCTACTTACTACCTCAGGATTGCTTTATCCTCCTGACAGCAACTTACTACCTCAGGATTGCTTTATCCTCCTGACAGCTTCCTTACTTCAGGATTGCTTCATCCTCTTGAAATCATATCATTACCTCAGGACTGCTCCATCCTCCTGGCAGCTATCATTATACCTCCATATTTTGGACTGCTTCATCCTCCAAGACATGTATCTGAAGAATTTTCCTCCAAGTGGCATCTTTAAGCCCACTCAATCATATTCAACTAGCCATCTGTACCACTTTATGCACTGGTGAGTGCAAATTTTTGGGCTTTTGTGTTCAATCCCCTTCAACCTTCCAGGTCACGACTGGCAAACATACCAATCTAACCCCTCAGGTTTCAGAAAATTGAACAGGGGCAGCTGTTGCACCCCAAAATTTTCCCTCACAATACAAGACTTTGTGTTCTAATAAGATTCACAATGCTTGCAAGACCTTTCATGAGGTTCATGAAGTCTACAAGTCACTTCTTGAAGGTTCATAAGGTTCACAAGATTCACAATGTTTACATAATCTTTCATGAGGTTCACAAGGTTCACAAGATTCACAATGCTTACAATACCTCCCATGAGGTTCACAAGACATTTTATGGTGGTTCACAAGGTTCACAAAGTTCACAATTGGTCAGAAGAGTTGACAATTCCCTCAGACAATGCACCTCCTAAGCAGTGCACCCAAAACTAGGGTTTTGACTTTAATCAGGCTAAATGAACTTCCAAGAATTCAAGTGAGCTTCATGACATCTTATATATGTGTAAGAACCCCCATGACAAGTTTCAAGACTTTTCTCAAAGGTTTGCTCAGTCAGATGATCAGATAAGTCAAAATCAGTCAAAGTAGTTAAAAAGTCAAACTGAGGTCAACTGTGGTCAAACCAAAGTCAAACTTCATGATTTTTTGCCAACATCAAGTATATGAAGTAAAATTCATCATTTGATCAAGGGTTGATCATGATTCATCAAGGAGATTCCAGATCATCAAGAATCAGGAATTTCTAAATTAGGGTTTCCTTAGTAAAAGTCAACTGAACTTTGACCAGCCATAACTTTCACATACTTAATCACCAAGTCTCCACTAAAAGCTCATTTTGAAGGAAATTGAATTCTCTACAACTTTGTGTCTCACAAGACAAGCCCAAAAATGCTTCATTTGGAAGGTATGAGCTAAGACATTATAGGTCCTTTTGAAAGTCAACAAAAAGTCAACAACTTCAAAAGGGCATAACTTGAGATTGGTAAATGATATGGACATGAAACCGGTGGGGTTGGTTAGAGGACTCTTCAAGCTTTCCAAAATGTCCAAGAACACCCTCATAGCATTAAAATTGAAGGATATGTGCCCTTGCAAAGTTGGGAAATTTTGAGTTGGTTTATGATGAAAAAGGAGGTCTAAAACCAATTTCTTCCAAATGGGCTTGCCAAATGATGACCCAATCCATACATTGACTTCATGCACGACCCAAACCATTAAAAATCAGAATTTTTATTATTTTATTTTTATTTATTTTGATTTAATTCATTAAAAATAATTTTAAATAAAAATAAAATATGAAAATGTAATATTTGATGGAGATTGAGCTTCTAGAATATCTTAAATGTTGATTAGAATTGAAGAGGAATGAAATCACAAGATTGGTCCAAAAATAGTAAGCCATCATACAAGAATATTTGATTTTCAAGGCATGATCAACTTGAATCTTTTCATATCAATTCTTCCACACAACCATTCAATTTTATGACCTAAATTCACTCACCTATAAGTACTAAACACAACCCTATTGCAAATTGACGGATTCCACAGCTCAAGAGTAAGTTCACCTTGTTCAAAAACCTCTCCACAACTCACATTCGGTTTTGGATTTCCAGGGCTTTAGAAGGTATTTTGAGGACATAGCTGTGACTATTGGACATCATTGATCATGAATCAATCACCATTTGCATCAAAAGCCTCATGAATTGCATAACCCGAGCCAAACCTTGTTCTTGAATGTGACTTTTCGATTCCATTGATTTACTGTGTTTGACTTGTTTTTGATTGTTTGATGATGTTTATGATGGACCTTAGAACGATTCTGGGCTATTCAATTAAGTTTTTCGTGCAGGTATAAGAATTCACCATGATTAGGGTTCACGGCCCCCTTTAGGGTTTCATGATTCCATCAAGATAAATGGATTCTAAAAACATAGGACAGTTGCAAAACTCAGTAGCAACTCAATGACATAATTAATTTTGTGAAATTTTGTGGTTTGGTTGAAGTTTGTGATTCGCAGGAATGAAGAACACGCAGCAAGATTCGCAGGTAAGATGGCATGAAATTTCGCAGGAAATTTGGGGAAGAAGAAGCTAGTTGGCGCGCTCAGGAAAATTCAAATTTGATTTAAAATATTTTATGTTATCTTGCTGGATTGTTATCACCACAGGTTGCGTGGCCCAGTGGAAACTCAGGCTTGCGTTTGATGAAAGGGCGAGGGATCGAAACCTGGCTGTGACAAATATTTTGGTATTTTCTCATTTATACGTGGAACTTAATATATTATTATTGTTTGGTGGTTTGTTAACAGATGGGCTCTCCCAGCCGGATGGTCATGCGTGCGTTCGTGTGTTTGAGAGGTCCTGGGTTCAACACCACCCCATGCCTTTTTTGTTCACTATTTTTTCTGATTTTTCAAGCTTAAAGCATAAAACCAAGAGATGTGCATCCTTGTTGCATCACTGGTGCGCAGCTCAGTTGGCAAACCTCTTCATTATTCAGGTTAGGGACCTGGGTTCAAATCCCAGGTCCAGTTTTTTTGATTTTTCTTATTTTCTTTATATTTCCTATTAGATTAAAATATGTTTCTAAAATTATAAAAAATGCAAATATTATATTATAAAATATATATGTTTTTCTAAATTCAAACATTAGTTTTTATTATTATTATCAAATGCATATATGTATTATTTAGTTAAATAAATTTTAATTATAAAATAAACCCTAATATATTATTTTCTAAACAAATATTAAAAAACCCTAATTTTATTTTTCTAGCTTTATTATTATGTACATAATTATTATTAATTTTTGTAAATATAATTTTCTTCATATAATATGTAAATATTTTTATAATTTGTTTATAATCTAAATATTATATATAAATAATTTTTATAGAAATAATTAAACCTATGATAATTTTTGTTTTGTAATTATAATATGTTTAAAAATGATTTAATAATTGTTAATATTTCCTCTTATTTATAAATAATCGTCCATATCAAAAATCTAATATTTTGTTCATTATTTTAATTATGTTCTTATATTCTTGCTAATTCCCTTTATTTTAATTATTTTTATTATTATTAACCATATTATTACTAATCCATTTAGTTTATTATATTATTATTATTTCACTAACCCTATTTATTTTTAATTTTTATTTCTAACCCTTATTATATTCTATTTATTTATTTGTGCTTATTATTTATATTTATTTATTTGCTATTTATTTTAATTGCTCATTATAATTATTATGTAATTGCTCCTTGGTGTAAATTTTGTAAATATTTAATTTATTTAATTTTTATGCTATGGTTAGTAATTTAGGGAGTGTAAACATATATTGTATTTAAAATAAAATTTAGATCATTTTAATTAAAGATAAATAAAATTAAACACTCACACACGTAAGTCGATTTCTAATCGCCATCTCACTTTCTAGGGCTATCCCTCATTGTTGCCTATTCAAAAAGGTCAAGTGGGGTGTATAAAGCAAGTCCCTCAAAATAAAGTCATCAAGTCCCTTAATGGTTGCCTTTAAAGATCAAGTCCCTTTTCGAATAATGATGACAGTCCCTCCTAAATGCTTAATGCACCCCACAGTTGCCTTCGTAAAACAGATGTCCCTCATATGTCCCTTACATCCAAGGTAATGACTACCTATTCCTTAATAATAGGGATAGTCTTACCACTTAAAGGATAAAGAACAGAAAAGACTTAAACTTTAGGGTAGGTATCTCATAGTTGCTTGCTCACTTCATTCAAAATTTTCAAACACTTAACAAATTTCAAACAAATTTTCAAACACAAGTTTTTACGCATCCGTACATGGATCATTATTAATTATTATGAAAATTTTTATTCACACATTACACTTTTCAAAACAATTCAAAGTGAGCTAAGTAACTAAGATCCCATGGATAACCATGGATGTAAAGGGTGCTAACACCTTCCCTTTACATAACCTACCCCCCGGACCCAAAAATATCTTAAAGGTCTTTCCTGTTCTTTTATGCCTTTCCTTTGGATAAAATAAAAGTCGGTGGCGACTCTTGCTATCTGCAACATAACTAAAGTCAGTTCTCCCACCGTGTTACACAAAGCATCGGTCAAAATCAACCTTTTTCAGAAAGTAAGATAAGAAGAACGTCAAGGTCATACGGGTCATAGCAAAGGGAGCTCACTGAGGAGTCAACTTCAAACATTGCCAACACTTTTATTTTCTCAATTTATAGCAATCTCCTCCTTTAAGGGGATTCGCTTCTTTGATTGTACTTGCCTATTCAGGGCACACAAATCAATAAAATCAGAATTTTCAGTCACACTTTGTTTTTACCTTTTGTTTTTGTTTGCAAAATGTCCAGAGTTCGTAATACAACATTTGCATGAAAATATATAGGCCATTTTTAATAAATACTTGCAGGAAATATGTTGCTCTCGAATAAATCTAACTCCTATGATGGAATCCGGTTAAGGATACCTCGGGACGCTTGTGTGTTTTCCTTTGTCTTAACAAATTGCAGGTACTCAAGGCAGACAATCTTTCACAGCATGGGGAATATCAAGTATTATTCCCCAGCCAAGCCAACAATCACATCATCAGCAGAACTCCTTGGCAAGAAGAAATTCATCAATCCCCAGCATATTACTTCCCAGAAGCTATTTCCTCCCCAAGCAGGACCTTCCGAGCAATTCCTGGCGGCTTTTTTTTCTAGCAAAGTGGTCAAGAACTTTCTATTCCCCATCAAAGGTGCCAGGATTCTCTCATCCTTAGCAGAGTCGGTGGAATTGCTTCCCTACAGAGTTGCCATTCTCTCCCTAGTAGAGCAATACATGAAATACTTCCCCAGCGGAATTGCTGAAACTTCCTCGTCCCCAGTGGAGTTCTCCCTATGGACAGATTAGTCAATGACCTCTTTCCCCAACCAAGTTTTCCCTCCAGAAAGATCAACCAGAGATCTTTCTCCCCGCAGGATCCGAATTTCGGATCGGGTTTCTCATTTGCATAATCATAACATCTGCATTATATTCACCAAAATAAGCGTAGCATTCCGTCTAATACGAAGCATTACGGAAAAAATCAAACATTTGCATGATCATGAGCCAGGTTCGAGCTAGTCACCTGCAAATATCATTATCACTTCACCAGCAATTTACAAAACTCAATACAGATATTTGTTCATACTTGTACACATTCTTTTTTTACGCTCGCCTATGTCATACTTCCCCAGCAAGTCGAAACACTCATATGTGTCTTGCATATATCTCCTCAGCATATCATACTTATACATACTTATACAGAAGTCTTTGATACTCGTCTGTATCTTGTATATATCACCCCTCAGCATATTCAACACTCGTCAGTGTTCCTTGTTTAACCGATTGATACTCGTCTGTATCATCATTCTTAAACACGCGTCAGCGTTTGTTTCTATCGATACTCGTCCGTATCGGGGTCCTAAGGATGCTCGTCCACATCTTTAGTTTATACACATCGTCAAACACTTATACCTTTTATTTCAAAGTGTAAGCACTCGTCCGTGTTTACCATTCCCCGGTAAGTCACCAACAAAACAATTTTTCTATCCGACATGCGTCCTATGTCGTGACATTTTCGGCAGTCGTCCCCTGCCAGGTGATCGTCCTTCACCTTTAGATGACCGTCCCTCATCCTTTCCCCAGTGGAATCCCCATTGATTGGAACTTTCTATCTGGAATTCGTCCTATGTCGCGATATCTTTTTAGCAGCCGTCCCCTGCTAGGTGATCGTCCTTCACCTTATGATGACCGTCCCTTATCATTTATCCGATGGCTGTCCCCATCGTTGATCTTTGTTATCCGACATTCGTCCTATGTCGAGATAATCCCCAGAGCAGCCGTACCCTTCTAGGTGATTGTCCTTCACCTCTTGATGATCGTCCTTCATCATGCTTATCCGATGGCCATCCCCATCGTTGATCTTTTCTATCCGGCATTCGTCCTATGTCGTGATATTTCCAGCAGCCGTCCCCTGCTAGGTGATCGTCCTTCACCTCTTTTGACGATCGTCCCTCGTCATTATTTCATTTATTCTTTTACCCGATGGCCATCCCCGTCGCAGTTTATTTACCTTTTAACCTGATGGTCGTCCCTGTTAGTGCTTTCCTCATTTCTTTAATCCCCATAAAGTTTTATTCCTTTAACTAATAGTCGTCCCCTTCATGGTATTTTCCTTTATCCTGATGATCGTCCTTCATCAGTTTGGCCCGATGGCCGTCCCCGTCGTGGTCTATTTATTTCCCAGCATGATGGTCGTCCCTGTCATTGCTTTGCTTACCATTTTACCCTCAGAAGTCATCCTCTGCTCGATGGTCGTCCTCCATCGCTTCCATTTGATACTCATACTATACTACCTTTTACAATTTATACCCCTTTTCTTCTTCTCCCCAGCGAGTGCAAATTTCGGACTATCTTTGGTATTCAACCACAAGTTATCTTGTTTGTCTGTTAAGCCAAGCACTTACATCCTGCATAACTAACTCATGCTTGAATAGGGGCAGCTGTAAACACCCCAAATTTTCCCTCACTTTCTTCTCACACCATGGCTTGTGATCTTTCATTTTTGCATATGCATAAGCATACCATCTCATATTACATATTGGTTTTATCTGCATATAGGGTTTGTGATATGAGCAATCCAAGAATTGATCTGAGCCATCCCAATGGCCTTGAAGCTTTCCAAGAGGGTCCATGTGTGTTCCATGATCATAATATGCTCTCCAAAGTTCATAAAAGTCAAGAGATCACAAGGCATGACAAAGGCATAGAGGCAGAATGAAGATTTCCTGCACAGATGACCTAAAATTAGGGTTTTGGTTTCAGAGGCCTTAATCCCAAATTTTTTGGTCATTCTTATTTCTAATGGTCTTAATATGTTATAAGGATCATGTGTACCAAATTTGATGAAGAAATTCATTGTGGAAGTCATCTGATCATTGGGTAACTTCTTGAGCAAGTAAAGTCAAAATCAGGGCATCTGAGGCCTCCCTCAAGGGTACCAAAGGGTCACATTCATCATTTTAAGGTTCTATGATCTTTATTTGATCTTATAAGTTGTTAGAATTTCACAAAGTTGAAGAATGTTGAGCCAAATGCAAACTTGCTATTTTTGGAAATGACTTGTAATGGAAACTTTCCATTTTAGGAAAGATATTCAACCTATTCTTTAATGACCAAAAAGGCTTCAAATGAAAAATTCTTGGGAATGAAAGTTGTAGATTATGTCTTTCCATTTTCAAAACATACAATAAAATGTCTTGATTCATCCTAGAACTCAAGATATGTCCTTTCAAAGTTGGCAAAAATCCTATAATTTTCAAGTATGCACCAAAGAGGGATTTTTGCAAATTCAAGTTCCAAGCCATTTCATGACCTCTAATTGACTTCTAAACATCATAAAAATATGGTGAAATGCATTTGGACCAGAATTGTGCCTTGCATCACAAGTTTCATTAAGCCATTTTCACAAAATCTTCAAAGTTGGAAATTTGCAAAACCTATGGTATCTCTTCATCCAAGTAATCCAGTTGCATAAAAATGATCCTAGGGCCATCCATGAATCAAGATGAGGCCAAGACACCCCTAAAGCCAGCTCTGCACCATGCCCATACCTCAAGTACACAATGTTGACATTTTTGCAACTTGCCCCATACCAATCACATTATGCCACCACCCATTTTCTGATCACTTTCATTGGCCTATACTAATCTTATGGACCTCATTTCACATAACGCACAAGCCTGAATCATCCAAGAACTCAGATTTCTAAAAAATTCCACAAACCTTCAAGCTTTCGAAACTCACTCCTCAGCCACTCAAACTCAAAATTTCTTTCACCATTCAACTCCACATAACCTAAGGATCATTTCCCACCCCTTGCCATGACCTAAAACAAGCCAAAACACAAACACGATTCCTACATATTCAGAACTGAAACTCATAAACCAAGCCATAAAAACTTATTTCAAGCCTTCCAAAAGCACAAGGGGGACAATTGGAGTTGATTTGCACCAAGGATAGGTCCAGAAAGCTTCATCTCAAGTAACCATCAAGAACAATTTTTCCAGAACCTTTCTTTTAAGTTCTTAAATGATTCTAAATGCTTCCCTGATCATGATGATATGATTATTTTTGAAAATGGTTGAGAAACCAGGATGTATTGATGTTCTGAAACTTTTTTATCCGAAAATGTTTTTCTTCGATTCATGAGTTTGATGCAAAATAAATGTTGTTTGTGCCTGATTCTTGTTTAGAATGGTTAGGGGGATGTTTCTGGAGAGTTTGGGAGTTTGGGGGTAGGCCATGGAAGAATATAGCATGAAGGTGTGGCCGGGGAAGATGACTGTAGCATTCTCCGGTCACCTGAAAATCATTAGGGTTCTGATTAGGGTTAATCTCCCCAGTTTAAATGTCAGCCCTTGGATCTTGCTTAGCGCGTTTTTTAGTGGCCAAGATCATTTCACTTAAACCCTAATTTTAATTAATTAAATTAATCAGTTTAATTAGCCATTTTAAATCCTAACCCTTAGATCACTCGTGCAGTCAACACATCTTTCCCCAGTTCAATTCCTGGCCTTCAGATCATCTGACTTTCATTTATTTCATTTTTATTTCATTTTATTTTCATTTCTTTTGTTCATTTTATGTAAAATAGAAAAAAACATCAAAACATTATCAAACTTTGCATTTTTGTTTCAAATATTTTTCTTAACCTGAAAACATTTTTTATTTTAATTTTTGCATTAAAAAGTATTTTAAAAATATTTAAACATTTTATTTAATTAATTAATTGATTTTAATTAATTAAATATGCATTTAGGTTTCGAAAAATCACCAAAAAAATCATGAAGCATTCTAATACATTTAGAAACATTTTCAAACTCACCATACAAATTTTATTTTATGTTTGATCACATTTTTACAATTTGTCTTTGAATTAAGGTGCTTAAAAATCATATTTTCTAACCCTAACTTGAAAAATTCATTTCTTCCTAACCATGATGAGTTTGAACTTGGTTCTTCTTGCATTGTTTTAAATATTGCATATAGTTTCTAAGTTATTTACCTCATATTTTTATCTTGCATTTTCAATTTGATTTGCAATTTCCCTTTAGAAGCACCCAAAAACCCTAGCAAACTTAGAAATTTCATAACTTTCACTAGGATTGGCTTCTGACCTTCTCCTTTGGGGTGTGATCTTGTATGGGATTAGGGTTTATTTGAGTTCAATTTCAATTTTTTATCATGGTGTTTGCTTCTGTTTTGTTCATATGCATCTCATGTGGTCTTAAAACCCTAATTTTGCATCTTCATATGCATTCTCCTTTGCATTTCATGAACTTCTGAACTTGCCATGTGTCGCTCCCACCAAAATGGTGCTAAGTCAAATGGGGTACAGACGCGAACGGTCGGCGAAAGGAGAATGAATGAATAGAGTCGCCAGCTAGGCATTTTTATCCCGAAGGAAAGGTAATGCTGCATAGACCTAAGAAGAGATATGGATAAGACGGTTGCGAACCAGAGAGACTGAGAAAGGGGGTTGGTTACAACCTGGGAAGGTATTAGCACCCATATTGTCCGCCGTACTCGACGGGATCCACGCTTAAGAGATTTGTGTTTTAAAGGGGTAGTGTCAGTGCAATCTGTGTATCAAGGCTGGAAAGAATGCAAGTGTCAGTGTAAAAGAACAGTGAAGTGTATAAGGGAAGTGTCAGTGTAAGAACAAGAATGAAATGCTCAAGACTATGAGGCTTAAAGAATAATGCTGGAAGAGGGGGAATATACAGAGACTTTTGTTCGATAACTGTTAAGTTATGCCTACATATCCTCTCGTGCAATGAGGAAGTCAGAACACCGTAGTTCGACTCAAAGAGACTGAAAGATAAATTAACTTGTGAACTGCTTACTTGTCTATGCTTAAGTGTATGACCTGTCTGGCTCAGGTGCAAACTATCTTGCATTAGACGGAAGAAACAAGTTCTCATTTGTGAGTGAATGAGATGAGAAACGAATCCCGTAGGAGACGATTATTGTTTATTTTTGTGTTTTAAATCTTTTATTGCTTTTGGAAGTTTGTCATAGGTTAATGAGCTTAAGCCTAAACCAATGGGTTAGTAAACTCATCACATCTTCCCTCTGATTAGGGGTAATGAGAATACCTTAAGTGTGAAGTCAGCATCTCACACTTAATCACCATGGTGTAGGGTTAAGATCATTAACCTACTTGTGATTATTTAGATTTTTTTGTTGCTTTTGTTTAGTGTTGAGTAATGAGATTAAGCCATAATCAAGGATCTAATGGACTCATTACACCATCCTAATAGAAGGATAATAGATGAGAACATTTAAGCTGAGAAAGACTCCTCAACTTGATCCATGATTAGGGATTAACCTCATGACAAAACAAAGCCTTTATTAAGTGGATTTTAGTTAATGGTAAGATGAAGAAGTGATTTTTATGGTTTGTAAGACAACTTGAGGGGGACTTGTCCATTAACACTAGGGTTAGTCCTTCTTAACCAATTAAGGAAGAATTAGAACCCGAATGCAAGGCCCAAGTTACAAGCTTGATGTCTTGATGATTATTAGGTGAATTGATTAAAGGATTTAAACACATTAAGGGTTTAACACTTAGGATTAAAGTTATACACTCCATCCTAATAGAAGGATAAAGGCATAACCCTAATCACAAAGCCTTAAAACCTTTAGGGTTTAGTCCTTGATTATGAGATGAGAGGAGAAGACTCAAAGATGACACAAAGGTAAAAGCTACATGGGGGACTAATCAAAACCCTAATTATTGTCATGCATGGTTGTTCCTAGGGTTAATGAGGTTTGCAAGAAGATCTTCAGAGAAACCACCAGGAAGCAGATGAAAGGAGCAGGAAACAAAGAGAAGCAAAACAACTTGCTCCACTTAAGAAGACAAGTTGCTTGAAGAAAGAAGGTAAGATGAACATGAATGAGCAATCTCACTCTAATACACATACAAAATGCAGCAAAGGAAGTATGAAAGAGATGAAAAGAGACTGTGAGAAGTGAAGGAAAATTCACTTCTCAAACAACTTACCACCTGAAATGTTAGCATAAGAGAATGAAATGTAATGCAAATGAGATGCAATGTCACGATGCAAAACAAAACCAGAAGCATGAGTATGATGTTAATGATGCTAAGAGGTGATACAAACATGAGGCAAGGCATGAGAATGATCAAACAAGCATAAGGATGCAAATGAGGCATGTATTGAACCATGAATGTACATGAAAAGTTATGAAATGCAATGGACATACAACATGGCAAATGAGAGATGCAATGATCAAACATGATTCTAATATGTCCTAAGATGTCTTATGAATCAAATGAATGCACAAAATGTCATGACAAGTCAATGGATGCAAGCAAATGAGAAATGGATGCAAGGGAAGGCACAAATTAGGGTTACATGCATCATGCAAAGCAAAAATCCAAAACTAGAAGCAAACAACATGATAAAAATTTGAAAATGCAATCCAAGATACCCTAAACCTATACAAACTCACTGCCTAAAGGAGAGGATCCAACTCTTAACCTAGTGAAAGTTATGAATTTCCTAAGATTGCTAGGGTTTTGGGGTACCTTGTCAAGAAAAAAAGCAAAACAAATTGAAAATGCAAGATCAAATGAAGCCAATTTTATCCTATAAACTACATGCTATGCAAGATGGAATGCCAAAAGAATCATCATCCAACTCTCAATGGTTAGGCAGAAATGAATTTTTGAAGATTGAAACAAAATATTGCCTTAAAAAGAAATTAAATCCAATGAAAATGATCAAAAGGCATCAAGAACAAAAAATAAATTTGGTTTGAGAGTTGGACAATGTTTCTAAATGTTTTTAAATGCTATGTGAATTTTTTTGTGATTTTTAAATACCTAAATGTATTTTTAATTAATTAATTTTCATTAACTAATTAAAAATAAACATTTAAATGATTTAAAAATAATTTTCAGTGCAAAAAATAAAAATAAAAATATTTTTGGGTTTTAAAAATTAATGAAACTCTTGACAAAAAATTTCATAATTTTTAAAGGTGTTTTTCTATTTTTAATAATTCGTGCAAAATAAATCAAAAGAAAATGAATTAAAATGAAAATAAATGAAAGTATTCAAGAGGGATGGCCAGGATTTGATCTGGGCTTGGACTGGTTGACCGCGCGCCAGATCCAAGGGCCCAGATTCAAATCTGGCTAAATTGGTTTATGAATTTATTAAACAGGATTTTAATTAATTAAATATAGATTAGGGTTTTAATGACACATCCTGGCCACACGTTTGCGCGCAAGTCAGGCCCAGTCAACCCAATCCACGACCTACATTCAAACTGAGCCCTAATCCTTATTAATGCACTAATGACTTTCAGGTGGCCGGAAATGACCTTCGGTCATCTTCTCCGGCCACCTCCTTCCCTGAAAATTGCTAACTCACTCCCTAGGTCACTAAAACTTGATTTCTCTGCCCAGAATCCATCCCCACACATCATATAACACGAATCAACAAACAAAACGCATTTATTTTTCGTATCAAAGCTGAATCGAATCAAAAGGGGTTTAGGTCAAAAAAATTTTAGAAGCTTCATACATACTCAATACTTAACCATTTGCAAAACTAAACATATCAGCATGATCAACACATCACATAGATTCATTTAAGAACTTAAAAATGCATTTCTGAAAAAAAAATTCTTGAGCTCACCTGAAATGGAGCTTTCAATCCAGGAGCTTTCTGCCTGCTTCTCTGCTTCAAAATGGCTTCAATGATCCTCCTGATGAAGCTTTGAGGCTTGGTTGAAGTTTAAAATGGTTGGTTTGAGAGTTTGATGAAGTTCTGCTAAGTGGTGGGAAGAAATCGTATTTCAGTTTGAGGAGGTTTCAGGGATGAATGAGGGTAGGGAAATGATCAGGGGAGCATGCTGAGTGATCCTATGAAGCTTGTTTTTATGTTTGATGCTTGTGTAAGGTGTTTCGAATGAAAATGCATAAGAGGCATAAACTTGGAACTATGGCTTGGAGAGTGTTTCAGGCTTGTGTGTCTTGTGAAAATGAATCCTTGGAGTGTGTTTGTAAGGTCTGGATTGGGCAGAGAGTTGTTGTGGACTGTTGTGATTGGTATGGGTGTTTTTGTCAAAAAGTCAAAAGTGTTGTACTTGAGGTATGGGCAATGGTGTAGCTAGCTCATTGGCTTGTCCTAGCTTAGCTGAGATTAAGGATGTCCATGGAATTGGTTTTGAGATAAATCAGCAAGTTGAGTGAAGTTTATGTAGTGTTTTGCAAATTTGTGAACTTTTGGCCCTTTTGGAATTTCTTAATGCACAAGTCATGAATTTGGACAAACTCTTGGTGCATTCTGATATTTAGACATTGGTTCATGTTTGTGCAAGGATTAGAAGTCACTTTGAGGTCTCATTTTGCCTTGGCAAGGGATTTTGCAACTTTGCCTCTTTGGTGCATAACTTGAAATTATGTGATTTTTCCCAACTTTGACAAGCCATAACTTTTGATCTAAAATGAATTAGAAGGAGTTCTTGTACTTTTTGAAAAGGGAATGATCCATTCTACAACTTTCATGACCAAAGTTTTCTCATTTGAGGCATTTTTGAATCAAAAAGGAAGGTTTGAAAAAGTTTCCCAAAATGGCAAGTTTCCATTACAAGTCATTTTCAAAAAGGCAACTTTGCAAATGGCTTGAAATTCTCCAATTTTGTGAACTTCTAACACCTTCTATGATCAAATAAAGATCATACACATCCAAAATGATGAAGAACACCCCTTGGTTGGGTCATTGGGGGCCTCAGATGCCCTGATATTACACTGACTTGCTCAGGAAGTCAACTCTTGATTAGATGCCTTACCCATGGAATTTCTTCATGAAACTTGATATGCATGATCCTTATGACATATAGAGACCATTAGAAACAAGAATGACCAAAACAATTGGAGTCATGGCCTCTGAAACCAAAACCCTAATTCTAGGTCATCTGTGTAGTTAAACCTGGCTCTGCTTCCATTCCACTCTTAGTTCTTGTGATTATTTGACTTCCTTGACTTTGTGGGGATATAATATGATGCTTGAACATACATGGACCCCTTTGAAGTGATTGATGACCTTTGGAGTGTCCCAAATGGCTCTTGGATAGCTCAAATCACAAACCCTAGATGCAGATGACTTAGAAACAATGCAGTGAAGCAAAAGTGCATTATGAGATGCTATGATTGAACTTATGCATATGAAAAGATCACAAGCCATGGTATGAATGGGTGAGGGCAAATTTGGAGTGTTTACAGCTGCCCCTATTCAAGCATGAGTTAGCTATGCAGGATGTAAACAGCGGCTTAACAGACAAACAAGATAACTTGTGGTTGAATACCAAAGACAGTCCAAAATTTGCAATCACAGAATGAAGAAGAAAATGGATATAGATTGTAAAAGGAAATAAAGTATATTATAAAGTGCGGGCGACGGAGGACGACCGTCGAGCAGAGGACGACTGCTGGGGAAGATGCGGGAAATAAAGCTATGACAAGGACGACCGACAAGCTGGGGATACGAGAGATTGTGATGGGGGCGGCCATCAAGTAAAGATATATAAGAATTTCTGGGGATTATAGGTAAATGAAATAAATGATGAGGTACGGTCATCAAAGGTGAAGGACAATCACCTAGCAGGGGACGGCTGCTCAGTTGGGGATAAGATGAGGGACGGTCATCTAAGGTGAAGGACGATCACCTGGCAAGGTACGGTTGCCAAAAGTATCACGACATAGGACAAATGTCGGATAAAAGGGTCGACGATGGGGACGGCCATCGGATAAGCATGATGAAGGACGATCAACAAGAGGTGAAGGACGATCACCTAGCAGGGTACGGCTGCTCTCAGGTTTATCATGACATAGGACGAATGTCAGATAACCAGATCAACGATGGGGACGACCATCGGATAGAATGATGAAGGGCGATCATCAAGAGGTGAAGGACGATCACCTAGCAGGGGACGGCTGCTAAAAATATCACGACATATGACGAATGTCGGATAAGAAGGGGTTCTAATGAATAGAGACTCCACTGGGGGTGATGAAGGACGATCATCAAAAAGGTGAAGGACGATCACCTAGCAGGGTACGGCTGCTAAAAAGGTATCATGACACATGACGAATGTCAGATAGAAAGGAAATAGTTCAACAAGTTTTGTTGGGGGACTTTGCTGGGGAATAGTAAACACGGACGAGTGTTTACATCCGAGAAATGAAAGGTATAAGTGTTTGGCATTGTGTATAGATTAAAGACGCGGACGAGCATCCTTAAGACTATGATACGGACGGGTATCAGGTAGAAACAAACACTGACACATGTTCAGAGATGATGATACGGACGAGTATCAACTGGTTAACAAAGAACACAGACGAGTGTCGGATCTGAAGGGACTCTTCTGGGGAACAATAGACACAGACGAGTGTCTATATTCAAGAAGACCTGAGTGTTTGACACGGTGTATAGATTAAAGATGCGGACGAGCATCCTTAAGACTATGATACGGACGAGTATCAGTAGAAACAAACACTGACGCATGTTCAGAGATGATGATACGGACGAGTACCAACTGGTTAACAGAGAACACGGACAAGTGTCGAATCTGAGGGGATATAAGTGGTATATACAAGATACAAACGAGTATCTGTATGAGTAAAAACAAGAGCGACCGGTATGAGTGGTGTACAGACAAGTGTTTAATTTTCTGCGGAGGGTGACACGGACGAGTGTCAAAAGAGAAAGGTGTAATATAAACAGGTGTATGGTTTCCAAAATGTTTAGTTAACTATGTTGGGGAAAGTGACACGGACGGGTGTCAAGAAAGTGGTATATACATGTATCTGTGAGTGCAAAGGGGACGCTTTGGCTTTCTACTGGGGATATGACACGGACGGGTGTCAGGGAGTATCTGTATTTGTAAGAGAAATGTCTGGGCTCTCTGCCGGGGAATTTGGGGAGCATTCTGTATATTGTTGACGGATTGTCAGTATTCATAAGTGTTTGATTTAGAACATGGCTTATGATTATGCAATATGTTTGATTTTTTTTTGCCGTAATGTTCCGTATTAGACGGAATGCTACGCTCTGCGGGGAGAATATGATGCGAATGCTATGATTATGCAAAGACCGATCTGAGGTCCGGATCCCAATGCTGTGAAGATCTCTGGCTGGTCTGCTTGAAGAAAATCCCAGCTAGGGAGGAGATCACTGGTAGATCTGATAAGATGTATCTGTTTGGGGGAAATAAATCACTGATAGACCCGTCTTGGTAATGAGGGACCCAGCTGGGGTTTGTAGAAGCTTTCTTCACTCTGTTGTGATTTCTTCACGCGTTGCTCTTCTGGATAGAGGTTGACACTCTGTGGGGAGATGGTTCCCTGGCTTTTGTACTTGGCTGGGGAGGAATAATGGATGGCAAATCAGCTGGGGAGAAAACACCTTCGGTGCTAAGACTGAGTAGATAATGATTTGCCAGCTTGCTGGGGTGCAGCTTTCGTGCCCCATGCTGTGCTTTGAATACCTGCAATCCTGAAAAGACAGGGAAACGCACAAGTAATCCCGAGGTATCCCTTACCGGATTCCATCATAGGAGTTTAGACACCCCCGGGAGTAAGTATATTTCCTGCAAGCACGTATTTTTAGAAGAGAAGCATCTGTATTTATGCAATCAGTATTTTAAAGACCATAGGACATTTTCGCAAAATGAAAATAAAATGTACGAGACGAAACATGACTAAAAATCTGATTTTATTAATTCATGTGCCATGAATTGGCAAGATACAGTCAAAGAAACAAGTCCCCTAGAATGAGGGGGTTGTTACAAATTGAGAAAAAAGATGTTGGCAATGTTGATGACGCTTCAAGGAGCTTCCTTTTTTCTATGACTCGTATGACTTTTGACGTTCTTCTCGTCCTGCTTTCTGAAGAAGGTTGATTCTGAACGAAGCTTGCTCCTTTCAAAGCTTTCCAAGTTGTAAGTGATACAGATGAATTCAGAATGCAGTTGTTCGCTCATTCCCTTATTTTGCATGGATCGCCCTTTCGGTTTTTCAATCCATCGGGATACCCATTTTTGCCTGAGTTGTCCAATGCGGCTTTTCAACTCAGCGGGTGTACATTTTTTGTTTATTTTCCCTTATTTTTGCCCGAGTCTTTTATTCTGTTTTTGACTCGCCGGGATGCCCTATTTTTGCATGGACTTACATTCTGTTTTTATGTCCAGCGGGTCATTTTACGCGAAGTATTTTTTAAATGCATCTGAATTCACAGGGGTCGGGAAGTCTTCACCATCCATAGTGCTGAGCATCAGTGCTCCACCAGAGAAAACTTTCTTTACCACGAATGGTCCTTCATAGTTCGGGGTCCACTTGCCCCTGTGGTCTGTATGAGGAGGGAGGAGTCTTTTCAACACAAGATCTCCTACTTGGTACTCTCGGAGCCTGACTTTCTGATCGAAGGCTTTCTTCATTCTTTTCTGATACAACTGCCCATGACAGATTGCAGCCAATCTCTTTTCTTCAATCAGATTCAGTTGTTCGTATCGGGACCGGACCCATTCTGCTTCATTCAGTTTAACATCCATCAGTACCCGCAGGGAGGGTAGTTCAACTTCAACAGGTAGGACTGCCTCCATACCATACACAAGCTGATACGGTGTTGCCCCCGTGGAGGTTCTGATTGACGTACGGTACCCATGCAAGGTAAACGGTAGCATTTCATGCCAGTCTTTATAGGTGACTACCATCTTCTGCACAATCTTCTTGATATTCTTATTAGCTGCCTCAACAACGCCATTCATCTTTGGCCTGTAAGGAGAAGAATTGTGGTGTTGGATCTTGAAGTCTCGGCATAGCTCTGCCATCATTTTGTTGTTCAAGTTGGAACCATTATCAGTAATGATTCGCTCGGGAACTCCATACCGACAGATGATATCTCTCTTCAGGAATCGGGCTACCACTTGCCTTGTAACGTTTGCATAGGAAGCTGCTTCAACCCACTTGGTAAAATAGTCAATAGCTACCAGGATGAATCTGTGGCCATTCGAAGCAGTCGGTTAAATCTTGACAATCATATCAATGCCCCACATAGCAAAAGGCCAAGGTGAAGACATCACATTCAGAGGATTGGGAGGCACATGCACTTTATCCGTGTAAATCTGGCATTTATGGCATTTTCTGGCATAGGCACAACAGTCCGCATCCATTGTGATCCAGTAATAGCCTGATCTCAACAACTTTTTAGCCATAGCATGCCCTCCAGCATGGGTACCAAAGGACCCTTCGTGCACTTCATGCATCAACAAGTCCGCTTCTGTCCTCTCAACGCATCTGAGGAGTACCATATCAAAGTTTCTCTTGTACAGGGAACCATCAACATTCAGAAAGAAACTACCAGCTAGCCTTCTTAATGTCTTCTTATCATTGGAAGATGCCCCAGGTGGGTATGTTTGATCCTCCAAGAAGCATTTGATATCATGGAACCAAGGCTTATCATTTTTGGCAATGTCTGCTGTAAATACATATGCTGGTCTGTCAAGTCGGGATACTGAGATCCGAGGCACAAAGTTGGCAGCTTGAACTTTGATCATGGATGAAATGGTAGCCAGAGCATCTGCAAACTGATTCTCGTCCCGAGGGATATACTCAAGCTTGACCGTTGTAAAGAAAGTCAATAACCTCCTTGTATAATCTCTGTAAGGTATCAGATGATCCTGGTGGGTGTACCATTTGCCGTTGGTTTGATTAACTACCAGAGCTGAATCTCCGAACACAGTCAAAGTCTTGATCCTGAGGTCAATGGCTTCCTCAAGACCCATAATACAAGCTTCGTATTCAGCTTCGTTGTTAGTGCAGTTGAAGGTGAGTTTTGCCGAGAAAGGCATGTGAACTCCCTTAGGTGTAATGAGTACTGCACCAACACCACGACCATTCATGTTAACAGCCCCGTCAAACATCATAGTCCATTCTTCTTCCGGGTCAGGCCATTCAGTGTGAACAGGCTCTTCATGATCTTTTGCTTTTACGAACATGATGTCTTCATCAGGGAAGTCAAATCTCATAGGCTGGTAATCATCAATGGGCTGCTCAGCAAGATAATCAGACAATACACTGCCCTTGATGGCTTTTTGAGATGTGTACTTGATGTCATATTCTGTGAGGATCATTTGCCATCTTATAACCCGTCCGGTAAGTGCTGGCTTCTCAAATATATACTTGACTAGATCCATCTTGGAGATCAACAAGGTAGTGTGGGTCAACATATACTGCCTTAGCCGACGAGCAGCCCACGCTAAAGCACAACAAGTTTTCTCGAGCAGTGAATAACGTTGTTCACAGTCGGTAAACTTTTTGCTTAGGTAGTATATTGCATACTCTTTTCGACCAGACTCGTCATGTTGGCCCAGCACACACCCCATTGACTCTTCTAATACTGTCAAGTACATTATCAGAGGTCTTCCTTCAACTGGAGGCATAAGGATCGGAGGCTCTTGTAAATATTCCTTGATCTTGTCAAAAGCCCTCTGGAAGTCTTCGTTCCACCTGACCGTTTGTTCTTTTCTTAGCAGCTTGAACAAAGGTTCGCAGGTTGCTGTAAGGTGAGATATGAACCTTGAAATGTAGTTCAATCTACCTAGAAACCCCCGAACTTCTTTTTCAGTCTTTGGTGCAGGCATTTCTTGAATGGCTTTAACTTTATCAGGGTCAACCTCAATCCCTTTCTCACTCACAATAAATCCCAGCAGCTTACCGGATCGTACCCCGAATGTGCAATTGTTGGGGTTCAACTTCAATTGGTACTTCCTCAGACGCTTGAATAGCTTCAACAGATTTACCAGGTGGTCTTCTTCTGTGAGGGACTTGGAAATCATGTCATCCACATAACATTCAATTTCTTTATGGATCATGTCGTGGAATAATGTTACCATAGCCCGTTGATAGGTTGCACCAACATTCTTCAGTCCGAATGACATCACCTTATAACAGAACGTGCCCCAAGGTTTGATGAAAGTGGTCTTCTCCATGTCTTCAGGTGACATCTTGATCTGATTATATCCTGAAAATCCGTCCATGAAGGAGAATACCGAAAACTGAGCCGTATTATCAACCAATACATCAATGTGAGGTAAAGGGAAATCATCTTTCGGGCTGGCTCTGTTCAGATCCCGGTAGTCTACACACATTCTCACCTTGCCATCTTTCTTAGGCACAAGTACAATATTAGCAACCCACGGCGGATAGCTAGTTACAACAAGGAAACCGGCGTCCCACTGCTTTTGCACCTCTTCCTTTATCTTCATTGCCATATCCGGGCGAGTACGGCGCAACTTCTGTTTTACCGGTGGGCAGTCTTCTTTCAAAGGCAGCTTGTGCATGACAATATCGGTGTCCAACCCTAGCATATCCTGATAAGACCAAGCAAACACATCCATATACTCCCGAAGCATATCAATCAGTTGTTCTTTCACTGAGTCTTGTAGGCAGGCCCCGATCTTAACCTCTTTCACGTCTTCTTCCGTACCAAGATTAACCGTTTCAATCTCCTCCTGATGAGGAGTGATAACCTTCTCCTCTTGCCTTAACAACCTGGCTAGCTCTTCAGGAAGCTCATAATCTTCTTCAACCCCTTCATCAGCTTGATTGATTGGGTTGTCAAAGTCATACGAAGCCATAGCAATGTTGTTGTCGGTGCAGTCTGAAAGGCACTCTCTGCAAGGGTTTAGATTGTTCATTTTAGTGATCGATTTTAATCTTGTTTAGAAAAAGACAATTGAAGTTATCATTTTGGAAAACATTGCCATTTTATTTTTGTACAAAAAGAAAAATGAAAAACAGTGAGCGGGAAAGAAAAAGACTCATTTGCAAAAGATGTCTAATATTCATTGATTAATCTGTTTGCACAAAATTACAAGATGGCCCGATTACAAAATGAGTCTTGTCATATTGGGCAAGATGCAAGACTTGATGCATGCTTAAAAATACAGGAAATAATAATTACTCTGCAGGAGTAACCCTTATAATTTCCTGGGAAGACCAGTTAAGGACTTGGCTCCCCGGGATCCTTGGACGTATCCAGCTCTCCAGGTTGCGGTCACTTTCATCCTCGTCTTCCAAGTTGTTCACTGCATCCGGGGTGAGCATTCCCCTGCTGACGAAACTGGGCTTCTTGGCAGCCTCTGATTGATCTTGTTGAGTTGGTCTGTAACCCAACCCAAATCTGTCCTCCTTCTTCTCCACGGGCAGCAGCTTGCCCCAACCTTGGGCAGTCCCCTCTTCAACAACCTTCCTGGCTTGCTGATAAGATGTCATGGAGTTTCCAAGCACAGCAGATGCTTCAGCTTCTGGTGAAGGGTAGATGTCCACAGATGGTGATGATCTGGCCTTCCCACTCGAATTTCAGCTTCTGGTGAAGGGTAGACGTAACAGCGCCAGCGGCATGGATCCAAGGTCTACCCAATAAACAGCTGTAGGCCGGCTGAATGTCCATCACATAGAAGGTAATTTTAAAAGTCTGCGGGCCAATCATCACAGGAAGATCAATCTCCCCCAGCACTAATCTTTTAGAGCCATCAAACGCTCTCACCACCAAATTACTTGGACGCAGTGCCAAGCCATCATACTCCAGCTTCACCAAGGCTTTCTTTGGTAGAACATTGAGTGAAGACCCAGTGTCCACCAGTACATGGGATAGAACAACACCCTTGCATTCCAGAGTGATGTGTAAAGCCTTGTTGTGGTTACGTCCCTCAGATGTTAAGTCAGCGTTGGTAAAGCCCAGTCCATGACTCGTGTTGACATTTGCCACCACAGTTTCTAGCTGATTAACAGTGATCTCCTCTGGCACGTACGCCGCGTGCAGGACTTTCAATAATGCATTTCTATGGGCTTCAGAACACATTAACAGAGATAATATGGAGATCTTTGAGGGGTTTTGGTGAAGTTGATCCACCACTTTGTAATCACTTCTCTTTATAATCCTCATGAACTCGTCTACATCTTGTTCAAAAGATGTCTTCTAAGTTTCCTTGATAATTGGTTCTTTAGATATCACACTCTTCCCTTTTGCTTTGGCAGCAGCTTCTGCTTCAGCATTAGGTCTTTGCACTTGTGAGGCAAAAAGGCTTCCGTTTCTGGTGAAGCCTCTGCCTCCCCCAACATTATCAATCTGTGGAGAAGAAGTTGAAGAGTCCGAAGTGATTTTCTCCCTGTTGCAGTAGAGGTCAGAGCCATAATGCCAAGGTATGGCATTGCTGCTTTCATATGGAACGGGTCCAGGCACCGTGATGGTAACTGGACTGACTGCTGCAGAGGAAGGTACTGAAATGGTGTGCGGATCGTAGTAAATGGTGACCGGTAATCTGGCAGGAGGTGCCACTGTTTGTTGTTGAAAGTTGTTGTTTGGAGGAACATTTGATGGATCATAGTAGATGGTGACTGCTGAGATATCTTCATTAATTTCTGTTGGCGTTGTAGAAGATTCTGCTGAATAAATGGATGCTGATGTTGTAGAAGAAATGGTTGTTGACATCTGGTTTGTTGAAGTGATGGGCGGAGCCATCGTTGATGATATTGATGAATTGTTCGGAATGATTGTTGTTGCATTTGTAGAAGAGTCAGGAATTGTTGTCAAAGGATTTGCTGGATTTGTAGGTGTCGTTGTTGTGATCTGAAGTATACCACTTTTGATAAGTCCATCTATGCCGCTTCTCAAGTTATCACACCCGTTGACCGAAATGTTGCAGTACCCACAACCGAGCTCACACCCGGGAAACATCTGGCATTTTAGAAGCTGAGCTTTAATTTCGACCAAAGGTGTCCGAATCTGTCCTACACTGGTGATTAAGAAAGATGGCTTATCTTCCTCAATGGCATTAATTCTTGGCCTTCCATGATTGGGCATGGGATTCTTGGTGACACTTGGAGGGGGTGCAAAGTTGAGGGCTTTATGTAAACACCCCAAATTTTCCCTCACCCATTCACACCATGGCTTGTGATCTTTTCATATGCATAAGTTCAATCATAGCATCTCATACCACCTTTTTTTATTCACTGCATTGCTTCTAAGTCATCTGCATCTAGGGTTTGTGATCTGAGCCATCCCTGAGCCATTTGAGCCACTCCAAAGGTCATCAATCACTTAAAAGGGGTCCATGTGTGTTCAAGCATCATATTGTATCCCCACAAAGTCAAGAAAGTCAAAGAATCACAAGAACTGGGAAAGGCATGGAAGCAGAGCCAGGTTTAACTGCACAGATGACCTAAAATTAGGGTTTTGGTTTCAGAGGCCATAACTCCAAATTTCTTGGTCATTCTTGTTTCTATTGGTCTCTATATGTTATAAGGATCATGCATATCAATTTTCATGAAGAAATTCCATGGGGAAGGCATCTAACCAAGAGTTGACTTCTTGAGCAAGTCAGTGTAAAATCAGGGCATCTGAGGCCCCCAATGACCCAACCAAAGGGTGTTCATCATCATTTTGATTATGTATGGTCTTTATTTGATCATAGAAGATGTTATAAGTTCACAAAATTGAAGAATTTCAAGCCATTTGCAAAGTTGCCTTTTTGGGAAAATGACTTGTAATGGAAACATGCCATTTTGGGAAAGTTTTTCAACCCTTGCTTTTTGATTCAAAAATGCTTCAAATGAGAAAACTTTGGTCATGAAAGTTGTAGAATGGATCATTCCCTTTTCAAAAAGTACAAGAACTCATTCTAATTCATTTTGGATCAAAAGTTATGGCTTGTCAAAGTTGGGAAAAATCACATAATTTCAAGTTATGCACCAAAGAGGCAAAGTTGCAAAATCCTTTGCCAAGGAAAATTGAAACCTCAAAGTGACTTCTAACCTTTGTACAAACATGAACCATTGCCTAAAATTCAGAATGCATCAAAGGTTTACTCATTTTCATGACTTGTGGATCAAGAAACTTCAAAAGGGCCAAAGATGAACAAAGTTGCAAAACATCATACAAACCCTAATCCACTTGTTAACTGGCTTCAAAACTGATTCCATGGCCCTCCTCATTCCTTGCTGCGCAGGACACCCCTATTGTCCTTGGCCTACTATTGACCCATACCTCTCTTACACAAAACTTGACTTTTTTGGATAAAGACCCATACCAATCACAATAGGGCACAACCACTCCTCTGACCTCTCTAGTTGTGATAAGTGGACCAAATGCAACATAACACAACACACACACAAGCCTTAAACATATCACAAGCCAGCATTCCCCAAAACCTCCCTTTATGCATTTTGCTTCGAATCACACAACACAAGCATCAAACATAAAGACAAACTCCATAGGATCACTCAGCGTACTCCCCTGATCATTTCCCTGCCCTCATTCATCCCTGAAACCTCCTCAAACTAAATCACGATTCTCACCCCTCACTGAACAGAACTTGATCAATCTCACAAACCAGCCAAAATAAACTTCAAACAAGCTTTGCAAACACTTGAGGGAGGTCAGTAGAGTTGATTGGAAGCAAGGAACTGGTCCAGAAGCTCTTGGATTAAAAGCTTCAACTCAGGTAGCCACTGAAATTCATTTTTCCAGAAGCTTTATTTTAAGTTGCTAAATGGTTAAGTTTGATTCCCTGAGTTCAATGAACTTTGTATTTTTGAAAATGATGAAGAAATGAGTGTGTATGACCTGACTAAAATTTCTGCCATTTTTGAACTTTGCTTCGAATCTTGCTAATGGTGAGAAATAAATTCCATTGGAGGGCAGGGATAAGTTTAGGGAGGTGAGAGGAAGTGATCTGGAGCTTTAGAGCTCCAGAAATGACCTAGGGAGTGAGTTTGAGTTTTTCAGGGAAGGGGGTCACCGGAGAAGACGACCGGAGCTCGTCTCTGGTGACCTGAAAATAATTAGGGTTTGTTAATTAGGGTTAGCCAAGTTTGAATGTGGACCCTTGATCTGGTTGACTAAGTCTGACTCCCGCGCGTTTCAATGGCCTGGATCTTTCATTAAAACCCTAATCTCACTTAATTAATTTAATTAATCCAGTTTAATTTAATTGGCCCAGTTTGAATGCCAGCCGTAGGATAGCGCGCCAGTCTTTCCCTCCATTCCCAGTTTAAATATCAGCCTTAGGATGCGCTGACTTTCTTTTTATTTATATTTTCATTTCATTTTTATTCATTTGTTTTGCACATTTATTTTAAAATAGCTAAAATCATTAAAAAATTCTGAAAATTTTTGTCAAAGGTTTCATGAATTTTCAAAACACAAAAATATTTTTATTTTTATTTTTTGCATAAAAAATTATTTTTAAATCATTTAAATGTTTATTTTTAATTAATTAATGAGAATTAATTAATTAAAAATACATTTAGGTATTTAAAAATCACCAAATAATTCACATAGCATTTAAAAACATTTAGAAACATTGTCCAACTCTCAAACCAAATTTCTTTTTTGTTCTTGATGCCTTTTGATCATTTTCATTGGATTTAATTTCATTTTAAGGCAATATTTTGTTTCAAACTTCAAAAATTTCTTTCTGCCAAACCATTAAGAGTTGGATGATGATTCTTTTTGCATTGCATCTTGTATAGCATGTAGTTTATAGGATAAATTTGGTTGGATTTGATCTTGCATTTCCAATTTGTTTAGCATTTTTCTTGACAAGGTACCTTAAAACCCTAGCAATCTTAGGAAATTCACAACTTTCACTAGTATAAGAATTGGATCCCCTCCTTTGGGCAGTGAGTTTGTATAGGTTTAGGGTATCTTTGATAGCATTTTCAAATTTTTATCATGTCTCTTGCTTCTTGTTTTGGATTTTGCTTTGTGTGTTGATCATGAACCCTAATTTATGTCTTCCTTTGCATCCTTCTTCCATTTGCTTGCATACCATGAATTGCCATGACATTTTGTGCATCAACATGATTCATAATGCATCTTAGGACATATTAGAATCATGTTTGATCATTTCATCTTTCATTTGCCATGTTGTATGTTCATTACATTTCATAACCTTTCATGTACATTCATGGATCAATGCATGCTTCATTTGCATCCATATGCTTGTTTGATCATTCTCATGTTTTGCCTCATGTTTGCATTATCTCTTAGCATCATTATCATCATGTTCTTGTTTATGGTTTTGGTTTGCATCATGACATTGCATCTCATTTTCATTGCATTTCATTTTCTTATGCTAACATTTCAGGTGGTAAGTTGTCTGAGAAGTGAATTTGCCTTCACTTCTCACAATCTCTTTCCATCTCTCTCTTGCATCATTGCTGCATTTTATCTTGTGTATTTGAGTGAGCTTGCTCATTCATGCTCTTTCCCACTTTCTTTCTTCAAGCAACTTGTCTTCTTAAGTGAGGCAAGTTGTCTTGCTTCTCTCTCCTTCTTGCTCCTTTCATCTGCTTCTCTCCTTGGTGGTTCCTTGAAGATCTTTCTCCCTTGAGCCTCACAAATCCTAGGATCTCCAAGTATGATAACAACTAGGGTTTTGATTAGTCCCCCATTTAGCTTTTACCTTTGTGTCATCTTTTGAGTCTTCTCTTCTCACCTCATAATCAAGGACTAGACCCTTAAGGCTTTAAGGCTTTGTGATTAAGCTTATGCCTGCATCCTTCTATTAGGATGGAGTGTATAACTTTAATCCTAAGTGTTAAACCCTTAATGTGTTTAAATCCTTTAATCAATTCACTTAATAATCACTAAGACATCAAGCTTGTAACTTGGGCCTTGCATTAGGGTTCTAATTCTTCCTTAATTGGTTAAGAAGGACTAACCCTAGTGTTAATGGACAAGTCCCCCTCAAGTTGTCTTACAAACCATAAAACTCACTTCTTCATCTTACCATTAACTAAAATCCATCTAATAAAGGCTTTGTTTTATCATGAGGTTAATCCCTAATCATGGATTAAGTTGAGGAGCTTTCCTCAGCTTAAATGTTCTCATCTATTATCCTTCTATTAGGATGGTGTAATGGGTCCATTAAATCCTTGATTATGGCTTAATCTCATTACTTAACACTAAACAAAAACAACAAAAACATTTAAACAATCACAAGTAGGTTAATGATCTTAATCCTACATCATGGTGATTAAGTGTGAGATGCTGACTTCACACTTAAGGTATTCTCATTACCCCTAATCAGAGGGAAGATGTGATGAGCTTACTAACCCATTGGTTTAGACTTAAGCTCATTAACTTATGTCAAACTTCAAAAAGCAATAAAAGACTGAAAACACAAAAACCAAACAATAATCTTCTCCTCCGGGATTCTTTTCTCATCTCATTCACTCACAAACGAGAACTAGCTCCTTCTGTCTAATGCAAGACAGTTTGCACCTGAGCCAGACAGGTCATACACTTGAGCACAGACAAGCAAGCAGTTCATAAGTCAATCTCTCTTTCAGTCTCTTTGGGTCGAACTACGGTGTTCTGACTTCCTGATTACACGAGAGGATACGTAGGCATAACTTAACAGTTATCGAACAAAAGTCTTTGTACATTCCCCCTCTTTCCAGCTTCATTCTTTTAGCCTCATGATCTTGAGCATTACACTCTTGTTCTTACACTGACACTTCTCTTATACCCTTCACATTCCTTTTACACTGACACTTGCATTCTTTCCAGATTTGATACACAAATTGCACTGACACTACCCCTTTAAAACGCAAATCTTTTTAAGCATGGATCCCGTCAAGTACGGCGGACAATCTGGGTGCTAATACCTTCCCAGGTTGTAACCAACCCCCTTTCTCAGTCTCTCTGGTTCGCGACCGTCTTATCCATGTTTTTCTAGGTCTATGCAGCATTACCTTTCCTCCGGGATAAAAATGCCTAGCTGGCGACTCTTTTCTTTTCTCTTGAGATCACCCTTGTGTGTTCTCATTCCCTTTTCGCCGACCGCTCGCGTCTGTACCCCTTCTGACCCGGGTGTCATTTTGGTGGGAGCGACAGCTTGGCGACTCTGTTGGGGATCCTTATACTGTAACCAGGGCTTCTGGTTCTTTTTGTGGGTTCCTCCTAGCGCTTGTTTGATTTGTGTTTACTGGGGTGTTATGTGCTAATTGTGTTTGTATATTTGTATTTATTTTTTTGCTTTATGTACAGTTATTTATTGCTTTCTTTACAACTTTATATATCATACTGTCATATTGTCATCTGGCTGGATCTGGTTTTTGCTTTGGTGGGTGGGGTTCTATTGAGAGTTCAAGGTCCTATACCTGGGACCTGAGTGACACCTAGGATAGAGTGGTTCATGTTCTTTCCCATTCCATTTCGGTCTGGTGCGGGAATATGAAACACGGTTCAGATGTGGGTTTCTTCTTGAGAACTCTGTGCTACAGATATCCTGTAGTGCTATGGCTATCTGGGAAGCCTGCTAAGTCTGGATGACCTTTATTATTGACCTTCAGAAATTGAGGAGAATTAGAGGAGGATCTTTTATGGTTATTGTAAACACTGTACCTCCGGGTTAGAAGTGTTTACGCTTCTCATAACTGATCCAAGTCTGAGGATCCTTGTTTTAGAACATCACCTGTGAGGGGGTTGGGCTGTTTGCAGGTTTGCAGGTACCATTGGCCACGTCATACCCTATTACTTTGTTTTGGTTAAGAGTACCTAATTTTGGGACAGTTCTTGTGATTTAACCCTGGACATGTGACTCTTTATTTGAGTCCCCTACCTTGGTTACTGGATTTCTGAACCTCCATCTGGACTTCTTGAACATACATGGACCTTATATCAAGACAGCTAAATCAGATCCAGCTTGATCCCAAACCCTTGCATATCATTTGCATACATCATCATTGCATCATTTAAACATTTATTTATTTGTTTTTCAGGGTATCCACATTATATCTGGCTTGGTTTTGACCCCTTCATCTGCATAGACCCCTCTGCATCAGTTGTCTGCTTCAGCTATCTTCATCAGTTGCCTGCTTCAGCTACCTTCATCACCAACCTCAACCTATCAGTGGCTTATCACCAGTATCAGTCTTCATCATCAGCACTTGTCTTCATCTCTTCATCAGCAGTCATGGCACCCAAGAAGAGCAACATTTCATACCATTTCTTTGAGCCTGTGCTGACTGGCATCAGGCAGGTCCAGGCACTTATCACTCTAGACCACATCCCATTATTCAGAGAGCATTATGGAGGCATCCTTGATATGGTTATGGACCTGGATCCTTCTCAGAGGAGTTTGATCCACACCTGCCTACAGTTTTATGACCCTCCTTTGAGATGCTTCACTTTCCAGAACTTCCAGCTAGGACCTTTGCTGGAGGAATTCTCATCATTGATTGGAGTACCTGTCAGGGGTGATATCCCTTTCAACCCAGAGATGACTTCTCCCAGCAATGGATAAGTGGCAAAGGCACTATATCTGGAACCTATTTTGATTGAGCAGAACATGACCACAAAGGCTGGGATCCCTGGCCTACACTTAGACTTTTTGACTTCTCAGGCCATCCTGAAGGCCTCCTTGGGAGAATGGAGGGCAGTTTGTGCATTGTTAGCCCTCAGTATATATGGGGTTATACTATTTGCAGATGAGCCCAAGTTTATCAGCAAGAATGCCATTCATCTTTTCATTCTGAGGAACCCAGTGCCCACATTGCGGGGAGATTTCTACTATTCTATTCACCAGAGGAATGAAAAGCAAAGAGGGAGGTTGGTGAGGTGCTGTGCTCCCCTATTTCATACCTGGTTGCTCAAACACTTACCCAAGACTGATGCTTTCCTGAATCCTCACCAACAGAAGAATTGGGCTAAAAGATTTATTGCTTTGACTTTAGATGACATCAGATGGTGTACTCAGAGACCAAAGGCAGGGACATAATTACTAGCTGTGGACAGTTCCCCAATGTACCTCTAATAGGAGTGAAGGGTTGCATCAACTACAATCCTTTGCTGTTTAAGAGACAACTGGGCTATGCTTTGGTTCACCCTCCTAGAGTGCAAGACTTGGCTGAAACCCTGTATTGTGAGATAAAACCTAATCTAGCTGTTGTCAGACAAGCATCCTGGGCTTGGGACAACATCCAGTCCAAAGGGATGGCCATTCTTGGGAGATGCAATAATGTGGCTTCAACTCAGTATTATGAATGGTCTCATGCTAGAGCTCAGATTTCTGGGATGCCTTTCACCATTGAGGATACACCTGGACCATCCACAGTACTACCTCCAGCCACTGTCAGCCTGGAAGAATTTGAGAAGCTGAAAGAAAGGAATGAGAATCTGTCTTAAGCTCTAAAGAAGACCCTCTGGGAGAGGAGTGATGGTCGTCTAGACATTGAGAGGTTGGAAAAGCTTAAGGTGGAGCATCTAGCCAGAATTGAGAAAGCAGAGGACTACATCAAGAAATCAAGAGCTGGAGAGCAAATTTTGAAGAATGCCTGTAAAGAGGCCCAGTTTCAGAAGGCTAGGATTGATCTCTATCTGAAAGAAAGTCAGGATAGGTGGGTCAGAATCACTGAAGCTCGCACTCAAGAGGATAAGAGAACTCAGGCCAGGATTGAGTAGTTAGAGGCCATTGAGAAGAAACAACAGGAGGCTCTGCTAGCAGCCCAGAAGGAGATTTCAGAGTTAAAGCTTAGGGCTGGTGTGAAGAGGTCAAAAGACCAAGACAGGCACAAGAAGCTGACCACTGCTATTGCCACCGGAAATCTTCTTATCAGAAACATTACAGAGCATCCGACTGGTCCTGTAACTGAAGCACTATTGAAGGTGGTTAAGGAGGATGAGTTTGGATTAGATGTTTGACTTCTTTGCTTGTTGTTATTTCCATTTCATGTACTTTTCTTTTATGTTGTATTTTGACCCCTCAGGGGCATGTGTTGTAAAAAACAAACTATGTATGATCCACCGTTTGTAATGTATTTGTTAATTTGTTTCATTGAGTTTCTTTTTCTCAAGCAACATCAAAGCGTCTTCCTCAGGGTCTGGAAAGGTCAAAACCAAGAGCAAAGCCGGATACCTTGGAAAATAAATAAGCATACTGCATTGCATACTAACTCTTGTTTTGTTTTGTAGGATTTTGTTTTGTTTGTTACTAACTCTGTTGTGGTTCAGGAATTATTGCTCGCCGTCGGGTGTTCCCTCTCAACCGTCCGCACAGGTATCCTACTCGCAACAATCTTCCTGGTATCCAAATGGACCAAGTACAGCAAGATCTGACAGAGGTCAGAACCCAGATGGCTAATGGAAGGCTGGAGATGAGAAACCAAATGACCCAATTCATGGAAGTAATGAATGGCTTGGCCCAAAGTCAAGAAAGGTTGAGGGCATTGGTAGAAAGACAAACCCCGGAGGAACCCCATCTGGGAACTGGAGGAACAAGTAACAATGAAAGGGGGCAGCCTCATGCTAACCCACCAGTATATGGGCCTCATCTACATCCTGAAGTCAACATCCCGGGTAACGTGCAAGGAAATACTACTGCAGGGAGGATCTTACAAGAAGACCCCCAAGAGGAGCAGTTTACTGTAATGGGAGTTGGGGATGAAGTTTATGATAGGAGGTTTGATGAAATTGCTGAGAAGTTGAGATCTCTGGAGTCTCAAAATTCCTTGGGTTTTGATGTCATGGATATGGGGTTAGTGGATGGGGTAAGGATTCCACACAAGTTTAAACCCCCGTGCTTCGAGAAATACAATGGAACCTCTTGTCCACGAACTCACCTGCAGTCTTTCCTGGGAAGACTTAAAGCATATACCATGGATGAAAAGCTGTGGATGTTCTACTTTGAAGACAGTCTAACTGGGGCTTCAAGAGAGTGGTATTCACACCTGACCAGAGCTACCATTAGATGCTGGAAGGACCTAGTTGAAGCTTTCATCAGGCAGTATCAATACAATCTGGACATGGCTCCTAACAGGACCCTCCTGATGGGAATGTCTCAATCTTCCAGAGAAAGCTTCAGAGAATATGCCCAGAGGTGGAGACAGCTTGCTGCTGCTGTCCAGCCACCCATGTCGGAAAGATAAATGGCCGACATGTTTATGAGTACTCTGCAAGGAACATATATTGATAGGCTAGCTGCCTTTTCTTCCACCAGCTTCGCTGACGTAGTCATAGCTGGAGAAAGAATTGAAAGCCTTCTGAAGATGGGTAAGATTTCTGATAATGGTGCAAGTTCGTCTAGTAACCCCAGGAAGCCTTTTGTAGGACCTAGAAGAAATGGTGAGACAAATGCCATCCATACCAGCAGGGGCAGACCTCAGTATGTTCACAGGCCAGTGGCAGCTGTCACTATTCCAGCTCCAATTCCTCAGCAACCAGCATAACAACAACCCCATTATCAACAGCAAGTTCAGTATCCTCCACAGAGGACCTACAACAACAATAACATCAATCAACAGCAGAGACCCTTTCAACAAAGACCATCACAGGCAAATAGGGTGATTGATCCAATCCATATGCCTTATGTCGCTTTATTGCCACAACTCCTGAAACTCAACTTGGTTGAATTAAGGACATTGGCACCACCAGATCCCTCTAATCTCCCAAGAAATTATGATGTCAACGCCAGATGTGCTTTCCATTCCAATGCACCTGGCCATAATACGGAGAAATGCAGGGCTTTGCAAATGAAGGTACAAGACCTGGTGGATTCTAAAGCCCTCAACTTTGCACCCCCTCCAAGTGTCACCAAGAATCCCATGCCCAATCATGGATGGCCAAGAATTAATGCCATTGAGGAAGACAAGCCATCTTTCTTAATCACCAGTGTTGGACAGATTCGGACACCTCTGGTCGAAATTAAAGCTCAGCTTCTAGAGTGCCAGATGTTCCCCGGGTGTGAGCTCGGTTGTGGGTATTGTAACATTTCGGTCAACGGGTGTGATAACTTGAGAAGCGGCATAGATGGTCTTATCAAAAGTGGTATACTTCAGATCACAACAACGGCGCCTACAAATCCAGCAATCCCTTTGACAACAATTCCTGACTCTCCTACAACTGCAACAACAATCATTCCGACCAATTCATCAGTACTATCAACAATGGCTCCATCCATCGCTTCGACAAGTCAAATGTCAACAACCCTTTCTTCTACAACATCAGCATCCATTCATTCGGCAGGATCTTCTGCAACACCAGCAGAAATTAATGAAGATATCTCAGCAGTCACAATTTACTATGATCCATCAGATGTTCCTCCAAACAACAACTTTCAGCAACAAACAGTGGCACCTCCTGCCAGGTCACCAGTCACCATTTACTATGATTTGCACACCATTTCAGTACCCTCCTCTACAGCAGTCAGTCCAGTTACCATTATGGTACCTGGACCAGTTCCATATGAAAGCAGCAATGCCATACCTTAGCATTATGGCTCTGACCTCTACTGCAACGGGGAGAAAATCACTTTGGACTCTTCAACTTCTTCTCCACAGATTGATAATAATGGGGGAGGCGGAGGCTTCACCAGAAGCGGACGCCTTTTTGCCTCACAATTGCAAAGACCTAATGCCGAAGCAGAAGCTGCTGCTAAAGCAAAGGGGAAGAGTGTGATATCTGAAGAACCAATCATCAAAGAAACTCAGAAGACATTTTTTGAGCAAGATGTAGATGAATTCATGAGAATTATAAAGAGAAGTGATTACAAGGTGGTGGATCAGCTTCACCAAACTCCCTCAAAGATCTCCATATTATCCCTGCCGATGTGTTGTGAAGCTCACAGGAATGCATTACTAAAAGTTCTGCATGCAGCATACGTGCCAGAGGCGATCACTGTTAATCAGCTAGAAACCGTGGTGGCAAATGTCAACACCAGTCATGGACTGGGCTTTACCAATGCTGACTTAACAACTGAGGGACGTAACCACAACAAGGCTTTACACATCACTCTAGAATGCAAGGGTGTTGTTCTATCACATGTACTGGTGGACACGGGGTCTTCACTCAATGTTCTGCCAAAGAAAGCCTTAGTGAAGCTGGAGTATGATGGTTTGGCACTGCGTCCAAGTAACTTGGTGGTGAGAGCATTTGATGGCTCTAAAAGATCAGTGCTTGGAGAGATTGATCTGCCTGTGATGATTGGCTCGCAAACTTTCAAAATTACCTTCTTTGTGATGGACATTCAGCCGGCCTACAGCTGTTTGTTGGGTAGACCCTGGATCCATGCCGCTGGCGCTGTTACGTCTACCCTTCACCAGAAGTTGAAATTCGAGTGGGAAGGCCAGATCATCACCATCTACGGTGAAGAAGATATCTTTGTTAGCCATATGGCTACGTACAAGTATATTGAGATGGATGGAGAAATCCATGAAACTATGAGCCAAGGGTTTGAAGCCCTGAACATTAACGAAGCATCTGCTGTACTGGGAACCTCCATGACGTCTTATCAGCAAGCCAGGAAGGTTGTTGAAGAGGGGACTGCCCAAGGCTGGGGCAATCTGCTGCCCGTGGAGAAGAAGGAGGATAGATTTGGGTTGGGTTACAAACCAACTCAACAAGATCAATCAGAGGCTGCCAAGAAGCCCAGTTTTGTCAGTGGGGGAATGCTCACCCCTGATGCAGTGAACAACTTGGAAGACGAGGAAGAAAGCGACCGCAACCTGGAGAGCTGGATACGTCCAAGGATCCCGGGGAGCCAAGTCCTTAACTGGTCTTCCCAGGAAATTATAAGGGTTACTCCTGCAGAGTAATTATTATTTCCTGTATTTTTAAGCATGCATCAAGTCTTGCATCTTGCCCAAGATGACAAGACTCATTTTGTAATCGGGCCATCTTGTAATTTTGTGCAAACAAATCAATCAATGAATATCGGACATCTTTTGCAAATGAGTCTTTTCCTTTTTCGCTCACTGTTTTCCATTTTTCTTTTTGTACAAAAATAAAATGGCAATGTTTTCCAAAATGATAAACTTCATGTCACTTTTTCTAAACAAGATTAAAATCAATCACTAAAATGAACAATCTAAACCCTTGCAGAGAGTGCCTTTCAGACTGCACCGACAACAACATAGCTATGGCTTCGTATGACTTTGACAATCCAATCAATCAAGCTGATGAAGGGGTTGAAGAAGATTATGAGCTTCCTGAAGAGCTAGCCAGATTGTTAAGGCAAGAGGAGAAGGTTATCACTCCTCATCAGGAGGAGGTCGAAACGGTTAATCTTGGTACGGAAGAAGATGTGAAAGAAGTTAAGATCGGGGCCTGCCTACAAGACTCAGTGAAAGAACAACTGATTGATATGCTTCGAGAGTATGTGGATGTTTTCGCTTGGTCTTATCAGGACATGCTAGGGTTGCACACCGATATTGTCATGCACAAGTTGCCTTTAAAAGAAGACTGCCCACCAGTAAAACAGAAGCTACGCCGTACTCGCCCAGATATGGCAATGAAGATAAAAGAAGAGGTACAAAAACAGTGGGACGCCGGTTTCCTTGCTGTAACTAGCTATCCGCCGTGGGTTGCTAATATTGTACCTGTGCCTAAGAAAGATGGCAAGGTGAGGATGTGTGTGGATTACCGGGATCTGAACAGAGCCAGCCCGAAAGATGATTTCCCATTACCTCACATTGATGTATTGGTGGATAATACAGTTCTCGGTATTCTCCTTCATGGACGGATTTTCAGGATACAATCAGATCAAAATGTCACCTGAAGACATGAAGAAGACAACTTTCATCACACCCTGGGGCATGTTCTTTTATAAGGTAATGCCATTCGGATTGAAGAATGCTGGTGCAACCTATCAACGGGCTATGGTAACATTATTCCACGACATGATCCACAAAGAAATCAAATGTTATGTGGATGACATGATTGCCAAGTCCCTCACAGAAGAAGACCACCTGGTGAATCTGTTGAAGTTATTCAAGCGTCTGAGGAAGTACCAACTGAAGTTGAACCCCAACAAATGCACATTCGGGGTGCGATCCGGTAAGCTGCTGGGATTTATTGTAAGTGAGAAAGGGATTGAAGTTGACCCTGATAAAGTTAAAGCCATTCAAGAAATGCCTGCACCGAAAACTGAGAAAGAAGTTCGGAGGTTTCTAGGTAGATTGAACTACATTTCAAGGTTCATATCTCACCTTACGGCAACCTGTGAACCCTTGTTCAAACTGTTAAGAAAAGAACAAACGGTCAGGTGGAACGATGACTGCCAGAGGGCTTTTGACAAAATCAAGGAATACTTGCAAGAGCCTCCAATCCTTATGCCGCCAGTTGAAGGAAGACCTCTGATAATGTACTTGACAGTATTAGAAGAGTCAATGGGGTGTGTGCTGGGCCAGCATGACGAGTATGGTCGAAAAGAGTATGCAATTTACTACCTAAGCAAAAAGTTTACCGACTGTGAACAACGTTATTCACTGCTCGAGAAAACTTGTTGTGCTTTAGCGTGGGCTGCTCGTCGACTGAGACAGTATATGTTGACCCACACTACTTTATTGATCTCGAAGATGGACCCAATTAAGTACATTTTTGAGAAGCCAGCACTTACCGGACGGGTTGCAAGATGGCAAATGATCCTCGCAGAATATGACATCCAGTACACATCTCAGAAAGCCATCAAGGGCAGTGTATTGTCTGATTATCTTGCTGAGCAACCCATTGATGACTACCAGCCTATGATATTTGACTTCCCTAATGAAGACATCATGTTCATAAAAGCAAAAGATCATGAAGAGCCTATTCACACTGAAGGGCCTGACCCGGAAGAAGAATGGACTATGATGTTTGATGGGGCTGTTAATATGAATGGTCGTGGTGTTGGTGCAGTACTCATTACACCTAAGGGGGTTCACATGCCTTTCTCGGCAAAGCTCACCTTTAACTGCACTAACAACGAAGCTGAATACGAAGCTTGCATTATGGGTCTTGAGGAAGTCATTGACCTCAGGATCAAGACTTTGATTGTGTTCGGAGATTCAACTCTGGTAGTTAATCAAACCAACGGCAAATGGTACACACACCAGGATCATCTGATACCTTATAGGGATTATACAAGGAGGTTATTGACCTTCTTTACAACGGTCAAGCTTGAGTATATCCCTCGGGAAGAGAATCAGTTTGCGGATGCTCTGGCTACCATTTCATCAATGATCAAAGTTCAAGCGGCCAACTTTGTGCCTCGGATTTCAGTGTCCAGACTTGACAGACCAGCATATGTATTTGCGGCGGATGCTGTCAAAGATGATAAGCCTTGGTTCCATGACATTAAGTGCTTCTTGGAAGATCAAAAATACCCACCTGGGGAATCTTCCAATGATAAGAAGACTTTGAGAAGGCTTGCTGGTAGTTTCTTCCTGAATACTGACGGTTCCCTGTACAAGAGAAACTTTGATATGGTACTTCTCAGATGCGTTGATAAGGCAGAAGCAGACTTGTTAATGCACGAAGTGCACGAAGGATCCTTTGGTACCCATGCAGGAGGGCATGCAATGGCTAAGAAGTTACTAAGATCAGGTTATTACTGGATCACAATGGATGCTGACTGTTGTGCCTATGCCAGGAAATATAAATGCCAGATCTATGCGGATAAGGTGCATGTTCCTCCGAATCTTCTGAATGTGATGTCTTCACCCTGGCCCTTTGCTATGTGGGGCATTGATATGATTTGCAAGATTGAGCCGACTGCGTCAAACGACCACAGATTCATCCTGGTTGCTATTGATTATTTTACCAAGTGGGTCGAGGCAGCTTCCTATGCAAATGTTACAAGGCAAGTGGTAGCCCGATTTCTGAAGAGAGACATCATCTGCCGATATGGAGTGCCCGAGCGAACCATTACGGACAATGGTTCCAACTTGAATAACAAAATGATGGCAGAGCTGTGCCGGGACTTCAAGATCCAACACCATAATTCTTCTCCTTACAGGCCAAAGATGAACGGCGCTGTCGAGGCAGCTAATAAGAATATCAAGAAGATTGTGCAAAAGATGGTGGTTACCTATAAAGACTGGCATGAAATGCTACCATTTGCCTTGCATGGATACCGTACGTCAATCAGAACGTCCACTGGGGCAACACCGTATCAGCTTGTGTATGGTATGGAGGCAGTCCTACCTGTTGAAGTTGAACTACCTTCCTTGAGGGTACTGATGGATGTTAAGCTGACTGAAGCAGAATGGGTCTGGTCCCGATACGAACAACTGAATCTGATTGAAGAGAAGAGATTGGCTGCAATCTGTCATGGGCAGCTGTATCAGAAAAGGATGAAGAAAGCCTTCGATCAGAAAGTTAGGCTCCGAGAGTACCAAGTAGGAGATCTTGTGTTGAAAAGACTCCTCCCTCCTCATACAGACCACAGGGGCAAGTGGACCCCGAACTATGAAGGACCATTCGTGGTAAAGAAAGTTTTCTCTGGTGGAGCACTGATGCTCAGCACTATGGATGGTGAAGACTTCCCGTCCCCTGTGAATTCAGATGCATTTAAAAAATACTTCGCGTAAAATGACCCGCTGGACATAAAAACAGAATGTAAGTCCAGGCAAAAATAGGGCATCCCGGCGAGTCAAAAACAGAATAAAAGACTCAGGCAAAAATAAGGGAAAATAAACAAAAAATGTACACCCGCTGAGTTGAAAAGCCGCATTGGACAACTCAGGCAAAAATGGGTATCCCGATGGATTGAAAAACCGAAAGGGCGATCCATGCAAAATAAGGGAATGAGCGAACAACTGCATTCTGAATTCATCTGTATCACTTACAACTTGGAAAGCTTTGAAAGGAGCAAGCTTCGTTCAGAATCAACCTTCTTCAGAAAGCAGGACGAGAAGAACGTCAAAAGTCATACGAGTCATAGCATAAAGGAAGCTCCTTGAAGCGTCATCAACATTGCCAGCATCTTTTGTTTCTCAATTTGTAACATTCTCCTCATTTTAGGGGATTTGTTTCCTTGACTGTATCTTGCCAATTCAGGGCACACGAATTAATAAAATCAGATTTTCAGTCATGTTTCGTTTCGTACACTTTATTTTCATTTGCAAGAATGTCCGATGTCTTTAAGATACTAGTTGCATAAATACAGATGCTTCTCTTTTAAAAAATATGTGCTTGCAGGAAATATACTTACTCCCGAGAGTGTCTAAACTCTTATGACGGAATCCGGTAAGGGATACCTCGGGATCACTTGTGCGTTTCTCTGTCTTTTCAGGATTGCAGGTATTCAAAGCACAACATGGGGCATGAAAGTTTCACCCCGGCAAGCTGGCAAATCATTGTCTACTCAGTCTTAGAACCAGAGGTGCTCTCTCCCCAGCTGAGTTTCCATTTATTATTCCTCCTCAGCCAAGTACAAAATCCAGGGAACCATCTCCCCACAGAGTGTCAACCTCTACCCAGAGGGGCGATGCGTGAGGAAACCACAACAGAGTGGAGAAAGCTTCTACAAACCCCAGCTGGGTCCCTTATTACCAAGATAGGTCTATCAGTGACCTATTTCCCCAAGCAGAGTCATATATGCTAGATCTACCAATGATCTCACCCCCAGCTGGGATGTCCACTTCAAGAAGATCGGCCAGAGATCTTCGCTGTAACGGGATCCGAATCCCGGATGGTTACCTCTTGCATAATCATAAAATTCGCATCATTATTCTCCCCACAGAGCGTAGCATTCCGTCTAATACGGAGCATTACGACAAAAATCAAACATATTGCATAATCATAAGCCATGTTCTGAATACTGACAATCCATCAACGATGTACAGAAACTCCCCAGATTCCCCGGCAGAGAGCCAAGGCACCTTCCGTAAAGATACAGATACTCCTTGACACCCGTCCGTGTCATATCCCCGGCAGGGAGCCAAAGAATTTTCCTTACACTCACAAATACAAGTACATACTCCTTTTGGCACCCGTCCGTGTCATCATTCCCCAGTAAAGTCGCCCGAGCATTCTTTGCAAACAGACCACTTATATTACAGATACTTCTTGACATCCGTCCGTGTCATATCCCCAGCGGAAAGCCGAAGCATCCCCTTTGCACTCACCTCACAGATACATATATACACAATTCCTTGACACCCGTCCGTGTCACCTTCCCCCAGCACAGTTACCAAAACACTTGGTAAACCATATACTTGTTTATAATACACTTTTTCAGACACCCGTTCGTGTCATGCTCTCTCCACAGCAAATTAAACACTCATTTGTACACCACTCATACTTATTACTCCTGTTTCACTCATACAGATACTCGTTCGTATCTTCTATACACCACTTATATCCCCTCAGATCCGACACTCGTCCGTGTTCTTTGTTAACTAGTTGGTACCCGTCCGTATCATCATCTTTGAACATGCGTCAAGCGTTTGTTTCTACCTGATACTCGTCCGTATCATAGTCTCAAGGATGCTCGTCCGCATCTTTAATCTATACACCGTGTCAAACACTTATGTCTTCTTGAATTTAGACACTCGTCTGTGTCTACTATTCCCCAGAAGAGTCCCCGCAGAATCAATACTCGTCCGTGTTCTTTGTTAACCAGTTGATACTCGTCCGTATTATCATCTCTGAACATGTGTCAGTTTTTGTTTCTATCTGATACTCGTTCGTATCATAGTCTTAAGGATGCTCGTCCGCATCTTTAGTCTATACACAGTACCCAAACAATTATACCTCTCATTTCTTGGATGTAGACACTCGTCCGTGTTTACTCTTTCCCCAGCAAAATCCCCAACGAAACTTGTTAAATTACTAATGTCTATCTGACATTCGTCCTATGTCATGATACCTTTTCGGCAGCCGTACCCTGCCAGGTGATCGTCCTTCACCTTTGGATGACCGTCCCTCATCCTTTCCCCAACGGAGACTCCATTATTGGAACCCTTTTTTATCCGGCATTCGTCCTATGTCGTGATATTTAGCAGCCGTACCCTGCTAGGTGATCGTCCTTCACCTCGTGATGATCGTCCTTCATCATTTTATCTGATGGCCATCCCCATCGTTGATCTTGTTATCTGACATTCGTCCTATGTCATGATAAACCCCTAGAGCAGCCGTACCCTGCTAGGTGATCGTCCTTCACCTCTTGATGATCGTCTTTCATCATGCTTATCCGATGGCCGTCCCCATCGTCGACCTTTCATCCGACATTCGTCCTATGTCGTGATACTTTTGGCAACCGTACCTTGCCAGGTGATCGTCCTTCACCTTAGATGACCATCCCTCATCTTATCCCCAACAGAGCAGTCGTCCCCTGCTAGGTGATCGTCCTTCACCTTTGATGACCGTACCTCATCATTTATTTCATTTACCTATAGTCCCCAGAAAGTCTTATTTCTGAACTCGATGGTCGTCCCCATCAAAATCTCTTATATCCCCAGCATGTCGGTCGTCCCCGTCATCGCTTTACCCCCAGCAGTCGTCCTCTGCTCGACGGTCGTCCTCCGTCGCCCGCACTTTATAAACATACTTTATTTTCTTCTTGCAATCTATATCCCTTTTCTTCTTCTTTCTATGAGTGCAAATTTTGGACTGTCTTTGGTATTCAACCACAAGTTATCTTGTTTGCCTGTTAAGCCGTTGCTTACATCCTACACAGCTAACTCATGTTTGAATAGGGGCAGCTGTAAACACCCCAAATTTTCCCTCACCCATTCACACCATGGCTTGTGATCTTTTCATATGCATAAGTTCAATCATAGCATCTCATACCACCTTTTTTTTTATTCACTGCATTGCTTCTAAGTCATCTGCATCTAGGGTTTGTGATCTGAGCTATCCCTGAGCCATTTGAGCCACTCCAAAGGTCATCTATCACTTAAAAGGGGTCCATGTGTGTTCAAGCATCATATTGTATCCCCACAAAGTCAAGAAATTCAAAGAATCACAAGAACTGGGAAAGGCATGGAAGCAGAGCCAGGTTTAACTGCACAGATGACCTAAAATTAGGGTTTTGGTTTCAGAGGCCATAACTCCAAATTTCTTGGTCATTATTGTTTCTATTGGTCTCTATATATTATAAGGATCATGCATATCAATTTTCATGAAGAAATTCCATGGGGAAGGCATCTAACCAAGAGTTGACTTCTTGAGCAAGTCAGTGTAAAATCAGGGCATTTGAGGCCCCCAATGACCCAACCAAAGGGTGTTCATCATCATTTTGATTATGTATGGTCTTTATTTGATCATAGAAGATGTTAGAAGTTCACAAAATTGAATAATTTCAAGCCATTTGCAAAGTTGCCTTTTTGGGAAAATGACTTGTAATGGAAACTTGCCATTTTGGGAAAGTTTTTCAACCCTTGCTTTTTGATTCAAAAATGCTTCAAATGAGAAAACTTTGGTCATGAAATTTGTATAACGGATCATTCCCTTTTCAAAAAGTACAAGAACTCATTCTAATTCATTTTGGATCAAAAGTTATGGCTTGTCAAAGTTGGGAAAAATCACATAATTTCAAGTTATGCACCAAAGAGACAAAGTTGCAAAATCCTTTGCCAAGGCAAATTGAAACCTCAAAGTGACTTCTAACCTTTGTACAAACATGAACCATTGCCTAAAATTCAGAATGCATCAAAGGTTTACTCATTTTCATGACTTGTGGATCAAGAAACTTCAAAAGGGCCAAAGATGAACAAAGTTGCAAAACATCATACAAACCCTAATCCACTTGTTAACTGGCTTCAAAACTGATTCCATGGCCCTCCTCATTCCTTGCTGCGCAGGACACCCCTATTGTCCTTGGCCTACTATTGACCCATACCTCTCTTACACAAAACTTGACTTTTTTGCATAAAGACCCATACCAATCACAATAGTGCACAACCACTCCTCTGACCTCTCTAGTTGTGATAAGTTGACCAAATGCAATATAACACAACACACACACAAGCCTGAAACATATCACAAGCCAGCATTCCCAAAAACCTCCCTTTATGCATTTTGCTTCGAATCACACAACACAAGCATCAAACATAAAGACAAACTCCATAGGATCACTCAGCGTACTCCCCTGATCATTTCCCTGCCCTCATTCATCCCTGAAACCTCCTCAAACTAAATCACGATTCTCACCCCTCACTGAACAGAACTTGATCAATCTCACAAACCAGCCAAAATAAACTTCAAACAAGCTTTGCAAACACTTGAGGGATGTCAGTAGAGTTGATTGGAAGCAAGGAACTGGTCCAGAAGCTCTTGGATTAAAAGCTTCAACTCAGGTAGCCACTGAAATTCATTTTTCCAGAAGCTTTATTTTAAGTTGCTAAATGGTTAAGTTTGATTCCCTGAGTTCAATGAACTTTGTATTTTTGAAAATGATGAAGAAATGAGTGTGTATGACCTGACTGAAATTTCTGCCATTTTTGAACTTTGCTTCGATTCTTGCTAATGGTGAGAAATAAATTCCATTGGAGGGCAGGGATGAGTTTAGGGAGGTGAGAGGAAGTGATCTGGAGCATTAGAGCTCCAGAAATGACCTAGGGAGTGAGTTTGAGTTTTTCAGGGAAGGGGGTCACCGGAGAAGACGACCGGAGCTCGTCTCCGGTGACCTGAAAATAATTAGGGTTTGTTAATTAGGGTTAGCCAAGTTTGAATGTGGACCCTTGATCTGGTTGACTAAGTCTGACTCCCGCGCGTTTCAATGGCCTGGATCTTTCATTAAAACCCTAATCTCACTTAATTAATTTAATTAATCCAGTTTAATTTAATTGGCCCAGTTTGATTGCCAGCCGTAGGATAGCGCGCCAGTCTTTCCCTCCATTCCCAGTTTAAATATCAGCCTTAGGATGCGCTGACTTTCTTTTTATTTATATTTTCATTTCATTTTTATTCATTTGTTTTGCACATTTATTTTAAAATAGCTAAAATCATTAAAAAATTCTGAAATTTTTTGTCAAAGGTTTCATGAATTTTCAGAACACAAAAATATTTTTATTTTTATTTTTTGCATAAAAAATTATTTTTAAATCATTTAAATGTTTATTTTTAATTAATTAATGAGAATTAATTAATTAAAAATACATTTAGGTATTTAAAAATCACCAAATAATTCACATAGCATTTAAAAACATTTAGAAACATTGTCCAACTCTCAAACCAAATTTCTTTTTTGTTCTTGATGCCTTTTGATCATTTTCATTGGATTTAATTTCATTTTAAGGCAATATTTTGTTTCAAACTTCAAAAATTTCTTTCTGCCAAACCTTTAAGAGTTGGATGATGATTCTTTTTGCATTGCATCTTATATATCATGTAGTTTATAGGATAAATTTGGTTGGATTTGATCTTGCATTTCCAATTTGTTTAGCATTTTTCTTGACAAGGTACCTTAAAACCCTAGCAATCTTAGGAAATTCACAACTTTCACTAGTATAAGAATTGGATCCCCTCCTTTGGGCAGTGAGTTTGTATAGGTTTAGGGTATCTTTGATAGCATTTTCAAATTTTTATCATGTCTCTTGCTTCTTGTTTTGGATTTTGCTTTGTGTGTTGACCATGAACCCTAATTTATGTCTTCCTTTGCATCCTTCTTCCATTTGCTTGCATACCATGAATTGCCATGACATTTTGTGCATCAACATGATTCATAATGCATCTTAGGACATATTAGAATCATGTTTGATCATTGCATCTTTCATTTGCCATGTTGTATGTTCATTACATTTCATAACCTTTCATGTACATTCATGGATCAATGCATGCTTCATTTGCATCCATATGCTTGTTTGATCATTCTCATGTCTTGCCTCATGTTTGCATCATCTCTTAGCATCATTATCATCATGTTCTTGTTTCTGGTATTGGTTTTCATCATGACATTGCATCTCATTTGCATTGCATTTCATTTTCTTATGCTAACATTTCAGGTGGTAAGTTGTCTGAGAAGTGAATTTGCCTTCACTTCTCACAATCTCTTTCCATCTCTCTCTTGCATCATTGCTGCATTTTATCTTGTGTATTTGAGTGAGCTTTCTCATTCATGCTCTTTCCCACTTTCTTTCTTCAAGCAACTTGTCTTCTTAAGTGAGGCAAGTTGTCTTGCTTCTCTCTGCTTCTTGCTCCTTTCATCTGCTTCTCTCCTTGGTGGTTCCTTGAAGATCTTTCTCCCTTGAGCCTCACAAATCCTAGGATCTCCAAGTATGATAACAATTAGGGTTTTGATTAGTCCCCCATTTAGCTTTTACCTTTGTGTCATCTTTTGAGTCTTCTCTTCTCACCTCATAATCAAGGACTAGACCCTTAAGGCTTTAAGGCTTTGTGATTAAGCTTATGCCTGCATCCTTCTATTAGGATGGAGTGTATAACTTTAATCCTAAGTGTTAAACCCTTAATGTGTTTAAATCCTTTAATCAATTCACTTAATAATCACTAAGACATCAAGCTTGTAACTTGGGCCTTGCATTAGGGTTCTAATTCTTCCTTAGTTGGTTAAGAAGGACTAACCCTAGTGTTAATGGACAAGTCCCCCTCAAGTTGTCTTACAAACCATAAAATTCACTTCTTCATCTTACCATTAACTAAAATCCATCTAATAAAGGCTTTGTTTTGTCATGAGGTTAATCCCTAATCATGGATTAAGTTGCGGAGCTTTCCTCAGCTTAAATGTTCTCATCTATTATCCTTCTATTAGGATTGTGTAATGGGTCCATTAAATCCTTGATTATGGCTTAATCTCATTACTTAACACTAAACACAAACAACAAAAACATTTAAACAATCACAAGTATGTTAATGATCTTAATCCTACATCATGGTGATTAAGTGTGAGATGCTGACTTCACACTTAAGGTATTCTCATTACCCCTAATCAGAGGGAAGATGTGATGAGCTTACTAACCCATTGGTTTAGGCTTAAGCTCATTAACTTATGTCAAACTTCAAAAAGCAATAAAAGACCGAAAACACAAAAACCAAACAATAATCGTCTCCTCCGGGATTCTTTTCTCATCTCATTCACTCACAAACGAGAACTAGCTCCTTCCGTCTAATGCAAGACAGTTTGCACCTGAGCCAGACAGGTCATACACTTGAGCATAGACAAGCAAGCAGTTCATAAGTCAATCTATCTTTCAGTCTCTTTGGGTCGAACTACGGTGTTCTGACTTCCTGATTACACGAGAGGATACGTAGGCATAACTTAACAGTTATCGAACAAAAGTCTCTGTACATTCCCCCTCTTTCCAGCTTCATTCTTTTAGCCTCATGATCTTGAGCATTACACTCTTGTTCTTACACTGACACTTCTCTTATAACCTTCACATTTCTTTTACACTGACACTTGCATTCTTTCCAGCTTTGATACACAAATTGCACTGACACTACCCCTTTAAAACACAAATCTTTTTAAGCGTGGATCCCGTCGAGTACGGCGGACAATCTGTGTGCTAATACCTTCCCAGGTTGTGACCAACCCCCTTTCTCAGTCTCTCTGGTTCGCGACCGTCTTATCCATGTTTTTCTAGGTCTATGCAGCATTACCTTTGTGTGTTCTCATTCCCTTTTCGCCAACCGCTCGCGTCTGTACCCCTTCTGACCCGGGTGTCATTTTGGTGGGAGCGACACTTTAGAATCCACCAGGTCTTGTACCTTCATTTGTAGAGCCCTGCATTTTTCCGTATTGTGGCCAGGTGCATTGGAATGGAAAGGGCGTTGACATCATAATTTCTTGGGAGATTAGAGGGATCTGGTGGTGCCAATGTCCTTAATTCAACCAAGTTGAGTTTCAGGAGTTGTGACAACAAGGCAGCATAAGGCATAGGGATAGGGCCAATCACCCTATTTGCCTGCGATGGTCTTTGCTGAAAAGGTCTTTGTTGTTGATTGTTGTTATTGTTGTTGTAGGTCCTTTGTGGCGGATACTGAACTTGTTGTTGATAGTGGGGTTGTTGTTGTGGTTGATATGCTGGTTGCTGAGGAATCAGAGCTGGAATAGTGACAGCTGCTACTGATCTGTGGACATACTGAGGTCTGCCCCTGCTGGCATGAATGGCATTTGTCTCTCCAGTTCTTCTAGGTCCCACAAAAGGCTTCCTGGGGTTACTAGACGAACTTGCACCATTATCAGAAATCTTACCCATCTTCAGAAGGCTCTCAATTATTTCTCCAGTTATAACTACGTCAGCGAAGCTGGTGGAAGAAAAGGCAGCTAGCCTATCAATATATGTTCCTTGCAGAGTATTCATAAACATGTCGGCCATTTCTCTTTCCGACATGGGTGGCTGGACAGCAGCAGCAAGCTGTCTCCACCTCTGGGCATATTCCCTGAAGCTTTCTCTGGAGGACTGAGACATTCCCATCAAAAGGGTCCTGTTAGGAGCCATGTCCAGATTGTATTGGTATTGTCTGATGAAGGCTTCAGCTAGGTCCTTCCAGCACCTGATAGTAGCTCAGGTTAAGTGTGAGTACCACTCCTGTAGATGTCTTGAATTGGCAGAATTTTTGACCAACAAGAAATATTGAATTCAGTTCAGAATGTCCTATCAAATGTTGGGACATTATCAAACAGAGTATATGAACTTATTTCAGGATGTCTTATCAGATGTTGGGACATTGTGTTAATGACTTAAGTTCAGTTTTTCAGGATGTCCCAACAGATGTTGAGACATCTCAAACCTGCTACCAGAATTAATTATTGACTAACTGATCAGAGATATTTAAGGAGAGTTATCTGGAATTAATTAATGATGGATAAAAACAGAACAAGGCGCATCTGTAGGGAGTTTTATATTGAGGATTCAGATTAAAACAGAAGGCCTAAATCACCTAGAATCTAGGAAGTAACAAACCCTAAATTCAAGGTGGAAGCTGCATGCGCATTAGGGCTGGATCATTCTACAGAAAGCCCAAATTACAGATACCTATTTAATCAACAGAAACTCATAGAATTGAGTACGAATTTCAGAAGACCAAATAGGGTGTCTAGTGTTTTAATAGCAGGTTGTTTTTAATTGTACCACTTGATGAGATTTTAAGCATAAGTGCATTTGTGACTTGATTGAAACTGTGAAGTAAGATCAAGCTATATTGGTTGAAGAATGTCTTCAATTTTATTAAACTTGTAAACTTGATCACTGTGTGATTGAGGAGGAGTGAGTAGGGTACTCTTATCTAAGTTGTGTCTTAGGTAGAAATTGCATTGGGTAGTTGTTAAGTGATAGATTAAACAGGGTGGTTTAAGTCTAGAATTAATATTACTTATAGTGGATTTCCTCCTGGCTTGGTAGCCTCCAGATGTAAGTGTGGTTATACATTGAACTGGGTTAACAAACTTCTGTGTTGTTTACTTTTCTTGCTATTTAAGTTTTGGTTAAATCTGTCAAGTGTTGGGACATCTCTTAGGACATCTCATACCTGATCACAGAATTTCAATTGGCATCAGAGCAGGCACCCTGCCTGTTTATACTGGGTGAGATCTAGGGAATACAAATTCTGGAAACATGGACAGAGATATAGGATCAGTAAATAGACCACCTATTCTGGATGGATCTAATTATGACTACTGGAAACCAAGAATGATTGCATTCTTAAGATCACTTGACAACAGGGCCTGGAGAGCAGTCAACATTGGATGGGAACATCCTATCTAAGACACCAAAGATGGATCAAGAGTTTTGAAACCTGAAGAAGAATGGAGTAAGGAAGAAGAAGATTCAGCACTAGGCAACTCCAAGGCCTTAAATGCTCTATTCAATGGCATTGATAGGAACATCTTTAGACTTGTGCATCACTGTGAGCTAGCCAAAGATGTGTGGGATACTCTCAAAACAACTCATGAAGGAACATCAAAGGTAAAGATGTCAAGACTTCAACTTCTCCCCACCAAGTTTGAAAATTTGAGAATGAAGGAAGATGAGACAGTTCATGAATTCTACATGAACATCTTAGAAGTAGCTAATACTTCTGGAGCTTTGGGAGAAAAGATGACTGATGAAAAACTTGTAAGAAAAATCCTCAGATCTTTGCCAAAAAGATTTGACATGAAAGTCACAGCAATAGAAGAAGCTCAAGACATATGCACTATGAAAGTTGAAGAACTCATTGGTTCCCTTCAAACATTTGAGATGGGAATGAATGACACAAATGTTAAGAATAACAAAAGCATAGCCTTGGTAACAAATACTGATGAAGAAGAAGATGATGAATCAGAAACTGGTAAAAGCTTATCAGACAACATTGCTATGCTTGGAAGACAATTCAAAAAGATTCTCAGAGGAATGGAAGGCAAATCCAATCCCAGTGGAAGATACACAAACTCTTCTGAGAACAAGAGACCTTATGATGCTAACAGAAGGTCAAATTATGCTGAAAAGACCAGTCAAGAAAGAGGAATCAAATGCCATGGATGTGAAGGATATGGACACATCAAGAATGAATGTCCTACCTACTTAAAAAGGCAAAAGAAAGGACTATCTGTAACCTGGTCTGATGAAGACTCAGGAGGAGATTCAGAAGAAGAATCAGCTAAGCATATCACTGCTTTAGCTGGATTATGTGATTCTGAAAGTGAATCCAGTGATGGAGAGTGTACTTATGAAGAACTTGAGCAAGCATTCAAAGATCTATACAAAAGAAGCACTGAAATATGCAGTGAGGTTATAAAGCTAAAGAAGCAGAATGAGGCATTAGAAGATGAAAAAGCAAGTGATCAAGAGATCATTGACACCTTGAAAAGTGAAGTAAGTCTTCTCAACTCCAAGTTGGAACATATGTCCAAATCTGTTAGAATGTTGAATAGCAGCTCAAATACACTGGATATTATTCTCAACAACAATAAGCACTCAGGGGATAAAAGTGGACCGGGATTTAACAGAGTACATAAAGATGAAGCTAGCTCTAGCAAAACAACTTCAAAATCCATACAGTCAAACAAGATGTCCCAACAGATGCTTCAACATCAGGAAAAGAACACAAAATCAAACATAATGTTCCAACAGATGTCTCAACATTCTGGAAAGAACAAAATGAAGAAGAAGTATCAAAGATGGAGATGCCATCACTGTGGAAGATTTGGACATATCAAACCTCATTGTTATAAGCTACATGGATATCCAAATCAGATGTGTCAGCAACCTTCTAAGCAGAAAATAGAAGCTAACAAGAAAGTGCTGCATAGACATCAAAGAAATCAGCAACCTCCTAAGCAGAAGACAGAAGTCATCAAGAAGGTATGGAGACCAAAAACTAGCATTCAGGCTGATCAAAGCTACATACCCAAGAACAAGATCAACAATCAATCTTGGAGATCTGCTGGTGAACAACACACAGGGCAAAGACATCAAAAGAAATCTCAACTCAAATGTTCAAAGAAAAGTGTTGCATATATAGCACATACATCACTAAGAGTATCAGCTAAGGAAGACTGGTATTTTGACAGAAGATGTTCAAGACACATGACTGGATTGAAGAACCTGCTAGTAAACTTAAAGTCATATTCATCCAGGTATGTAACCTTTGGAGATGGAGCTAAAGTAGAAATCAAGGGAGTTGGGACCTTGGACTGTCAAGATGTTCCAAGACTAGATGATGTGCTGCTAGTTAAAGGTTTAACTGCTAACCTGATCAGCATAAGTCAACTATGTGATCAAGGATACAGTGTAAACTTTACCAAATCTGAATGTATAGTGACTAACAAAGAACAAGAGGTTATCATGAAAGGAGCCAGATCTAAAGACAACTGTTACATGTGGGAATCCCAAAATCTCAGTCTCACTTCAACCTGCTCTCTAGCTAAAGAAGAAGAAGTGAAACTGTGGCATCAAAGACTAGGTCATCTTCATTTCAGAGGCATAGAGAAGATCATATCTATGGATGCTGTAAGAGGTATTCCTAAACTGAAGATTGATGATGGCAAAATATGTGGTGAATGTCAAATAGGCAAGCAAACCAAGATGTCCCATCCAAAGCTCCAACATCTGACAACTTCCAAAGTTTTGGAACTATTACATATGGATCTTATGGGACCTATGCAGGTTGAAAGTCTTGGTGGAAAAAGGTATGCCTATGTGGTGGTTGATGACTTTTCAAGATATACATGGATAAATTTCATCAAAGAAAAGTCTGATGTATTTGATGTATTCAAAGAATTATGCCAAAGATTACAAAGTGAGAAATCCAGCTGTGTGATCAGAATAAGAAGTGATCATGGAAAAGAATTTGAGAACCAAAAGTTCTTAGATTTCTGCTCTTCAGAAGGAATCAATCATGAATATTCTTCACCTATTACTCCTCAACAGAATGGGATTGTTTAGAGGAAGAATAGAACTATTCAAGAATCAGCAAGAGCTATGATCCATGCTAAAAAGTTACCTTTGTACTTCTGGGCTGAAGCTATGAACACTGCTTGTTACATCCATAACAGAGTTACTTTAAGGAAAGGAACTCTGTCCACAATATATGAAGTCTGGAAGGGCAGAAAACCCACAGTCAAGTACTTTCATATGTTTGAAAGTAACTGTTACATTCTGGCAGATAGGGAGCAAAGAAGAAAAATGGATCCTAAAAGTGATGAAGGGATTTTCCTTGGATATTCTATAAACAGCAGAGCATATAGAGTATTTAATTCTAGAACCAAGGTAATCATGGAGTCCATAAATGTGATAATTGATGATGCTCCTACAGATGTCCCAGAAGATGTTGGAACATCTACTGATATCAAGATTGAAGCTGAAGAAAAGAATGATCATTATAACTTCACTCAAACTGATACAAGGACAGAAGAATCCAGCAAACCTCCCTCCATCAGAATACAGAAAGATCATCCCAAAGATTTGATAATTGGTGATCCCAACAGAGGTGTGAGCACTAGATCAAGAGAAGTAATTTCAGGTTCTTGTTTTGTTTCTAAAATAGAACCTAAGAACATCAAGGAAGCTCTTACTGATGAATACTGGATCAGTGCTATGCAAGAGGAATTAGGTCAATTCACAAGGAATGAAGTATGGAATCTTGTTCCTAGACCTGATGACATAAATGTGATTGGAACAAAATGGGTGTATAAGAACAAGTCAAATGAACAAGGAGTTGTTACAAAGAACAAAGCTAGACTTGTAGCTCAAGGATACACTCAAATTGAAGGAGTAGACTTTGATGAAACCTTTGCACCAGTAGCAAGGCTTGAATCAATTAGACTACTTTTGGGAATTGCTTGTATCTTAAAGTTCAAGCTATTTCAAATGGATGTGAAAAGTGCCTTTTTAAATGGTTATCTTAATGAAGAGGTATATGTAGAACAGCCTAAAGGATTTGTTGATCCAAGCTGTCCAAATCATGTATACAAACTAAAGAAGGCACTTTATGGTCTGAAGTAAGCTCCAAGGGCATGGTATGAAAGACTGACTACATTTCTTATCAAGCAAGGGTACAGAAAAGGTGGAATTGACAAAACCTTGTTTGTTAAAGATGAAGAAGGAAATATCATAATTGCTCAAATATATGTTGATGATATTGTCTTTGGTGGGATGTCTGACAGGATGGTCAAACATTTTGTCAAGCAGATGGAATCTGAATTTGAAATGAGCCTAGTAGGAGAGTTAACCTACTTTCTTGGTCTGCAAATAAAACAAATGGAAGATTCAATGTTCATTTCTCAAAGCAAGTATACCAAGAACATAGTCAAGAAATTTGGAATGGAAAATGCTACTCATAAGAGAACTCCTGCCCCCACACATTTAAAGCTGACTAAAGATGAAAAGGGTGAGAATGTAGATCAAAGCTTATACAGAAGCATGATTGGAAGCTTGTTATACTTGACTGCTAGCAGACCTGACATTGCATTTGCAGTAGGTGTATGTGCAAGATATCAAGCTGATCCAAAAGTTAGTGTCAGTCATCTCAATCAAGTCAAGAGAATTCTTAAATATGTTAATGGTACTTGTGACTATGGCATAATGTACTTTCATGGATGTAAACCAATTCTCACTGGCTTCTGTGATGCTGATTGGGCTGGAAGTGCTGATGACAGAAAAAGCACTTCAGGAGGATGCTTCTTTCTAGGAAACAATTTGATTTCTTGGTTCAGTAAGAAACAAAATTGTGTATCCTTATCTACAGCTGAAGCTGAATATATAGCAGCTGGAAGCAGTTGTTCTCAGTTGGTTTGGATGAAGCAAATGCTCACTGAGTACAATGTCCCACAGGATGTCATGACATTGTACTGATATCAGACATCATTTCATCAAAGATCTTGTAGAAGAAAAGGTGATTTCATTGGAACATGTAGCTACAAATCTGCAGTTGGATGATATCTTTACAAAAGCATTGGATGCTACACAATTTGAGAACTTAAGGGGCAAACTAGGAATCTGTTTATGTGAGATTTAGCAGTTAATGAGATGTTCCAACATGTCATATGACATTGTATGGCATAAGTTCCAGATGACAACACCAGTCTGGACAAGAACCTTGGGTATTCCATTCCTAATCATATTCAATATAACGGCTACTTATTTAGTAACAGCTTATAATCAGCTATCAAGTTTCTCATCACATCATCACAAGAGAATCATATTTTCAAGCTGTTATTCAGAAATCATAAACCCTAAAACTCTTCATCCATCCATCTTGACAATGTCTCAAAACCCTAACACTCCTGAAGAAGTTCTCAACAAAGAAGATGTAGTTCATGCAACTCCCATCTCTGTGGTACCAATGAAATCAACCCCATTGGACGAACTCAGAGGAAGTGCTTCTCATACTAAAAAGCCAAGAACTCCAAAAAGAGCAAAAGATCAAGTCTGCAGCAAATCCAAAGGTATTCCTTCACCAGCTAACATGCCCCCAAAATCTTCAGAATATGTGGATGCTTCCATCAAGGAGATAGTCAACCAGATTCTTTTTGAACAAAGAGTGGTTAGTGGGATTTCTATTCCTCTGAACACCATGCCTGCCCCTCAAGAAGAACAAGCTCAAGCTGCAGAGGACACTCCTGCTCAACAGGATGTCCCAATAGATGTTGGAACATCTGAGGATGAGAAAAAGAACTCATCTGATGCTGCTGCAAAAGAATCTGAGGACCAGAAAAAGGCCTCAAGTGAAAGTGATGAAGAAGAATCTGAGGATCAGACCAGACCCTCAACTGAAGATAATAGCCCTGCTGATCAACCAGCTGAAGAGGAGACTGCTCAATCTCCTCCTGTGGTGAACCTGGAGCAGGACTCTGATACAGAGATCATAGCCTCTGTAAGACCTAGCATAGCCAAAAGGCTCAGGTCTAGGAAAGGTAAGATGCAAGCAGAACATGCTGTCCCTGAGAAGAAGCAAGCCACTCCAAGGAAAGACAAAGCCAAAACTGCCTTTGGTCCAACAAAACAATGGAGTAAAGTCCAAACTCAGAAAAGGAAAGCTGTCACCCCATCAGACTCAGATGTTGAATCAGATGTCCCAACATCTCCTCCCAAGAAGAAACCAGCACCATCGAGGGCTTCAACTGCTGTTCCAGAAGCTCCCTTGGACAACATTTCATTCCATCATGTCTCTAGTGTTAACAGATGGAAGTTTGTGTACCAAAGAAGGGTTGCCCTAGAAAGAGAGCTGAGCAGCAATGCACTTGAGTGCACTGAACTGATTGACCTCATCTCTGCTGCAGGCCTCTTCAAAACAGTCTCAAATCTCTCTCCCTGCTATGAACTTCTTGTCAAAGAATTCATTGTCAATCTTCAGGAAGACTGTGCCAATGGTAAGTCTTCTGAATTTAGAAAAGTCTTTGTTAGAGGTAGGTGTGTTGAGTTCTCTCCTCAAATCATCAACCAATACCTAGGAAGAGAAACAGATGGACCAAATGAGCTAGGTAAAACAGATAACCAAGTCTGCAAGGTTATCACTGCAAACCAGGTCAAGGCATGGCCAGTGAAAGGAAAGCTCTCAGTGAGCATGCTAACAAGAAAATATGCCATGCTGAACAGGATTTGTACAGCAAACTGGGTGCCTACCAACCACACCTCTTCAATATCCACTGGCTTGGCCAGGTTTATCTATGCTGTGGGAACTCAGACTAAGCTGGACTATGGTGCTTACATATTTGATCAGACCTTGAAGCATGCCAGCTCTTCTGCAACAAAGCTGCCAATAGCTTTTCCCTCCTTGCTGTGTGGTATAGTGATCAATCAATACCCTGGAATCCTCACTGAGAAGGATACAGTCTGCAAAAGAGAAAGCCCCCTGGCTTTTCACTACAAATTGTTCCTTAGTCATCATGCAGCAGATGTTGAAGCACCTTCTGGGACATCTGCAGGTCCTTCAACTGCCAAGACTCCAATCTCCAAGGCTGCATTGATTGCTGAACTAAAAAGCACCTGCAAAGAACTTGAAGCAAGGAAGCTGAAACTTGAAGAAATCATCCAAAGGCTGGAGAGTGAAGGAGATCAGAAAGCTGCCTCTGATGAAGAAACTGAAGCTGAAGAAGAAACTGAAGTTGATGAAGAAACTACTGAAAGTGATGAGTCTGAGTGATCATTGTATGTGAGGACAAATGTAATGACAGCTGCATTGTAATTTAGATTTAGTCTCTTTGGCCCCAAAATTTGTGTCTAACAAGGGGGAGAACAACACCAACAATGTAATGAACAATGTAATGCTGTTTGATTATGAATGAAAATTCTGTTTGCTTCTGAACTGAATAAGTTTTTTTTCTGTTGCAACAAGATTGGACACATATATGTTTGAGGGGGAGTAATCTCAAATATGAATCAACAGAAAAGTAGGATTACACTCTGATAAAAGAACTTCTGCTGCACTCTGAAAACCAGAAAAGATGTTAGCCAAAAATTAGCCAAAGGGGGAGTTTGTAGATGTCTTGAATTGGCAGAATTTTTGACCAACAAGAAATATTGAATTCAGTTCAGAATGTCCTATCAAATGTTGGGACATTATCAAACAGAGTATATGAACTTATTTCAGGATGTCTTATCAGATGTTGGGACATTGTGTTAATGACTTAAGTTCAGTTTTTCAGGATGTCCCAACAGATGTTGAGACATCTCAAACCTGCTACCAGAATTAATTATTGACTAACTGATCAGAGATATTTAAGGAGAGTTATCTAGAATTAATTAATGATGGATAAAAACAGAACAAGGCGAATCTGTAGGGAGTAAATCACCTAGAATCACCTAGAATCTAGGAAGTAACAAACCCTAAATTCAAGGTGGAAGCTGCATGCGCATTAGGGCTGGATCATTCTACAGAAAGCCCAAATTACAGATACCTATTTAATCAACAGAAACTCATAGAATTGAGTACGAATTTTAGAAGACCAAATAGGGTGTCTAGTGTTTTAATAGCAGGTTGTTTTTAATTGTACCACTTGATCAGCTTTTAAGCATAAGTGCATTTGTGACTTGATTGAAACTGTGAAGTAAGATCAAGCTGTATTGTTTGAAGAATGTCTTCAATTTTATTAAACTTGTAAACTTGATCACTGTGTGATTGAGGGGGAGTGAGTAGGGTACTCTTATCTAAGTTGTGTCTTAGGTAGAAATTGCATTGGGTAGTTATTAAGTGATAGATTAAACAGGGTGGTTTAAGTCTAGAATTAATATTACTTATAGTGGATTTCCTCCTGGCTTGGTAGCCTCCAGATGTAAGTGTGGTTATACACTGAATTGGGTTAACAAACTTCTGTGTTGTTTACTTTTCTTGCTATTTAAGTTTTGGTTAAATCTGTCAAGTGTTGGGACATCTCTTAGGACATCTCATACCTGATCACAGAATTTCAACTCCCTTGAAGCCCCAGTCAAACTGTCTTCAAAGTAAAACATCCACAGTTTTTCATCCATGGTGTATGCCTTAAGTCTTCACAGAAAGGAATGTAAGTGAGTTCGTGGACAGGAAGTTCCATTGTACTTCTCGAAGCACGGGGGTTTAAACTTGTGGGGAATCCTTACCCCATCCACTAACCCCATATCCATGACATCAAAACCCAGGGAATTTTGAGACTCCAGAGATCTCAACTTCTCAGCAATTTCATCAAACCTTCTATCATAAACTTCATCCCCAACTCCCATTACAGTGAACTGCTCCTCTTGAGGATCTTCTTGCAAGATCCTGCATGCAATAGTATTTCCTTGTACATTACCCGGGATATTGACTTCCGGATGCAGATGAGGCCCATATACTGGTGGGTTAACATAAGGCTGACCCCTCTCATTGTTACTTGTTCCTCCAGTTCCCAGATGGGGTTCTTCCGGAGTTTGTCTCTCTACCAATGCCCTCAACCTTTCTTGACTTTGGGCCAAGCCATTCATTACTTCCATGAATTGGGTCATTTGGTTTCTCATCTCCAGCCTTTCATTAGCCATCTGAGTTCTGACCTCTGTCAGATCTTGCTGTACTTGATCCATCTGGATACCAGGAAGATTGTTGCGAGTAGGATACCTGTGCGGACGGTTGAGAGGGAACACCCGATGGCGAGCAATAATTCCTGAATCACAACAGAGTTAGTAACAAACAAAACAAAATCCTACAAAACAAAACAAGAGTTAGTATGCAATGCAGTAGGCTTATTTATTTTCCAAGGTATCCGGCTTGGCTCTTGGTTTTGACCTTTCCAGACCCTGAGGAAAATGCTTTGATGTTGCTTGAGAAAAGAAACTCAAATGAAACAAATTGACAAATACATTACAAATGGTGGATCATACATAGTTTGTTTTTTACAACACATGCCCCTGAGGGGTCAAAATACAACATAAAAAGAAAAGTACATGAAATGGAAATAACAACAAGCAAAGAAGTTAAACATCTAATCCAAACTCATCCTCCTTAACCTCCTTCAGAAGTGCTTCAGTTACAGGACCAGCCGGATGCTCTGTAATGTTTCTGATAAGAAGGTTTCTGGTGGCAATAGCAGTGGTCAGCTTCTTGTGCCTGTCTTGGTCCTTTGACCTCTTCACACCAGCCCTAAGTTTCAGCTCTGAAATCTCCTTTTGGGCTGCTATCAGAGCCTCATGTTGTTTCTTTTCATTGGCCTCTAAATGCTCAATCCTGGCCTGAGTTCTCTTATCTTCTTGAGTACGAGCTTCAGTGATCCTGACCCACCTAGCATGACTTTCTTTCAGATAGAGATCAGTCCTAGCCTTCTGAAACTGGGCCTCTTTACAGGCACTCTTCAAAATTTGCTCCCCAGCTCTTGATTTCTTGATGTAGTCCTCTGCTTTCTCAATCTTGGCTAGATGCTCCACCTTAAGCTTTTCCAACCTCTCAATGTCTAGACGACCATCACTCCTCTCCCAGAGGGTCTTCTTTAGAGATTGAGACAGGTTCTCATTCCTTTCTTTCAGCTTCTCAAATTCTTCCAGGCTGACAGTGGCTGGAGGTGGTACTGTGGATGGTCCAGGTGTATCCTCAATGGTGAAAGGCATCCCAGAAATCTGAGCTCTAGTATGAGACCATTCATAATACTGAGCTGAAGCCACATTATTGCATCTCCCAAGAATGGCCATCCCTTTGGTCTGGACGTTGTCCCAAGCCCAGGATGCTTGTCTGACAACAGCTAGATTAGGTTTTATCTCACAATACAGGGTTTCAGCCAAGTCTTGCACTCTAGGAGGGTGAACCAAAGCATAGCCCAATTGTCTCTTAAACAACAAAGGATTGTAGTTGATGCAACCCTTCACTCCTACTAGAGGTACATTGGGGAACTGTCCACAGCTAGTAATTATGTCCCTGCCTTTGGTGCTTTGGGTGCACCATCTGATGTCATCTGAAGTCAGAGCAATAAGTCTCTTAGTCCAATTCTTCTGTTGGTGAGGATTCAGGAAGGCATCAGTCTTGGGCAAGTGTTTGAGCAGCCAGGTATGAAACAGGGGAGCACGGCATCTCACTAACCTCCCTCTTTGCTTCTCATTTCTTTGGTGAACAGAATAATAGAAATCTCCCAGCAATGTGGGCACTGGGTTCCTCAGAAGGAAAAGATGAATGGCACTCTTGCTGATAAACTTGGGCTCATATGCAAATAGTATAACCCCATATATAATGAGGGCTAACAATGCACAAACTGCCCTCCATTCTCCCAAGGAGGCCTTCAGGATGGCCTGAGAAGTCAAAAAGTCTAAGTGTAGGCCAGGGATCCCAGCCTTTGTTGTCATGTTCTGATCAATCAAAATAGGTTCCAGGTATAGTGCTTTTGCCACTTCTTCATTGCTGGGAGAAGTCATTTCAGGGTTGAAGGGGAGACTACCCCTGACAGGTACTCCAATCAATGCTGAGAACTCCTCCAGCAGAGGTCCTAGCTGAAAGTTCTGGAAAGTGAAGCATCCCAAAGGAGGGTCATAAAACTGTAGGCAAGTGTGGATCAAACTCCTCTGAGAAGGATCCAGGTCCATAACCATATCAAGGATGCCTCCATAATGCTCTCTGAATAATGGGATGTGGTCTGGAGTGATAAGTGCCTGGACCTGCCTGATGCCAGTCAGCACAGGCTCAAAGAAATGGTATGAAATGTTGCTCTTCTTGGGTGCCATGACTGTTGATGAAGAGATGAAGACAAGTGCTGATGATGAAGACTGATACTGGTGATGAGCCACTGATAGGCTGAGGCTGGTGATGAAGGTAGCTGAAGCAGGCAACTGATGAAGATAGCTGAAGCAGACAACTGATGCAGAGGGGTCTATGCAGATGAAGGGGTCAAAACCAAGCCAGATATGATGTGGATACCCTGAAAAACAAATAAACAAATGTTAAATGATGCAATGATGATGTATGCAAATGATATGCAAGGGTTTGTGATCAAGCTGGATCTGATTAACTGCCTTGATATAAGTCCATGTATGTTCAAGAAATCCAGATGGAGGTTTAGAAGTCCAGTAACCAAGGTGGGGGACTCAAATAAAGAGTCACATGTCCAGGGTTTAATCACAAGAACTGTCCAATATGGAGTACTCTTAAACCAAACAAGTAATAGGGTATGATGTGGCCAATGGTACCTGCAACCTGTAAACATCCCAACCCCCTCACAGGCAGTGTTCTAAAACAAGGATCCTCAGACTTGGATCAGTTTTGAGAAGGGTAAACACTTCTAACCCGGAGGTACAGTGTTTACAATAACCATAAAAGATCCTCCTCTAATTCACCTCAGTTTCTGAAGGTCATAATAAAGGTCATCCAGACTTAGCAGGCTTCCCAGATAGCCCTAGCACTACAGGAAATCTGTAGCACAGAGTTCTCAAGAAGAAACCCACATCTGAACCGTGTTTCATATTCCCGCACCAGACCGAAATGGAATGGGAAAGAACATGAACCACTCTAGCCAAGGTGTCACTCAGGTCCCAGGTATAGGACCTTAAACTCTCAATAGAAACCCCACCCACCAAAACAAAAAACCAGATCCAGCAAGATGACAGTATGACAGTATGATGTATAAAGCTGTAAAGAAAGTAATAGATAACTGTACATAAAGCAGTAAATAAAGCAAATATACAAACACAATTAGCACATAACACCCCAATAAACACAAATCAAACAAGCGCTAGGAGGAACCCACAAAAAGAACCAGAAGCCCTGGTTACAGTATAAGGGTCCCCAGCAGAGTCGCCAAGCTGTCGCTCCCGTCAAAATGGTGCTAAGTCAAATGGGGTACAGACGCGAACGGTCGGCGAAAGGAGAATGAATGAATAGAGTCGCCAGCTAGGCATTTTTATCCCGAAGGAAAGGTAATGCTGCATAGACCTAAGAAGAGATATGGATAAGACGGTTGCGAACCAGAGAGACTGAGAAAGGGGGTTGGTTACAACCTGGGAAGGTATTAGCACCCAGATTGTCCGCCGTACTCGACGGGATCCACGCTTAAGAGATTTGTGTTTTAAAGGGGTAGTGTCAGTGCAATCTGTGTATCAAGACTGGAAAGAATGCAAGTGTCAGTGTAAAAGAACAGTGAAGTGTATAAGGGAAGTGTCAGTGTAAGAACAAGAATGAAATGCTCAAGACTATGAGGCTTAAAGAATAATGCTGGAAGAGGGGGAATATACAGAGTCTTTTGTTCGATAACTGTTAAGTTATGCCTACGTATCCTATCGTGCAATGAGGAAGTCAGAATACCGTAGTTTGACTCAAAGAGACTGAAAGATAAATTAACTTGTGAACTGCTTATTTGTCTATGCTCAAGTGTCTGACCTGTCTGCTCAGGTGCAAACTGTCTTGCATTAGACGGAAGAAACAAGTTCTCGTTTGTGAGTGAATGAGATGAGAAACAAGTTCTCTTTTGTTCGATAACTGTTTATTTTTGTGTTTTAAATCTTTTATTGCTTTTGGAAGTTTGTCATAGGTTAATGAGCTTAAGCCTAAACCAATGGGTTAGTAAACTCATCACATCTTCCATCTGATTAGGGGTAATGAGAATACCTTAAGTGTGAAGTCAGCATCTCACACTTAATCACCATGGTGTAGGGTTAAGATCATTAACCTACTTGTGATTATTTAGATGTTTTTGTTGCTTTTGTTTAGTGTTGAGTAATGAGATTAAGCCATAATCAAGGATCTAATGGACTCATTACACCATCCTAATAGAAGGATAATAAATGAGAACATTTAAGCTGAGAAAGACTCCTCAACTTTATCCATGATTAGGGATTAACCTCATGACAAAACAAAGCCTTTATTAAGTGGATTTTAGTTAATGGTAAGATGAAGAAGTGATTTTTATGGTTTGTAAGACAACTTGAGGGGGACTTGTCCATTAACACTAGGGTTAGTCCTTCTTAACCAATTAAGGAAGAATTAGAACCCTAATGCAAGGCCCAAGTTACAAGCTTGATGTCTTGATGATTATTAGGTGAATTGATTAAAGGATTTAAACACATTAAGGGTTTAACACTTAGGATTAAAGTTATACACTTCATCCTAATAGAAGGATACAGGCATAACCCTAATCACAAAGCCTTAAAACCTTTAGGGTTTAGTCCTTGATTATGAGATGAGAGGAGAAGACTCAAAGATGACACAAAGGTAAAAGCTACATGGGGGACTAATCAAAACCCTAATTATTGTCATGCATGGTTGTTCCTAGGGTTAATGAGGTTTGCAAGAAGATCTTCAGAGAAACCACCAGGAAGCAGATGAAAGGAGCAGGAAACAAAGAGAAGCAAAACAACTTGCTCCACTTAAGAAGACAAGTTGCTTGAAGAAAGAAGGTAAGATGAACATGAATGAGCAAGCTCACTCTCTAATACACATACAAAATTCATCAAAGGAAGTATGAAAGAGATGAAAAGAGATTGTGAGAAGTGAAGGCAAATTCACTTCTCAAACAACTTACCACCTGAAATGTTAGCATAAGAGAATGAAATGTAATGCAAATGAGATGCAATGTCATGATGCAAAACAAAACCAGAAGCATGAGTATGATGTTAATGATGCTAAGAGGTGATACAAACATGAGGCAAGGCATGAGAATGATCAAACAAGCATAAGGATGCAAATGAGGCATGTATTGAACCATGAATGTACATGAAAAGTTATGAAATGCAATGGACATACAACATGGCAAATGAGAGATGCAATGATCAAACATGATTCTAATATGTCCTAAGATGTCTTATGAATCAAATGAATGCACAAAATGTCATGACAAGTCAATGGATGCAAGAAAATGAGAAATGGATGCAAGGGAAGGCACAAATTAGGGTTACATGCATCATGCAAAGCAAAAATCCAAAACCAGAAGCAAACAACATGATAAAAATTTGAAAATGCAATCCAAGATACCCTAAACCTATACAAACTCACTGCCCAAAGGAGAGGATCCAACTCTTAACCTAGTGAAAGTTATGAATTTCCTAAGATTGCTAGGTTTTGGGGTACCTTGTCAAGAAAAAAAGCAAAACAAATTGAAAATGCAAGATCAAATCAAGCCAATTTTATCCTATAAACTACATGTTATGCAAGATGCAATGCCAAAAGAATCATCATCCAACTCTCAATGGTTAGGCAGAAATGGATTTTTGAAGATTGAAACAAAATATTGCCTTAAAAAGAAATTAAATCCAATGAAAATGATCAAAAGGCATCAAGAACAAAAAAGAAATTTGGTTTGAGAGTTGGACAATGTTTCTAAATGTTTTTAAATGCTATGTGAATTGTTTTGTGATTTTTAAATACCTAAATGTATTTTTAATTAATTAATTTTCATTAACTAATTAAAAATAAACATTTAAATGATTTAAAAATAATTTTCAGTGCAAAAAATAAAAATAAAAAATATTTTTGGGTTTTAAAAATTAATGAAACTCTTGACAAAAAAATTCATAATTTTTAAAGGTGTTTTGCTATTTTTAATAATTCGTGCAAAATAAATCAAAAGAAAATGAATTAAAATGAAAATAAATGAAAGTATTCAAGAGGGATGGCCAGGATTTGATCTGGGCTTGGACTGGTTGACTGCGCGCCAGATCCAAGGGCCCAGATTCAAATCTGGCTAAATTGGTTTATGAAATTATTAAACAGGATTTTAATTAATTAAATATAGATTAGGGTTTTAATGACACATCCTGGCCACACGTTTGCGCGCAAGTCAGCCCCAGTCAATCCAATCAACGACCTACATTCAAACTGAGCCCTAATCCTTATTAATGCACTAATGACTTTCAGGTGGCCGGAAATGACCTCCGGTCATCTTCTCCGGCCACCTCCTTCCCTGAAAATTGCTAACTCACTCCCTAGGTCAGTAAAACTTGATTTCTCTGCCCAGAATCCATCCCCACACATCATATAACACGAATCAACAAACAAAACGCAATTATTTTTCGTATCAAAGCTGAATCGAATCAAAAGGGGTTTAGGTCAAAAAAAATTCAGAAGCTTCATACATACTCAATACTTAACCATTTGCAAAACTAAACATATCAGCATGATCAGCACATCATATAGATTCATTTAAGAACTTAAAAATGCATTTCTGGAAAAAAAGTTCTTGAGCTCACCTGAAATGGAGCTTTCAATCCAGGAGCTTTCTGCCTGCTTCTCTGCTTCAAAATGGCTTCAATGATCCTCCTGATGAAGCTTTGAGGCTTGGTTGAAGTTTAAAATGGTTGATTTGAGAGTTTGATGAAGTTCTGCTCAGTGGTGGGAAGAAATTGTATTTCAGTTTGAGGAGGTTTCAGGGATGAATGAGGGTAGGGAAATGATCAGGGGAGCATGCTGAGTGATCCTATGAAGCTTGTTTTTATGTTTGATGCTTGTGTGAGGTGTTTCGAATGAAAATGCATAAGAGGCATAAACTTGGAACTATGGCTTGGAGAGTGTTTCAGGCTTGTGAGTCTTGTGAAAATGAATCCTTGGAGTGTGTTTGTAAGGTCTGGATTGGGCAGAGAGTTGTTGTGGACTGTTGTGATTGGTATGGGTGTTTTTGTCAAAAAGTCAAAAGTGTTGTACTTGAGGTATGGGCAATGGTGTAGCTAGCTCATTGGCTTGTCCTAGCTCAGCTGAGATTAAGGATGTCCATGGAATTGGTTTTGAGATAAATCAGCAAGTTGAGTGAAGTTTATGTAGTGTTTTGCAAATTTGTGAACTTTTGGCCCTTTTGGAATTTCTTAATGCACAAGTCATGAATTTGGACAAACTCTTGGTGAATTCTGATCTTTAGACATTGGTTCATGTTTGTGCAAGGACTAGAAGTCACTTTGAGGTCTCATTTTGCCTTGGCAAGGGATTTTGCAACTTTGCCTCTTTGGTGCATAACTTGAAATTATGTGATTTTTCCCAACTTTGACAAGCCATAACTTTTGATCCAAAATGAATTAGAAGGAGTTCTTGTACTTTTTGAAAAGGGAATGATCCATTCTACAACTTTCATGACCAAAGTTTTCTCATTTGAGGCATTTTTGAATCAAAAAGGAAGGTTTGAAAAAGTTTCCCAAAATGGCAAGTTTCCATTACAAGTCATTTTCAAAAAGGCAACTTTGCAAATGGCTTGAAATTCTCCAATTTTGTGAACTTCTAACACCTTCTATGATCAAATAAAGATCATACACATCTAAAATGATGAATAACACCCCTTGGTTGGGTCATTGGGGGCCTCAGATGCCCTGATTTTACACTGACTTGCTCAGGAAGTCAACTCTTGATTAGATGCCTTCCCCATGGAATTTCTTCATGAAACTTGATATGCATGATCCTTATGACATATAGAGACCATTAGAAACAAGAATGACCAAAAAAATTGGAGTCATGGCCTCTGAAACCAAAACCCTAATTCTAGGTCATCTGTGCAGTTAAACCTGGCTCTGCTTCCATGCCACTCTTAGTTCTTGTGATTCTTTGACTTCCTTGACTTTGTGGGGATATAATATGATTCTTGAACATACATGGACCCCTTTTAAGTGATTGATGACCTTTGGAGTGTCCCAAATGGCTCTTGGATAGCTCAAATCACAAACCCTAGATGCAGATGACTTAGAAACAATGCAGTGAAGCAAAAGTGCAATATGAGATGCTATGATTGAACTTATGCATATGAAAAGATCACAAGCCATGGTATGAATGGGTGAGGGAAAATTTGGAGTGTTTACACCATGCCATTCCATTCTTTTGTATGTCATCTTAGACATCTTAGGACATGTTTGAAACATTTCTTGATCATTGTTGCATCATTTTGGCATGCTTTTCATTCATTACATTCCATAAACATCCATGTGTTTTCATGCTTCTAAACATGCTTCCATTGCATCTCATCCTTGTATGATCAATCATATGCATCTTGTATGACTTTGCATCATCTCATATGTCATTTACATTGCATATTCACTTCTTACTTTGGTCTTTGCATTTTCATTTGTCTTATTTCTCTTCATTTCATTCCTTATGCATTCATACTAACATTTCAGGAACGTTTTGGTAAGTTATCCGGGAGGTGGATTTTCCTTCATCTCCCACCCTTTCTTTTCTCTTCATATGCATTCTTATATGTCCTTGAAGTGAACTTGTTTCACTTATGTTCTCTCCTTCTTACTTTCTCACTTCTAAGTTACTTATATTCTCCAGGAAGTAAGTAACTTATTCTTCTTCCTCCTTCTCTTTCCATCTGCTTCTCCCATGGTGGCCTTCTGAAAGATCTTTTCTCTTAAGCCTCACAAACCATAGGATGTCCAAGCATGATAACTTTAAGGGTTGTATAGTCCCCCCTAGATTTTTACCTTTGAGTCTCCTTGAGTCTCTCTTCTCATCTCTTAATCAGAGGCTAAACTCTTAAAGCTTTGGGACTTTGGAATTAGGGTTATGCCTGCATCCTTATCTTAGGATGGAGTGTATAACTTTAATCCATAGTGTTAAACCTTTAATTTTTTTATACCTCCTAATCAAAACACATTAATAATCACTAAGACTTCTTCTTGTAACTTGGGCCTTACATTAGGGTTCTATCTCTTCCTTATGGTTAAGAGGGACTAACCCTAGTGTTTAATGGACAAGTCCCCCTCAAGTTGTCTTACAAACCATAAAATCCACTTCTTAATCACATCCTTTAATTAAAATCCACTTAATAAAGGCTTTTTTATATAATGAATTTAATCCCTAACCATGGATTAAGTTGAGGTGTATTCCTCAACTTAAGTGCTCTCATCTATCATCCTTCTATTAGGATGGTGTAATGAGTTCACTAATATGTGATTAGAGTTTAAACTCATTACTTAACACTAAACAAAAACCCAAAAACATCTAAATAATCACAAGTAGGTTAATGATCTTAATCCTACACCATCATGGTAATTATGTTGAGATGCTTATCTCATACACAGATAGCACATACACCTACCCCTTTTAAACACAATCTTGTAAGCGTGGATCCCGTCGAGTATGACAGACGATCTGGGTGCTAATACCTTCCCAGGTCGTAACCAACCCCCTTTCTCAGTTTCTCTGGTTCGCAACCGTCTTATCCATCTCTTTCCAGGTTTATGCAGCATTACCTTTCCTTCTGGAAAAAATGCCTAGTTGGCGACTCTATTCAATTCAACCCTTTCTCTTTCCCCGACCGTTCACATATGTACCGTGGGACCTAGTGTCTTTTTCCGGGAGCGACAATAATGAACAACAAAAAATGATTATATAATAAAAATAAGGAAAAGAAATCAGTAACAAAAAAAACATGTTAGAGGCTGGATTCGATCCCCTCCCTTCCACTTCATATTCACGCCTCTCATCCACTAGGCTAGCAGCGCGCTAATGATTAGAAACAACAACAATAATATATAAAATAAAATCAATTTTTGAAACTCAAAAATGCCCGCCAGCTTGGTCGTCTTCAACCTCGGAACATGCAAAATTTCCTGAGAAAATTGTTGGGAAATTTGTTGCGACTTTGTTTTTGTAGGTAAACCTGCATTTTCTTAAACATCACAAATACATACGATTAATCCAAATTGAGTACACCAAACAACTCCCCACATATTATACAACCCAAATATGTTGTTCAAAAGCTTTTAAATAATCTATATCAAGAAACCCCAAACTCATGGCCGAAACCCTAACAATGGTAGAATTTGATTAAGGCCATGAAACTTCAAGCTATTGACCCAGAAAGCATCCTTGCATCACAATAAACACAAATCAGTTGTTAAATTTAGTTTATGACAAGCATATGTATATAATCAAAAAAATGCATAAACAAAGAAAAACAAGATTCGGTTATAGTTATGGTGCATAAATTCGATGGTTATGATGATTGGGATAGGTTTATGGAACCTCAAAGGTTCATTTGCAACCTTTAAACAACCTGAAAAACACCTCAAACTTTGAAACCGAATGTGGAATTTTTATGATTTTGAAGCTTTGAAAGTGGTCTCTTTTTCTGAATTTTTTCGTGTCTTTGTATTGCATTATTGTTGTGTATATATAATAAAGCAAATTAGGTCAAAGAACGGGCCTTTGCTGTATGGATTTGTGTTGCTTGGTTGTGAAGAAACCTCCTTACTAATTTTATCATAACAAAATCAAATATTCACATACTACTTTGGTCTTGCATGATTTTGAATGATTTCCAATCACCTTAAATGCAAAATCTTTGATCCAAAAATAAGTATGAGATCAAATATTTGATTTTCATATTTGATTTCAATTAAAATTGAATTTTAATAATTAAAATCCAAAATAATATAAAATAAATGATAAAAATCAGAATAATTGACCATTGGGTCGTGCATGACCTCATCTTCAAGTTTGGGTTGCAATATTATGGGCACATTTGAAAAAATCTTGAATTTAGACCCTTTTTGCTTCATATACCCCTTGAAAATTTCCCAAATTTAACAATGCATAAGTTCCTCAATTTTAATTCCATGGAGGTTTTCTAGGACTTTTTAGAAAGCTTAGAGTGTCCTCTAATCGAAAGTTTTGGTCCCATGTCCATATCAATTACCATTTTCAAATTATGAGCTTTGGAAAAAGTTGACTTTTTGTTGACTTTCAAAAAGACCTATAATGTTTTTGCTCATACCTTCCAAATGAAGCATTTTTAGGCTTGGCTTATGAGATACAAAGTTGTAGAGAATTGATTTTAATTCAAAATGAGCTTTGGATGGGGAAATTTTGATGAAGTATGTGAAAGTTATGGCTGGTCAAAGTTCAGTTGTCTTTTCCTATGAAAACCCTAATTTAGAAACTCTTGATTCATGATGATTCTGAGGTTTCCTCGATGAATCATGATTAACCCTTGATCAAATGATGAATTTCACCTCATAATATTTATGTTGACCAAAAATCTTGAAGTTTGACTTTGAGTTGACCACAGTTGACCTCAGTTGATTTTTTGACCAAGTTAATTCATATTTAGGTATGTGAGCATTTGACTGACCAAACTTGTTGGGAAAGCTTTGAAACTTGACACGAGGATTCTTTAAGGTATATGGGATGTTATGAAGTCCACTTGGGTCCTTGGAGATCCACTTTGCTTGGGGAAACTCAAAACCCTAGTTCTAAGATCCATTGTTCAAGAGGAGGCTTTGTCTGGTGAAACCTTCAATCCCTTTGACCAATTGAGAATCTTGTGACTATTAAGAGACCTCTTAAAACACATGGTCTTGAATGTGGGAGGGAAAATTTTGGGTTACAACAGTTTCCTCTGTTCAATTTTTTGAAACCTGAATAGTTAGATTGACATGTACGCCATTCGTGACTTGAAGGTTGAAGGGGATTGAACACTAAAGCCCGAAAATTTGCACTCGTCGGTGCGTAAAATAATGTTGTTGGTTGGTTATATTTCCTTAATGGGATTAAAGATGCCATTCGGAATAAAAAATGTTCTTCAGATATACCTCTTGGAGGATAAAGCAGTCCAAAACGTAGATTGATGTAATCTAAGGGGATGTAGCAACCCAAGAGGTTATTTGGTGTGGTCCTGAAGGATAGAGCAGTCCAAGATGTTGTTATGTGCAATCATGGAGGATATAGCAGTCCAAGATGTTTTCCTGGGGGTTTATAGCAGCCCGAGATATTATTTGTGATAGCCCTTGGGGCGATATAGCAGTCAAACACGGATATAGATGTAATCTCAGGAGATGTAGCAGCCTAAGATATTGGTTTTCGTGGCTCTAGGGGGATATAGCAGCCCAAGATGTTGATGGATGTAATCTTGAGGGATGTATCAGCCAAAGATATTGGTATATGTATTCCTGGAGGATAGAGCAATCCAATTTTTTGTTATATGTATTCCTGGAGGATAGAGCAGTCCAAGATATTGTTATATGTATTCCTAGAGGATGAAGCAGTCCAAGATATTGTTTGAGGTAACCCTTTGGGGATATAGCAGCCCAAGAATAAGTTGTTGATGACGTTCGTCTGCTGGGAAATTAACCTGAAAAACAAGGTTAGTTTTATGCAAAATGTCATGATGTATATAGCGCTTTGCAAGAAGATATTCTTATCTAAATGAGAATGTTGTATGCGTATGATATAAAATGATGTATGAAGGAATTATGTAGTTGAAGCACGTGAGTAGCTTCGTATAAAAACTGTTGGTTGGGGAAAATAAATCCTGATTTGTTGTTGAGGAATATAAAGACTTCGTTCCCGTCTTGTTTTGGAATATTGTACTTAGAATCTCCCGTTTTCGTTCGTCGTACTTCTTATTGAAGGATTAAACTCCTGAATACCCTGTCTGAGGATAAAAGAGATGGACATTCCCCTGGGAGACTTATCCGACCAAGTATCAATTATTCGGAGGATATCAGACTTGAAAGAAATCTACTTGAAGATTTCGTAGAGTTGGAAGTACAAGAGACTACTTGAAGTGTTACATTAGAATATATCTGTAAAGATTACTCTTGTGGGGATGAACCGGCGAAGATTCGTTGGATTCCTACCTCCGATTGTCCTTATTAAATACTATTATTGTATTTTATGCATTCCTAGTAAACATAAATCATATTCAAAAGCATATATAAATTCAAACATAATCAACGGACGTTTTTGCTTAAGTAAAAGGGGAAAAGTAAACCTGAATTCGAAAATAGGATTTTATTTATTTAGAAAGTGGCCTATAAACAGACATGCTTGAACAAGGAGACGAAAATCCTAGTAAGAGGAATTTGTCGTAAATTTTTATTTTATTTTATTTTAAACGAAGTACAAAAACAAGGAAAAATAGCTATGTGTAAATGATCTTATTGAGTTTCAACTCTACTATTTCCATTATCTTTAAGTATCTCATCCCTTGCTGTCGGAATAGAAACGATAGGATTGATATGCACATGTTTGAACTTGATATAGGTAGTACAACTAGTTGAGGTTACATGGGTGATCCAACGAGACATAACCATACGCTTTAATCCCTAACTTTTTCCTGGATTTCCCTTTCAGGTTTTCAATCCACCGGGATACCCTTTTTATCCCAAGCCTCCCTTTCGGGTTTTCGACTTGCCGAGTGTACAATTTTTATTTTATATATATCCCTAATTTTTTCCCGAACCCTTTTGGTTTGCCGGGATGCCCTTATTTTTTCCTAGGCCAATCAACCTAACAGGTCTCTTTTTATGCGTAGTATTTTATGACTATGTCTGCGTTTACAGGTTGCGGGAAGTCTTCACCATCCATAGTAGTAAGCATCATGGCACCTCCAGAGAATACCCTCTTGACTACAAATGGCCCTTCATATATGGGAGTCCATTTACCCATAGGATCACCCTGTGGTAATATGATACACTTGATTACCAAATCTCCAGCCCGATATACTTGTGGCTTGACTTTCTTATTAAAGGCCTTAATCATACGCTTCTGATACATCTGACCATGACAAACATCTGCAAGCCTCTTTTCATCAATCAAGTTTATCTGGTCAAGTCGAGTATGAATCCATTCATCTTCATCTAAGTCTACATCCTTCATAATTCTCAGGGAAGGAATCTGGACTTCAATAGGTAAAATTGCTTCCATACCATAGACAAGAGAAAATGGGGTTGCCCCAGTTGAAGTATGTATTGTGGTACGATAACCATGAAGAGAAAATGGTAACATCTCATGCCAATCTTTATACGTAACTGTCATCTTCTGCAAGATCTTCTTATTCTTGTTGGCGGCTTCCATGCGCCATTCATCTTTGGTCGATATGGAGAAGAATTGTGATGCTTAATCTTGAACTGCATGCAAAGGTCAGTAATCATAGTATTGTTCAGATTAGTACCATTATCTGTGATAATCCTTTCGGGGATGCCATACCTACATATAAGATTATGTTTGATGAATCGAGCCACAACATTCTTGGTAATAGAATCAAACGAGGCTGCCTTTACCCACTTCGTAAAGTAATCAATAGCAACAAGAATGAAACGATGTCCATTGGAAGCAATAGGTTTGATCTCACCAATCATATCAATGCCCCACTTGGCAAAAGGCCAAGGAGCAGTCAGAACATTTAATGGAACCGGAAGCACATGTACTTTATCAGCATAGATCTGGCATATATGACAAGTTTTGGAATGTTGATAGCAATCAGCTTCCATGGTAGACCAATAGTAACCTGCTCTCAAAATCTTCTTATCCATTGTATGCCTGCTAGAATGAGTACCAAAGATCCCATCATGCATGTCTTACATAATCTCTATTGCTTCCTTCTTATCCATACAACGAAGCAAAGTCGAATAGTGATTGCGCTTTTACAAAATTCCATTACTCAGAAAAAACTTGGCAGAAAATCTCCTCAGAAACTTTTTGTCATTGATAGATGCCCCTTCAGGATATTCCTGAGCTTCGAGATATCTTTTCACTTCATGGAACCAAGGTTTCTCTTTCACACCTTCATTATCAACCTCATAATAGTATGTTGGTTCATCTAATCGATCAATAGTAATTTTGGGTGCTTCATCATCCCAACTGATTTCAAACATAGATGACATAGTGGCTAATGCATCTGCCAACTAATTCTCTTCTCGTGGAATATGTCCAAAAGTAATCTCTTCAAAGTATGGAATTAAAGACAACACATGCTCTGTATAAGGAATGAGATTTGGATGTTTTGTATCCCATTCTCCTTTAACCTGACTAACTACCAAGGTTTAATCTCCATACACATTCAAAAATTGGATCTTCATCTCCATGGCAGCCTTGATACCCATAATACACGCTATATATTCAGCCATATTGTTGGTACAATCAAAACAAAGTCTAGCAGTAAATGGTGTATAGCAACCCTCTGGAGAGATAATCACAACACCAACACCATTACCAAGTGCATTAGAAGCTCCATAAAAAATAATAGTCTGTCGGGATCCCTGTTCAGGTCCTTCATATTGTCTAGGTTCTTTAACAACAAGCATAATATCCTCATTCGGAAACTCAAAGTTCATAGACTGATAGTCATCCACTGCTTGATGAGCCAAATGATCAGCTACCACACTTCCTTTAATTGCTTTCTGAGTAATATACTATATGTCATATTCTGTCAAAATCATTTGCCATCTCACTATTCGTCCGGAGAGAGAAGGTTTCTCAAATATGTACTTAATAGGATCAATCTTTGATATCAATAAAGTGGTATGAGTCAACATATAATGTCTTAGTCGGTGAGCAGCCCAAGCCAAAGCGCAACAAGTTTTCTCGAGCAGTAAGTATCTTGTTTCACAATCGGTAAACTTTTTACTAAGGTAGTATATTGCTTGCTCTTTTTGACCAAACTCGTCATGTTTCCCCAACACACACCCTATTGAATTGTTCAATACTGTCAGGTACATAATCAAGGGTCTTCCTTCAACTGGTGGCATCAATATTGGAGGTTCTTAGAGTTACTTCTTGATCACATCAAAAGCTACCTGGCATTCGTCGTTCCATTACATTACTTGATATTTCTTCAACAACTTGAAGATTGGCTCACAAGTAGCGGTTAATTGGAAAATAAATCTTGCAATATAATTCAGTCATCCCAAGAAACCTCTAACTTCTTTCTCAGTACGGGGAGTGGGAATTTCTTGTATAGCTTTTACCTTTGCAGGGTCAACTTCAATACCTTTACCACTGACAATGAAACCTAACAGTTTACCAGATCTAACTCCAAAGGTACATTTGTTTGGATTCAATCTCAACTTGTACTTCTTCAACCTCTCAAACAACTTGTGTAGATGATCAAGATATTCTTCGTCAATCTGAGATCTGGCTATCATATCATCAACATATACCTCTATCTCATGGTGAATCATATCATGGAACAAAGCTACCATAACACGCTGATATGTTGCCCCAGTGTTCTTCAAACCAAATGGCATCACTTTATAACAAAAGGTGCCCCACTGTGTAACAAACGTAGTCTTCTCCATATCTTCCGGTGCCATATTAATCTGATTATAACCAGAGAAACCATCCATAAAAGAGAATACCTTATGTTGAGTAGTGTTGTATACCAGAACATCAATATGTGGAAGCGGAAAATCATCTTTGGGACTGGCTTTGTTCAAATCCCTGTAATCCACACACATACGTACTTTACCATCTTTCTTAGGCACTGGTACCACATTTGCAACCCACTGAGGATAGGAAGTAACAGCTAGGAACCCTGCATCCAATTGTTTCATCACTTTTGCTTTAATCTTTTCTGACATTTCAGGACACATACGACGAACTTTCTGCTTTATTGGACGACATCCTTCCTTCATTGGCAGACGGTGAACCACAATATCAGTATCAAGTCTCGGCATATCCTCATAAGACCAAGCAAAGATCTCCACATAGTCATGTAACATCTGAATCAATCTGTTCTTAACACTGTCTTATAATTCAACTCCTATCTTGACCTATTTCATGTCTTTCTCAGTTCCCAGATTCACAACTTCAATTGGTTCTTCATGTGGTTGTATAACTTTATCTTCTTATTGTAACAACATAGCAAGCTCTACAGGAACTTCACAATCTTCCTCCTTTCCATCCTAGGCTTGAAAGATCAAATTCTCGAAGTTATAATTGGCAATAACAAAATTGTTATCAACATAATCCAGAGTGGATGAGGATTTGCATTTTAGTGACGTGGGTGTGTGTAAGAACACATAGCTTTTGAAAAAGGAAAAATAAGAGAAATACAAATAGCGCAATATTTACGAAAGCAAAAACGTCCATTGATTTTATTGAATGAAAATATGAAAATGAAATGACATCCCTAACAAGCATACCATTGTGCCCCGGGTAAGGCACAGGGCTTAAAAGTTTTAATTGTTCAAAATTAAAAACTTATGAATAAGAAAAACAGTAATCGTATTTACTCCTGACTAAAGGCGATAGGAATAACATCTTCAGATTTCCAATTATTGAGCCCACTACCAATGGTAGGAAAGATCCAGCTATCCAAGTTATAGTCTTTATCAAAATCCTCCACATCATTGACTTGATCATTCTAAATTCCCTTGTTAGTGATACGAATAGCACGAGCACGACAAACAACCTTCTGAGATTCTGTAGTAAAACCCAAACCAAACTTGCCAGACTTGTAAGGAATGTCAGGAAGCTGACCCCAAATAGTACAACCACCTTTTTCAACTACAGCTCTTGCATCCTTCAGAGAATCCATTGTAGGGGGTACTCTAGTAACAACAAGAACTGGTTTAGCAGCAGGGATAGACTCAGTAGCAGGAACAACCTGAGGAACCACTTCAAATGTTTGGCAAGGAGTCTCAATAAATTCACCCTCCACATCAACATACTTGAAAGTGTTTACATGACTGACCATATACACTTTCTCACCATAAACAGTGACAATCTTGCTCTTCATTGGATATTTCAGCTTCTGGTGTAAAGTGGAAGTCACAACACCTGCCCCATGTATCAAGGGACGCCCAAGAAAACATGAATAGGAAGGAAAAATATCCATCACATAGAATGTAAAATCAAAGACTTGAGAACCCACTTTGATTGGGAGGTCAATTTCTCCGTGCACCATCCTTCTTGATCCATCAAAGGCTTTCACCACCACATTACTGGGTCTTAGCACAATATCTTCAAAGTTGAGTTTGTCCAGAACATCCTTAGGTAACACATTCAAAAAGGAACCATTATCCACCAAAACACGAGACAAAGTAGTGCCCCTACACTCAATTGAGATGTGCAGAGCTCTATTGTGGTTTCTTTTGGCAGAGGTTATATCAGCATCAGAAAAGCCCAAGCTATTATCAGTAGTCAGGTTGGCAACACAATTTTCAAACTGGTCCACAGAGATTTCATGTGGTACATGAGCAGACTTCAGGAACTTTACTAAAGCCTTGGCATGGACTTCAGAACATAGCAATAAAGACAACATAGAGATCTTAGAGGGAGTATGCCCCAATTGTTTAACAATATTATAATCACTCTTATGGATGATCTTCAATACTTCATCCATATGCTTAGAGAGGTCTTCAGTAATTGGTGTTTCAGCCTGAACAGGCTCAATCAATGGTCATTTGCCCCGAGCTTCAGTACTTGGCCCAGGGTTGGAGGTATGAGCTGGAGCAGCAACATTCTTCGAAATGTCTTTTGGAGAGAAAATTCTTCCACTCCTACTAACCTTACTTGTCCCAACAATATTGTCAATATCAGGATTAGTATCTGCAACAGGTATATCAGTTAAATGCTCTTCCTTGATACCATGGATATAAACATCAGACCCATAATTCCAAGGGATGTCCTTGTCAGAAGAATATGGAACTGGACCAGGAGTACTAATAATCAGGGGAACCACCTTTAGCTCAGCAGTAATCTTCACAAGACCTTTAGAGGTAATCCTCACATGACCCTTAGAAGTGATCTTCACAGGAATACTAGTAACCACAGACACATCTCCAAGCTTCAGATCTTTGGATAGGCCTTCACATAAGCTCTCTATAGAAGGGATCTTCTCAAACAATATAGTACGGTTGTCCATTAAACTTTGAATACCTTCTTTCAGCTTCCAATAGTCATTGGGTTGAGAGGCATAGTAAAAACAGTCTTCATTGCTTCCCGGAAACAAACTGGCTTGCTGCAGCTTCTTCTTAATAATGGATAGAGGAGTATTCAAATCAGTCACCGTAGAAACATAAGAAACATCATCAACAACATTAACAGTTTTCTCATGCTTGGGCATAGGAGCAGTAATCACATTAGGAGTCTCAGGACGATCAAACTCAATTTCTCCAACATCAATCATATCCTTGATCTTATTCTTAAATGCCCAACAGTTATTAGTATCATGGTCTGGGCAGTTAGAGTGATATGCATATCTTGCATTGGGATTGAAATGAGGAGAGGTAGTATTGAGATTTTGAGAAGGATCCCTCAAAGTAACCAATTCTCCCTTCAACATGTGTTACAGAGCCTGAGCCAACGACATATTGATCTTTGTAAACTTCCTCCTAGGCGTATTTTGCTTAGGCTGACTATTTTGTTGATCTTGTTGTGTAGGTGCAGGATTAGAGATGAGGACTGCTCCCACAGATTGATTATTCTTGTTACGACCCTGTTGGCCGTACACATCATTAGATTCTTTCTTTCCATTAGAGGGCTTCTTGGTAGTACTTGAAGAGGCAACCATTTGTATCTTACCATTTTGTATTCCACTCTCCATGTGTTTTCCAGTCATTATCAGCTTAGTGAAACCAGATGATGAACTTCCAATGAGATAACTGTAGAAGGGACCAGTTAACGTACTCATGAACATATCAACCAATTCCCTATCAGTCAAAAGAGGTTGAACTCTGCTTGCAAGATCTCTCCATTTCTGGGCATACTCCTTGAAACTTTCGTTATAACCCATAGACATGCTTTGGAGTTGCATGCGCATTGGTGCTAAATTAGAGTTATATTGATATTGCATATAGAAGGCTTTAACAAGATCATTCCAAGTACGAATATTGATACTCTCAATTTGATAGTACCATTCCAATTGAGCTCCAGATAAAATCTCTTGAAAGAAATGAATCCACAACTTCCTGTCAGCAGTATGTGGTTGGATCCTTTGGACATAAGACCTCAGATGCAGCTTAGGCCATGACACATCATCATACACCACAAAAGTAGGAACCTTGAAACCAATAGGAATGACAACTCCAGAAATCAAACTGAGATCTTCAAAATCCAACCCAGGAGTCTTCTGTAATTCCATAGCATCCACACGGTCCTCTAACAACTTATATTTCTCATCACTAGTTGAATCATGATAATAATTCTCCTCATAATCAGAATTCACAGCAGTACCATGTGGACTTCCTTCTTCTTCTGTAGAATCTTTATCTCCAGGGTTTTCAACCTCATCATCTGTCCTGATTAAAGCTCTGAATCTTCATCCCAAATTGATAAAGCCAACTGGTATTTTGGTCTTCTTCTTCTTCTTCTTGGTCAGGAGTGCTTTCAGTTCTTCTTGTCCCTTGGACAAGTTCAGGAACATTTCTTGAAACTGGGCATTCTGAGCTTGAAGATATTTAACAGATTGTTCGATAGCCATTTCTGCTGAAATAAACAGCGAGATGAGAAACCTGTCATGCAATGATATGGCATGTAGATGCATATGCAATGTTTTCAAGGACCGCATGATTTAAATTTGTTAAAACAAACAAAAACAAAACTCTTATTAGTAGGCTTGAAGTAATATTTCCCTTTAGGCTTACAAATTAAAACAAACAAAATTTATAAATAAAACATTCGAGAATTAAGTCTCCTATGGACGCTTCCTCTTGGTGTTGAGATATGTGTTGAGATTCTGCTCCTCGTGAAGTTGCTTTGTCAGTTCCAACACCCTTTCTTGACTAATCCTGAATTGGGCTTCAAAGGTATCTCTTTGCTCCCTCAGTTGGATCCAGGACTTCTGCAGCTCTTCCAAATCAGTGGGCATATCTAGATGAAGGATGGTTTAAGGAACATCTCCTTCAGCAATAGGCTCTATAGTAACCGGTTGAACAATATGATATGGCATCATAAGATTCTGAGCACGAGACCACATTCATGTGAGGTAAGGTTCCATAGGAATGGAGTACATTGGTTCCAGAGTCTCACTATCAACCTTGTTCACTTTACTCCAAGCTCGTATAAACCTTTGACGGTAACCTTAAAGATCGTTGTCGTAATCAAACACAATACCTTGAATAAGCATGTCATGAGGACCATTACTCCGAGCATAACCAAACTGACGTAGAGCTAAAGAAGGGTTATAAGTAATGCCCCCTCTTATGCCAAGGACTCCCCAGCAGAGTTTCCAGTTCTGTAACACGGTGAGAGAACTGACTTGGTGTTTTTGGTTTTAAAAAAACATGTGCGGATAACAAGAGTCACCACTGACTTTTATTTTATCCAATAAGAAAGGGTATAAAAGAACAAGAAATACCTTTTAAAACTTTTTAGTTTGGGGATAGGTTATATAAAGGGAAGGTATTAGCACCCTCTATATCCATGGTTATCCATGGGCTCTTAGTTACTTAGCTCACTTGTTTGTTTGAAAAGAAAAGTGAAGTGTGTGTTTAGAAATTTTCATAAGTTTTTGTAATGATCCTCGTATGGATGTATTCAAAGCTTTGAGTTTGAAAATTGTTTGAAAAGTGGGGTGTGAATAAGAGTTTTTTGAAATTTGAGCAAGTAACTAAGAACTACCTACCCTAGACTGGTCTTTCATGTTTCTTTATTTCCTTTCAAGGGTAAGACTATCCCTACTATTAAGGAGTAGGTATTCATTTACCTTGGATTTATTAAGGGATGGGCGTAGGGTCATCGTATGGTTATAAAAGGCAACTTGTAGGGATGTCTTTAGAAATTTGTAGGGACTATCATCATTTATTCCATAGGGTCATCGAGGGATGAGATTATTTATTTCATATGCAACTTCGAAGGGACTATGATCTTTTATCTTGGAGGGACTATGATGATTCTCAATATGTATGGACCTTGCTTAAGACACCCCCAGTTTCGAGGGACTTGACCATATTTAAGGCAACTGAAAGGGGGAACCCTATGAGGTGTAGATGGAGATCGTAAAACGATCGACTCACATGTGTGAATATCAGTTTCAGTTATTTATCTTGAAAGTTAGTGGGCTAGGTTCATTTAATTAATCATACAATATTTACACTCCTTAGGTTTACTAACCATTTAATATTTAAGGGAAATTAAAAACAGGAAAATAAAGTCCTACGCTATTATATGGCTTTAGAGCAGTTACATAATAATCGATGCGGAAACTTAAACCTAATCTATTACAAGATAGGAGCAATTACATAATGATCGAATAAATTACATAAAAAAATACAACCTATACAATTTTCTAAGTAAAAATAAATAAAGTAGTTAAAAAAGAAATTAGGGTTTAATAAATTGGGTTTAAGTATTTTAGAAACTTAGGTTTGAAAAATCAAGTTTTGAAAATTAGGGTTAGAGTTAACAAGAAAATTAGGGTTAATTTAATTAATTTTAATCTAATTAATTGAAAATAATAATAAAAAATGAATTAAATTATTGATAAAATAATTGATTATGTGAGGAAATAAAATATTGGTGATAGTTATATATATATTTTTTAGAAAATAGAGTGATTAGTTTAATTGGAGTTAATTAGTTTAATTATAATTAAAATTAAAAAAAAATTAATAAGTAATAATAATAAAACCAAAAAAAAAGGAAAAAGATTAAAACACAAGGGTTGGGGGCCTGGTTCAACCCATGACCTCCCCCTTCTCCAGCACACACGCATCCACTAGGCCAACGCACATGTAATGATAATGAACAATAAAAAACGATTATATAATAAAAATAAGGAAAAGAAATCAGTACCAAAAAAACATGTTGGAGGCTGGATTCGATCCCCTCCCTTCCACTTCATATCCACGCCTCTCATCCACTGGGCTAGCAGCGCGCTAGTGATTAGAAATAACAACAATAATATATAAAATAAAATCAATTTTTGAAATTCAAAAACACGCGCCAACTTGATCACCTTCAACCTCTGAACATGCGAAATTTCCTGCGAAAATTGTTGGGAAATTTGTTGCGACTTTGTTTTTGTAGGAAAACCTGCATTTTCTTAAACATCACAAATACATACGATTAATCCAAATTGAGTACACCAAACAACTCACCATATATTATACAACCCAAATATGTTGTTCAATATCTTTTAAATAGTCTAAATCAAGAAACCCCAAACTCATGGTCGAAACCCTAATACTGGTAGAATTCGATTAAGGTCATGAAACTTCAAGCTATTGACTCATAAAACATCCTTGCATCACAATAAACACAAATCAATTGTTAAATTTATTTTATGACAAGCATATGTATATAATCGAAAAAATGCATAAACAAGGATAAACAAGATTCAGTTATGGTTATGGAGCATGAATTCGATGGTTATGATGATTAGGATAGGTTTATGAAAACTCAAAGGTTCATTTGCAACCTTTAAACAACCTGAAAAACACCTTAAACTTGGAATCCGAATGTGGAATTTTATGAGTTTTGAAGCTTTGAAAGTGGTCTCCTTTTCTGAATTTTTTCGTGTCTTTGCATTACATTATTGTTGTGTATATATAATAAAGCAAATTAGGTCAAATAATGGGCCTTTGTTGTATGGATTTGTGTTGCTTGGTTGTGAAGAAACATCCTTACTAATTTTGTAACAAAAATCAAATATTCACATACTACTATGGTCTTGCATGATTTTGAATGATTTCCAATCACCTTAAATGCAAAATCTTTGATCCAAAAATAAGTATGAGATCAAATATTTGATTTTTATATTTGATTTCTATTAAAATTGAATTTGAATCATTAAAATCCAAAATAATATAAAATAAATGATAAAAAATCAGAATAATTGACCATTGGGTCGTGCGTGACCTCATCTTCAAGTTTGGGTTGCAATATTATGGACTCATTTGGGTTGCAATTTAGACCCTTGAAAATTTCCTAACTTTGAAAATGCATAACTTCCTCAATTTTAATGCCATGGAAGTGTTCTATGACTTTTTAGAAAGCTTAGAGTGTCCTCTAATCTAAACTTTTGGTCCCAATTCCATATCATTTACCATTTTAAAATTATGAGCTTTGGAAAAAGTTGACTTTTTGTTGACTTTCAAAAATACCTATAATGTTTTGGCTCATACCTTCCAAATTAAGCATTATTTGGCTTGGCTTGTGAGACACAAAGTTGTAGAGAAATGAATTTCATTAAAAATTAGCTTTTTATGGGGAATGTTTGATAAAGTATGTGAAAGTTATGGCTGGTCAAAGTTCAGTTGACTTTTCATATAAAAACCCTAATTTAGAAACTCTTGATTCTTGATGATTCCGAGGTTTCCTTGATGAATCATGATCAACCCTTGATCAAATGATGAATTTCACCTCATAATCTTGATGTTCACCAAAAATCTTGAAGTTTTACTTTGAGTTGACCACAATTGAGCTCAGTTGACGTTTTGACCAAGTTAATTAATTTTTAGGTATCTGAGCATCTGACTGACCAAACTTGTTAGGAAAGCTTTGAAACTTGACATGAGAATTCTTTAAGGTATATGGGATGTTATGAAGTCCACTTGAGGCCTTAGAGATCTCCTTTTCTTGGGGAAACTCAAAACCCTAGTTCTAAGATCCATTGTTCAAGAGGAGGCTTTGTCTGGTGAAACCTTCAATCCCTTTGACCAATTGAGAATCTTGTGACTATTAAGAGACCTCTTGAAACACATGGTCTTGAATGTGGGAGGGGAAATTTTGGGGTACAACATAAGGCTTTACCCATTCTAAGGTGATTTTGTACTAGGGGTCAATTGTGTACTTGTAGAACGGGTTCTAACAGAAATTCTCAAAATCACTAACCTTCTTTCAAATATTATTGACCAATCGAATAACTCATAAGAGTCATAATATCTTGAAAGTGTGAGTCTCATTCGATTGCAGTCTCGTGTGACAACTATTCTCGATAGTTTCCGCACTACCCTAAATAAGGCTAAATTGGTTAAATGTGTTTCTAAATTCTCAGTGTTATGGGTATCCAATTAGAAATGTCGGAATTTTTGCAGAATGATCCCGGAAAACCTTAGTTTCCATAGGATACCTATACCAATTTGTGGGCTTTTAAGTTAGCTTGGTAGGGACGCGACTCACTATAAGCCTCCTTAATTATGCCACCCTATCTTAATGTTCATTTCAACTAATTACTAGTTGTATACCTCACCACTTACAGATTAATCGTATTCCCAGATCAAAGCGGTAACAAGTATTACAATTAGGGAGAGCATGATATGGTATTTACAGTAAATATATAAACAGTAAATATATAGTAGTAATGATTAATTCTAGGTCTAAACTCCTAAAGGTTTCTACCTAAAAAGATGGAAAGTCCCCAGCAGATTCTCCATTTTCCTGTAGCTCAATTTTCGTGGTCTTTAATCAGTTATCATATTTGTGCTACTTTCTGATTTCAATTTTTATCCCGTGAAGTCGGTTAAGGAAGGGAAATAGGTATCTCAAACCAACCCTGTCTGCAAATGTCCTCCGGATGGTTTCCCAACCGGATATTTACAAAAAATGTTATTTCGTTTGGGTCTCTATTTTGTGGTTATTTTTTCTAGACATTTTCCTTGGAATATGTTACTACTTTCATACTCTGTTGTACTTGTCTCTGCTGAAATATGGGATTTGGGTGAGGTTTTGAGTAACTGATAGGAGTGATGTTTCTTATGATTTTTAATGATGAGAGAGTTCTGAGGACTTGATTGGTTTTTGTTTTGTGTGTGCTCGCAAAGATCTTACGACCCCATACCTACGTACCCTCAAAAAGAGTATTATGAGATCAGAGCGAACATAGTTCCTCCTAAATTTATGGGTAGGATGGTTGATTTGGTTGTGTCTTGTTCAAAGCCTAAGAGTGAAGCTAAAAGTTTTATTTGTGTCTTGATCAAAGCCCAAGAGTGAAGCTGAAAAGGTTTATTTGTATCTTGTTCAAAGCCCAAGAGTGAAGCTGAAAGGTTTTTAACTGGCTTGTTCAAAGCCAAAGAGTCAAGCTAAAAGTTTTTGCAACTGTCTTGATTTGGGTTTAAGAGAAGGTTGTTTGAGTGTGGTGGTCTTGATTTGAGTCCAAGAGAAAACTGTTTGGTGTCTTGATTTGAGTCCAAGAGAAACCTGTTTGGTTGAGTGTCTTAGTTTGACTCCTAGGAGATGACTGTATATTGGGTGTGTCTTAGTTATTGTCCAAGAGAAGACTGAACTTTGTTGAATGTATGTCTTAGTTAGAGTCTAAGAGAAGACTGTTTACTGTGGGGATGTCTTAGTTATAGTCCTAGAGAAGAATGAAAAAAGTGTTGATGGAGAGAATTTGTCATATCTAAAGAGAGGGAAGTTAACTTTTATGTGCCTTGATTGAAGCCCAAGGTTGAAAGCTAAACAATGTAAACTGACTCTACTGAGAAAAGTTTATTTGTCTTGTACAAAGCCCAATATTGAGGATAAAATTTTGTGAGAAACTGAATCATGAAGGGAGTTATATATGGCTTGTACAAAGCCCAAGATGGAGACTGAAAGGTTTAACTTATACCCAGCATAAAGATTAGGTTATCTGGGGAGATATCATTGTACAAAGCCCAAGAAGAGGCTGAAATGTTGGAAATTGTGAAATTATTTGTTTACTTGAATGATTGTGATTGGATGTTTATTGGTGAAAACTTAGTTGTATAAAGCCCAAGAGGAGGCTATTCATGTGGGGATTTCCTTTTGCTTAAGGAATCTTTGTGGAAGAAGAGACTTTCCAAGTCTACTAGTATGAAGTCCTTTATGGGAAAAAGTATTTGTACATAGCCCAAGAGGAGGCTGACTAGTGGGGGGTCAATTGTATAAAGCCCAAGAGGAGGATATATTATCCATTGAGGTGTAAGAGGTTGCCCTGAGATTGTTTATCTGCTGGGAAATTCCATCTGTGATGAAGAGGGAGACTAAGGTTTATCCTATTCTTTTAGGAAACCTATGGGTCCTTATACAAAGCCCAAAAGGAGGCTGGCTGGGAGGTCTCTGTGAATAATTAAGAGTCCTACATTGATTTTTTTAACTTTTTATTTATTTATTTATTTTAATTCTGTTTTAGAGAAATATTCTTTCTTTTTTTATTGTGGTTTATTGGTGACTTGGGATTCATTAGTCCCCCATTAGACTTTTACCTTTAAGATCCTTGTTTCTCTTCTCTTCTCACCTCAAAACAAACCATAAAAAGCACTTAATAAGGGTTGAAGTGGTCTCATGTGCAATAGCCTTATTCCATGATACACTTGTAGTCTTCCCATCTTGGGATAATACAAGCTTGTCTTGTGATGCACAAGTCTGATCAGGATACCATCTTCATCAAGAAAATCATAAAAAAGACTTCTTCATCAAAAATACAAAAAAAAACACTTAATAAATTCAACGAGTTAGTGAGCCTAAGCCCTAATCTCTGGAATCAAGTTTTGGGGATCTTCTCCTTACTTGAGTGTGCTTGTTCTATTATTCCATCTTGGAATATAGTGACAAGTACACATTCCATGGAAAAGAGCTTGAGTTCACTTCCTTGTGACACACTCATAAAAAGCCTCTAAAAAACACAAACAAACAATAATCGTCTTTCCTTCGGGAATTCTTTTCTCATCTCCTTCGCTCCGTCCGCGAACTTGCTCCTACTTGTCATTTTACAAGACGTTAACACACTCGTCGTCCGAGCCTGCAACACCTGAGCATTGACATAGGCAGTTCAAGCCTTAAGACACAAAAAATCTTTTCCACCCCTAGTTAGGGGAACTACGGCGACTCTGATCCTCGTTGTCCAGATGAGGTACGTAGGCAGCGGGGTAGGGCCCGTTCGAGTACAATCTTTATTTTCCCTACATTTTCCCTTTGTTTTCTTTCTCAGTTCCTTTTCCAGTTCCAGTTCCTTTTCTTTTGCAGTAGCTTTCTTTCCTACACCCTTTGAAACAGATTTCTTTGCAAGCGTGGATCCCGTCGGGTACGGCGGACGATCTGGGTGCTAATACCTTCCCAGGTCGTAACCGACTCCCGAACTCAGTCTCTTTAGTTCGCAGGACCCGTGTCCTTCCTTTTCTTTTCCTCTGGTTTGTGCAGCATTACCATTCCTATTCCTTCGGGATAAAAATGCCTGGCTGGCGACTCTACCTCTTTCCGCGCCACTTTCGCGTTTGTACCAGGATGGAAATCCGGGGAGCGACAGCTGGCGACTCTGCTGGGGACGAACCAAAGTATCTCTGGTTCCCTTGAGAGTATCTCCTAGCGCTTGCATGTTTCTGTTTCATTGGGTGGTGATTGTTTGTTGTTGTGTGTATATTTTATTGTTTTTTTATTTACAGCTTTATTTACATTTTTCAGTACTTATATTCATGTATCATATATTATTACTGGACTGTCTGGACTGGATTTTCTGTTTGGTGGGACTTGGGTGATACTGTTACTGTGAGATGAGCTCATTGCCAAGGCTCGAGTGCACCTTAGGACTTAGAGTGGTTCCACTTTGGCCTCATGAGATCTGGTCATGGGGGTAGTAGTGAGTTCCACGCCTAGATTTGCGACCGTCTTGGAAATGTCTTGATTTGGGGATCTCCCTCTCTCATTTCATAACCCTGATAGTTATGTGCAGCTGGGGACCGATCATTGAGAACCTTGTGGAAATATCCCTCTTTAGTGGTGACAGTGGCAGATCAAATTATGTGGCAAACCCATTCGCACCCGAGGGCCCACCTGGGACTCACATAGGATGACCTTGTTTTGCCGGACTCAACTGAGGCCTCCCTGAGTAGTACATAATGCTAAATTGATTCCCTGTTTTGGTCATGAGCCATTTCTCGAAAATGGTGAACGTATTATTGCTATTCGGCTTTGAGAGTCCGTGATGTTTGACCCGGAGCACACCCGTGATATTGGGAGGGGTTTACAGGTTTGCAGGAACCCATGACCTCAACATACCCTCATTGCCAGTGCAGTCTTATGTTTTTATCCAGTCACTATGATTCTGAAGTTCTGAATCCTTCGGTTTTCGGTTATTATTTTGGGTTATTATACAGATATCTTGTGGTTACAGACACTTGATTCTTGGCTCAGTATTCCAGATTCCAAGCAGTTTCCAGATGTTGATCCCATGTCTTTGCATCTTTTGCATCCTCATATTGCATTTTGCATTTGCATCAGCATTGCATTTCCTTCTTCCAGAGAGCTCATCCTTTCTCTTTTGTCCATGATCAGCCAGCTAATTTCCTGGTACTCAGTTTGAACAAGTGGTAACCATTGGAAGACGACAAAGTTGTTTGAAGTTTGACTGAGCAGTGTCAAGAGGTAAAAGGTCAGAGTGGAAGCTGTCAGTAGCTATGTCAGAGAGTAACCATCCGAATGTTGAGTTTCTACCTGGTTTCACTTCGATGACCAATCCTTTGTATGGTCTTTTTCCTGATGAAGATCTTCCGCAAGTGAACAATCTTACTCAAGCTCAACCTGCACAGACCCCGATCGTGAATCAGAGTGTACCTGAACCATCTGTTGTCGAAGGTGGACATTCATCTTCTTCTGATGCTACAGACTATCAGAGTTTCGCTTTCCCTATGCCAAACTTCCAAGGGGAAATCCCTCTTGTGGAAACCAAGGATCCACCAACTATTGATCCTGCTGAAAGGTTTCGTGTGTTGGATGAGCAACTCAAAGCCTTAGTGGATCCTGATGCCTTTGTTTTTTGATGCTCTAAACCTATGTTTGGTGCCTGGTCTTGTCATACCTCCAGATTTCAAGACTCCGAAGTTCGAGAAGTACACTGGTGTCAGTTGCCCAAAGCGTCATTTGGTGATGTTCTGTAGAAAAATGACTTCTTATGCCCGCAAAGATGAGTTGATGATTCATTGTTTTCAGGAAAGTTTAAGCGGGGCATCCCTAAGTTGGTATGTGGATTTGGAAAGCAGTCGTATCCGATCTTGGAATGATTTATCCAGAGCTTTCGTAAAGCAATACCAGTACAATGTGGACATGGCGCCCAGTCTCATGCATTTGCAAAGCCTATCTCAAAGAACCGGTGAATCTTTTAGAGAATATGCACAGCGGTGGAGAGAATTGGCAGCCCAAGTGCAACCACCACCTTCAGACAGAGAATTAGTTGACCTGTTCGTGGGCACCTTGCAAGGTCCGTATCTGGAAAGAATGAGTAGCATTGGGACATTAAGTTTCTATGATTTGATGATAGTTGGAGTACGCATCGAGAGCCTGCTCAAAAGTGGAAAGATCCAGTACTCTTTGAACGTCCCAGCTAGTGAAGATGAGTCTGTTGTTAGCTCCCAAGGAGAAGAAGGGTATGGCATCAATGCAATCATGGCAAATATTGAATATTCTGGACCAACATCTTCTTAGAGATCACCTTTTCCTAGGTCTGGTTACTCTTATGGACAATCGGCAATGCTCAGAGCACCATATCAGAAACCCTGGACTCCTCCTCGTCCAAATATGCAAGCTCAGGGTCGAAGACCTCAGAATCAACTTCAGAGCCAGCCTAGGCCTCGCAACAATCTGGAAAGAAGGAATGCTCCTCTTCATCCAGTTCCCATGGCATACAATGAACTTTTGCCATATCTAGTTCAGAGCTCATTGGTGGTTCCTAAGCCTCTCAAGCCATTGCCAGAACCGTACCCTCTAGAGTACAATCCTCATGAGCAGTGCGGGTATCATGGTGGATCAATCAGGCATTCAACTGAAGATTGCAAAGCTTTTCAGGCCAAAGTCCAACAGTTGATCGACAAGGGGCACATATCCTTTCCAGAAGGAAGCTTGGTTGTGCACGTCAACCTCTCGCATGTTTAAGTTCGAGGACTTCGAAGGAGTGTCTCCTGATTTCAGTGGCCCAGACAAGATGTCATCAGAGCTGGTGATTATTGTATCCTTTTTATGATTTGCATGGTAGTTTCTTCCTGTTAGAAGCTACTTGTCTTTTAAGCATTGTTATTTTGAATGGTAATCTTAATGTAGTGATATTGCACTTTTTGAATCAATTATGTCGCATTCGCTCATTTTGTCTTTACTTGCATTGAAAAAAAAACAAAAAAAATTGCATCCATATACCTCCCATTTATTTCACTGTTGTTTAGCAGATTTGAGGGAGGATGATGACAACTGAATACCCATAATTGTTGAAGGTATGCTTTCAGAGTAGAACCTGCTGACGATGTAAAGGCATTGCTTCAATTCCCAAACACCAGAGATATAAGGGAGATAGACCCTCGTCAACCCTTTTGAGCCTTGAAGTAGGAGTTTCTTTTCTAAACGAAAAAACCCTCACATTTAACCCGGGGCAGGGTAGTCATCAATTAATTTGACCGAGCGTTCAAATTTCCAAAGTAGTGTGCATCCGAGGATCATTTACCTTTATTCATTACACCTCATGAGGTCAAGGGACGTGAAACCACAATGGTTACCCCTCACCAACAAAGGAATCAGGCAGTCACAACCCTTTCAGCAAGTGTCACACGATTTGTTCAACAAAAATAAAAGCAAAAAAAAAGAGAAATAAAGCCCGCTAAGTCGGGAAAAAAAAGAGAAGTGAAAACAAATGACTTAGGCAAAAGTTAGGGCATCCCGCTGGACTTTAAACTTCGAAAGAACAAAAAAGAATCAGTCCAGGCAAAAGTTAGGGAGTAAAAAAAAATATCAAAAAGAAAATTTTCCATTAGAACAAAGTCGTGTGACCAGACATAAAGACAAAAGGGGTGAATGTTACTCCAAGAAACCTCATTGGTGCTTAAACCGTCAACTTCATTGGTTCCTCAACCATTACAAAACCCTTTCGAGAGACGAGCGCTTAGGGAAAATTAGCTGAACGTAGGACTGAAGAACATCAAGGAGAATGGGTGGGCACAGATAAACTTTGAGCCATAAATCCTTCTTTCTAAAACCGTGAACCAGGCCACGTTATAACTCTTGAAAGTCCTATTGAATCAGGTCCAATTCTGAAAGCATACTGCGACAAGGTTGCGTAAACTGACTCCTAACGATTTGCTAACTCAGCACTACGTTTGGACTAACGGTCCATTCGTCATACACTGTCACAACATTAAAATAAATAAATTTTCGAAACTTGCATGTGCACTGCAATAAAATTACCATTTGTAAATGAACAGTTTTAATTTCAAGTCAGCCTGTGTCATCAGGGAAGTTCCTACAAAGAGAAATCAGAGGAGAATTTGATCATTCAACAGTGATATCCAGAGTCAAGAGCATCTTGTAGGCCTATGAATCAGGGGCATGTTGAAATCTTATCATCTTTAGCTATCAGAATATTGTCAAACAATATACCACCTTGCACTGTCCAAATCTTAATACCAATAACAACAATAGGCTCAAAATTAGGTTTTTTAGCTCAAAGTAAACATGGTTTGGAATATCTGGACTTTTAATGGGGATTAATTAAAATAATTAATAAAAATGGAGGATATTGGTTTTGGATCACTTTTGAAGATATGACAAGGATGGTTTTAAAAATGGAATTATTTGGGTTTAAACATGAGAAATGAAATATGGATTATGGACTTGGAATAGAATTAGACAATTTAGATGGGTTTAGATATTAACATGGGAAAAAATCGAATAAGAATGAAAATGAACATGGCTTGATTTCGAACAAGGATTAAGAATAATGTTAATGAATGAAGTATGGAATTAAACGAGACATGGGCTCATTGGGACAAAAAAATGATTCTTATGGACATGGGTTGAAATGAGGTTTAAGTTAGCAATTTGAATGAACAGTTGATTTATGGACATTGACACAACAATGGATTTTGGATAATGACATGATCTAATGGGTAAGAATGGATGCTTTAATGGTTTTAATGGAGATTGGAAGATTGGAATCAAAATAACCCCTTAAACACTCGAATGAATATACCACCAAAACCTTCACTTGCCAATGAAAACTGACATGTATCCTAACCTCAATGTCCCTGCCACATATTCTTCATGGAACAAGTAATGACCACTCTTATATCAAATCAAAAATATCTTTTGACTTGATGAACCACATGATAACAATGTTTCAAGGGATCTTTAAAGATGAACTTGGAATAAACTGATGATGAAGAATGTCTTTGGTTACTTGAATCCCAAGAATGCTTTGAATGCACCATTTGAATCACACCCTGAATAGACTTGACTGAAATTTGTCTGATCAAGACCTTGTAATGACACATGAACCTTCTTTGCCCTCATCCTCTTGGACTAGATACACCAGTGAATAAGTAAACCTCTTGCAGATCGCTTAATCAGGGGAATAAACCAAAACCGAGTGATAAGAGCATAAAAAGATGACACTCTTGATGGTCGCATAATCAAACCCTTGAATTCATCTGATAATTATGGATAGGGTGTGCAACCCTAATTTTAGATGCCATTGATCCTATGTCTTAGAAACTCATATAAATTCATGAATGCAAAGTTATGACCTAATAGAGATGCAGATAAATGTGAAATGTAAGCCAATTAAGATTATAAATAAGAGGGAAAATTTTGGGGTGTTACAGTTGCCCCTATTCAATCAATTGTAAATCTGAATGGATGATAGCTATGGATATCAGATGTTCGAGGTATGGAGGGATTGAATACTCGAATAAACCAGAAAATTTTCACTTTGTGGGTGATAGGTTGAGACTAATGTCGTTCTCAGATGACAACTTACAAAAAACGAAACCAAACATGGACGGAGTCGAAATGGTTTCATCACATCTGGGTGCTAAAGAAAATAAGACCCACAGTGAACGGACTTGAAAGAGAATATCATACTTGGATGATAATGCGAAGGAATAAAACTGGACTTGGGAGGAATCAAAAGTATTTACCCCACGTGGGTGATAAAGAAAACAAGACACATCGTGAGTGAGCTTGAAAAGAGACTATCATACTTGGATGATAACTCGAAGGGAAGAAACCGGACTTGGACGGAATCAAAAAGCATTTACCACGCGTGGGTGATAAAGCAAATAAGACACACCGTGAGTGAGCTTGAAAAGAGACTATCATACTTGGATGATAACTTGATGGAATGAAATGTACATGGACGGAATCGAAAAGCATTTACCACACATGGGTGATAAAGAAAACAAGACACACCGTGAGTGAGCTTGAAAAGAGACTATCATACTTGGATGATAACTCGGAGGAACGAAACCGGACATGGATGGAATCGAAAAGCATTTCCCACACGTGGGTGATAGAGAAAACAAGACACACCGTGAGTGAGCTTGAAAAAAGACTATCATACTTGGATGATAACTCGAAGGAACAAAACAAGACTTGGATGGAATTGAAAAGCATTTACCGCATGTGGGTTATAAAGCAAACAAGACACACTGTGAGTGAGCTTGAAAAGAGACTATCATACTTGGATGATAACTCGAAGGAATGAAACCGGACTTGGACGGAATCAGAAAGCATTTACCTCACGTGGGTGATAAAGCAAACAAGACACGCCATGAATTAGCTTGAAAAGAGAATATCATGCTTGGATGATAACTCGAAGGAACAAAACTAGACGGATGGAATCGAAAAGCATTTATAACACGTGGGTGATAAAGCAAACAAGACACACCATAAGTGATCTTGAAAAGAGAATATCATGCTTGGATGATAACTCGACTGGGGATGACAAGTATTGACTGGTAAGAGTAACCGTGTTATGACCCTCGGGTTTGTTTCGACCTCATGTTGAGGAACGAACTTGGAATTCTTTGTGGGGTTACTCAGGTCTGATTGAAGAAACACAACTTTGGGTTTTCGTGCATGGTACCAAAACTAGCTTATTCTTCGTATGCATATGTTTGAATTTTTCCATGGCGTAATGCTTCATAATGATGGAAATGATATGCTTTAGATGATGCAATGTAATGATGATTACTAAATGTGAGTGCAAGGGCGACCTCCTGATGAGGAGGTAAAATGTATCTTTGGCGACTTATTGGGGAGAATTAACCACTGATCTGATTCCATGAATCCCTATGGGGACAATATCTCTGCTGGTGAGGATGATAATGATATATCGACTCTGAACTGCCACAACTGCCAAAAAATAAATTGGAATTTGAAAGGTTGAAGAGTGATGACCCTATTGGGAAAGGTCTTGAACTAATATAAACTTGATGGGGGAGAAACGCCACCTGTAAAACTTCGTTAGGGAAATGACAACCTTCTGACATAGTTGAGGAAAGGACTCTGCAGGGGAGTCCCTTGGAATGAAATACTCTGTTAAGGACTGATGCCAATGAAGATTGGACTTTGGCTGGGGAAGATGTCTTTAAGCACTAGACTTTAGTTCTCGAATAACCATCATACCTGACATGCGAGAAGGAACACCATCTGACTTCTCATCGTTTTCTCCATTGTTAAGGAAATAAGGAAACCTCTTTCGAACTGATGGGGATAAGCAGATCCCTGCGAAGGACACCTCTCTGCTGGAACATGACTCTCTGCTTGGGAACTATCAACCTTTCGTCGCTTTTCTAGAGAAAGGAACCCCTTGAGATCTGCTAGAGAAAGAGATTAATGACACCTTATGCTGGAGAAGACTTCTGTTTCAAGTTGTTGAGATGATTGATTGCATAATGATCATGAGTGAACAACGGTTCCTTGCAATTCTCAACTTACACCATACCAATAGGGTATACCAGAAGAAATCGTCTCAAGAGGATTTTACAGAAAACCTGGCATCCACAATGCCTCTGTGTCTTCAAACTCTTGGAGATATTCCATGGATCTCGAAGTAACTATCCTAGACTGCATGGTCTATGAAAGGATTTTCCCCGCGAGGATTCATGAAAAATCTCATACCACCATGAGATATTCTGCCCCAGTATTCTGAACCCTAGATAGGGGCTTCTGATTAATTGTCTCCCAGAGAGAGTGACTTCTAGTGCTTTTGGGGTGGCATGCCCCAAAACGAGCCTTTGAGTAATTTTGTCCCTGACTAATTGATCCTTGAGTGAATTCCCATACTAATTATTCTTGGAGAGATTTGAATCTCGAAGTGATTTCCCCAGTTTGGCTGAATTTTGAAGAGATTGCTCGATGTGATTGCCTCAGACTAGCTACACCTTAAAGAGATGGCTCAACGTGATTGCCCTAGATTGGCTACCTCTTAACACAACTAGTTAGGAAATTACCTACTCAATTGAGTTTCTAAAAAGTGCACATTGACATGACTGTGCTTCGAAATTTTCAAACTTTTCAACTCAGCAAGATTAAGCTTCTGGATTGAGGTTCCATATGTGAACTTCTTTGATGTCAAACAAATATATGTAAGCAGAAAATATTTATTCTGAGAATGAAAATTATAATGTAACACATGTTAATTTTGAAGTTTTACTGAAAAAATGTCGCAAACCTTTGTGAGCAAATCACTGGTTAAGATTCGACATTGATTTTTTTGAATAAAAGAAAGCATGCACATGCAACACTAACAAAGATATTTTAGCATAACTCATAGGAGTCGGGAATGATGTCTCGTGCTAGTATGCTCTCGAAATAACCCTGTTTCAATTAGGATTTTCAAGGGTTTTATCGTGGTCTGGTTCACGGTTTTAGAAAAAAAGGATTTATGGCTCAAATTTTATTTGTAACCACCCATTCTTCGTGATGTTCTCCAGTCCTACGTTCAGCTAATCCGGAACAAGTGCTCTCCTCTCAAAAGGGTTTTGTGATGGTTGAGGAACCAATAATACTAACAGTTTAAGCACCCATTAGGTTTTCGTTTGGAGTCAGTCACCCCTATTATCTTTTGTGTCTGTGTCACACGACTTTGTTCTTGCTTAAGGATCTTTCATGTCTAATCCTTTTCACATTTCTCTTTTCATTCTTTTGCATATCCCTAACTTTTTCCTGGATTTATTCTTTTGAATATTTTACATTCGAAGTCCAGTGGGATGCCCTAACTTTTGCCTAAGTCGCTTGTTTTCAAGTTTCGACTTAACAGACTTTTTCTTTTCTTTCGATTCTTTTTCTTTTTGAACAAATCGTATGACACTGGTTTGTCTGACTTGTTTGGAAGGTTCGTGACTGTCTCATTTATTTGATGAAGGATAACCATTGTGGTTTCAATTCTTTTGACCTCTTGATGTGCTACAATGAAAGGTAATTGATCCTCAGATGCATACTCCTTTTGAAATTTGAACGCTCGGTCAAACTAAGTGACACCTACCCTACCCCTGGGTTAAGTGTTAGGGTTTTTTCAATGCGAAAAGAAACTCCTACTTCAAGGTTCAAGTGGGTTAGAGAGGATCTATCTCCCTTATATCTCCAGTGTTTGGGATTTGAAACAATGCATGTACATCGTCAATGAGGTCTTGTTCAAAAGCACACAATTAGAGATTTTGGCGTTTTACTTCATCGTCCTCCCTCAAGAGTTTAAGCACGACAGTTGGTATTTCAATGCACATACACAAAATTATGAGTGAATACGAATAGATTACTTCAAGAAATACATGCACATTTTACTATGATTATCATTCAAAAACAAACAAGTTTCATGCATGCAAACAAATGTTTAGACAAACAAAAAAAAGCTATAAATAAAAATACAGCAAAGAAGCTGAACATTGCCATCATTGAGGAGACCTGACTCTGTTTGGACTTATTGCTTCTGAAGTTGTATTTGCAAACTGGGTGCTCAATCTGATGAGGAGATTCCAATGTATGGTCAAACCGCCTGGTATTATGACCTTGGGTCGATAAAATTTTGCACCTTGTGCTTGAACATAATTCAACTCTCAATGGTATGCTTAAATGCCCCTGAGTGGTACTTGTATCAAGCATTCACATTGTGGTTACCATTGTGGAGGAGGCCTGACTCTGTCTGGACTTTTTGTCCTCGACGACTTTTAGCAGTCAGTAGTCTGGATGTTTAATCTATTACTGGTTTGGTGCCATATCGCACCTTTTCCTGGGAAGAACACAATAGTCTTGGAGTCAATCAAATTCGGGACCTTGTCTTTACCTTTGCCTCTGAAGGACTTACAATCTTCAATTAAATGGCCAAGTGCCCCAGAACGGTAGTCGTACTGGGCATTTGGCATTGAAATTGAAATTCTGATATGACAGACTCAGATGTCGAATATGATGTTGAGACATCTAATCTGTTACATATAAACATGGCAAATCACAAACAGCAACACTTTTAAAATTCTGATATATCAGATTCAAAAATTCTTCAGGATGTTTAAACATCTGATATGAGATTCAACACACATATTGCATAAAATAAACTGAAAAGATGTAAAGAACACATTCAAATTGTTAACCCAGTTCGATGCAAACTCATCTACTCTGGAGGCTACCAAGCTAGGAAGGAAATCCACTATGTAGTATCAATTCAAGACTTCTCAGCAAACACCTACAGTTTACAGTTTTCTCACTAAATCACTACCCGTGCAACTTCTACTTAGGAACTCCTAAATATGAGAAACCCATCCTCACTTCCAATCACCTCAGTGATGTCTCACAGTCCCAGCAGTCAATTATTGATATTGATGGCTCGTTACCTACACAACAATTCAAACCAGAAGCCACACTTTCATGAAAATAACTTAGAGTTGCTTACAAGCTTCCTCCAAGAATAATCCACCTCTTACTTAGCAGCTTCGAGGTTTACAAACAGAACAACCACAACATAAAACCTTGTTGCACACGGCTTCCACAAGAACCCAACCCTAATGATATGATCTTCTACGTATTTGGTAGGTTGGTTACTAAACTTAGGTTACAAGGTTTCTTTTTATAACCTATTCCCGACTGGATTTGGGCCTAAAAAATACAACATATCAGCTGCTACAAAAATGCAGAAAAAATCTACTACAAATATACAAAAAGATCTTCAAATAAACAACTCCCTAAAATATCTCTAAATATATAAACTCTATATTTTTCAATATTTAATTTTTTCTTCAATGCACATTTAAGTCTTCAAGATCTTTAACAATCAGCACCATTAGGTTGATTTAAATCTTCAAACTATTTTGTTTCTGTTGAAACCAAAACAACTTCAATCCATCGTCAGCAGTTCATGATGTTGAATGAACTGTCTTGACATCTTCTTCAACATGTTGATCCAGATGTTGAAACATTTCAACACAACATGTTTGGGCTCACAAAAGGACTCCTTGCTTAATGTATTCTTTATTTAGCAAAGATCATGTACATATACATTGTTCCTATATCTGTTTTACAAAATTAAAGCCAATCTACAATTACATAACTTACAATCTCCCCCTTTGGCAAATTTTGGCTAAAACAAATATTATAAAAATACATCAAAAATAACAGCAGCAACAAAACAAAACAAACAACAACAAATTCTTCATTATGTCAGGACATGTTGTTGGACATCATCAACAACATTCACAACTTACCAAAAACAATAGTCATCTATTCTACCAGTGGATGAGTTGATACCTCTTCTTTTAGTGGAAACAACAGTAGTGGAATAAGGAGTAGAAAGTCCTAAACTCTTGACCGAACTAATTCATTTCTACTTCCTTTCTTTTCAAATTCCCAAAAACATTCTTCACAGGTTGTTGAACATACTCCATCTAGAAGACCAATGGTGGCATAAGAGAACAACCTCCCATTCCCTTATGTGACTCAGAACACAAGTCACAATTGTGTTCTTTAACTCAGGACACAAGTCACAAAGACTAACATATAACATCCACCTTGACATCCTGGCATCCACCATACATAAACATAACAGATGCAACTGCTATGACAATAGCTCCAAGCACATCATTTGCACACTCTCTTTCTCCCCTTTTTTAGCCAAAACTTGGAAAACACTGCATCACACCCACACATTATTCATCCAAACACAAAAGTACCACATTAGAAGAAAAGATGAAAAATACTCACATGCTGATGGAGGAGAAATACACTTCTATAAATAGGGAGCAAGGACATAGATAATAACGAACTATCCTTGAATAAAAAAGCGTTCTTGGTCCAAGATCTTTATGATAGGAGCAAAAACTTCTGCACCATTAAATGAGGATCGCTAAAAAAAACAGACCTTGACCAGCTTACTTGCTCTCTCAAAATAAACGACCTAATAACAAACATGCATGAATAACCCATGTTTCACACTTTTCTACTAGCGCCGTCCATAAATAATCCTAAATAGGAAACAATACACATGTTTTGAAACATGTTCTGACATCTAACCATACACTATCTGCTAGCAGTGCAACAATATGGTTCACAACTCCTTAAGAATCCAACATAAATTGCAGAAGGCAGCTTTATTCCATATAACCTTTTGTAAACTTAGGACACTCCTTATCTGGATCACATACACACCATAACTAAGTAATAAATGTTATCAAAAGAAATCCCATACTTAGTAGAACATGTCACAACATGATGTGTAACATCACAGAACCTGGTTAACGTATTATTCCCCTTAATTTCACAAAACTATCGGCACAGAATTGTAACATACTCCCCCTATCAAGGATAGTGCATTCTTCTCTACACTTTGATGAAAGGAAAACATAAGGCGCATCTTCACGTTTTAAAGAGCTTACCCTTTGTCCAATTCCCAATTTAACACATTCATCTCTTGTACCAAAGCACACCTGATCTCTTCTTAGTTTGTTGTTACCATAAACTATACAAGCTAAACATCTTCTAGCACACAGGTCCTGACACTAAGCATTCACACACCAAAGGCCATACATTCCAGATAAAACACATCTAAACTAATTCTGACATTAGAATGAATGACCACAAACAGACTTCTAAGCAATCAATACCTAATCTACTTCAGTCTACTCTACATGTTTCTTCCAGACATAACATCTACTTCATCATTCTCCCATATGATTATGTAGGCTAAAAATAGAAACCATGTATATAAACACCCCAGATAATGTCCTAAAACTTAGTTAGAACGTCTTCTAAACATCAAGACCTTAGTCTTGATGTGCTCCACCAACTGGACTTACTAAAGCATAGTAATCCAAGAACTGAAAATCTTCACCAACACTGTGCCACCAGCTTGAATCTGAAATCCAGAAAGAGAGATAAACTCTCATCCACCTTCAAGAAGAACAAATCTCCTTGATTCTTCAACTCATCACTCTTTTGCCCAAGAGCAACTTGTTCCAAGACAGTCCTCAAGACCAACCAGCTGCCACACTCTGATTATCTTGATTCTTCGAATCCAATATAGAGATAAACCAATTGCCATAGTTTGATCACCTCATTTATGAATCCTCATATAAAAAAGACAATTGCTACCCTTTGTCTTCTTCACGTTTGTCAGAATTCTCATAAAAATATTTTGATCTACTTATTGTAAATCATCCTATCTTTAATTGATGTGCCACTTCACCAACTGAGATTCTAATGTTTAACTAGATGTTTGAACATTATCATTCCACATCCAGTGTTGAACTTAGCTCCTTCATATTCCACTTGAAAGAACCTCCTCCCTTAACAGAACAAGAGTTCCATGTTCTCATAGACTTGATTCATCAACCAATTTTGAGTAGACAACCTCTATTATGTTGATTCTGCAGAAATTCCTATCAGTATCACATATTGTTAAGAAACTCCCACTGTTTCTCCAAAGTCTTCAAACCTGCCACTGTCTGAACTTCAGAAGGAATAGTTCAGAACTACACCTTACAGCTATACCAAGAATTACACTTCTCCTTGAGTAAGGCAATCTTCACAGAGTCCTGGTGATTTATCAATTATAACTTCATGATAATACACACCTTCCTTGTCATGGGAAGAACAAACTCTCTAGTCGCACCTTCCAAACAACAATTTGCATTCTTGCATCCATAGACCACAAATAGCACTTCTTAATCCCCCTTGTAAGAACAACCAAAACTCCTTCTGAGGATGAGCATTAGTTATTATGTACACTTTCTGAACCATAAGATTCAGACTGCAGATATGCATATTACTTAGATAAATACTAAGTATCCCGTCAAAGTATCCACCTTTATGCATCACATAGACAAATACCAAGTCTCCCGTCAAGGAATTTACTATTGGTCAAATAAGATTACCTTCTCACACAAGGTAGGACATGAGTCTGATTTCTTATTCTTCTGTAGGCATCTGACACCTTCTGAGATGATGTTCTAACATTCTTCCAGACATCAATATCAGTCACAACTTCACATATTACTATGGTTCTAAGGACAACCATCATAGAAATCCATACACAAGTAGGGGAACACTAGAAAATCAACCATTAATAGTTGAACAGATCAAAACATAGATTAATGCAGTAGCTGGAACACTTCAACAAACTTCTCCTTCAGACTCAGTATTTAGACTGTCTGATTTGAGATGTCTTCACACAATATAGCAACTGATCAACTATATCCACATCAGTCAACTCCACTAGTTGACACAACTTGACCTTCATGCACAAGGAGTCTCTCTGAAATAATACTCCTTGAAGCTCAGGTACATCACTCCTGTAGCAAGGACTAGAAATAAATTTTCCTAAGGAGAACAAGACATGTTGATTACTCCTTGATCAACTCACACATCTAAGAGAAGTTCCACGGTCAGACGCCTCCTCTTCCATATCAGGAGTAGGTTCCAAACATGTGTGATATGACCATAATTGTTTAGCACCCAAGCATCTATACAACCAGCCCTTAGACAGTAGAATCATGCCTAATTCTGATGTGATGTTCTATCAAAGGATAAGACATCATTATAAGGATCACACAAAGAGATCTACTAACAAGAGATAGGTCTGTTTAACAAAATCTCCAGATCTCTAAACAACCACTTCTCTATATAGGGCCTTGAGTGGACTTGAAAAAGAGTCTTCAAGTATCATTAGCACAGTTGACAGAAGTAGATATACATATATCCCTAACAACATAGGATATATCTCCAGAGAAGAGAAAACTTCTCAAACATAAGGAGTTAGAAATTAGATAAGCAACGGATACACACTCCTCAGAAGCTTCAAGTGTCACAAATTATCCACTTGCAATATCTCCAGGTGACACCAACAGTCATAGGTTTGAATATAAATCAAACATGTTACATTAGCAGCACACCACCATGCTACCACAACAGAATAGTCCATCCTCCACTTCTATGGACCATTCACACAACAACCAGCTTTTCAGTAGAACATTTCTACCTTGACCATGAACCAGAAAGTATCCGCCTTGGATCTCATCCAGAAACAGACTAGGATGCCTGCTCTGATACCAATTGAAATTCTGGTATGACAGACTCAGATGTCGAGTATGATGTTGAGACATATTATCTGTTACATATAAAAATGGAAAATCACAAACAACGACACTTTTAAAATTATGATATATCAGATACAAACATTCTTCAGGATGTTTAAACATCTGATATGATATTCAACACACATACTGCATAAAATAAACTGAAAAGATTTAAAGAACACATTCAAATTGTTAACCCAGTTTGATGCAAACTCATCTACTCTGGGGGCTATCAAGCCAGGAAGGAAATCCACTATGTAGTATTAATTCAAATACTTCTCAGCAAACACCTACAGTTTACAGTTTTCTCACTTAATCACTACCCGTGCAACTTCTACTTAGGAACTCCTAATTATGAGAAACCCATCCTCACTTCCAATCACCTCAGTGATGTCTCATAGTCCCAACAATCAATTGATGATATTAACGGCTCTTTACCTACACAACAATTTAAACCAGAAGCCACACTTCCATGACAATATCTTATAGTTTCTTACAAGCTTCCTCCAAGAACAATCCACCTCTTACTTAGCAGCTTCGAGGTTTAAAATCAGAACAACCACAACATAAAACCTTATTGCACACGACTACCACAAGAACACAACCCTAATGATATGATGTTTTACATCTTTGGTTGGTTGGTTACTAAACCTAGGTTACAAGTTTTCTTTTTATAACATATGCCCAACTGAATTTGGGCCTAAAAAATACAGCATATCAGCTGCTTCAAAAATGCAGAAAAAATCTACTACAAATATACAAAAAGATCATCAAATAAACAACTCCCTAAAATATCTTTAAATATAGAAACTCTATATTTTTCAATATTTGATTTTGTCTTCAATGCGCATTTGATTCTTCAAGATATTTTACAATCAGCGGCATTGGATTGATTTAAATCTTCAAACTATTCTGTTTTTGTTGAAACCAAAACAGAAACTTTAATCCATCTTCAACAGTTCATGATGTCGAATGAACTGTCTTGACATCTTCTTCAACATGTTGATCCAGATGTTGAAACATTTCAACACAACATGTTTGGGCACGCAAAAGGACTCCTTGCTTAATGTATTCTTTATTTTGCAAAGATCTTGTACATATACATTGTTGTTATATTTGTATCACAAAATTAATGCCAATTTACAATTACAGAACTTACAGAAACCCCAAAGGAAGCTTTGTCAGAGATGATCTTGATGTGACTAGCTCAACTAGTTTGAATATGAGAAAATGAGGAAACTTGTTGCGTGTACGTCATTGGAATATGATTAAACTTCTTCTTAAGTTGTTCTGTCCTTTGCTCATATGCTCTGTCCCTAAGGCTCTCTTGGGGAGCTGGAGTTGGATGCTTACAAGAGACGCCTAGCGGAAAGAGGTTGATAAATAAGGTTGATAGATAAGGTTGTTCGCAAAGATCTCACGTGATCTCCTGCCTATGTATCTCCATTGACTAATGAAGAATCAGAGTGACGTATTTTTCCTCACTAGGGATGACGATTGCTTTGTTTCCTTAACACCGCATTCAGGATTTCCATAACCAGGCTCATCCGAGTTTTCATCTGGTTGACTTCCTCTTTCAGCATTTTCTGATCATAAGACAAAGCTTACATGTCACTCATGAATAGTCCCATCTGGGTTTTCATTTCAGCCACATCTGTGTGGAGTCATTCCATACCTATCCTCTGATTGTCGCAAGTTGAGTAGTTGTAAGAGTCAAGTCGGCAGTTCTAAAGAAAATTCCCAATCAGAAATACAAATCCTCATCTTCGGGTACCTGTCAAGAATCCATGAATGCATTTATGTATGCAAATTCCATTTTCATTTATTTTTAGGGAATCTATCTGCTTTGATTCAAGTTTTGTAAAGAATAATCCACAAGAAAAGGGGGGAAATGCTCAATAGCAAGATTCAAATATAAGATCCTTGGAAATAATAGAACATGTATATTGAAATTCTATGATGTTACATATGTACAGGAATGTGTTCAAAGCTTCCATAAATATCCTGAATAATATTATGCTGAACCAATCTAGTTGAACAATAACTGGTCAAGTATGCAGGATCAAAGGCCCAATAAGAAATCCAGAAAACCCTATAGGTTAATGGCCATACTCTCCATAAATTTGTCGTGTCAGTGTAGGATTATGAGCCAAGTGTCTGTGTAGAACCCCATCAATAAGAACAACTTTGTATACAAACCAAGAACAACATATCAGAGAGACTGAGAAAGGGGGTTGGTTACAACCTGGGAAGGTGTTAGCACCCAGATTGTCCGTCGTACTCGACGGGATCCACGCTCAAATGTTTGTGTTTAAAAGTGGTAAGTGTATGTGCTATATGTGTGCAAGAGCTGGAAGAGAAATATACGAGTGTTATTGCAAAAGAGAAGTGAAATGCTCAGGAACTCAGGCTTAAAAGAAAGCTGGAAGAGGGGGGGAGACACAGAGACTTTTGTTCGATAACGGTTAAGTTATGCCTACGTATCCTCGCGTGCAATGAGGAAGTCAGAACACCGTAGTTAGACTCAAAGAGACTGAAAGATAAATTGACTGGTGAACTGCTTGCTTGTCTATGCTCAAGTGTATGACTCGTCTGGCTCGAGTGCTAACTGTCTTGCATTAGACGGAAGAAGCAAGTTCTCGTTTATGAATGAGGATGATGAGAAAAGAATCCTGAAGGAGACGATTATTGTTTGTTTTTGTGTTTTCATTTTTGTTATTGTTTTTTGGTGTTTTTGCATAAGTTAATGAGCTTAAGCCTAAATCAAGGGTTGTAAACTCATTATATCCTCCCTGATTAGGGATAATGAGAATACTTAAGTATGAGATAAGCATCTCAACTTAATTACCATAATGATGTAGGATTAAGATCATTAACCTACTTGTGATTATTAAGATGTTTTTGGGTTTTTGTTTAGTATTAAGTAATGAGTTTAATCTCTAATCACAGATTAGTGGACTCATTACACCATCCTAATAGAAGGATAATAGATGAGAATACTTAAGCTGAGGAAGATACCTCAACTTAATCCATGGTTAGGGATTAAATTCATGACAAAACAAGCCTTTATTAAATGGATTTTAATTGAAGATGAAATTAAGAAGTGAGTTTTATGATTTGTAAGACAACTTGAGGGGGACTTGTCCATTAAACACTAGGGTTAGTCCTTCTTAACCATAAAGGAAGAATTAGAACCCTAATGTAAGGCCCAAGTTACAAGTTAATGTCTTAGTGATTATTAGATGGATTGATTAAGAGGTTTAAACAGATTAAGGGTTTAACACTTAGGATTAAAGTTATACACTTCATCCTAAGATAAGGATGCAGGCATAACCCTAATTCCAAAGTCCTAAAACCTTAAAGGTTTAGTCTCTAATGATGAGATGAGAAAAGAGACACAAAGAAGACTCAAAGGAAAAAGTCTAAGGGAAACTAATAAGTCCAAGAAATTTATCATGCTTGGAAGTCCTAGGGTTTGTGAGGCTTAAAAGGAGAAGTCTTCAAGGAAGCCACCAAGGAGAAGCAGGATGAAAAGAGGAGGAAGCAGAAGAATAAGTTACTTACTTCCTAAGAAGATAAGTAACTTGAAGAAAGAAAGGAAGAGGAACACAAGTGAGCAAGCCCACTCAAATACAAACAAAAATTCAGCAAGGATGCAATATGAAAGTATGAGAAGAGGTGGGAGGTGAAGACAAATCCACCTCCCACACAAACTTACCATTAACCTGAAAAGTTAGCACAAGATGCATAAGGAAAAGGATGAAATGAAATGATGCATATGCAAGGGTAAAGACCAAGACCAGAATCATACACATGATGTAAATGATGCTATGATATTATGCAAAGGCATACAAGATGCATGTGTGTGATCATACAAGAGAGTTAATGCAAATGAAGCATGTAAACACATGGATGTTTATGAAATGAAATGGATGCAAAGCATAGCAAATGTATGAATAAATGATCAAGCAATGTTCAAGCAATGTCTTAAGATGTCTAAGATGGCATACAAATGCTTAGAATGGCATGGAAAGTTCATATTTTAATGCAATGCAATGTAAGATGCAAGTAAAGATGCAAAATTAGGGTTACATGAAAGGATGAGATGCAAATGACCAAAACAGAAGCAAATGATATGATAAAAATTGAAAATGCACTCAAAGGAACTCTAAACCTATACTAAGTTACCATCCAAAGGGGGAGGTCAGAAGCTAAACCTAGGTGGAGTTATGAATTTCCTAAGTTTCTAGGGTTTTTTGGGTGATCTTCAATGTAAAATGCCAGATAATTTTGAAAATTCAAGATAAAAATGGAACAAAAATGTTTTTGGATGCTAGAAGCCATGCATAGAACAATGAAAAAAGAACCATTCACAAACTCAACTTGGTTTAAAAGTTATGAATTTTTGAAGTTAGGGTTGGGAAATGAACATTTTTAAGAACCCTAATTCATTGAAAAATCTCAAAGTATGATCAAAACCAAAAAGAAATTTGTATGGTGAGTTTTTAAATGCTTCTAAATGTTTAAGAATGCTCTCTAATTTTTTTTGTGATTTTTAAATACTTAAATGTATTTTTAATTAATTAAAATGAATTAATTAATTAAATAAAACATTTAAATGATTTAAAAATATTTTTTTAATGCAAAAAATAAAAATAAAAATATTTTTGGTTTCTGAAAATTAATAAAAGACTTGATAAAAAATTTCAGATTTTTTTGATCATTTTTGCTATTTTAAAATAAATGTGGAAAGAAAATGCAAAAAAATGAATTAAAAATCAAATAAATGGGAAAGTATGTTGATCCAGTGATCCAGATTTAAACCCAGGGGGAGAATGTTGACTACGCGCGTGATCTAATGGTCAGAATACAATCTGGAAAAAATTAATTAATAAACCTAATTAATCTAATTAATTATGAATTAAGATTTAATGGAGCAAACTGAGCCATCCAAACGCGTGCTAAGCAAGGATCCTAAGGCTGACATTCAAACTGACACTAAACCATAATTACAAACCCTAATGACTTTCAGGTGACCGGAGCAAGCTCCGGTCATCTTCTCCGGCAAGACCAAAATCCCAACTTCTTCCCTAGGCCAAATTAGGAGCTCTAACTTTCCAGATCCACTCTTCTAATCATTCTAAACAAGAATCGGCCCTCAAACCACATTTATATTACATCAAACACAAGATTCGAATCAAAACATAAAAACTGCAAAAGTTTCAGAAGCACGATACAAGCTCAATACTCAACCATTTTCAAAAGTAAAAGGTGTAGTGTGATCAGTGAAGCATGTAGAACATTTCTATAACAAAAAATACAAGTTCTGGAAAATTTGTTCTTGATGATACCTGAGCTTGAGCTTTCTCAATCTGAGCTATTTGGGCCTCTCCTTGGTGCCAATCAACCCCAATGGACCTCCTGAGGATGCTTTGATGCTTGGAATGAATTTATTTGGGCTCTTTCTGAAGTTCAGTTCTTAGAAGTGAAAAATCATATTTTTGTTTTGTGAGGTTTTAGGCTATAATGAGGGGTGGGAAATGTTCTATGAGTGATGCTGAGTTGAATGGTGAAGAAAGCTTGAAGTTTGAGTGGTCGGTTTATGAGTTTCGAAGAGGGAAAGTTTCTTGAGGATTTTTTCAATCTGAATGTGTGGGATGATTCAAGCTCCAAGATGTTATGAAATGTGATCCTTATGGCATGTATGTGAAGCTGTGATAGGTCAGAAGAGTTGTTGTGGGTTATGCTGATTGGTATGGCTTCATTTGCAAAAAGTCAAGGTTGGTTGTACTTGAGGTATGGGCACATGGCAGGTCTGGATTTGGGCATGGCTGGGCTCAGCTGAGATCAAGGAAAGCTTATGAATCAGATTTGGCATGCTGGCACAAGTGGATAGAAAGATCTATACCATTTTGCAATTTTGAGAAGTTTTGGCCCCTTTGAAATTTCTTGAAGTTCAAGTCATGGAAATGCATAATTCTTGGGACAATTCTGAGTTTTTGAAGTTGCTTGATCATATTATGTCACATTTGGGCACATTAGAAGTCATTAGAAGCATTGGCAAGTGGTTTTGCAAAAAATCCTCTTTGGTGCATTCTTGAAAATTATAGGATTTTTGCCAACTTTGAAGGATCATAACTTGAGTTCCATAATGAATCAAAACATGTTCTTGTACTTTTTGAAAAGGGAAAGACCTAATCTACAACTTTCATGACCAAGAATTTTTCATTTGAAGCATTTTTGGTTGAGAAAGAGGAGGTTGAAGAATTTTCACAAAATGGAAAGTTTCCATTACAAGTCATTTCCATTTTTGGCAACTTTTCAAATGGCTCAAATTTCTTCAATTTTGTGAACTTCCAAGCACTTCAATGATCAAATAAAGATCATAGAACTTCAATTTGATGAAAATACCCCTTTGGTTCCATTGTTGGGGGCCTCAGATGCCCTGATTTTGACTTAACTTGCTCAAGAAGTTACCAAGTGAACAGATGACTTCCACAATGAATTTCTTCATCAAACTTGGTACATATGATCCTTATAACATCTTAAGAACATTAGAAACAAGAATGGACCAAAAATTTGGTGTTAAGGCCTCTGAAACCAAAACCCTAATTTTGGTCATATATGCAGTGAAAACCCTAGCTCTGCTTCCATGCCTTGCCAGTTCTTGTAATTTCTTGACTTCTTTGAACTTTGAGGGATATAATATAATTGTATAACACACATGGACCCTCTTAGGAAGATTTGAGGCCTTTGGGATGGCTCAGATAGAATCTTGGATTGCTCAGATCATAAACCCTAGATGCAGATGAATTTGAACTTATGCAGTGAAGCAAACTATGCATTATGAGATGGTATGCTTATGCTAATGAAAAATGAAAGATCGCAAGCCATGGTGTGAGATGAGTGAGGGCATATTTGGGGTGTTTACAAGCATAAATGTAAAATACCCAATGAACTGTAAACACACAAGCACTAGGAGTGGCTCACAAAAGGGGAGGGACCAGCAAGAGGCCAACCTTCCCCAGCAGAGTAAACAGTTGTCGCTCCCGGGATTTTCATCCTAGAACAAACGCGAAAGTGGCGCAGAAAAAGAAGAAGAGTCGTCAACCATGCATTTTTATCAGAAGGAATAGGAAAGGTAATGTTGCACAAACCTAGGTAAGAGGAAAGGACAAGGTCTTACAAACTAGAGAGAACGGGTAAGGGAGTCGGTTACATGGAGGGAAGGTATTAGCACCTATTCACGTCCGTCGTACTCGACGGGATCCACGTTTGCTTGTACTGCTCAAAGGGTATTGTGATCTGCTTCATCTGCTGTAAAAATTGGATTTAGAGAAAGAACGGGAATGGAAAGAGAAGAGAAACAATGTAGGGAAAAGAAAGAATTGTGCTCGAATGAGCCCTACCCTACTGCCTATGTATCTCATCCGGAATGAGAATCAGAGCGACGTAGTTCCCCTAACTAGGGATGGAATTTTTTTTGTGTTTTTTATGATGATATTTACAAAGTTCTAACTCAGGTGTTGTAGGCTCACTAAATCGAGTGTGTTACCGTCTTGTTATTGAACTAAAGTGACAAGTCAAAGCGCCCGCAAAGGAGCATGAGATGAGAAGATTGAAGACATGTTGTTCATATGTTGTGTTTTAAGAGTTTTTTATATTTGAGTGCTTCGTGTAAGAGAGTGTACTGAAGCCTCTTATAATGGAGTGTGTACTTCATACATCACCCCGAGATGGAATGACAATGAATCATACTAAGTATGAGGGAGATCCTCAAAATTATTTCCAAGGTTCAAGGCTTAAGCATAATCACTTACTTCCTTTATTAAGTATTTTTGTCGTTTTAGAATGAAGAAGTGCTTTTGATTTTGTTTGCGATATAACTTCATGCTAAGACTTGTTCAACATGCTAGATGACTTACAACTTCCCCCGAGATGGGATGAATGTAGGCACCCCATGGCATAAGGTTCTTGGCACATGAAGAGGTATCAACCTTTATTAAGTGTTTTTTAATTGTTTTGAAATGAGAACATAAGACTCAAGTAAACAAAGGTAAAAACTAAGGGGAAACTAAGACTCACCCTAAGGTTGTCATGCTTGGAGATCCTAAGGGTTAAGTGTGGTATAGGAATTATAATCCTAAAAGAAGAGAGAAGAAAGAGATAGGTAACATTACTCACTTCTAAGATAGAAGTTGTGTTATAAACCTAAAGGGATGAATAGAAATGAAATGTCAAAGAAGCATTCTTATGCTTATCAAAAACACACAAAAGATAAATATTTTAAGAGAGAAGGGAGAAGAAGTATGAGTATGGATAGGAATCCACATACTCAATGACTTACCATAGCCCCTACATAAAAGGTTAGTACCAAAATAATTTGCATATTGAAGTACAACTACAAGAAGTAACCAAAACAAGTAGTAAAACACCTTAAGAAACAATTCTAAGTAACCAACAAAGCTTAAACCTAAAGGTAAGTGTAACACCCCCTTTCTATACCCCAAATAAGCAATTAAATCATTTAGGTACATATTACAAATTTCATCAGAGTAATATTTGATACATGGTATAAAAGGAGCAATGCCACATTATACTTGAATATTTAAAACATACAACACCTGCTCATTAAGATATGCAACAAATGGGGTAACTTACAAACATGAAGGATTTCATCCTGACACCCGTATTCATATAATTCAAATAACAGCGGAAACCTCATAAAAATTTCAAACTTATATATTTATCATAAATATATCCACAAGTTTGAAACACCAAAATAATACCATGTTTACATAAAACATCTATCATCAAAATACATATACAAATGCATTCACAAAAAGGCATCAAGCGGACCCTAGCTACCCAGAGCAACATATCAGAGCCGACCGTCCAAAAGATGAAGACGAACTTCACAAAAATATCATCCAGCAACCTACTCTACAATGCCTCGTAGAGCATCATAAAATAATAGAAGGGTGAGAAACATTATCATAATAACATTGCATATAATTATATATCTCAACATATAAAATGCACATCAAACATATTCTCACCATAAATCATTCCTTGTCACCCTATACACATCGCAACGTGTACATCAATACCAATCAAACATATTAATTACACACAATTCACCAATTCACATAAACTTATATTATTTATGTTTATTCCCCAATTCTATTCATTCTGCATAAACATGCGTCTAGCTATGTTTAATCACATGTATACATTACAAATGTATAAATCACATACATATACATAAATCAAACATGCTTATATACAAACAAGTATGTTTCATCACACATTCTATCATCTCCATAATACTCCAAATAAACATATGCACATTCATGTTTATTTCTACATATCATAATTATAATGATAAAATGCAACTCATAGAGACCGACACACGACTCTATGCAGATGCAATGCGGTACCGACTACACATTTCAGCAGGTTCACTTAGGAACCAAATGGAATCATCGCTTGTTACCTAAAGTAACTCCCCGCCGGGCACACGATGTTCCCCATTGCTCACACCCCACATGGGCAGACAATGTTTATGGATTTCTCACACCACACACGGGCACACAATCTGATTGCTCACACCCCACACGGGCACACAATCAATGTAAATAAATCACTCATCGCTCACACCCCATACAAGCACACGATGTTTCTGGATTGCTCACACCTCACACGGGCATACAATCTGATCACTCACACCCCACATGGGTACACGATCTTGTTGTAGTCATCGCTCACACTCTACATGAGCACACAATGCTACAACGAATTCACAAAGAATCCCACGACACAAGAATGCATACATTATGCTTTACATGCAAAATGACACACAACATTCTTGAAAATGCATACATTATTCTCAACATAATTATGCACTCAACTCATTCAATTAACATATATTTGCATACAATTCAAGCAATGTTTTCATTTGCCAACGGCCACAATATCACCTCGAACTCACAATTCCATAATTAACTTATTTACGTTTTATCAGAAAAGTCGGGTGAAAGTCGGCTAAACATTACATTTCTTAGCATCATTAGTTTCTACACGTTTCTAGCTTCGAATCGATATAAGGAACACTAAAAACGGATACCCGAAACTAAAGCTACGGATTAAAACACAATTTTCTCAAAAACCTACAGGCTCGCTGAGCGAGAATTTCACTGGAACTTTTGCTGAGCAAGGGGTAGCTCGCTGAGCGACCACCACGATTTCCAGAATTTCTCAGCTTCGTGACAGTCAACCTAAACCCATCCAAACCTCCAAAATACTTCCATAAACATGATCAACAACATATTCTAGCTATCATACTTCGATTACAACGATTTCTAACCGATTAATCCACTAATTTCTCACATTTTCTCTAAAACCCTAACTATTCATCTTCTCTAAAATTCCATCAAAACCAAAACTCAACCAATCAAACACATACATAATTATACACAATATCAAGATAACAATGCTTATCACCCTTACCCGATTATTTCATCTACGCGGAGCAATCGTGATCAAAACCTAGCTTTTCCTCTTTTTCTCTTCTCTTCCTTTCTTTCTTCTCTTTTCTTTCTATTTCCTTTTTATTTCTCTTTCTCCTAACTTATATTCTTTTCTCTCTATTTTCTATTCTTTCTCTTACTAACTATTTTCTCCACCAAATATCATTTTTCTCACAAAAATATAATTCCATGTAATTCTAACTTATCACTAATTAGTAAATGTCTAAAATACCCTCTTATCCAATTTTACCCGAAAATTCACAAAATGACACAATCACATATCACACCAACATATCACATTAATTCCTCAACATATCATATCATCATGATAATTTCACAAATAAAACAATTATCATTCAAATAAAATAAAAGACTCCACAAAAATTGGGAAAATCGAATTGGGCGTTACAGTAAGAGTTTTAAAGGTTGATAAATCTACAAAGTCAGTAGCTAATGGTCCTAATTTCCTACTAGGGTTAAAATACCACACAAGATCAAATTAGGTTAAACTAGGTACCAAAAGTTCACACAAGATCAAATTAGGTTAAACTAGGTACCAAAAGTTCACATAAGTGCAGTATATGTATCACATATGAAAGATGAATGCTTATGGAGTATAAACATGGCTAAATGAATGAACAGTCATCCAAATCAGAAGTGAATGTCATTTATTAATGCATATGAATGTCATTGAAGGACCATACAAGCCATGGATTCAAGTCTTCAAGACTTGGAAGCAAGAAGAAGTACAAAAATAATGTTCAAGTTCAAACAAAGAAAGCATACTTGTAATGCAAGTCAAAGATGAAAGATGAAAGATGCATATGGATGATAATGAATGCAAGTCTGTTGTATATGACATGTTTGATGATGTTAGGATGCAATAATGGGCATACAAAGATTCACACAAGTCATGTTGAAGCATATTGAAGAATAGGAGCAAATTAGGTTCAAAACAAGTTCAAACAAGTATCAAATGTTTATGGACATAAGAAATATGAAAAAATGAGATTAAAAGTCATGTGAAATGAATGTAGATAATCCTATAAAGCAGCTAAAAAATTGGGTATGAATGTGTAATGACATACAAGTATGGATGCAAACAAGTGATCAAAGATGGACAAGTAATGGTGTTCAAGTTCAAAGATGAATGCACAAACTTTACACAGACATAAGTCAATTGAAGTAAAACAAAAAATGACCTATAATTATAATTAAAGACCTAAAAGTGACCTATAATATGTGAGCAAATATTACCTATAAGGGTGACATACATGTCTTCCTAACATCTAAGGTTTAAGGCAAAGTAATCAGACAATGGACCTATAATGTAAGAAGCATGAAAAAAAATAGAAAAATGATTCACAAAAATATGAAATCAAATTCATATAATGGTGAAGTCAGTAGCTTACATTGACTAAAAGGAATTCACAAAATTATGCACCAAAGTGTCAAAACAATTAACTCAATGACCAAGATAACAAGACATGATCGCTGAAAAACAACTTCACAAAGTGGATTCAAAATGACACCAAAAATTATGAAAAAAAATGCCCAAGAGGCATAAAAGTGCAATATATTCCAGTAGTTAATCACACACAAAAAGTTAGTTTCACACCTATTGGAAAAAATTATGTTTCGGTCCCTTAAACCAAAACAATGTCTTTCGGTACAACTTTGAACCAAAAGTCCAAATTAATTACTAAAACCCTCCAAATATGGAATAAAAATTTATACAAAATTTATTAAGAGTATAAGGATAACTCCTGAATTTTTCCTGAATTTTATCATACCCGAAACTATTTTTAATAATTGCAACAAAATAAGCAAAAATAAGTGTAGTTAAGGGAAAATGCGGGGAATGCAAACTTTATCATGTATAACCTAATTCCTAAGTATCGATATCGTCACATATCATCATAAATAAAAAATAAATCCAGTGCCTCAGGTGGGAGGACTCAATATGCAACTTAAACTATATGATCATAAGCCACATACAAACTATAATGATGCATTAAAGTTGAGATTTCTTACTTGATCGAAGTGACGATTCTTCACATAAAAGAAATCCAAAAACTTCGTGCAAAATCTTGTAATCTCCCATAAGCAAAATAAATTCTTATCTTTCATAATTACTACATGAAGCCGCATCGTAACCGAAATCGATCCATATCAATAAAAAAAACGTGAATACTTCAATCGAAAATAATTCAACCAGGAATCCAAATCCACCATTATCCATATCAATAATTAAAAATATAAAGAGATTAATAAATATGTTTATTAACACAAAAAACATTAATTAAAAAATTAATCCATAATTTTTTCCAAGAGAATTATTTAACAAAATTCTAAAAAAATAAAGAGGACATGAGGAGTGCAATAGGAATTGTGAAGGTGAAATAGAAAAACCATGGAAGCCCAACCCAATGATCAGCAAGGGCGTAGGAGGGGTCCATTTAATAAATGGAGAGGTGCTGAAATTGTATTCATGGAGTCTTGCCCCAATCTTTACTTATTATTCATTATTATAGAATCTTTTAGAAAAAGATTTTTCTAAAGATTCGTTGTCTTTTAATCGGCTGTTCTTCTTTGTCAATGCTACAAAAAACCTATGGGTTAGCCTACTGATGTATTGTATAGTAGGGTATAGTAGGCGAGCAAGTTAGCGAAGATAAGAGAGCGTCAGTGTGTAGCCTTCATTCTACCAATGTAGGAGGGGTGTGTTACTGAATCAGGTGGTGTTGAAAAGACATCCATGGAATCTGATGATGCAGTAAGCCCAGTCCATGTCATTTATGTTAATCTAATATACCAGATAAATGAGAAAAACCAAAATCCTCTTCTCCCTGAAAAAACATTCAGCCGTTTCTGGTTTCTCAGTTCTTCTACATCAAAAACCCAAAGCCTCGCCGGAAAAGATCGTTTCCGTCGCGAATCCACGCTTTCGATCTCCTTTCTTTTCTTCTTGAATCACACCACCGGAAAGCATCACTCTTGACCGGGGAACAAAGAGTGTCGCCGTCGAGCATCACTCGGTTTCTTCTTCGACGTAACCGTTCTTCCTCCGTTCATAACCTCTGCTTCAATCTTCTCTAAATTGAGCTCTGTTTCCACATCTTCTTCGTCTCCTTGACTAAAGTGACAAATCAAATCCGCCAAACGTTGCTCATCATCTCACGAGTCGAAAAAGGATCCGGACAAAGCTAGAGGCCGCAGATTGCGGTGTTCATGGCTACAAGAGTGTTCAGTGGTGGCTCAATTGTCATCGACGTTGACGAACATGAAGGTGGTGGCCTTCTCATCTTCTCCTCTTCGATATTGCAGTTCGCGCTCGGTACGGTTGATTATGATTCATCTCTCTTTTTTTTTATCTGCGATTGTGCGTTATGAATTGTTGGAGTTTATTACGAACTCATTCTTCTTCTTCTATGCGTGTAACTAATCTGAGTTTGTTGTTAAGGTTGATGAAGGTTATGTGAATTGCAGAAGCAATGGAAGAAGCTGTTGAAGTGTGTTCTTGAAGGTGAGGAATGAAGATGAATGAAGGACTGAAGGTGTGTGGAGTGGTTTGGATCTGTCTCCGATTGCAGAGTTGATGCAAAGTTGTTGATGATGAAGATTCAGATTGAAGAATGAAGCTCCAAGGGTTGGTTAAGGACTGTGCCCATAAAAATTATGAGAGCTCAATTGTTATCTCCTCCGAGCCGAGATCCCAATGAAGAGCTCTCTTTACCTATTTTCTGTTATTCGATTGTAACCACTTTTTGATTCTGTCATTTTTCTGTTGTAGACTTCTGTTATTCAAGTTTCTGTAATTGATTTTATAACCGAATCCCTAGTTTTCAACCGAGTGAAGTTTTTATTAGTTTTTTCTTGAGCTTTGGTAGGAGTTTTGTTATGATTTTGTTAACAAGCTATTAGAGTTTTTTTTTTACTGCAGGATTATCGTCCTTTTGCTGAGTTTTAAGATTATGAATCTCCTTCTGCTTCTATTTCTCAATAAAACTTGGGTTTCCATGTAGTCTCTCTGTATGATGCTGCAGTCTTATCATCTTTAGCTATCAGAATATTGTCAAACAATATACCACCTTGCACTGTCCAAATCTTAATACCAATAGCAGCAATAGGCTCAAAATCTGGTTTTTTTAGCTCAAAGTAAACATGGTTTGGAATATCTGGACTTTTAATGGGGATTAATTAAAATAATTAATGAAAAAAGGTGGATATTGGTTTTGGATCACTTTTGAAGATATGGGAAGGATGGTTTTAAATATGGAATTATTTGGGTTTAAACTTGGGAAATGAAATATGGATTATGGACTTGGAATAAAATTAGACAAATAGATGGGTTTGGATATTAACATGGGCAAAAATGGAATAAGAGACAAAATGAACATGGCTTGATTTTGATCATGGATTTAGAAAAATGTTAATGAATGAAGTTTGAAATTAAACGAGACATGGGCTCATTTGGACGAAAAATGATTATTATGGACATGGGTCGAAATGTGGTTTAAGTTAAAATTTGAATGAGCAATTGATTTATGGATATTAACAAAAAATGAATTTTGGATAATGACATGATCTAATGGATAAGAATGGATGGTTTAATGGTTTTAATGGAAATTGGAAGATTGGATTCAAAACAACCCCCTAAACACTCGAATGAATATTCCACCAAAACCTTCACCTGCCAATGAAAATCGACTTGTATCCTAACCTCAATGTCCCCGCCACAAATGCTTTGTGGCACAAGTAATGACCACTCTTATATCAAATCAAAAAGATATTTTAACTTGACGAACCACATGATAACAATGTTTCAAGGGATCTTTGAAGATGAACTGATGATGAAGCATGTCTTTAGTTACTTGAATCCCAGGAAAGCTTCGAATGCACCATTTGAATCACACCCTGAATAGACTTGACTGAAATTTCTCTGATCATGACCGTGTAATGACACATGAACCTTCTTTGACTTCCTCCTCCTGGACTAGATACACCAGTGAATAAGTAAACCTCTTGCAGTCCGCTTAATCAGGGGAATAAACCCAAACCAAATGATAGGAGCATAAGAAGATGATGCTCTTGATGGTCGCATAATCAAACCTTTGAAATCATCTGATAATTATGGATAGGGTGTGCAACCCTAATTTCAGACGCCATTGATCTCATGTATTAGAAACTCATGCAAATTAATGAATTCAAAGTTATGACCTAATAGAGATGCAGATGAATATGAAACATAAGCCAAATAAGATTATAAATAAGAGGGCAAATTTTGGGGTGTTACAGTAATTTGGGGTTTTGATAGGGTTTGATGAGAAAAGGATAGGTTCTATTGAGTTAGAATGTTAGGATTTGTTCATGGTGTTGTCTATAATATGATACATGTTCTTATTGCTAATTGTTACTGAGATTGGATGTGATTTTTGTGCATTATGAAGACTGTTTTGGGGAGGAAGTTGGGTCTGGTGTAGCAGAAATTATGATTGCAAGAAGTCTGTTATGCGCTCGTAGCGTCGGGCGATGGGTGCGGTGTCGGCAGTGATTAGGAGGAACAACATATCACGCTACTGGAGTTATGTTGGAATTAAGGGAGGGCTTATGCTTGTGCGCCGTCAGGCGGTGCAAGGAGGCACAACAATGTTGCTTTTGCAATTTTTGTTATTTGCTGCTTATTTTGCGTGGTTTCTTGTTGCTTTGTTGATTATTTCTATAGTTGACGTATTTTGGTAGGATTGTTATGAAAATGCATGTTTGAATAGGTGTATGGGAGGATTTTTATGAAAATTCATGTTTGAAATGGTGATATGCTATGTTTATGCATTTGTCTCAATGTTGCATGTTATCGTTGAAGGTGCATAACATGTTGCATGAGTTAAGGGATGGTGTGTGCCCATGTGGGTTGTGAGCGTCTATCTGAATTCTTTTTAATGGAATCGATGTTGTTGTTGTTGAGGTGATTGTGTGCCCGTGTGGGGTGTGAGCAATCATGATTGTCGTGTTCCCATGTGGGGTGTGAGCGACTAAATAGACGTTCTAACGGAAACTGTGATCATGAAACATGGATCAAATTGGTATCACATGCATTAAGTCTAGTTGTGTATCATTGTATTTATGATAGTTGTGTTGCATTGTATTCGGTGTGATTATATGTGTATATGTTGAAGGATGATTTTGTTGATCGATAGTGATGTGGGTGAATTACTTGATGATTTATACACTTATATTTATATCATCTGTTTTTTTCGATTAATTTGAGGATCTCACCCCTTCTGTTTGAATGTTGCCTCCACGTGGGTAACATGCAGGTAATCATGAGTAGTTGGAGTTCGTGGTCGATGAAAACGAGGTACTTCAAATTAGCGGCATCTGCTCTGATATGTAACATTGGGAGTCAGGAACACTTTACATTTGATTTGTTTTGTTGAAAAATCTTAGATTCGCCTTACGATTTCATAAACTAATGTTTTTACATTTGACATGATTTATCTTTCGTTGCATAATGAATTAAATTTTCTTACTCTAGTTTTATGTTAGATATCTTGAAAATAGCAATTGTTCGTTGAAAGTAATACCTTAATTTCTTAATTGTATTATTTTACTCTAATTTTTCAATTAAATTATGCGGTGGAAGTTAGGGTGTTACAAAGTGGTATTAGAGCAGGTCAGTCCATCTGACCAAGTAGTCGAGTCGTTGAGTCATCGTTGTGTGTGACAATTGATTATTGTCGATGTAGGTTCCTTAACCATTGTTTGCTATTGTTGTTGTGTAACAGATTTAGAATGGCTGGAAGGAATGATGAGTGAGAATGAGGAGTTTCGCAAGAATAATCCACCTACTTTCAGGGGAAAGTATGACCCATATGGAGTGCGGGAGTGGCTCAAGGAAATCGAGAGGATCTTCCGAGTCATGTAATATCCTGAGGCACGAAAGATTCATTTGGGTACTCACATGTTAGCAGGAGAAGCTGATGACTGGTGGGTTAACACTCGCTAAACTGGTTTGTGTTCAGTAGGGAGTTCTTGAGGAAGTATTTTCTTGAAGACGTTTAAGGAAATAAATAAATAAAATTTCTTGAGTTAAAGTAGGGTAGTATGTCAGTTACGGAGTATGCTGCCAAGTTCTCAGATTTGTCCAAGTTTTATCCACACTACAATGAGGCAACTGTAGAGTTCTCAAAGTGCTTTAATTTTGAGAACGGTTTGAGGCCTGAGATCAAACATGCGATTGGTTACCAGCGGATCAAGAGGTTTCTAGATTTTATTGATTTTTGTAGGATTTTCGAAGAGGATAGAAGGCTCGATCGACTCACTTTAAGGGGATAGCCGAGAGGAAGGGAAAACAACATATGCATTGTGGGAAGCCTTATATGACTCCTACTGGCAAGAAGTCGAGTGGGGGAGGCGCCCCTACTCCCTTGTAGTGCTACAAATGTGGTGAATTGGGTCATCATGTCAGTGAGTGCATGAGGGACGTGGAGAAGTGTATCAAGTGTGGACATCCAGGACATTTGATTGTTGATTGCAAATTTAACATGGTGACTTGTTAGAATTGTGGAGAGCAGAGCCATATCAGAACCCGTTGCCAGAAGCCAAAGCAAGCTTCAACTGAAGGAAAGGTGTTCGCTTTGATAGGAACTCAGACTTCTAGTGAAGATCGACTGATCAAAGGTATTTGTTACATTAATATTACGCCTTTGATTGCCATGATAGATATTGGTGTTACTCATTGTTTTATTGCTGCTGGTTGCGTGAGAAGGCTATGCCTTTTTGTTTCGTCTATAAAGAGAGAAATGGTTATTGAAACTCATGCGAAGGGATTGTGACTACTTCTCTAGTCTGTTTGAATTGTTCTCTATCAATTTATGGTAAGGACTTTGGTATTGATCTTATTTGTTTGCCGTTGGGAGGTTTGGATGTGATCTTGGGAATGAACTGGATGGAATTCAATCATGTTCATATCAATTATTTCAACAAGACAATGAGATTTCTTGCTCCTGAGGAATAGGAGGAAGATGGTTATTTATTTGCTAGAGAGTTGAGAGAGATCTTAGATGAAGAAGCTCAAGTGTTGGCTTTGTTTGCATCATTGTCAGTGTAAAACAACTCAATGATTAATGAGTTGTAGGTGGTGAGTGAATTTCCAAAGGTGTTTCCATATGACATTGTTGATGTATTGCTCAAAAGAGAAATGGAGTTTAATATTAATCTTGTAGCTGGTACTAGACCTATTTCTATGGCACTGTACATGATGTCGGCATCAGAGTTAGCGGAACTGAAGAAGCAGTTGGAGGAAATGTTGGAAAAGAAATTCATGAGGCTAAGTGTATCACCTTAGGGAGCTCTGGTGTTGTTGGTAAAGAAAAAGGACGGTAGTATGAGGTTGTATATTGACTGCAAACAACTGAATAAAGTGACGATTAAGAACAAGTATCACTTACAATAATAAATGAATTGATGGATCAACTAGTGGCTGCTCATGTTTTTAGCAAGATTGACTTGAGGTTGGGTTATCATCAGATACGAGTAAAGGATGAAGATGTCCGAAAATGGTTTCAGGACTCAGTATGGACACTATGAATATGTAGTGATGCCCTTTGGAGTTACTAATGGACCTGGTGCATTTATGGAGTGTATGAATAAGATTTTTCATGAGTATTTGGATCATTTTGTGGTTGTTTTCATTGATGACATTCTCATTTATTCTAAGTCAGAAGAAGAGCATGTTGAACATCAACAAATTGTGTTGCAAATGTTGAAAGAGAAAAAAACTTTATGCTAAGTTGTCAAAGTGCAAGTTCTAGTTGAAAAGGGTGATTTTTTTGTCATGTTATTTCAGGTGATGGTATTGTTGTGGATCCATCCAAGGTAAATGCAGTTCTACAATGGGAAGCTCCAAAGTCAGTGACTGATATTAGAAGCTTTTTCGGACTGGCTGGTTATTACCGAAGGTTAATTGAAGGTTTTTTGAAGTTGGAACTCCCATTGACCCAATTAACTTGTAAGGCTAAAGCGTTTGTATGGGACATTCATTGTGAGAAGAGTTTTATTGAGCTGAAGAAAAGGTTGACTACAACTCCAATTTTGATTTTGCTTAAACCAGATGAACAATTTATGGTGTATTGTGATGGTTATTTAATGGGTTTAGGTGGTGTGTTAATGCAAGATGATCAAGTAGTAGCTTATGCTTCGCATCATTTGAGGATTCATGAGAGGAATTATCCTACCCGTGATTTGGAACTAGCAGCAGTAGTATTTGTATTGAAGATTTAGAGGCATTATCTTTATGGTTCTAGATTCGAGGTGTTTAGTGACCGTAAGAGTCCGAGGTATCTGTTTGATAAGAAGGAATTGGATATGAGGAAAATACAGTGGTTAAAATTCTTGAAAGATTACGATTTTGGCTTGAATTATCATCCCGGTAAGGCTAATGTTATGGTTGATGCTTTAAGTCGGAAGACCTTGTGTAACACGGTGGGAGAACTGACTTTTAGTCATGTTGCGGATAGCAAGAGTCGCCACCTACTTTTATTTTATCCATAAGGAAGGGACATAAAAGAACAGGAAAGACCGTTTTGAAAAGACTTGGGTTCGGGGGGTAGGTTCTTGACTTGGGGATGAGTAGTTCTCAATTAATTTGAATGTGCATTCAAATACAAGAGAATCATTCAATACACCTTTCAATAAAGGTTTCAATCACAAGCTATCCTTTGCATATTTCAAAGAAGTGTCGAAGATGACTTTCAATTCAAAAGCCAAGGATGGTTCACCATAATCATTAAGCCATACAGTCACTATCCTTAAAAAAATGATGATTGAAAAAAAAATGAAAAAGCCCACTAAGTCAAAACCTATGAAGGAGGCTTAGGCAAAAACTGGGGCATCCCGCTGACTGTAAGCTTAAATGATATAGTTCAGGTAAAAGTTAGGGATAATAAAAGTAAATATAAATCAAGAGGTCATTAAAATCCTCAACAAAAACAAGATGAGTTGACCAAAGTTCTCACTAGAGATAACAAAAGTGAGAGGTGATTATTATCTCAAAATCCCTTGGCTTATGAACCATCTTCATCTGTGTAAATCTGAATCTTTTGGAACTTGAGTGCATAGGTTGAATTAAATGAAAGTAGGACTAGAAATCATCATGAAGAATGGGTTGAGTACAAATAAACTTTGAGCCAATATCCTTTGTTTCGAAAACCGTGAACCAGACCATGTTACAACCTTCAAAAGACCTAATTAAAGCCAGGTTTCGTTTGAAAAGCATACTACAACTAGGCTGCATAAACTGACTCCCATGTTTGTTGCCAATCATTTGTTTCTTACCTTTGCTTTCTCTCTCATTTTTGTCTAAACCGTCGTATTTTGACAAGTGTTTCATTTTCTTTACATCAATAAAATCATTCCAAAAATAATTTTGATTTCAAAATTTGCATGAACTTTGAATTAAAATTACCATGTTTGTATAAACAATTTTTATCTGCAGATAAACTTTCCTTATTAAGGAATTTCAAACAATTGAGAAACTTGGTCAATGATCCAATCAGGGGTGCGTTACTTCCTAATCCAGTTGTAAATTAGTTCATGGTTTGTTGCTCAGAGAAAGTTATTCTCATATTTGGTTAACCAGGAGTTTTCTTTCAGGATTCATACTGAGTTTAGCCTTCTCAATATTCATTTCAAGAACTGAAGCCATGATCAATTTATTCTCTACAGTAATTTCAAGAATTGAAGCCATGATTAATTTTCCCCGAGAATAGTCAGAATTGAAGTTATGGTCGGCTTACCCTCATCAGTCAATCAATCTGGGGAAACTTTCTTCAAGAATCCCCCAGCAGTTTTTCATGCCTTCCTCAGAAGATCGTCAACTTAATACAATTTACCATTATGGCAGAGATATGTTCAAGAGAAGCATCTCTAATCCCCAAGCAGGAATGAAAGTGTTCTTTGTGTTGAGGAATTAGTCTGCCAATCTTCTTTACTCCATAAATGAGTATTGTCGTACCTCGAAAAATATGATCCTCGCGATAGACGCGAAAAAAACAACAGAGCCGCCACCTAATTCTATTTATTCTAATGAGAGAAAAGGAAGATATAGACACAACCTAATAAGGATAAGAAATGATTAACAAAACAAAATTCTAAGTTCGGGAGTCGGTTATGCAAGAGGAAGGTATTAACACCCCTCACATTCGTTGTATCCAACGGGAACCTCTTAGTCTAACTTGCGATCAAATGTTGATTTATGCTATTGTCTTCTTCTTAAAGGTAAAGAGTTATCTAAGATAGTTTGTTAAAGGGACATGAATGTTTATTGTTATTATGGAAAGATGGTTAGTTTTGTATTAGTGTGCTCACCATGGATTGAAATCCTTGTGCCACGTATTCCCTTGTGCAATGGGAAAGTCAGAGCTCCGTAGTTCATGCTACTACGGTTTGTTGGTTCATATTTTTTTAATGAACAAGTGTTTAACTCGCATGGTAACCGCTAAACATTGATTTGTCCGCTCTCGGGGGGCTCAAGCACTAGTTTATATACGCTTTAGCAAGGATCTAAATAAAGTTCTTTTGAGAAATATATTTTGATCTTGATTAAAGTGTTTTAGAGATGAAAGGTCGAATGAATCATAACCCAATAGCTAGCATAAGAGCGATTATTTAAGAATTCAAGGAGTGCAAGACTCCATAACTTAGTTCTTTTGTTAAGTAATTATGAAAATATTTTGTATTTGTTGAAGAGATTTTAAGTTGGGTTTAAAAGAAAGAGACACATCGTCATCTTTAAGGGAGATATCTCACCAATTCCACCACAAACATTTAAGGGAGAAAATAAAAGGGGAAAAAGCTTTAAACTTGGAATATGATCAACAAGTAATTGCCACATTCTTCCTTGAGAGAAATTGTTTGAAAAATTTGATTTATGTTTGTGGGGATAAGAGAAATATTTTTCCTATGGATATAAATCATGTCTAATCTCTTCGAGGAAGTTGAATTTTTTTGAAATAAAAGATTTGAATGAGTCACAACCCAAGGGCTAGCCTCATGAGCGATCATTCAAGAATTCAAGGAGTGCGAGATTCCAGAACTCAATTCTTCCATTATTTGCTTAAGAAAATAATTTGATAAGTTAAGCATTTTAGGAACGAAAGGTTGGATAAACCACACTCAAGGGCTAGCCTCAAGAGCAATCATCCAAGAATTCAGGGAATGCGAGACTTCAAGAACTCTATTCTTTCGTTGTTTGATTTGTAAGAGTTAGGCGTTTTAAGTACGAAATATTGAATGAATCACAACCCAAGGGCTAGCCTCAAGAGTGACCATTCAAGAATTCGAGGAATGCTAGACTCCAAAATTCAGTTCTTTCGTAATTTGATTATGAAAGACGGTTTGAATATTTGTGTTATGTTTAGGTTTAGTTGTTCGTTTTGCTTAACGTTAAAATAAACTAAATAAAAATATATTGAATTTCCAAAAAGGATATTAATCGAAATAAAATGATAAATAAGTAATTAAACTAAAGTTTGGCCTCATATTGACCGAGTTTTGCCGATTTAATGAAATCGGGCAAATCTTCGACCGTTTATTATATCATCGACCCAAATAAAAATGAATTAAAGGTGAATGAATCTAAAAGATTTAACTACGAAAATTAGAAATTAACCAAAAGAAAATCAATAAGGTAGATAACTAATAAATAAATATGGAAAAGAAAATTTGAAGAAAAATAAAGGGGTGCAGCGCACAAACAGAGTGGTGATTAGTAATCAAAATGGGCTTTAAGACCCATAGATCTAACATAGAAAAAAAAACTATAAAAAAACTAAAGAAGAAAACATGAAGATGGGAGCTTGTGCGTTGTGAATGGGGGAGTGTGTATAGAACTGCGTGGGCTTGCTAAAGCCCAGATCAGTCCACGAGGCATCATTTAGGGATTTTTCTTATAAAAGAAAAAATAAAACAATGAAACTATTATATTCAGAAACAGAGCTTACCTTCTATGTGTTGAAACGAATCCGTGCTGGCGAAATTACACCACCCTCGAATGCTCTCTCGATCTGCGACTCGGTTTATGGTTCTCGCGGCTGCAATCGCTGATGGTGACTCTCAAATGTTCACGGACTTGCTTCAGATTCTCACCGCGGTGATCTTCGGATGGTTTCACACTCTCCCGACCTTGTTTTGATTTCGGTCCAGATTTTGGTGGTTTATGCGTCGATTTCAGGTTTAGTTTTTTTTTGTTGAGTTTTTGAGTTTTTGAGTTTTTGTGTTTCCCACGGTTTCAGAAGGGGTGGCATTAATGGCGGATCTGGTTTTGTGCTGGTTTCAGTTTCGTTCACAATCACGTTTTCGTTCAGATTCGAAGGTTTGGTGGTATTTTATGAAGGTGTGTTTGTATGGAGTGAACAAGGTGATGTTATGGACGAAAATGGTCATATCAGAGTTGTTGAGGGATGTTGGGTCGAGCGGCTTTACATCGCTGGCAAGTTGTTATGATTTTTGTGTTTTAGTGCAGTGATATTGAAGGAGGGTTGAATGTGGTGATGGATTACGGGTTTTGTGTGGGTCTGGTGATGTTTGATGAGAGTTTATCTTGGAAGTGCAGCTTAGTTGTGAACGAGGCTAACAAAAATGATATTTGCTGAAGAATTTCTTTGTATTGTATTTTTTTGTTGTTGTAACAGAGGGATAGGTCGGCGCAAGTTTTGTTACTATTGAAGTGGTGGTGGTCGACTGTTAGGGGATGGAAGTCGATGGAAGTGGTGGTTGTGAAGGCAATTTACGGATGTGCATTAGTGGTGATGGGGGTAAGTGTATTGATGAAGGTGAGGATGAGGATGGGTGGTCGATTGGCTACTAAGGTAGACAGAGGGTGGAGAGAGTTCTCAAAAGATCCTCCTTATCTTCGAGACACTCCTTTTTTTTAAAACATATCAAACTTCTCTAGAAGTACAACAAATTTTGTCTCATTGTGTGTGTTGTTGTTTTCCATGGCAGGTGTGTTCAAATTTGTGTTTGATGCAGGTCCCCTTTTTTATGTGACAACACAACTGGTCTTGTAATGTGCAAGAGAATTGTTGGTAGCAAGACTGTCATTGATGCGGGTTTTTTGTGGACTCATATGTTTGACTTTGGGACCACTTAATTAAAATATATAAAACACATAAATAAAAATACTAAAAAAAACCTAATTGCTAACTAAATTAGACTAATATAAATAAAATAATTAAAATACTTAATGAAGCTGACTTAATTAACTAAATTAAAATAGAAGTATACCCTAAAAGACTAACAAATAATAAATTAATTAAAAAAAGGTACTAAATCTAGATATGAACTAATTAAAAGTTAGACTTATTCAAAAATAGACTAAAAGAAACTTGACCAAATTTTAAATATTACAACTAGAATAAAAGTTAGACCTAAGTAAAAACTAAACAAGATTTAAAAATGGTTAAGCTAAAAAATTAAAATTATAAACTAAATTAAAATTGAATTAAACTAGATTTAAATATGACTAAAAAAAAGACTTAAACAAAAATTAAACTAAATTACCTTAAATTAAAATTAATCTTAAAAATAATGAATAATGAAAATTAATTAAGATAATTAAATTAAGTCTAAGATGATTCACAAAAAAATAAAATAAAATAAAAAATTGAATGAAATGGAAAGATAGAAATCGACTAAACAATGCATGATTTATGGTTAATGGACTATTTGACTTAAAACGCAAAGGTGATTAGCTTATATGCTTGACTTGATAATGTAACAAAACGCGTGAGATGAAAATGATTCATGGTCAAATTGGGGTGTGACAGTTGCCCCTATTTAATTATCTTCAATCAGAGAATACGAAGATGATTAATCATCGTATGATCGTAGTAGGAGATAGTTAAATATTAAAAAGACCATAATTTGTCCCTGAATAAAGATGAAAGGACATGGAATGTAATATTATGAATTTATGAGGGACTCCTTTTGTTTGCTGGGGATATGACGTATGAGATGAAATGAACCCTAGCATGATTTTTTTAATGATGAATGATGAATATGATATGCAGGAAATGATGGAGATATATGGTAATGTTGATCCACAAAAACAATACTGAGGTTGAAGACTCACTGGGGATAACAATATGTCAACTCGGAGGTTGAGAAAGTAAAGATAACATATCAACTCGGGGGTTGAAGGGATAAAGACGACATCGACTCAGGGGTATAAAACATAAACGCAAAACACAATGACTCGGGGGTCAAAGACAAATCAACTCAGATGTTGAGGAAATAAAGACAATATCGACTCGGGGATCTAAAACATAAAGGAAGTAACAATGACTCAAGGGTCAAACTGAAACAGATATCAACTTGAGGAAAAGACAACATCATTGACTCGGGGGTCAAACATAATACAAAAACATTGACTCGGGGGTCAAGAATAAATATGACAAAATTTGACTCGGGGGTCAAGAACAAATCAACTCGGGGGTTGAGGAAAAGACAACATCATTGACTCGGGGGTCAAACATAATACAAAAACATTGACTCGGGGTCAAGAATAAAGATGAAAATATTGACTTGGGGGTCAAGAACAAATCAACTTGGGGGTTGAGGAAAAGACAACATCATTGACTCGGGGGTCAAACATAATACAATAAAATTGACTCGGGGGTCAAGAATAAAGATGACAATATTGACTCGGGGGTCAAGAACAAATAAACTCGGGGGTTGAGGAAAAGACAACATCATTGACTCAGGGGTCAAACATAATACAAAAACATTGACTCGGGGGTCAAGAACAAATCAACCCGGGGGTTAAGGAAATGGTAACAACATTGACTCGGGGGGTCAAGAATACAAATGACAACATTGACTCGGGGGTCAAAAACAAATATGACAACATTGATTCGGGGGTCAAGAATAAATCAACTTGGGGGTTGAGGAAATAACTAAAATGACATCGAATCGGAGGTCGAGGAAATATTCAAAGTGAATGTGCAACATGTTCAGGACCGGTTGACACTAAGAATAACAAAAAAGTGAAATTATTCAAAGCGATTGAGCAGTGGATCAATGCGACCAACTGACAATGAGAACAAAGAAGAAACATTCGCAGTGATTGAGCAGCAGCTCTATGAAACCAACTGACACTAAGAATAAAAGAAAAAATACATTCAAAGTGAATGTATAACAGGTTCAAGACCGGTTGACACTAAGAATAGAAAAAAAACAATATTCGAATTGAATGTGCAACAGCTCGATGCGACCAGCTGACACTAAGAATAGAAATAAATAAAATATTCGAAGTGAATGCGTAGCGGCTCGATGCTACCAGCTAACACTAAGAATCATAAAAAAGGAAAACATTCAAAGTGAATGCGCAGCGGCTCAATGCGACCAACTGACACCAAGAATAAAGGTAGGATAAAAATAGAAACATCCAAAGTGATGGGTTAGCAGGTTCAAGTGTGAATGCTAATACTAGAGAATATTCAAGGTAAATGCGCAGCGGGTTCAAGAATGCAGTTGACACCAAGAATAAATAAACAAGATATTCAAAGTGAATACGCAGTGGTTCGAAGCGACCAACTGACACTATGAATAACACCAAAAAAAAATTCGAAGTGAATGCACAACGGCTCTATGCGACCCACTGACACTACAAGTGGAAACGACATAATATTCAAAGTGAATGTGCAGCGGCTTGATGCGACCAGCTGACACTAAGAATAAGATAAGATTAAAACATTCAAAGTGAAAGCGCAACAGGTTCATGACCAATTGACACTAAGAATAGAAACAAAAAACAATATTCTAAGTGGCTCTATGTGACCAACTTACACTAGGAATAATAACAAAGGAAAAAATTCAAAGTGAGTGCGCAACAGGTTCTACACCTATTGACACTAAGAATAGAGACCAAGATACACTCAAAGTGAATGCGCGAGGGATTCAAGATCGATTGACACTAAGATTATAACAAGAAATATTCAAAGTATCCAAAGTGATAAATCAACAAGTTCAAGTGTAACTGTTGACACTGAGGATAAAGAAGACAAACACAGTGATTGGGCAGCGGCTCTATGCGACCAGTTGATACCGGGGGTGGAATGCAAAGTAATCAAAGATAGACCAACGACTCTAAGTGTAACGCCTCAAAAATCTAAATTTAATTATTTATTTATTTATTTAATTGATTTAGAAAGAATTAGAGGTTTTGGGTAAATATGGAGAATTTTGGGAGAAAAAGAGTATTTTTACATAATAAAAATAAATAGTGTATTATTATGCTATTTTGTTATTATTATTAAAAATATTTTAAAGAAAATGGTAAGGTGGTCTTTATGTGAAAAGTGTAAGGTTAAGTTGGAAAAAACATAAACTAGGATAGTTTTATCAAAAAGGATTACACGATCAAAATCTCATCCATCGTGTTTTTGGTAAAGAACTCTGAAGAAAGGAAGGAGAGAAAGCTCTGAGTCAGGAAATTGCGAAGAGCCTTGGAGAAGAGTATCGATCGGAGGAATTCTCTAAGGTATGGGGAGTTTGCATAATCTATTATAATTATATAGGAATTGGTATATGAATAGATTAGGTTCGTATGAATTTTGGGAGTTTTAGGATTTTGACTTAATTTGAATTTAGGAGTATAAATTGATGAATTGGAGTAGATAAGATGAGTTAGAATTATAGGTTTGATGTATGAATTGATGTTTTGTTGTTGTATGTGTTTGATGAGTGATTTGAAGGAGTTTTGGAGCAGAATGAGATGGAACCCGTAATAGGGATTTCGGGGATTTTTGGTGCAGACTGCATAAAATAATAGAAAATTGCTGATATACGTGCGTTAATCGGTTAAAACTATAGGTTAACCGTTTAACCATTGAGAAATTTGTGTTTTTCTGAAAATATGCAGGCGTTAACCGGTTAACACTATGGGTTAACCGGTTAACACTATAGGAATGGCAGTTTTTGATTTCTTGAAAAATTCATAACTTTCAAACCGTAATTCCAATTTGAGTTCCGTTTGAAGCGTAATTCCGATTTTTCAGAACTGAATTTTTAGAAAAACGATTAAAATTGCCTTAAAATTTTACTGCAAGTGGTTTATGTTTTGACGAATTGGAGTTGTTGATGGATGGAGGTTTTTGATGTATTGAAATGTATGACTATTGATGATTGAATTGTTGAATATGAAATGAATGATTCACTATTGAATTTTCGGTGATATTTACGGAGTAATGTATCATTGCATTTCATGACATTTATGGTGGGGCTTCGGCCTATTGGGTAGCTTCAATACCACTGTGTGGATTGAAGTGATTCGGTGATTATGGTGTGCTCCCTTGTGGAGGGTTAATGGTCATGTATCCATCTCACGGAGAAATTGGTACCACATGCATATTGTGCATATCATGACGGTTGAATTTTCATTTTCTTTGGAATGTGTTTATGATTGTGTTTGTTGCTGAATTTTGTTGTTGAGGTTGTTATGATATTATTTATGCTGATTTATTTATATTCCATGTCCTTGTATTATTATAATGAATTATGATTATTCACCCTGTCTGTTTGGAAATGTTGCCTCTTATGTGGGTAATTTGTAGATGATAAAGAATAGCTTTGTAGTGCAAGAGGAGTTTTTCAGAGTCTTGGAGCATGTCTTTTATTATTTAGGAGTGGATTTTTGGAGTTTGTGTCTTGCTCTGTGTCATGTAACACCGGGTTGGGGTTTTAGCTCTTAAACTTGTTTTCTTATTATGTTATTTTAGGAGGATTTTCTTTTGCTTTATGATGTTAACTCTGGATGGATTGGTGTTTATTTTTAAGAAGAGTATTGATCATTGATTATTGAGTTGATTCCGTTGCGAAATAAATTTATATTTGTTTATGTTGATGATTAACCCGTGTTACGAGACATGACATTGAATACTTGATGTTTTCGATGGACATGTGATGCCCTTCTTGTTGTTATACTCTGATATTAATCTAAATAATTTGCTTTGGGGTAGAAGGGTGTTACACTAAGCGACCGACTGACACTAAGAATAAAGGTAAGAAATGTTGGAGTTTTCCACAAGATAAAACATTCAACCTCTGGAAATTCCTTAAACAAAGAGTTCGGAGAAGACGTTCTGGAACCATCAGGAAAACACAAATATGTGTGAAATTAAATGGACTTAAACCGTAAACAGAGGGTTTCACGACCAGCTTAACGGATTCGTGCCAATGACAATTGGACTTTAAAGAGATATTCGTAATGACAGTGTAAAAAGCGTTTCTTACATGTCAGAAGAGGCCTGTTTTACAATGTATGAACCTTTTCTATTGTGGACATATGCTCAATGAATAAGACGGTAGCAGGGATTAACACAAAGAGAGAAGCGACGTAACTAACGCTTGAGAATAATTTATGCACTGACTCAATGGTTTCCAAATATGCCCCTGTATGGGTATCGGATGAAATAGTTCTTTTTGCAGATGACTCTCTTTAGGAGGAGGTAAAACAATAATATGATTCCTGACACCCGTCTTGAACTCCAAAAGTTGGTGAGGTACGGTATGCTTGAGTAACTAGAAGGCATGGAGGGGATCTACCCCTTTAACCCATCTTGCACCAGTGCTTGAATGTCTGAGATTTTCCCCTGGTTATCCAACTCTTGGGATAGGAAACTTATGGCTTGATTGATCATTGAACTCTTGAACTTTTTGTGATGACTCACTCTAGTCTGAGTCTTGAGAAAAAGGTTCAACCTCTGAGTAGCTGACTCTTGAAGAGATTGATCCAGATTGAATGATTCTCGAAGGTGATTTTCCCCTGGTTAGGCTTCTTTTACCAAGTTAAATTCCCTAACTGGTTGCATTTGTTGGGATTCCTTTTATGCTGAATTGACTTGCAAATAAACATTATTTATTTAAAAATTGGCAATTTTAATGCAACATTCATGCAAGTTTTTGAAATCACAATTTATTCGTATGATGGTGATATACAGTGGAATGAGCCCACAAATAAAATACAAAGTGGATCTAGCCATTTACGAAAATATAGATTAGGTAATCAATGCAAATGATTAGCAAAGATTGTTAGGAGTCATGTTAACACAACCTTGTTGTAGTATGCTTTCAAAACAAACCTTGCCTCATTTAGGTCTTTTAACGGTTGTAGCGTGGCTTGGTTCATGGTTTATGAAACAAATGATAAAGGCTCAAAATTTAATTGTAACCCACCCGTTCTCCGTGATGAACTCCAATCCTACATTCAATTAAATTGACATACACATTCATATCTCAAAAGTATTTGACGGTGCATGATAAGGATCAAGATTTAAAAAGTGATGGTAGCCACCTTGTTTCACCCCTGCTTTGTTGAGGATTTGATGACCTCTTTTTCTTGACTTCATTTCATTGAGATGCTTTAATTTTCGCCTAAGTCCTCTTTTATGGTTTTTGACTTAGCGGGATTTTTCTTTATATTTCTTTTTTTCTCTTCTGTCTTTTGTTGAATGGTTGTAGCTTCCATTTTATTGGAGGATAGGGAACAATTACTATAAACTTTTGACCCTTCAGGACTTTTTCAGTGTACGAAGGAAAGTATGTAGCTGATCCTTCTTGAATGATGGACTGAATCTCTTAAATATTGAGCGCAAACAGATTAATTGAACCGACTACCCTGCCCCAGGTTTAAAATTAAGGGTTTTTGCACTTTTTGAAAAAGAAAACTCCTACTTCGAGGCTCAAAAGGGTTAGCAAGGGGTTATCTTCCTTATTTCACCACTGTTTGGGGATTTGAAACAATGCTTGTACATCATTGGAAAGGTTTTAATTGAAAGCATACAAATGGAAAATTCACGTATCTGGTTTTCATCATTCTCCTTCCAATCTTTGCTAAAACAACAGTTTGAAAAAGACAAATAAATGGGAGATTTTTTTCACTTTTTTAATCATGACAATGAAAGAAATTGAGTGAATACAAATGGATTGATTCAAAATATGCATAAACACTTTATTAATCTTTACAATTCAAAAACAACAATGCTTACAAGCAAATGCAAAATCAACATGCAAAGAAAATACAACAACAATGCTGAAATAAATAGAGGATAAACAGCTTTGGGGAATTGACTTGTCTTGCTTCAATTTCCATGTCCAGAAAGAGGGTCACTTCCATCATATGGATGCTTGTTCCTTGTGATACAAAACCATAAGAGGTCTCATAGGTCCTTTGCAACTATTGTCAACTGGCTCAGAAATCAAGATATTCCTTGAGACATGATTCTTGTTCTAGACGTGTGCCAGGAATCAAGTTTTTGACTCAATGAAAGAGGATGAAATGAGTTTATTTTTTAGAATGGCGCATGATATGCAATGCAGAGGCAATGGTATGTAAATGGATGCAATGCAAGTATGCTTAGGATCACAAGTACAAACAGGCTCAGAAGCTTGAGAAACTCAAAACTTCCTAATTGGTAGGCTGTAAAATATTGGTTATATGTTCTTTACCCATAAAACCCACTAACAGGATAGTTTCTACGGTAGTGGTATTAGGATACCCAAGGTCACGGACGCTAATCGTTCTAACGTCCTGCCACAAGCTAGCTGCATTATGACGATAATAACGATAAGGTCTACCTCGAGTGGAGTTGTAATACCCCAAATTCGATTATGAGTAATTGTTGCTTATTTGAGGATATATGATGATTTTGACAATATGTAGTTATATGGCCCAATGCATTGTGGTGAAATTATTTTAATAATATTAATAATGAGAATAATCATGTAGTATTATTCGAATTATTGTTATTATATAAAATAATAGAAGTGAGAGTATGGAGGTTATGTTGGTCATTTGGGAGTATGAGAGTATTTTTAGATAATATAAATAATTAGTATATTATTATACTATTATTATTATTAATAAAAATATTGAGGAAAAGGGAAAGGTGGTAGTAAAAGAAATATAGTAAGGATAATTTTGGAAATCCCTAGAATGGGATATTTGGTCAAAAGAATGAGAAGACCGATCAAATTCTTATTTTTTGTGTTTTTTAGAAGAAGAACTCTGAGGAAGAGAAGAGAAGAGGAAGCTCTAGGATCGGGAGGAATTATCAAAAAGTATTGGAAAACATAGGTGAAGCTGTGAAATTCTCTAAGGTATGGGGAATGGGGAGTTTTCATATCTTATTATAGTTTTATAGGGTTTGGTTTGTGAATAGATTAGGTTTTGTGTATTTTGAATAATTGTTGTGTTTGATGACATAGATTGAGTTAGAAGTGTATGAGTTGATGAATTAGGATGTGTATAATGATTTAGAATGATGTATTTGATGTCTAATTTGATGCATTGTTGTTGTACATGATTAATTATTGATTGGTAAGAGGTTTTGGGTTGCATTGGGATGAATTCGTATGAAAAATTGAGGTGTTTTAGTGCAGAATTTGTGAAAACAACTGAAAACTGCTTATGTTCAGGTGTTAACCGGTTAACCATATGTGTTAACCGATTAACCAGTGTAAAATATGAGTTTTGGGCAAAAAATGAGGCGTTAACCTGTTAACCATATGTGTTAACCGGTTAACACTGTAACAGAGGCAAATTTTATTTTTGAAAAATCCATAACCTTTGATCCGTAACTCCGATTGGGGTCCCGTTTGAAGCGTCAAAAAGCTAACGAGATGAACTTTAATATGATGAAATAAAATGAGTGAGGTGAGACATTTTTCAGTGCTGAATTTTTAGAAAAAAGTTGAATTAGTTTTATGATTATAAACGTGGTTTGATTATAAATTGATGATTTGATGTTTTTGTTGAAAGAAGTTATTTTGTTGTCTTGTTGGTAAAAGAAGTTGTTATGTTGTATTGTTGGAATTGGTTTTATGATTATAAACATGGTTTGATTATAAATTGATGATTTGATGTTGTTGATGAATACGTTATTTTATTGTCTTGTTTATAAAAGAAGTTGTTATGTTGTATTGTTGGAATTGGTTTTATGATTATTAATGTGGTTTGATTATAAATTGATGATTTGATGTTGTTGATGAAAGAAGTTGTTTTGTTGTCTTGTTGATCAAAGAATTTGTTTTGTTGTATTATCGATAAATGAAGTATTGTCGATGTGTTGTCGTGATGAAATACATGATTATATGATAATTATTGTTGAATATGAAATGAATGATGCGTATGTTATTTTTGATGAATCGAGGAGAATTAGCATCATTTCATTTCATAGCATTTTATGATAGGGCTTCGGCCTATTGGTAGCTTCAATCCCATTGTGCGGATTGAAGTGATTTGGTGATTATGTTGTGCTCCCTTGTGGAGGATTGATGGCCAGTATCCATCGCATGGAGAAAATCGGTACCACATGCATTCTTTGCATTTCATTATAGTTGAATTTTCATATCAATGATGAAATGGTGATGATGTTGTGAAGAATTTGTTGATGATGTTATGATGTTTTTGTACTTGTTCTATTTATTTACCATGTCCTTATATTACTATAATGAATTGTGATTTCTCACCCTGCCTGCTTGGAAATGTTGCCTCTTTTGTGGGTAACTTGCAGATAACCAGAGCAGATTGTGGTAGTGGAGGAGGTAGCCTCAGAGTATTGTTATTTATTGCTTTAGTAGTAGCTAGGGGTGTCTTGCTCTGAGATATGTAACATCGGGCGGGAATATGTTTAAGGGATTACTATGTCATGTAGTTAGAATCATTTTATGAGTTCCTATACATTAATTTTATCTGGTGACAATTGATGACAATAACGCAAATAATTTGATGTTTTGATGAGATAAAGAATATATTTGAATTTAGGAGTCTGTTATGCAAAGCTTGAAATTTAGTGGTGGATGTTACTAAAGAAATTATTATTTAAAAAAAAAGTTTTGAAAACCCGTGATTACGGAGCAGTATTGTTACTAAGATGTTTAATGACGAATGTGACACCTTTTTACGGTGAACTCTGATTTTTTTGTGTACTTACCACGTACATTATGTGGGGGTTAGAAGGGTGTTACATTAGTGGTATCAGAGCAGGTTGGTCCTTCTGGCCAATGTTGTCTAATGTCGTTGATTCCTTAGTACGCGACTTGTGTGTGAAACACTGTCGGAACTTGTTTGTTAGTTTTTAGTCATTATCTGTAAGTGTTGGTTTGGAATTAAGTGGGGAAGAGGCTTGTATCCCGTACTTTGTTGGAATTAGAAGTTGGTTCAAGTTGATGTTGATTGAAAGGGTGCAAGGTTGTTGAAGCGATGTTGTTACGGACCAGCGAGAGTATGAACTCATGAATTCGTGTCTTTCGAGTTTGAGATGTGCGTAGATTATGGATGGGGAATTGATTAAGAATAAGAAATTATTCCAATGGAAATGATATGTTGACGGATCAAGTCAGTTTATTATATGCATTGAGTATAGTTGGATTAAAGTCGAATAATTTTTGTAGTTGGATGAAAAGCAAAGATTTTTGGTAAATCTTGGAAGAAAGAGGGAGAGAGATGGAACTTATGTTCATCAATCTCAAATTCTGATTTTTGCGATTTTGGAGCAACTGTCAGTAGAAGAGGCATAACTTGTTGATCGTGATTCTGATTGAAGTGATTCTGGACTTTTTGGGAAGCTTACGAAATTACCTACAATTTGCATATAAGATTTTTCTTCAGGAGGTTTGTGAAGAGAGAGATAAGTGTGTTTTAATAATTGGGTCTGATGTTGATTTTTGGAAAATTCTGCATACGAGAGCGATTCTTGAAGTTCTGAAATCTGCACGAAACTCTCTTTATTTTGGAATATAATTTTGTGATTGGGAGGTCCATATTGGAAGAGATAAATGTGGTTGAAGTTGAGCGATCCTTGCTGAAAATTGAGAAAGATGAAGACGAGTGTGAAATCTTGATAAGGAATTAAATGATGGTATTAGAAAGAATGTGACGGTATCATAAAATGCATAGAGATGCGATTTATGTTGAATAAGGATGGTTAAAGTGATGATATTATATGATGGTAATATTGAGAGGAAGATGGATGTTTGATTAGTGTTGTTAGAAATTTTATTATGGAAGAAAGTTGTAATTGGAGCAAACTGAATTGTATTGTACTTGATATTGTAGCGACTCCGGTGATAGAGGAATATTTAAAATTGTGTTATGCTACGAGCGTGTATAAGAGATTGTGTAACAGATTTTGGGACATTTTGTTATAATTGACGAAGTCAGAATTAAGGAGACTAAGAAGATGTCGGTAAGCCTTAGAGAGTTGACAAAGCATTATGCTTACGGACTTTAGGGCACGAGTTGAAGTACGCTATTGTGTTAGGTAATGATGATTTATGCCACCGTTATGGTTGTCGGATGTCTATTGACAAATTGAGGAACTGGTCATCCTTAATCTATTGTTGATAGAAGATGGAATCATAATTGATGGATAGATGTGTCATGCCGACTGAAATAGTATGCATGTTGGATTGGTTGAAGTCAAGCTGAACGCTTGAGTTTTGTTTGTTTTTTCGATGTAGATTCGTATATAAGAATGTTAGTCGGATTTAAGTATGATAGTATGAAGTTGTGTTTGGATTGAATAGTAATATGAAAACTCATAGTTGAAATCTAGATAATTTGAGTGTTGCTTTGGTGATGAATTAAGTGGCGTGAGACTTGAAGTTTTCTTGAGATGATTCGAGAGGAGAGTAGATGGGAATGTAAGACCGTGATTTGACAAGAATGTCAGATAAAGTTGAGTTGCAAGTATTAGAAGAGTGAATTGTAAGTTGGTTTATGTAAACACCCAAATTTGCCCTCACTCTTTATCACATCATGGCTTGTGATTTTTTGTTTGTTTTAGTATAAGCATACCATCTCATGTTGCATATTTGTTTCATCTGCATAGCTTCATTTCATCTGCATCTAGGGTTTGTGATCTGAGCAATCCAAGAATCAATATGAGCCATCCCAATGGTCTTGAAGCTTTCTAAGGGGTCCATGTGTGTCCTATGATCATAATATGCTCCCCAAAGTTCATGAAAGTCAAGGGATCACAAGAATTGGCAAAGGCATGGAAGCAGAGCTTGGGTTTTCACTACACAGATGACCAAAATTAGGGTTTTGGTTTCAGAGGCCTTAACTCCAATTTTTTGGCTCATTCTTGTTTCTAATGTTCTTAATATGTTATAAGGATCATGTGTACCAAGTTTGATGAAGAAATTCATTGTGGAACTCATCTGATCATTGGGTAACTTCTTGAGCAAGTTAAGTCAAAATCAGGGCATATGAGGCCCCCAATAATGGAACCAAAGGGTCATTTTCATCAAATTGAAGTCCAATGATCTTTATTTGATCTTAGAAGTGGTTGGAAGTTCACAAGATTGAAGAATTTTGAGCCAATTGCAAACTTGCCATTTTTGGAAATGACTTGAAATGCAAACTTTCCATTTTGGGAAAGATTTTCAACCTCCTCTTTCATGACCAAAAATGCTTCAAATGAAAAATTCTTAGGCATGAAAGTTGTAGATTAGGCCTTTCCCTTTTCAAAAAGTACAAGAACATGTATTGATTCATCCTAGAACTCAAGATATGGCCTTTCAAAGTTTGCAAAAATCACATAATTTCAAGTTTCATGTCAAAGAGGGATATTGCATATTGGCATGTTCAAGCTTCTAAATGACTTCTAATGGGAACAAATATGTTAAAACATGTCAAAGCAACCTCTAAACATCAGAAGTGGCCCAAGAATTTGGCATTTTCATGACTTGATCTTCAAGAAACTCCAAAGAGGGAAAATTGCATAAACCATGAGAACACTTGATCAAGGTCATCCAGCTGCATTCCAATGATCCTATGGCTCTCCTTGAAGCTAGCTGAAGTAGTACAGGCCCAGAAACCAGCTCTGCCATGGCCCATACCTCAAGTACACCAATCTTGACTTTTTAGCCAATGGAGCCATACCATTCCCACAATGCATATCTAATCTTCTGACTCATTCCAATAGTTTAGGGAATGCCTAAAGATCAAAAACCAAGCATGCCATGAGCATAGAACACACACAAGATCAGATTTCGCAAACTTGGAAAAAAACCTTCCCTTCTTCGATTTTCTCAAACCATCCATCAAACTTCAAAAATTCTTTCACCATTCATTCAAAAATCATCCATAGAACACAAACCAACCATGACAATGGCCTGAAACACTCCACAACACAAACACGATTTCTGAGTTATCAGAACTGAAACACTTAAACCATCTCATTTAAACTCAATTCAAACCTTTCAGAAGCATCAGAGGGATCATTGGAGGCATTTTGCACAAAGGAAGAGGTTAGAAAGCTCAAGTTTGCAAAGCTTCAACTCAGGTAGTCACCAAGAACATTTTTTTCCAGAACTTGCTATTTAAGTTAAAATATCAATCTTCATGTTCCCTTGATCACTCTGATATGTTTTGTTTTGAAAATGGTTTAGAAATGACCATGTATGAAGCTTCTGAAACTTTTTAACCTAAGATGTTTTTGCTTCGATTCAGCTTTATTATGCATGATAAATGTGTTTTGTTTGTGGATTCATGATATATGATGTTTGGGGATCATTTATGGGAAAGAAATTTGATGTTTAGAGACCTAGGGAAGAAGTTGGCATTTTGAATGGCTGGAGAAGATGACCGGAGCTTGCTCCGGTCACCTGAAAGTGATTAGGTTAGTTAATTAGGGTTAGCGCGTCAGTTTGAATATTGGCCTTTGGATTTTGTTTGCCGCGTGTTTGGACGGATCAGATGCATCCACTTAACCCTAACCCATAATTAATTAAGTTAATTAATTAATTTAGCCAGAAAGGATCCTAGCCCTTCATCTGCGTGCGCAGTCAAGCTCAGTTTGAACCTCATCCTTCAGATGCGTTGACTTCTTATTAAATCCATTTTATTTTATTTTTATTTCATTTCTTTTGCATATTTATTTTAAAATATCAAAACACTTTCAAAAAATATGAAACTTTGCATTCTAATTTTAAATATTTTCTTAACTCAAAAATGATTTTTATTTTATTTTTTGCATATAAAAAGTATTTTTAAAATATTTAAATGTTATTTTTAATTAATTAATGGATTTTAATTAATTAAAAATGCATTTATGTTTCTAAAAATCACCAAAAAATTCATGAACCATTCCAATACATTTAGAAACATTTTCAAACTCTTAATACAAATTTCTTTTTAGGTTTGATCATAATTTCATAATTTTCTTTGAATTAGGGTTCTTTAAAATCACAATTTTTAACCCTAACTTTAAAAAATCATTTATGCCTAAGCAAGAAGTGTTTGGACTTGATTCTTTTTGCATTGTTTCACATATAACATGTAGTTTCTAGGTTATTTTCCTCATGAATTTATCTTGCATTTTCAAATTGATTTGCAATTTCCCTTTTGAATCACCCAAAAACCCTAGCAAACTTAGGAAAATCATAACTTTTAATAGGTTTAGCTTCTGACCCTCTCCTTTGGGGTGTGACCTAATATAGGATTAGGGTTTTTTTGAGCTTGATTTCAAATTTTATCATGTTGAATGCTTCTGTTTTGTTCATTTGCATCTCATATGTCCATAAAACCCAAATTTCTCATGTTCATTTGCATTCACCTTGCATATTCATCATCATATGAACTTGCCATGACATCTCAAGCATTCATATGTCATCTTAGACATCTTAGGACATGTTAGAACATTTCTTGATAATTTCTTCATTCATTTTCCATGTCTTGCATTCATTTCATTTCATAAACATCCATGTGTTTTCAAGCTTCCAAGCATGCTTTCATGAAATCCCATCCTTGTATGATCATTCATATGAACATTGTATGACATTACATCATCTCATATGCCATTTTAATTGCATAAACACTTCTGACTTTGGTCTTTGCATCTCATTTCAACTCATTTCTTTATGCTTTATACCTTATGCATTCATACTAACACTTTCAGGTACTTTTGGTAAGTTCTTTTGGGAGGTGGATTTGCCTTCACCTCTCACTTCTTCTTATATCTTCCATATGCATTTTAACTTGTCTTTGAAGTGAAATTCTTCACTTGTGTTCCATCTTTCTCACTTTCTTCCTTTAAGTTACTTATCTTCTTAGGAAGTAAGTAACTTACTCTTCTGCTTCATCCTCCTTTCATCTGCTTCTTCCATTGGTGGCTTCCTTAAAGATCTTCTCTCTTAAGCCTAACAAACCATAGGATATCCAAGAATGATAATATTTAGGGTTGTTTTTAGTTCCCCTTAGTGTTTTACCTTTGAGTCTCCTTGAGTCTCTCTTCTCATCTCAATAATCAGAGACTGAACTCTTAAAGTTTTAGGCCTTTGGAATTAGGTTTATGCCTGCATCCTTCTGTTAGGATGTAGTGTATAACTTTAATCCTAAGTGTTAAACCTTTAATTTGTTTAAACCTCTTAATCAAATCACCTTAATAATCACTAAGACTTTATCTTGTAACTTGGGCCTTACATTAGGGTTCTATCTCTTCCTTATGGTTAAGAGGGACTAACCCTAGTGTTTAATGGACAAGTCCCCCTCAAGTTGTCTTACAAACCATAAAATCCACTTCTTAATCTCACCTTTTAATTAAAATCCATTTAATAAGGCTTGTTATATAATTAATTTAGTCCCTAACCATGGATTAAGTTGAGGTATCTTCCTCAGCTTAAATGTTCTCATCTATTACCCTTCTATTAGGATGGTGTAATGAGTTCATTAATCTGTGATTAGAGATTAAACTCATTACCTAACACTAAACAAAAACCCAAAAACATCTAATTGATCACAAGTAGGTTAATGATCTTAATCCTACATCATCATGGTAATTAAGTTGAGATGTTTATCTCATACTTAAGTAGGCTCATTATCCCTAATCAGGGATGATATAATGAGTTTGCAAGCCCTTGATTTAGGCTTAAGCTCATTAACTTATGCAAAACACCAAAAACAATAACAAGACTGAAAACACAAAAACAAACAATAAACGTCTCCTCCGGGATTCTTTTCTCATCATACTCACTCTAAAAATGAGAACTCGCTTCTTCCGTCTAATGCAAGATAATTAGCACTCGAGCCAGACGAGTCATACACTTGAGCATAGACAAGCAATAAGTTCACAATCAAATCTTTCAGTCTCTTTGAGTCGAACTACGGTGTTCTGACTTCCTCATTGTACGAGAGGATACGTAGGCATAACTTAACTGTTATCGAACAAAAGTCTCTTTGTCTTCCCCCCTTTTCAGTATTCTTTTCTAAGCCTCAATTCCTGAGCAATTCACCCTTTTACACTGACACATGTACATTCTTTCCTAGCTTTTTCACACAGATAGCACATACACCTACCCCTTTAAACACAATCTTGTAAGCGTGGATCCCGTCGATTACGATGGACAATCTGGGTGCTAATACCTTCCCAGGTTGTAACCAACCCCCTTTCTCAGTTTCTCTGGTTCGCAACCGTCTTATCCATCTTTTTCCAGGTTTATGTTGCATTACCTTTCCTTCGGGATAAAAATGCCTAGCTGGCGACTCTATTCAGTTCACCTTCATTTTTCTCTTTTCGCCGACCGTTCGCTTCTGCACCCTGGGACCCTGGTGTCTTTTCGGGGGAGCGACAACTTGGCGACTCTGCTGGGGACACTTTATGTTGAAACCATGGCTTCTGGTTCTTTTTGTGGGTTTCTCCTAGCGCTTGTTTGATTTGTGTTTATGGGGGTGTTATGTGCTACTTGTGCTTGTTGTTTACTGCTTTATTTATTACTTTCTGTATAGCTTTATTTATTTCTTTCATTTATTGTTTTATTGCATTCATATTACTGTCATCATATCATTGTGTTGGATCTCTTGTTTGTCTTGGTGGGAGGGATACTCAGTGAGTAAGGTTCCATACCGGGAGCCTGAGTGACACATAGGATAAAGTGGCTTCATATTCTTTCCCATTCCATTTCGGTCTGGTGCAGGAATATGAAACACGGTTCAGACATGGGTTTCTTCTTGAGAACTCTGTGCTACGGATTTCCTGTACTACTAGGACTATCTGGGAAGCCTGCTAAGTCTGGATGACCTTTTTATGAACTTCAGCATCTGAGGTGAATTAGAGGAGGATCCTTTATGATTAATGTAAACACGGGTTAGAAGTGTTTACACTTCTCATAACTGATCCAAGTCTGAGGACCCTTGTTCTAGAATAATACATGTGAGGGGGTTGGGATGTTTACAGGTTTGCAGGAACCCTTGGCCTCATCATACCCTGTTACCAGTTTTGTTTTAAGGTTACATCATTTTGGACTATTCTTGTGAAACCCTGGACTTGTGACTCTTTATTTGAGTCCCCCACATGGTTACTGGTTCTCTAAGCCTTCATCTGGATTTCTGAACACACATGGACCTTATTAAGGCAGATGACAGATCCAACACTTGATCACAAACCCTTGCATATCATTTTTCATACATCATTTTGCATCATTTTAACATTTGTCTATTTGTTTTACAGGGTTTCCACATCTTATTTGGTTTTGATTTTGACTGTTCATCTACATCAGCCACCTTCATCAATTATCTTCATCAGAGATCTTCCTCAACTGATATCTTCTCCAGTTGTCTTCATCAGCATTTCTCCTCAGTTGTCTTTATCAACATCCATTACCAGCATGGATCCATCCAGGAAGAGCAACATCACATACCATTTCTTTGATCCCACTCTGGCATGCATCAGGAAGATTTAGTCACTCATCACTCCTGATCATGTCCCTTTATTCAGGGAACATTATGGTGGTATCATGCACATGATCATGGACTTGGATGCATCACAGAGGAGTATGATCCACACTTTCCTTCATTTCTATGACCCTCCTCTCAGATGTTTTACCTTTCCAGATTTCCAGTTGGGCCCTTTGCTAGAGGAGTTTTCCATGTTGTTGGGTGTCCCCATCAGGAGAGGGATTCCTTTCAACCCTGAGATGACTGCTCCCAAGAATGAAGACATAGCTAAGGCTTTGTATTTGGAAGCTTCCATCATTGATCCGAATATGACTACTAAGGCTGGAATCCCAGGCCTCCATTTGGACTTCTTGATTACTCAAGCCACCAGTCATGCTGCAGCAGGGAGGTGGGACACTGTTTGTGCCCTCTTAGCCCTTAGCATATATGGTATTGTAACACCCTAATTTTTGCCCTAAGGTTTCTTCGCATTTCATCTGCATTTTGCATACAAACAAGATCGCACTGGCTTTCGAGTTTCTCCTCAGATGTAGGATATATGCTTCGCAGGGGATCACCATTGTTTTTACTTCTTTATCTTTATTTATATTTACTGATTACTAATCAAAATACCAAAAATATGTTGCAGTATTCTTCTTCTTCTCTGTGTTGCAGGATTTCAAAGACAGGGCAATAATTTCATTCAGATGCGTTTGTCCAGTCACAATTCAGGTCAGATGGACGTTTGACCTAATATTGGTCAAACTATCAAAAGATTGTGTTGACTACCAGTTGTGTGTGCCAATGGTTCATTTCTCGGACAAGGTGTTTTCAAAGTACAAGTTGGGTTGTGTGATAGTTTTTTGTGCGAGACTTGGTTTGAATCTTCAGTGTTTATCAGGTCATTGGTTCTTCAGTTCATCAGCGATTCATCTGAGGATTTATTTTCCTCAATTTGGTTTTGAATCATCAGGGCATAATCAGATAGATTTCAGATGACAGTTGTGGTTTGAGTTGCAATTTATTCAACTGTTCAGTGGTTCTTTGGTTGACTGTGTTCATTTCATCAGTTGGCTTGTAAAAATCAGAGGTTGGTTGTGGGCTTGAAAATCAATTCCTTATCCATTTTCTTTCCGATTAAACTATTTTTTTATCCATTTATCCATCCGTATACCTTTTTATGACCATTTTCATTATCCATTCTTTTTTATTTTTTACCAAATCACATTATCCAAATATTATCCATATATCCATTGTTTTTTTTATTCATTCGCAAATACTTTTCTTATCCATTCTATCCAATTTCTTTTCCATTTTTTTTCTTTCTAAATCACATCATATTATCCATTTCTATCCATATCCATTCATATTTCATTTTTTTGACATCCCATTTATCTCGTTCACTTTTAATCCATTTTTTATATTCAATTTACTTGTTCCATTCGTATTCCAATTTTATTCTCACATCAAATCATTTTATTTTAGTTTTATATCCATTATCCCTTTTTAGGAATTTCCAATATTTTTATTATATTTCTATCCAAATAAATCATTTTTTTTATCAATATTTTTAACAACCAATTTCATTTTATTTTAACCCACACAATTTCTATTCAAATATTAATTAAAAAATAGAGTCCAAGGCATCATCAATCCTATGCACAGCTAGCCCTTTTTACAACCATTCTTCAATCCATAGCCAAGCCACATTGCACACCACAAGTCTCAGCCCAACACAGCCAAGCCTTCCAAATTTCTTTCCGCACGTGCATCAAAGCCTGCCCAAGCCAAAATCATCACCTCACACTCAACTCATCACAGCAACTTCCTGGCACACTTCTAATCCCTCACGCATTGCCTCACATCAAACAACAACTGAAGCTTCAAAACAAAAGCCAATTTTCACATCCGTACCACATGCCTAGCTTGGCCCCACAAGCCATTTAAATCTCTCATCCTACTCCACAGCCAGTCGCATCCATCATGTGAAAAGCCAAGGTAAACCGTACGGCAAGCCACAAACAACAACAACCAATGGGCATGAAAAAAAAGAAGAAAAAAACAACAAGTGCAAGCTTCGCACAGCAAGCCCAAACTTTAAGCCGCATCAGTAATAACTTCCAAGCTTCTCACCGAGACAACCCGAAGCCACACTTCACACGCGCATCCCGCGCCGAAGCCAAACAAAAACAACACAAGCTTACAGCCGCAGCAGGCCCAAGTTTCACGCCTTTCCTACAAGCCAAATCACCTGAAAGCAAACGAAAGCCAGCAAGCTAATTCAAAGCACAAAACACAAATAAAAAAAAATCAAAACGCGGAAGCAAATCAAATAAAACGCAATCCGCAAGTGAAAATGCCCTTTACGTGACTTCTCAAAACGGATTTGAAAATGCCCGCGGCAACCCTCACCTCTCCTCACCTCTTCTCCTATTTAAAGACACCTTTGCTCCTCTCATAATCAAGCTTACATAGCCTCTCAAATCCCTATTCAACTGAAAAATCAAATCTCAAAATCCCAAATCCTTTCAATCTTCAAATCAATTTCTCAAATCCCTAAACCTAAACCGAATTGAATCTGAATTGAAAGAGGAAGAGAGAAGTTTGTCTTGCGAAATTGAAATAGGAGAAAGAAGAAACCGAAAAAAAGAAGAGAAGAAATCGCAAAATAGGAAGAGGAAGAAGGAGGTTAACGGAGAAGAGCCTTTGCCGATTTGTTCTTGAAGGTGAGGAAGAAACCTGTTTCGTTCCGCCATGCTTGTGATCTGTTTCATTCTGCCGTTTCTGCCCTTGCTTCTGCCGCAATTTTCTTTCATTTTTTTGTGCCCTGTTTTTCGTCTGTTGAAGCCACGCATAGAAGAAGAAGATCCTTTCATCTTGTTCTTATTTATTTTTTTTGTTTTTATTAATTAATTTATTTTATTTTATGAAAATTATGTTGGGCTTGGGTTTAGATCCATTTGGATCTAGTTGTTACCACCACCCGCGGGTTCTATCTTCTCCCCCTCCCCTTTCTACTTTTTTTTAATTTTCTCTATCTTTTGTTTAAGTGGTATTATTATACTATTTTCTTTTAAATTGATTTTAGAATATGTTTTTTAGAAAAGAGATTTAAGAAAATATGTTAGGAAAATATTTAAAAAAGGATTTTGAGAAAAGAGTTTAGAAAATGATTAAAAATTATTTCAATATCTTTTTTTATGGATCTATTTTTAGATCCATTTATTCTTCATCTTTTTATTCTTTGGTCGATGACAATCTCTGATTCGGGATTGTTGATTTCCGATTATTTTAATCTTCATTATTTCAAATCAATGGATGAATGATCATTTGGATCATTCTCCATACTTTGAGATCGTGATAGGTTGCTTTTCGATGAAATTCAACGAAAATCTCGATTAAGATTAGACCTTCCTTTTTCTTTTAGTGTGGCATGTTTTCGGAGAGCGATCCATTATATCGTTTCTCTAACATGTATTAACACGAATATTTTCCACTTTAATTAGTGGTGGCCGACCTCATTTGTAGGGTAATTACTCCGTAAATTACTCGGCGATTGCTTAACATAGACCTAAAGTTGTCCCAATTCGAATTAAGATCCACTTGGATCCGGTTGCCTCGATTTTATTATTCCTTGTTGTGGTTGTGCTTGATTAAGTTCATCATACCACTTATATTGTAAATATTATAACATTGTGAATATATAATTGTTTAAATTTAATCTCTCGCACCTTATCCTTTTATTTTAATCTCTTGCTCCCTTATCTCTTTATTATGCTTTATCATATAATATCATATATCATTTGTTTATATTCATATTGTTGCTTTTTTTTTTATTTTGTCCATTTGGTTATCAAAACACTAATAAAGAATTGAACGCTTAAAAGACTTGTGACTTCTAACTTTGGACTAATGGTTACTATCCCGAGCTTTTTGGAGAATGGACTTAGACTTTAAAATCTTCCCCCTTGCTCAAGTTGGAATGGATTAGAAACCTCGGCCTCAAGTTACTTCATTAGCTTTTGAAGAGGAAATTCTGATCTTTGAAGAATTGTGCATATTATGGTTTGGTAAACTCTTTCCTTAACTTTTAATTCAAGCATTAGGATTAGTCCCTTCATCTCCTCCCCATTCTTTAATTTTCAAAACTTCTTCCTATTTCAAAAACCTTCTTGTTTTCTAAACTCCAAACACTTTCATAAATAAACCTTGACTTAGGTCAAGCGATTTTTAATCTTTTCACTTTATTTTCTTAATCAATATTAATTCATGTAAATATATCAAAAACCATTTTCTTACATACTTTAAAAAACTCAAAACTCATTCAATTGTTTTTGTGCCTTGTGCACCTTTTCTTTTTTAACATGTTTAGATATGATTCATCCTTTCTAGCGGAATTATTCGCTAAGGGATGACGACTTATCTCTACATTCTAAAATCAATTCAACCCATTTGTTCTTTTCAAATTTTGTATCACGAATTACGAGGTTTTGATCTCGCATTGCACTTTGTGGGTACGTAGGCATAAGGCGTTAAAACCTTATCAAACACAAAAATTTGCATCCCGGTACAAGCACGAACGGTCGGCGAAAGAGGACATGAAGATGAACTGAAACGAGTCGCCAGCTAGGCATTTTTATCCCGAAGGAAAGGTAATGCTGCATAAACCTAAGAAAAGATGGGCATAAGGCGTAAGGCCTTGTGGGTACGTAGGCATAAGGCGTTAAAACCTTATCAAACACAAAAATCATTAAAAATTATTCTTCTCCTCATCTCTTCAATCATTTTTAAGCAAACCAATTTCAAACCAAAAAGCAATAAATATTTCAAAGGGCTCCCGTGAAGTACCACGGATGAGTCGGGTGCCTAAAATCTTCCCGGTTCGTAACCAATCCCCTTACCCAATCTCTGCTTGTTTCTTTTAGCTTTTGCTTTTAGACTCCTAGGTTTTTATTCGTTCTTTTACCTTTTTCCTTTCGGAAATAAAGAAAAGCGCGGTGGCGACTCTGTGTTCATCGAGTTAAGTTAATCAATAGCTTACACTCACGATTTTACCGCTACAGAAAAGTGGCGACTCTGCTGGGGAGTAATCTCTAAGCGGATTTAGCCTACTTTGATTTTTATGCTCCCACCTGATGACACGGGGCCAAGAGGGGTACAGATGCGAACGGTCGGTGAAAGAGGGAGAGAACACACAAGGGTGAACTCAAGAGATAAGAGTCGCCAACTAGGCATTTTTTATCCCGAAGGAAAGGTAATGCTGCATAGACCTGAGAAAAGATATGGATAAGACGATTGCGAACCAGAGAGACTGAGAAAGGGGGTTGGTTACAACCTGGGAAGGTATTAGCACCCAGATTGTCCGCCGTACTCGACGGGATCCACGCTTAAAAGATTTGTGTTTTAAAGGGGTAGTGTCAGTGCTATTTGTGTATCAAAGCTGGAAAGAATGCAAGTGTCAGTGTAAAAAAGAAAGTGAAGTGAAATATGTGAAGTGTCAGTGCTAGAACAGGAGTGTAAAGCTCAAGACTATGAGGCTAAAGAATAAAGCTGAAATAGGGGGGATATACAGAGACTTTTGTTCGATAACTGTTAAGTTATGCCTACGTATCCTCTCGTGCAATGAGGAAGTCAGAACACCGTAGTTCGACCCAAAGAGAGTGAAAGATAAATTGACTTGTGAACTGCTTACTTGTCTATACTCAAGTGTATGACCTGTCTGGCTCAGGTGCTAACTGTCTTGCATTAGATGGAAGAAGCGAGTTCTCGTTTGTGAGTGAATGAGATGAGAAAAAAGTCCCGAAGGAGACGATTATTGTTTGTTTTTTGTGTTTTCAATCTTTATTGCTTTTTGAAGTTTGTCATAAGAAAATGAGCTTAAGCCTAAACCAAGGGTTAGTAAACTCATCACATCCTCCCTCTGATTAGGGGTAATGAGAATACCTTAAGTGTGAAGTAAGCACTTCACACTTAAACACCATGATGCAGGATTAAGATCATTAACCTACTTGTGATTATTTAGATGTTTTTGTTTAGTGTTGAGTAATGAGGTTAAGCCATAATCAAGGATTTAATGGACTCATTACACCATCCTAATAGAAGGATAATAGATGAGAACATTTAAGCTGAGAAAGACTCCTCAACTTAATCCATGATTAGGGATTAACCTCATGACAAAACAAAGCCTTTATTAAAGGATTTTAGTTAATGATAAGATGAAGAAGTGATTTTTATGGTTTGTAAGACAACTTGAGGGGGACTTGTCCATTAACACTAGGGTTAGTCCTTCTTAACCAATAAAGGAAGAATTAGAACCCTAATGCAAGGCCCAAGTTACAAGTTTGATATCTTGATGATTATTAGATGGATTGATTAAAGGATTTAAACACCTTAAGGGTTTAACACTTAGGATTAAAGTTATACACTCCATCCTAATAGAAGGATGCAGGCATAAGCTTAATCACAAAGCCTTAAAACCTTTAGGGTTTAGTCCTTGATTATGAGATGAGAGGAGAAGACTCAAAGATGACACAAAGGCAAAAGCTAAATGTGGAACTAATCAAACCCTATTTATTATCATGCTTGGTTGTGTCTAGGGTTTATGAAGCTTGCAAGAGACCTTCAGAGAAACCACCAGGAAGGAAGCAGATGAAAGGAGCAAGAAGCAGAGAGAAGCAAGACAACTTGCTTCACTTAAGAAGACAAGTTGCTTGAAGAAAGAAAGTAGGAAAGAACAAGAATGAGCAAGCTCACTCAAATACAAAGATAAAATGCAGCAATGATGCATAAGAGGGATGAGAAGAGATTGTGAGAACTGAAGGCAAATTCACTTCCCAAAACAACTTACCACCTGAAAAGTTAGCAAAAGAAATGAAATGCAATGCAAATGAGATGAAATGTCATGATGCAAACCAAAGTCAGAAGCATAAACATGATGTTAATGATGTTAAGAGATGATACAAACACATATCAAGAGTTGTGGATGATCATACAAGGATGAGGATGCAAATGGAGCATGCTTGAACCATGGAAGTTCAAGAAAGTTTATGAAATGAAATGAACATATAACAATGCAAATGAAAGATGCAATGATCAAACATGATTCTAATGTATCCTAAGATGTCTTATGAATCATGTGGATGCACAAAATGTCATGGCAAGTCATTGAATGCAAGCAAATGAGAGATGGATGCAAAGGAAGACACAAATTAGGGTTTACATACAAACATACAATGCAAAATTCAAAATCAGAAGCAAATGACATGATAAAAAATTGAAAATGCAATCAAAGATACCCTAAACCTATACAAGTTCACTGCCCAAAGGAGGGGACCTAATTCTTAATCTAGTGAAAGTTATGAATTTTCTAAGTCAATTAGGGTTTCAAGGTACCTCACAATGAAAAATGCAAAACAAACTGAAAATGAAGAATAAATTCAAACCAAATTAAACCTAGAAACTACATGCCATGAAGGATGCAATGCAAGAAAAATCATCATCAAACTCTCAAGGGTTAGGCAGAATGGATTTTTTCAAAGTTTGAACCAAAATATTTCCTTAAAATGAATTTAATTCCAATGAAAATGATCAAAAGGCATCAAGAACCAAAAAAAATTTGTTTTGAGAGTTGGATAATGTTTCTAAATGTTTTTAAATGCAATATGAATTTTTTTGGTGATTTTTAAATACCTAAATGCATTTTTAATTAATTAATTTTCATTAACTAATTAAAAATAAACACTTAAATGATTTAAAAATAAATTTTAATGCAAAAAATAAAAATAAAAATATTTTTGGGTTCTAAAAATTAATGTAATCTTTGACAAAAATTTTCAGAATTTTTAAATGTATTTTGCTATTTTAAATAATTCGTGCAAATTAAATGAAAAGAAAATGAAATAAAATGAAAAGTATGAAGATCCTGAGGCTGAGATTCTAAGTCAGAGGGCGGGAGTTGACTGGCGCGTGTTTCAGTGGCTAGGATTGATTCTGGAAAATTCAAATTTTAATCCTGATTAATTAATGTTAATGACTGGATTAGGGCTAAATCAAAGGATCTGGGCCGTTCACAGCGCGCGGGAAGCTGGATCCAAAGGTCTGCGTTCAAACTCAGCTAAACCCTAACCCTAATTTAATCACCTTCAGATGACCGGAACAGTGGTTCCGGTCATCTTCTCCGGCGAGGCCAACAGGCTAACTTCTCCTATAAGCAAAATCAAGAGCTCTAAAGCTCCAGATCGTACCTCCTAACCACCCTAAAGATGAATCAAGCATCAAAACAAATTTCTACAACCTACATCTCAAGATATGGATCAAAACAGAAAAACTGGAAAAATTTCAGAGCTTCGATACAAGCTTATTTCTTCAACATTTCAAAAAGTAAAAACACCAGAGTGATCAGCAAAGCATAAGCAACAATTCTATAGCATAAAAAGCAATTTCTAGAAAAAAAGTTCTTGAGGTACCTGAGCTTGAGCTTCCTTAGTTTGCAACTTTCTGGGCAAGTCTTTGCTTCAAATCACCCCCAATGATCCCCCAAAGTGTTTGTGATGCTTAGCTGGAGTTTAAATGGCCTCTAGAGAGAGTTTGCAGAATCTCAGTTCATGAAATGTTGAAATCGTGTTTTTGATTATGGGGGTTTTAGGGCAAAATGGAGGGTGGGAAATGATCAGTGAGGTTTATGGAGTTGAATGGTGGAAAAAGTTTGAAGGTTTGATGGCTGAATCAAGGGATTCGAAAGCTTTTGCAAATTTGGGGATTTTTGAGTGTGCTGTCTTCTTGGAGCTTCAGGCTGTGTTGTTATGTGCTTTTTCTTGCATTTGATCCACATAAAGAAGTGTGATAGGTCAGAGAGTGGGTGCTGGCCTATGCCGATTGGTATGGGCCATTTTGCATAAAGTCAACTTTTTATGTAAGAGATGTATGGGCTATGGCAGTCAAGGTACAAAGGCATGGCTTGGCTCAGCATGCTTCAAGGAGAATCATGGAAATGAATTAGAGGCAATGCAGCAAGTGGATTAGGGTTTATGTGAGTTTTTGCAATTTCACAAAGTCTTGGCTCTTTTGAAGTTTCTTAATGCACAAGTCATGAAAATGGACAATTCTTTGGTGCATTCTGATTTTCAAGTCATGGTTCATGTTTGTGTAATGCATAGAAATCAATTAGAGGTCACATAAAGGCTTGGCATGAGGTTTTGCAACTTTGCCTCTTTGGTACAAAACTTGAAATTATGTGATTTTGTCCAACTTTGACAAGCCATAACTTTTGATCCAAAATGAATTAGGATGAGTTCTTGTACTTTTTGAAAAGGGAATGATCCATTCTACAACTTTCATGACCAAATTTTTCTCATTTGAAGCATTTTTGAATCAATTTGAGTAAGTTGAAAAACTTTCCCAAAATGGCAAGTTTACATTACAAGTCACTTTCCCAAAAAGGCAACTTTGCAAATGGCTTGAAATTCTTCAATTTTGTGGACTTCTAACATCTTCTATGATCAAATAAAGATCATACACATTCAAAATGAGGGAGAACACCCTTTGTTTGGGTCATTAGGGGCCTCAGATGCCCTAATTTTGCACTGACTTGCCCAAGAAGTCAACTCTTGATTAGATGCCTTCCCCATGGAATTTCTTCATGAAAATTGATATGCATGATCCTCATAACATATAGAGACCAATAGAAACAAGAATGACCAAATAATTTGGAGTTATGGCCTCTGAAACCAAAATCCTAATTCTAGGTCATCTGTGTAGTTAAGCCTGGCTCTGCTTCCATGCCTTCTTCAGTTCTTGTGATTCTTTGACTTTCTTGACTTGGTGAGGATATAATATGATGCTTGAACATACATGGATCCCTTTGAAGTGATTGTAGACCTTTGAAGTGGCTCAAATGGCTCGGGGATGGCTCAGATCACAAACCCTAGATGCAGATGACTTAGAAGCAATGCAATGAATCAAAAATGTGGTATGAGATGCTATGATTGAATTTATGCATATGAAAAGATCACAAGCCATGGTGAAATGGGTGAGGGAAAATTTGGGGTGTTTACAGCTGCCCCTTTTCAAGCATGAGTTAGCTGTGTAGGATGTAAGCAACGGCTTAACAGGCAAACAAGATAACTTGTGGTTGAATACCAAAAGACAGCCCAAAATTTTCACTCACAGAATGAAGAAGAAAATGGATATAGATTGTAAAAGAAAATAAAGTATGATTATAAAGTGCGGGCGACGGAGGACGACCGTCGAGCAGAGGACGACTGCTGGGGATGAAGCAATGACGGGGACAACCGACATGCCGGGGAAAATGCAGGAAATAAAGCAATGACGGGGATGGCCGACAAGCTGGGGATATGAGAGATTGTGATGGGGACGGCCATCAAGAAAAGCTATAAGACTCTCTGGGGATTATAGGTAAATGAAATAAATGATGAGGTACGGTCATCAAAGGTGAAGGACGATCACCTAGCAGAGGACGGCTGCTCTGTTGGGGATAAGATGAGGGACGGTCATCTAAGGTGAAGGACATTCACCTGGCAGGGTACGGCTGCCGAAAGTATCACGACATAGGACGAATGTCGGATAAAAAGGTCAACGATGGGGACGGCCATCGGATAAGCATGATGAAGGACGATCATCAAGAGGTGAAGGACGATCACCTAGCAGGGTACGACTGCTCTCAGGGTTTATCATGACATAGGACGAATTTCAGATAACAAGATCAACGATGGGGACGGCCATCAGATAAAATGATGAAGGACGATCATCAGGAGGTGAAGGAAGATCACCTAGCAGGGGACGGCTGTTGAAAATATCACGACATAGGACGAATGTCGGATAGGAAGGGGTTCTAATGAATAGAGACTCCACTAGGAATGATGAAGGACGATCATCAAAAAGGTGAAGGACGATCACCTGGCAGGGTACGGCTGCCGGAAGGTATCATGACATAGGACGAATGTCAGATGAAAGGAAATAGTTCAACCAGATTTGTTGGGGACTCTCCTGGGGAATAGTAGACACAGACGAGTGTCTAAATTCAAGAAGACATAAGTGTTTGACATGGTGTATAGATTAAAGATGCGGACGAGCATCCTTAAGACCATGATACAGACAAGTATCAGTAGAAAAAAACGCTTGACGCATGTTCAGAGATGATGATACGGACGAGTACCAACTGGTTAACAAAGAACACGGACGAGTGTCGAATCTAAGGGGATTTAAGTGGTATATACAAGATACGGACGAGTATCTGTATGAGTGAAAAGTATGAGTAACAAGTATGAGTGAGATACAAACGAGTGTTTAACTTGCTGGGGAGATGTGCGACACAGACGGGTGTCGGAAAAAGTGTATTATAAATAAGTATTTGGTTTACAAAGTGTTCAGGTAACTATGTTGGGGAAGGTGACACGGACGAGTGCCAAGGAAGTTGTATATATATGTATTTGTATAGTGAGTGCAAAGGGGACGCTTTGGCTTTCTACTGGGGATATGACACGGACGAGTGTCAGGAAGTATCTATATTTGTGAGTGTGTAAATACTTTGGCTCTCTGGTGATGAATTTGAGAGGTATTTGTATATTGTTGATGAATGGTCGGTATTTACAAGTGTTCAATTCGACACGTGGCTTATGATTATGCAATATGTTTGACTTTTGCCGCAATGCCCCGTATTTAGACGGAATGCTACGCTCTGTGGGGAAAATATGATGTGAATGCTATGATTATGCAAAGATAACGATCCGGGACTCGGATCCCGTTGCTGTGGAGATCTCTGACCGATCTGCTTGAAGTGGACATCCCAGCGGGGGATAAGATCATTGGTAGATCTGATAAGATGTATCTGTATGGGGAAACAAATCACTGATAGACCCATCTCAGCAATGGGGGAACCAGCTGGGGTTTGTAGAAGCTTTATTCACTCTGTTGTGATTTCTTCACGCGTTGCCCTTCTGGATAGAGGTTGAAACTCTGTGGGGAGGTAGTTCCCTGGTTGGCACTTGGCCGGGGAAGAAGAGAGATCATTGGAAGATCTTCCTAGAGATTTCTGTAGGGATCCTGCTGAGGATGATACTCGACAACTCAGCTGGGGAGGAAACACCTCCGGTGCTAATCTGGAAGACGGACTGAGTAGATAATGATTTGACAGCTCGCTGGGGAGAAGCCTCCATGCCCCATGTTGCGCTTTGGATACCTGCGATCCTGTAAAGACAAAGAGACGCACAAATACCCCGAGGTATTCCTTACCGGATTCCATCATAGGAATTTGGACACTCCCGGGAGTAAGTATATTTCCTGTAAGCATGTAATTCAGGAAAGACGCATCTGTATTTATGCGATCAACAAATTAACGACATCGGACATTTTTGCAAATAAAAGAGTACGAGACAATGTGTGACTGAAAATATGATTTTATTAATTCGAGTGCCCTGAATTTGGCAAGATACATCCAAAGAAACGGATCCCCTGAAATGAGGGAATCGTTACAAATTGAAAAACAAAAAGGTGCTGGCAATGTTGATGATGCTTCAGGGAGCTTCCCTTTTGCTATGATTCGTATGACATTGACGTTCTTCTCGTCTTGCTTTCTGAAGAAGGCTGATTCCGACCGAAGTTCGAACCTTTCGAAGCTTACCAAGTTGTAAGTGATACAGATGAATTCAGAATACAGTTGTTCGCTTATTCCCTTATTTTGCATGGATCGCCCTTTTGGGTTTTCAATCCATCGGGATACCCTGTTTTGCATGAGTCGTCCAATGCGGCTTTTCGATTCAGCGGGTGTACATTTTTATTTATTTTCCCATATTTTTGCCCGAGTCTTTTATTCTGTTTTTGACTCGCCGGGATGCCCTATTTTTGCCTGGACTTACATTCTGTTTTTATGTCCAACGGGTCATTTTATGCGAAGTATTTTTTAACTGCATCTGAGTTCACAGGGGACAGGAAGTCTTCACCATCCATAGTGCTGAGCATCAGTGCTCCACCAGAGAAAACTTTCTTTACTACGAATGGCCCTTCATAGTTCGGAGTCCACTTGCCCCTGTGGTCTGTATGAGGAGGGAGGAGTCTTTTCAGCACAAGATCTCCTACTTGGTACTCTCGGAGCCTGACTTTCGATCGAAAGCTTTCTTCATTCTTTTCTGATACAGCTGCCCATGACAGATTGCAGCCAATCTCTTCTCTTCAATCAGATTCAGTTGTTCGTATCGGGACCGGACCCATTCTGCTTCGTTCAGCTTGACATCCATCAATACCCGCAGGGAGGGTAATTCAACTTCAACAGGTAGGACTGCCTCCATACCATACACAAGCTGATACGGTGTTGCCCCAGTGGATGTTCTGATTGACGTACGGTACCCATGCAAGGCAAACCGTAGCATTTCATGCCAATCTTTATAGGTAACTACCATCTTCTGCACAATCTTCTTGATATTCTTGTTAGCCGCTTCTACAACGCCATTCATCTTTGGCCTGTAAGGAGAAGAATTATGGTGTTGGATCTTGAAGTCCCGGCATAGTTCTGCCATCATTTTGTTGTTAAGGTTGGAACCATTATCAGTAATGATCCGCTCGGGTACTCCATACCGACAGATGATGTCTCTCTTCAGAAATCGGGCTACCACTTGCCTTGTAACATTTGCATAAGAAGCTGCTTCAACCCACTTGGTGAAATAGTCAATGGCAACCAGGATGAATCTGTGGCCATTTGAAGCAGTCGGTTCAATCTTGCCAATCATATCAATTCCCCACATAGCGAAGGGCCAGGGTGAAGACATCACATTCAGAGGATTGGGAGGCACATGCACCTTATCCGCATAGATCTGGCATTTACGGCATTTTCTGGCATAGGCACAACAGTCTGCATCCATTGTGATCCAGTAATAGCCTGATCTTAACAACTTTTTAGCCATTGCATTCCCTCCTGCATGGGTACCAAAGGATCCTTCGTGCACTTCGTGCATCAACAAGTCTGCTTCTGTCCTATCAACGCATCTGAGGAGTACCATATCAAAGTTTCTCTTATACAGGGAACCATCAGTATTCAGGAAGAAACTACCAGCTAGCCTTCTTAATGTCTTCTTGTCATTGGAAGATGCCCCAGGTGGGTATGTTTGATCCTCCAAGAAGCACTTAATGTCATGGAACCAAGGCTTATCATCTTTGACAACATCCGCTGCAAATACATATGCTGGTCTGTCGAGTCTGGACACTGAAATCCGAGGCACAAAGTTGGCAGCTTGAACTTTGATCATGGATGAAATGGTAGCCAGAGCATCTGCGAACTGATTCTCATCTCGAGGGATATACTCAAGCTTGACCGTTGTGAAGAAAGTCAATAACCTCCTTGTATAATCCCTGTAAGGTATCAGATGATCTTGGTGCGTATACCATTTACCGTTGGTTTGATTAATTACCAGAGCTGAATCTCCGAACACAGTCAAAGTCTTGATCCTGAGGTCAATGGCTTCCTCAAGACCCATAATACAAGCTTCGTATTCAGCTTCGTTGTTAGTGCAGTTGAAAGTGAGTTTTTCCGAGAAAGGCATGTGAACTCCTCTAGGTGTAATGAGTACTGCACCAACACCACGACCATTCATGTTAACAGCCCCATCAAACATCGTAATCCATTCTTCTTCCGGGTCAGGCCCTTCAGTGTGAATAGGCTCTTCATGATCTTTTGCTTTTATGAACATGATGTCTTCATCAGGGAAGTCAAATCTCATAGGCTGGTAATCATCAATGGGTTGCTCAGCAAGATAATCGGACAATACACTGCCTTTGATGGCCTTCTGAGATGTGTACTGGATGTCATATTCTGTGAGGATCATTTTCCATCTTGCAACCCGTCCGGTAAGTGCTGGCTTCTCAAAAATGTACTTAACTGGATCCATCTTTGAGATCAATAAAGTAGTGTGGGTCAACATATACTGTCTCAGTCGGCGAGCAGCCCACGCTAAAGCACAACAAGTTTTCTCGAGCGGTGAATAACGTTGTTCACAGTCGGTAAACTTTTTGCTTAGGTAGTATATTGCATACTCTTTTCGACCAGACTCGTCATGCTGGCCCAGCACACACCCCATTGATTCTTCTAATACTGTCAAGTACATTATTAGAGGTCTTCCTTCAACTGGAGGCATAAGGATTGGAGGCTCTTGTAAGTATTCCTTGATTTTGTCAAAATCCCTCTGGCAGTCTTCGTTCCACCTGACCATTTGTTCTTTTCTTAACAGTTTCAACAAGGGTTCACAGGTCGCAGTAAGGTGAGATATGAACATTGAAATGTAGTTCAATCTACCTAGAAACCCTCGAACTTCTTTCTCAATTTTCGGTGCAGGCATTTCCTAAATGGCTTTAACTTTATCAGGGTCAACTTCAATCCCTTTCTCGCTTACAATAAATCCCAACAGCTTACCAGATCGCACCCCGAATGTGCATTTGTTGGGGTTCAACTTCAGTTGGTACTTCCTCAGACGCTTGAATAACTTCAACAGATTCACCAGGTGGTCTTCTTCTGTGAGGGACTTGGCAATCATGTCATCCACATAACATTCAATTTCTTTATGGATCATGTCGTGGAATAATGTTACCATAGCCCGTTGATAAGTCGCACCAGCATTCTTCAGTCCGAATGGCATCACCTTATAACAGAACGTGCCCCAGGGTGTGATGAAGGTTGTCTTCTCCGTGTCTTCAGGTGACATCTTGATCTGATTGTATCCTGAAAATCCGTCCATGAAGGAGAACATCGAGAACTGAGCCGTATTGTCGACCAATACATCAATGTGAGGTAATGGGAAGTCATCTTTCGAACTGGCTCTATTCAAATCCCGGTAATCCACACACATTCTCACCTTGCCGTCTTTCTTAGGCACAGGTACAATATTAGCAACCCACGGCGGATAGCTAGTCACAACAAGGAAACCGGCGTCCCACTGCTTCTGTACCTCTTCCTTTATCTTCATTGCCATATCTGGGCAAGTACGGCGCAACTTCTGTTTTACCGGCGGGCGGTCTTCTTTCAAAGGTAGCTTATGCATGACAATATCGGTGTCCAACCCTGGCATATCCTGATAAGACCAAGCAAACACATCTACATATTCACGAAGCATGTCAATCAGTTGCTCTTTTACTGAATCTTGCAGGCAGGCCCCGATTTTAACTTCCTTCACTTCTTCTTCCGTACCAAGATTAACCGTTTCAATCTCCTCCTGATGAGGAGTGATAACCTTTTACTCTTGCCTCAACAACCTGGCTAGCTCTTCAGGTAGCTCATAATCTTCTTCAACCCCTTCATCGGCTTGATTGATTGGATTGTCAAAGTCATACGAAGTCATAGCAGTGTTGTTGTCGGTGCAGTCTGAAAGGCACTTTCTGCAAGGGTTTAGATTGGTTTATTTTAGTGATCGATTTTATCTTATTTAGAAAAAGTGAAATGAAGTTATCATTTTGAAAAACATTGCCACTTTATTTTTGTACAAAAAGAAAAATGAAAAACAGTGAGCGGAAAAGAAAAAGACTCATTTGCAAAAGATGTCCGATATTCATTGATTAATCCATTTGCACAAAATTACAAGATGGCCCGATTACAAAATGAGTCTTGTCATCTTGGGCAAGATGCAAGACTTGATGCATGCTTAAAAAAATACAGGAAATAATAATTACTCTGCAGGAGTAACCCTTATAATTTCCTGGGAAGACCAGTTAAGGACTTGGCTCCCCGGGATCCTTGGACGTATCCAACTCTCCAGGTTGCGGTCGCTTTCCTCCTCGTCTTCCAAGTTATTCACAGCATCCGGGGTGAGCATTCCCCCGCTGACAAAATTGGGCTTCTCGGCAGCCTCTGATTGATCTTGTTGAGTTGGTCTGTAACCTAACCCAAAGCTGTCCTCTTTCTTCTCTACGGGCAACAGCTTGCCCCAGCCCTGGGCAGTACCCTCTTCAACAACCTTTCGGGCTTGCTGATAAGACGTTATGGAGGTTCCCAGTACAGTAGATGCTTCATTAATGTTCAGGGCCTCAAACCCCGGCTCATATTTTCATGGATATCTCCATCCATTTCTATGTACTTGTACGTAGCCAGATGGCTAACAGAGATGTCTTCTTCCCCACAGATGGTGATGATCTGGCCTTCCCACTCGAATTTCAGCTTCTGGTGAAGGGTAGACGTAACAGCGCCAGCGGCATGAATCCAGGGTCTACCCAACAAACAGCTGTAGGCCGGCTGAATGTCCATCACATAGAAGGTAATTTTGAAGGTCTGCGGGCCAATCATCACGGGCAGATCAATCTCTCCAAGCACTAATCTTTTAGAGCCATCAAATGATCTCACCACCAAATTACTCGGTCGCAGTGCCAAGCCATCATACTCCAGCTTCACTAAGGCTTTCTTTGGTAGAACATTGAGTGAAGACCCAGTGTCCACCAGTACATGAGATAGAACAACACCTTTACATTCCAAGGTGATATGTAAAGCCTTGTTGTGGTTGTGTCCCTCAGTTGTTAAGTCAGCATTGGTGAAGCCCATCCCATGACTGGTATTGACATTTTCCACCACAGTTTCTAACTGATTAACAGTGATCTCCTCTGGCACGTATGCTGCGTGCAGGACTTTCAATAATGCATTCCTGTGAGCTTCAGAACACATTAACAGTGATAATATGGAGATCTTTGAGGGAGTTTGGTGAAGCTGATCCACCACCTTGTAATCACTTCTCTTTATGATTCTCATAAACTCGTCTACATCTTGCTCAAAAGATGTCTTCTGAGTTTCTTTGACAGTTGGCTCTTCAAGCACCACACTCTTTCCTTTTGCTTTAGCAGCGGCTTCTGCTTCAGCATTAGGTCTTTGTACTTGTGAGGCAAAAAGGCGTCCTCTTCTGGTGAAGCCTCCGCCTCCCCCAACATTACCAATCTGTGGAGAAGAAGTTGAAGAATCCAAAGTGATTTTCTCCCCGTTGCAGTAGAGGTCAGAGCCATAATGCCAAGGTATGGCATTACTGCTTTCATAGGGAACTGGTCCAGGCACCGTGATGGTAACTGGACTTACTGCTGCAGAGGTGGGTACTGTAATGGTGTGCGGATCGTAGTAAATTGTAACTGGTGATCTGGAAGGAGGTGCCAGTGCTTGTTGTTGGAAATTGTTGTTTGGAGGAACATCTGATGGATCATAGTAGATGGTGACTGCTGAGACATCTTCATTAATTTCTGTTGGCGTTGTAGAAGATTCTGCTGGTAAAAAGGATGCTGATGTTGTAGAAGGAATGGTTGTTGACATTTGATTTGTTGAAGTGATGGATGAAGCAATTGTTGATGATATTGATGAATCAGTTGGAATGATTGTTGCTGCTGTTGTAGAAGAATCAAGAATTGTTGTCAAAGGAATTGCTGGATTTGTAGGCGCCGTTGTTGAGATCTGAAGGATACCATCCTTGATAAGACCATCTATGCCGCTTCTCAAATTATCGCACCCGTTGACTGCAATGTTGCAATACCCACAACCGAGCTCACACCCGGGGAACACCTGGCACACTAGAAGCTGAGCTTTAATTTCGACCAGAGGTTTTCGAATTTGTGCAACACTGGTGATCAAAGTAGATGGTTTATCTTCCTCGACGGCATTAATCCTCGGCCCACCATGGTTAGGCATAGGATTTCTGTTGACATTTGGAGGAGGTGCGAAGTTGAGGGCTTTAGAATCCACCAGATCTTGAACTTTCATTTGCAATGCCCTGCACTTCTCCGTATTGTGGCCAGGTGCATTGGAATGGAAAGCACACCTGGCGTTGACATCGTAATTCTTAGGGAGATTGGAGGGATCTGGTGGTGCCAATGTCCTTAACTCAACCAAGTTAAGTTTCAGGAGTTGTGGCAATAAGGCAACATAAGGCATAGGGATAGGATCAATCACCCTATTTGCCTGTGAGGGTCTCTGCTGAAAGGGTCGTTGTTGTTGATTGCTGTTATTGTTGTTGTAGGTTCTCTGTGGCGGATACTGAACTTGCTGTTGATAATGGGGTTGTTGTTGTTGTTGATATGCTGGTTGCTGAGGAATCGGAGCTGGAATAGTGACAGCTGCTACTAATCTGTGGACATACTAAGGTCTGCCCCTGCTGGCATGAATGGCATTTGTCTCACCGGTTCTTCTAGGTCCCACAAAAGGCTTCCTGGGATTACTGGACGAACTTGCACCATTATCAGAAATTTTGCCCATTTTTAGTAGACTTTCAATTCTTTCACCGGCTATAACTACGTCTGCGAAGCTAGTAGAAGAAAAGGCAGCCAATCTATCGATGTATGTTCATTACAAAGTATTCATGAACATTTCGGCCATTTCTCTTTCCGACATGGGTGGTTGGACAGCAGCAGCAAGCTGTCTCCACCTTTGGGCATATTCCCTGAAGCTTTCCCTGGAAGATTGAGACATTCCCATCAAGAGCGTTCTGTTAGGAGCCATGTCCAGATTGTATTGGTACTGCCTGATGAAGGCTTCAGCTAGGTCCTTCCAACATCTGATAGTAGCTCTGGTCAAGTGTGAATACCACTCTCTTGAGGCCCCAGTCAAACTGTCTTCAAAATAGAACACCCACAGCTTTTCATCCATGGTATATGCTTTAAGTCTCCCCAGAAAAGACTGCAGGTGAGTTCGTGGACAAGAGGTTCCATTGTATTTATCGAAGCACGGGGGTTTGAACTTGTGGGGAATTCTTACCCCGTCTACTAACCCCATATCCATTACATCAAAACCCAGGGAATTTTGAGACTCCAGAGATCTCAACTTCTCAGCAATTTCATCAAACCTCCTATCATAGACTTCATCACCAACTCCCATGACAGTGAATTGCTCCTCTTGGGGGTCTTCTTGTAAGATCCTCCCCCCAGTAGTATTTCCTTGCACATTACCCGGGACATTGACTTCCGGATCTAGATGAAGTCCAAATACAGGTGGATTAACATGAGGTTGACCCCTCTCATTGTTGCTTGTTCCTCCAGTCCCAGGATGAGGCTCCTCGGGGGTCTGCCTTTCTACCAATGCCCTTAACCTTTCTTGGGTCTGAGCCAAACCAGTCATCATAGTCATGAATTGGGCCATTTGGTTCCTCATCTCCTCTCTTTCGTTAGCCATCTGGGTTCTGACCTCGGTCAGGTCTTGTTGTACTTGCTCCATGATAATACCCGGAAGGTTGTTGCGAGTAGGATATCGATGTGCACGGTTGACAGGGAACACTCTTCTGCGAGCAATATTTCCTGAACCACAACAGAGTTAGAAACAAAAAAAAAGAGACAAAACCTACAAAACAAAACAAAAGTTAGTATGCGATGCAGTATGCTTATTTATTTTCCAGACATCTAGTCCAAACTCATCCACCTTAACCTCCTTCAGAAGGGCCTCAGTCACCGGACCAGCTGGATGCTCTGTAATGGTCCTGATGAGGAGGTTCCTAGTGGCAATGGCAGTGGTCAGCTTCTTGTGCCTGTCTTGGTCCTTTGACCTCTTCAAACCAGCCCTAAGCTTCAACTCTGGAATCTCCTTCTGGGCTGCCAGCAAAGCTTCCTGTTGTTTCTTTTCATTAGCCTCTAACTGCTCAATTCTGGCTTGAGTTCTCTTATCTTCTTGTTTCCGGGCTTCAGTGATCCTGACCCACCTAGCCTGACTTTCTTGTAGATAGAGTTCATTCCTAGCCTTCTGAAGCTTGGCCTCCTTACATGCATTCTTCAATATTTTCTCCCCAGCTCTTGATTTCTTGATGTAGTCCTCTATTTTCTCAATCTTGGCCAGATGCTCCACCCTAAGCTTCTCCAACCTCTCAATGTCCAGACGACCATCACTCCTTTCCCAAAGAGTTTTCTTCAAAGCTTGAGACAAATTCTCATTCCTTTCCTTTAGCTTCTCAAATTCTTCCAGGCTGACAGTGGCTGCTGGCTGCACTATAGAAGGTCCAGGTGTGTCCTCAATGGTAAAGGGCATCCCAGTAATCTGAGCTCTAGCATGGGACCAATCATAGTACTGGGCTGAAGCAACATTATTACACTTCCCAAGAATAGCCACCCCCTTGTTTGGATGTTGTCCCAAGCCCAGGATGCTTGTCTGACAACCGCTAGATTAGGCTTTATCTCACAATACAGGGTCTCAGCTAAATCTTGTACTCTAGGAGGGTGGACCAAAGCATAGCCCAGTTGCCTTTTAAACAGCAAAGGATTGTAGTTGATGCAACCCTTCACTCCTACCAGAGGTACATTTGGATACTGCCCATAGCTAGTGATGATGTCCTAGCCTTTGGTGCTCTGGGTGCACCATCTGATGTCATCTGAAGTCAAAGCAATAAGTCTCTTAGCCCAATTCTTCTGTTGGTGAGGATTCAGGAAGGCATCTGTCTTAGATAAGTGTTTAAGTAGCCAAGTGTGAAATAGAGGAGCACAACATCTCACCAACTTCCCTCTTTGCTTCTCATTCCTCTGATGAATGGAATAATAGAAATCTCCCAGCAATGTGGGTACTGGGTTCCTCAGAAGGAAAAGATGAATGGCATTCTTGCTGATAAATTTGGGCTCATCTGCAAACAATATAACCCCATATATGTTGAGGGCTAACAGTGCACAGAATGCCCTCCATTCTCCCAAAGAGGCCTTCAGGATGGCCTGAGAAATCAAGAAATCCAAGTGCAAACCAGGGATCCCAGCCTTTGCTGTCATGTTCTACTCAATCAAAATAGGCTCCAGGTACAATGCTTTTGCCACCTCTCCATTGCTGGGAGAAGTCATCTCTGGGTTGAAGGGGACACCACCCCTGACAGGTACTCCAATCAATGATGAAAACTCCTCCAGCAGAGGTCCTAGCTGAAAGTTTTGGAATGTGAAGCATCTCAAAGGAGGGTCATAAAACTGTAGGCAGGTGTGGATCATACTCCTCTGAGAAGGGTCCAGGTCCATAACCATATCAAGGATACCTCCATAATGCTCTCTGAATAATGGGATGTGGTCTGGAGTGATAAGTGCTTGGACCTGCCTGATACCAGTCAACACAGGCTCAAAGAAATGGTATGAAATGTTGCTCTTCCTGGGTGCAGACATGAGTGTTGATGAAGAGCTGAAGACAAGTGCTGATGAAGATCAAGACTGGTACTGGAGATGAGCCACTGATAGGCTAGTGCTGGTGATGAAGACAGCTGAAGTAGGCAACTGATGAAGATATCTGAAGTAGATAACTGATGAAACAAAGGTCTATGCAGATGAAGGGGTCAAAACCAAGCCAAATATGACGTGGATACCCTAAAAAAAAAAACAAATGTTAAATGATGCAATGATGATGTATGCAAATGATATGCAAGGGTTTGTGATCAAGATGGATCTGATTATCTGTCTTGATATAAAGTCCATGTATGTTCAAGAAGTCCAGATGGAGGTTCAGAAATCCAGTAACCAAGGTAGGGGACTCAAATAAAGAGTCACACGTCCAGGGTTAAATCACAAGAACTGTCCAAAGTGTAGTATTCTTAAACAAAATCAGTAACAGGGCATGATGTGGCCAAGGGTACCTGCAAACCTGCAAACAGCCCAACCCCCTCACAGGTAGTGTTCTAAAACAAGGATCCTCAGACTTGGATCAGTTATGAGAAGTGTAAACACTTCTAACCCAGAGGTACAATGTTTACAATAACCATAAAATATCCTCCTCTAATTCACCTCAGTTTCTGAAGATCATAATGAAGGTCATCCAGACTTAGCAGGCTTCCCAGATAGCCCTAGCACTACAGGAAATCTGTAGCACAAAGTTCTCAAGAAGAAACCCACATCTGAACCGTGTTTCATATTCCCGCACCAGACCGAAATGGAATGGAAAAGAACATGAACCACTCTAGCCTAGGTGTCACTCAGGTCCCAGGTATAGGACCTTAATCACTCCGAGAAACCCCACCCACCAAAACAGAAACCAGATCCAGCAATGATAATGACAATATGATGTATATAAAACTGTAAAGAAAGCAGTAAATAAAGATGTACATAAGGCAATAAATAAAGCAAATAAACACAAATAGCACATAACACCCCAGTAAACACAAATCAAACAAGCGCTAGGAGGAACCCACAAAAAGAACCAGAAGCCCTGGTTGCAGTATAAGATCTCCCCAGCAGAGTCACCAAGTTGTAGCTCCCAAAGATTTGCATCCCGGTACAAGCACGAACGGTCGGCGAAAGAGGACATGAAGATGAACTGAAACGAGTCGCCAGCTAGGCATTTTTATCCCGAAGGAAAGGTAATGCTGCATAAACCTAAGAAAAGATGGGCATAAGGCGTAAGGCCTTGTGGGTACGTAGGCATAAGGCGTTAAAACCTTATCAAACACAAAAATCATTAAAAAATATTCTTCTCCTCATCTCTTCAATCATTTTTAAGCAAACCAATTTCAAACCAAAAAGCAATAAATATTTCAAAGGGCTCCCGTGGAGTACCACAGATGAGTCGGGTGCCTAAAACCTTCTCGGTTCGTAACCAATCCCCTTACCCAATCTCTGCTTGTTTCTTTTAGCTTTTGCTTTTAGACTCCTAGGTTTTTATTCGTTCTTTTACCTTTTTCCTTTCAGAAATAAAGAAAAGCGCGGTGGCGACTCTGTGTTCATCGAGTTAAGTTAATCAATAGCTTACACTCACGATTTTACCGCTACAGAAAAGTGGCGACTCTGCTGGGGAGTAATCTCTAAGCGGATTTAGCCTACTTTGATTTTTTCGCTCCCACCTGATGACACGGGGCCAAGAGGGGTACAGACGCGAACGGTCGGTGAAAGAGGGAGAGAACACACAAGGGTGAACTCAAGAGATAAGAGTCGCCAGCTAGGCATTTTTTATCCCGAAGGAAAGGTAATGCTGCATAGACCTGAGAAAAGATATGGATAAGACGGTTGCGAACCAGAGAGACTGAGAAAGGGGGTTGGTTACAACCTGGGAAGGTATTAGCACCCAGATTGTCCTCCGTACTCGACGGGATCCACGCTTAAAAGATTTGTGTTTTAAAGGGGTAGTGTCAGTGCTATTTGTGTATCAAAGCTGGAAAGAATGCAAGTGTCAGTGTAAAAAAGAAAGTGAAGTGAAATATGTGAAGTGTCAGTGCTAGAACAGGAGTGCAAAGCTCATGACTATGAGGCTAAAGAATAAAGCTGAAAGAGGGGGGGATATACAGAGACTTCTGTTCGATAACTGTTAAGTTATGCCTACGTATCCTCTCGTGCAATGAGGAAGTCAGAACACCGTAGTTCGACCCAAAGAGACTGAAAGATAAATTGACTTGTGAACTGCTTACTTGTCTATGCTCAAGTGTATGACCTGTCTGGCTCAGGTGCTAACTGTCTTGCATTAGACGGAAGAAGCGAGTTCTCGTTTGTGAGTGAATGAGATGATAAAAGAGTCCCGAAGGAGACGATTATTGTTTGTTTTTTGTGTTTTCAATCTTTTATTGCTTTTTGAAGTTTGTCATAAGAAAATGAGCTTAAGCCTAAACCAAGGGTTAGTAAACTCATCACATCCTCCCTCTGATTAGGGGTAATGAGAATACCTTAAGTGTGAAGTAAGCACTTCACACTTAAACACCATGATGCAGGATTAAGATCATTAACCTACTTGTGATTATTTAGATGTTTTTGTTGTTTTTGTTTAGTGTTGAGTAATGAGGTTAAGCCATAATCAAGGATTTAATGGACTCATTACACCATCCTAATAGAAGGATAATAGATGAGAACATTTAAGCTGAGAAAGACTCCTCAACTTAATCCATGATTAGGGATTAACCTCATGACAAAACAAAGCCTTTATTAAAGGATTTTAGTTAATGATAAGATGAAGAAGTGATTTTTATGGTTTGTAAGACAACTTGAGGGGGACTTGTCCATTAACACTAGGGTTAGTCCTTCTTAACCAATAAAGGAAGAATTAGAACCCTAATGAAAGGCCCAAGTTACATGTTTGATATCTTGATGATTATTAGATGGATTGATTAAAGGATTTAAACACCTTAAGGGTTTAACACTTAGGATTAAAGTTATACACTCCATCCTAATAGAAGGATGCATGCATAAGCTTAATCACAAAGCCTTAAAACCTTTAGGGTTTAGTCCTTGATTATGAGATGAGAGGAGAAGACTCAAAGATGACACAAAGGCAAAAGCTAAATGGGGGACTAATCAAACCCTAATTATTATCATGCTTGGTTGTGTCTAGGGTTTATAAAGCTTGCAAGAGACCTTCAGAGAAACCACCAGGAAGGAAGCAGATGAAAGGAGCAAGAAGCAGAGAGAAGCAAGACAACTTGCTTCACTTAAGAAGACAAGTTGCTTGAAGAAAGAAAGTAGGAAAGAACAAGAATGAGCAAGCTCACTCAAATACAAAGATAAAATGCAGCAATGATGCATAAGAGGGATGAGAAGAGATTGTGAGAACTGAAGGCAAATTCACTTCCCAAAACAACTTACCACCTGAAAAGTTAGCAAAAGAAATGAAATGCAATGCAAATGAGATGAAATGTCATGATGCAAACCAAAGTCAGAAGCATAAACATGATGTTAATGATGTTAAGAGATGATGCAAACACATATCAAGAGTTGTGGATGATCATACAAGGATGAGGATGCAAATGGAGCATGCTTGAACCATGGAAGTTCAAGAAAGTTTATAAAATGAAATGAACATATAACAAGGAAAATGAAAGATGCAATGATCAAACATGATTCTAATGTATACTAAGATGTCTTATGAATCATGTGGATGCACAAAATGTCATGGCAAGTCATTGAATGCAAGCAAATGAGAGATGGATGCAAAGGAAGACACAAATTAGGGTTTACATACAAACATACAATGCAAAATTCAAAATCAGAAGCAAATGACATGATAAAAATTGAAAATGCAATCAAAGATACCCTAAACCTATACAAGTTCACTACCCAAAGGAGGGGACCCAATTCTTAATCTAGTGAAAGTTATGAATTTTCTAAGTCAATTAGGGTTTCAAGGTACCTCACAATGAAAAATGCAAAACAAATTGAAAATGAAGAATAAATTCAAACCAAATTAAACCTAGAAACTACATGCCATGAAGGATGCAATGCAAGAAGAATCATCATCAAACTCTCAAGGGTTAGGCAAAATGGATTTTTTCAAAGTTTGAACCAAAATATTGCCTTAAAATGAATTTAATTCCAATGAAAATGATCAAAAGGCATCAAGAACCAAAAAGAAATTTGTTTTGAGAGTTGGATAATGTTTGTAAATGTTTTTAAATGCAATATGAATTTTTTGGTGATTTTTAAATACCTAAATGCATTTTTAATTAATTAATTTTCATTAACTAATTAAAAATAAACACTTAAATGATTTAAAAATAAATTTTAATGCAAAAAATAAAAATAAAAATATTTTTGGGTTCTAAAAATTAATGAAATCTTTGACAAAAAATTTCAAAATTTTTAAATGTATTTTGCTATTTTAAATAATTTGTGCAAATTAAATGAAAAGAAAATGAAATAAAATGAAATAAAATGAAAAGTATGAAGATCCTGAGGCTAAGATTCTAAGTCAGAGGGTGGGAGTTGACTGGCGCGTGTTTCAGTGGCTAGGATTGATTCTGGAAAATTCAAATTTTAATCCTGATTAATTAATGTTAATGACTGGATTAGGGCTAAATCAAAGGATCTGGGCCGTTCACAGCGCGCGGGAAGCTGGATCTAAAGGCCTGCGTTCAAACTCAGCTAAACCCTAACCCTAATTTAATCACCTTCAGATGACCGGAACAGTGGTTCCGGTCATCTTCTCCGGCGAGGCCAACAGGCTAACTTCTCCTATAAGTAAAATCAAGAGCTCTAAAGCTCCAGATCGTACCTCCTAACCACCCTAAAGATGAATCAAGCATCAAAACAAATTTCTACAACCTACATCTCAAGATATGGATCAAAACAGAAAAATTGGAAAAATTTCAGAGCTTCGATACAAGCTTATTTCTTCACCATTTCAAAAAGTAAAAACACCAGAGTGATCAGCAAAGCATAAGCAACAATTCTATAGCATAAAAAGAAATTTCTGGAAAAAAAGTTCTTGAGGTACCTGAGCTTGAGCTTCCTCAGTTTGAAACTTTCTGGGCATGTCTTTGCTTCAAATCACCCCCAATGATCCCCCCAAGTGTTTGTGATGCTTAGCTGGAGTTTAAATGGCCTCTAGAGAGAGTTTGCAGAATCTCAGTTCATGAAATGTTGAAATCGTGTTTTTGATTATGGAGGTTTTAGGGCAAAATTAGGGGTGGGAAATGATCAGTGAGGTTTATGGAGTTGAATGGTGGAAAAAGTTTGAAGGTTTGATGGCTGAATCAAGAGATTCGAAAGCTTTTGCAAATTTGGGGATTTTTGAGTGTGCTGTCTTCTTGGAGCTTCAGGCTGTGTTGTTATGTGCTTTTGCTTGCATTTGATCCACATAAAGAAGTGTGATAGGTCAGAGAGTGGGTGCTGGCCTATGCTGATTGGTATGGGCCATTTTGCATAAAGTCAACTTTTTGTGTAAGAGAGGTATGGGCTATGGCAGTCAAGGTACAAAGGCATGGTTTGGCTCAGCATGCTTCAAGGAGAACCATGGAAATGAATTAGAGGCAATGCAGCAAGTGGATTAGGGTTTATGTGAGTTTTTGCAATTTCACAAAGTCTTGGCCCTTTTGAAGTTTCTTAAAGCACAAGTCATGAAAATGGACAATTCTTTGGTGCATTCTGATTTTCAAGTCATGGTTCATGTTTGTGTAATGCATAGAAATCAATTAGAGGTCACATAAAGGCTTGGCATGAGGTTTTGCAACTTTGCCTCTTTGGTACAAAACTTGAAATTATGTGATTTTGTCCAACTTTGACAAGCCATAACTTTTGATCCAAAATGAATTAGGATGAGTTCTTGTACTTTTTGAAAAGGGAATGATCCATTCTACAACTTTCATGACCAAAGTTTTCTCATTTGAAGCATTTTTGAATCAATTTGAGTAAGTTGAAAAACTTTCCCAAAATGACAAGTTTACATTACAAGTCACTTTCCCAAAAAGGCAACTTTGCAAATGGCTTGAAATTATTCAATTTTGTGGACTTCTAACATCTTCTATGATCAAATAAAGATCATACACATTCAAAATGATGGAGAACACCCTTTGGTTGGGTCATTGGGGGCCTCAGATGCCCTTATTTTGCACTGACTTGCCCAAGTAGTCAACTCTTGATTAGATGCCTTCCCCATGGAATTTCTTCATGAAAATTGATATGCATGATCCTCATAACATATAGAGACCAATAGAAACAAGAATGACCAAAGAATTTGGAGTTATGGCCTCTGAAACCAAAACCCTAATTCTAGGTCATCTGTGCAGTTAAGCCTGACTCTGCTTCCATGCCTTCTTCAGTTCTTGTGATTCTTTGACTTTCTTGACTTGGTGAGGATATAATATGATGCTTGAACATACATGGACCCCTTTGAAGTGATTGTAGACCTTTGAAGTGGCTCAAATGGCTCAGGGATGGCTCAGATCACAAACCCTAGATGCAGATGACTTAGAAGCAATGCAGTGAATCAAAAATGTGGTATGAGATGCTATGATTGAATTTATGCATATGAAAAGATCAAAAGCCATGGTGAAATGGGTTAGGGAAAATTTGGGGTGTTTACAGATTTATTTACTACTTTGGTTTGAATTGTTTGTTATTTGATTGTTCTATTTTGGTTTTGGTGATCCTCTGTGTGAGATAGATTCTAACCCGGATCTGAGTTGAAACTTATGATAGGACGGCGATATTCGAAGCGATATGCGATGGAGTAGTCCAAAGCAATATCAATTTGATAATCTCCACTCGGTTAGGCTCTCTTGGACTATCAATGTCATGACGAGTAATCGTACGTGGCATTATTTTCCGACCTTGAGCTGATCATACTGAGGACCGTAAAACCCTTAACCCATCCAAGCCAATTTAGGAACATAGTGCGGAAATTGTCTAGGTGTAAACCTAAGGCGGTTGTCATGCGATACTACACTCGGACGAGGTCTATTTTAAGGATGTTATCGGTTGGGGAGTAATCCAACGTACCGATGATATTCTAAAGATGGCTGTTAACTCCGGGCACCTCTGTTAGAACCCTTTTGGTTTTCTGTAGGTACAATGAAGACAAAACCTTAGTACTTACCTGTTTGGGTTGGTGTTCTGTTACCTTGACTTCATGCTCGTGACTCGGAACCTAAGCCCGTGTGCCTTGTGTGATTTTGTTTGTGTTTGTTGCGTACAAACCATCATACATTCATGAGCATTGTTCGTAAGATTTCAAAGGACTTATAAGGAACTTTTGCAAAATTTCAGATGTCCATAGCTATGACTTTTGAAAGGAGGAACACAAAGAAGTACACTTTCAAGAATCCTAATGTTGTAGAGTTGAGAAAGCTAGGAGCTTTGGTTGTTGATACCCAAGAGTTCCGAAGATGTCATGGGAAGCTTTTGTATATGTTGGATACCGATGTACCTTAGGGGTATTCTCATTGGTTATGTTTGTGCCGACTTTAGAGGAGTATTCTCATTGGTTAGGTTTTCCTATTATGGACAAGGAGTCTCTTTTCACTGGTTTAGAGAAGGAGCTTACTATCAAGGTCATCGCCAAAGCACTTTTTCTTAAGGAGTCCGATCTTAATGGGAAGTTTCTTCCAAAGGGGAGTGTTCGTGGTATTAATGCTAAGTTCTTGATGGGAAAGGCTTCTACTTCACTTACTTTGGGTCATAAGGATGCATTTGAGGCTATTCTTGCTTTGCTCATTTACGGGATTGTCTTGTTTCCTAACTTGGATGGTATTGTGGATGAGAATGCTATTCAGATATTCTTGAAGAAGAACCCGGTGCCTACTTTGCTTGGAGATATGTATCATGCTTTTCACTATAGGACCTCCAAAGGTGATAGAGAGATTGTATGTTATGCGCCTCTTCTTTATAGGTGGTTTATTTCGCACCTACCGAAGTCAGATGTTTTCAAGGACAATAGAGAGAATCGAAGATGGTCTCAAAGGTTGATGTCACTTTCTCATAAGGACATGACATGGTATAGTTCTCATTATGATACTGGAGTTCTTATTGATAGTTGTGGAGAATTTCCTAATGTACCTCTTCTTGGTACACGTGGGGGAATTAGCTACAACCCCATTCTGGCTAGACGACAGTTCGGCTATTGTTTGAAGGATGTTCCAAACAATCTTGCCTTATCTTGTTTCTTCTTTCTTAATGGTGCTGATCATATAGAGATAAAGAAAAGGATTGCTCATTCTTGGCATGCTGTTCACCGGAAAGAGAAAGGTCGATTGGGAAGACAACACCTTCCTCCTTCCGAATGTTATATTCAGTGGGTTCGATCTAGAGCTTCCAAGCTCAAGATGCCTTATCCACCTGAGGAGCCTATGTTTCCCATATTGCCTTTGTCTGCTTTTCTACCTCCCGTTGATGAGAAAGTGGTTCTTCAAGAAGAGTTAGAGAAGATGAAGAAAGAGAAAGAAGAATGGTTACTTGAGAGGACTACTATGCAGGAGCAGCTTAAAGAGAAGGATGATCTTATTGAGCTACTTGAGCGGCGCGTCAAGAAGAGGCTGAGAGAGGATTTATTTTCCTCTAGTACTCCAGCTACTATTCCTCCTACTTCCGGTGCTTGGAAGGCCATTGTCGACAAGTTGGTGAAGGATAAGGAAGATGTGGAAGAGAGGTACAAGAATGAGATTAAGAGGATTCGTATGAAGTATCAGCCAGGATTCGGGGCTTCTTCGGATATGATTCCATAGGCTTAGTTTACTTTTCCTCTTATGTATTAGGATTATTGATGTTTGTACTTCATTTGTAATCCTCACTTTGATATTAATGAGAATGAGTTTTTAAGTATTTCAAAAATGTTTCTTTATGAATATTGCAAATTAACTTATAATCCTTTGAAATCTTTGCATTTGCATACGCATAGCATGCATCATACTTGCATTTTGTCTTGTTTTTTGAGTGTTCTCCAGGGATCTTATTGTTGTTTCTTGGTCTTCATTCAGTGTTCCTGTCAAGCTGACTCACCGCTTTGATACTCGAGCTAATCGAAGAAGAGTGATGGAAACTTTGCAACAAGAGAATCGCGAGCTGCGCGAAGAGGTTACTTATCTGAGGGAAAGCTTGGAATGAGTGACTGCTATGATGGAAAATTTGGTGGCTGCTCAGAATCAGCCACCTCCTTCTCCTGTTCAGAATACTGTCATATCCGAGGTTGTTACCGCATCCATTCCTGTTGAGACTGTTATTTCTCCTCTCTATCGTATACCTGCTAGCACATCTTGGGGCATGCCGGATGACTTTTTTCCTGCTGGTTATCGTCCTCCTCATCAGCCTGAGACTGCTGCATTTAATACTCTCCCACCACCAGTTTGGACTACTCTTCCTCCAATTGTGACTACTGTACCGCCTGTTGTGCACAATATTCCACACCATGATGAAATGATTTACCATGCTGAGCCTAGTGAAGGCGCTGGAGTAGCTGAAAGACTTGATGACTTCCAGGGACGATTTGTTGAGATCCAGAGGGAGATGAGAGCTTTGAAGCATAAGGATTTGTTTGGAAAAGATGCCTATGACCTTTGTCTGGTCCCAAATGTTAAAGTTCCTTACAAATTCATGTTGCCCGAGTTTGAGAAGTACAAAGGCAACACTTGTCCGTTGAGCCATCTGACGATGTATGCAAGAAAGATGTCTGCTCAGACTGATAATGATAAGCTGCTGATTCACTATTTCCAGGACAGTTTGACCGGTGCACCCATGAGGTGGTATATGAGCTTGGATAATAGCCAAATCAAGACCTTCAACGATTTGGGAGAAGCTTTCGTGAGGCAGTACAAGTACAATGTTGATATGGCGCTAGATAGAGATCAGCTTCGTGCTATGTCCCAAAAGGACAAAGAGACTTTTAAAGAATATGCGCAGAGATGGAGAGAGCTGGCAGCCCAGATTGTTCCTCCGCTGGAAGAAAAAGAAATGACGAAGATCTTCTTGAAGACGTTGATTTATTTTTATTATGAGAGGATGATAGCAAGCGCTCCTTCCGACTTCACTGAAATGGTGAGTATGGGGATGCGTCTAGAAGAAGGTGTCCGTGAGGGACGGTTAAGTCAAGAGAATGGTAATGGTTCAAGCTCTAGAAGGTTCAACATCGGGAAAAAGAAAGAAAATGAGACTAATGCAGTATCCCATGAAAGTTATAGAAGACCTCACAGTCGTGGGAATCACCATTCGCAGCATGTAGCTTCTGTTACACCGATGATTAACGTGGCTCCAACTGTGCCGGCAGTTCCAAAGTTCCAACCTCGTTATCAACAACCTTCTGTGCAACAAGGTGGTAATCAACAAGCTCGGGATAACCCAAGTTTTGATCCTATTCTGATGCCATATGCAGACCTGCTTCCGTCTTTGATTGCAAAGAATCTTGTGCAAACTCGTCCTCCAACTCCAGTTCCAGAGACTATTCCATGGTGGTATAAGCCAGAAGCTCGTTGTGCTTTTCATCAAGGTGCCCCGGGGCATGATGTTGAGAATTGTTATCCATTGAAGTTTTAAGTACATAAGTTGATGAGGAACAATGTTCTGTATTCTAATGATGTTAATCCTAATGTGCAGAAAAATCCGTTGCCGAAGCATGCTAATGCGTCTGTGAATATGGTTGATGGTTGTCCTGGACTGTTCAAGATCTATGAAGTCCGTCATATCCGAAGATCTTTGGTTGAGATGCATGATTTCTTGAGTGAATATCACGATATTGATCACGACTACGCTGGATGTTGTATTTGCTCGGTGAATCCTCATGGTTGCGTGATTGTTAAAAGAGATATTCAAAAGATGATGGACGATAAGCTGATCGAAGTAACAGCAAAAAGAGATGAATATGAGAATGAAGTGAACGTCATTATGCCTCAGTTCAATCTTCCTGAGAGGATTGTTCCTGAGAGGGTGGTTATTTCTTTTGATAGTCGCAAAACTGCTGTTACTCCATTGGTGATTAATGTGCCTGGTCCAATGCCATATGAGTCTGATAAAGCTGTTCCGTACCGGTATAATGCTACGATGATAGATAATGGTAGAGAAGTTCCTCTTCCTACTGCAAAGTCTGTGGTTAGAATTGCTGATGTAACGAAAGTTACCCGAAGTGGTAGAGTGTATGCTTCAGACCCTCCGAAGAGAGTTGAAGATACCAGTGCAAATAAGCAGATTACGGATGCTGTCGCCCAATCGGGCCAATCTGGCAATAATGATGATGAGGTGCTAAAGTTGATAAAGAAGAGTGAATATAATATTACTGAGCAGTTATTGCAGACTCCCTCGAAGATATCAGTTTTGTCTCTTTTGATGAGTTCTGAGGCTCATAGGCAGTCATTGCAGAAGATTCTGGATCAAGCTTATGTTGACCATGATGTGACTGTTGATCAATTTGATAGCATTGTAGCGAATATCACGTCATGCAACAATTTGAGCTTTTGTGATGACGATTTGCCTGAAGAAGGAAGAAATCATAACTTGGCGTTGCACATTTCAGTGAATTGTCAGGAAGATGCTTTATCTAAGGTGCTAGTTGATACCGGATCGTCTCTGAATGTTATGCCAAAGTCGACATTGTCAAAGCTTGCGTTTCGAGGTGCTCCCATGCGGCACAATGGGATTATAGTGAAATCATTTGATGGGTCAAGAAAGACAGTGATTGGAGAGGTAGATCTTCCTATTCTTATTGGACCGTTTATATTCAAGATTACTTTTCAAGTAATGGATATACGTCCCGCATACAGTTGTCTCCTCGGAAGACCATGGATCCACGAGGCCGGAGCTGTAACATCCACTCTTCATCAGAAGTTAATGTTTGTGAGAGAAGGGAAATTGGTGACCATTGAAGGTGAAAGGGCAATGCTTGTGAGCAATTTGTCTTCTTTTTCCTATATTGATGTCGAAGAAGAGGTAGGAACTTCGTTTCAAGCTCTTTCTGTTGTGGATAATGTTGCTAAGAAGAATGCCATGCCCATGTCTTCTTTCAAAGATGCTATGCGAGTGATTGAAGCTGGTCAGTCTGATGGTTGGGGGAGAATTATTGATGTTGTCGATAACAAGGAAGGTTTTGGTATCGGCTTTGCGCCAGGTGCAGTTATCAAAGATCCAAAGACTATTCAAGAAGGCTTCCGAAGTGCCGTATTTATCAACGATCATTCCGCTGCTGCCATCATTGATGATGATGAAGATGAAGAAATGCCTGACTTCGTTACACATGGAAAGATCTTCCAGAACTGGATCGCTGTTGATGTTCCTTTTATTGTTCACTCTTCAAAGTAATTTGTTTTTATTTTTTTTCAAAAATCCTTTCACTCTGCCCAAGGTGAAAGTGATGTTTGTCGGGCTTTGTTTCAAATTTTATCATCATCAATAAAATGTTATTTTGTTATTTCCATATGTGTTTTTCCTTTTTACTTTATTTTGAAAAATGGTAACATAAAAAACCCAAAATATAATGATTGTTTATCTGCATATTGTTTGCACTTTTGTTCATGCTCTAAAATAAAAATAAAATCATTGTGCAGATTGATTGATAAACCCATTGAAAACAATGATCCTATGCCCTCTCCCAACTTTGAATTCCCTGTGTTTGAAGCTGAGGAAGAGAATGATGAAGAGATTCCAGATGAAATTTCTCGGTTGCTTGAGCACGAGAAAAAAATTATTCAGCCTCATGGAGAGTCTATAGAGATGGTCAACTTGGGTTCTGAAGATGAAAAGAAAGAAGTCAAAGTTGGAGCATTGCTTGGTCCAGATGTTAAGAAGAGGATTATAGAGCTTCTCAGAGAATATGTTGATGTATTTGCTTGGTCTTACCAAGACATGTCAGGTCTTGACACTGATATTGTGGAGCATAGATTGCCGTTGAAGCCTGAATGTACACCTGTGAAGCAGAAGCTCAGAAGAACGCATCCAGACATGGCAATAAAAATAAAAGAGGAGGTTCAAAAGCAGATTGATGCCGGTTTCCTTGTGACGTCAACTTATCCTAAATGGGTGGCCAATATTGTTCCTGTTCCGAAGAAAGACGGAAAAGTCCGAATGTGCGTTGATTACAGAGATTTGAACAAAGCTAGTCCGAAAGATGATTTTCCATTGCCACACATTGATATGTTGGTAGATAATACGGCTAAGTTTGATGTGTTCTCTTTTATGGACGGATATTCCGGTTATAATCAAATAAAGATGGCACCCGAGGACATGGAAAAGACCACATTTATTACACCATGGGGAACATTCTGCTACAGAGTGATGCCCTTTGGATTGAAGAATGCTGGTGCGACATATCAAAGAGCTATGACTACACTTTTCCATGATATGATTCATAAAGAAATCGAAGTATATGTTGATGATATGATCGCCAAGTCGAAGACTGAAGAGGATCATGTTGAACATTTGCTGAAGTTGTTTCAAAGATTGAGGAAGTATAAGCTTCGCTTGAATCCGAACAAGTGCACGTTTGGTGTACGTTCTGGAAAGTTGCTAGGTTTCATTGTCAGCCAAAGAGGTATTGAAGTTGATCCTGATAAAGTGAAAGCTATTCAGGAAATGCCTGCTCCAAGAACCGAAAAGCAAGTAAGAGGATTCTTGGGCCGATTGAATTATATTTCGAGGTTTATCTCCCACATGACTGCCACATGTGCTCCGATTTTCAAGTTGCTTCGGAAAGATAAAGGCTGTGTCTGGACAGATGATTGCCAAAAGGCGTTTAAAAGTATTAAAGAATATCTGCTTGAACCTCCTATCTTGTCTCCTCCGGTGGAAGGTAGACCGATGATCATGTACTTGACTGTGTTGGAAGATTCCATGGGTTGTGTGCTTGATCAGCAAGATAAAACTGGAAGAAAAGAACATGCAATTTACTACTTGAGTAAGAAATTCACTGATTGTGAGTCTCGGTACTCCATGCTTGAAAAAACTTGTTGTGCCTTAGCTTGGGCTGCAAAGCGTCTTCGCCAGTATATGCTGAATCATACAACTTGGTTGATCTCTAAAATGGATCCAATCAAGTATATATTTGAAAAGCCTGCTTTAACTGGGAGGATTGCTCGTTGGCAAATGTTATTATCAGAATATGATATCGAGTACCGAACTCAAAAAGCTATAAAAAGTAGTGTCTTGGCTGACTATTTGGCACATCAACCGATTGATGATTACCAACCAATCAAGTTCGATTTTCCAGATGAAGATGTGATGTTTTTGAAATTAAAAGATTGTGATGAACCTTTGATTGAGGAAGGGCCGGAGCCTGGATCTCGATGGGGTTTAGTTTTTGATGGTGCTGTGAATGCACGCGGAAGAGGAATTGGGGCAATGATCATTACTCCCCATGGTTCACATATTCCTTTTTCCGCGAGGTTGACTTTTCCTTGTACCAACAATGAAGCTGAGTATGAAGCATGCATTATGGGTCTCGAAGAAGCTATTGATTTGAGAATTAAACATCTGGATGTGTACGGAGATTCTGCCTTGGTAATTAATCAGATTCAGGGCACGTGGGTAACCCATCAACCCCACTTGATCCCCTATAGAGATTATGCCAGGAAGATATCAACTTTCTTCACCAAAGTTGAGTTCCATTATATTCCTCGTGATGAGAATCAGATGGCTGATGATTTAGCAACTATAACTTCTATGATAAAGGTACACCAGTGGAATGATGTTCCCATGATCAGTGTGATGCGACTTGAAAGACCAGCTCATGTGTTTGCAGTTGAAGAGGTCCATGATGACAAGCCTTGGTATCACGATATTAAATGTTATCTCCAGAGTCAAGAATACCCGCTTGGGGCATCCGATAAAGATAAGAGAACTTTGAGGAGGTTGGCAGGCAATTTCTTCCTGAATGGAAATGTTCTTTACAAGAGAAATTTTTACATGGTCTTGCTCAGATGCGTGGATAGACACGAAGCAGACATGTTGATGAAAGAAATTCATGAAGGATCTTTTGGCACTCATGCCAATGGGCATGCAATGGCTAAAAATATGTTGAGAGCAGGTTACTATTGGCTGACAATGGAATCTGATTGTTGCAAGTATGTGAAAAAGTGCCATAAGTGTCAGGTATATGCTGATAAGATTCATGTGCCACTAGCTTATCTCAATGTGATTTCTTCCCCATGGCCTTTCTCCATGTGGGGAATTGATATGATTGGTATGATTGAACCCAAGGCTTCGAATGGACATCGTTTCATTCTTGTGGCAATTGACTACTTCACCAAGTGGGTGGAAGCGACATCATATGTTAATGTGACCAAGCAAGTTGTGGTTCGGTTTATCAAGAATAATATTATCTGCAGATATGGTGTTCCGAATAGAATCATTACTGATAATGGTTCGAACTTGAACAATAAGATGATGAAAGAGCTTTGTGAAGATTTCAGGATTCAACACCATAACTCCTCTCCTTATAGATCGAAGATGAATGGGGCTGTTGAAGCTGCGAACAAGAACATTAAGAAGATCATTTAGAAGATGGTTTTGACATACAAGGACTGGCATGAGATGCTCCCTTTTGCTTTGCATGGGTATCGTACATCTGTCCGCACTTCAACAGGGGCAACCCCTTTCTCGCTTGTTTATTGTACAGAAACAGTGCTCCCCGTCGAAGTTGAGATCCCATCAATGAGAGTTCTGATGGAAGCCAAGTTGACTGAGGCTGAATGGTGTCAAAGTAGATTTGATCAGTTGAATTTGATTGAAGAAAAGAGAATAACAGCTTTGTGTCATGGTCGGTTGTACCAGCAAAGAATGAAGAAAGATTTTGATAAGAAGGTCAAACCTCGTGTATTCAGAGAAGGCAACCTCGTGCTCAAAAAGATTCAGTATTTCCTTAAAGATTCTCGGGGCAAGTGGACTCCGAACTATGAAGGCCCATATGTTGTTAAGAAAGCCTTCTCTGGCGGTTCATTAATTCTTGCAACTATGGATGGTGAGGAGATCACTCGCCCTATGAATGCGGATGCAGTCAAGAAATACTTCGCCTAAAAAATAAAAGAACAGCTCGCTAAGTTGAAAACCCGAAAGGGCGGCTTAGGCAAAAATGAGCGTCTCGGTGGATTGAAAACCCGAAAGGGCGGTCCAGGCAAAAATTAGAGACAAAAACAGAAATAATTATCCCGGTAGATTGAAAACCTGAAAGGGCAATCTAGGCAAAAGTTAGGGATCATGGCAAGTAACTGCGTCGACAGACTGAATCGCTTGTAGCAATCGAGGATTTCATATTCTATTCCTCAGAAGAATTATTCATCAAAGATTCTTATTCACTCATCCTTGACTGATGTTTCGGACACAGTGGAGTTCAAAGTTGATAGGGAGAATAGTGATCATTGTATCTCAATGTAGCCCTTTTCCATGTATTTACCATTTTTCAAACTTGTAATGATCCATGGAGTCATGCCATTTGCTGACTACCATTCTATCAATGAATTTGAGCTTTTATCCAATTGTTTGCAATTCTTTATATTTTTTTTGTTTACAAAATTTCAATTTGTAGATGTTTAGAATTGGCAGAATTTTTGACCAACAAGAAGTGTTGAATTTAGTTCAGGATGTCACATCAGATGTTGGGACATTATCAAACAGAGTATAAGTAAATGAACTTAATTCAGGATGTCACAACAGATGTTGGGACATTGTATCAGTTAATGAAGTAAGTTCAGTTTACAGGATGTCACACCAGATGTTGTGACATTGTATCAGTAAATGAAGTAAGTTCAGTTTTCAGGATGTCACACCAGATGTTGTGACATCTCAAACCTGCTACCAGAATTAATTAATGACTAACAGAACTGAGTAAATTAAGGGAAGTTATCTGGAATTAATTATGGATGAATGAAACAGAATAAAGCGCATCTGTAGGGAGTTTTGTTATGTGACTTCAGCATAATCAGAAGAACTGAATCACCTAGAATCTAGGAAGGAACAAACCCTAATTCATGGTGATGATTGCATGCGTATCAGGATTGGATAAACCTACAGAAAGCCCAAAATCCAAACACCTATTTAAGCAACAGAAACTCTCAGAATAGAGTACGTTTTTAAGAAGACCAAATAGGGTGTTTTGTGTTTTAATAGCAGGTTGTTTTAATTGTACCACTTTATGAGCTTTTAAACAAAAGTGTATTTGTGTCTTGATTGAAACTGTGAAGTAAGATCAAGCTGTTTTGTTTGAAGTATGACTTCAATTTTATTAAACTTGTAAAAACATATCACTGTGTGATTGAGGGGGAGTGAGTTGGTACTCATATCTAAGTTGTGTCTTAGGTAGAAATTGCATTGGGTAGATATTAAGTGAAAGATTAAACTGAGTGGTTTAAGTCTAGAATTAATATTACTTATATTGGATTTCCTCCTGGCTTGGTAGCCTCCAGATGTAAGTGTGGTTATACACTGAACTGGGTTAACAAATTCCTGTGTTGTTTAATTTTCCTGCACTTTAAGTTTTAGTTAAGTCTTCAAGTGTTTAAACATCTCATTCGACATCTCGTACCTGATCATAGAATTTCAATTGGCATCAGAGCAGGCACCCTGCCTGTTTAACTAGGTGAGATCTAGGGACTGCAAATTCTGGAAACATGGACAGAGATGTAGGATCTGTAAACAGACCACCTATATTGGATGGATCTAATTATGACTACTGGAAGCCAAGAATGGTAGCATTCTTAAGATCACTTGACAATAGGGCCTGGAAAGCAGTCAACAATGGATGGGAGCACCCTGTCCAAGACACCAATGATGGAGCAAAAGTGTTGAAACCTGAAGAAGAATGGAGTAAGGAGGAAGCAGATTCAGCACTTGGCAACTCCAAGGCCTTAAATGCTTTATTCAATGGCATTGATAAGAACATCTTCAGACTTGTGCATCACTGTGAGCTGGCCAAAGATGTTTGGGACACTCTCAAAACAACTCATGAAGGGACATCAAAAGTGAAGATGTCAAGACTTCAACTTCTCACCACCAAGTTTGAAAACTTGAGAATGAAGGAAGATGAGACAATTAATGAGTTCTACATGAACATCTTAGAAATAGCCAATACTTCTGGTGCCTTGGGAGAAAAAATGACTGATGAAAAGCTTGTAAGAAAGATTCTCAGATCTTTGCCAAAAAGATTTGACATGAAGGTCACAACAATAGAAGAAGCTCAAGACATATGCACAATGAAAGTTGAAGAGCTCATTGGTTCCCTTCAAACATTTGAGATGGGAATGAATGACACAATTGTAAAGAAGAACAAAAGCATAGCATTGGTATCAAATACTGATAAAGAAGAAGAAAATGATGAAGAAGAACCTGAAGAAAATTTATCAGAAAACATTGCTATGCTTGGAAGACAATTCAAAATTATTCTCAGAAAGATGGAAGACAAGACCAGACCAAGTGGAAGATACACAAACTCTTCTGAGAATAAAAGACCTTATGATTCTAATAGATGGTCAAATTATGATGAAAAGATCAATCAAGAAAAATGGATTAAATGTCATGGATGTGAAGGATATGGGCACATCAGAAATGAATGTCCTACCTATTTAAAAAGGCAGAAGAAAGGTCTATCTGTAACCTGGTCTGATGAAGACTCAGGATGTGATTCAGAAGAAGAATCAGCTAAGCATATCACTGCTCTAGCTGGATTATGTGAATATGAAAGTGAATCCAGTGATGGGGAGCTTACTTTTGAAGAGCTTGAGCAATCATACAGAGAACTGGTTAAAAGGAGCACTGAAATATGCATGGAAAGTATAAAGCAAAAGAAGCAGATTGAGTCACTAAAGGACGAGAAGAAAAATGATCTAGAGATCATTGACACCTTGAAAAGTGAAGTAAGTCTTCTCAACTCCAAGTTGGAGCACATGTCCAAATCTGTTAGAATGCTGAACAGTAGCTTAAACACACTGGATGTTATTCTCAACAACAATAAACATTCAGGGGATAGAAGTGGACTGGGATTTAACAAAGTTTATAAGGTTGAAGCTAGCACCAACAAAACTACTTCAAATTCCATACAGTCAAACAAGATGTCCCAACAGATGCTTCAACATCATGAAAAGAACACTAAGTCAAACATAATGTTCCAACAGATGTCTCAACATCATGAAAAGAACATAATGAAGAAGAAGTATCAAAGATGGAGATGTCATCATTGTGGAAGGTTTGGACACATCAAACCTCATTGTTACAAGTTGCATGGATATCCAAATCAGATGTATCAGCAACCCCCTAAGCAGAAAACATAGGACATCAAGAAAGTATGGGTACCTAGAGCTAGTCTTCATGCTGATCAAAGCTACATGCCCAAAAACAAGTTCAACAAACAACCTGGGAGCTCTTCTAATGGACACTACACAGGGAAGAGGCATCAAAAGAAACCTCAAAACAAATGGTCAAAGAAAGGTGTTGCATATATAGCTCATACATCTCTAAGAGTATCAGCTAAAGAAGACTGGTACTTTGACAGTGGATGTTCAAGACATATGACTGGATTGAAGAATCTGCTAGTAGACTTAAAGTCATATTCATCCAGATATGTAACATTTGGAGATGGAGCTAAAGGAGAAATCAAGGGTGTTGGGACCTTGGACTATCCAGATGTACCAAGACTAGATGATGTGCTGCTAGTAAAAGGATTGACTGCTAACTTGATCAGCATAAGTCAATTATGTGATCAAGGTTATAGTGTAAACTTTACCAAAACTGAATGCATAGTGTCAAATAAAGAACAGGAGGTTGTCATGAGAAGAGCCAGATCTAAAGACAACTGTTATATGTGGGAACCTCAAGATTTTAGTCCCACTTCAACTTGCTCTTTAGCCAAAGAAGAAGAAATGAAACTATGGCACCAAAGACTGGGTCATCTTCATTTCAGAGGCATAAAGAAAATCATATCTATGGAAGCTGTGAGAGGTATTCCTAAACTGAAGATTGATGATGGCAAAATATGTGGTGAATGTCAAATAGGCAAGCAAACCAAGATGTCCCATCCAAAGCTTCAACATCTGACAACTTCCAAAGTTTTGGAATTATTGCATATGGATCTTATGGGACCTATACAGGTTGAGAGCCTTGGTGGTAAGAGGTATGCCTATGTGGTGGTTGATGACTTTTCAAGGTATACATGGATAAATTTTATCAAAGAGAAGTCTGATGTATTTGATGTATTCAAAGATTTATGCCAAAGAATACAAAGAGAAAAAGCCAGCTGTGTGGTCAGAATAAGAAGTGACCATGGAAAGGAGTTTGAGAATAAAAAATTCTTAGATTTCTGTTCTTCAGAAGGAATAAATCATGAATACTCTTCACCAATCACTCCTCAACAGAATGGGATTGTTGAAAGAAAGAATAGAACTATTCAAGAATCAACAAGAGCTATGATCCATGCTAAAAAGTTACCTTTGTACTTCTGGGCTGAAGCTATGAACACAGCTTGTTACATCCATAATAGAGTCACTCTAAGGAAAGGAACTTTAACCACAATCTATGAAGTCTGGAAGGGCAGAAAACCCACAGTTAAGTACTTCCATGTGTTTGGAAGTAATTGTTATAATTTGGCTGATAGGGAGCAAAGAAGAAAAATGGATCCTAAAAGTGATGAAGGGATTTTTCTTGGATACTCTATAAACAACAGAGCCTATAGAGTATTTAACTATAGAACCAAAGTTATCATGGAATCCATAAATGTGATAATTGATGATGCCCCTGCAGATGTTACAGAAGATGTTGGAACATCTGCTGACAGTCAAACTGAAGCTGAAGAAAAGAATGATCATTCTGATTTCACTCAAACTAATGCAAGGACAGAACCATCCAGCAAATCTCCCTCCATAAGAATTCAGAAGGATCATCCCAAAGATTTGATAATTGGGGATCCCAACAGAGGTGTAAGCACTAGATCAAGAGAGGTGATTTCTGGTTCCTGTTTTGTCTCAAAAATAGAACCTAAAAACATCAAGGAAGCTCTTACTGATGAGTACTGGATTTGTGCAATGCAAGAAGAATTAGGTCAATTTACAAGGAATGAAGTGTGGGATCTTGTTCCTAGACCTGATGACATAAATGTGATTGGCACTAAATGGGTGTATAAGAACAAGTCAAATGAGCAGGGAGTTGTTACAAAGAACAAAGCTAGACTTGTAGCTCAAGGATACACACAAATTGAGGGAGTAGACTTTGATGAAACCTTTGCACCGGTAGCAAGGCTTGAATCAATCAGACTACTTTTAGGAATAGCTTGTATCCTGAAGTTCAAGCTATTTCAAATGGACGTGAAAAGTGCTTTTCTGAATGGATATCTTAATGAAGAAGTGTATGTAGAACAACCTAAGGGATTTGTTGATCCAAGCTGTCCAAATCATGTGTACAAACTAAGGAAGGCTCTTTATGGACTGAAGCAAGCCCCAAGAGCATGGTATGAAAGGCTGACTACTTTTATTATCAAGCAAGGGTACAGGAAAGGTGGAATAGACAAAAACTTGTTTGTGAAGGATGATGAAGGTAATGTCATGATTGCTCAAATATATGTAGATGACATTGTTTTTGGTGGGATGTCAGACAGGATGGTTAAACATTTTGTCACTCAGATGGAATCTGAATTTGAGATGAGCCTAGTAGGAGAATTAACCTACTTTCTTGGACTACAAATAAAGCAAATGGAGGACTCCATGTTCATTTCCCAAAGCAAGTATGCTAAGAACATTGTCAAGAAATTTGGGATGGACAATGCTACTCATAAGAGAACTCCTGCCCCCACACATTTAAATCTGACTAAAGATGACAAGGGTGAGAATGTAGACCAAAGCCTATACAGAAGTATGATTGGAAGCTTATTATATCTGACTGCTAGCAGACCAGACATAGCATTTGCAGTAGGTGTATGTGCAAGAAATCAAGCTGATCCAAAAGTTAGTCATCTAAACCAAGTCAAGAGAATTCTGAAATATGTTAATGGTACTTGTGACTATGGCATAATGTACTTTCATGGATGCAAACCAATTCTCACTGGCTTCTGTGATGCTGATTGGGCTGGAAGTGCTGATGACAGAAAAAGCACATCAGGAGGATGCTTCTTTCTAGGAAACAATTTGATTTCTTGGTTCAGTAAGAAACAAAATTGTGTATCCTTATCTACTGCTGAAGCTGAATATATTGCAGCTGGAAGCAGTTGTTCTCAGTTGGTTTGGATGAAGCAAATGCTCACAGAGTACAATGTCCCACAAGATGTCATGACATTGTACTGTGACAATTTAAGTGCTATTAACATATCAAAGAATCCTATCCAACATAGCAGGACCAAACATATTGATATCAGGCATCATTTCATCAGAGAGCTTGTGGAAGAGAAAGTGATCTCATTAGAACATGTAGTTACAAATCTGCAATTGGCTGATATATTTACTAAAGCCTTGGATGCTACTCAATTTGAAAACCTAAGGGGTAAATTGGGAATCTGTTTATGTGAAATATAATAGTTATGGAGATGTGCCAACATGTCATATGACATCGTGTGGCATGATCACCAGATGGCAACACCAGTCTGGTCAAGGACTCTGGGTATTCCACTCCTAAAAAATCTCCAAGTAACGGCTAGTTATAAAAATATCAGCTTGCTCTCAGCTATCCATCTTCTCATCATTCTCTCAAAACGAATTTCATTCTCTAACTGCTTGTTCAGAACTCATCAAAATCAGTCAATCTTAATCTCTTTCTTCTCCTCATTCTAAAATGGTTCAACACCAAAACCCTAACATCTCTGAAGAAATCCTCAACAAGGAAGATGTAGTGCATGCAACCCCCATCTCTGTGGTACCCATGGATTCAACTCCAATGGACGAAATCAGAGGAAGTGTTCCTCTTGCTCAAAAGCCAAGAACTCCTACTGTGAGAAGGGCAAAGGAACCTGTTTTCAGCAAGGCCAAAGGCATGCCTTCATCATCAAACACCACTCCAAAAGCTTCAGAATATGTTGATGATTCTATAAAGGAACTGGTGAACAGGATCTTGTCTGAGCAAAGAGTTGTGAGTGGCATCTCTATCCCTCTGAACACAATGCTAGCTCCACAAGAAGAACAACAAAATCAGGCTGAAGAGGACACTCCTGCTAAACAGGATGTCCCAATAGATGTTGAAACATCTGAGGAGCAACAAAAGACCTCCACTGATGATGCTGATGAAACATCTGAGAATCAGCAAAAGACATCCAATAATAGTGATGATGAAACATCTGAGGACCAGCACAAGGCCTCCACTGAAGATCAAGCCTCTTTTGATCCACCTGCTGAAGAGGAGACTGCTCAATCTCCTCCTGTGGTAAACTTAGAGCATGATTCTGATACAGAAATCATTGCTTCTATAAACCCTAGCATAGCCAAAAGGCTTAGAACTAGGAAGGAAAAGAAGAATGCAGGACATGCAACTCCTGAGAAGAAGCAAGCTACACCAAAGAAGGACAAAGCTAAAGTTGTTTTTGGTCCTACAAAACAATGGAGCAAGGTGCAAACACAGAAGAGGAAAGCTGTCACCCCTCCAGATTCAGATGTTGAAGAGGATGTCCCAACATCTCCACCAAAGAAGAAACCAGCACCCTTAAGGTCATCAACTGCTGTTCCAGAAGCTCCTCTAGACAACATCTCTTTCCATCATGTTTCAAGTGTGAACAGATGGAAGTTTGTCTATCAAAGAAGGGTAGCACTTGAAAGAGAGCTGAGCAGTAATGCACTTGAGTGCACAGAGGTAATTAATCTCATCTCTTCTGCTGGTCTATTCAAAACTGTATCAAACTTCTCCCCTTGCTATGAGCTGCTAGTCAAGGAATTCATTGTAAACCTCCAAGAAGATTGTGTTGATGGTAAGTCTGCTGACTTCAGAAAAGTATATGTAAGAGGGAGATGTGTGGAATTCTCTCCTAGGGTGATCAACCACTATCTAGGAAGAGAATCTGATGGTCCAAATGAGTTAGGGAAGACTGATAACCAGGTTTGCAAGGTCATCACTGCAAATCAGGTAAAGACTTGGCCAGTTAAAGGAAAATTGTCTGTGAGTTTGCTGACAAGAAAGTATGCAATGTTGCATAGGATTGGCACTGCAAACTGGGTTCCTACCAACCACACCTCCTCAATAGCAACTGGATTGGGCAGGTTTATATATGTTGTGGGCACCCAAACAAAGCTGGATTTTGGAGCTTATATCTTTGATCAGACATTGAAGCATGCTGGATCATCTACAACAAAGCTGCCAATTGCCTTCCCCTCCTTGCTGTGTGGAATAATACTAAGTCAGTATCCAGGTATCCTCACAGAGAAGGACTCAATTTGCAAAATAGAAAGCCCTTTGGCCTTCCACTACAAGCTATTCTTGAGTCATCATGCAGCTGATGTTGAAGCTCCCTCTGGGACATCTGCTGGTCCTTCAAAGGCAAAGTCTCCAATCTCCAAAGCTGCCTTGATTGCTGAGCTGAAGAACACATGCAAAGAACTGGATGCAAGGAAGCAGAAGCTTGAGGAGATTATCCAAAGGCTGGAGATTGAAGAGAGTGCTCAGAAAGCTGCTGCTTCTGATGATGAGACTGAGGAAGAGGAAGACACTGAATATGAAGAGTCTGAGTGAAAATTGTATGTGAGGAATATGTAATGACTGCTTCTGCATTGTAATTTTGAATTAGTAACTTTGGCCCCAATTTATGTCTAACAAGGGGGAGAACTGAACAACAACAACAATGTATGATGCTGATTAGTGATTAATGAAAAACGTTTGTTTGCTTCTGAACTAAAACTGTGATTTTAATGAAAAATTTATGTTACAACAAGTCTGAACACATGTATGTTTGAGGGGGAGTAAACTCACACATGACTCAACAGAAAATAACTGCTGCACTCTGATAAAAGAAACTCTGCTGCACTCTGATAACCAGAAAAGAATGTTAGCCAAAAATTAGCCAAAGGGGGAGTTTGTAGATGTTTAGAATTGGCAGAATTTTTGACCAACAAGAAGTGTTGAATTTAGTTCAGGATGTCACATCAGATGTTGGGACATTATCAAACAGAGTATAAGTAAATGAACTTAATTCAGGATGTCACAACAGATGTTGGGACATTGTATCAGTTAATGAAGTAAGTTCAGTTTACAGGATGTCACACCAGATGTTGTGACATTGTATCAGTAAATGAAGTAAGTTCAGTTTTTAGGATGTCACACCAGATGTTGTGACATCTCAAACCTGCTACCAGAATTAATTAATGACTAACAGAACTGAGTAAATTAAGGGAAGTTATCTGGAATTAATTATGGATGAATGAAACAGAATAAAGCGCATCTGTAGGGAGTTTTGTTATGTGACTTCAGCATAATCAGAAGAACTGAATCACCTAGAATCTAGGAAGTAACAAACCCTAATTCATGGTGATGATTGCATGCGTATCAGGATTGGATAAACCTACAGAAAGCCCAAAATCCAAACACCTATTTAAGAAACAGAAACTCTCAGAATAGAGTATGTTTTTAAGAAGACCAAATAGGGTGTTTTGTGTTTTAATAGCAGGTTGTTTTAATTGTACCACTTTATGAGCTTTTAAGCAAAAGTGTATTTATGTCTTGATTGAAACTGTGAAGTAAGATCAAGCTGTTTTGTTTGAAGTATGACTTCAATTTTATTAAACTTGTAAAAACATATTACTGTGTGATTGAGGGGGAGTGAGTTGGTACTCATATCTAAGTTGTGTCTTAGGTAGAAATTGCATTGGGTAGATATTAAGTGAAAGATTAAACTGAGTGGTTTAAGTCTAGAATTAATATTACTTATATTGGATTTCCTCCTGGCTTGGTAGCCTCCAGATGTAAGTGTGGTTATACACTGAACTGGGTTAACAAATTCCTGTATTGTTTAATTTTCCTGCACTTTAAGTTTTAGTTAAGTCTCCAAGTGTTTAAACATCTCATTCGACATCTCGTACCAGATCACAGAATTTCACAATTTATTGTTGATGATGATTTTTGAAACAAATTTAATAAATTTAATCTTTGAAGATTTTAAAAACATTTTCTTTTGATATATGAACAAAGAAAGGATATTAATAGTGCCTCCAAGAATGGTAAAGTCTGGATGTGTGTAACCTGTCTCTCCCCAAGGTTTGATTCGGTTGTGTCCATGCGAAGTTCCTGGATAGTCTTGACAGATTGATGTTAATGATGTTTTGTTCCCCAACAATAAGCATGAACGGAGATTGTTTGTATTCCCCAGAAGAGTTGTTAGAAGGGATGTGTTTTAAGGAATCCCTAGCTGAGTTTTGATCTTTTCCTCAGCAAGTTATCTTTGAATTGAGAAGTATTGAGAATCCCCAGCTGAGCTCTTGTTCCTCAGCTTGATTTGTTTGTATCCTTGAATATAGAAGTTTTGATATAGCAGTCAGTTTAGAGGTTTTATTTTACCCTATGTTGGGTACTGATTTAAAATCCCTCGTAAACTGTAGTTTGACTATGATGTTAACTTTTGATATCCCTATATGGATCCCCAGTAGGTCTGCATGTGTTGATTTCCAGCAGGTTCCTATGTGACTTTTAGCAAGTCTGGCACTCTATCCCCAGGTGGAGCAGGAGTAGTATGACAGTTATTCCTCGTAAAGTTTGATTTTTATCAAGAATATTTCCATCCTCAGCAGATTATTACCTTTTCCTCAGCAGGATGATATTCCTAGCAGATGCTGTCTCATCATGATTTAAGCCTTGTAGTAGGATGTTATTCCTTTGATGGCTTATGATATTCCTCTGCAGATTTCAAGTTGAATCTCCAGCGTGTTTCCCTGCATTGTTGACTTGGGATTAGCCGAGTATCCGGTTGTTGTGGTGTTCATGTCACCCATTTCTTATCTTTATGTCTGTTTTGTCAGCATATTCATAAGCATATTCATACGCATAAGCATAACATTGTTTGTTTGCATTCTTGTGTTTATCATTGTTCTCTGCTCTTTGGTGTGGACTTTCCCCACAGAGTGTGTGTGTCGTATTCCTCTCAAGTTTAGAGTGTCGACCATTAAGCAGAAAGTGTTAATCCCCACTGAGTTTGTTTCTCGTGGATGATGTTAATTCAGTTTCCTCCCCAGTTCATTATCTGGATGGAATTTTCCCCAGTTGAGATATTTCCTCCTCGGGATGAGTCTTGCTTGACCGTTTCTTTCCAATTTGTTCTTGGATTGAACTTTGGTCCCCTTTTGTGGATATATTGCTTTGGAATTAAGCTATCATTGTTGATAGTGGGCAACATTTTCTCCAGCTTGAGTATATTACTTTGGAATTAAGCTATCAGTAATTGATAGTGGGTAATATTACCAAATTGATCAAGTTCTTTTACTTGTACTCCTACCCAGTAAATCCGGTAGTCGAGATTTTATCCTCTTACCCAGTAAAAAGGTAATAGAGTTTGTTTTCATTTGCTTAAGCTCCTACCGAGTAAATCAGGTAGTCGAGATTTGTTCTACCCAATAAATCCGGTAGTCAAGTTATTTTCCTCTTACCCAGTAAAAAGGTAATAGAATCAGATATTTTTCTTCTTACCCAGTAAAAAGGTAATAGAAGTTATTTCTCTTTGATTGAGTTCCTACCCAGTAAATCAGGTAGTTGATCATTCTCCTATCCAGTAAATCGATAGTCGAGTCTCTTGTATCTCCTACCCAGTAAATCAGGTAGTTGGGAATTTTTCTACCCAGTAAAAAGGTAATTGAGATTATCTCTCTGTATTTTGCTCCTATCCAGTAAATTGATAGTCGAGTCTGTTATATTTCCTACCCAGTAAACAGGTAGTTAATGATTTTTATCCAACACAGTATTTCTCCATTCTTGGATTCAAATATTTTGTTTGGTTGATATTCCTGGCAGGATGTTTATCTTTCCCTCGTTGAATCTGTTCCTTGATTATTTCATATCTTTTCCCAAGTGGAGTTTGTTATCCAGTGATTTATTTTCCTGGTAACTATTTTGTTGTCTGTCTGTTGTTTCCCCAGCGGGATTTTCTTTTGTGTCCCCAAGTTTTGTTTTTCTCTGGTGGTCATTATTTTCCCCACAGAGATCTTGGGTTTGCATATCATATTCATATCATATCATTTGTTCTCTTAGGACAAAAATTGGGTTTTCTGTATTTAAGTCTCTCCCATCTTGTAGAGACGAAGATGTCAATCTTCATATCTCCGGATTGAAGAAACTTAAATAGGGGCAGCTGTAACACCCTAATTTTTGCCCTAAGGTTTCTTCGCATTTCATCTGCATTTTACATACAAACAAGATCGCACTGGCTTTCGAGTTTCTCCTCAGATGTAGGATCTATGCTTCGCAGGGGATCACCATTGTTTTTACTTCTTTATCTTTATTTATATTTACTGATTACTAACCAAAATACCAAAAATATGTTGCAGTATTCTTCTTCTTCTCTGTGTAGCAGGATTTCAAAGACAGGGCAATAATTTCATTCAGATGCGTTTGTCCAGTCACGATTCAGGTCAGGTGGACGTTTGACCTAATATTGGTCAAACTATCAAAAGATTGTGTTGACTGCCAGTTGTGTGTGCCAATGGTTCATTTCTCGGACAAGGTGTTTTCAAAGTACAAGTTGCGTTGTGTGATAGTGTTTTGTGCGAGGCTTGGTTTGAATCTTCAGTGTTTATCAGGTCATTGGTTCTTCAGTTCATCAGCGATTCATCTGAGGATTTATTTTCCTCAATTTGGTTTCGAATCATCAGGGCATAATCAGACAGTTTTCAGATGACAGTTGTGGTTTGAGTTGCAATTTATTCAACTGTTCAGTGGTTCTTTGGTTGGCTGTGTTCATTTCATCAGTTGGCTTGTAAAAATCAGAGGTTGGTTGTGGGCTTGAAAATCAATTCCTTATCCATTTTCTTTCCGATTAAACTTTTTTTTTATCCATTTATCCATCCGTATACATTTTTATGACCATTTTTCATTATCCATTCTTTTTGATTTTTTACCAAATCACATTATCCAAATATTATCCATTATTTTTTTTATTCATTCGCAAATACTTTTCTTATCCATTCTATCCAATTTCTTTTCCATTTTTTTCTAAATCACATCATATTATCCATTTCTATCCATATCCATTCATATTTCATTTTTTTGACATCCCATTTATCTCGTTCACTTTTAATCCATTTTTTATATTCAATTTACTTGTTCCATTCGTATTCTAATTTTATTCTCACATCAAATCATTTTTTTTAGTTTTATATCCATTATCCCTTTTTAGGAATTTCCAATATTTTTATTATATTTCTATCCAAATAAATCATTTTTTTATCAATATTTTTAACAACCAATTTCATTTTATTTTAACCCACACAATTTCTATTCAAATATTAATTAAAAAATAGAGTCCAAGGCATCATCAATCCTATGCACAGCTAGCCCTTTTTACAACCATTCTTCAATCCATAGCCAAGCCACATTGCACACCACAAGTCTCAGCCCAACACAGCCAAGCCTTCCAAATTTCTTTCCGCACGTGCATCAAAGCCTGCCCAAGCCAAAAGTATCACCTCACGCTCAGCTCATCACAACAACTTCCTGGCACACTTCTAATCCCTCACGCATTGCCTCACATCAAACAACAGCTGAAGCTTCAAAACAAAATCCAATTTTCACATCCGTACCACATTCCTAGCTTGGCCCCACAAGCCATTTCAATCTCTCATCCTACTCCACAGCCAGCCGCATCCATCATGTGAAAAGCCAAGGCAAACCTACGGCAAGCCACAAACAACAACAGTCAATGCGCATGAAAAAAAAGAAAAGAAAAAAACAACAAGTGCAAGCTTCGCACAGCAAGCCCAAACTTTAAGCCGCATCAGTAACAACTTCATTTATTTCTATCCAAATAAATCATTTTTTTATCAATATTTTTAACAACCAATTTCATTTTATTTTAACCCACACAATTTCTATTCAAATATTAATTAAAAAATAGAGTCCAAGGCATCATCAATCCTATGCACAGCTAGCCCTTTTTACAACCATTCTTCAATCCATAGCCAAGCCACATTGCACACCACAAGTCTCAGCCCAACACAGCCAAGCCTTCCAAATTTCTTTCTGCACGTGCATCAAAGCCTGCCCAAGCCAAAAGTATCACCTCACGCTCAGCTCATCACAACAACTTCCTGGCACACTTCTAATCCCTCACGCATTGCCTCACATCAAACAACAGCTGAAGCTTCAAAACAAAATCCAATTTTCACATCCGTACCACATTCCTAGCTTGGCCCCACAAGCCATTTCAATCTCTCATCCTACTCCACAGCCAGCCGCATCCATCATGTGAAAAGCCAAGGCAAACCTACGGCAAGCCACAAACAACAACAGTCAATGCGCATGAAAAAAAAGAAAAGAAAAAAACAACAAGTGCAAGCTTCGCACAGCAAGCCCAAACTTTAAGCCGCATCAGTAACAACTTCCAAGCTTCTCACCGAGACAACCCGAAGCCACACTTCACACGCGCATCCCGCGCCGAAGCCAAACAAAAACAACACAAGCTTACAGCCGCAGCAGGCCCAAGTTTCACGCCCTTCCTGCAAGCCAAATCACCTGAAAGCAAACGAAAGCCAGCAAGCTAATTCAAAGCACAAAACACAAATAAAAAAAAATCAAAACGTGGAAGCAAATCAAATAAAACGCAATCCGCAAGTGAACATGCCCTTTACGTGACTTCTCAAAACGGATTTGAAAATGCCTGCGGCAACCCTCACCTCTCCTCACCTCTTCTCCTATTTAAAGACACCTTTGCTCCTCTCATAATCAAGCTTACATAGCCTCTCAAATCCCTGTTCAACTGAAAAATCAAATCTCAAAATCCCAAATCCTTTCAATCTTCAAATCAATTTCTCAAATCCCTAAACCTAAACCGAATTGATTCTGAATTGAAAGAGGAAGAGAGAAGTTTGTCTTGCGAAAAAAAGAGAGAAGAAATCGCAAAATTGGAAGAGGAAGAAGGAGGTTAACGGAGAAGAGCCTTTGCCGATTTGTTCTTGAAGGTGAGGAAGAAACCTGTTTCGTTCCGCCATGCTTGGGCTCTGTTTCATTCCGCCGTTTCTTCCCTTGCTTCTGCCGCGATTTTCTTTCATTTTCTTGTGCCCTGTTTTTCGTCTGTTGAAGCCACGCATAGAAGAAGAAGATCCTTTCATCTTGTTCTTATTTCGTTTTTTTGTTTTTATTAATTAATTTATTTTATTTTATGAAAATTATGTTGGGCTTGGGTTTAGATCCATTTGGATCTAGTTGTTACCACCACCCGCGGGTTCTATCTTCTCCCCCTCCCCTTTCTACTTTTTTTTTTAATTTTCTCTATCTTTTGTTTAAGTGGTATTATTATACTATTTTCTTTTAAATTGATTTTAGAATATGTTTTTTAGAAAAGAGATTTAAGAAAATATGTTAGGAAAATATTTAAAAAAGGATTTTGAGAAAAGAGTTTAGAAAATGATTAAAAATTATTTCAATATCTTTTTTTATGGATCTATTTTTAGATCCATTTATTCTTCATCTTTTTATTCTTTGGTTGATGACAATCTCTGATTCGGGATTGTTGATTTCCGATTAGTTTAATCTTCATTATTTCAAATCTATGGATGAATGATCATTTGGATCATTCTCCATACTTTGAGATCGTGATAGGTTGCTTTTCGATGAAATTCAACGAAAATCTCGATTAAGATTAGACCTTCCTTTTTCTTTTAGTGTGGCATGTTTTCGGAGAGCGATCCATTATATCGTTTCTCTAACATGTATTAACACGAATATTTTCCACTTTAATTAGTGGTGGCCGTCCTCATTTGTAGGGTAATTACTCCGTAAATTACTCGGCGATTGCTTAACATAGACCTAAAGTTGTCCCAATTCGAATTAAGATCCACTTGGATCTGGCTGCCTCGATTTTATTATTCCTTGTTGTGGTTGTGCTTGATTAAGTTCATCATACCACTTATATTGTAAATATTATAACATTGTGAATATATAATTGTTTAAATTTAATCTCTCGCACCTTATCCTTTTATTTTAATTTCTTGCTCCCTTATCTCTTTATTATGCTTTATCATATAATATCATATATCATTTGTTTATATTCATATTGTTGCTTGTTTTTTTATTTTGTCCATTTGGATATCAAAACACTAATAAAGAATTGAACGCTTAAAAGACTTGTGACTTCTAACTTTGGACTAATGGTTACTATCCCGAGCTTTTTGGAGAATGGACTTAGACTTTAAAATCTTCCCCCTTGCTCAAGTTGGAATGGATTAGAAACCTCGGCCTCAAGTTACTTCATTAGCTTTTGAAGAGGAAATTCCGATCTTTGAAGAATTGTGCATATTATGGTTTGGTAAACTCTTTCCTTAACTTTTAATTCAAGCATTAGGATTAGTCCCTTCATCTCCTCCCCATTCTTTAATTTTCAAAACTTCTTCCTATTTCAAAAACCTTCTTGTTTTCTAAACTCCAAACACTTTCATAAATAAACCTTGACTTAGGTCAAGCGATTTTTAATCTTTTCACTTTATTTTCTTAATCAATGTTAATTCATGTAAATATATCAAAAACCATTTTCTTACATACTTTAAAAAACTCAAAACTCATTCAATTGTTTTTGTGCCTTGTGCACCTTTTCTTTTTTAACATGTTTAGATATGATTCATCCTTTCTAGCGGAATTATTCGCTAAGGGATGACGACTTATCTCTACATTCTAAAATCAATTCAACCCATTTGTTCTTTTCAAATTTTGTACCACGAACTACGAGGTTTTGATCTCGCATTGCACTTTGTGGGTACGTAGGCATAAGGCGATAAAACCTTATCAAACACAAAAATCATTAAAAAATATTCTTCTCCTCATCTCTTCAATCATTTTTAAGCAAACCAATTTCAAACCAAAAAGCAATAAATATTTCAAAGGGCTCCCGTGGAGTACCACGGACGAGTCGGGTGCCTAAAACCTTCCCGGTTCGTAACCAATCCCCTTACCCAATCTCTGCTTGTTTCTTTTAGCTTTTGCTTTTAGACTCCTAGGTTTTTATTCGTTCTTTTACCTTTTTCCTTTCGGAAATAAAGAAAAGCGCGGTGGCGACTCTGTGTTCATCGAGTTAAGTTAATCAATAGCTTACACTCACGATTTTACCGCTACAGGTATCATATTGTTTGCATACGAGCCTAAGTTTGTAAGTGTCGCACCTCGAAAAATACGACCCCACGATAAAAGATACCGCAGATTAAAATTAAAACAACAGAGTCGCCACCGAACTTATTTTATTCCAACTAAGGAAAAGGAAAATATCGAGAAACCTTTTTTTGAAAACGGATAGAACAAGGTCTTTGAAACCAGATTCTAAGTTCGGGAGTCGATTCCGTAAGGGGAAGGTATTAGCACCCCTTACGACCGTTGTACTCAACGGGAACCTCTTAACTTAACTTGCGATCTAATGTTGACTTATGCTTTCTGTTTTCTTCGAATAATAAAAAGTAAATGCGAACAATTCTAATATAAGGTTAATAGGAGAAATGGGTTATTTTGTTCCTAGGGTGCTCGGCAAGGAGTAAGATCTGTGTGCCTACGTATTCCCTTGTGCAATGGGAAAGTCATAGCTTCGTAGTTCGTGGTACTAAGGTTGATCAGTTTGTTTTAATGAACAGTTATTTAAACCGCATTCTACTGCTAAGCGTTGGCTTGTCTGTTCGCGATAGGAGGCTGAAGCGCTAGCTTGTTTGTGATATAGAAAGGATTTAGATAATGTTCGCTTGAAGAAATGCTTGATTCGATTAGGGTTTTTTAAGAATGAAAGGATAAATAAACTGCGTCCTGAGGGGCGGGCCTCAGGAGAGTTTATTCGAGAATTCGAGGAATGCGAGACTCCAGAATTCAATTCTTTCATTATTTGATGTGTAGATTAAAAGTTTTAAATACGGAAAATCGAATGAACCGCATCCCGCAGGGCGAGCCTCGGGAGCGTTCATTCAAGAATTCGAGGAATGTGAGACTCCAGAATTCAGTTTATCCGTTACTTTAATTATAAAAATATTTAAATATCGAATTCGGAAAAGTTGATTATGAGGTCTAATGTGCTTGACTTACATTAATTCGTGATTCAATTAAAGTGATAAAAAAAATTAAATTAAATTGAAACAATTAGAATAAATGTATATGAATAATCAAATTAAATTGCATTTTATAGAATATTAAATAATTGGGATAATATAATAGAATAAAAGTTAAATTAAATTTTTTGAAATTGAATTATATAATAAACAAAATAGAAGGCCTCATATTAATTAAATTTTCCAATTAAAAATATTGGAAATAATTTAATTTGTTTTAATATCATTGGCCCCATTAAAAAAAGAAAGATTCATTATTTGTTTTTTTTATAAAATTTTTACAAATTGGTTATTAAATAAGAATCGTAAAATCAAATTATAAGAATTAAAATAATAATAAAAAAACATAACATCATAATAATAATAATAAAATAATGAAAACTAGGAAATAAATAAAGCTGTGGGATTTTGTTCAAATTAGTGTGTATGACATTTTAACAAACTTGCCCAAAGCAATGCAACTAGAATTCAAGCAATAAACATTAATTACACACACAAGAACGGGACATGAAAATAAGTTAGTAAAATGGTCACAACATAGTTTATCATTCCATCAAATGAACAATAAAACACTAACACAACTAAAAAGTCAGCAAAACAAAAAAACAAAAGAAATTAAAAGAATTTAGAAAAGAGAAGAGGGACACTAGTTGTTAAGGTGTGTGCCTAGCACGGTTCGCATGGGCTTTAGCGCAGCCAAATAAGTTATAGGCTTCTCAAACCCAATCACAAAACCAACACCAAATAAAAAAAATAAAAATATAACATCAGCTTTTCAACAAGGATGAAACCACAAACCCATGATCAGTTTCTCTTTTTTTTTTTAAAAGACACAGTAGCTTTAACAAAAACGGTGGAGAAAAAAAAAGAACAAGAGCTTCAACATGATTCACAATTTTAGAAACAATAAGGGTCACCCACCCTCTAACAGTACCGGCGGAGGGTTTCTCAATGTTTTCGGAGGTTGCGGGTTGGTTTGGTACTGGTGAGTTTTGGGCTATTCATGCGGTGATGGCGGCGGATTTGAGGTTATACGGTTGGTGGTGGTCGGTGTTTAGGGGTTTGTTCGGATTCAGACACGATGGTATTTCTTGGTGGCTATGAATGGTTTTTGTTTCGGATTTTTTCGTCTCAAATCTCTCGCACGGCTTTGTCCATAGTGAGTCGTCGTTACTCGGTTTCGCTCACATCTCACTCACTATCGGTTTTGTTTCGATTGTTATATTCAACTCAGATCTTGTTTTGATTTTGGTGAGTTTTCTGTGTTTGGATCTAGTTTGCATTTGGTTTGTTGTGGAAGAGCTTATGAACATATGAGCAAAGATTTAAAGAAATTTTATGACTAAAGGATATTTTTGGCAGAGATTTTCTTTTTGTTTTTATGAAACTTGATTTGGTTTTCTGCCAATTTTTTCTTCTGTTTTTTTTGTTTTTGAAGAATGAATGGAGGGGTTGTTTTATAGAAAGGTTAATGAGGGTGAAAATTGGAATCTCCTCTAGATATTTTGATAGGATTGATGAGCTGTGTAAAATTTGTTGCTGGATGGTGAAATGAGGTGCGGATTGTACCGAAAAAAGTGGGATCCTGCGCTCTTTGCATTTTGCAGGATGTATGTAACAGAAAAAATTAACATAAATGGGCCTAGTACATATTTCTTGTGAATCTTATTAAAACAAAAAACATCTATCAAAGGAAAGTTATATAATGAAAATAAAAAAAAAAGATAGTAATAATGGATGATAATACTAATAATAGAAAATAAAAAAATTATAACTAATAATAATAATAGTAATAAAAAAAACTATAACTAATAATAATAATAGTAATAATAATAAAGATATAGAATAGAAGTAATGATAATTAGAAGAATATAATTTAATTTAATGGAGAACAAGAAAATAATAATAAACATGATAATAAAAAAAGGTTTTAAAATAAAAATATAAATGGACATTGGTGTGAAAATGAATACGAAATTGAAATATAGATGAAACGTCTCTGCTCACCCACAACGACAATGAAAACCTAACTTTATTTATCAAGAAAATCGAAACACATTCATTTTTGGACTTTAATTAATAAAAAATATGTAAGTAGGACAAATTTGGGGTATGACAGTTGCCCCTATCGAATTGGCTTAGACCGAGTAAGATGAACCGGCTCGCGTTCAATCTTTCAAGGTATAAGATAATTAGATATTAACAGACTCCAAATTTGTCCAACAAAGAAATTGTAAAAATAGCAGATGATATAAATTGGAAATGATGGGTGACACAACAAGAAACAAATTGAAAACAAATAAATCACTTATCACCAACGAATGATAAAGCGAGTGACTGAAAATAAAATCACTTATCACGAGAGAATGATAAGGCGAATAACTGAAAATAAAATCACTTATCACCAGAGGATGATAAGGCAAATAACTGAACATAAAATCACTTATCACCAGAGGATGATAAGGAAAAAGACTAAAAATAAAATCACTTATCACTAGAGGATGATAAGGCGAAAGACAGAAAAAAATAAAGAATTACTATCAACAGAGGATGATAAGCGAGAGACAGAAAAATAAAGAATCACTATCAACAGAGGATGATAGGCAAAAGACAGAAAAATAAAGAATCACTATCAACAGAGGATGATAGGCGAAAGACAGAAAAATAAAGGATCACCATCAACAGAGGATGATAGGCAAAAGACAGAAAAATAAAGAATCACTATCAACAGAGGATGATAGGCGAAAGATAGAAAAATAAAGATCACTATCAACAGAGGATGATAGGCGAAAGACAGAAAAATAAAGAATCACTACCAACAGAGGATGATAGGCGAAAGATAGAAAAATAAAGAATCACTATCAACAGAGGATGATAGGCGAAAGACAGAAAAATAAAGAATCACAATCAACAGAGGATGATAGGCGAAAGACAGAAAAATAAAGAATCACTATCAACAGAGGATGATAGGCGAAAGACAGAAAAATAAAGGATCACCATCAACAGAGGATGATAGGCAAAAGACAAAAAAATAAAGAATCACTATCAACAGAGGATGATAGGCGAAAGATAGAAAAATAAAGATCACTATCAACAGAAGATGATAGGCGAAAGACAGAAAAAAAAAGAATCACTATCAATAGAGGATGATAGGCGAAAGACAGAAAAATAAAGATCACTATCAACAGAGGATGATAGGTGAAAGACAGAAAAATAAAGAATCACAATCAACAGAGGATGATAGGTGAAAGACAGAAAAATAAAGAATCACTATCAACAGAGGATGATAGGCGAAAGACAGAAAAATAAAGAACCACTATCAAGAGAGGATGATAGGCGAAAGACAGAAAAATAAAGATCACTATCAATAGAGGATGAGAGGCGAAAGACAGAAAATAAAGAATCACTATCAACAGAGGATGATAGGTGAAAGACAGAAAAAATAAAGAATCACTATCAATAGAGGATGATAGGCGAAAGACAAAAAAATAAAGGATCACTATCAACAGAGGATGATAGGGGAAAGACATAAAAATAAAGGATCACTATCAATAGAGGATGATAGGGGAAAGACAGAAAAATAAAGGATCACTATCAATAGAGGATGATAGGCGAAAGACAGAAAAATAAAGGATCACTATCACCAGAGGATGATAGGCGAAAGACAGAAAAATAAAGGATCACTATCAACAGAGGATGATAGGCGAAAGACTAAAATAAAATCACTTACCACCATAGGATGATAAGGCGAAATGACTGAAAATAAAATTACTTATCACCAGAGGATGATAAGGCGAATGAAATTTTAAATATAGCCATTGAATCTGCCGAAGAGATGTCTGGAATCTTTGATTGATATGATCCTGACTTCCGTCGGGGAAAGGACTGAAAACTTGTGTTGATCCTAGATCCTGAATTATGCAACTATGCTTGATTGTTTATTGAAATGGTATTCCATAATGATGGAGATACGATGCAAGTGTTTATGCACTGCTGAAAGTTAAAATGTTAGGAGTATGAAAAGTTTATTTATTTGGGTATGCATATGCTGCACATGCTGTAAATGATTGATGTAAATGATGCATATGACATTGATGATGCATAATGATGCATATAACATTGATGATGCATAATGATGCATATGAGGTAATCGAAAGGTGCCATCTTGGTGGACTTTAGGTTTGGTAGTTGCCAATAATGATTATACTTTGGGTGGGTGTAGGGCTTGATTCCCTGACACTCGATCTTCAACGATGCATGATCAGAAGATGGATCTGAAAGCTCCAAGTTTGGTTATCTGCTTGATGAGCGAAGCGACTTAATTGACACATGAAGACTTCTTTGCTTTGAATGGTTGACAACGTCCAACAAGATCTGCTTGTTCAGCTGGGGAGTAGAGATAAGAAGATTTGCTCCTGTATCTGGATTTGGTAGACGTCTGCCCCTGGTTGAGTTGTTTGAAGATGATTTGCCCCTGATTGGGCCGTTGAGAATAATTTTGCCCCTGATTAATGGAGTTTGAGATAAATTGCCCCTGATTGGACTGATGAGAGTACTTTTGCTCCTGATTGAGCTGACTTTGAAGAAGTATTGCTTCAAATTCCTATTTTGATTGCCCTTTGTTGGGATTTCATTGATGTCAAGCACTAAATTGCAATTAAATTATTCATACACAAATGGTAGTGTTAATGTAAAGTTCATGTAAGTTTTGAAAAAGTCGATTTATTTAAATGTTGTGATAGTGTGACGAATGGACCGTTAGCCCAAACGAGGTGCTGATTTAGAAAGTGCGTGAAAGATGCAACAAGAATAAATGCTCAAATGAGATTGAAGATTAGAAAATATAGGGGACTCAATTTACGCAACCTTGTTGGTAGCATGCTTTCAGAATAAATCGTGTCTCAATTAGGTCTTTTGAGGATTGTAATGCGGTCTGGTTAATGGTTTCGAGAAACAAAAGATATAAGGCTCAAAGTTTGATTCGTACCCATCCCTTTATAGACACCCCAAATTTGCCCTTTGGTTTTCTGGTTTTTTTCGTTTTGCATTCGTACGCATTTTGCATTAGGTCATATCATGTGCATAAGACATGGGATCATCATTTTATGAAGAATTAAGGTTTCGCGTCCTATTTGTGGATTATCAGAGAATTCAAGTTCTTGGCTATGCAGTCATCATTGGCATCATCTTCTTATGCTCTTGTCGCAGAATTAGGGTTTATTTCCCTGTTCAAGGATTTTCACGTCTGCAAGGATTATTCATTATGCATTAGGCTCATCATCAGGTTTTCCTCTTCTTCATCAGGTTACAAGGCTGTTTTCGTCTTCTCAACATCTCAGAAGCCCTCGTTTTCGTTCAAGTATAATTATCCAGTCACAATCCGATTCAGGTTATCAAACAATGGTTTATATGAGGATTGGTTTAGGAAAATCAAGTGATCGTGATCAAGTGCTCATAAGTTCACTGTTTGGCTCTTAAGAGGATTTATTTTCCTCAAAATCAATTAATAACCAGGGCAAGGTTTCAATTTGATTCAGATGGAAGTCACTTCAGTTGTGAATTATTTCAATAGCCCGAGACTTATTCATTCATTTTAATCAGGATGTTGGTGGGTTACTCATTCACGTGACCATGTGATGATTTGAGTTCAAAGTTCAATATCCGTTCATTACACTTTAACCATGTTCTATAACCATTTGTGAATATCAATTTTATTTCAATATTTTTTCCAATTTCACGTCCAATTACTTACGTCATTATCCAATCTCAAACCATTGATTCAATTCAAGCCCCATTCCTCAAATATCCAATTATTATTATTATTATTATTATTATTATTATTTTTAATTATCCAAGATTAGTTTCTAATTTCTCCAAACTCCTAATCATTTCCACATTCCAAATTTTTACATTCAAGTTTTTTTCAATGATACATTATTTATTTTATCATACAAGTTCATACACCTATTTGCACTAAACCTCCACAAAAATCTCAGTTCCATCATGCCTTGAACACACCATTCAAAAATAAGAGATTGCTCATCTCATATTATAGGCCCAGTATCATTGTTATTTTTACCAAAAACTGCAAAAGAAAAAAAAAGGGAAAAGGTCATAGGGCATCTTTCAGCCTTTACCAATTGATACAAAAATCTGTTGACCCCACTAGCAATGAAATTCCACAATACCTTTTGCATTCAGACCCCACATGACACACACACAGAACATACATAATTTTTTTCAATTTCATTCAATCTGCTATCACGCCAATACAGACATCCAAAAACAACAAAAATAAAGAAGTAGAAGTCATGAACCACGCAACGACCTCACGCTGGCCCTGCCCACTCTCTTTCCATTCACAACAATAAACCAAAAGCAACAAAAGCACTCACGCATAAGACATCAACGATTTTCATCACTCACTCATACCAAAACCACACGACCTTCATACAACACTAACGACAACGACATAATTTGTGCAAAAAGTTTCAGCCAACCGAATACACATTTTTCACTCTGCTTCTCTCGTTTCAATCTTTAGCCACTACTTTCTATAACAAACTCTCCAAGAACACACACCAACATAAACGCACTCCATAATGTTTTTGGTATAGCAACAGCTTATAACTTTTCATTCTCATATTTTTTTCCATCAATCCTGTCCAAATACACCCACAACGAACCAACACACTCATTTTCCTCATTTTTGGCTTGATACTCATTCTGGTTTTTCTTCAACTCGCCTTCATACACTTTCAGCAACACCTACGTTCAACAATACAGAACACAAACACATTCCACAACCTTTCTTCAACAACCATCGCAAACCCTTCGTTCATCTTCTTAAACACTCTCCAACATAACCATCGCCCGCCAACTTCAACCCGTTGTAACACCCTTCAACATTTTTTTCTTCGATTTCAACAAACAACAACAACCACCTTTCAAAACCTTCAACATCAACAACAAACAGAGAGAAGATCTGAGGATCGAAGAGAAAAATAAAAAGAAGAAGAAAGAGGGAGAAGCTGATTGAGGCCGAGTAAGAAGAAGGAGGATGTGATACCTCTCACCAAATCGAAGCTTGAACCACGAGATCGGAGAGAGAACAAATCTGTTACGAGTTTGATTCTAAGGCTCGTGTGAAGAAGAACAGGTCATATTGCCGGAGCCACCGCGTGAAGCTTTTTCTGTACGCGATCCTGCGCCGGTGAGGAGCTGTGGTTATCAGAGATAAAAGCTGGAGTGAAAAACGACGGAGATTCGACGAAGAAACGGAAGGACTGCGGTGAGAAAGATATTATCGATGGTGAAAGGGTGATGCCACCGTGATTTC